>JACTTY020000027.1:0-1452382 GCA_014595695.2 Epargyreus clarus clarus
TGAAGTAATTTATTTTGGTTGTATACGAAGATAGATAAAATGTACCGTATGAAGAATATAGTTTCGTTCGACAGTGAAGTAACGATACCTAAATGCATGTACGGCTTAAAAAATATAGTTGATTCTCTAGTTGTGGATGAAGTGGAAATCAAAATCAGTGACCAGGTTATCACGTTTCTTAAGGTTTCTTTCAGAATTTTTATTCTACTTACCTCTAGTCTCATCAAAAATATGGCTTCACAACTAACAAAAATGCTTTCAATATTTGTACATATTCTCACCCTATGATTCTAATAAATTCTGTGGTTATGTGTTATATTTTATCATTATTATTAGTGATTAATTATATGTACTTATATATATATTATATGCTAAAATCATATCAAATAACTGACAATAAATGTTTCACTTTATATTTTGTATTATATTTAATTATTTGCGTTATTACAGCAAGCACCCATCACAGAAATGACTGAACTTGAAGAAAGGCAGGATCTCCTGCTAAAAAAACTAGACCTCCTTTATGACAGAATTAAAACAATCAGCTCCTTTTGTAACTTCAACACCAATCATAATGCGACTCCAAGAATCGTGGAGACTAAAAACATCTGTTCTAATGTGAGTTGGGTTTACTTTCTACATACCTTATTTTTTTAAGTTCTGTAGTCATAGATTAGTAAAGATTACTCACTCCTAACAAGAAAACGTATCCAGTTTTGACAATTGAAATAGTTGCGTAAAAAGTTTTGCCATGTCTCCATACTAAAATGTCTCTAAAATATTAGAAATAATTATTTATTTATTATATAAATTACACAGTATTCGGTATTTATTCAATTTTCTCTAAAAATGTTTTTATTTGTCAAGAATTAAAAAAAGAACTTACAAATAAGCCGTTTGTGGCTTCATTCAATTTCAAGGTGGTGAAGTATCTTTACTAATCTATGTCTGTAGTATAATTTGTTAGCTAGCTATCTTTATTACCCGCCTGCTAAGAAAGGTTATTCTATATTTCTAGCAGTAAGTTCTAGTTGGTAATAATATCATTGTCAACTTACTTATTACTGTCCTCTCACTTTGTGGCCTTTCAGAGTGAGAGGGGTTTAGATCATAGTCTACCGTGCTGGCCAGGTTTAAGATTTGTAGACAGTATTGGCCAAAAAAAAAGAATTGGTAAAGAAATATTTATATTTACTATACATACTGGCTAGGAATTTTTTCAAAGTAGTTTATAACATTAATTTATACAAAGTAACTGCATTTTTTATTTCATATTAATTCAGATGTGAGGATTGAAGGATAATAACTAATGACAAGTACTGAAGTTATTTTTTTTTGTTTATGTGATCAATCTGACTGCACTTTGAAGTTTTACCAGTTATCATTATGCATGCATCAATTATTTTCAGGTGACTATGGATGAAATTGTTGTAGTGCTTAGCCCCGACAACATACCTTGGTTCCTAAACATCTACAAGAAGCATGTTAAGGATATCAATGTCTCATGGCACATTCATTCATCGGTGTCCGTTGACAAGAAACAGAAAATATTTGCTTTCTTCAAGAGATTTGCAGCTTTGTATCCAGCTGTGAACTCAAAAATAAATATCAGGCTGATATTTAAATGTGGTGAGTGGAGAATAATTTAAATGCAATACCTATAGTGTAAAAAAAACTACCTTTCCTTGAAGGTATGGAACATCTAATGACATCTCACTTCCACTTATTATTAACACGTTAACAGTGCACCTACAATATATGAAAAGAACCCCTCACGTGTAAATGCGTTTTGAGAAAATATAATAAGCAAAGTTTGTATTATATGACAGCTTATAATAAATATTTAATTAAAACTACCCTTCTTATGTTTTTTTTATTTTTTTTTAATGACCCACATGTGGTGCACTCACGTACGAACTAAAAATTCATTGCCTCTCATTTTAAATACGCACGTGTAGGGTGAAATGTGAACGTATAATAAAACGCCATAGGAGGCGTTTTATTACATACACATACACAATGCAGCTCCTACTCCAGGACCAACGATGAGAACACATTCTACTTCCAGTTCCTCATCCACTTCCAGGCATAGCCTAACAAAAATTCCGAGAAAAACGGACAAAATAATAAGAAAACGTTGCGTTGGTTGTTATAAAGCCATGATTGAGGGAGGCAGTTCTGCTTCCGAGGCTCGAAGTAAAACAAAGAAGACTTATACTGAATGCATTCAATGCAATAAAGCTCTCTGCCTACCGTACTATAACGTTTGTCATTAAACTATTTTATTGTTGATTCTTGGTTAATTTTCTTCATTTTTTAATTGTTTCTTTATCACATTTACTTTCTTATTAAAACATTTGACTACAAAAGATCTATCTATGTTTTATTTACATTCTAATAGTACAAAAAGCATTGATTTATTTTATTAACTTTAAAAATTTATTACTTGGCAACCCTATGAGAATATCCCCTGGTTGTTGCGCCATTTTGTTTAACATTACAGTGTTCATACGTGTATGCAATGAAAAATAAAACAAATCACACGTGTAGACTATGAAAACGATTCTAATTTGTATAGAACTGTGGCCCACATGTGGTGCACTCACGTATCAGAGTGACTTCAAAATGACCCACATGTGGGGCACTCACTGTGAACGTGTTAATAATCAATCTATCCAATCTGTTGCTTATCAAAGATCAATATTTGGATTTTTTTGGCTACTAAGAAATGTCAAATTGTGATCTTTGGTTGGGAAGAATTGGAGATGTATGCAATAATAATGAGCATAAATTAATGAAAGCAATGCACACCTCAGGCTTTACGCACCTTATTTTTTATTAGATTCATGTATTAAAAACAATTATATCGCATTGATTGTGTATGTTTTGTTTTAGTTGCAGCTGATACAGAATTGAAGTTATCATGTTTGGAAATCCCAATTGTCGGAATTGTAAATGTATTGAGGTATTTAGCCATTGCGTACCCAAACATTGCACCTTATGACTTTAATGATTTCCAAGTGGATTCATTACTAGATCTGTGTTGCTTATTGGAAAGATCTCCAGAGAAAAATAAGGAAGCTCTGATCAAGAAACTGTTTTCACCAAACAAAAATTGGATTTATGGAAATAAATTTTCAATTGTTGACCTAGCAGTTTACAATATTGTAAAACAATGGCAAAACAGTACTAAATATGTCCCTAAAACATGGTTTGATAACTGTGAAAAGATAATTAATTAATATTAAACTTTTGCAGTGCCGTATGATATGGTTTTCATTCCCCACAAAGGTTAAAAAAGTAAGGATTTATTTAATTTCAAACATGATTGTTCCAAACATTTGAAAAAATGAAACAAACCAAATAATTCATTGATTTCAATTTTATTATTCTCATGTCTCTGTAAAAACAAAATATTATGACAAACAAGCAAAACAACATTATGTATTTCAATTGGAATGGCACAAGTATATTTTTACATAACAATATAATTATGTAACTTCATTCAGAATTTTTTAAATTTTATTAACATAAGTACTCTTTTAATTGCGTAAAATATAAAGTTAAAAATGGAATCAAGCTTAAGCACATTTTAATTATATAACTGGGGTAAAGCGATATTTTCATGTCACTCTATTTGATAGTATTACAATGTTTAATGATATTTAAATATTCTTAAGAATCGTAAATATCCATAATACTCTAATATTAATTAGGAAAAGTGCATAATTATTAAGTATTGCTTCGAACAATGCTGGACAAACTTTGATTATTTAATATTAGTGAATATCTAGTCATTGATATTATATAGAGAACTATTTTGTTTGAAAGTATAGATCACAGTTTTTTATTTATTTTTTTAATTGTGCCAAATTATGAATGGGCAGTTTATATGTAGTTTTGTATGTGTGGTAAAATTAAAATGGACAAAAATACCTTGTAGGTGCAATATACCATTATTTGTACAAATACACCAATTAAAGAATGTCCTAATTCTAAAACTATCAGTCAAGTTGCCTTATAAGTAAAAAAAATATGTAAAACATATGAAAAAAAAAAACTACAAGTTATTTCTGTTCATAAAGACAGTGATTCACTTATGTTTATATTACATGGCTTAAATAAAGTATAAATCAATTACATATAAAATATTTATGGCTTTTCTGTACAAAACTTCATTAAAACTAATTAAGTAGGTGCCTAGTTTGGAAGTAATTGGTGCTGCCAATTCTCAATTTATCTTAAAACTGTCCTCTCTGGAAATGCTCAAGTAGTTTCATATCCATAATATATATTTTTAGCTTACAAAAGTAACAGTAAATGTTCATTGCTACGATTCATAAAAAATAGCTTTTATATTCGAAATGTGTAAAAACATAAAATACGTACTATAGTAATAAATGCATATTATTACAACGGTCTATAGATAAGTAATTATTTAATACTGATTTCCTCACGAGACAGTGTAAATTACAGTATAACTATTAATCATAATAAAATCGCATCGGATCTTATATGATACGGATAAAATATTATATACATTTGTATGTCAAACATAATTTTAACTATTTGTCAAAAAAAATTAAAACAACAAAAGTGTTAAGGAGCTCTCATTGTTTTAAGACTTTTATTGCTTTTATTAAAATCCTATCCTATTCCAACTGCCT
The DNA here is from genome assembly GCA_014595695.2 of Epargyreus clarus clarus. Classification (NCBI taxonomy): domain Eukaryota; kingdom Metazoa; phylum Arthropoda; class Insecta; order Lepidoptera; family Hesperiidae; genus Epargyreus; species Epargyreus clarus. The sequence goes on from JACTTY020000027.1 coordinate 4,668, forward strand.
ACAAATCCTCAAAAGTAGTAGTGTTGTGTTAATCTACTTGCACAAAATGGTACATTTTATATACATAGTGTTACGAAATTGAAATAGGTACCTACAGATTTATTTATAATTTTATTTTTGTTGAAAGGTCACTTTATTTATCACCTAGCATTGTAATATAATATGCTAAAGAAAAGATCCTATAAATATCTTAATTTCATTTTTTTATCAATAAAAACACTTAGTGTGTGAATGGAAGTTTTCCTACAATTTATATTTAGTATTTTTAGTACACTTGGTGGTATCATCCATAACTCTACTTCAATATTCATTATTAATTTACATCGTTCAATGAGTCAAGTGAGATCCTAAATTTCTTAAAATTGTCACCACATATATTTAAATTCAAACTACATTAGAATGTATCAGCTATGGATCCGTGAAGTCGTCAAATATTATCTAATAATACTATCTTAATATTTATTTACAAACAGAAATGCTACTACAATAATAAATAACCTAATATTATCAATAAGTCAATTTAGAATTGAAATAAAGTCTTTGTCACTGATATGATTTCACTTACAAAAGACAACCTTTTAAAAGTCCATAGAAATAGGTTGAACAACACAAGGGCAGTGTTACATGTGCACGGCTTGCGCGGGCGCCGTGTCGGTGGGCTCGTGTCATACGAACGAGGAGAAGCCGGGCAGCGGCGCCCGCGAGCGAGCCATGTTGTTCATGACGATCTGGCCGCCGTTGAGGCTCACCACAGCGCTGCCCTCGGGCTCCGAGTCCGTGTAACTCGAGTAGTTGCGGACCGGTCGCTGCCGCTTCCACGACTGTCGCAGTGTGTCGTTCACGTTAGCGTAATGATTCACGAACGAATGTGGTTCGGATCGCACGCTTTCGTTTTCGCTCTCCGAATTCTGAAGATAATGTCAATACATAAATGTCAATATCTAAGCTTTAGGAATATGATACATGCTAAAACAACCAAAAATGAGGGCTTTTTGGTGTGATTTATAATTTATGGTGAATCTTCTACGAAAACGGTTGACTAAACTATGTTTAATTTAAAATATTTACAATGCGACAAATTAGCAGAAAGAGACGCCGCTTTAATACTTGGTAACGTACATTTCGGACAACAGGGACTAGTATAGAAGAAAGCATCGATAAACTATTCATAGTTATTATCGTAATATACCAAAAATGGCTCAGCACAGACAGCACACCGCACATTCTAACAGGAAGATATTACACTAAAAGAGAGCAAATGTTTATAAATAGTTGAACTAAACATAAAATGCGCACCTACACGATAGTGCTAAATGGATTCGAAAGCGTGATCGAGAACATAAATTTGCTATAGCGGAACTTTGGGCATATTTACCGTCGCGGGTCCGGCCGAGTAAGGAAAAAGAAAATTCGAGATTTAGTTGCGGATCGGACTCAGACGACGCTAATTTTAATGGTTATCACCTGGGAGTCGGAGGAGCTCATCTCGGAAGGCTTCTCGGTGAGCGAGGAGTCGTCGGGGTTTTCGTCGTAGGCGCGCAGGCTCTCCTCGTCGCTGTGGTAGGCCACGGAGGCGGGCGACGGGCGCGGCGGGCACTTGGCCAGCGCGGGCGCCGCCTTGCGCCGCGGGGCCGCTGCGCTGCTCGCCGAGTTCTGCCTCGAACGATACAGCTCCAGCGCTAGCGAGCCGCGCTCGTCAGTCTCGCCTGCCAGTGACTCCTCCAGACTCTTCTGGGCCTCTTCTGTTAACAAATCTTCGTAATATAGATCGACATCCTTCTGCTACATCTTATTATAATAGCTACTACTGTCTACGGAGACTGTTCAACATCTAGCGCGTAAAGAAGCATGGAATTATTTAACCACATGTATACTTAAAAAATAATAAGCATTCTTTAAACTTTTATTTACTTTTATATACTTACTTTTGTACTTGTAGCTCTTGCTCTTCACACATAGGATTGCAATGACCATGATGATAATAATGATTGATGCGGCGGCGAGCGCTACCATGAACCATGTGCGTCGATAGAATGGCCGGTACTGCAGGTAGCCATATTCCAAGTACAGCTTAGAAGGTGTCACGATCACCTTGTCGCTGTACGCTGGGTTACTAATCCCGTACATGTTGTAAGCAATCACTCTAAAAGAGTATGCAGTCGATGGCAGCAGGCTCTGGTATGATATTGTAAATTCTTCTAACATTCCATTGCTTGTTCTCGTAATAGTTTCCCATCTTGTGTCATCTATAAGAAAACATTTAAAAAATATGAATAATATTGTGACCAAATGCACAAGAAAACGTGCAATGTTAATTTAACAACTTACATGCTTGCCATGTTTCCTTAGCTGCAGTAACAATAGAATAATATTTTTAAAATAGAAATAATAGTCATTTATTGAATTCATTGCATTTTGAGCTTACATTCAAGAGCGCGTTTACATGGTCCTTATAAAAAGATGATTACCCTCAATTCTTGATATACAAAGAAAAGTGTTTAATTTGATGGTCGCCCTGAAGAAGACATGAACGAACCGAACGGCGGGTGGTCGTCGCCCGCGCCCAGCGTCGCTACTTTTACTACCTTAGTTTATGATGATTAGTAAAGATTACTCACTCCTAACAAGAAAATGTAACCAGTTTTGACAAATGCAATTGTCACTGTAATCTATTTTTGTGTTTAAAAAAGTCGTTTGATCTAATCATTTACGAATGAAACGATATTCTCCGCACTTTTTCTTCGATGTCGTGTTTTTGCAGCACTTAACTGCGCATGTCGGCATTTTTTCGCGTTAATTACACCATGACAACCATTAAATGGCTGACGGAATTGTGAGCCGTTTAAGCCATTTAATGGCTTCCTTCAACTACAAGGCGGTGAGATATCCATACTTATCTATGCCTTAGACACATAAAAGTAACTTTGTGTACCTTTCTTCCTGGCCTCAAAATAATATCCGAGGAGCGGTCCGCGGCCGGACGCGGCGTTGGTCCATCGCAGGTGTAGCGCGGCGGGGTCTGCCCGCAAGGCGAGCGCGCGGGGCGGCGCGGGCGAGCCGGGCTGCGGGCCGGTGCGCGCGGCCGCCGTGCCCGCCGCGCCCGCGCCCAGCGTCACCGCGCGCACCACGAACCGGTACTCCGCCTCCTCCTCCAGCCCGCCCACCGCCAGCCGCCGCTCCGTCACCTTCTGCTTCACCTGCTTGCTGAATCCTGGTGGAAGAGCCGGGTCATTCATAGAGAACCATTAGAAATTCTCATAAAAGAAAAATTGGTAAATCGAGCACATTTAAGGTGAAGCTTAATTAACATTTACTCCAAAACGCTAGCATATATTATAGCGATACGAATTAGAATATTCGCGAACATGAACGAAATTGTTGTGTACAAAACTGAATACCATATAACTAACTTGTAAATGAAAAATATTTTTCACTCACTCTCATCCTGCTCTACAGTCTCGTACGTGACCAGGTAAGATTGAATGAGACCGTTGCGGCGGTGCGGCGGCTCCCATGAGACAACGAGGCTGTTCATGGTGATGTCGGAGAAAGTGATGTTCCGCGGCGCCGAGGGCAGTCCCTGGTGCGTGCGCACAAGTACGGCGCTGGAACGCGGCCCGTCGCCCGCTGGGTTAAACGCGAGAACCTGAACAAAGAAAGAACATAATTACAATACAAAACTTATATAGCACTTCCTATTATTAGACTGTAGCACAAAAATCTAGAGAATCACACAATTGTTCAACTAATGTATTGCTGGTATATAGTGTATTTATTAAAATAGATGAACAATTTTCCAAAATACGAAGAGTTTTACCTGAATTCGATATTGCGTAAATTTGTCGAGAAAGACGAGAGAATGTGACGTCGCCGTGGCTGGTACAACTTCGATTTCTTCCTCTACACGACGTCCAGGTTCAGGTTCTTCCGGGGATTCCGTCATTAAGTAGAATATCTGAATGAATAAAATCTTAATTCACAAAAGTTATACTAAGAATACTGCTGTAATTAGCAAAGCCATTATAAACGAGAAGTCTAGAATGATGGATGATCTACCTTTAGTTAATCTGAGACTACAAGGTAAAGCTTAGGTTAGCTGGCAGCAAGGTTACATAAAGTTTGGCTTTAAGTATTTCTGAGCGTTTCGGTGACCTTATTAGTCATACATGAACACAATGGGAAACACAGGAGAGCGGATTTTACTACAATATTTTAGATCGACACTAATATATTTACTGTATTATAGTATCAATTTCATACTACCTTATATCCTAGCAGGTCACCATTCTGCTGGGCCTGCAGCGGCGGTTGCCACGTGAGCGCCACCTCGGTCGGCGAGACGGGCGCAGCGGTGACATCCCGCGGCGGCGCGGTCGGCACCGCCTCGCCCACCCACACCACCGCCGGGGTGCCCGCGGGGCCCGCGCCCTGCGAGTTCACCGCGCACACGCTGATCTCGTAGTTGCGGTCCACCGCCAGCTCCTTCAGGATCACTTCCTCGCTCTACGGAACACAATATACGCCAGGTTACGGTTGACGTTATACTAAATAAGAAATATGTGTAAAAATAAAATTGAAGTGTCAATTTATAAATCTTTAATATGTATTTCAAATCTGTTTGGTCATTCCAGAAGTAAGCGCATTCATTCAAACAAATAAACAGCCTCTCAAATTTATAATTCAAGTATAGACCAAAATGTGGTTAGTAAGTATATTTAAATAAGTTCTGAATAAAATTTTGAATGTATGATTTTAGACTAATATTATCGTGGAAATGGAACTGGGACCGGACTGGGAAATGAAAACTCCGCATAATGAGTACTCATTACAATCAAATTAAAAAGTTTTAAGTACCCAATTATAGATCGAAAGTCAACCGATATAACATACCTTGATACCAGGCACCTCCTGCTTCATGGTGTGTTGCAGCGAAGCGGGGAAGTCTGTCAGCGGTTGGTACAGCACGCGGTAGCCGCCCGTCTGCGTGTCGCCGCTCCAGTGCTGCTCGCCGAGCGGCGCCCACTGCACGCGCACGCTGCTCGGCGTTATCGGCACCACGTGAAGCTTCTCCACGGCTTTGCTCGGTGCTATATTATGAATGGGATTTTTAAGGTAAATTTGATAGTGATAGATTTTTTTTAACTTGGATTTCCCTATTTCAAGTAACAACCGATTTAACAGGTCGATGGTCACTTCCGCCACGAATGTCCGCTAGTGATATAAGAACCTGAAGGCATAAAGCCAGTAGGCGAATGCAGAATAAACAATGTTCAACTGTATATGAACGACTAGATTGGTCACATCCATCTGGGAATGTATACCAATGTCTACTTTGGCATAAATTAAAAAATCAGCACTAAATTTACGATTGAATACATGTATAATAATAAATGAATATCTATACAAAGTTACCTGCAGGTAAAGTGCGAACAGTTTCGGTTGCGTTGCTATATCGACTTGGACCGATATCATTGGTAGCCCTTATGCGAAACTGGTACGCTGTGTATGGTTTCAGTCCCTCCACAGTGTAGGAGGTGGCGAAAGGGTCCACGCGTTCAGGTAGAGTCTGCCATGTTCCGCCATCTTCCCTTTGTTGTACAGTGTAGTATCTGTAAAGTAATTCATTACTACATCAAATCTGCAGACAAATGCTATTGTTTTTATTTCACATAATATGATTATGTATACTAGATGTTTTTTATGGGAAATAAATTTCTTTAAACCTAGATCTATAGTAACGTCACAAGGAGACGCTATTGACAATTTCCTGGATAAGTTCTCGGGTATCTTCTTATAACGTTCCCGGAGAGAGGATTTAGTAAGCAGTATACCAGTTAATAACTCGAGCGCCGCCTAGTCTTTGGTTGCTGGGCATCAAGGAGGTGATGTTGTATGGCTGCGGCAACAAGCAGGCCCAGCGCCATTGGTCCACAAGTCGTAGTATTATTCTGATGCCAGTTCTATTATCGTTGGGTTTAATTATGAAAGAAAGTAACCTAAGCGGCGCGTATTCATTGTTGCCGGGGGTCCACGAGAAGGTGATGTGTTGCGGCAGTAAACTGCTCGCCGTACTATATCTGCATACTTATCAACTAGCATTCCAATGTCAGTTCGTATCCCTAGGGGCTAAAATATACCGGAGCGGCGCATATCCATCATTTCCGGGGGTCCACGGGAACGTGATGTAGCGCGGCTGCAGCAGTAAACCGAGCATCGAGCCGCGTCTGTATTGTCATCGAGTAGTGTTCCGATGTCAGTTTGATACTCTAGGGGTTGAAATGTACCTGAGCGGCGCATATCCGTCGTTGCCGGGCGTCCACGAGAACGTGATGTGGTGCGGCTGGAGCAGCGAGCGCGCGACGAGAGGGCGCGCGGGCGGCGCGGGCGCGGCGCGGTTGGCCGTCGTCAGCACGAGCGCGCGCGCTGTGCCGCCCCAGCCCAGCCGCGTCTGCGCCGTCACCGAGAACTGGTAGTAGCGCTCTGACGCTAGCTCCGTCGCTCTGGGGGTTGACGATACAATTGTTTTAAGTTACAGTTCTTTAAATGCTGGAGAGGAAAAAAGATAAGAATGCAAATTTAATATGCGCACGTAAACCGTTACACCATTGCACGGTTTCGCTCAGAGAATGAGTAAGAGTTACGTTAATTTTTTTAAGAAAATAATTATGATTTGTCATGATAAAAATACTGTACTTATTAGAATGCGTATAATACATATTATGACAAAGTATGGGAGCTAGCTAATTGGCTCAAGGTTGGTAAGAAAAAAAATGAAAAATGTTGCTATATGGCAATATGTCAACTTTAAGTCGAGTCTATAAAATAAAATGAAGTAAATGTACCTAAAAGTGCGATCCGAAGGTAGGAATTCCCTAGAAAAGGTGTGCTGAGTTGTGCTGTTCAAATGGTATGTAACTTTGTAGGCCAGAATTTCGCCGTTCGGATCCTCTGGGACGTCCCAAATGATTCGCGCGGTTGTGAAGGATACGTCCGGGAATGACACATTTGATGGTGGTCCAGGAGCTAAAAATGAACAATGGAAGTTAGAAACAGAATACCTTTAAAAGTAATTTGATTTATGGGTTGATACAAAAAATACTTACTATCTTCAAACGTTCGAACGGTCACAGGCGGGTCGCTCAGAGCGCCATCTCCAAGCCTCGTATAACCCAGTACTTGTATTTGATACACAACATACTTCCTAAGCTCCGTTAATGTTATTGTGTGTGTTAAGTTAGACGTTATCGCCTGACACTGCACTTTCTGATGCTCGGGTCGAGGCGGTGGTACTACAGCCGCATAGCACACTTTGTATCCTTCGATCAGACCATTTTGATCGTGTGCTGGGATGTCTCCCCATAATACTACGACGGTAGTGGAGGATGTTGCGTTCGCTGACACTTCGACTGGGCCGCTTGAAGGGACTATTGCATGAAAAAATAAGATTTTTTTTATACAATAATTTACAATAATTATAGCTTAGTTTTAAGTTGGTTTTATTTATTTACTATTGTTATCATAAATGTCTGTAGATAGAATGAGTAAAAATTGCTGATGTTTAACAGAATTCTTACCAGATTCTCTCGTTCTTTCAGTTGCCACAGGACTCTCCTCGGAAGTTCCAACTTCATTAATAGCGGTCATGCGGATTTCATACACGGACCATTCCTCTAGGTTGGCCAACACGTGTGAGTTCGCCGTGTGGTCCTCGATCACGGTGTATAGAGTTTCGTTGGCGCCACTTCGTTTGTACGTTATGTTGTAGCCTTTAGGATTGCCGTACCATTCACTTTGTTGGAGAGGCTGCAATTGATAAAAAAAAATGTTTTCTTTTAATATATTAAGTTTCAAAAATAATTCTGTTGGTTTTGGAAATCGATAATAATTTTACAATATACTTTCTTGGGAAATGTTCACTATTGGCGAGATTAAATTGCACTATGGCTTATGTTGACTTGAACAAACTATTGGATTGTTTAATACTATACTGTCCATTTTAACTTTTACAATGTGATAACTGATAAATTATTACAAATACTTACAATCCATCTGACACGTAAGTTATTCGCACTGACGGCGCGTACGGTTACGTTCCTAGGTGGGTGCCGCGGTGGTGCCTGGATGGTTTGGAACTCTTTACACGGCTCCGAGGGCGGCGACGACCCCACTATGTTTGTAGCGATCAGTCTTAGCCGGTACGTTGTAAACGGAATCAACCCAGTGACGAGGATGGATTGCGCATCCGGTGCGTTGACTTCGTAAATCGTTACCCATGAAGAGTTCCGAGCTGTTTGGGCCTAAAGGGGCAATAACGTTATTGTTAACCAAATATAGATACGTATTATTAAAAGGTATAGAAATACAAATATGTAGGTAGAGGCATAGGACATAAAATCCACCATTGTCTACTAAGTCATTTCTGCTCATTTATAACTTGCAATTTTTGTTAGTGTATGTATGTGTCACTTTAAATTAAAACGGTTTAAAAAAAGTCCTACAAAGTCGCATGAAAAGTAGGACAAAACCTAATAAGGACCTCAGCGCAATATGTCGAAAATGGCGGAGCAGATGTGTAGCAATCGTTTGGTGGCTTATAAAAAACATGATATATGGAGCTTTTTGGGAGCCAGTGTAGTCCGCGCCAAACTTCTAGTCCGATCTGAAATTGTTGCACGCAAGTTTAGTTAGCATATACTCCGTAACGTTAGGGAACACTAACGCAGCTATGTACCCGCCGGCGAGAGATGGCAGAGCGCGGGGTCCCGCGCTGTCTTCGTCCCGCTAAAATCAACTGCTATTGCTACTAGCTGCTGCTGCTATCAATTTGCTATTGCGATGCGACTCATTTCTATATTCGGTGCGAACTAGCAGCTTGATGTGGACTATAACAAATTATGAACTATACCTGCACAGTCCACAGCGAGATGGAGGAGTTCCCGTCGAAGCCGGGCGTGAACTGCAGCAGCACGGAGGCGGCGGCGATGTTGGAGAGCGCGAGGTTGCGCGGCGCGCGCGGCAGCACCGGCTCCACGCCCGACTGGATGCCGGCCGCGCGCGCCGCGCCCTCGCCCACGCCGCTCAACGCGCTCACCCAGAACGTGTACGACGTGCTCGCCTGACACACGGGCACATAGATTAGTAAACATACTTCGCCGCCTTGAAATTGAATGTAAGTTCTTTTTTTGAATTCTTAACAAATAAAAACATTTTTAGAGAAAACTTACGAATAAATACGAATTACGATACGTGCGTAATTAACATAATAAATAAATAATTATTTCGAATATTTTAGGGACATTTTAGCACGGAGACGTGGCAAAACATTTTTACGCAACTATTTCCATTGTCAAAACTGGTTACATGTTCTTGTTAGGAGTGAATAATCTTTATTAATCCATGCACGGGCAGAGTCATTCATAAAAATAAAATGAAATAAAATAATAAAATAAAATAAAATAAAAATAAATATGTTCCAAACTTTATTTTTTACGAGTGGGAAACCTTCAAAAGGTACCCGACGTGGGAGCGACGCCAGGTTAAGTGGGATTTTTACCGCACTAAAACCATATGTTCCAACCTAACCTAACCAAATTTAGATGTTCCCTATAATGTTCCTTTAGTGGTAAATTATATTTTTAATAGGTACTTCTAGTTTTAACAAAGGCGTTTACTAAAAACTAGTTCTAAAAATGGGTTTTAACTGTAACAGATATAAATGCACCTTTAGGCTTTAATCTAATTATGAATATTGAATATAGGCAACTAATGAGTAACATTCAATATAAACACCCATATGCATTAGCTGCATATTCATAGCTTTATGGTTCTATTGACCATCGGCCTTTGTAAATGAAGGTGAGGTCCAGAGCTTCTCCAATATGGATCGGTAGAGTTGTGTTACTTAAACTTAAATGGAATATGTTTTTTTTTTATTTAAGCATTTAAGAGTCTGAATTTACAAATAAGTATGTATGCTACATCGTAGACCTCGAAGGAACTTCTAAAAATATCTCTAAGTAATCGTAAAGTTAGGTGAGTTGTTGATAGATAGGTAGGTCAATTAAATTAGCCTAAATTACTCTGCTTCACAATGCATAGAAAACTAGAGATGACGTAATTTAACGTGCGCTATACTTTCAATATCACTAGCATGGCATAAGCGGTGCTGAATACCTCCAGTGTGAATTGTAAATGTATGACAAATATGATTAAAATGTTTCCATTAAAATTAATACTTACTTGTAAATGTTCCACTCGAATACTTGTGACATTCGGCGGTAGAATTTCTTCCTTAAACGTTTCAGGATTGTCCTTCATTTGATATGTCAATTTGTATCCAATTAAAATGCCGTTCGCTTTCTTCGGAGGACTCCATGACACTCTTACGGCGCGGTCTGATATATCATCAAATTGGAGATTCGTCACTTCATCAGGAACTAAAAGGAAAAAATAAGCTACATATTTTTTCCTACGTGTATGATATATCACTTGTTTTAACGTCGAAGAAAAACATTGTGAGGAAACCTGCATACCTAAAAAAATGTGCTCAAAGATATGTGAAGTCTACCAATACGCACTTGGTTCACGCGGTGGGCTATGGTCTAAACACCTCGCTCTGTGAGGAGACCCGTTACTCGCTTGTAAGATAATAATATCGTATTCATTTTTTTTATTTTACACTAGTAAAGTCGTGGGCAAAAACGAGTCATGAATAAACAGGAAGCAATAATTTAAATATTGTATCAAAAATAAACTCACTGTCTTCCATTGTTCGAACAAGAACAAAGTCACTTCGCGGTCCGTCGCCGGGCTCGGTGAAGCATAGCACCGATATATTATAGTCAGTGAACTTATCTAAACCACCAATAATAGCCGTTTGCTCTGTTAGAGGGTTCAAGAGATTCGGTGGCACGCTGACGAGCCTCTGTTCCACATTATCGTTTACGGTGTCGTCCCAACGCCACGCTTGTATCTTGTAACCCTGTAAAGAATTATCTTGTTATAATGGCTGTATGTAGTATTTAATCCATAGTTGGGTGCAATATCTGTCTTGTAAAGCATGCAAACATCGAGTTTCTTTTCTAATAATACTCACTCAAAGACGCACTGGATAGCCCGCGGTATTCGGAGTCTTTTACGATATATTTACAACTCAGAGTTAATGACCGACGATAAAAATATGAAAAAACAAATTTTCACATACCTGGTTAATACCATTAATTTTCTGTGGATTCGGCGGCGTCCACGAAACGTTTATTGAAGTAGAATTGGCCGGCTCGCAGTGAACATTATCAGGTGCCGCTTCGGGCACGCCCTCTTTCGTTTTTATCGTGTAACTATCCGAGAAAACCCCTACGCCTTTGTCGTTATACGCAGCTATTTGGACATTGTAATCCTTCCAAGTGATCAGGTCTTGTATTAAGTAGTTTCTTTGTGCCTCGTTCGTAATGTTTTGGTATGTCCAGGGACTGTTATCGTAACCTCTCAGCCTGTATCTGATAACGAATCCGAGTATGTGACCATTCCTGTGCTCCTCTAAAGGCGGTTGCCATTGAGTTATGATTTCTGACGACGAGCGCGCTGATCCCATGAATCCCAATGGAGGGCCGGATGGAGCTGTAATTCATGTATCATTACAATTCGTCCCTTTCAGAATTATGTAGGAAGTTGGATGCAATTAAGATGTTCTGTCTTGCATGCATTTTATAGTGTTTGTGCATGCGCATTAGAAATTATAATTGTATTGAATTTAAAATAATGCATAATCGCTAATTAATAGTAAATTATAATAATGCGAACCATGCAAAACAATTGTATAGACATCACAGAAGTTGCAAAAGAATACATATAGATTATAAGAAATATTTTCAAACTAATTTTAAGGGTAGATACATTTTATTTACGAAGACATAATACAGTTTTGCAATTTTTCCCATACCTTGGCAGCATATAAAGTCACTGGCTGCTTGGTTACAAAAAGAAGATATTTGTAAAACGATGTTTTTGGACATAAAAATATGTGCATACATAATAAACGCAACGAAGTGAAACAGATTTGGTTCTCACAGACAACAAATATTTTTATACATTTTTTGTACATGAAACTTAAAATTGGAATTTAGTATTAATTCATAGATATAAAATATACATCCAAATTTTCGTACCTTCTTGAGGTAAAGTCAAAACATCAGTAGGATCTGAGGGTGGTCCTTCTCCAACTGTATTCACTGCTGATACTCTAAACTGGTACGATGTGGCCGCTTTCAGACTAGTTAACAGAACCCAACGTTGGGAAGCAGAAACATTTATAGGTTCTGTGATCCAATTCAATAAGGGGTCTGGTGTTGGTCCTGTAATTATTTTACAAATATTCAATAAATTAAGAAAAAAACATCACAAATGAATTGAAAAAAAAAATACACACATAAGAACATTGGAGATGTTGGAAGTGCCAGTCATACATACAGCTCGATAAAAGAGAAAGAAGAAGAAAAGAAATGAGAATCAAAAAAATATTTGTTGACCAGATAAAAGACTAAAATTTACATGTATGGCTGACATAGAAAAAGCTGAGCATGCATTAAGACTAACCTAAGATAACTCTTTTAAATAAAACTTGTAGGTCACGAGACGTTAATATTCAATGGCCAAATAACACTTACCAAACTCAGGCACAACACGTCTCTGTACAATGAACTTCTGAATCGGCGAGTTGCCGTCAAAACCCGGCGTCCAGGACACGTTGACCGCGCGCTGGGGCGTCGCGTCCAGGCGCTCCGCTCGCACGTTGGTCGGCGAGAACGGCAGCTCGATGACGGAGAGGAACGCGTGGCGCGTGTGGTTGCCGCCCGGTGACGTCACTACGCACGTGTACTCGCCCGCGTCGCTCGCGCGCACCGCTTGCACTTGCAGCGCGCCCTCCGCAGATATCCACACACGTGAACCGGCGGTCATTGCTCTGAAAATATTTATTGTGTTACACGTATGTTTGTAACACTTCGAGTGCACTTGTAGTACTTCACTATGAACCTGATTTATTAAACACCTAACAGGTGCTATCTTGTAAGTATTATGCCACGTTTGAACTCCTACATCGCATCTGCGCAACAAGAGAAACTTTCCTAATGATGAATAATAAACATGAATTACTATTCTATTTTTCTTTTTAATTTAAAACTTGATTGACAGATAACGCACAGCCTAACTGTAGAGTACATAGACAGAGATATTTTTATGGTAGACTCCAAAAGCATGAAACATTTGACTGGCTGGGTGGATGCATAGGTGTTCCTTAGTAACGTACATGAACGTTAAGAGTAGATATTTTTATATATTCATCACCTAAGGAGTAAATATTTTATGGTAAAATACGTACTGTTTGTTATGAAACCAGTCAATATTGTATTTTACGTTGGGATCATTTGAAACTTTGCACTGGAGTGTCGCTGTGTGACCGAGCAGAACTCGTGTGTCTACCGGTGGTGCGATGATTTGAGTCCTCACTGAAACAAATACTAGGATTAAATATCAAATATAAAACGAAGGTTTAACTTAGAGTTTAACGATAACTAATAAAACGTTGATCGGAAAACTAAGGCTTTTCACGTTACGTACAATCTATGTTCTGCGATTCCGGATGTATGAATGTTGAAAATGTATTTTGCATATAAGTAATATTTAAATTGTGTGCTATATTGTTTAAGTTAGAATGTTTATTTTGCCTATAAGTTACCCTTAAATTGTGCGCTATATTGCTACTTATCATACAGGTAAATTTAGATCGCGAACCTGCAGAATGACCTATAACCCTCAGATGATTCAGGTTGACCATCCCTTGAGCAAATAAATAGTAGTTAGATCAAATATAAAGTAGTTAACGCGGCTCTAAAAACTACTGTCACACTGTTTGGCGATTATTTTGTAGCTTAAACGATCATCTGTAAACAGTTTTCAAACTAAATCAAATATGTATTGCACGTCGGTCGCTAAAGCAATAAATTGGAACCCCAGTCGACAGCAGCTTAAGCAACTGTTTAGAAGTTTAAGCGACAATTTAACTCTAATAACTATTGCTCGAGCGGTAGTATCTAATGGATGGTTAGCTTAAAGGACACACATGACGCTCGTACATGCTTAACTGCATACATATATAGAACATACCTAAAACGGTAAGATAAGCTTCTCCAGAAACGTTTCCTGCATCATTTGCTCGAATGCATGTATATTTGCCACTGTCAGCTGTTGTAGTACTTGTTATTAATAAATCTCCTTCCTCTAGCGCTTGAAGTCTTCCCGACAAGTTTATGATGAGAGAATCTGAAAATTATATCATTCGATTAAAAAGTTACCTGCAATACAAGACTAATAAAGCTCAAATTATATTCTATCAAAAATGTGCATAACAGAGTGTTTTATTAACAGGTAGAGTACTTTACAACGAATATGCAAAAATATAATTATTTACAAAATTTTACACACAATACAACAAAATGTTACTTGTGTAAAACATATAATATGTACATTTATACTTCACTTTTCTTTGTATATTTAATATAATACGTTGTATTCGTGTTTTCAACATTTCTCTTTGCTTTTTGGACGCGTTTTATGTAACATAATATATTGATTAAATTGTTTTCATTTATTAACAATCGGTAAAAACAATTATCTCCACTGCACCTTTAGATAACTCGCTATTTCAAATGAATTCCTGTCTATTATGTAGCGAGCAAGCATATAATTCACCTCGTGTTAAATGGCTAGTTCCGCCCGCAGGCAGACTTACCTATGTGTAATTAAAATTTTAATCCATAGTTGATAGCAATCACATATCACCAAAGATAGACTGCTTCTCGTGCCTGATAAACTGTTTTACCGTATATGGGTTATACAATTATCTGCGAATCGGTTGATTATAGAAAAGCGTTGCATGTTCTGAAGGGTGCATTATTGCATAAATATTGGAATTTTTATAGAATTCCTCCCATGTTTCGTTATGAAAAATAAAGGGATGGCGGAAATAATTCGATACCTCATATTTAGCTAGTAGTTTATCTCACTTTGTTGTTGATTGGTAGTACCAATTTGGTACCACCAAAAACAGCTTACTATTAAAATTTTACTGTCCCATTTTGCATAGTTATACTTTATTATTATAACCGTTGTTCTGTGTACGGCTTTATAGCTCTGTTATAACTTACCATTGAAGTACCACGTGACGTTGGGGGTGGGGGCGCCGATCGCCCGGCACGCGATGGTGGCGTCCTTACCGTCCAGCACGGTCAGGTTGGCGGGCGGCGTCTGCATTATGGGCGGGGAGGCTACGAGCCACACATCGAGTTAGTATGAGCGCTACACTATACACTATGCACTCAAACGCACGCAATATTTGCGCTCAACATTATGTTAGTAAACACTCGACACTCGTGAGATTGTAATTTTCATATCGACGTATTAGTGAGTCACACGCATGCATTGTAGATACAAAGCAAGTAACTGTAATGTTTTCTGGATACAAAATGTAATGTAATTACATGTGCTTATATTTTATTCGTTTAATTACTTTATTATTCATTGAAAAGTAAAAATAATTAATTTTCTTCCAGAATTTATTAAATAGTTACAAAGGGTGTATATTAGAAATCATCGTGAACAGGAAAAAAATTACATTCATAAATTGAAGTTTGTAGGTATTGTACATTTTATGAGAATGTTTATCTTTTGTAATTGGACGTTAACTATTTCTTGATAATAATGATTTCATATTACAAACGATAAGCATTCACAATAAACCATTCACATGCAGATATTGGACACCTGTGCGAATTTTGCAGTCGTCCTCAAAAACCTGACTAGCTACAATAAAGTCTTACATCTAACTAAACTTTATTTAAATAATAATGTTGTTGGTGATGATATTATAATATTTTAATCAAATTGTAAGCGAAATATTCTTAAAATTGCATTCGGTTCTACAGACGAACAATGTTTGAACTGACGTTACAATATTTTTTATTGCTTTTATATTTATGTGGTTACAGTCAATTTTATACTACACATGCTTTATAAAAAAACACATAATAATAAAAACTAATTAAGAACTAGTAAACTTCTACGTCAACTACAAATAATGCGTCGAGTAACAAAAAATCAACATCCTAATTATCTTAATTGTAAAGAGGCATTAAAATTCTCTATGTGAAGGCAACGTGAATTCCCATAATAAAACAATGGTAAAGCAATCAAGTACTAGGTGATAATCATAAAAGACGAGTGCAATAAAATACACAAATTAATTCTCTTACTGCCGGTATCGAATTTGAACGTTTTTGACTTTTTATCTGAGGTCCTCATTCTTATTAACTTCATGTGACTGCGTGGTAATCGCCTACTGTCCTTCACTGTACGATATTAGCGAATATTAATTTGTAATCATTGCGTATTATTTCCTTTATCTATATCTTAAAAAATCACTTACTTTTTATCTTAAGCCATGTGTAGACGGAAGATTCACCAGCTTCGTTGCTGGCGATGCATTGGTATATTCCCATGTCCTCCATTTTCAAGTTATTGATGACGAGTGACCGGTCTAATTCCACCCTGTACCTGCCCGCGCCGTCATCCACGTCAGCATTATCGGGTTCCCCGGCATCCGCCCCCACGCTTGCAATTTTCCTTGCGTCTTTATACCATGTTATTCCCGGAATAGGAATACCTTGCACATTGCATTCTAAAGTTATCGATGTGCCGAATTCACCGTATGTTTCAAATTTGAAATTTGACAACATTACGGGTTTTTCGAATACAGTGACAGATGCTGAAGCAGTCACTGTTGCAAATCCACCCGTTTTTAATCTAGCTTGGCATGTATACTGCCCAGTATGGGTTAAGTTAGCTGAGATCAAACTCAAAGTTCTATTCCACTGATCATTCAAATCGTATGTGATTCCAGCCAGATCTATTAGCACTCCGTCTTTAAACCATAAAGTTTCCAGCTCATGAAGTGGTCTGGCGTTAGCAATGCAATATAAGTTGGTGTACTCCTGGCCCTTTATTATTTTCGTGTCTTCTGGCTTTATGATAATTTCGGGGGCGATTTCTTTGTTATCATCTCCGTAAACAGTAAGTCTTATGTAGGGACTATTTTCTACTTTGCCCAGTTGTGTGTTTATTGCCCGCGCTCTGAAATTAATACAATTTTGCAATCACGTAAAAATGTTAATTAGTTATATTGTTAATTCATATTGAAAGTTAAATTCGAACCTGTATGCTCTTTCGTCATCTTGGGAAGCGCATAATATGATGAGTTGATGCTTGTCTGTTATGGCATACTTTTGGTCATATTTTAGATGACCGTTGACTCCATTCTCATCTTGCCAAACTACTGATGGCGGCGGTTCAGATTCTATATAAGGAAATTCTAGTATCGCTGCTTTACCCGATTCTACGGTGACTACTTTTTCAATGGTGTTTTCGAATACGCCCATATCTGTAAACACAAGAAATGCAAATTATTGACTTCAATCATGTCTAAATGATAAAGCCTGAAAGAAACGATGACTTTTACGATAGAACTTAGGATGTAGGTCATAATAGCACAGTGACAGAAATACTTTATTTAGGTTTACTTACAAGCCACGACTATGTTGTTCTTCTCGCTAAAAATTGCTCCTACATCATTTTTAGCGATGCACTGATAAGCACCGGCGTCCTGACGCTGAGTATTATGGATTTTAAAAAATAATTCGGATGAGTAGTCACCGAGGGGAACACCATTTTTTAGCCACCTGTACATAGGCTGAGGAATACCTGCAAAAGTTAAAAAACATTAAAAAATATATCTTAATTGTTTTTATTTATACGAATTTTAGCTAGAAGCATTTTAGAAGGTATAAAAATTAAGAACAAGTTATGGAATTAAAACTTTAAGTTTTAAGTTCAAAGTTTAAATAACTTTCTGGACGTTTTATAGCTTTGGACAGAGTTCCAAAGCACTTTATTCAATATTTACTTTTTGTATTGCCAATTTTCTTATGAACATTTTATTTCTATGTAAATTAACGTATTTTACCTATAGCTGAACATTGCAATATCTTGGTTGTGCCTTCTCTGACTATACTGTTTGATGACGACGGCTGCATACTAAACCGCGGAGGCTGCATTTGTGCTGAAATCATAATAATATATTTAATGATACATATTACATTGTATACAGGGTGTACAATTTTTTAAACGGGCCTTCAGGGCCAAATCCGAAACTATAAGGATTAGCGAAAAATGCTAAAAGGAGTTACGAGGCCGATTTTGATAAAAACTAAAACTGCATCATTACTTTTTTAAATATCCTTTTCCTTAGCCGGGAATCGAACGAGTTCATTTTGAAAAAAAATACACCCTCTATATTATTCCACCATCTGATAGTGTCGCTTATAAGGATCAAATTCTGGGAAGTAATGTTATGTAACAAAATAAAGGAAAAGACAAATTTTGAAGAAAATACATATTTTTCCATACTTTGCCATACTAATCCTTAAGGATTATACATAACAAATGATTTATGTATAATTCTTTAGAAACATACATAAGTCATACCATTGAAGAATTTGTCGGTTAATCAACTAATTATTCGATGTTATAACCGTGACATACGGCTTAGTATGAGAAAGTAATAGTTTGTCAAATAAATTACCGCCGTTTTTAGGATTTATTTTTTTATTAAAAATAGATAAGTGATTAAATAATAAATTTTTATTGTTTAAACAGTTAATATGATTTTCTATATCTCTTTGTTCAGTTATCACTCGGATTTGACTCGAAAAAGACATTCTCGCAAATTGTCAATTTTACATCTGTATTAAACGAAACTCCGCCCATAGCAAGTTAAATCTATTATAATGGTCCTAAAAGTAACCTAACTAAGTCGGACATAAAAATATGAGTTCTTGAAGAACAAAACCACCATTTCGAATGATTTGAAGCATTGAGCCAGAAAAATTGTTAATACGCGAAGTGTTTAAATTGATGAATGGCGGGAACTTAACTGCCAAATTAATATGAAAAAATATGTATTTTCTTAAAATTGAGGCTTTTCCTTTAGTTTGTCATTTATCATTACTTCCCAGATTTTGATCCTTACAAGCAACACTGTCAGATAGTGGAATAATATAGAGGGTGTTTTTTTTTCAAAATGAACTCGTTCGATTCCCGGCTAGGGAAAAAGTTATTTTAAAAAAGTAATGATGCAGTTTTAGTTTTAATTAAAATCGGCCTCATAACTCCTTTCAGCATTTTTCGCTAATCCTTATAGTTTAGGATTTGGCCCTGAAGGCCCGTTTGAAAAATTCACCCTGTATATTCAGGCATTCGTAATGTGAAGTACATTTTGTTTATCTAGGAGTGCATAAATGTACTGTGTGTTTAGAAACTTTTAAGGAGTTTAATTTATGTGTTTTATGTTAAACTATTGAAATATTTATAGTAGGGTTCATCAGTAGTGTAATTATGCACTTAAATATTACTTTGTTAGTCAACAAGCTCTTGCAACACTGCCTCCCATTAAAACAGTGAGTCACCATTTGAAAAGAAATATGAAAAAAGTATGATTAATTAAGAAGTCTGCTCATTCAATTGAGATGAATCAGCCACTAACACCATTGCGACTCGGAGGCTCGTTGACCGAATTAAACTTCATATCGGATCGGTGCCCAGTCGCTTGGAATCCGCTGAGATACAAATCGTTTGAAGGCTGCTCAAATGACCCCAAAAAGTAAAAGTACGCTGCCACGTCCGGCTAACGAAAAAGGTCCTGTTACATTAGCATCCTCTAAATACTAAGAACTTCAGAAGCGATTTAAAAGGATTCGTTGTATAGTAAATTATGAAGAGTATTAAAGAACATTAGGAACACTGATTAAAGGCAAACAGGCTGATATTTTACGGAACTCGTGAAGGAAGGATAAAAGCAAATGCAAAATTGAAGGACACTATAACTTTATGAGCTTGTGAGATAATTTTAAAAGTTAACCATTACTACTGATATAATTTATTTATATTGCCATTAACCAGTATTGTTTGGTAATGCACAGCTTATGTATAATGGCTGTGATTAGGCATATTGACACTGATGCTTACGCATCGACTATACTTGTCATATTTTCGGAGCCAGGGTCTTGAAAATTACCCGCCATTGTTACGGAATTGAACTTTTTGTGTCAATTCGCGGTTGTGGCTATATTCGTCATTTAGAGTAATTTAGGTTTACGCATATTTCTGTGCCTGTGATTTAGGTACTTAGAAAATATCTACAAGGTTTTTTGGCAGAAACTAAGAAATTCGTGCAACCAGGTGCACGGTAGCAGGCTATTGAGCGAAAGCTGGTTTGTAATAGAACTAAAAGGTCATTAGCCTTCATGAAGTCATAAAATAGGTTATGTCAGATTAGATCAGTGTGTTGCGTGTCGTGTTGCTTTATTGCTTTGAAACTGGCTCCGCTGCATTTTAATCCAATTATGGTATACCTAATTGTATTAAGTTATCGCACAATGCACTTCCATACTTTCAATGTCCGTTATGGTGTTGCACTTGTACTTTGCTTTATTATTCACCAAGGTTTGCATACGTGAATAATTAAATAAATTATACCGAATATAGGGTAGAAAATTAAAAAAATAAAAATTTGGGCAATTATGGCACAGTCTTTTTAAAATTGGCAGCATCAAACACTTTCTGTTTAGTATTTCGGACTGACCGAAATAATAAAAACTAAAATGGTATAAATTCAATATTTTCAATTATTGACGTTTCTCTCATTATTTACATAAACAGACAGTCATGACTCAGATTTCGTCATGAATGGTGGTACCTTCGGACACGAGTGTAGTGTATGGTGCTTCTAGGCTGACCGGTCGCCAAGCAATCGTACGACACTTGAAGGTATGTATTTATATATACTATCACCTACATTTATTGTCAGTAGTACAAGTAATCGAAATTGTATTTCGGAAAAAAACAGTGACCTGAAATTCATACATTTACGTAAAATTTTCATGCTGTGTATTTTGCCGTTATAGCCAATTTAGTCTATAATTTCAATCGTATGATTTTATGAAACTGTTCTGGTTTCCTCAAACTTAAACTAACCTTATTTAATCACGAAACTTGCAGGACTCCAAAGAACTATTATCCTTACAATCCATATAAAAATATTCTCTGAATAGATAAATGACTTGTATTAGGCCAATTGATTGACCTTCTCCCTTCAATAGCAAGCAAACTATAAGGAATGTTCTTACCCACCTTATGGGCTTGATTGTAACATATTATAGAGATTTTACGCAAGATTTAGTAGATGGATCTTTTTTACCTTGCCGATGTGTCCGAAGGGATCGTTACGGCATCGTCAATCCGACAATAGTATCTATCTTACCGCAAGCCCTTTTGTTCCCTAGCGAAGAATTATATGCCTAACAATAACTAAGATAAAAAAGTAAACGCGGTTCAAGTCGCATTAAAAAGGAAATGATTAAATGGAAAATAATGGCAGTTAGCACGCTATGAATAGTCTCTTCGGTATTCTTTAGGAACGTACATAATTATTAATGTTTTTATTAGTTTCTTAAATAAAAAAATATTAATCGTATCATACCAGATTACATGAAAATACTCTTAAATCCGTTTATTCTTATTGTTACTTGAACTTCAACATTTAATCTGCTACTGCTGCTAACGATGGCCATATAAAACTTCAATAAACTTGGCCTTTTAGGATTCCGCAGTTCTTTCCGTGCACCGAATGATGAAGATGAAATTTTAAAGATAAGTATGATTAATGAACAACGGCGTTAATGATATAAAACATGTTTTTTTCTAGGTACTATTTAATAACTTTTAATTAACTCAGGTTTTTTTTTGAGAGTAAGAGTGTTTTTCAGATAAACTATGAAATACAAACTTTTCAAAATTCATGACTTTCCTTTCACTGTACACGTATTCGATTACTATTCATAACAAGTAATTAATTAAAAAAATCAAAAACCCGACTGCACCAAAAAGGCTGAAGTAGAATTTCCAAAAGCAGTGAAATAGGCATTTCGTTATTTTTATCCAGAAAGCCACATACAAAGTTTCATAGTGGGTGTCTGCTTCAAAAACAAAAGATGTTCAAACAATATTATCCTATTTTATCCTCGTAGTGCTCATTTACGCTATATAAAGAACCTATAAAATGTGTAAAATTCCAGCACGCTTAAGTTCAGCGGTTTCCCTTTGCGTCGATCTCTGGTACAGCAACTCACTCATTTAGTCAGACAGTCATCTTGATGTGTATATACGAGTATATATGTACTAGCTGACCCGGCAAACGTTGTGTTGCCAAATAAATAAAAAAATGTTAAGGGTGAACAACCCTTATCACTTAGGGGTTAAATAAATATAGTGTCCGATTCTCAGACCTA
The DNA here is from genome assembly GCA_014595695.2 of Epargyreus clarus clarus. Lineage (NCBI taxonomy): Eukaryota > Metazoa > Arthropoda > Insecta > Lepidoptera > Hesperiidae > Epargyreus > Epargyreus clarus. The sequence continues at coordinate 27,119 of JACTTY020000027.1, forward strand.
CTGAATATGTATATAAAATTAGATGAAAATCGGTGAAGCCGTTTCGGTCGAGTACGGTAACTAACACGAGAATTTTATATATAAGATATATTATATAACGTACGTGTAATCTCCTCTTAATTTCCTGTATTTTGACACCCTACTCGATAGGTTTGGTTAACTTTTTTTAAAACGTGTTACTACTCGTATTTCGCGAAAAAATCCACCATTTACGGTCTAAAAAATATATAACTTCAGTAAATCAGAGTTTCGGTCATTATTTTACCTCGTTAGAGGTAGAATTTCATTAGTTTTATCTAACAAGCCTGATGCAAAATTTCATAGCGTTTGCTTCAAAATTGACGATTGTTCAAATGAACTTTAAACCCTTATTTTACCCTCTACGGGGTTGATTTTTCGGCAGGCGATAAATAAGTGCGTCCTTGTTCCTATCCAGAAAGCCAAATACAAAATTTTATAGTAGTTGCTTCAAAATTAAAGGATTTAAAAAAAAACTGTTTTACCCTATTTTACCCTCTTTAGGGTAAAATTTCCAAAAGGCCTTTCTTAGTACTTATTCACGCTATATAGAGAACCTATGTGCAAAATTTCAGAAGTGTTAGGTCCTTGGTTTAGGCTGTACGTTGATTTCTGAAAAATGAAAAAGTCATTTAGTTAGTCAGTCAGTCAGTCACTTTACTGTTTTATATATATACAAATATGTTTTTATAATCCCTGTTTTATTTCCTTTCATTTGATACCCTACTCGATAGGTTCGGTTAACATTTTTTTTTAAATGTGTTACTATTTTGCGCCAAAAATCCGCCATTTTGTTTTTTTTTTACTAACACCTATCTAAGGACACTCGGGTCATTGAGACAAATAGAATGACACCTTAACTGTTGAAATTCATCCAGCCGTTTGTTAGATCGGATCAAATAAAGAAAGACAAACATACAAGATACGCGCGAAAAACATAACCCTTCCTTGGCAGTCGGGTAAAAATACAAACGTGTGTTGATCCACTGTGAATATTGCTTTAGTTTAGTTGACAAATTTATTAATTCAATTGCAACAAAACTAACATTTTTATTTTCACAACGATCTAACTGAACAAAACGAACCTGCCGCGTGGTATACGCGAGGAAGTAGTTGACCGGGAAGTATAATTTGTTTAGTTTTTACGCGCTATTGATTGACTGCAGTAAAGCTGGCCCAGTTAGCAACAGTCAACACGTGTTGCGATGCGACCGGTTGATGGTACGTCTTTATTGAGTTTTCGGAAAATTGAAATAGAAACGCGTTAGAGTAGCTACATGATTGATGTGACCATTTGTTTTCGGCTTAAAACGGGACATCGGTTTATATGTCATTTAGTAGAGTAAAGATAATTTACCTTAGATCTACCTACTTAAGCTCGGCATCTCGTGCTTTGCGAAAATTTAATCGAAAATCACAGAGTGAAAATTTCATTTTACGAATAACGGCCAAGTCGTCAAAGAAAAGTACTATTTATCAAAATATTACAAATTTAGAAAATTATGCAACATAAAATAAGTAACTGATATTTTTGTCCTTTTACTATATTGTCTCAATTTAGACAACAAAAGAGGATGATCCCGTTCATAACATGACATATGGTTACGTTACACATGATACATGTTGCATTGAATATAGCATCATAAGTTTTTATAGAATGATGCATCATTAGAGGAACATCAACATAATTATATCATAGTTACATGGATAGAAACACAACATAATCATATAAGTAAAAAGATACTGCCTTCATAGTCTCACGCCAGAAAAGTGGGTAAACAAAACATTCCTCACATGGCAACCTTATTACATATTTTGTTACGTATCGAAATACAACTGCAGTAAGGTATTGAGGACTTCCGTCTAAATAAAAAGTTTACCCTTTCCGTTGTTCGACGGGTCTCCTCGCTCGGTCGTTTGTTCCCAGCCAACTTAAGTTACGATACGTTGCGTTAATTATTTATGAAGCAAGAGGTACAATGTACAGGACAATGATATTTTAATGAGAAGCTGACAAAGTATAAGTATCACATATACTTACACAACATATTCCATTACGGGTTTTTTAAAGAATAAAAGATCGTAATGATAATGTCAGATTGAATGTTATTTATAGTAATATCGGTCGAAGAGATAAGTTTGTTACTTTACGCCGTCCTTCCAGTACTGTTCCACTTCTGGACGCGGACTTCTTTTCAGAAGCTAAAGGGTGGACTATGGCCAAGTGCTTATTGGTAGAGAAACACCCATTTGAGTACTTTTTAAGAATTCGTAAGCTCATGTAAAACCTACATAAGACGTATCTCCCGATATTTACCTTTAATTTAAAGTTAATTAGTTTAAGACAATTAGTTTTCTAATAAGCAGGCGACAGAATTCCGATCTTCAAAAAAATCCAGTAAAAATCAGAAGTGTGTGCCTGACCTGTTATTCAATGTTTGAATCCCTACATTAAGAAGGCGAATATCTAACGAGTCTATTTATTCTTCTGTCTGTTCATATTAAGCAATAAAAGTAATTATTATTTTCAATGAATTCAGTTTCGCGTGCATTTTTGTCTTTCTCCTATAATGAAGCGGTTGTTATTCACACTCGTTGATTAAATGAAGCGACCGACCTAATGACGTGACACGACGTCATACAAAAAACGGTGGATGTGTTCCCAGTTCCCACCCTATGCTCTTATTAACGCCTCTTGTACCGTTAATTACACAGGTTCTTTTATTTACCCCGGAAACAGCAATGTTGGAGGAACCTCGATATACGCTGCATGTATGAGGGTGGAAGCCACCCAGACAAAAAATAGCATTGCAGACTAATTGTTCTGGAGAGCTTGAAAAGGGTCTGGTTTAAGTATTTAAATTATTCGTACAGTTATCTATATAACATTCTAAGTATTCATAAATGTGACATACAGTATTTAATAGTAATTTAGTAGCTGTTATTGAAAGCCCATCAGTGTGGAGGTACAGACAAAACCGTTCAGTACCTTTTTACCAGTCTACGGGGGATAATGTTTTTCGAGTTACTAGTTCTCTTTTGTTTGGCCACCGTTTTTTTTTTTAATTTTGGTTTAATAACTGTAGATCCGCTTTAGTTTTATCTTTGAAAATCTGAACACATGGAAATTTAAATGTTTTTTCGTATATTTCCCATCACCTTTGTGGTCGATTTTCGACTACTGGACGAACACTGGTTTTACAATCATTACTATTCATAACATATGACCAAAGCGTTAGGTGCGTTACGGAAGTACCTAGCTTCTTTTGTCCCATTGTATTACATTTTACATCATTTAACCAGTACAAGGATTTTACTGTGAAGCGAACTATATAATATTGTTTGATTGACATACATATGTGGATCATGATGACACCAGTGGAGTGACTTAGTACGGTAATCAACTCAGATAAGTGTGATAAGATAACGACGCACACAACACGGTAATGGCGTAGCATTATCGTGAAATATTGTATTTTAACTGCCGTAGGTTTTTATTATATAGAAGTAGTACAGAAGCATCCTGATGTTAAGTGGTCACTGTTGCCTGTGGAATTAATAGTCAACCCCAGATAGGATTAGTCATTAGGATAAAGTCGGTCAAAGAGAGTTGTTCCTCTAGAGACTAAATTGGGAGGTCTTGTATAAGGAAAGTTTATCTTCCTTACCACACGTTTAAAACTTGAGTGTATACAAGAGCAACCCTGGTATTACATATAAGGCAAAATAGGTGAAGTGTTGGTGCCTCCGGAAACAAACCAAGCGTTCTATCGTCCTCAAAATACAGTTTGGTTCATATTTTTACTATTCAAAGTACCTAAGGTCGGTTTTATCGTCGATTCGAATAGGGTAAAAAATAATAAGCTTTAATGAGCCGCCTTTTATGAACGTTTGGTTGCGTAACAGTAGCGCGACTGTCGCACATCACGCGTTTGTTCATTTAACACTTTCAACGACACTTTGGAAATTTTCTCAAGACTCGACAATAAAACGAGCATACACCACATTCACACATACGAGACTGAAAAAGAACCGTGTTTATTGTACTAGACGTAGATTAAATATCATCCTATTAAAAATAATTTTGCTTAAAGGCAGAGAAAACTATAATTAAAATTAAAACTAACTTACAACATCACTCAGACACCGATTAGAAGGTAATTATCACTTGTTATAACGTAAAACATCACGAGGAAACTTGCACGCCTGTAAGTTTTTAAAAGAAAGGTGTGTCTACCAATTTGCACTTGGCCAGCGCGGTGGACTATTGTCTAAACCTCACATATATTCCCTATAATACATCTTTTAGATATAATTCGAATTGTACATTATTGCACAAAGATTCGATCCGATTTATTTTTATAATATAAATAAAGTTTGATATCTTGCTAGACAAGGAAGTTTCGCATCAATGGCCCGCAGAAGCCAAAGTCAATCTTCATCAATTGACTGATGATTAGCTGACTGTTAGTATACTTCAAAGACCACTTTACATTATTGGCATAAGGAGTGTCAACGGCCGTATGTGAACCCACGTCCTGTTTAATCTACTGGGTCTATTTACTATTGTGTAATTATGAGCTCCCGCGGTTCTAAACTAAGTAACCGCGTAATTATAACTTAGAAGACTTCGGGATTCGGGACTGTAGCTTTCGAATGGTAAAATAATTATAAGAATCAGTCCAGTAGTTTAAAAAAAAACAAATCTTTCTGTTTCATAATATGAGTATCGGTATAGATTTCATAGATTAAATGCTGCGCTTATAATGAAAACAATATGAGTACTTATTTTATCAGACATGTGAATCTCTACAATGGCATTTCGCAGTGACAAATACAATGGCATGAGCAGTTTCGGTCTCCTGACTCTTCCTAGAACAAAGTGGTAATCTATTAATAAATTGTTCTGTGAACCATATAACCATTATAGGTAGGTAGGTAGATTAGGTCCATCATATTTTACTTTAAAAAAGGTTTTAAAGCAGAACACTTCGTGGTTCGATTTCGGAGGCACCACTGCCACATCTATTTCCGCCTTATAACTTCTATAACATATAAAAAAATCCGATTTATAAAAATAATGCGATTAATCGCATTCATAGAACCGAAAGTCGCAAAGGTGTGAGATGTCAATGTTAGTTCGGATCGCGTGCTTTCGTGTATGAATGGCATTTAAGTGGTGCCGCAGTTATCGCTTTACCCATCGCTGTCTAAGTTAAGCAAACTTATAGTAGTTATTTACATTTAATCATTAAATTAGATATTACCATATTTCTCTTTTGTATTGGCTGGGTGAAAATTATGTAGCTACAAAGACTACAAACATTATAAAAAAAATGAGTAATCAGTATAATATAATGACAGCCAAATGAAATTATTGATGATGTATCATAAAATGAGTAGTTGCTAAATTTAGTGCCTATGATGATAACTGATTTACACAGGAATTGTATATAATTGGTATTCTTACATAATAAAAGGACTTTTGTTATCTCAATAGCTAAACATTACATAATATCTCATTGGTGAGATAAATAACATTAATACTTGTCAAAGTGAAGAATAAGTAAACATGAGTCTACTTAGCTTCAATGTAGATTTGTGTACTCTTGATGTAACTATATACATATTTTTAAAAATAGTATGAATTGTTGAGTCTGGTCGAGATCTCTCCAAATTTTATTTATTTAACCTGTTTCATTTATTTAGTATCTGACCTACTTGGTCGGTGCAGTTTCCTAAACATAGGTTTTGATAATTGAACGATAAACTGTTTTATTTAAATATCGATTTATAAAATCTATGTTAACATCAACAATTTAATGTACATATTTACAAGCACGTGAGTGATCAATCTGTATACAGATACCTGACCGCGGAACACCCTCACAACTAGGGTTGCCAACATTATTTTAAAGAAAATTATTATTTCTTATAAAATCACTGATAAAATAAAGTGCTTAAGTAAATAAATAACACATAGGTTCATACAAACATACTGAAGACCTTTTTTAACGCCGACTTGACTGATATAATACCGCGACCGGCGAGCACTTTTCTGACGCACTTTTTAACTGATCTATCTAAATTTCAATGATCAATGAAGAAATAGTAGCTTTCGTAATTTATGTTACTGCAATATATAGTATAATTGACCACACTATATACAGTACTATACATTATAGCACGAGTGTCAACCCTGCTTACCACGGCCGGCATACTGGCATCGTGCCAGCGTTCGCGCCTATACACAGCAGCAAACCGTTAAAGTATTTAAGTCGCAACTTTATTGCATGGATTTCAATCAATCAGATGCCCCCGTATCGTTAAGAGTTACAAACAAAGAACTTTACTAACCCATCTCCATTTCTGGTGAACAGTTGGAAATATAAAAGCCCCATAAAAGAATAAGTTTCCATTTTATCAGAACAAAAATTGTAGCAACGTTTAATTAAGACGCTAAGGGTAAATTATTCTATTTTAATAAAGAAAGATATGTTTTCTTATTCAATGATAGCAGTTTTGTTCAAGTTTTTGTTACGGAGAGTCTCATAACCGAGTTTAATTTATACGAGGTCCCGGTACGCAGATGTTTGCCGATAAAAAGGTTTAATTCCCGAGATTCGTTTAAGTATATTAAAGGAATACAACGTTATGCAAAAAGATTTAAACGTTTTGCGCTTTGTAACGCAATCTACGAGAAATAAAGAGTTTATCCTCCTATCACATAAAAATGCTATAATTTTAACAAATAATATTGAATAGTTTATCCAATACATTACCGACAGAGAGTATTACGTCAAAAAGGATCAATGGATCCGAAGTAAAGCATACTAATAAGTGGAATGCATCAAGCACAGACATCAATTTCGAAGTAAGCAGCGTATCCGTTACGTGACTCACGGGTATGGCACGTCCAATAGCCCTGATGCCGGAGACCACTAACATACTAATAGTGAGAGCCTCAAAAGGCTATTTAAATTTTTTATTTCTGGGAAATGTTGCGTATTAACATAGATTGAATTTGAAATATTATTAAAATATCATCGTTGTTATGTTACATTCATTATGTGCAAGTTTAATTCACGGGGTGACTTCAGATAAACAAATTTATTACCTACCTGTGATTACTCGTAATATTAAGATCAGATGGAATGTATCCTTTGAGCTTATTTAATTTTTTTCCATTAGAACTTATGTGGGTAATTTATTTAATAAATAAATAACGTTCGTTTATACAGTGTCCTAGCTTCCGTAAGAATAGAACGATACCGATCTTTTAACGGAGGTGTTGTGGCTGTCGATAATCAACGTGTTCTATAAATGTAGGTTGCGTTTTAATGGGTTGACACGGGCAAAAAATGTTTTCAGTGCATATAGTATTTTCATCATTTATATAGTTGTTCAGAAGCGGTACCGGTAGCGCCATCTAGTGAGCGCCTGCCTACATATTGAAAGAAGCCGATGCGGATGCCGTTGTCACTTTGAAATAAATTGTGCTTCGCACACGACAGAAAGTTCGAATTCGTTTTTATTGAGTAGATAAACCTGAAGCCCCCTCATACTGAACAATAGTATTTTCAGGATATCCTAAATAAAAAAAAAAGTTTGGAAAATCCAAAAGTGCACGACTCATAATGCTCATTTAATTATGAAATATAAAAACAAAAAAAAAGAACTTAAGTCGTTCAAAATTAATTGCCAAAAAAACAGCTGTAGTAGCAAGAAGGTACTGCACAAACGCCCCTGGTGGAATAAATGTACCTACATAATATCTATAGATATATCACCATCCATATGTTAATTTTCTATGAATATAAATAAATGTACAGTCTTGTAGTTTTCGTTTTTTATTAATTGTAATTAAACGACACTGAAATAATTAGCCATTTGCATTCAGTGACCTACAATTGTCGATTAGAATTTAAAAATGATAGTTTTCGTTTTTTATTAATTGCAATTAAGCGACACTGAATTAATAATTAATCATTCGCATTCAGTGACCTACAATCATCGATTAAAATTTTTTAAAAAAAAAATTAACTCAAATGATGGATTTTTTCACAAGTTACAGTGTTTTCAGGTTTCACACATGACGGACAGGAAATTTTTTTGACCTATTTTGGTGTTTTTTTCCAATTCTATTGCAGTAAATCAATTTTTAAAAAGTATGGAATTAATCTCCATTAAATTATCTCGACAATAGTATGAAAAATATCTTGATTCCGTGAACTATCAAGGCTATAATAATAAAAATAGCCGCCAAAATGAAGCGAAAAAAATTTTTCGATCGTAAAGCACTCTCTGATGCTTCGCATCATGAGTCGTGCAAAATAAAAACATTGTATTAATGGTACGTACATGTACTTTGAGCAGCTAGATTGAGAGCGATATTAAATTTGTCCATGTCCTTCATTCAGCTAATCATCAATAAAGACTCATAAATAAAGACAAATGCAAGTAACATTGCATGCAAAATACTAGATACAAGTGAAAACTTTAACAACCCCTAATTCGTTTCTGCTTACAGTGTGTGACGCCGCGGCTCAACAGTTGAGCAGCTGTTCTCGTAACTTGAGCTTCACCACACCCACCGCGTATTCTTGCTACACGCTGCTCAGGGAAACCTTTCGTCTTTTAGCCTTTATTTTCATTTTATATTGAAGCCTTACAAGTTCTGTCGCGAAGGGGGTTACACCTTAAAAAGCTCTGAAATGTTAAGCTATTATGCACTATGCTCTTTGTTTCCAGTTATGAAGCGCATACGTTAAGTGTAATACGTAAAAACTGGGCCAATCTTAAAGCTTTATAACAAGTCACATGTATTCAAAAACGAGAAATCCGACTACGTAAAAGTGTCGTAGGTATGCCGTGCCGATAAAAGAGAAATAAAGACGCAACGCAATTCAGACTTTTTTTTTTAATTTAAATGTACCCAATATAATTTGCGTCATCAAGATGAATCTTACGATGCCTCCTTCTGATGCCTATGTTGAGATCCATCAAACCATTTAGGCGACAGCCTTGTACCAAATTAGGCGTTACATACTCAAAAAACATAACCCTTCTGTCGTAGGCGGGTAGAAACTATACAAAAAATAACTTCGTAGCACGATGAAACCCAGCTTTACTTATATTTAAGTGGTGTAAAAAAGTAGGTAAATGTAGTCCGTTGGTATTGCAATTACAGAAGCTTCACAGTGGCCGAGCAAAGTAAATAAATAGCATTGGTGAGGCCAACTGACCTATACTTAGAGTCAACATTGAAATAATAGCTGGCCAAATCGTTTTGTACAAATTCTATACAGAACGAAATCAGCGATTCTTCAGTTTGCGCTCCAATGATTTAAATATTTAATTACAATCGAGAGTTCTGTTGAAACATTATTTCATGAAATGAGAAATCAGAACAGAAATACCTGCATTATCTGACCTTATATAATATCAAAGTGTGTTTTGCGATAAAAGATTATACTAAATCCCAGATACTTAGAGGTAACGACCATTAAGCAAGTGTAACTTTATTTTAAAGTATGTTGCCCTTTCTGCAATGCTCGCTACTAATTTGGAAAAGTATTGGAAGATTATTTATTTATAGATTGTTATGTAGGTTTATACAGGTACTTAAATAATGATCATTAACGATGCCTGATGATTTTATTATATATGAGTAATAATAATTATACAACATAACCGCAACGTACTGAGTTCTTAGCAATTCATAGCAAATGAATGAGCATTAGCGTATTAAAATCAATATAATAAACATATAGAGAGTAGCGAAATATACATATATAAACGATTACATTGTATGCGTTTATAGATATTTATTTTTTTCTTTTCGTGAATCGATTTGCTTTTTTTGTCGTTAATAAAAAATCCCAAAGTTTAATAATGTTTATGCTCGAATTTCGACCCCTAGGCGTATACTGGTTAATGTAGAATACAAGTAAATCTCGCAACATCGTTTGTTACATTAGTTATTTCATTTATCTCAGTATTACTCCGGAACTCTGCCTGATTATGAGGCGAAACAAAGCCATTGTTGTGGCCTTTAATGTGCCTAAGCCTCCATAAACTAGTTCCCGTAGGTAGACCTTGCCATTTCTGTGATTAGCCCGCGAAAACAAGGCTAATGTATTCCAATTTCTAAAAGACACAATTGAAGGTAAAATGAATAGTTGACAATGATTTTTCTCATTAAGATTTATGCATATACAATACTTGTTTATACAAAAGAATCTGTTTGGAATTTCGAAATGACAGTTTTGTGGACTCGTAGTGGTTTTACGTAATTAAAAAGCTGCTTTTAAAATATTTGTTCGATTTTTGACGTTCCCACGAAATAATATACTTTGTATAGTATGACAAGACAGCACGAACACGTCCACACCACGTCCATATGGATCGTCGTCAAACTATGCAAAAGAAATTAGGTACATTAAACAAATCTTTACTTTTCATTATACCATTAAGCGGTCGATTACCCTGAAAAAGATTTATTGCCCCTGTAGCAATGTGTGGAATTGGTGCCGTTACAGTACAGCTTACTATAAACGGACCCGTTTGAGTAACTTGCAACCTGCTTGCACGGAAACTAGTACTAAAAGTACTCGCAAAATGTTATTGTTCGATCGCACGGTTGGTAGTTTGCATTTTACCCCATTAGACATACATAGTTTCCTTTTATGAACTCCTATCGACCTAGTGGTAATGACCATTGTTTAAAACTTCCACACGTTTTTTTTGATAAATGGCGTTATTTTACATTGTTTTTTTATAATATAAGAGTAGCAGACGAGCATGCAGTCCACCTGGTAAGTGGCTACTGCCGCCCATGGACATCTGTAATCAACCCCAGATAGGATTAGATATTCCTACCTGAGCTCGACACAGATGCGCCGCTACCACTGAGGACTAAGCTGTAACGCTTCGGAAAAGTCTGTTTTTTTTATCACACCCTTCAAAACGGAACACAGCAGCGCCTAACACTGCTGTTTTTAGGTAGAAATAGGTGTGGTGCTGGTGCCGCCGGAGTCGAATCACAAACGGTTCTACCACCTTCAGGTAAATTAACTTACCACCAATTAATTTCAAATAATAATTATTAATAGAACAGGAACAGGGTGTTAATGTTCTTTCATTCATTATATTTACGGTAATATCCTTAATAGTTCTAAGACAAAAAAATTATCTTTAGGTATATATGTCAATTCGTAGAGATTCCCAAATTGTATTAATGTTTTAAAGTTTAATACATTATAATCCCAGTGTACTTTGGAGGGCTTATGCCAACCAACCAACTTATGGTAACTATTTAATTATTCGAGAAGTTATTAAGTCACTTCGAATCAATTAATGATAAATTAAGATGAAATAAGGTTAGCATTCATTGATGAGAGTATTTCTCTGGAACAAAACGGTTTCTAGGAATAACGGCCACGACGCTCTTCATCTGATTCTTTAATCAACCCTAGATAAGATTAAAGCCCTACCTGAAATGCGTTACTACCTTTGAGGACTAAGTTGGAAGTAACGGCTCGGATAAGTGTATCTTCCCTTTAGCGTTTCATAACACTACTATTCACACAGATCAGCCAGAAATAAGTGTGGCGGTGGTGCCACCAGACTCGAGCCACAAAGGGTTCCACCACCTTCACATACATACATGTTTGTAACATTTCAGTCAATGGGCAAGTCGCGCGGCACAACCATGAGGTAAAAATAGAAATTAATCGATCCTTTTATTCGTGTCACTAGTTTGCAACCTCATCAGGAGCCGGTCGAAAGGAACACAGCTTGCATTGACAGAGAAAATAATTATGTTTTTATAACAACTACCGGTTAAATTGTAAAACTACTTTTGTGTCTTAGAAAATATCTCTAATGCAGTTTCTAGTAAATTATTTAACTAACAGTTACGAAATTCAGTTACGAGTTTTATGTATGTTACAAATTTTCTAGATTAAAAATTAAAAGGCATGTGAAGTAAATGCAAAATGTTGCTAAACCTATTTTTTACTCATAACTTCCTATATTTCTTTGTTTTATTATTTATATCTACTCTTTTCTACATAAAATTAGCAGCAAATCGTTAAATAAATACAAGTTAAACAAACAATAACCGCTAAACCCGCTGTTTTAATATTATAATAAAAGACTATACCTTCCCCTTTTTGAGAACAATATGCATGCCGCCTATTTGTAAAGCAATTGCTCGCGGCATCAATATTATGTATGTAGAGCCGGTTACTCCGCATGCTGATATTTTTTGCTACGAACGCTTTTCAATTTACTTATAATAAGCTCTTCGCTATAAAAATATATTCTTATTTATTATAGTTTTATCCGAGCAGGAATAGCCTAGTGAATAAGGATAGACTAGTTATTGAAACTCGGTCTATCCATCGGGGGTCCGATATTTAAATCTTAGACTACCTGATATCGAGTTAGTTAATTTAATGTTGAGATAGTTGTATCCATATTTTACAGAGAAAGTTTAAACTTAGAAATGTGCTAGATATTTTAAGCTAACCGAATTCACGACATCGTTCGCGTAGTTTTAGGTTTAGACATAAATAACAAAAAGCAACCAGTTGCACGTTGGACCACGCGCTGAGAAGGTACTGTAGTCGGGATGAAAATATATTTTATCGGCCATGAAAATAATATTTCATAGTATTTCTCGTAAAATAACGTTTCGCCGTCATGAAATTTAATAACCAAGTAATCGAACATATTGTATATATATATAAAACTACACTTATCCTATTTAAACCAATTTTCGATTCTTTTTAGTTTTACTACTGTATACTTTTTCAATGAATTTTCCATCAAGTCTATTCAAGACCTATTTCAAGATAAACACTTGCTTATCTGTACTTATTTTATATATAACATTTAAAGACACCGTGCAAAATGTTGTACATATGCATAGATTAACAAAATAGATGGATAAAGTGCGATACCTTTAAATAAAACAATTATAACTGTAATCATTGAGAAAAAGGCAATCTAAAACTGTTCGCCGTGCCCCGCCGTGTTGTAGAGTCCAGATTCCAAGAAAACGCGCCCGAGCGTACGTCTGACGAAGGATAAAAGTTCGTGCTTAACTGGTAGATAACTATGCAGTCGGTCCGCGTTCCTTACTTAGTGTCTATTCACACATACAACAACTACATAGAAATTATAGCATAGTGGTTAGAAACTGGGCCTCATAGTTTTTTGGATCGAGGCTCGAATTCGAAGCATCTCTCTTTTTCAGTTTTGTGCCTATTAGAAGTTAATTAACACTTGCTATAACGGTGAATGAAAACATCGTAATGTAACCTGCACACCTGACTATTAAAGGGTGTATAAAGTTTTGAAATTCGCACTCGGCTAGTGCGGTGGACTATGCCCTTAAACGCTCACTTAAGAGTCGAGATCCGTGTTCAGTAGTGGGGCAATAATGGATTAAAAACGCCGGGTGCAAATTAGTTTCAAAACGCATAGTTTAATTCCACCGTCCGCATTTTGCAGTCTAAATCATCAGTGTCGATGATACTAACAAGCAACACCGTGATTGAATGACAGGTTGACCAATGCTTGCGACAATTTTTCACTGCTGTATGGGGTGGCTAGGGTACGTGTGAATAGTACTCTGGACTGGAATGAGGCACTAGCCGCACTAGCTAGCAACAAGGAGGATCAGTGTTTAAATTGCAACATGTAGTGAATAGATTTTTTTTACTTTTGTTACCGTTATTTCTACATTTATTGAAAAAGTTAAACGTTTTATCGCGATACAATTTCAAGTGTTTCAACCTTTTATAGTAAAGTCAGTAGGGATGTTATGATATTCTCGATCTGGATATGGATTAGTAAAAATATTATACCAGTTTCAGATACCGGTATGGATATTTTTTTTTGAGTCATGCGATATTTTTGGATAGTTTCAGGTTTGGATATTAGATTTTTAAATAATAATAAAAGTATATAAAAATCAAACAGATAATGTTTTGGTTGTACAGACCTGTAAGAAACTGTCATATAGGATTCGGTTACGGACCATGGGGGTCCGTAACCGAATCCATCCCGAAAACATCCCTAGTAGTAGTACGGAAGCCGTACATGTTACTCGTAATACAGTCGATTATTTACTCGTACGCACAGTGAATTTGAGCGGAACTGCCGTAAAATCTTTAAAACGTTTGCACGTGCCACCCGTTACGTATCGACAAACCCTCTACCGTGTTTTGGAATCGCAAATTCTGGATTACTACTTGAAAATTAAGTGCTCGTGGAGAAAATTCTTGGTTCCCTAAAATGTATACAATTTACTATCGCACCTGAACTTTCTTTACAAAACTTAAAACACTTACTGTGATTAATGGCTACAGATGTTTATCTCTTAGTAGGGAGCAATAAATTATCCCACGACCCAAATGGTCACTTTTATTAAAATGCAAATACGGTAAACTTAGTATTTTTCCGGAAGTGGGTTACGGTCGATTTATTCTTCAAGCAGGGTACGTTTTTTCAATTTTACTCCACGGTGGGTTCGGTGTCACTTGAATAATATAAAAGGGTCACCAGGACATATCTGTGTTTCACAGATTATTCCTGAAATGTCATGTCTGTTTTCGGCACCTGCCAATACAAGAGTTCACGGCACACGACATCACATTCTTATCAGCAAATAAAATGTAGTTAAGTGTCATTTTTTAAATAAATTCGATACACTTGTTTCATTGTATGTTGTGTAGGATTTATTTTATATTATAAACTTATTCATCATTATAATTTATCTTTATGAATATAATAAGGCCGATTCTGTATATTTTTCTTAAAAATGTATATATTTTAAATGTCATTTAAACTTATTATTTATAAATAACCCTCATTTTCATTCACATACATATTAATTACTTGGCATCAGCTGACGATCACTAAATGTCATCCATTTCACAAGAATCCAATTATAATAATGACACCAATTTAATCTAATTCGTTCAATATATCGAGATTTTATTGCGAAATATTATCTTAAACCAAAGCAAAGCAACCGAAACGTTAAGCAGCGTTGTAAGTTTGTTATAATTAAATATATTATCTTAACTGGGTCACAGGTCATAGTTTATCGTAATGCTTTACTTTTCAAGGAAGTGTATAACTTTATCAATAACTCTTTTCGTCGACATTTCACAATAATTGATAAGGGACTCTTTGTACGAGTTTCAGGAGTAGATTAGAATACCAAAGGCATTGAACCCCTACGGTGGACTGTGCTGAGTCTGCGATGCCTCATTGCTCGTATTTACTTAACCGCGACTGGCGTAGCCAAGTAGCATTGAATCGGCAGGATATTTTAAGGAGCTTGCGTTATAAAACAGTATTGGATACGTTTATATATAACTTGTAATTGCTTTAGCTTTGTCTTTAAAATGACTTAAATTAGTTGTGTCATTGCATCGGATTTCTAAGTTTATCCGGAGTTCAATAAAAAGAAAACCAATAGACGAAGTAGTCTTGCGTTTCGGAAGGAGTTTGCGAGTGCCGGTAGACTTATGGGGCGAGCATCTTAGTCCCCAAGTATGGCAATATATAGCTTCAGGTAGAAACTCTATTCAGTATGACAGTCCACATTTACCAGCAGGTGGACTAGATGCTCATTTGCTACTTCAATTTATTAAAATATACATACGCTTTGATAATAACATGTAATCTCTGAATATAACGATTGTAAATATAATATTGTTGTAGATTGATTTATCCGTACGTGCGTAGGCTGACCGCAGCTAGAGTTACCACGTGGTTAGAGAATTGCTCTAGTACTTCCTGAAGGTCTAAATATAATAACTATGCATTCAAGTATTAAACACTTATACTAATGCCATATAAATAAAAATGAATGTGATTTTTATATCGTTAGACCTTTATTTTTATTCTAATCATTGTGTTTATTGCATCGATAATGCTGCAAAGTAATTTTATTCATTATAAATCTATTTTTATTATCAATATTACAACCATTAATATTACAATTTTAATTATTAATAATAATAAGTTTGAATGAAAAATGCAATAAATTAAAATATTTAAATAAGATATTTATTGATACATCTCGAAATAAATCAATTTAGGCCGAAATACCTCAAATGTGCGGCGACATCACACAATTCATACATAAGAAGTAAATGTGAAACATTTCTTTAAGAGGGTTTTGTTATTTTTGAGGACCTTATCCCAATATTTTCTGTAGCGGCTCCGCGACACGTTTTAATATTAATAACCGCATAGAGCAGAGCTCCTGCAGCTGCTTGCTTTCCAGAGTGTTCAGCGACACACTCCTTTATGGCTATGTTTACCGCCGCGGTCGCTAGCTCACTTGCTCCCTAAAAATGCACTTTCTTACTGACGTCTTAAATTATTTATCCCATCCTGTGTTAGTCCCTGTTTAAAGTAACCTTTTTGTATTCAATTCAATTCCTTTATTTGCTAACACTGTGCACGGATATTATGTACATATTATTTATCAATACGTCCTCTATAAGGTATGTAAAACACAAAAGTATTTGTGACTGTTATTTATTAATTATTATACATATTCGTTACTTAATCGTTAAATCAAATGTCCTATTAATTACCTGTATAATTAAGCGATAATAAACTACTAAGGTATAATGTAAATGGAGTTCGTAGTAAATGTAATGTACTCATATATTATAATGAAAACGAAACCAAAATACACATTTTAATAGTTCAATTCATTTCAAATATTATATTCGCTTGTACATACATGCTATAAATAATGTTTATACTTACGCCCTTAGATAGTACACCGAGAATATAGGTTCGATATTTTATTGTTCTTTATTTTTACTGGGTAACTTTTAAAAACTGGAATTTACTTATATTAAAATGCTTTTACTAAATAATCTGTACTGTAGCAACATGAAAGTCTTTTGCTTACGAAAAATTCGAAACAGAAGTTTTCATCAAAGGATATGTGAACGGGTAAAGTAAAGAACTATCTTTGAGTTTCTAAGTACAGTTCCTTTTGTAAGGCATAACTGGTATAAGAGACGTTGGGCTTATGTCTACACATATCAATATGTGGTGTACACCTATTTTTAAAGTATTTCTTTTTCTCTTGTTCATGAGCCGGTGTCTTTTTTTTTTGGTTATTTTACGACGAGTTTTAGTTACACGAGCTTATTTAATTATTATCAATAAAAATGATCAAATTTGAATATCTGGACGGAAATTATGTAATTTAAAAGTTAATGCTGTACAAAAGTAACGAAAAAAGATAATATTTTATACTTTTTCCAAAAAACAAAAACTCTTCGTTTCTTAATAACTTAACGGCATTCATCAACGTCTAATAAGATGCAAGCTAAAATTTAATACCGTGGGATCCTGACTTTATAACGAAGGCAACTTAATTTTCATTTTCCCTAAAAACATTTTAGCAACGACTACCAAATAAGTCGCTTAAATAGGTTTTTTTATATTTAAAAGTATACGTAATTTAATCCCTATGCAAGTTAACTCCTTCCTTTCTGTAGTTTTCCACCACTAGAAAGGGCTTGATATTAAAAAAACGTGTTTCAGCGACTAGTGATAAAACATGTGTCAATCGATAGCCTAAATGATAACAATCAAAAAGTATTCAGTGCTGAAATATTGTAAATAATATACTTTTATGAGATATTAGAGGCATATCACATTAAAAAATATTAATGCTCTTTAGGCAACTATAGTTGTAGATGTTTTACTTCAAATAGTTGACAAGATAGTTGACTCTACAGGCGGATCAGTAGAAATCAGTACACGCAATAGGTCATCTAGTAAAACAATAATGCAATTAGTTTCACGCCGCACTAAGTGTTTCAAGGTAAGTTTGTGTAGCGTGTTGACGTCGATAAAACTTCAATATTTAAAATGGCTATGAGCAATCCATTAGTTTTAGGGCTATTTTACTATGAGAGATTAAAGAAGAAATGTTGATACTGTTTCAATACATATACGTCATGCTAAAGACATGGGTTCATCATGGTAAGTGCTATTCAATTAGATGTTGCTAAGTTGCTACCACTTGCGAGAATATTATGTTCATCAATAATATTAGCGATCAACATAAATTTGTGTACAGATTTTCGGAAGCTAAATGGATTAGCGACATTAATATTTAGTATTATTATTATATGAATATTTATTATATGCATGCTGTCTACCATGTCATAACATGATTATGTGAAATACGAACTCAACTCTACACACATCTACAAAAATTGCTAAATATAATTTTATTACGATAATGTACAAGAAATCGAGCTAGGTACATTAATATATGTATATGCATACTATAAGGTGCATTCAATATGTGCCTACTGCCACTTTTCCGTGCGTGCTCGTGAATGCATTTCTGTAAGACCGCTTGTGTTCACGTCCTCGAAGTCTCTGAAAGACTTATTCAGACACTAGGTTCGCCGCCGGCTCCGCATGCATTATGTGGGTTTCATGACCTTTTGCGGCCAGGAAGATGAGTCAAAGATGCCTTTATGTCAATATGCATGTGGATAAACGATTTTTAGGCGATTGTTACTAAATTTAGGTAATATATTACATATGATAGTACAAATTAAAGAGTGAGTATTTAATTTGTATTATATATAGTACAAATTAAAGAGTGAGTATTCCACGGACATAAGAGGTCCTCGTATAGACACCCTCTCAATGCCTTTTCAGCATAATCACGATCACTCTGATATGAGTGCAGGTAAAAAAATAATGCGAAGATACAATACTACGTGGGTCAACTGCGAGGATACATCGCACATTTGAAACATATTTAGTATTTCCTAAAATATTTATCAGACTCATATTTTGAAATAAAACCTCTTAAAAAAGAATTATATAGAATGAAAGTGTATTACTTAATATTAAGGCTTATTACAACTTAAAAGCAGGGTTGTGCAATGTATTTTTAGACAAGTGAAGTATTTTCTCGGTTCCGCTACGCCATAATTCCCACCTCTGGGAACAAGAGCACTTTGACTGTCCATGCTCCTGCCATTAAATCCCGTTATTCTCATTTGAATGGATAACGAATGTTTAAGCACGTGAACGTATACTTTTATAAGCATTTTACGCTGGAGATATTTATATTATGTGAATGAATGCGAACATAGAGTATTACAAAATAAAGAAATTAATAATAATATCTGCACCCGTAAATGGTGTAGGCGTTTTGAGTGAATGACTTTATTAGCTAGGACAACTATATAGTGTAAGAGAATGGAGATCCATCTGCAATAGGGGCCCAACATAAAAACTTAATGTACATATGCAATACATGTAAACCTAGCAATAATAAAAAAATAAAACCATTGTGTTCTTTAATTTCCCGGCGTATAACAAAAACTAAACGAAAAGATTTTTTTAAAAGTAAGAACTATCAAGAAAAACATACCAATCCTCGTGTATGCTTTGTCATTGACTTGTTTGGTACAGCAATACATGTAAACCTATCAATAATAAAAAATAAAACCATTGTGTTTTTTAATTTCCCGGCGTATATCAAAAACTTTAAAAAAAAAGTATTTTTCTATATAAGAAATATCAAGAAAAACATACCAATCCTCGTGTATGCTTTGTCATTGACTTGTTTGACTTAAATATTGAGTTGCGAGCACCTGTCTCCCTATGCATGAGCACTGTGGAGTCTCACGTTAATTAGTTATTGAATATTTTAGAGCCACTCTAACTTAGCGAAATTGTTAAAGTCTTTGATTGAGTTGAGAGCCAGGAGCGAGTAGATGTTACATGACGAAGTTGTTACTGAACTTAGTTGTAAAATTCGCACCAATTTTCGATGCGAATTTTACTTTGTATAAAAGAGTCCTTTCATGGATAAGCAGTCAAATTCTTGGATATAATTGAAATATTCCTTTGAAATTGGGGTAAATAATTTTCTTTAATTAAATAAGCATTTTAATAACTTTTGAGTTCCTAACTTAAATGAGTTGTATTTTACTCATCTAAGGTTCCTAAGCGAATTTATACATGTATACGTCGACATGAACCCTTTTTCTATTATTTCTCTATACATTTCTGATTGATACGGATTGAAAATATCTAAATATATCGTAATACAACCGACCGCGTAATTATTACGTCCACCTGGATTTTAATCAAAATTTAATAGTATAAATAATTATTAATATCTCTTAGCAATGCCTATAAGTATAATAATAGAAGTTGTGAAGGAGCTAGCAGTTCTTCTAACGGAATTTGGTCACTGCTGGTGATGTATATCTATAATCAATCCCAGTTGCGATCACCCCACGATCCGCCACATGCGTCACACCTTTGAGGACAAGTTGAAACGCCTCGTATATCGAATATAGGAATTCAGAACAACAGTATTTGACGCTGCTGCTATAAGCTAACTTGAAGACCCTTCAAGTCTAAGTTCAATTCATTTCATTTAAAATCTAAGCCGTCACTCATTTCGGCGACCAGTTTGTTTTCATACTTATTGTTCTACAAGTTACGCTACGTGCCACTTCGATGCGTCACTAGTGGGCAGTGGCACTCCGGGGCAGGTCACGCGACGGCACGCTATACGAATGGACGCTGCTCTGTATATTTGCTTAATACTTTTGGAACCAGTGGCGAGTTAATTGGTTTTCGCCAGATCATTCGGCGCAGATGGGCGCCACTTCTAAAAAGTATAAAACTTTGCACAAATAGAATAATCGGAAGGAAGATATAATATATATTGTTAAGACATCATAAACTTAAATATGAATGGCAGTCATTAACAAAAAATTATACTGCCATGCATTTTTAAGTATGAATGATAGACATCATGTGTGACTTTTTGAGGGTATTGAGTGATAGAAACTTGAGTGTCTGACACTGATTTAAGTACAGAGTAAAGCTTGACCGTGGTGGATCCTTCAGTAGTTCTCAGCTCATTACTGATTCTCCACTCAGAAAGAATTAGTGAATAGCCCACTGCACTCATCAAAATAACTTGGTAAATCTCACATATCTTTGCCATCTCCACTTTTTTTGTAAAGATCAAGTATGTAGTAACTAGTTTCATCATCATGTTTTCTTTCATCATAATAATAATTGCATATAGTAAATGTTAATAATTTGTAACATGCATATAAAATTCGAAAACCTGGTACTTTAGTCACAGCCCTGTCCATTGAGAGGCCATATTGGAATCAGTAGGCTATCACTACCTTTTATTATAATATAAGTTTTTTAATATTACATTCTTATAGCAGAAGTGAGAGTGCTCGATATTGTATCTCATAAGAATTCTTCAAGAGTGTCAGGGCAGAGATAGTTTTGCTTGTATTTCGTCTTAATCCTAGTTTAAAAGAGCTAGGTAAATTGGATTCCTGTTCTTATCAAGGTTGAGATCATAATGTCTGAATTCAATTGAAATTGATGACTTTTGAATTTCAGAAGTATTAGATGTGCGAGTAACTGTTTGCATTATATTAAAAAAAGAGATTTTATTTATTTAAAATGATGTGTTTAGTGGTAAATGCCTAAGGGAACATACCACGTGACCTATTTTTTAATATTATTAGGCCCCTCCCCCCCTCCGGTGACCACCCATAGTATATGCTAAGACCCCTCCCCCCCTCCTCAAATTGTTACGTAGTATTGCCAATGTGAATTTATTGTGTTATACAGCCGATCATTCAACGACATTATTGTATACGCATGTAGCACCGATTCTCGTCGACTTGCTTGCTTGCGAGATTTCTCTCCATGAATTCGACTATGTGACAAAAATCTAAGCCCCCCCACGCTCCTATGATTTAGCGTAACATTTTAAAGACCTCCCTCCCCCCCCCCCCCTAAATGGGTCACGTAGTATGGGTACGTTCCCTAATGGCATGACATTCATTGATTCAGTTGGAGATCCAAGGTTGAAATAATAGGATGCACACCGAATTACTCAAACAAATTGGGAATGAATTAAATTGTGAAACTAATTTGAGACATCGCACATAAGTAAATACCACAGGACTGCAAGAATACATAATTGATTGGATTGGTTGACTCATTATTTTATCTTTAAAAAGCCATATTTTTTTTATAGCATCTCTTACTCAAATAAATAGAAGTATTAGACCATATGTAAGAAGAAATAGTGTCATCCACGAGTTAGTACCAATTGGTAGTAAGTTGATCCAAAATATATGTGAACTGGCAACTAATCGGATATAGTGTAAGTGGGAAGCGGGATGACAGATTATATGAACATGTTGACTCTAAAATCTCTACAGGTGCAAATGTTATTTTTAAGTTATATCAAGTTTAGTGTTATATATTTTTATGTATAATATAAATTCATCTCAATAATTCTTGAATATTTTTCAGTCTCTTATAATTTTAATGCAAGTAAATACAATTATACTTAATTACAGTATAAATCTTAATATTACATGAATAAAACATTGCATAAAATTATAAGTAGTTTCGTTTTCAAAGCACTTACCTGTTGTGTCAGCTGTACATGTAAATTGTATGAAGCTCAGAAGCACTAAAAAAGTTGTGTATAATCTCTTCGGACCCATTTCGAACACCCGCTCCCTTTCTTCCATTCCACGAAAAAAGTATTTGTGCATCGCTCTCAAAACTTTACGGTACTCACGGTAACAACATATTTTTTAAAGTTATTATAAACTTTTGCTTCAATGCCACTTTTAAATTTTAATTTCATTTTGAAACGGTTGCTAGGATTTCGCTATCACAACATTTACGATACAATAACACCTGTGGGATTTGCCTAGCTCCAAGCGAACAAGGTACGAAAGTTCACTCAACTTTTAACTGTCCTATAAAATATCATTTCACGCTGCTAATTCTCAATTATTAACTGATATAGGCACTAACACTTATGTGTTTCTATTTAACAAAGTTTTCTTGCCATATTTATTTAGTTTTCTAACTTTTATTGAACTTTCAAAGTTTCAAAAACTTATTTCACAATCACTTGATTCGTTTGAAGGACGCGAATGAAACGCGTGCATTGCATGCAGAGTCGACGACTTGACGGAAACATTCGCGCACACGCGCACATCGTTCATAGTATAACAGTACACAAACAAAGGGTAAAGATTCGTTTTATTGTTCACTTGTATGGTATATTTCATTCGTTCCATTCGTTCAAACCTCTAATATTGTCATATTAAAAAAATCTAATGCTAAACGTGATGTTAAGCCAATAATATGATGAAAATGTCTTATTACAATAATATAATTGTATTTTTAAACATAATTTTGATTATAATAAGTCATCTTATAATAATTTATTAAAATTAATTTGTTGTACAAGTGTAGTATTTATAATAGCAACTTTGTGATAAAATATTAAAGACAACAATATATATTTTTTATAAGTTACAATTGGGTACTTGACAGTTATAACAATAAAATATGAAATATGTTGGATATGATAGCTTATAAGTAAACATAAATTATGCAGTATTTCGTTTATTTTTTAATACGTTCTAAGTATTTTAATTTTTAAAAAGAAATTTTCGATTTTTTATCTGTGGATTTTAAATCCCAAAACGGCGACAGTGCTGCCTCAAATGTCATGTGACGTCACTACATCGAAACCAAACAAGACAAATAATAATTAAATCGTTTGCTCATCACTTTGCTGTTAGAGTTGGTTGAATTTATGTTGTGAACCGAAATGAAGCCATACTATATTAAAACTGATAGCGTGAACCTGCTTAAAGAATCTCCATATATGCAGTGCAATCAATCAAAATGGATACAAAAACTTCCGTGAGATAACCTATGGAAATATCAAATAAACAACGTAAGTAAAACATTCTTTATATTTACATTTAATCATATTGGACAATTAAAACATTTCTTAACTGACTTCAGACAGAAGAAAGGTTGTCTTCAAGTGATTATTAAGATTTTTTTTAAATATACTTATATTCTTATGTGAACTGTTTTAAGGTTATTAATTGGTTATATTTATATTTACAGCCGACAATCGTATAGTGACGACGTTATAGAGTATGTGCAGTTTAAGAGGAAGGCAAGTTTGTGTTTCATGAAAAGTAAAAGTTGTCCTGAACACAAGGTACATCAATGAAAATGAAAATGTGATGACTGTCCTGCCTAGAAGAAGTGAGGAGCCAAAAGTTTCGAAAGTGGGCACCAGTCTGAAATACATAAAGTAAAGTACACGGGAAATAGTACTTCTTTACTTGCGTAACCTACCCAACAAGATGAAGGAAGAAAAGTGACCATACAGTTCCTATTATTGCATTGCAATTTAATTCTGAAAATTACAGTGATAAAAATATATATCCATTTGTTACGGAAAATAATTTTAGTAATGAAGAAAAGCAGACACGCAAGCAGCACAAAAATTTAGCTTAGGTGATCTGTAGTAATTATTGTAACTGTAACATATGATAAATATATACAAAAGTTCTACTGTGTGTACTCACTAATAGAACCATATAAACCAAATAAACAAAGAAATCGGTTAATAGAATACTAATATTAGCAAATCATGTATTTTTAATTATACAGTCATGTAACTTAATCAGTGCACATGCACCATCAATAATAACACAGTCATGAAATATTTTCATTGTGTCCTATTAATTACAGAATGGGCCCTTAAAATAGAATTCTCATAGACGTCTTATAATTCTATTCTTATCATAGACATCTATATAATATATTAAATATATGAATACTTCCACTTGCTGTTTTGTTTTGATTACGTCCCGTTCCAATGATTTGGAATTGACGAATCACTCGACAGTTACTAAATTTATTCCTTTTTTTCAATAATACTTCTCTTACATAGATAGTATAAAATGTCATTGCTTGCAAACAGAGGATTTAAACATATAAGAATCTGCAAGTTCTTTAACATTTATGAGATTTGGGTTTAGGAACTTGTATAAGCAAATTTGTTAGGATATTTAGCGATCGTACTTGAACACATCGTCACTGCACACGTCTTGTAATTTGACATTCTTGCAATTGTACTAATAAAAGTTAAATAATTCCCAAGATTTCCCCTGAAGTATGTGTAGCGTCGAAGTTTATTTCTATATTTTCAATGTGTTGACGTCACGCTACGAAATGACACTTGACGGCCTGTTTTGGCGTAACGTTCCGTTTACCGTAATAAAAATATGTTTTTATTAATAAATAGCCCTTTTTTCGAAAAAATGATCAATGAAAGGCATATATAATACGTATATGAATTCATTAAAATAGTTTCCCAAAAAGTGTCAAGTAGCCAATTGGAATTAATACACAAAGTTTAAATGCAAAATTAGAAGCTAAGAGGTTAAAAAACTCATGAAACGGGCAGTGTAACGAGATTAGATATAAGGAGGATCCTCTCCGTGTATCGAAAGGTGTCCGTCAAGTACGAAAAGTAGGCTAGCCTTAGTATAGCATATGGGTTAAATTTCTTTTTTTACTTTTCGAACAAAATAGTTGCAAGATTATTTTGGTTTATGTAAATAGTCACCCTTGTGTAAACTACACTGGTCATCGAAATAATTACTTTTTGTTGGCCGCGCGCTTTGTCTGCAACTGTTAAGTTCATTCCATACTTTTTTGACAAACTAGCGCCATCTGGAATAGATTTTTTAATTAATATTATTGATAAAATAGTTATCAGTATTTTCTTTCGTTCATTACGGTATTGGCATTGTATTAACAAGACTAAGATTGAGAAGAAATAATTATATGTAATTGACCCGGTTACAACACCAGTTACCAGCGGGAAAATCCGTAGTGCGACCAAACTTAATACCTTAATGCACCATAGACTAAGCGTAATGTTTTTTCATGATACTGAATGTATTGAAAGGAGAATAGAGAATGGACATGGACATCACACATCAATACAAATGTCAGATTGCTGAATGAATGTTCTTTTGCCTGTCTTTCTCTTTTGGGTTACCCTGTCATTCTGGATCGTTGAGGCGGGTTTTAAATCCTAGGTAATCTTTGTATTTACTCATGAATTATAGAAAGAAATAGTATTTTGGGTGATCGTAGTTATTGTGTATACGGTTTCCGACTTTATTTTGTGTAAAATATGAATTTTTCAGTGATTAAGTGAATAATAACCTTTCTTGTTGTAATGTTTTGACAACCTCTCGTGCGATGTGAACGTCTTTATCCATATTAAATTCAAATTTATTTCAGCCATGGTGCGTATGAACGTATTGAGTGATGCTCTGAAATCAATTCACAATGCCGAAAAGCGGGGCAAACGGCAAGTGCTCATCCGGCCGTGCTCCAAAGTTATCGTCAAGTTTCTAACAGTGATGATGAAGCACGGTTATATTGGTGAATTCGAAATAGTAGACGACCACAGAGCTGGCAAAATTGTCGTCAACCTTACAGGCAGACTAAACAAATGTGGAGTAATATCGCCGCGCTTTGATGTTCCAATCAATGACATCGAGAGGTGGACTAACCTGTTACCATCTCGACAGTTTGGGTGAGTTTCTGTACAAAATGTTACAATTGATTACTTAAAATGTATTATGATTATCGCATATACAAAACATTATTTTATACTTCATATATATATGAAATGTTTTCAAGACCTGAGTTATGTTGTACTTATAATATGTCGTAGTTTCATATTCTTCATTTTGGAAATGAAGCGCATTGCAATTCAACCAAATTAAAAGCTAGTAGTGTGACCAAATAAATAAACAATTTTGCCCAAGGGCAATAATCAATATATTATAATTATGTATTCCTCCATTATTATCATTGAAATCTTTTATAACTGGAGACTTGTTAAAAAATTTATTGTCATGTCTTTGAACTGATATTAATCATATTATCCATTTTTTTTATAGTAGTAACATATTAAATTTGTAGTTCACCTACGTTAAATGTTTACTGCATCCCCTGGACCATTCCATCAGCATAAACACTACTGTTTTGCCATGCAAAGTCTGCCACAATTAATTCAGGAGTTCAACCGTTAATTAATATTGCAGCTTTAGAATTATAATTACTTTAGAAGAAGTATAATGTACATGAGAAAACTATTTTTATCAAGTGTGTTTCTTTCCGTTTTTTAATCGGACATTGATACTACATTTCTTTATTGGAATTTATGTTACTTTTGTCATTGAGAGTCATGTTATATTGCCATTTTAAATTTGTTTTTATCATATATAAGTCAATTTGATGATATTTTTTAACTCAATATGATTGTAATCCTCAAAGTGTAATACAACCACTCGCACAACTACCGCGAATCGCCAATAGCCCTTGTTGGTTGTCATCTGATATGTTGTGCTAAAGTAAACACAGTGGTACAGTGAGATGTTGCTTACTTGGCAACATTGTTAGTGCTGTTGTAAACATATTTTTAAATTTTATATCTAATATACAATGTAGTCCGTGTAAAACTGCTTGTCCCCTCTGAATATAGATATGAATCGCATCGCCATAGCAAATTGTATGACTCCTGCTCACAACAACTTCAGAGCGGATTAACAGTTTGGCACGGACTATACCACTCTGCAAATTATTATCAATTAATTTTATATTGCATTTTTGTCAACTCTGAAATAAATTTCATATGATGACCTGTTGTTATTATAAAGATTTTGAGAAGTTTATATTTATCGATAATTATTCAGCATTGTAGATATCAATCTACCATCTGGTGGATGTTAAGTTTGTGTTCAAGAACGACAAATGAATATTTTATGAAACATAATGGATAAAGCCAAGCATAATAAGTTTCAATAAATGAAAAAATCACAAAACAATACTGTGATTGATGCGCAATTGTTTCGACTAGTTCAAATTGTTATTTATTATTTCAATATGCACAATTCGTTTCTATGTACAATATGTTTCTATTATTATGGTTTTATTCAAAACATATCATCGGTTGTGTGCCTAAGCAAATATGCTTTGCTACAAATTTTTAGTATACAAATATATATTATTATCATTGCACAAGACCCTAAATATCAAATGTTAATAAATAGTAAATTAATATTGAATATCAATTTTTTATAATAATAATGCCAATCACACATTTAGCAATAATCACACATTTATAATTATTACTAAAAGTTTAATAAATTCACGTTTTATTGGAATTATCTATATTCTAGTAATAAACGAACTTAATTAATATATTTGTATATTTTAATTACAGATACCTTGTCCTCACCACCAGTGGTGGAATCATGGACCACGAAGAAGCCAGAAGGAAACACCTTGGAGGGAAAATCCTAGGCTTCTTTTTCTAAGTTAACACAATACAAATGAAAACTTACTCTTTGTTTTATTTATTTTATTCATTAATGATGTGAAATAGGCAAAAATTATAAATGTATGACATGAATGAATATTGGTCTGTGTCATGGCTGCCATATGTGCAAGTCTAGATTTCTGTGTATGACTCCTTGTTATACTTTTTGTTATCTGTAGGTATATTCAAAGAAACCAAGAGATGATCAATAGCAATTAACAATTTCTATGCAACAATTCAGAGTGCAGACGAATGGACCCGAGTAGAAGTATGTGAATAACCTATTCGGATTTATTCGACACTCGCCACGACACTCGTCTGTTCTCTGTATGGTGTAGGTTTTCCAGCACAAAAAGGATTACGCGTCTATAGTCCCAAGTTCATAGATTTATCTGTATTATGAATAAACCATTGCATATTATACAAATCTTACAAAAAGAACAAAAAGGCATTAAGAGCTAGACAATAAAATTATGAAGTAGTAATACTTGCAAGTTGCAACAAATATCATATTATCATTCATTTTTATGAAATTAAAGAACGAAATGAGCACACCGTCCATGTGATATCTGTGAACAACCTTAAATAAGATTGAAGTTAGAACCAAAGACTATAGTAACCTATATGGGAAGTAGGAAGAAGGAAGAACTTCATCACTCAAATCTAGTATTTTGCTCATATTAATTTTCCACTACTCCATTAGAGATGGCGCTACATGGATCTTGAATCCTGTATTCAAAGCAAAAATTAAAATTATTACTAGAGACAGCGTCAATGAAATGGTTCGGTTCGAATATATATTAAATTGAATATATATTCTTTTATTATTATCTATGGATTGGGGAAGTAAAGAAAGTTTGTTTTCTAAGAATAGTATTAAGCAGAAATACTTTATTTAAATTTAAGTCGAGATTTATAACTACTATATTAGTATATTTTCAGAATACGCGCCATCTAGTGTTAAGTTGTGTAATCATAAATGTCAGTATTATTTTGAACACGTTTACAGATGGCGCTTACAATATATTCGTGTCTTAATAATGCTTATAAGGCACAATAATTATTCTCATGGCTTTAATATTAAGTTGAATGAAGTTTTAATGGCATTAGTAATTTAAGTTAATAGAGGTTACACCGTCACTGGTTTTGCGAAGGAAAATTTTGAGTGAATACGAGTAATGTATCCACACATTTTCTAAAGTAAAGTTTGTAAGGAAGTAGTAATGGTTTGTGGCGAGCTAATTTGGAGTCCAAATTTTGGACTCCTATTTAGATATTATGATCACTATAACAATGCAACAAAGGGTTGCCGGTTTGTTTGAATGTCCTATTCAAATTGCAAATATTCAGAATTACATTGTCATATCCTGAATATCTAACAAAATTATGGTCATTAAGATACATAACACCGACGAATCTATGTGAAATTTTAATTAAGTTTTAAACACCACTTAAACTTACCTACTTCTCAACTTCTAAAAATGCAATAAGTGAAATTTTAGTTAAAAATATAATTAATCTAATAAAATAAAGGAAAGGGACAATACAACGATATGTGACTCACTTGGATTATGTGCTTCATTTATGATAAGAAGTTCTGTATTCATAAATCCAATTAGTTATTACAACAATGAATTACACAGTAGTAACAATCAATAAATGTTTATCATTATCAAGTTACTTATACATAAGGTATATTACAATAAACAATGTTACAAAAACCGCAAAGATTCACGTTTCAACAAGGGCAAAGTGTCCTAGAAATATCAAGAATACGTGGTGTCTATTTGCGGTTGTTCACGTTACTTAATTCTGTTACGCAATAATAGGAGTTTTACTTTCTTTTATAACATAAAAATAAAACTATACTTTTATACTCTCATACCATATGCTATAAATACGTATATAAGAAAGCATCATTGATTGACTAAAGGATTTGTCGTTGGATCATCTGCTAACTTACTGCTGTATGATTCTGCACACAAAATTGTTTAAATGTATGTATTATGGAGATATTATTAGGTTTTTATTTGTTTGTAGAGCATTTCTTTAGTTTTTATTCAACTATTTTTATTATTTTAAGCCTTTTCCGAATTATAAATGTAGAACTTGGTAGAGAAGCTGGAACACAGACCTCTGTGAGCTGGAAAGTATAAACTTAAATAGTATTATTTAGCTACTCGTATAACACGAGAAGAGCCTAAAAGAGTAAAAAATCTGTTTTATTTAATGGCCAGTATGTAATATTTCTGTAACTCTTATAAACAAGCACTTTGGCCTGACTTTTTATATTATAAAACCTATTTTTACGTTATTAAGTATTGCGTTCCTCTAGCATTTGACGGGCACCTAGGTTTTCTTATCACAACAAACATAAGCAGGCGGATAATCGCAAGATAAGATGATAATGAAATGAAAAATGGCAACATACTTATATTACTAATTTAGAGATGAGAAATTTTTATCAGCAGTGGGTTTAAAATAAGTTTCACTTGGAGAACTACATTCTCAGATCTTTGGATTGGAAAGTGATATTGGCAACATTGTAAGCAACCATGATACAACTCAAAAAAGTATTTTTTGTTACAAGAATATCTCGTTATATAAATTTGTCCAGAATGTACCTACTGAACGTATTTATTGTTCATATTGAATCGAGGTGTTATAAATTTGAATGACTACTACTATGATGGGTAACAATTACAGGAACAACATTAGTTATTAAGAATACGTAATCGTTTAAATGAGTAATGGGCAGGTAGTAGGTAATATGAAGAATTCTGAGACTCCAGAAATATCTGAAGATTTCTTGAGTCATCATTTATGAACTTGTACGTAATTTTAAAGTTTAGTCGATAGAGAATTAAATTAACAACATTCAGTCGCACACGCAGTTGTCGTTGCATACTCTGCAACAATTCTGGTTTCTATAACTGTATTCTGAATGTAACTATAACTGGGTACATATAGCTAGATCAGCCCAATACCCTTACTTATTACGTTGGTAGGTGATAAGTTGTTCGTGTTGTGATGATGGTAAGCAGAGTGCTCCGTTACGCTAGACTAGACTTGCTCTAGACTCGTGTGTGATGGGGGAATCTGCCGGAAAAGGACAGTGATAATGGAATGGAACAACTACGGGATTCAAGAGCTTTCCACAATATTGGAATAAACTTTAAGTTATAACCAGAATAACAATAAGAATCAAGTAAAGGATAAATTTGTCTCTGTTTATATAATAATATAACATTTCATCATCGGACTAACGAGGTGGTGCCGTCACTGGTCGTACGTTCTTAGCGCGTCGAGCGGTCGGGCGACGGTCGCCACTCATTCTGTTTCCCCGCCATTCTTCAGTTGCGCGTCGTACGAACCGAACTACGCTCGCTGCCGCCGGCCGAAAATGTATCACGCGTCTTTAGTGTACTGAAGTTTAAGTGTTAGTGCTCGTGCATTACTTTCAAAACGATTATTTGTCTATACTAACGGATTAAATTAGAGGATGATGGCTCCCGAGACGGTCGTGACCGTGGATCACAACAAACCCACGCAGCAGCAGGCGCCCCCGCAGCAACAGGGCGGAGCGCTGGACTGGATTAAAATCAACGTAGAATATTTCAAAACGCCGCCTGGCATGCTCAAAATTGTACAATTGGTGAGTAAACACAAACACACAGCTATTGTTTAGACAGACAACGCTAATTTTGTTAATTTACAGAGCAGGTGATGATTATGTTCAAGTTTTTAAATTGAATAGCCCGACTTAACATTTTATGGATAGACCATCTTACATTATTATTTAAATGTAAAACTCATTATTTGTTTGTATTCATATAACGATACGTATACCTATTTAGTAAAGTATTTTGTTACGTATGACGTCTTCAGTTACCTACATAGGTTGTGTAAACTCTACCAAGTGCTCAGATCTACAGTTTGATGTGTACCAGTTGAGTATGTTTATGCATTTAAGTTATCGAGGTCACATGAGTTGCATGTAGTTGCTGAGAAAGCTTTTTGATGCCATCAGGAGGTCAGTAGGTGTTTGTGGAGTCTCCGGTTAGAGTCGGCTCGGCACCTCGTCGAGGAAGTAGAGGCATTTAATATGTTATGCGGAGGCGCAACTTACTCCCCCGTAGCAATATTAACTACCTTACAACACTAGCCTTATACGGAATGTTTCTAAAGCTATTCAGTAATTCAGTTCACACCGAAGGTGCTGGAATTAAGGCGTTATTATGTATTGTCTCGTTAGCTTTAATGATCACGGATTTCACAAACAGCTTGTTAACTATTTGAGCGACATTAAAAGGAACGTTAACATTATGATCGTTTATAATGCGGGTTCTGGTTGGTTATCATATTAAATTCTACCGCTTAAGGAATGTGGTCTTGAAGGTCAAATAATTAATGCACTAAAATCATAATATTAAGAAGCAAAACGAATCGTGACCTTGAATGAGCTAGCAGTTATTACTATCTGTCAATCGATATTTTCGTATCTACGGATCTAAGGCTTCGTTAGTTGATATCCCTAAAAACGGGCCGATTAAATGATGTAGAAAATTGACAGTATTATTTACGTAGCTACGTTATTAATTTTTAAGTAATAAAAGGTAAATTACTTACTGCGGTGTAACTACACTTGATTTGTCATAATCCATGGCTCTACTTGGTTCAACAGCAACGGTAATGTTCACGGTGGTTTGATTTGAAGGGTGTAGTTACGCTGACGTATAGTTACGAGGCGTACCAAACTTTAAATTACTCATCAGTTAAGCGTCCGTGATCGGTTTGAGATAGGAATTTTGATCATAGTCTTGGTAGAGGCGGATAGTAACTACTCTACATAGACATGCTATTTTGCGTTTGCTATTTCAAATTTAAGCGTGAATTAGTTAGTGAGAGTGGAACACACATGTATTAATATTCACATTAGTAGGTACTTATTATTTTTTGTGGGTTTATAAGTTCAAATTAGGCATGATCAGCTCGCCTACGCTCTGCTACGACTTTGAACGCTGATATCATCATTAGCCTCCCGTCGCTAGTCTCAGTTTATCCTTGCATTTATTACGTAGGCATTCAGATATGCACTTTTGGTTATTAATGCGAACCTGCCTACTAATTGTATTTATGAATTGACTCACAGAACACAGCTGTGCCTAAAGTTAGGGTATTTACATCAATACGTTTTATTTTCAATTGATAAGAATGAATCATTTGTGTATTTGTAAGTTTATCGACTTTTTTGTATCTTAAACAGATAACTTATCCATTCGAGATTCCATTGTTATGAGACTTAAGTAGCTACCTATTTTAAATGAACATAAAAAAATATTAAAGAAGTAGGTCGTAAAAACAATGTGAACCCCGTCAATATATTACTTATACGCCAAGGATTAATGCGCTCTACCATTCTTTTTCACTATGAAAGGCAAGCAATTTATTTCTATATCTACGGGTAGATATAATTTAAAGGTGGTAGAGCCCTTTGCGGTTCGGCTTCGGCGACACCACCGACACACCTATTTCTGCCTAATAACAACAATTATATACCTATTTTTTATACTATGTATAAATTCTGTCTTAACTTTAACCTATTTTTTAGTTATTTAACAATATCAAATGCAATGTAAAAAAATCTCACGTATTTAGGTATAATAAATATATAATTCGAAGTACTGCTGAACATTAAAAATGTAAATCACGCAGTCAGTCAACACATTTCCGTTTATGGCAGTACTTTACATTATTCTGTTTTAGCCAACATGGTACACACGATAACGATTATATTGTCGGTAACACAAGATATGACCAAAGTACACCGATATGATCGTCAAACTTTTTGATTAAACTGTAGGAGTGTAGGGATTTCCGGATATCTGTAGTACACAATCGTATTGATTGATGCTCTTTATTATAATAATTAATCAAGCTATCTAATGCTCTGCATGCTACCATAGCCTCCGGAAATGGTCAAATTTCGACGGGTGTTATTACATTGGTAGAGTCTAGATTCGTATTTTTGCGAAAGTGTTCAGTAAGTTATATATTCCACCTAAAATTTAATGAAAATGTATTGTCATTAATTTGGTTTGGGCTGGGTTTATACACCGATATCATTTTTGGAGATAGTTTTGCAGTTTAATTTTAAGTAAGTTCTAGAGCTAAGAATCCCTTTCTTGAGCTCTGTTCATCCGTAGGTACCCCAAAGCTTTTTTGCGAATTGAAGAAAGATGATAGCGAAGGCTATCGGAAGGAGAAAGACTCGACATATGTATATTTTTAGACAAACATAATATATATTTACACAACAATTATATATTTAAATGAAGCCAAAGCCCTTAGCGTAGTAATCTCAGTGAAACCTGCACCAATCACCTTAACCTTTTCTGACCTTTCATTTAAAAATGGTTTCCAAGGAAATTTAAGTTATGTAGAACTTTGGTAGTTTTGAGGTAGGTGGGTAACGTAAAGGTTTTTAATGATATAACTTGTGTTAATTTTGTATCTTCATTGTAACTAAAATGTAGGTACAGCCATACAATAGGATATGTGATAAGTAGAATAAAATAGGATTAAAGGAGTTGTACATCATCTTTCATGGTAAAGAAATTAATTATTAAAATATTAATGAAATATTAAAATTTAGTTTCAGTCTAATGGGTCTCGGTCATTCTTATCTCAGATCATGTTTTGAAAGAACGAAAAGCCAACCAATTCGCCAAATTCGCCGTGATAGAGCTCTCATTAAAAAAATAGTATTAAGTTTGGTCCAGTTTTATTTCATCTAGCAGTAACTTAGCAGTAATATGTTGGATGATTATAATGGAAATTAAAAAACTAATTAAGGTAATTTAAAACAGTTTACGATGAAATACTTAATAGATATTTAACGTACTAACGCACTCTACGTCGGTAGTCGTGGAAACTACCATCTGATAGGCTATTTATACTTCACTCAAAATGAAGCAGAGTAGTTTGATTATAAAATTATTTTTGAACGACAATGATTAATTACCACAGTGGTACCACATAAGTATTTCGTTTACAGAGAAGTGGCGCAAGTTTTATGTAAAATAAGTAATTTATAATTGAATTGAAAAATATTTTTCAGTTAATAAAATAAATAACTACTTAACTTAAAAAAAAAAACATTGAAAATTTAACTTAAATTTAAGTGGAACTGAAGCTACTTTACTACCCATTCTTATCAATTTAGTAGGTTTACCAACTTCGAAAAAGGTACTATGTTCGGCTACATGTTTTTTTATGTAGTAAGCTATACAGTAAGTGGATATTTGTTTAATGACGTAGTAACTTTGTGCCAAGTATATTGGTCATTCTGAAGTTACGTCATTACTATTTCTTAGTATGTATAGTATCATGACAGCGGATGATGCTGTAACATGAATCATGACTGTGCTTGACTTCAAAGGACAAGTCAAGGATGTAGAGTTTTAAGTTTTACGGATTTATGTACCCGTAAGTTAAAAAAACATCTCAGGTTTATCACCACCAACATAGTTTAATGAGATCTTACCGCATTTTTTATTTTTTACACTGCGAGATTAAAAAGCATTTTATATCCGCAAATAAAGTTTTTTTACCACGCTTTATTAGGTTCGGTTGTACCTATTTATGTATGTATGTATGGATGTGACGGAATCTTTGAACTCGATTCTTACCCACTTTGAACGGTCCGATTAATTTGAAATTTTGAACATTTATCAAGAACCGATGACAATACACGATTTTAATAATTTTATCCCATTCTCCTCATCAGGATCGTCCGGAATCAGGATTAACGATTTTCCTTGTGCGATTACACCGTGGTTTTTAGTTTTTAAACTAAGTATGTATAATTATTTAACTATTTGCTTGTTATTAATAAAGAAAGAAAGAAAAAATGGTTGAATTTCGATCATTGGGCGAACACTTCTCATTAATAATAGTATTTTACGCGTGCGGACGCTCAGTGATGCGGCTCAATAGTTTTTGTGCGGAGTCGTCCTGAAATAGACAGTGATCTAGTAGCTTGTCGATATTATATGTCGGCGCAATCAGCTGCCAAATTACAAACTTATTTGAGACAATAAAGAATCTAATGAGATGTTCGATTGGGACCAATCGAATTAGTTCCTCCTATAGATAATGGTGTAGGTATATTTGTTGATATGTCAAGCGATGTATCTTTTTTTTAATAGTGTTTGTTGATAGGTCTACAGATTTAGTATATTTCTTTGTTTTTTAAGTAAGCAAATTTTTGTTTAGAACTGATCGTGAAATCGTGAAAATATATCATATAAATATGTAGTAACAGTGTAAGGAGCAGATATTAAAAAAATGTCATGTTAATAATAACTAGACAATTAAATAAAATCACATTTGGAAAATATTTAACATCTCTTTTTATTGCTAAAATATCAAAAAATATTGCTTTTAAAACAAAATTATGGAAAAGACAGAAAGTAGATACGTACGAGATTTGTGTTAATATCAAAACTTTAGTGCATATTTCTAGTTTATGTCTCATGTGAGAAGCTATGTCATAACTCATAAGATAGTTTTAAATAACATTAACAACGCGCTCTCCAAAACGTTAAAATTCACTTACTTATTCTATTATCGTGCATTGCAATTTACAACAAAGTCACCTGTTAAAAGGTTTGACTATTTGTATTATCTAACTGCGCTGAACGTGCAAATTACAATAACATTTGCTACGAGCGTGACTTTGTAGCGCCGTCCCATGAGTTTTGAGGTCGCCCTGTCGCAACCAGTTAGACATACTATAATGTTTATTGATGCTTTTAATATTAATTAATCAAGTGTCTCTTTAAAAATCTTATTGAAACGCAATGACTTTGGCTTTTACTACATTGTATTTTTTCCGGATTCAACGCTTGTGATCAGTACCCACTTGCTTTAAAAGTTAAGGAAAAATATTGTAAGAAATCTACACACATCAGAAATTAAAAAAGAAAAGTTTTAAAAGGCATGTGAAGTTTTCCAATCCGCACTATGCAAGCGTGGTGCACAGTGGTCGTTCTCACTCTGAGAGGAGACCCCTGCCCAACCGTGGGACAGTAATTTAACGGTTGACGATATATATTACTGTGTAATTAGTGTAATTAAGTACTTATCGCACATATAAAATTATTTTTATCTAGTATATAAGTACAGCATGTTTGACTGTGTGACGTATTGCATACAAAATAAAGTTTCATGATTAAAAATATTATAAATATTACATGAGTCATGTTACCATTTTAGATCTTACCTATGTTAATCCTTCTAGTGTACATAATTCTTAGTGAATATTAAAATAAAACCTATGGCTCGAACGGAACAGTACCTATGCTTATATGAGCTATGGTTTGTGAACACCTGCATATATAAATAAATGTATAAATGCATACTAATTACATTTCATGTCAAGTATGCTACATGCTACATGACACAAACATTACTCTTTATAAATCTTTGTCGTTGTAGGTATGTATTTATGAGGAGGGTGGATGTTTTTTTTTCTCTTTATTTCATAAAGGAGTTTTGTCACTTAGTGACCATGCCACTCCTATAAATACATCGAACAAATTAATTACATCTACTACATGCAACAAACAATAAATCACAAAATTGTCGCCTGTTCCGAGATAGGGAAATCTAAGATTGAATTATATGCAGCTACCTCATACTTATTACACAAAATCTTTTGGCGTTTAGACGCGTGAGGGTGGACATAGACGTGTTCATAGACGTAACCAGTTTTGGGTGATCGTCCCCACTAATATCGTGTAATGTGTAGTGGAGTAGCGTGGGGTCGGCCACCCGGGGTGGGTCAATTTGCCGACCTTTGTAAGAATATAGGTCGGCGAAAAAATATCCTCCTATAGTACTACTAAATAGAAGATTTTGCGATTGCAACAAGTGAATTACATAGAAACAGCATTTACTTTTACTTTGTACTAATTTTAATGAATATCTACACATTTTTTAAATTTTTTATTTTTTATGCTTGCACCACTGTTCAAATCTTCCTCGCAAGGGAAAATTGATTGCATCTTGAAAAGATTCAATCAATTGATGAAGGAAAACATGACTTACGGCCTTATGGTTATTTCCTACATAAAGCAAACCTGTTATTAAACGTAAAAAAGTACCTATACGTAAGAAACATTACTCATTTACATTAAGGAAAAAATAACAATCTATTGTCACGGTTATGATCATGGTACCCGTGTAGTGAGAAGTGAGCAAAGATTATTCGTTATCTGCCGATTGTTTCAATTCAAACATACCAGAGAAATAATGATAAGGTTGTTATAGTGGCGGATTTACATGTTTGCTGCCAGTAGGCTATTTAAATTTTGTTGCCCTTACCGACTTCTACAGTTTGATACCTTATTAGGGCAGTCGATTCAAAAAATACATGTGTTCTTACAATATTTACTCTATCAATACTGTAATAGCTATACGTATTGCAAGGAGAGCAAAAGGCGAAAGTTATCAAAAGTGCATCTGCATAGGGTAAGGTAAAGAGATTGTATCTTGGAATAATTTAAGCTAAAAGTTTTAGTTAATCAAAATTAAATTCTCTAATTGGTACATAATAATTATTTTTTCATCATAAACAATTTAACTGGCTAATTGAGTCGCTAATATTAAAACTATATACTTAAACGTTTAATTTCTTCTTCATTTAATAAAAATAAGAAACTAATATTAAAACTCATAATTTACGCCTTATTACATATTTAATTAGAAATGATTAAGAGGATCAAAATTCGCAGTCGGGGCTTTGAGAGCAATGTTGGGTGAAAGCTGGTGTAGAAATGAAAGTAGTTCTGGCGTCGACACATTGGTTCGAGCCGCAGGCACCGGCGGCCAGCCACTGCAGGCTTCGCGAACTAGGGTTGCCACCTCTAACAAATTTTCAAAATATATATTTTTAAAGGCTAAAAAAATACTACTTTGCAAAATTTGAGCAGGTGAGCATTATAATAACAACAAAAAGGGATTTTGGATAATTCTTCTTAAATACTTCTTAGTTA
Source organism: Epargyreus clarus clarus (assembly GCA_014595695.2). Lineage (NCBI taxonomy): Eukaryota > Metazoa > Arthropoda > Insecta > Lepidoptera > Hesperiidae > Epargyreus > Epargyreus clarus. The sequence continues at coordinate 66,521 of JACTTY020000027.1, forward strand.
TATTATCTTTTTCATTTAACTTTATAAAACAATAACCTTCTGTAAAACTAAAATAATAAAAACTTCATAAATATCTATGCAATGAATATAGTAATAATAAGATAATAAAGCGTACGGGTTAAAAGTAATACTGTAAAAAGGTCAGCGCTGAAAAAACAATGTGAGCTAACCACGCTAAATGACGTCATTTCAGTTTTATTTACAACAACAAATTATCAAGCAAAAGGTAAAGTATAATATTATAAGGTATCAATTTTTACCTCAATGAATTACTCTAAATAACTTACAGTTTTGATATACTATTTACTATTACAATAAATAATTATTTTGCGTGTGTCAACCCTACTTGTCACACACGACCAGTGTGACTAGTTGTCGTTTTCTCATCATTTCACTTATTTCTGGTGTATCCAGTGCGACTTTAATACTATATTTATGTATAGGTACATATATTTGTCTGGCTTAACCATTTTATTCATGTAACTGTTTCTGATATAACGATAAACAAGTACTTAATATTCTATACTCGTTCTATGAAACATACAGGTTCTATAATCGATATTAATGAAAGTAGAACTGTTCGTGGCTTAACTGGCTAACAGTACTGCCAGACCTACTTATTTCACAAAAGTATAAACATACTTAAGTATATTTCTGCAACGAATCCCCCTTAAACGTCTTATGGTAGGTAAGAGTTGAATGGAGAACTCTTCACTTATGTAAAAAACGCCGTGCCCCCTTCATGCGAATTACACTTTCCTTCTGTCTCTTTCTGTTTTATACGAGTGTATGCGTGCTAATGCGTGTCGATTCAGGAAACGAGCATCGTGCGCGGCCGTTTGTTTAATATTAATATTAAACGCATAGAGATTTTTTGTTTTTGTTTTAAATTATGTGTGAATTATATTGTCTTATTACTAGAACTTTGCAATGAATATAAAGGAACTTCTTACCTGCCAGGTGCAGCCCTTTTACACACGTCCTCGTATCTTCTTTATTATATTTTCTTGTTGTCATTTTTGTATTTATCAAATTTAGCTACACGTAGTTTTGTTATGTTTATATTTTATATCATTCTATGAAATAAATAAGTTATTCATATGTTACCTAAAATGAGATAAAGAGCAAGTGTTTTCAGTTTTTGAATATATGAGTTAATCATAGCATAATATTTTAGAATAGAATGGATATAGAATGGAATATGGTTGAAACTACTACAAGATACCATAATATTAATTTGCAGGTGGTAGAGAACCCCTGTGGTTCGACTCCAGCGACACCTATTTCTGCCTCATAACAGCAGTGTTAAGCACTGCTGCGTTCCGGTTTGAAGGGTGTGGTATGGGAGACACACTTTTCCGAGGCGTACCACCTTAGTCCTCAGGGTTAGCAGCGCATCTATGGCTGACTTCAGATAGGAATATTCAATCCTATCTGTGGTTGAATACAGATGTCCATGGGCGGCAGTAGCCACTTATCATCAGGTGGACTGCATGCTCGTTTGCTACTCCCATATTATAAAAAAAATTAATAAGATGATATCTTATGAATCATTTCATCTTATAGTATTTTTTAAGACAAAGTGTTGTTGTTTATCTTTGAAGGACTTATTGAAAGACACCTGGAAGTAAAGCGATAGTTTATTACCTTCATTGTTATCTTATCTATCGCTACTTTTTATTTGTAATATCATAAAATTGTGATTGTCTATTCGAATGTTTATTTGCTTCTCCTTTGATGGAAATGACGATGTATTTATAACCATATATGTATGTATGAGTTGTTGAATGTAATTATAAACTTTTATATAGAATATATTGTTAATGATTAAGTGCATTTTGTGGTCCTATTTTAAGTACACGGTATATTCAAAGAAATTTACTAAATACACTAAGAGCCATATTTTTTGAAAAAAGGCCAAAAAAAGTGTTTTCTTTCATTAAAAGTCGTGTTATATTGGGACATTTGAAATACCTGTAAGTAGTCTCGCAAAATAAAATTTCACAGACGACGGTGACCACTTAGCATCTAGTTAATCTGGGCGCCCCTATGCCACATTATTACTCAAAGTTTCTTATAACTTAAACGAAAATGATAAATATTTTTATGGTGCATATTTATTTGTGTAAGATCAATACGTAGGCGGTGTGGCTTGCTTTAACAAGCGTTGTAAAGTTTCATTCAACAATACGAACATCTTGTAACTATGTCAGAGACGGCATGGTTGCCGTTTACTTACGATTTTTGTTTTACGGATGACGCAAATTCTGTTGAAACCCTTCGTTGTTACATTCGTTGCGTATTTGCGACATACTTTACGTACATGTGGACAGTGTTTGTAAAATATCAAATTTGTTATGGGTATGTAGGAAACAATCGTGTGAATGTTAATAAAATATACTTAAGTCATTGTTTTTAAATTGTATAGAAATGTAAAATAATAAAATGTTCGTCAAACATTTGTATTTCGTATCAATGTTTTTATATCCAAGAGAAAAAATGTAGAGAACGCAGTGATTATCTATATCAGTCTATCGATACCATCTTCATTATGTTGTTACGTATTATAAAAAAAATCTTATACATAATACCTACTTTATTATTAAAAAAAATATATATTCTAAAGAATAGGAAGAGTCAAGCTATTTCCACAAGCGCATTTGTGTATGTTTTGTAACATTTTGTGTATGAATAACACAATTTTCAAGGTCTTGAGACTATAATAGTTGCATTCGAATAGCCGTCACCTGAAACTGGAAACGAGAGACGAATAAATGTGTTGTGTATTAATGAAGAACACATCGTATTACGAACATTAAGTCACCTCTTTTTATTAGAGTATACAAACGTTTATATTTATTCGCTGCTGCTATAGAACGGCGTTTTATTTTGGGAGGATGCTCTTGTTCTCTTGTTTTACTGGCTAAATGAAGCTTGATCACAGAAACAGGTCACGGAAATAACGACCGAAAATAATAATTGTAATGAAAGATATTCGACTATGTACTACCTAGTAGATTGGACACGAGGAGGAATAGTTTTATCCTCTCGATCGAGAGGTCCGAGGTTCAAATCCCAGGCACGCACTTCTGATTTTTCGAAATTATGTGCGTATTAGAAATTAATTATCCCTCGCTAAAACGCTGAAGGAAAACATCGTGAGACCTGCAAGTGCATACCTGAGAGATTTATATAAAAAAAGAAAAAATCTCAAAGGTATGTGAAGTCTATCAATACGCACTTGACCAGCGCGGTGGACTATGGCCTAATCCTCATTCTGAGAGGAGACCCGTGCCCAGCAGTGGGACAATAATGGGTTGATGATAACTATGACCTAATAACTAATAAGTATGTTGTTGTAAAATATATTATGTTGAACTATAATCAAACACAGTCTTGTGTCTGTGTGACACGAGACGAAAGTTTTTGTAAGAAAATCTTAATAACGTATTTAAACTTTTTGATTGTATCAATAATCTTATAATAATAGGTATTAGAAAAAATAACAACATTAATTTACTTCATACTTTTATAACATTAAATTGAACTGACAATAATTTCCCAAGAGAATTACGTTCTATCGTGTCACCCGTGTATAGCGACGAAGAAATGTAATTTAATAATTAGAACAGGACGAATTAATGGACGTTGCCGTGGCAAAGGTTCGAGACGTGACCCCTGGTCTTTGACCTCCCAACGCTATTATTGAGCTACTTATCCTATTAGCCAAGGAATAACTCACATCAGTAATTAAAAGCGGGTGCAGTGGCTGTCTGTTTCGTCATCAGGCATACCTGAACTAAACGAAAGAACAAACTATGTCCGAAGTTGTGCAAATACTATTATAGGTGTTATAGGCTATTAATCAAATATGTTGTAAGACATTTTAGACAGAAGGAAGTTGCAATCGATACGTTAAACGAAGCGAATAAATGGAAATAACGATATTTTCAATCAGCCGGATAGAGCAAGTTTTAGCAAATTAGGTGCTAACGTTAGTAAAGCTGCCCAAACTCAATCATCGATGGACGGTTCGATCATCGATCGATCGATCGTCGTTCTGTCGATCATGAACGTCGATAGACGATCGATTGATTAATGTGGGCACCCTAAGGTTTCAGCGAGTATCAGCTGCGAGGTCGCTCAATATCGATATTGGAATATGCTTCAAGTACCTCACAAATTGTCGCTATTTTTGTGACTAGCTACTTTTGTTTTCATCTAATCTTACAAGATGTAACCGATGATTCCTCTAGCCAGTCGGCAGCAGAAGCTTCACTATGTGCGTAATTTGTTCACCATTTGTCATCTAATTAAATACGTTTTAATTCATTAGCGCTAGGATATAAATATACTCTGATCTCATCTGGCAAACGAATACGTAAAGAAGTTGATGCATATCACACATTCTTATTATTGTTAATCGTTCTACACTCACGTAAGACTTGTGTGATTTGTCTATATACCCATATATTATAATCTCTTAATTTCACGCGATTTAAAAATCGAGAACGAAAAAGAAAGTGAGTTCCTACTTCGTGTCGCAATTTAACTCAGCGGTGCTAGCAATTTTAATTCAGCAAACTCTACCAGCGTTTTATTTAGTACAGCTTTTGATATTTAAGGAAAATCCTTAGACTTAGTACATAATCTTGTAAGTATTGTGGCTCTACCGGACTAAGGAAGGGGCAGTCCGCCCCGGGCCCCCGTTCCTGGGGGCCCCCAAACACAGTTGCTAAAAACGGTCACCAGAATCATACGTCTGTATCCGCAAAAAAAACCATGACATATTTGTTACTTTGTAAAATCAAATCAAATTTTTGTACTGGGGGACCCCATTCAACTTTCTACCCCGTGCCTTTGACGACCTTAGTCCGCCACTGAGTATTGGTCAAATCACGTTAAACTTTCTTATTAAAGAATATCGTAATATTACTACACGTTTTCTCCAATGAAGAGGCTCGACCCGTTATGCGGAGTCCCAGCAGCAATGACCGGCTTGTTCACACACCGAGTTATCTTATAAATATAGTGGTTATTGTCTATTGTTTTACGTTATTTTCTCAGCGTGTATACATAGGCACTTGAGTCATCGTGCTCATCTACTGCTACATGATTGTAAATGATAATACGGAAATTATTTTGAAATCATCAAACCAATCCTAAGGTGTTTATCAAACATACTTAAAACAGTGAAAAAAGGGTCTCATTTTGAGGCAAATAGAATACTTATGTACACATATTTTACATAGACCATACATAGAATATGTATGTATATAATAATGAAATTACTGTGTACTTGTTGAAATTCTCAAAACTTGATGATTTAGTTAACTAAATAAATAGTTTTTACGATCAGTAATAAGACCACCTAATATTCTATTTTATAAGTAATAAATAATTTTTTATTAAACTTGTTGAATGAGTTTAATTCAGAAAGTTGAGGCCACCTGGTGCTAACTCTAACAATACCGTTTGAATTATCTCAATTGGTTGTGGCATCGCTGAGTACAGAATACGTATGTACGAGTAAATCGCTTGTGTAAGTGTCCAGCTATTGACTTTAAGGCCAATTTTCAGAAGGATATAAATTGTTTACCTACCTATGTCTGTTTTGTCTAGACTCTAGACTAAACATATTATACTGAATCAAAGTATATTTATAAGTAGACAATTATTATAAGAACTAAACAAAAAACCTTTTTTAGGATGAACGTACAGGATTTTTCTATTAAGGTGTGATTAAAACAAATATACTGAATCGATTTATATATTAATGGTTTTTTTAGACATATTGTTTGTAAAAAACGCCAGAATACAGAAATTGAATGGCTACTAAAGTCACATAAATGTAACGCTGCATGAAATCTAGGACAATGAAAAAGAAAAAGCTTTAATTGAATCAATATTTTCTTCGTGGTATTTCTTGCTACTGGTGAAGGTCGCCTCGACCTTACCAAGGTTATTACCTTTAAGGGTCTGGATCGATAAAAAATATAAAGATAGACATGAGGTACACACGTAGGTGACTCAGGTTTTATTGTCGGCTGTATAGGTTAAAACAGTGTTTGTCAGTATTTTTCAAGCCACGACCCCACTAGCATGTGAAGGATATTTTGTGACTACCTACTATCCACTTATTCTAATCTATTTTCGTTTTAAAACAAATATCAAATCCATCATTTTTTATTTATTTTCATCATAAGATATGACTAGAATATAGAACTAAGTATGACAAATGTCCTTTAATTAATATCTGTAAAAAAATACATTTGAAAAAATAACAATTTGTTTTTAGGCACGGTCCACCGCGATAAAGGCTTAGCGACCCACAGCTTGAAAGACAGTGATTTAGTCAGTAGAGTAGGTAGACGCGGTAAGCTATAACCATATAAAATATTTCGGGTCTATTAAAGAATATGGCGTCACTGCTGCAAGTGCGTGAGTTCCAATCGATCATAAATTGCGACTTTACGTTCTCCACGCACGGCAAGCATGATACGGTCATTTTTGTAACAGATCTTAGACGGCCTACTATTTTATAGGATAATAAAGCTTGCTGATAGTGTTGCCATGTATTTTAACGTTTCCTAGCCAAATAACAAACAAAGGAACCCTTTTAATTTTGTTTTTGTCTGGCTTGTCGTCCGTATCCATATTAAATGTTAAAGATATTTTTTAAAGGATTATCATAATTTACATAGAAATTAAAAAAAATGAAATTACAAGTAATTAATTGAGGTATAATATAGTAAAACATTCTTCGTTACAAGAGCTTTGGCAAAATAGATTGATTTATTTTGAACAGCTGCGGAATATTTATTTCGCTATATCTTGAATCTTGATTAGACGGTATGTAGTTTGTAGTACAGGGTATAATCACCTTTCTTCTGGATTCTTCTCTTAGCTATTGTAACCAGTGGCGTAAAAAGCCTTGGAAAGGCCCCGTATCAAAATTTGTTAGGCAAGTAATCATTCCTTTTATAGCCTTTTAAGTGATATTGTTGATAACATATCACGAATCTTTGTTTACACATGGGGCCTATGTAGCCCAGGGGCCCCATACTATTGATACGCCCCTGATCGTAACAGTAACTTGAACATCAAATATAGGGAGACAGCGCGAAACAAGAAAGGTGCCGGTTTAACGGGAAGTGCCGTGTGGTCGCGGTCGTTGACGTGGGATATTTCTATTTGCTTATCTTTTATCGTTTAAGTAAATATTGAGACTGCTTAACCTTCAAATGGCGAAGTTCTCAATTCGATTTTTATGTTTAATTCTTAAAAGCTTATTTAAAGTATTTAGCTTAATGTAAAACGCTAACTTAAGTTATTCAAATAATTATTAACCAACACTGTGTCATGACCCTTAAACAACAATTATCATTGCATTCGCATTTTTTCTACAGATATGATTGTTAACTTTAAATCTACCCAAAATTACACTACGCTAACCAATTTAAATCTGTTTGTATTTTGTAATTTCTCTGTAAGTGATTTTTTTGTAAAATCTTATGAGAAATAAATGTCTTTAAACTTAAATTGCTGTATTTCCATAGGTATGTATAATTTTCAATATTATATATTAGTAAAGTTCAGTGTTAAATCTTGCGACATTTTTAAAGGGTAGCTATTGACCGAAAGAAAAACGTATAGGTACAATATTTCTCAATTTCTAGTTCTCTCAAAGATTAAAATAAACAGTTTTCACTAGGTAGCCAGCATTGGAATGAAAGTAACGAATTCACGGCACGCACCTAGATGCAAATGCACGGAAGTATGGTCGATGAACAGACGCGGATAGTTTGGGCGCGTCGCTCCAACGGCGGTACTCGCTGACCCCGTTGTAGCACGGTTTCACTACTTTGCAACCATTGACAATGCATAAACGAATTGTTTTTAATTTGTAACAGCAAACTGTAGAATAACGTTTTACCGGCTCGTAAATGAGCCTAGCATGCGTTTGGTAGAGTACATCATGACGTGAGTAAGGAGTTGTGTTGTTTACAGATATAAATTGTGTTAATCATTTATATTTTTATGTTTTTATAATTGCCTAGATACTTTTTACATGAAATACAAAATTCGACGGCTTTGTCAATTCAGAGGAATCCAAAAAGCCATCTGATTTGCAGGGCATGCCAAAGAATGAGACACATACATACGCTTGAAAAATAGTCTTGTAAAGATATTAATGTAAAAATAATACTAAGTACTATAACATACTTAAATATTTAATAAACACGGCTTGCCATGAAGTGTAAAGATTAAGAAAGGATCAGAATTAGCATACAAGTTAGCTGCCATTGTTGGTAATTAGTATCTACTCCATTCAAGGTTAAGTGTATTGTATGGTATCGACGTCGTGTATCTTATGCTTGCTTATTCATTTAAGTATCACAAGTGTCGAAGTAGGTACGTAACGTGACTGAATAAGGTGCTTGCATCGTATTAAAATCAAAAATATGGCGCGATGCTGTTTACGTCTGACAGTGCTCGAGTGCGTATGGGCACAAAAGCTTATCAATGTGCCTACGTATGGATATACTGGCCATTTCATTTTATGAAGTGGGATACTTTTGCCATGTAGAAAATTTTGGGTGAAAATTTGAAAATATATGGAACTTATTATTTTAGTGGCGTAGCGCCGGTATGCGTACCTTTGCAAGGAACTTGGTAAAAATACCCTTAGGCCCTCATGTTTACAATTTAGCTGACAAATCTTCGCTATTTTCATTTTGTCTAAAACGGTACACTTTCACGTCCTCCAGACATTCTTAGGGATATTGGTACAGAGGACAAAGTATCTAAAAAGCAGACAGTCCCTTTTAAAAAGGGGACGTATGGACGTTATGAATGGATAACGTCGAATCGGAAATCCGGCCACGTTTTGTTATTTGGAGCGCAACTTTGTCGTGTAAAAGTCATGTTGGTCCGCGAGCCCATTGATAGGAGGGTCGGAATGGCGGCCAGTCCCATACTTATGCGACGCGGCGTGTACGCACTTTCACCGACTGTGTACGCTTCACACGTGACATCAATTTTCGGCCCAATTCTACGTCACCTACGCTTGAGTATGTATACGTGTGATTTTCATTTTTAACTGAACACGTTTATACCTACATGTATGTCATGGTTTTAAGAACGCTTGATTTTTGTTGGGACCTGCCAAAATAAATAGGAAGAGAATTATTATAAAAACGAAAACTCTACTGTTTAAAAATAGATTCTATGTCACCCTCACAATTAAGACGAATCCAAAGACACCTCATATATTAACATACGTAAAGGCCTACATTCATACAAACATACACGATGACCCACGTGGCGGAGCGGCTACCATACCGGTCTAACGCGGAAAGGGTCCAGAGTTCGATCCCCGACCAGACAGATATCTAAATGATGAATTTAGATTTCTGTTTCTGGGTCTGGGTGTTTGTGTATTTGTCCATGTGTGTGTTCATGGCACCCGCGACACAGGGAATCCTAGTGTGGGGCTGTGAGTGTAGAAAGCGTTTATTATTATTATTATTATACTTACGATTAAAACATTACCTTCTGCAGTAGGTTAACAATACAAGAAAAATTAAAGCATTTCATGTCGGCATATAAATGCTTAGTAAACCGCTATAAAGTTACGAGAACGGGAATATCAAGTGAAAATTAGAGTGATTAGCTGATGATACCAAATTATGTCGATTGGTATTTCTTTGAATAACACCTGTTTGCGATTGCGACAGCCGGGTCGTTCGACGGCGATATGAAACCGGTTCTCGCGCGCGGCTCCGACGGACATTTACCTGACACAGTTGCCCTAGTGGTACTAGGATATTACCGCTAGACTTACTATTCCTCTCGATTTAATAAAGATCTCTTAAGGTAGAAAACACTAAACAGGACAGGATGTTTCAATTCTATTACTATAGAATACTTTGATCGTAAATTAAACCGGTAATTCTAGCTTTTAAGTAGGTAGTCATTACGTGTACTCAAAACATAAATACAGCTTATTTTATTACATTAGTAAGCCGTTAGTTTTACGAAATGCCGTTTTACTGATAATCGTTTGTACACAAAAACCTACATAAGTCAAACGACATGAAACATTGTTAGCGATAAAATAACTAAATTGCGTGCGTACCAGAGTTACGGGTTATGTGCAGACTATTCGACTTTGTACATTTACTTGTACTTTGTACTATTCTTGAAGTATATTTCCTTAACGTGCTTTACGGAAGTTGAATCGTAAAAATAGTTATGATATGTTAGGAAAAAGTGTTATGCACTTATGCCCCAATCGTGTGTATTTCTCTTACTCTCTCTTTTTGTCTCTGTGTCAATATCGAGATTAGAGTAGACAAGCATCGTGCGCGACCGGTCCTATAACTTATTCGTCCATAACGAGATTCCTTGAAAAATGTATATTACCTTTAATATTGCAGTGGAGATTAAGGAACTTCCTTTTTGACGGGGTTCCCCTAACCGCACACATATTTACATATTTACCTACATATTTTTTTTGTTTTTGTAAATATTTTTTTCTTATTTTAATATAAGACATGTCTGATCCTTTCAGGTGCTGGGCATATTGTGTATGGCGTTGGGTACACCCTGGGCGTCCACGTGGTACGTGTTCGTCGCGGTCACAGCCTTCATCACTACGCTTATGTGGAGCTTCGTGTACTTCCTCAGCATTCGAGAGGCCTTGAAGTTACCCATCAATTGGGTTTTGTCTGTAAGTATTTTGTATTATAATGTATCATGTATTGCCCACACTAACATGTCCAAGAATGTCTTAATGGGCTTCTAGTTCCATATCTGTTTTTGACTTTAATGGTTATATTAAAATTACAAGTGATATAATATTTTATCCTATCATTGTAAAAGAATTTTCTCTTTATTTGGAGCGTCTAAAATATTTTATACTATAGACAAATCTTTTGTTCGACTCTACTTTTCTCTACATAGCTAAGTTAATTGTTTCATTGATTTATTTTATAAAAATAGCGTATGATATTGCAGTCCACCTAGAGAGGCTCTACCACCCATGACATCCGCCCAGGACATCTATAATCAACCCTAAGTAGCTAACCCAGTCCTGGGGCTGGTCACAAATGTGCTGGTTCCATTGCGGACCTAGTTGGAACGGCTTCTACAAGTCTCTCTTTTACTATACTCTTCAAACCAGAACACAGCAGCGCTTAACTGTGTTAATAGGCAAAAATAGATATGCCGGTGAAGCCTCGGGAGTGGAAGCACAAAGGGTTTTTTTTTAAATAAAACTCTTAACTATAAATTATTTAACAGTTGTATTTCTAATTTTCAGGAACTAGTCAGCACAAGTTTGGAGACGTTCTTCTATTTAATCGCTTTCATAGTGATGTTCACGTCAGTGTACGGAAACTATGGACGCAACGTTGCTGCTGCGGTAAATATTTTTTGCTCTAACAAACTATTTTTAAGGTTTAGCAATACAAGATTATGTATCTTATATTGGTTAATAGTATGGCGGTCCTTAATCTAACACATAATATTATATTGTTTATATGATTACGTTGAGTGGCCTCGAAACGGTCTAAACTATAGACAATATTTTTACAAATGATATATATTTATTATTTTACAATGATAGATATAATGCATATTGCATGCATTTATGAAATGAAACAAAAGTTAAGTCATCATTTAGTTTTCCAATCACTAATCGATGATTAAAGGTGTTTTATTGTTTTAGAACGTCTTGCTCAGTTCTTATTCTTTAAGGATAATCTTAAAATGTATTCGTTATTTCTTAACCCAATTCAAATGACAACAATGTTATGAAATACATACCAGTCATAAATGATACTTATAAAATAAATTCTCAAATTTACAATACTTATCACAAAATCGTGTATGTTTAAAAAAAAGATGAATAGACATTTAAAAATTAATGTTAAGATACACATATGGTATTAGGTACTATACTAACTAAGGCAATTAATAGTCTCATAATATGATTTACTATCTATGGTAACATTTTGAATGTGGTACAACGCTACTTTGAATATTTTGATTGTTTTGCGTAAAGTTCTGTAGCAGATAATAGGTATAGGTAAATATTTTTACCCACCTTTCGCTTTCACTTAGTACCATCACTAGTATAAAATTTGAGTTCCGTCGATAGCGTTAAAGCGTTTAACTCAAACATTCCTGCTATAAATAGGATTGTTGTTACACCATACAAAAGGGAAGACAAACATTAGCGCCAAGCTAATGGAAGTACCTCTCGATTTCGATTGAAAGCTTTTAGATATCCATCAACAAGTCACTCAATTTGACAGGTGTTTACTTTAGCTTTGTAAAAGAGAAGTTTTAGAATTAACTAATAAATCATTTAGTTGAATTTGTATTGCGCATAAATTAATATGATAGTCTGGTATTCATGTTAACAGTATTTATCTTAAATATCGATTGTAATATTTAAATGTGTCTAAAAGTGGTAAGAGGTATCACGCCACACCTTCTGCCTAATAACAACAGTGTTTAAGTTAAAAATCTGCTGTGTTTTGTTTGAAGGGGGTGGTAAGGGAGAGACACGATATGATATGAGGCGTTTTAGTTTAGTCTCCAGGGTTAAAAACGTGTTAATTGCCTATCCCAATCTCATCTTATTTGGGATTTATTATTATTTATAGATGTCCATGGGCGTCAGTTGCAACTTATCATTAAGTGGGCTGTATGCTCGTATGGTACTTATATATTAAAAAGATGAATTCTTTAGGAGAATAACTTGACCATGATGGATTGTTTTTGTTGTCAGGTGTTTGGTATCTTCAACACTATCGCGTACGGGGCCAGTTCGTATCTTCTGTACCAGGAGCACAGAGGCAGCGTGGCGGCGGCGGCGTGAGCTCCGGCACCACCGCGCGGCGCCTACACGAACAATAGTTGTTGTTTTTAATCTTATTTTTTATTGAAAACACATTGTACAGTTCTTACTTCTACCAAGAATTAATTTAATAATTTAGTTGAAAATACATTGTTTACAGAATGAAATACGATAAGGTTTTGTACCTGGTTTTCTTAATTCGTACAAAGAAATGGTGAAAGTAGCAATTTTAGACATGAAAGATAATTGTTGCAAGTTATTTATTGGGATTAGAAAATATTTGCTTTATAATGTACTCACATTTAAAAAATGAGAAATTTTAAAAATATTATTTGTTATAAATGTTTCACGATTATTCGAGTGTGTTCATAATAATAGCAACCTTTTAATTTAACTACTAAATGTTAATCTGTTGAATATCGATGAAAACGACAACATTTCTATTAATATTTTTATAAAACTTGACTGATGTACCTACCATCGTGATTTATTGAACACATATTTAAACTTCTTCTACACAAATGCACATACAAAATATTTACTTTCATAATTTTAAGATATATTATATGTACCCTAGGCTAGTCTTTTTGAATTATGGCATTCTTTAACTAATCTATCTACTTATGAATCGAAATTATTATTACTATGAATATACCTATACATATTTTAGGAAAAAATGTTACCCATTTTTATAAAATTCTGGGATAACATGGGATTAATAATTATATACTTAGATACTGAAACATCTTAGTTTTATCACTTATTATTACTGCGGGATGAAGTATTACAATATATGAACTGACGATATTTTTATATAGATACGATTTTTTTATTTAATCACTTATAAATTTATAATATTACGTATTTATTCTGACCACCATGTTGATTTTTAAGATTTTACGCATTGTTGACCTTTTCTATAGATTGCACAGCGATAGGTATGCATGGGATTTTTTCATGGTAAATCATTTATTGCATTTTGTTTGAAGCGGTTGTGAACTATATTAAAATAGCTTTTTATATAATAATACATAAATAATGACATATATAGAGAAGCAACAAATTAAATTTCTTTAACATTCATCGCCATGGGTTAGGGACTTTTCCTGTCACGGGGTTTTTTGTCCATGTGCGGATCTGGTTCGCATGCGTAACACTTACGTATTATCGGTTTTGAGAAACCTTTCCTGTTAGGCATGCTATACGCTCGCGGGTCGTGAAGAGACTGCACTGAATTAATTCAAGGATGCAGGCGAAACAGGCGTGCTGGCGTAAACTCGTTCGACGGGAAGTCTTAGGACGCTTTTCCAGTCGCGGTGCTAACGCTCGCACGCGCGTCTTCCAATTCGCTTCAATTTCGCATGCCTGCCAATAGCATCCTATCGTTTCATATGCACACACGCAAGAGGTCTGAAGACACTGTAGCGAATTATTTCATGTGTGTAGGTGGGTCACGCGTGTAAACGTAAATCCGCGTGTCAGGAAAGGCGTTCTTATATTATGTTATATACACATGATGTTTTGTCTTGTACGAGTATTTTTTTTACATACCTACTGTATAATATTGTTTATATTACCATAGACGTTTTAGTGTCAGTTAATGTTTTTGTTAAGTACTGGTATATAGTAATAGTTATTAAATTCTAAACGGTACCTAATGTTAATGAGGAGGAAGTAATATACACAATAGTTAATTTAACTAATTTGTAAAAATATATGTTAACATGTGCAATTTATGAGTTTTCTTTTAACATGTTCTCTTGTGGTGATAGAATTAACTAAAAATGGCGCTGCCTTAATACGATCTTTTCAGAGTAGATAAGGCTTTGCTTTATTCGTGGAATTGTACGTAGAAAGAATGGTGATTTTCTTTTTTCTTGATATTAAAGATAAAATTAATCTCATAGGTTAGTTATTTTTTTAAATATTCTTGTATAGAAAAAAGACATTGGTTCATGTTTAGTATTCTAGAAGCTAGCTAAACAAATAAGGATAAACTCTTACATATCTAAACTTAGATCATCGATGCTTGTTAAAGTCAAGAATTAAATTGAAATACCTTTTACATCTAAATTTAAGGCTTTTTCCTTTACATTATGTATTCAGAAGGTTTATGGCAATGAAATAGAAGAGCAGGTGACATCATAAGTTATACTTTCAAGAGTGTAGTATGCACATACTCGTATATAATTTTACTGATATGCCACGCTCTTAAAAATATAACTTGCTTTATTGACGAAGGAACGAATTGGTTGAATGATTTGGACCCTTAATGACATATTTTTTGTAAAGCTGTGTGAAATGTATCAATCTATAGTGTACAGTCTTAAGTCTTCTCATTCAGAGAGCCGTTCAGCGTTCCAACAGTAAGGCAGCAATAGATTAATGATTACGGTGATAATGATGATAATAATCTCATTGTTTTGTATCTAGAACCAAAAATACTTCCACACAGAAATGAATTCGATATGAATTCTCCGGACTAGAATCACAAAGAATTGAAAGCGTGCCAAAATTGCGATAAAAGGGTTTCGCTAATACTTCGATCAACAATATCGAAGTTCTAATAAATATAAAGGTATCGTCGACCGCACACATGACCTCACTCGCAATTTTGGAAGGGCTATATAAACCAGACAATTGGAACTACGTCTCCCTACAGTAAGTATGTGATTGTCGTCAGCCAATAACTGTCCCATTGCTAATATTTTCTAGAACTCTGAGGCGTGCAGATTTTAGCAAGATGTTTTCCTTCACCGTTTAAGCAAGTGATACCTAATTAATTTCTAATACGCACATAACTTTGGAATAGTCAGAGGTGTGGGCCTGGGATTTGAATCTCTAACCTTCCAAATGAGAAGCTAAGATTCCAACTTCAATGCTATAACTGCTATGTTTGTAGTATATTCCTAAAATTATGCTAAAATAAAGATATAGGAATACTGATATCAGCTCTACGAGCTTCTTTAGACACGGATGTAAGTCGTAATTATCGTCAACGCTTTTCCTTTACCCATTACATATTTATTTGGAAAACTACAACAAGCATGGGTAAGGAAGTAAGCATCTATCTATATTAGAGGATGGTAGAACTCTTTGTGGTTCGCCTCCGGCGGCACCACTGACACACCTATTTCTACCTTAGATTCATCACACCTATTTCTACCTAACACAGCAGTGTTAGGCGCTGCTTTGTACCATTTTGAAGGATCTGGTAAGGGAGACAGACTTTTCCGAGGCGTTCCAGCTTAATCCTCAGGGGAATAATACTCCTTAATCCAATATCTAATCCTATCAAGGATTGGTTATAGATGTCCATGAGCGGCAGTAGCCCCTTATCAGGTGGACTGCATGCTCGTCTGCAACTCCTATATTATAAAAAAAATCTATCAGTGTATATTAAGATCTTAGTCCTATTTGATATTGATGTGTATGAATGACTTTATTGCGACGGTTTTTGATTGAAATGAAATAGAAGATGAGTCTGACATCCACCAGGCCTGTAAGTGACCATTCCGTCCAGACATCAGTAATCAACCCTAGGAAGAATTAGAGGATTATGTTAGAAGCCACAGATACGGGTATCTCCCTTTGAATCTCCATACCAGAACACAACACTGCTGTTATAAGGCTGAAACCGGTGTAGCGAAGGTGTCTCCGGAATCGAACTATGATGGACTCTACTATTTACATACAAATACCACCTTTAAAATTGATAGCTGATTTAAATTTATCAAAATGTTCGTATAAATCGTTTATAATATTTATTCTATAATTATGCAGTTTCTTACAGTAGATACCTAATACGATAAAGAAAAGTGAAAGAAATCTTCCCTCTATCAAATCATTCAAGGAAAAATAAAACATATGTAACTTAGTACAATTATATTATTATGTCTGGCAATAGTCACCATACGCATGCGCGGAACAACAAATGAGTCAGCGAGCGAACCATTGGCCGGCTCGGATGCATGGCGCGGTGGTAGTCGGCTCAATATTCCTCTGTAGTGCTAACGCGCGCTTTTCGCGTTTTCATACCACGACTGCAAACTGTTTATCCGATAAATAAACAAGTTATTATGTGAGTAATAACAAAAAAATCTCCACGACATCACTAACAATAAACTTTAATCAAAATTTAAAATACTATCGCTTTGGCCTTAATTAATAAATTGTATTATTGTGTGTTACATGCAATTAAAACTTTTATAAAATTTTAATATTTGTTAGAAGAAAGTTGCGCACGAGTTCTCGGGATTAAACGTCTAAATCTAATAGCTACCTCAGTACTTCAATTTCAATGCACGTAAGTACTTGAAATGAGTCATCGTTTCAGTTTCAGTTGCGTGGTTTTACTTATTTTTAGCTAAGTTTTCCATTTCCAATACATAATGCTTTTCGTAGATTTTCTTTACTTTTCATTATACATTACATTGCATTGAGATTTCGTGGCATGATTGTTAGATATAGTCGCTATCTTTATGAGAACATAACTTCTTATATTATTACACTGATACGAAATATTTATAGAATCATAACAGGAAACTTGCATTGTATTTATATAAATTACCTATTTGTTAACGATGACGTTATAGCCAGACCATGGATAAGTAAAGAAAGTATATTTTAAGTGGTATTTAAACGCGTGTATTTGTAGGTGTACAAAAGCCTGCACATACCTTGATCGGTGCATATATTTGCGACAGCCGATGACCTCGGCCCACAAACACGGCGTCATGGTCCGCCAACACGGTGACCTAGACTGCCGTTTTTGGAGATGATCTGATGGGGCACCTTTTTCTTAGGATATGCTCTCTTTTGCGTAATAGATTCCTAGAAATTATTTAACATGAGTAATCATTTCATAACTTATTAATGTTGCTTTTAGAAATGTTGCTTTTTTGAAGGTGGTAGAACCCTTTGTGGTTCGACTCCGGCGGCACCACCGCCACACCTATTTCAACCTAATAACAGCAGTGTTAAGCGCTGCTGTGTTCCGGTTTGAAGGGTGTGGTAAGGGAGACAGACTTTTCCGAGGCGTTCCAGCTTAGTCCTCAGGGGTAGCGGCGCATCTGTGGCCGACCTCAGGTAGGAATATCTAATCCTATCTGGGGTTGATTACAGATGTCCATGGGCGGCAGTAGCCACTTACCATCAGGTGGACTGCATGCTCGTCTGCTACTCTTATATTATAAAAAAAAAAAAAAAAAAAAAAAATAAAATAATGCACAAATGAATACATTATGTTTCTACACTACAACAGCCAACAACAGCATGCAAACATGTTTGTTATAATCGCATGTTACAAACGTGTTTTTACATTCATGTTGTAAGCCAGAGAAGTTTCAGTGGATTTCTTGGTAAATAACACATGGCTTTACGTAGGAACCTAATCTTGTATAAGTAAGTTTAATTACAGATGGGCTTCCAGTATCTCAATTTAGCATGCCCCTGTATATTTGATCGTTAATTGCTTTTATATTGTTTTAACAAGCACCGCATTCTTGTTAACGTGTTTAACGACAGCCTGAAGCAACCTTGTTCCTAAATGGAAGGAATTAATTGTCATTCCTCAATTTAGTCTTAATTGTAATTACAGCTATCATCAAACATGTCGCACACAGTTACAATAACGAGAACCACGACCACGACGGCGGGGAACGCAATCTTCGTGAACACGGGCTACCTCGGAACTCTACCCGGGTTGCTCAAACTTGCACAATTGGTAAGGATCTACAAATATGTATTTCTTGTGTTATAGTGATGGTCAAGTGACATAACAATGATTCGAATATAGCCAGTGACGTTTGTTTGATAATAATATCATACACAAAACTTGGACGGCGATTAGAGGTGGAATACCTTTACGGTTTGTTATTCTGTAGGCACAAATAGGAGGCTGGTAAGGGAAGAGTAGTTTCATACAAATGGTTGGCAATTTCTGCTATAAATTATATGCCCTGATATTGTATAACATTAGTTTATTTTGAGCATTTCGTATCACTTGATTTAACAATGAGGACGAACAGAATGCATTAACATTTTGCACAGTTTTGAGAGGTTCTTTACGATGAGGCCGTGTTACGATGTTATGTTTTGATATTGCTGAATGACGTGTTGTTATTTCCTTCGATTTAATTTTATGCAATTACTTCTACATATTTCATCATCAAACAGCTACAAGTAACGAATATTTTAGGTACTAAGTATATTAACTAAATTGTAATAATTGCGTCCTGAGTTGCATCTCATTTAAGAATGATATTTTTAAATTACCATTAGATATATTTAAGTACAGTACCTTTTTTAGAACTATATACACATTTTACTTACAAGGTTTATGGTCGCCATAGAGTATAAATTAACATAGTTTTCATTTAGAAATCGGTATCAATCAGATAGATGTTTTTTTCGAGTACCTTATGTGAATGATTGAAATAATATGACACTTTTTAAATCCGTGGCCGCCCTGAGGTAAGACTAATATTATCAGAATTTTATTACAGTGGCAGTGGCCACTTACCATCAAGTAGATTGTAAATATGCTCATTTGCTACATTATAAAAATTATAACAATAAAGTTACGAGAATATCGCAAGCCAATTCAAAGTTAACTATTTTAATTTTTAATTTTCTATCCGCACGTTATAGCTTGTTAATACTTCTTATTCGGTTGTTTTCAATTCATTGTTATGTGAGATCTTACGAATGAAAAGACAGGACGCATCATTCGCCTCATATCCGTGTAATTTTAAGATAAAATTATTTCGAGCATCAAGTCGAATGACCTATTTTTGCGTTGCGTAAGTATAAATTCTGGAGAACGTATCGCTAGCGTGCTACGAGTAACTACAATCTTATTAATTAAAATAATTTAGGAGAAAGCTTTCTATAATGTTCACATGGCCCTTAAGTAGCGGTACTAAAGTAAATTATGCTTATTTTCACGAAACAACTAGAAAATTAAGAGAAAAGCAGAAGCCTGACTCCCTAAAAACATAGCCTCTATCACATCAATTTAAACGAATCCAACGATACCACATGTGTTGAAATCCGTCTAGGTATTTGGGCTGCATTGCGTGCCAAAGAAAGAGAAATACGAGTACTACCTATATACAAACTTACGAAACATTACCCTACGCAGTCAGGCAAAAACACAAGAAAATATATTTAAAATCTTTATTTTTTGGGACCCTTAATGAATCTTTACAATTTTATATACTTACAGTACCATAAACAATATTACCATAGGACTTGTTTTCAGTGACGTACTAAGGTCGTCGGAGGCCCGGAAACGTATGATTCCGGTGTCCATTTTTTTTTTGGTGCTGAGGACGTTTTTTTGCAACTGTGTTTGAGGGCCCCCTAGGATCAAGGACCCGGGCGGACCGGAGCTTATCTTACCTTAAAAATATCTGGAGTTACCAAGTTTCGTAGCTCTTGGGTATTAATAATTTCGTAAAAAATTAAACCTTTGTGCGTAGTGACAATAATATTGAACCCTTCTAAATAAACAATGTACCTAAATATTTTAGGTACATTACATTTTTCATAATTTTGGATTATTGGGATATTTACTGGTACATCTACAGTACATATCGAAATATGTCATTTCGATAAATCTAAAATGGTTTATAATTTTATTATTCTAACTGCAAATGCTTCATACTCATGGGTAATTAATATGCTATTTTTGGGTGTATGACCATTTCTCATTTCCTCGAAACGTTTGGATGATGTCACTCGAATGACGTGACTGTCGGGCGACTGTTAATATGAAGGTAAGAATGACGGCCATGGCTTAAATAAAATACTTATAACGGAATAAACAATAGACCACACCTATTTCAGCTTTTTTATAATTTGAAGTAGCGAAGGAGTATGCTGTCCGCATGATGTTGAGTAGCTACTGCCGCCCACGGACATATGTGTTCAACCCCAGATGAAATTGGAGTCCTACCAGAGTTCTGCTTACCACACTCTTCAAACCGAAACACGTTAGAAAGTAGCGTTGAATTGTTATTAGGCAAAAAGTTTGTTATTATGCCTTCGGAGTTGAACTGCAAAGAGTTACCACTCTCAAAAACCTTATAGTAGTTTGGTGCTGCTGTGTTGATTTGGTGTTATCCTGGTAAAACGAGGTCTGGAGGCCCCACTGTCATACCTCTTTTGCCTTATAAAATTTGTTAGCGCTGATGTGTCGTCGTTTAAAGGTTGTAGTAAGGGAGAGTCTTACGTGGCGTTACAATTTAGTCCTGAGGGGTAGCAATACATCTGTTATAGATGCGAGCGGGCTGCCTAACTGGGCTCGAGTTGATCTCAGTTTGGTAAGGCGATCTACATGCTCGTTTGCAAACAAAATCTTACGACACATTCTAACTTAGTTCTTAACAAGCACGGAGAGCAATATGTACACCTGAAAACTATTAAGATAGCAGCACGTTAATGCTTTTTCACAAGGATTAACATCAGGGCACTACCATCAACCAACCGTTATAAATTTGAATACATAAAAAATAATGCAGATCGTCTTGCATATTAAAAATTAAATTAAATTATTAAATTGAAATATCTGTATCGACGCGAAAAATGGGCGCGGCAATGTTTGAGCGAGATCTTTCCGAGGTTGCGGTGATTTTACGCTCGCTCGGTGGCTATTTTCGAAGCTCGCGTGTAACATTGAACAGTCACTATTAGTATTTATGTGATGCTAAATCTTAATATTGAAGTACTTTAAGTAGCCCGAATTAGTTTCAACATAAAAGTTATGCTTATGTACTGTGTTATATTGTCATAGCAGAAAGATTTCCTAAATATTTTGAAAGTTACGGGAGTTGTATTCATAGTCACTTGGACGTAATGTATAGGTACAATTAACCCGATATTCTCATTTTCTGAAAATTATAGTAATATTTCTGTAGTTTTCTGTATTATAAAGGATAAATAATAAATAACAGATGTTTCTTAATAATATTATGTTCTTAATAATAGGGGAAAATTACAAACATATAAATTAAACTGTCAGAAAGAAACAGAAACAGATCATAAAGCAGATGTAAAACAAGCAATTACTTGTCTGTAGTAGTATTAACTACTACAGACAAGTAAGAGTATTACTATAGTTCAATATATTCAGATTGTATAAGATTTTTAATGGAAAATATGTGTGTTTCTTCTCCATAAAAGACAAAGCGAAACGAAGCGAGATTTAAGGTTGAGACAGAATTTTGTTAAGAATCTTTTTTGATTGAAATATTTTGATTTTTAATATCAGTTCTTTTTATTATTTTCAGTTACTGGGAGCAGCGTGTGTGGGCGTGGTGGGGTACTACTTTGACCAAGGATACGGGCGCTACAGCGGTCAAAAGCCCGAACTCTTTTACTTTCTGGTCTCCGTAGCCTTCCTGATCGGCACATTTTGTCTCCTGACAGCATGCCTTATATCTTTTTCAACGGCATCGATGATATCTAAAACAATTTACGTAAGTACTCAATGTTTTGGAGTTTTATTACTATTACTATTTAAAAATAGTGCCTTTTTCATAAATTTATGCATGAATTCAATACTTTTATGTCCATTTATGTAGATGGATCTTTATATGTCTATTGAATCTGAAGATGTGGCAGTAACTTTAAATTCAGCGGGCATGCTTTTTTATTATTAATATAATGTTTTCTAACCTACGTTTCGTTTCGTTTACGTAGGTAGGTAATGCGAGTTTGTTGAATGTCAGAAGTTATAAGTACTCCTTTGGCATGGTCATTAATGTAATATGTTTTATATTGTATGTGGTAGAACCCTTTGTGGTTCGACTCCGGCGGCACCACCGCCACACCTATTTCTACCTAATAACAGCAGTGTTAAGCGCTGCTGTGTTCCGGTTTGAAGGGTGTGGTAAGGGAGACAGACTTTTCCGAGGCGTTCCAGCTTAGTCCTCAGGGGTAGCGGCGCATCTGTGGCCGACCTCAGGTGGGAATATCTAATCCTATCTGGGGTTGATTACAGATGTCCATGGGCGGCAGTAGCCACTTACCATCAGGTGGACTGCATGCTCGTCTGCTACTCTTATATTATAAAAAAAAAAAAAAAAAATAAGCGTTCAAACTATTACCTACCTACTATCTCTTACCTACCTATTACCTACTATTATTATTTTTATTTATTATTATATTATACATATTTAAACCGAGCAAACGACCTATAGAAAAAAACAAATACTATGTGTTACATCGGCGCGGGCTACTTTATCCCACGCTCAAAATACACACTGACCTTTTTTCTGATGCCAAAAGAAGTACCTACCCATAATTTCAAAAATGTTTTTTATTTGCAGGAGGTAATCTACCATGGATTGGCTTTCGTTTTGTACTTCGCAGCGGGACTCACGCTAATGATAGAGGTGAACCACCAGAAGAGCAGTTACCGACGGGATTATGAGCCCTATTTAGCAGCATCGGTATGTTTACATCACTTTATTATAAAAAAAAGTAAAAAGTTCTAATTTTATTGAAGATAATCTCACCGGGACGCCATGGCCACGTGGCGAGTTGACTTATCTGAAAATGTTGATATTATGAGAGCTACTTAATTGGCGACGTTGCCAAACCGATTCTGCCTCATAACAGCAGTGTTAAACGCTGTGTTCTGGTTTGAAGGGTGTAGTATGGGATAAGGGTAAGGGATACATACTTTTCCGAGGCGTTCCAGCTTAGTCCTCAGGAGTAGCGGCGCGTCTGTGGCCGACCAGGCAGGTAGAAATATCTAATCATATCTGGGGTTGATTACCGATGTCTGGCAGTAGCCACTTACCATCAGGTGGACTGCATGCTCGTCTGCTACTTCTATATTATATATAAAAAATCTGAGTAAAAGTGATTTGGCACTTTTTCCCATCACGCGGGTTAGTGCTCATAAACGGTTCTAGTCCGCATGCGTGCCACTCGCATCCTATCGTTTCATAGATACTTTCCCTGTCATAAGCAATAGGCACGCGATGCGCAAAGATACCGCAGCGGAATAAGTCACGCATGTGAAGGTCAGTCGTACGCGGACATAAAACTGCGTGACAAGAAAAAGGCCTTTGCCAATCTGTTTAATAGTGACTTAATAGGTAATTTAGTTACTTGTAAATGTAAAATTGAAATTGTGAAACATGCCCTTAAGGAATTTATGCGAAATAATTTTATGGTATTTTATGTAATAAATACAGTAATAAATATTTTTTGTTTTCTTTTTCAGATAATGGGTCTCGTAATGGCTGTACTATATTTGCTGAGTACATTTTTAGCAAACCGAACTTACCGCGGGATATAAATAAATAGATTTGAATTATTTAAATATAAGTTACCTACTATTGCATTTTATTATGGATGTTTATTAATGTGTCTTAAGTATTTATGAGTATTTGCTAGTTAGTGTCGTATTTTTTGGAAAATTATATGTGCTTGTGGAATAACTTATTTTTAAAGTACGCTTTCTAAACTATTGTCGTGTCACGAGCATGTCGAATGTCCTGAAACTCCGTCAAGAATTTATAAGTGGCCTTATTGTTTTATGAGAACATAAACGGGTACATGTTTAAACACCTAATCGTTGCACAAAGTAATTAGTATAAAAAGTAATATACTCAGGTATTTGATATACAATGTATTTGATATACAAGATTTTTCTCAATTTCTTTTGTGAACCGTATACTCCTCGTATTTTAGACTCGAATTTGTTGTTGAATTCTATTTTTAAAGCATTATTTATTTTTATTATACATATATATTATGAAATAATATTGAATGATAACATATTTTTTAGGTTTAATAAACAAGTAAGTACTTGATGACGTATGATATGACGTATGGTATTGATCATCTCTTTAATATTTCGCTTTTAATAAATTATTCATCTCTGATATGTAATAAGTTTAAGTATCTAATTTTCTTTACGATTTGAATTGACGGCGCTGAACCTTTGATTGTTTTTTAACCGACTTCAAAAAAGAAGGAAGTTTCTCAATTCGATCGTATATGTTTTTTATATTTACTTTGCAAATAAGGCACCAAATTAATAGAAAGAAAGGATAAATATGATTAATTAACTTCAAATTATTAAAACCTTTTAAAAACATTTTTTTTAAACAAGTGATTAATTTACATGTAAACCTTTTCCTACGTACTTTTACGACTTTTAAGTGTTTTTTAGTATTTATGAAAATAGTCATTTTTCATGTAAAACAAATCATTTAAGTGCTAGTCTTTTAATTTTTATTGTGTAGCCAAGGTTCATTCATCTTAGTCAATATAATTAAAACTTAATCTACATCCTCTAAGGGGGTCCGTTTTCATTCTTCTAAGGGAGAACCTTTTTGTACTTACGATGTAATTTATTACTGAATTCCTTTTTTATATACTGTAATAAATATACTTCATATTTTTTATTGACAGCGGGCAAAGCTTTCTATTTTACCAGAATATTATACAATTTAGTACAAGTCTGCAAATAAATCAAATTAAAATATTAATAAATAAATTATCCGTCTGTGATTTCAAATAAGTGCCATTTCTAAGGTTAAATACATTTTTCCAATAACAATCATAACACTGTACTTATTGGAGTTTCACGCTTAATAAGTATTTATACACCATAATAATATAATACACGTTCTCCCTAAATATATTTAATGTGGGATTTTTATAGTAGATACTTATGTTATTGTCCGGATATTTATACTATTAATTATAAGCTTAAGAATACGGTCATATGTAAAGAAAGCAGTGTAACCATAAAAAATATTAAAGTTTATAATTTTATATGATTTTTTGTTTAATTTATAACCCCGAAAATCTGGAACTTTTAATATTTAAATATTTAAAATGATTAAATGAAATGGTTTATTGCACCATTCAGTGAATCAATGTTTATTTTATTTTTTCAAATTATTACGACATAAGTTTATAAGTAAGTCTATTTTTATTGACGCGGTTATAAAATTATGGCTACAGCAAAAAGAAATGTATTGTTCAATATTGATCTCACCTTCTCGTGAATAAGATTTAAATTTCTTTGTTTTCCTTACAACTCAAATCCTTGTAGGTGACATTATAAGTAAACATTTTACCCAAAAATAGATGACACCCTCCGCGATGGGCTCGTGCGCGGGTTATTTTTGAATAGGACTTCTCCACACTGACAAATACGGCACAGTCTAATTAATAAGACTTTCGAGTGGACGTATTCTTATTGAAGAAAAATAAGCGTAAAATATTGAAATAGTCTTGGCACCTTCCTAAAATAATTCGACGTCATTATCTGGGTTATGGGGTAGTTCAGTGAACCTTTATTAGATGCGCGTACGCGAAACGTCTAAAAATATTGTTAGTGACTAACACTGTGCGTGTAAATGGTGAAATATTTCAAATCTCCTGAATTTCCTGTTGGAGCGATCGTTTGTGTTCTGCGGTAGTGGGCTAGCGCAGTGGTGTATATCATTGTAAGAATAAAGAACGTAATCTTATTTCTGTGTGATTATAACGATGACCCGTGGTCCGACCATTGTTCGCGTGGCGCCGTCCGGTGGTGGCGGTGGTCGTGGCATCAAGTGCTGCTGTTGCCGCTGCTGCGAGTGCTTGAACTTTGGATACATCACGTCGCAACATGGCATTATAAAGCTTGCTGAAGCTGTAAGTTTACTTTTGATATATTTATTTCCCCTAAGAAAAAACACATAAGTAATTCGTATAAAAATATTTTAGAAAGATAGTATTTGAAGGTGGTAGAATCCTTTGTGGTTTGACTGCGGAGGTACCACCGCCATACCAATTTCTGCTTAACAGCAGTGTACAGCAATACTGTGTCCCATTTTGAAGGGTGTGGGAAGGACGATATTTACCCGAGAAAAATCTACGTTTTAATTATTTTATGTCAGTTAAAATTCACATACACATTTGAAATTATTAATTTGTACTTCAAACTCGTAATAATATAACACATTTTTGTTTCAATTTTATTTTGTGATGAAAGTGAAAAAGTGTAACGTATTTAATTTAGGTGAATATTATTAATTTATTCGTTAAATATTTTTTTATTTACTCTGCGAATCGCAATGTAACTATCATGGATATATGTATTAACATTTTTACGTTGATAGGTAAAAATAATTTTGAATCGATTTGTACATTATTATTTTTTTTTTATTAAGGAGATCTCAATGATTAAAGGCTTATTATTTAACTTTTTACTTTTCGTCAATACCTTATTAGTATTTTATTCTATTTCCATAAATTCTCTTTGTTGGTTTCCTGAAGGTTATCGAAACGGCTGATTAGCGACAAGCGCGCCCTTTGTGCATAATTTTCACTTAATAACATTTCTTTATTCATTTATGGGTGCAATTTAAAGTAATGTCAATTAAAAAGGTGTGTTTATAATTTTAATATTTTTAAATTTATGCACGTAAGTAGTAATACTTCTATGACGTTATAAACAATAAGTATATTTTTATTAAACAAAATTGGTTAATAAGAGGTTAACTAGCAGTTAGATTATTTTTATAAAAATTAAAATATTAAAAAAGTTAAATATTCTTTACTACTGCAAACTTTTGAACACCGTTAAAATCATTAGAATACCGATACCGCCGCGTGTGATAGTTTTATTTCTAAACTAGATGGAGTTTGTTGCAACCAAACGCAAATTAACGCAATTAATATATAAATTAATACGCATTTGTCCTTTTTAATTAGATGCTGGGTGGTTTATGTCAGAGTCTGTTGGTAAAGTACGGTCTCTCCGAAGCGAGCACCATGGGCTCGGCGTTCCACGGCTTCCTCACCACGGCCTCTGCGTGTCTCCTCACCACTACGCTGCTCATCGTATGCTACGTGCTTTCCTCCAACTCACAGCATCTAATACGACAATCGATATTTGTAAGTAATGATTGAAATACAAATTAGAATATTTTAATCTTTTACACCTACTCGTGTGTACAACAGTATGATTATTAAATATCCTACATCGTTAACCCATTGCGATTCTACTGTTGGCCACGGGTTTCTTCTCAGCGAAATCAGTTATGAGATATGTCGGTTTCCTGAAGATGTTTTCCTTAATCGTTAAAGCAAATGGCAAACAATTCCTGATTCGCACGACAGTCAACAATGCAATTGATTATGTGGTCGAGAAAATGAAAATAGGAAACGTAAATAAAAACATTAATTTGCATCTATCTAGATGTTTATCCGATGAAAACATTGTATGATTCATGATGATTTTTAATTTTTCTGTGGCATTCTTAAAAATCGTATCCTGTCAGAAAGCTTTCTATTTTTGTGTGTAGAATATAGTTTTCTTTCTGAGAATATTAACTAAGGCATTCGTTATTATTACTACTATAATTAGTTACTTGGTCGCACATCGTACAATTTATCGGTATACAGGGTGTCCCGTAAGTACCACGACAAACTTGGGGAGAACATAGGTGAGGGTCTGACCTCTCTGGGGAAAAAAAAATACCTTAGTAAAAGTGTCACCGTTTTTGCACTATCAATTGTTTTAGATTTTTTGAGAAATTCAGCCCTCTTCATCTTCTTTCGTTAACTGCGTGTACAAATTTGGTGATGCAGTGTTTATTTTTTCTGTTAAATACTATCAGATAGTTGGTCTATCATATTGAAATGTAAATTGGTTAAAAGATGTAAAGGAACCATGAAAAAAATAGGGATATTTTTAGATTTTAATTTTTTTACTATTTTTGCCTCAACTTTGACTCGTCGCGGTGAAAAAAAAATGTACTGGACTATAAGTGTACGTTGCGCCAAAAAATATGTCCAGTTAATAGAGATTTCAAAAAGGTACCACACTTACTATTTAAAGTTGAAAAAAAAAGTTAAGGCCGTTTTTGCATGAAAGGGACTGAAACCAACTAAAACGTAATGATCGAGTTTTTATTTAAATTACGGTTTCTACCGACTCACAACGTGTCAGGCAGTACTAAATCACATTATTACCTAGTTACACACTTAAAAATATCATTCTTCATTTGTAAAAAAACAATTTAGTAACTAACTAGCAAACAAAGTATTACAATTTATTAAGTCAATTTTTACCTACTTTGAACTGTCGTTTCGAAGTAAAATTTCGTACATGTATGTAATTTGAATGACAATACCATAATTTGACATCTTGGAACAGATCTGATGATGGAGCCAGGATATTGATGGTAGATTTCTTACCAATTTAGCCCAAATTCGAGGGATTTACTAAGAAATGAACCATGCACCTGCTGGCTCCATCATCAGATTTGTTCCAAGATGTCAAATTATGGTATTGTCATTCAAAATACATACATGTGCGAAGTATCACTTCGAAACGACACTTCAAAGTAGGTAAAAATTGACTTAATAAATTGTAATACTTTGTTTGCTAGTTAGTTACTAAATTGTTTTTTTACAAATGAAGAATGATATTTTTAAGTGTGTAACTAGGTAATAATATGATTTAGTACTGCCTGACACGTTGTGAGTCGGTAGAAACCGTAATTTAAATAAAAACTCGATCATTACGTTTTAGTTGGTTTCAGTCCCTTTCACGCAAAAACGGCCTTAACTTTTTTTTTTCAACTTTAAATAGTAAGTGTGGTACCTTTTTTAAATCTCTATTAACTGGACATATTTTTTGACGCAACGTACACTTATAGTCCAGTACATTTTTTTTTCACCGCGACGAGTCAAAGTTGAGGCAAAAATAGTAAAGAAATTAAAATCTAAAAATATCCCTATTTTTTTCATGGTTTCTTTACATCTTTTAACCAATTTACATTTCAATATGATAGACCAATTATCTGATAGTATTTAACAGAAAAAATAAACACTGCATCACCAAATTTGTACACGCAGTTAACGAAAGAAGATGAAGAGGGCTGAATTTCTCAAAAAATCTAAAACAATTGATAGTGCAAAAACGGTGACACTTTTACTAAGGTAATTTTTTTTTCCCAGAGAGGTTAGACCCTCACCTGTGTTCTCCCTAAGTTTGTCGTGGTACTTACGGGACACCCTGTATAGTAGGTGAATTAGGGAGGTCACATACGAGCGAACGTAAGGTAATTACAAAAGCGACAGCTCGCGTTGACGGTTGCCGACTGTTGCTAGCGATAGTCCACGAACATCAGCAACGGTCGACGCTTAAGACCTCTTATACACGAGCGGCAAATCGCCAACGGCAGAGGTAGCCGTCTATACCTTTCGACGGCAGACGTCAATGCATCAGCGGCAGACGTCGACCTATGTTGACGCTTGCAGTTGTTTGTTTGTAGCGGCACCGCGTCCATCATTTTGTCAGTTGACAGCAAATAGTTCAGGAGTGAGTAGGTAGGTACGCGTTGCGGTTATAAAATGCGCTCCAGTGACAATATTGATGTTGAAATGCTAATTGTAACAGTAAAGAAACTTGCTTGTATTTGGAATTATAAACGACAAGAGTACAGTAACAAAACATAAAAAAAACAGAGAAGCAATGGATATTCGAAATTAATTGAAAAATGTTTGCTCATTCTTTCGTAAAATTGGATAAAGTGTAAAAAAATGTCCATCTTCGTCTCTATTAATTAATATTGCTTGAACCCACAATGTACGTGTTTTTCTTTTTCGTTTTTGTCGACGTCGAAGGAGTAACAACAATAACAGTGCTTCTTCATTGGAATTCATTTTCCAAGTGGCTCCTGTACAAAGAGTGGCTGCCGCAGAGCTTCTGTGTTGACATATCTAAGGCTGCCATCGACGCGTCGAAGGCTGCCGCCGACAGGTGCAGTTGTCTCTGCCGTTGGCGATTTGCCGCTCGTGTATAAGAGCACTTACGGTTTCGCAGCCTGTCACGTTTGTTGTTTTGATATTTGATCGTGGTCGCTGACAACTGTCGGCGTGGACTGTCGCTCGTATATAAGAGCCCTTATGTAATGCTTAGCAAACGCAAGTAAATTGGCCTGGATCAAACATAAAAAGTTTATAATTTCGTGCAAGGTTTTATCAACATCTATGTAGATTTATGTAAAAGCATATATGTATAATAATATATTTTATTTTATAGACGTTTATGTGTTCGCATTTTATTTCACCAAGATAAGAAAGCTTTATCCCCTAATGTATTATAGTATTTTCTTAGAAAAGTGTTATTAATTAATAATTATCAGTTACTTAGGTATTCGCAAAGAATGCGATAATCTTTTGTGTTCCCCTTATTTTAGATGCTTATCTAGTATTCTTCATTATGTGTCATGAACACAGTAATTTATTGAGTCATTTCATACGAGTGAAATGATTAAATCACTTGAGTTTAATTGCCTAGTCCTAGATAGTGGCATAAGTCCTTAATATAATTATCTCTTTAGTTACTTACTTTTACCTACATTTTCATATTCTACGCTTGTTTATTTTACAAAACAAAAACACTATTTCACATCCACACGCGGAGTCTGAACAAAAACGCTTCGTGAGTTCCAAGCTTTATATTAGGGACTCGTATTTTGTTTGTAAAAAATACATTCTGTTATTTTTTGGAGTGAAAACTTCTTTAGAGGCGGTGTTCACTTTTTGTAATGAGTAAAAAATGTTAAATACGCGTCAGGAGTGTCAGGACACGTGACCTGATCGAAAATTCGTAAGACTCATGTTTGTGTACGATAGCGCAATAAATTAATATTTACCACATAAATGTTAGTAGTTTTGTACTGATAATTAAAGCTATTCATGCAAAATTATTCCCTAACCATTTCAAAATATCAAAAATGCACAATGTTAATTCAAGTTTTTACTTCTGCCAGCACTCCCGGAGTGCAACCCGTTGATTTTCTTATTTATGTTTAAGGAATGTGTCTTCAACGCGGTAGCATGTTTCATGTACCTGTCAGCATCTTCGTACATGGGTGTGGCGGTGAACATCTACCTCTACCCGCGGTACGCTTTTGTTAACATGTACGCCGCCTACCCCGCCATGACAGCAGTTTACGTAAGTTTCAAAACAAAATTAAAATTTTATCTTAAACCGTTTCGTTTTTGTTTTACAATACAAGGTACAAGGTTATAAAAAGTATAAAGTGAGGAACATGAACTTGAAATACCTATATTGATAATTTATCCTTTAATTTGGGGTACCTTGGTTACCTTGGTAGAATCGCTGGTGTACAGTAGCTTTAGTATTTTCTTCACACGTTGGGTTCCATTATCGAAGTTTTCATACGGATCCCTAACGTTTTTGAAAATATCTATCGCCTATTTTATTTAGGGATAATGTAGGATAGTAACGATAAAATATTTTTTCAATACGGTACAGTAGTTTGTGAGCCTATTCAATACAAACAAACAATCAAATAATTCCCCTTTATAATATGTTAACGATGATAATGATTATGATGATGAATCTTATATATAAAATTCTCTTGTCACAATGTTAGTTACCGTACTCCTCCGAAACGGCGTTACCGATTTTCACCAAATTTTATATGCATATTCAGTAGGTCTGAGAATCGGCTACTATCTATTTTTCATACCCCAAAGTGATAAGGGTTGTTCACCCTTAACATTTTTTAGTATATATATAAAAAATGACTATTTTATTTTTTAATTGCATTTCTTTCTTTTTGTTTCAGTACATTGGAGTAGTAGTCGGTTTGGTTCACGGTTTCGACGCTTACGTTTCCTACAAGTATTTTAAAGGACTACGATGAATTTCTAAAATGTTATCGTTTTTTATTAAAATGTTTGTGTAACTTTCATTCCAATTTAATATACATTAATAGTATTTAAAACAAAGTTTTAGATATTTAACGAATTCGAATATATATTTTTAATTAGGTATGTGAGTAAAAGTTTTAATGTTATAAATTCGAAAATAATCCGAAATTCTGAAATATTTAATTTCTATATTATTGACTCTTAAACGACAATTGTTAGTCTATCGAACATTTTATAAAAATCATAATAATAATATCGAACATTGTATAAATAACTTAAATTAATGTGTTTCAAATAAGAAATAATAAATATTAATTATAAAGGTATATAATTTGAATGTTATTAATTCGAAAATGTAATGTTAATGTCTGCTTATATATGTCTAAAAAGTGAATTGTCAATCAAACATAATTATATTTTTTATATAAAATTCATATGCTTCAAAACGAACTGCTAAATTAATAAACTCATTGTGCCTCTAACTTTGTAGTTTTTACGTATGTTTCCGCCGTGCCTGGTACGAGGGAGCACGGTAGTCGGACTGCCGCGCCGCTGCCCGTTCTAAGAACAATTTTATTTCATGGTGATCTGAAATATAATTGAGAATTACAATGTAGTATCCTTCTTCCCACTCGTCGGCATCGCGATTGTTTAGCCTTTAAAAACAAAAAAAGTTTAAAGACCACTGACACTGCGTATGACAGTGACACTATATTGACAGCTACCTCACTTCTTTTTCGCGCTTCCAAGGCATCGTGATACTATTTTTTCAAAGTTTTGTTAAACGTGTATAGTGAAGCAAAGCTAGTGAAAAAATGAAGGAAATGGAAACTAGGAATGAAGAATCACGTCTGCGTAGTTGTAGTCGCAGTAGCAGGGATTTACGACGCAATTCTTCGGATTGGATCACCGGTTCAGAGGTTATGTACAAATTACTTACCAGGTATGTAAGAAAATAATGCATTATTCACCTTTTACAGTATATGTGCACGACTATAAAAATGCCTAAATAACTAACATATTCTCAGAAAGAAACTATATTGTTCGAAAAACTTTCTCGTATCTACAACTTCAAAACTATTCATGCACGCCAATCTCGCTGTTGCACATTACAGACACCAAACAGTGCTCATATTCGCCATTAACCGTAAGATGCTTGCATTTTTATGCATATAATTTAGCAATTAATGGTCCAAATATAAAATGCACCCGAGCCATTGAGTAGGAGATACTCGTTGCGTCGCTTTGTCGACACTAAATGTTTCCCATGTTCACCATTAAGCACGAGATGCTGGCCCTAACATTTATATGTGGCAAATGTTCAAATATTCAAAGAGTCACAACCGTCGAGTACGAGATACTCCTAGTGTTACTTTGTTGACACTAAACGGTTCACTCATTCGCCATTGAGTACGAGATACTCGCGCTAACATTTCTATGTGGCAAGTGGTCGAATATACAAAGCATCAGAACCGTCGAGTACGAGATACTCCAAGTGTTACTTTGTTGACACTAAACATTTCACTCATTCGCCATTGAGTACGAGATACCTGCGCTAATACTTATATGTGGCAAATGGCTTGAATGCTTCCATCACTAGCTATTGCACTAACAATACACAGTATAAAGCATGAATGATTTATAAGCACCAAGCTAGAGCTGCTACAACACAAGGTTATGCCAACCCTGTTATACCAACTCTGACAAAATAATTTCCAGAACCAGCTATAATTTCAGGAATCATTCATGGAGTTATTGCAAATAGCAAAACATATTTGTAACTTTATGACAAAACAGTGTCCTAACAGAAATGGAAAATATTATGTCAACATACTGGGACAACGAGTGAATACAATAATATCATCAGAGTTCTCTAAAATTGGGAGGTATATGTGAAGCAACTGGATGAATAACATATTCCAATGAGAACTGAGGAAATCAACCTGGTACATTTTGATGCTCTTCTCAGAATAACACTTTAACTAGTGCTACCTATAAAGGTCATAATAGGTAATTTATGCTCCACCACAATACACACGATAAAAATATGTGCAATACATGGTGGAGAACAGAAAATAGGAATCATCATATTGCTGGTGCGCTAACCCATAACAAATATAACCCCGTGCATATAAGAATCTTATCAGGATTCACCGCACAGCATGATGCTTATGAGCTCATGTAACGGAATCATACTGAAGACATTGAAACTCACTTAGCTGCATTACAAATGATAGAAGACTAACTATCTTATCAGAAAACAATGTCTAAAATAGACATTTGTGACATAAATGTTTTATGCAGCACCCCGTTGCCAATTTGAAATTGGTTGAGATTGGTCGTTCCACACAAATCAATTGTGTTATATGATATTAAAATTTAATATATGGCGTCAAGATAAAAATCTTACAACATTGATGACAAAATTATCTTTGTATACTAGTTAATCCAATGCTCGATCTCAAATGGTAATAGATGTGCTCCTCACATTATCACATACACACTGGTGTATATACATGACAACTGTTTCATGTTAACCTGAAATAGAACAGAAGGCATGCTCTCTCAAAAGAACCACCTCAGGAGGACAATGATTAAGCAAACAAGACTCCGGCTTATTGATACTGACACATATCTGTCCAATATATTTTTAGTCACATGAAGAAAGAATACTATAAGTATCTCATATATTGGAACCAGCGTCTGAAGTCCTAGCTTTGATAGTAGCATTCTGTGTTAATACCTCAACACAATTGAGCAGAGTTCATTGATTTGTTATGGATACTCTATAGTTCCTACTCAATTTCAGCTGTTTTATAAGCAAATAACAGGTACCTATACATGGCTCAAAGTAAACAATATTACATGGGTTATATTGTAGTACCTCTTACTCACATATATACAAATTATGTATAGTAAAATTTAATCAGTTACCAGCTATATAAAGCTGTTTGATTTGATATCTTGTGGGCTAGGTATATGAATATCCTAACATCCAGATTAGGTGTATTTCAAGATATTGCGGATTTCAGGAAATACTCGTATTATTAAGGTATAACTCTAAGGAGATTTGTATCAAGTGTACAATCAGAACTATAATGCACCACTTAACTACTGGTACAGAGTACCTACTTAAAGTCATTGAGCTTACATAACATATATAACTCTATTATATAAAGATGTAACTTGAATTGAAGTTTTTAAATTATCTATTTAATACATTGGTTTACAGTGATAATCAATCCAGAAGTCTGGAGTTGTCTTTGGACACAAATACCTTTATGATTTATTCTAAGGCCAGGTACTATAACAATACCTGCAATACTATAACAATACAAATGTGCTAAATAATAAATGTCCATACTTGTAAATAGTTCAAAAACCTTGTTAAGTATTACTTATTTATATGGCATATGTGACATAAATGCAAATATGTGAATGTCAAGAGTGAACTTTATGTACAAATGTGAGAATTTATACAAAATTAACATTTTGGATTTCGTTACACTTATGTTTCAGTGACTCAATAGGAATAAATACAGTAATAATTAAAGGTTTGGAAGTTCAGTCCACAAACATATGGGTAATTATTAAATATCTGCACATATTTTTCACTTTTACATGTACAGTAAAACTGCTTAAAATATGAGGCTGATCATCATGAAAAAATTGACTAAAGATTATTGGTGCCTATGTAATGCTCTACAACAGAAGCCTGGTACTCCCAACATTACAAAAAGCAATCAAATATTAACATACTACTTATATTGTTGCTTAAACATTTCCTTTAGCAACACCAGGTTTATATAGAAACATGCATCATACATTTATACACCAGTCATCAGGTCAAAAAATAACACAGCAGTCCATTAATCCTGGAATAAAGACAAGCATAATATGAGAATTGCTATTGCACTTAAGTCTTCATAATGTCTATGTTAGTTACACTAAAACTGAAATTGTTCTCATTTCATAATGAAGCTTAGGCTAAGGGTAAATAATGTCCACCATGGTAATATGTGACACATTAATGATATAAAAGTAATAACAATATTATTATATCATGTGAATGGCCAGCCATTAATATGATATCTTCTTTGGGTCTTTTATGCCTAGTGTGTATACCTAGATGCTCTTATAAAACATAAAACAAAGAAAGTAAGCTGCATGTCCAATCAATTTTCAAATGTAAATCTAGCATCCCTAGAATTAATAGGAATTCCTTAGGGGTATGTGTGATGAACGTTACTATATAGGACACACATGGCAGACATCTGGCCTGGAACAAAGAAAACTATATTATATATACAAATTATTATTATAATTATTATATATAGAAGATTTATCTACTTTCCTTTTCTTAAAGAATTAAGATGGAGAAAAATGTGGGTAATAACTTTATAATTTATCACTGTCAGAGCTGTAACTAGAACCAGTTGTGTTAGTAATCATTACAGGCTAAGTAAGCCAGAACCCCATGGAAGTTATAAAATATTTGACTTATTAAAACTGAATTAATCCTGGGAATGCTCAGCATAAATACTTTTGAGTCAAGATAAGCTTTTCTGGTCTAGTCATGAATGGGGTTTGAAATAATCATATACATAAATACTGCTATGAAAACTGATATCAACTTTTACATACACATAACTGATAGTTACACACATTTTTAGGAAAAGATGTTAGATGGAAAGTCAGATTGGATTTCAAAAGGAAACACATCATAAGCTTTCCAACCAACCATATAGATATGTAACTTTACAGAGGGCATGCATAAGCATGGTACAGCAAAAAGTATAAGTAACTTTTGCAAATCTGATATATACCTACAAAAACAGGAAGTCATATAAAACTAAAATGTTTCATTGATCTAAGAATGATCATGTCCCTCCTGAACATGCACACTAATATAAAGAAACAAAGTAGGTATAACACCCAATATTATACCGGGTATACCTACAACATAAAATATAAATTTATCTCACATGGGGCATATATCATCCCAAGATCAAATCAAATACCCAATCATAATTTGTCAATAAATAATGGTATTAATTCCTTAATATTCAACATGGGATGGCTTCCTATTTTAATAATATTGGAATACATACGATGTACCTACTGGTACATTTAAGTATAGTATTATATAAAAGTACATTATTATATAATGCACATCACATATGAAACATATTTATACGTATATTGCTATATAGCAAAGGAAATAGTATTATTTGTGTCAATAAAATTGACCAAGTAATTCATTCTACACATAATTATGACATACTATGGAGGGTAGAAAACATATTTTCGACCTTGTATGTATTTATTTTTTGCAAGGTGCAAAAGCTTGAATTGAATAATCATTAATACTGACTAAATTACAATATTACTATTATTATTATTGGCCAATTTTAGTAATAATATATTTAGAGAAAAATATTGCATTATTATTGCACTGAATATTATTTCATCTAATTCAGAGGGAATCTCACTTAGTACTATGTGTTTCAGAACATTTCATCCATATTATACAGTAAGAATAAATATTCAGTTAGCAATCCTAATAATTATGTATATTTTATAATTATACCTAATTAAGAGAAAAATTTCTTATTAATATCATATTTTCATATTGTATTTTTATATATATATATATATATATATATATATTTTATTATTGAGAATAAATCTCATTAAGCACTATGGATTTCACAACATCTCATCCATATGATGCAGAACAAATAAATATTCAGCAATGTAATTAAATCCATATAATAATATATATGTATGGTAATAAATCTTTAATTTAATTACATGTCCCATTGTTGCAGTTGTCTCTAAACATCTACATTGTAATTCTCAATTATATTTCAGATCACCATGAAATAAAATTGAAAATTAGACGAGCTTACCTGTAAGCGAAGTCTGATTATAATTTTATGAATGGTGATCTGAAATATAATTACCCACCCTCCCAAAAATCAAAACCCATACTGCAACAATAAGAACAAAAGAGTCTCCTAGATATAGACAGCATGCATATTATCAAGGAGACTAAGTTGGAAATGATAGACTCTAAATTAAGTGAGGTAGCTGTCAATATAGTGTCACTGTCATACGCAGTGTCAGTGGTCTTTAAACTTTTTTTGTTTTTAAAGGCTAAACAATCGCGATGCCGACGAGTGGGAAGAAGGATACTACATTGTAATTCTCAATTATATTTCAGATCACCATTCATAAAATTATAATCAGACTTCGCTTACAGGTAAGCTCGTCTAATTTTCAATTATCCGCGTGCAAATTCTTGATATTACAACATCTAAATTATGCGATGCAACTCATGCAACTGTAGAAGTTTTTTATTTTATTTTTTTACTACATAAATGTTACTATAATTAAAGTACTTAAACATAATCTACAATTTTTAAATTAAAAAATAAATAATAACAAAATTAAACTTATTAAATAAAAACGTCGTCCAAAACCCTTTCTTGTGGCATAGTGCCCAGAACACTGGCAGCGTTACCTTGCTGAATAGCGAGGCTAATTTTTTGTGCGAAATAGCTGCCAGCCCTCTGGTCACCCGATGCGAGGATAAGTCTGTGGGACATGTCTTTCACAATTTTTTTCATATCAGCCGACCACGGACCTGTAGAAGCCCCCTATTCAGGTATCTACATTTTTTGATAGAATGCGTATGAATACCTTATGTATGTTACATGTTTATCACTATCTACAACTGCGCATCTTACTGCTTCTTTCTTAAAAATCCATTTAAAACGTATTTATTTTTATGATATATGATTGTCGCTGGAGATATAAAAGTGAATTATTGCAGTTATGTAATTTATTACTTTTTACGAAGTATAAGCAATAAGAAAGAATCTATATATATAAAAATCAATTGCTGTTTGTTAGTCTCGCTAAAACTCGAGAACGGCTGGGCCGATTTGGTTAATTTTGGTTTTAAATTATTTGTGGAAGTCCAGGGTAGGCTTAAAAGGTTAGTACATATGAAATATATTCCATAAATAAATTATGAGGCGGGACAAAGTTTGCCGGGTCAGCTAGTAAACAATAAAAGATAAAACATGTTATTTATATGATAGTGAACCTAATGAAGTTGAACTAAAGTAGGTATATGAGGTTCGATTTTAGGGTTCCGTACACAGGGTAAAAACGGAACTCCAAGCAACCCCTGTCCCAATATCAAAATAAGAATAGGTTTAATATAAATTGATATCGACATGCAAGATTTTTCGGTTTATCTATTGAACCATAGAAAGACAGATAGTTTAAATTAAAAAAAAAAAATGAAAATTTGCTCGTACGGAATCCTCCGTACGCGAGTTCGACTTGTACTTCGCCAATTCTTCATATTCTAAGTGACGACTGACACATATACTAGTTTTTGCCCGCGGCTTCGCCCGCGTTTAAAAGAAAATAATATGACATACTAACATACATAAAACTGAGAAAATTCGTAACTTCATTGGAATGCTAGTGGCGCCATCTGGCGAAAATTGATCGTACCAATTCTGAATCCTTCGTGGGCTCACAACGACTTTGCCAAACTTAACTTTGTTAAAGATCATCACTTGATCAAATGCATAGTTGACGATTCAATTCTCACTAATATCGATTAAAATAATCGATTTTTTTGGTCCAAAAGATCGATTCTCTGATTAATCGATGTCCTTCCTCGGGTCTCTGACTATCTTTGTACAAAAATTCATTAAAATAGGTTCAGTGGTTTAGGCGTGAAGAAGAGACAACCAGACAGACAGACGGAGTTACTTTCGGATTTATAATATTAGTAAGGATTAGTAAGGATAAGGACTAGTAAGGATAAACTGAAGTATAATAAAATTTACCAGTTTGTCTTCTAATGCGTCACGTACTGGCAATTAAGAAAACATGAAACTTTATAGGTTCGTGGTAACTTGAAATATTATATTTACGAGCATTACAGTTGCATAATACAGATAGGTAGTCGATCTGCTCAGACAATATATAATTATTATATTAATATGCGCATCGAGTATCAAGAATGCCTTGTGGTAAGTACGAGTAGGTACAATATTTTGTTATGGATAGTCACATGTTCTATGCGATCTATCTACGTATTTCGTATTTGTGTAAGGATTACCTATTACACATCGATACCTTAATTCGCAAATCAGCCAACTCCATTTTTTGTTAAAATGTTTTTTTTTATTTATTTTGATTTCGTTCAACGCCTTTTACTATCAAAATAAATAAAAAAAACATTTTGACAAAAAGTGGAGTTGGCTGATTTGCGAATTAAGGTATCGATATGTATCAATTGAATAAAATTTTGATTTACTTAGGTTCGTAGATGGGTAAGGACAATCCTTTATCGGTGAACAAAAAGGTCCCAAGAAACATGTAATTAACATAGGCCTGGGAATTTAAAGGTGTGAATGTCTCACATATTTGGTCAATAAATTTTTTCATATTTATTTTCGTTTGTATACGCATGACACTTTGAAATAGCAGTAGCTTCTCCCGAAGACTAAGTTGCAACGCCTAGTACAGGAATCTCTACCTTATCACAGACTTTAAATCAGAACACAGTAGGACTTAGTAGTAGAACACTGTTGTTTTAAGGATCCCTGTGGAAAGAATTCAATGAATACAGCAGTGGTGTTATATACTAACCAATGGTGTTACAAGGCAGCGATAGGTATAAAGATGATCAGATGTGCGGGAGGAGCGTAAAGTGCTCCCCCCAGGGCAGAGCCCGACCGGGGCATCGCGGTCGGAGGACTCCGGTTGTGTTCCATTGGAGATCCCGGAGTTCTCCACCAAGCGCTGAGGACGGCCACCGGGGGGGTTTAGTGCGGTAAAAATCCCACATAACCCGGCGACGCTCCCATATCGTCGGGTAGCTTTTGAAGGTTTTCCCCTCGAAAACAAAAAAAAAGGTATAAAGGTGATGCCGGAGTCGTAACTTAAAAGGTATTACAATCTAATGCTGTAATGTATTAATCTATATATATAAAAGCGAAAGGATACTCACGTTCAAAACGTATTAATCAAGGTTTTGACTAAACTGCTGAAGCTACAATCATGAAATTTGAAACATAGCTTCATTTTATAATGTAGATGCGCACTAAGAACGGATTTTTTGATATTTCACCGTTAAGGGGGTTAAATGGGGGTTGAAAGTTAGTATGAAAGTCCGTCAGTTTTAAATCAAACTGGATGAAAATTGGTATTTAACTTTCTGATTTAAAGTAATAAAAATCTAATCTAAGGGTTTTTCCAAAATCAACCCTAAAGGTGGTTAAATAGGGGTTGACAGCTTTTTTTTAATTTTCCCATTTTGCAAGCCAGCACTATGAAAGTTAGCCATTGCTTTACTGGTTAGATATAATAGAACTTTAGTTCTACCGTTTTTGGAAAATCAACCCCTATGTGGGTAAAATAAGGGTTGTAAGTTTGTATGGAATTCCCCCAGTTTTGATGAAAACTCTATGAAAATCGGTATTTGGGTTTTCGATTAAAAATAATTAAATACCTATTTCACCATTTTTGGAAAATCAACCCTTAAGTAGGTAAAATAAGGGTTGACAGCTTATTTTAAAATTTGCCAATTTGAAAGCTAGCACTATGAAAGTTAGCCATTGCTCTACTGGTAAGATATAGTGGAACTTTAATTGTACCGTTTTTGGAAAATCAACCCTTATGTGTGTTAAATAAGGGTTGTAAGTTTGTATGAAAGTCCTCCAGTTTTGATGTAAACAGTATGAAAATCGGTATTTGGGTTTTCGATAGAAAATAATTAAACACCTATTTCATCATTTTTGGAAATTCAACCCTTAAGTTGGTAAAATAAGGGTTGACAGCTTATTTTAAAATTTGCCAATTTGAAAGCCAGCACTACGGAAGTTAGTCATTGCCTTACTGGTTAGATATAGTGGAACTTTAATTCCACCGTCTTTGGAAAATCAACCCTAATGTGGGTTAAATAGGGGTTGAAAGTTTGTTGGGAAGTCCGCAGATTTTGAAACAAAATCTATGAAAATT
The DNA here is from genome assembly GCA_014595695.2 of Epargyreus clarus clarus. Lineage (NCBI taxonomy): Eukaryota > Metazoa > Arthropoda > Insecta > Lepidoptera > Hesperiidae > Epargyreus > Epargyreus clarus. The sequence goes on from JACTTY020000027.1 coordinate 109,161, forward strand.
GGTATTCAGCTTTCTGATTGAAAATAATAGAACACCTATTTTACCGTTTTTCGAAAATCAACCCTTAAGTTCGATTAATAGGGAATATAAATTTATTTTAAAATCCGTTAATTTGGAAACAAGGATTGTAAAATAGCATTTAGCTTTCTGGTTCAAAATAATAGAACTTCTTTAACACAGTTTATTGAAAATCTACCCTTAAAAAGGTAAAATAGGGGTGGAAACTTCGTTTAGAAGTCCGCGGCTTTTTAAGCAAAGTCTATGAAAATTGTTATTTGGCTTTCTGATTCAAAATACTAGGACACCTATTTCACAGTTTTTGGTAAATCAACCCTTAAGGTTGTTCAATAGGGGATGGAATTTTATTTTAAAATCCGTTTATTTGGAGGCAAGGACTGTAAAAATAGGATTAAGCTTTCTGGTACGGAATAATAGATATTCTTTAACAACGTTTATGGAAAATCTACCTTTAAGAGGATAAAATAGGTGTAGAAACTCCGTTTAGGATTTCGCAGATTTTAGAGCAAATTCTATGTAATTTAGTGTTGTGCTTTCTGATTGAAAATAATAGAACACCTATTGCACCGTTTTTGAAAAATTAACCCTTAAGGACGTTTAATAGGGGATGGAACTGTATTTTAAAAACCGTTAATTTGGAAGCAAGGACTGTAAAAAATAGTAATTGGCTTTCTGGTTGGGAATGATAGAACTTTTTAACACCATTTATGGAAAATCTACCCTTAAGAGGGTATAATAGGGGTAGAAACTTCGTTTAGAAGTAAGCAGATTTTGAAGCAAAGTCTATAAAAAAAAAAATTTGGTTTCTGGTTGTAAATAATATATCACTTATTTTTCCATTTTTTGAAAATCAACCCTTAAGGTCGTTAAATAGGGGTTGGAACTTTATTTTATAATCCGTCTATTTGGTAGCAAAAGCAACCAAAGCAACCACTATGAAAAATTATCATTAGACTTAATAAAGCATCTGAGTCACTGTTTTTTTAGATCAACCCTTAAGACGGCTATAAAAGGGTGTATGCATTATGCCTTTCTTTTACCCATCTGTTTCAGCATTTTTAGCAACTCAACAATCAACCCCATTAGGGTACTATTAGTAAAGAAAGTTTCTTTAAAAACCGTTATTGAAGTTACTTCCTTTGGCGTGTCTGAAAAAAGAATATAGAAGAAAAAAGCAGAGAAGTTTAGTGTAGGGCGAAATTCTACGGGCCGACGTAACATATATTTTTAACATGGGAATGTGTTGCGCGTGCTGAAGTGCAGAACAGCGGTTTTTAAGGTTCCGTACCTATAGGATAAAAACGGAACCCTATTATTAAAACTTCGCTGTCCGTCGTCGTGTGTCACAGGGCTTTATCTCTGGAACTGTAATAGATAGACATTTAAAATTCTTACAGCACTTACAACAACTTACAACACTTACTTACAATAACAAATAACAAAAATAAAAAAGTAGAAAACAAAAAGGGGTCCCCATACAACAAACTGGTATTCGATATTTTTCCAACTAATTTTTGAACCGTTAAAGGTAGACAGTTCAAATTTTCACAATGCGTGTACTTTAATGGCTGCTGCAATATTAAATACTAGATATTAAAAAAAAATGAAAATTTTGGTTGTACGGAACCCTCCAGGTGCGGGTTTGACTTGCACTTGGCCAATTATTAGTAACGCGCAGACCCGCGGGCCACAAGGGAAAGTCGCGGGCCACACACCACCCGTGGGTGTCGGGTTGCCGACCGTTGGTGTTGAATATTATCTTTCAGAAATTTGTTGATAAAGTATCTATTGATGCATATGTACATAGGAATGTTTTTGAAATTCTACTAAGGAGGTAAAAGAAGTGTTATATGTATGTATACGGGAATCTTTTAGGTTCGAAGTTAGAAACGTGAAATTTCAGATAACGTCTATTCAGACAAATACACGACAACGATGAAGGGGTGCAAATTTCAGATATGATAATGCGTAAGTTTATTCAATTTAGCCTACATTTTAGTATACTGCTTAGGTACATCGCAACTACTTTGGACACACTGCGTGCCAACATTTTGTCCTGCCGTGGGGTATGGTTGTGGTTATGCGTGGTTAGTGGTGGTGATGTGGCAAGAAAGGAGCTCTAACCGCCCAGCCACAGACCCTGGAAAGAACCGCTGTATGTAAGGCCCCATATAACATGGACGGTTCCTATGGAATAGTGTAAATAATAATTATTGTATCCTACATGAAACTTATATTTTAATGAAAGTTTCATTACAGTCCACTAATTAGAGATTTTGTGTATGTTTCTGAAGAAAGCTTGACCAATTTAAGTACACAGTGACGAAAAAAAGCTTTTATTAATTAAATATTAATGCTACTTTATCGTTAAAATTGGCAGGTATAAATTTACGATTAAAGTTATTTGTATGTCATATAATATTGTTTTACGCGAGCGAAGCCGCGGGTTCTGCTAGTTCTCTATATTTTCCTTTTACGTTATCGCAGGATTACAATGTTAAGAATTATATTTGTTCATTAGACAAAGGCTTACTTCAGTTTATATCTTATCTAACGCTCTTCTGGATAAGAGATTTCAGATTCACCACTTTGCAATTAGCCCATTGTGTTGTAAGTAGTCCTATATAATTACTACGTGTTAATTAAAGGACCGCTTTATTTTATCAGAAATTTTTAAACTTCATTTGTTTGTCTAAGTTTTAAATACTTCACTAAAACATTAGAGAAGAGAGGAGGTTAAATGAGATTAATTGAGGCGACTCTTGCACCATGAAATCGTCGGTAGTTTCGTGAAAATTCAATAGCTGTTTGTGATAACAAGTCAAATCAAATCTATACTCTTTATTGTACCCAATAAAAGAAGATACATATAAAATAAATAACTAATTTAAAAGACAATACAAAAGGCGGTCTTATCGCTAACCAGCGATCACTTTTGTTGTCTACCTTTAGATGAGGAGTTATAGTAGGGCTAAATAGAAAAATAGGTAAGGTAAGGTAGGTAAGGGTAATCGTACATTTATCTATTTGAATCTCTGAAACCAGACCAATTTAGACAACTGTGTGCGTGTATCACAAGCCAATAATAAAACTGGGTTATTATAGGTACTACCTACATAGTTATGAAGCAAGTATATTATAATCTTGGGGAGAAATATAATTAATACACGCTGCTGTTACCGCATGCACTCCAATTTTTTACCTTTGTCTTAAACATTAAAAACGTTTTCGAGGTATAGAAAGGCAATTATTGCTTAGAAGTCTTTTAACTTTATAGTGAGTAAAATTCTGTCCAAAACCATTAAGTGGTGGTTTAGTGTGGAGGAAAAGTACTTTAGAGTTGTTTGTGCGTAATAGAGTATACTAATAATACACATTTGGAAAATCAATTATATTGTAGGTATTTCAGTTTTTTTACCATAGTTATCAGACTGTATGATAGGGTAATTTTTTCAGGGGTATATCATGTATACCTTCCTTATGTATACATAAGGGTATTGTTACAAATATTATTTATAGAGTAGCTGTAATAGTTGCGGAACAACTAAGCGGTTTGTAACGACTAGCTTTCGACACTATCGAGTCAACATCCGGCGCCGTGAAAGTGGAACGCCATAGGAACGCGCCATCACTCGGTAAACAAGCACAGATAACAAGCCAAATAAAGCTTCCTACAAACCCACTAAAGTGGATAGAACATTACACGTTATGTATTATATACTTTAATCTTAAAATAATCGTACAAATCATCGTTGTGTTCGTCACACGTCATACGCTATCTCAGAACTCTGCTATCAGATTTCGATGAAATGACGTGTGTGGTTGGTTCCGGATGGAAGGGTTCTTATGGGTTCGATAAGTGCTGCTACTTTCGAGATTTATTTGAAGCGGTGGCAGGAAAAAGTAAGTCTGGTCGAATTTAGGTAATTGTAATAATATTTACATATAGTAGGTATGGTGTAGCAAAAGGTTTATATATTTTTATGTAACTCACCTACTTGAAAAGGTGCACGTTCCATTTACGTGTAAATGTCCGGAAAAAAGCTGCCAGATAATTATGTCCACCAAACTCGTTCTTGCTTCCGGTGACCAAAGAGCTGGCGGCTACTTTGTACATAGTTAAGTTTTTCCGTGCAGCAACGGAACACTGACGCCGTCAGCGTTTTGGAAATCATGCTTCATGTGCTCAATTTATATGGCTCATTTAATTCATATATTTTTAAGACCTGTTTGAATATTTATGAAAAAAAAAACAGAAATGTTATAAACATAGGCTTTGAATTTAAATTATTATTTCAGTATTTTAAATTTCTGAGAAAACAATGTTTTCCTGTAGGTACATATTACTTACATTATATCTTATCTGCGGCCGGACAAACTGCCTTCGAAGGCGGTTTTAAAAATAATAATTGGACGTAGGTCATGAATCTCTTCTGGTGTTATTTATTTCTGATATTGTCATTTATTTTTTTATTTTTCGTATTTACATACTTTCGTATATTGATCGTTTGTTCATTTAGGATTTGATGAATGCAACAAAATATTTTATAATTTAAATCAAAGATTAAAATTCTAATTTCTTATTTGCGTACATAGTTGTTCCTGTATGTGTGGATGTAGATAGGCTCACATACGATTTTTTGTTGAAATTTAGACTAGGAGATAATGCTAGATTATTTTTGAAGCATTTGTCCAAACGTTTGATAGAGTCAACGAATGACCAGAGAGCTGGCACACCTCGCCCTCATTTTGGGATCTGATCCCAGCGACGTCAATTTGGATGTATCTTATTATATTTAATTTAAAATATGCTATATAGTATATTATTTCTATTTTATATCATTTCAATTGTTTAAATAATTTATAGCATTTATCACAATAAAGTGCGTGTTTTTTTTTTATTAGGAGATACGTGGCACCCTATTATCGAGTACAAAGAATGTGCCATGGAACGTACCTATGCCTTCGTACGCATTAGTCACCATTCTCGTTTATAAACATTCCGTTATTTTCCGCGCTCATGAGTTGTGTCAACTCACGTCGATATTTTTTCTAGCAAACGAAATACTTTTATGTGTGATTTTTTTAATAATTTTAAATAGGACATGCGTGTGACGCATAAATCCGATCATATGTAGATCGCAGAACTGCTTCACCTTAGAAATAGATGTATACAGACATAGATGTATGTAGACATGGTAAAGCCCCAGTTAAGTTTTACCACATTTCTATGGCATCTACCTTTGTTATGTACTATACCATCAGTACACTTTTACCGCGAATCAAAAAAAAAGTAGTAAATAATAACTTATACCTTTTTTAGAAATCTTAAGAAGACATTCCATTACATTATTACCTGCAAATAACATACCTATAAATATTATATTTTCTTGCTTTTCATCGTTATTATTTGAAGTTACAGTATGTAAATATACTCGTATATATGCGTCACAATTGTTATCATTTACACAGGTGATAAATAAGTAATTTCAATTCGCAATTTGTATATTTTATTCCATTATGTTACATTAATTATTTATTCTATATTATTATAAATAATCTATGATTAATTCTGAAACGAAAACAATATGGGTAGAGAGATTCATAGTATCAATATAAATTCTTATGCAGCGGTCAGGGTTTGAATCCTAGTTGTGCATTTCTGAACTTTTAAATTTTGTGTTAGCATTGCAGCGGAAATAAGTTTAAGATAATAGTCACGACAGACAAAATGACAAATTCTAGTTGCTCTATTTTTTGAACCAAGATGCTTTTATGCCCACTTCATTGTTTTTTTGTCACTTCATTCAAGCAAACCCTTTCAGAAAATGCAATTAAGTTTTTACCACCAGGAAGGGACGTTATTCGTGAAGTAGCTATCTCATTCTCTAATGGCAGGTTACGCAAGGAAAAGTGTTCAGTTGCGATTTCATAATTTATTGAACTGTTATTCTTATTACATATAAAAACTGTTATACAAAGTTCTCTTGTTACCGAAATGCAACGCCGACGGTTGTGCAAACTGTATTAGGCCTTTTGCAACATTGAAAAGTATAGTTTTTATATCATGAACTCTTACATTACTCAGGGTTATTTCATCTACCTACCAGCCCTTGGTATTTGGACGTAGTTCTTCCCTACATCATGATCATTATCAACCCATTACTGTCCTACTGCTGGGAACGGGTCTCCTCGAAGAATGAGAAGAAATGAAAAGAACCTACTCCAGCGCTCTGGCCAAGTGCGAATTGGTAGACTTCACATACCTTTACCGGTAAGCAGGTTTCCTCACGATATTTTCCTGCCTCTTCCTATTTATGTTCCCTGTATAATTATGAGAATTTTGCCGTATTTACAACATTTGGCATTATAAAAAATATTTTCGTAGAAAGAAGACACTGCTCATCTTGTGTAGGAATTAAGTTTCACATTTGACTACCACGATATGAACGTAACGGTTGACATTTACTATTGGCTCTTTTTTACACCACAGAAATGAAGTTCCAATAACATTTTTGAAATCTACATCTAGATCCATTGAACTTATTAACCTGTACGCAAATCAGATTCTTATCAACGGTTTGATAATAATATTATACTTTATCATTATACATAATAGAATACCTAATACGTATATCGATGGATTTCATCTGATTAGAAAGTATACAACATACGTACGTATTAATAATATATATTTTTAGAAAATATAAGAAGCTGTTATCTGTATGATGTATACATACGTCTATTATTATACATATTAATTTGGAAGGTGATAGAACCCTTTGTGTTTTGACTCTGGCGAAACCACCGCCATACCTATTTCTGTCTAATAACAACAGGATCAAGCGCTGCTGAGTTCTAGTTTGAAGCTTAATCCTCAGGAGTAGCGGCGCAACTGCGCCTGACCTCAGGTAGGAATTTGATTTTATCTGGGGTTGATTAAAGATGTCTATGGGCAGCAGTTGCCATTTATTATTAGGTGGATTGCATGGTCATCAGCTACCACATCCAGCATCAATATAAAAAAACGGTTTCGGTTAATATTTTTTTTTTTCTTTAGCTTACAAAATTCGTTATTTTGTTGACAATAAAGTAATTACAGCTTACGACATCACCGTCGCGCCGTCGTAATCAAGCGGTTGTTGAACGGTAGTAATTCGCATTCACTTTTATCCCGCATAAAAATATTGCTTTATGTAATCAAACTCGAATAAAGATAAGAGCAAAGCATTGTGCTGGAATAGGATGTCTATTGCGTGTAAAACATTTTATCTACATATTTTAATGGTGGAGAAACCCCACAGGGGGCGGTTCATAGAATAGATAATACGTGCGTGCGTATATCGTGCATGATTCAGCCCAATAGAATATTATCGCTTATCCAGTTGTCATTAGACGCCGACAATTCATGTACTTACAACTACCCAACAAAAACTGTCCTAACAAAAAGGGACTTTTTGTTTAAAAGTTTGGAGTAGTTGCTAAATGATAATAAACCAAGGTTTGTCGTTTCGTACTGAGGTGATCTCTCAGTTTGCAAAGCTAGTGAGAGTTGCGCAGTGGTGCGCCGCGCATGCGCCGCTTGGTAACGTTTGGCGCCACTTTGTTTACGTTTAAATTTACCCATTTTAGTTAATTCTACTTTTGTGATATCAATTGTGCCAAAATATTTAGTGTTTACAAAATTCCTGACGTGTTATTGTACAAGATTTACAAGTGAAAGGAGTCAAGAGGCTATTCTTCAACAGTTTACGTAAGTTCTTGAAAACATCTCGATTGTACGTGTATCTAATTGATTTTTCGCGTAAAACAATTAGCTACTTTATCGCAGCCGTAACGTATTGCACTGAGAAAATGTAGAACAAAATTATGAATAAACATCAATTGTTTTTCGTGTTTTTCATAAAAGTTTTAACAAATTACAAGAAACCGCGCTTAAGGAGGTAAGTTGTTTAACCGTTACGTATTTGAATTGCAAATTATCAGAATTTATAATCAAAAAGACGCGCAATTTTTTTTATCGTTTATTGATAAATCCGAAGGGCATATCTTTGACGGTCTTTTGCAATCTGCTACCGTTCATTGCCGCTTTCCGGACACGCACATGCCTCGCTCTTGACCCACATTGCAATGAACTCGATGCTAATCCTATCATCCTTTGATCCTCGATTGAATTATAAAACATTATTAAAGAACCAAAATAACGTAGATTTTTATTTTAATATAATAAAAATATATTAAAGAACCTGGTTTCATTAATTTTTGTATTGTAAAATTGTTTTGTATTGAACTTAAAGTAAAAATAAAGTTAAATAACTTTATTTTTACACGTAAAATTCATAAGTACAAAAATGAGGCAGTGAAATTTATGATAAATTTTGTAAATTTGTTGTGAGAGATAATTACTCGACTTGGCGGAGGCACTGCCGTGCCTCCAGATCATCTTTTATTGAAGTCCTGTCACTGTATTGTCTTTATAAAATGCATTGACGAAGTTGCTGATAATAAATATAATTGTAAATACTCGTAGGTACCTATCACTTATGATAAAAGATTATTTCTTACTTCTAAGATAAGCTCGTTAACTTTAGTAGTTTAAACTCGTCTATCAATGCGGAGTCCGAGGTTCAAATCCCAAACCTCCGACTTTTCAAAGTTAAATGCGTTAAAACTATTTTTTATTTTTTTTGACGGGAAGGAATACTTCTTAGTACGTGTGTAAAGTCCTCATGCGCACTCAGCCAGCGTGGTGGACTATGGCTAAACCCTTTTTATTCAGAGTGGAGCCCATTCATGTCGTAATATGTCCCTTCCGACGCCTATTTTTGTCCGTAATGGACATACAACGAAGCTATAATATTATTTTTTCTCTTTATTTCCCTTCCAACAATGTACGATTAAATACTTAGTATCACCCTGTTTCTCTCTCGCATAAATTTAAACTTTATCGGTGAGGAAAACATTATCAAAGGTTTGTTTTCCATAGAAAAATAACTGATTTCTGCATTACGATTACTTATGTCAACGCACTCGTTTATGATCATCGTTGTTATTAGGGGGATGAGCCACCTATTTGAAGAAGCATAATGTTTCTTACAAAAAGACTTTAAACGAGTGCTCTCCAAAACCCTTCTAGAAAGAGAAGTATCTGTTCAAGTTTGGAAAAAATGACTACCTTTTGTAAATAGGTCGTCAAAATCTGCCTTGAACTATACGCTCCTAGTAGCCTGACAACAAACAAGAAAGTATACAAGGTATTTAAAAAAGATGTTTTTTTAAAGATTCCACGTAAAATCTGTTAGGTTGGTGACAATGCACATGATATAAAATGAATTGTTTTCCTGTTCTTTGCTTTATTTATTTTAAACACTTACACGTTAGGTACTTATACGTGTTGAAGAAACAGGAAACCTTCGACAAGTGACAAGTAGATAACAGAAAAAATATACATTATTACGTGCTGGTTTGGTTTATAAAATTGTGTTTATTAAGTACCTAACGATGTATCTATAAGCACATTAATTCTTTTTGGATTAAATGTATTTTTTGTATTATATGTATTAATGTTATTTAATTGTGATAGAACCCAATGTGGTATGTGTGGTAAATTACAGATGTCTATGAGTGACAGTGGCCACTTACCATAGGTGGACTGCTTGTTTGCTATTTCTATGTTATAAATAATGTTACATATTATGTATATTAAATTAATATTATTTCTTAGCTAAATATATAAAATCAAATCACATTTTTCTTAGGATAATTATTGCGAAATAGTATTTGTATCTATTTTAAAATTGTATATAATAGATGAATCACAGTCTACCCATTGTATTTATACAGTCTACCCATTTCTATTTTTACCGCATTCTGTATTCATAACCCCATACAAAAATTCCTTTTATCGTAAGTGTCATAAACATATAAAATCTATAATTAAGACACGCTGACTCAGAATAGAAATGTATTTATCGTAGTAACAACAAAACGGGGTCGATAAACACCCTAAACCCCAAACCATCTGGACAGCAGACCGGTGTGATGACTATTGGTCCCCGGGATGTTGGGTTAGTTAACTAAGAAGAAGAGAAACATATTATAAATACTATGACAATTTTATAAAGAAATGATAATCGGTTAATTGCGAGTAGGACTCGTATACGTAGGGTTCTGACTACCGCGTAACTTTTAAAAGTATTGCAATTAATAGGTTTGAGCTATACCAAAAACGCCCAAAACATGTTTGTTTTGGAACCTCCTTTTTTGTAATTTTATTTTGAGCGCTTTCATTATATGTCGTGATGGTAGTACTTTTTATAAATCTTATTTGTCCACGAAATTTTGCCCGCGGCTTCGCTCGCGTTACGAAGTAATATTTTCATCCCCTATTTTATCCCCTTGGGGTAGAATTGATCAAAATCCTTTCTTAGCGGATGCCTACGTCATAACATCTACCTGCATGCCAAATTTCAGCCCGATCCGTCCAGTGGTTTGGGCTGTGCGTTGATAGATCACTATGTCAGTCAGTCAGTAGCCTTTGAGTTATATATATTTAGATTTATCACAATTTAAGATATATCTATGTAAAAGTGTTTCCCTTTACTTGCAGAACCCTGAAATAGTACATTAAAATGTTATGTACATTAAGTTTGCAGAACGTGACTTAATAATAGTTTCATAATGATCAAGGCCCAACTAATGGAATGATAAATCACCTATATATTAATCATCGATTTATAAAGATACCGGAATTTCATTTTTAGCTCCTTTACATCTGTATTTGACTTACGTATGCCTACGTTACTGTTTACTAAACTAAATCTTTTAAAGCCGTTTCTTTTAAAATCTTTAAATTATTTTATTATTTTATTCTTACAAAACAACTCATTATTCGTGACTTTTAGTACTTCACGCTTAAACATGCACTGTTATATGCACAAATGAATTTTACGACTGTTCTATGTAACAACAACAGAGTGTCAGCACATATAATCTTTTTGTTATCTGTATAGCAAGCATAATAACCCACGACACGTCAGAAACAATAACGTTTGTCTTAGAAATAAAATAAACCATGTCATAGGTATGATGTCTTTGTTATACGAGTATTCACTAATATAACATTATTATCATCCAACCTTTACGGTCCACTGATGGGCATAGGCCTCTCAGAATGAGAAGGATTAGGCCACAGTCCATCGCGCTGGCCAAGTGCAAATTGATAGACTTCACATACCTTTGATAAGCATTTTTTAAAGATTTCTCAGACATGCAGGTTTCCGCACGATGTTTTCCTTCACAATCGATTGTTAACTGTTTATACGGACTTTGAAAAACGAGAGGTGCGTGCCTGGGACTTGAACCTCCGACCCCTCGATCAAGATGCTGAGTTTCTTAACCACTAGGCTATTATTTAAATACTCGTATATTATGTAAAAAATTAAATCGAAGAACTAAAACCATCATAAATCAGTGATAAATTGATAATTGAATAGTCGCTCAGATAGAAGCGGCGTGTGGCGGACATGGTGCGCCTATCTTTTATTTTCGCGCAAAAATTTTGAAGTTTATGCGCGTATAAGCGAGTAGGTATTGTTGTAATTAACGCACTTACAAGCAGTCGTCATTAGAAAACAATTTCTCTATCTGTTATAAGTGCTTTGAATGGTGTGGATAGTCACTTCAGATAATAAAAAAAATAAAATAAAAATATTTTATTGATCTTAAAACAGTCACATTTACAAGTCAGATTCTACTTATTTGTATTGCGGTTACTTATTTGTCCACGTATTCATTCAGCCGTTATTTATAATTAATCAATCCTAATATTGCCTGCCAAAGAGCGAATTTTGACAATTTGTAGTAAGAATTAATAGTCATATGTCGATCTTTGATAACCAAAAATTTGGATAGGTTGATCATAACGGGTGTAAGACACTAAGGTTGCAACTAGAAAAATTACAACACAATAAGATCGGTCGAAACTCGTGACTGATAAACGGCAACTTCATATGTAGATGAAGTCGACGACTGAATTGCTAAAATATAAGGATACTAGGCCCTTGAGTTGTCCTGTCCGAGGAGCTGCCACCTTGTCGCGGTGGAGGGGCTTGCGTGGCCCTATGATCACCAAGGCTGCACGAGGAGTTTCTCCCAATCGGTAGGATCCCGGGCGGGCTCGGTGTGCACTAACTCTGCCACCGGGCAGGCTACGGTAGCCGGAAAACCGGGCGTAGAAGAAGGGTTCCCCACGCCCATCTCCTACCCCCATAACGGAGGCATGGCGTAGGACACGGGGGTGTCCTACGTCATAATAGGCCTCGAGGTGGCGCGCACGGTGTTCTCGCGCGCACCTCAAAGATGAGCGGATGGAGTAAACTCCAACACCATCCCACAAGGAGAAGGGCCCTGCTGTGGGCAAACGTCGCCGGGACCGCGGACGAATGCTATAGCGTACCCGCAGTCCCGGCAAAGGGCGTTCAGAGGAACATCGTGTGGTTTTAGCCGGTAAGAGTCCGGCATATCCTCCCAGCTGCCTCCGCGGCAGGGAGGAACCCATGAGGGTTTCCCCACGTAAAAAAAGGCCCTTGAGTTGTAAAAAGAGAAGTCTAGAAGAATTTTGTGTGTTGACGTTGATATGGGTTGCTATTAAACATTGTGAAAGTTATCCGAAATCATTTAACTCTTCAAAATAGATAATCCTAGATATGCTTCGGAAGTTCTGTAACGCCAAATCTAATCCTAGGGGACCTCTAATCCTATCTGCGATTGATTATTGATGTTTATGGGGCGGCACTTGCCAGACAATATTCTCGTTTGCTACTTAGGTATTCAACATAAAACTTGTGGTATGTAGCGTTTGTAGGAACAAACTCAAGAATAATAGGATTAGAGTTACATTACAGATACGTTTACAATTTAATCCTATTTACAAAAGATTTACTTAAGGTGAGATTTGCTTTATCGTATAAAACAAACCTACCGCTTACTGTCTGCCTATTATCAGTCCACTCAGCATTATGCTTTTTGTCTTCAACCCAACCAGATAATTGTAGCACATGACAAACATAATGCATTTAGATGGATATCAATTGAGTGTATTTAAATGTTGCAATTTATAATGCTGATATAAGATGACAGGATTGTACCGATATCAAAAGTAATTATTTATAAGGAGTATTAAATGTATACATTATCTTGATTTTATAATTTCCATTAGGCATACAGGTAGGTATGTTGTGAGATCATAGATGGAAAATGGATGTAGGGCTGACAATTCTTTCTGAACCAAATTGAATTTGACATTAATTCGAAACGAAATGTGAATAATCGACCTACAAATATATTGGAGATTAGACGATCAATCGATCGATCTGGAATTATTTTGTTGCTGTAATATGGATATTAGGGCGAAAAATGTGAGGATGTCTCTAATTTTTCGGCGACGGACTCCCCGTAATAGACGACAACTAATATATTCAAAGATCTTCAGAATACATTTAAAAGTATTTTCTTATAATTTTGTGATTAAATAAAACAATGTTTTATACCTTTATTTTAATAAGTACTTCACATAACTTAAAGTAAATTATTTAAGAAGAGCTACTACCTCTATATATTATCTAAATAACGTCATGTTTAAATACAATCATGGTGACCGCTGCTAGCATTGCCGTGCGCTCGCAAAAATCTCGCTACTTGTCGCGTAACTTGACGCGTCGCTTGTCGCGTAGCTTGTCATGTCGTTTGTCGTTAAGCCCAAGTATGGCTGTAAGTGTGCGGCAATTGGATGTGAAATGTGTTTTTGACGTGTTGTTTTGTACCCAAACTGGTATAATCATGACTGCCCTGGATTTTATAATAAATTTAAAAACAGAAATCACTTGCAAAAATAAGTAGATCAGCTGAGAACTATGTACATTACCGAAAGTATTACTGAGTTATTATATTTAGGTGTTAGCATAATGATCTGCGACAAACCAGCATTGTTCACGTTATCATGTTCTGCTTTAGAGATCGTGGAAATTCTGAAGGGTCACAAACTTTTTAGATCAGTTGGAGTTTTTGGTTTCTGTATTAAACCGTACCATACTTTTGTATGAAGGTGTCAGTCAAAAACCTTTTTTTGTATTGAAAAGTAGATAAGAAATCTCTAATCTGCATAATCATGCGCACTAGACCTCACCATCACCGATCCACAACTTTCATAATTTGCAATACAAAAGTTATTATCAGCCATTTTTTTTATAAAAAAGGCAAATACTTATAAAAGGTTTACCAGTAAAAGATCTCCTATATTTATAGGGATGTGGTCGAACAAAGGTTACGAATGTATATGACAAATATGCGTAAAAAAATTCAAATATACTTTCTTGGTGTACCTTATCAGTGAAAAGATCTATCGGATAATGTCGCTACTGTTAGCTTGAATACAGGTAGTAAGCCGTCGCTACCTAGATAAAGATCATATTAAGCAAATCAAAGATTTATCGGCAAATCTTAATGAGCAGCGCTGTACGTCAAAATACATTTTCCAGGAACTATTTTTATATAATGCCATTAGTATTGAAGCAGTGATAGCAATTTGGAACTTGGAAGGCGGTAGAATTATTTGTGGTTCGATTCCGGAGGCACCACTGCCATATCTATTTCTAATAATAGCGCTGTAGCCTTGCTTTGTTCTGGTTTGAAGGGTGAAGTAAATGAGAGACTACTATGTTAAGCCCTCCAACATAAATTTAATTGGTTACTTAAGGAGTCTAACACAACTGTAGGTGACCGCAAATAGGGCTTTGATCGTATCTGGGGTTGATTTCAGATGTCCATTGGTGGTTTTTTTTTTTTTTTTTTTTTTTTTTTTTTTTATAATAAAGGAGTAGCAGACGAGCATGCAGTCCACCTGATGGTAAGTGGCTACTGCCGCCCATGGACATCTGTAATCAACCCCAGATAGGATTAGATATTCCTACCTGAGGTCGGCCACAGATGCGCCGCTACCCCTGAGGACTAAGCTGGAACGCCTCGGAAAAGTCTGTCTCCCTTACCACACCCTTCAAAACGGAACACAGCAGCGCCTAACACTGCTGTTATTAGGTAGAAATAGGTGTGGCGGTGGTGCCGCCGGAGTCGAACCACTAAGGGTTCTACCACCTTCAAATTGGTCACAAAGAGTATCCAAAGAGTATCTTTTGTTACATCAATAATCTGTAATACATCAAAAATCTGTAATACATCAAAAAGTAGTTTATATTTCCTACGGGGCCCGGGTTCACATCCAAAGCTTTGACTTCTTAATATCATGTGCGTATCAAAGTCAACTACATCACCACTGACTCCAACCGTTTCCTACTGCTCCCTTGAGTACAATAGTTCAATACGTTACTATTTTCCATTAACTGGGCAATGTAATAATTTAATAATAATAATTTTAATGCTCTAAAGAATGATTTTTCTGTTACAGGAAGGCGTATTCAGAATATTGAAGAACATTAACAAGATAAGGTCTATTACCTTAATTCTTATGACATGGGGGACATAGCGAGAAAAAGTACGACGTGGGAAGAAGGAGGTAATAAACATAACTAGTTTGTCTAGTAGTCGAAATTCGACCATAAAGAAAATATATGAATTATGAGATATAAATAAAAAAAAATATTAAAATTGGCCGACAAACAAATGGGAAATTTCTCTTTACTACAATTTTCTGTCGATTTTTGTAACTTCCAGTAGCGCCCGTTATTGGTAATGGATCTTTTCAATGTTGGAAATCCGACAATGTTTGCGTAAAAGAATTGTCAACTTTTGATCTTTAGTAGGGAAAAGATTGAATAGGTTGATTGATTATACGAGTATATTAATAAAGGGCCTACGCAGAAATTGTCAAATTTCGAGCCTTGATAGCCAAAAAAAATATTTGACGAATCATTATTCATAATAGGCGTTAATATACAGATTTCTTAGGAAAAGAACAAAAACAGAAATAATTATATTAAAAACATTTTTTCCAAAAATATCAATATCAAATTTAATGAGTTTCCGATGCTATCAGATCTTACTAGACCTGCCTATCAGATCATTTTCGCTTAAATATTTCTGATTATGATACATATTCCAAGAACTACTGAACACACCGATAAGTGCGCAAATGGTAGGTAATTAATGTATTAATAGGTAACGTTATTGCATATAATCTTATTACTTATTTATAGCTTTATTTTGAACAGCGATATTATCTCTGTAATGTGACATTATGAAAAATTCACTAAGTATTTGATTAGACATTAGATACTGTTCCATTGAAAATTCTGACTATGGAAAGGCTTAAGCGCGCTATACCAGGCATGAATGAGGTGCTGCACTATGGATACTTGTAAAATCATTAAAATATTGCTAATTGATTGATTTGCATTAAATGAAATTTTATTGAAATCAAAAGTTATTGGTGGATTAACTTAGCTACATTGCGCATTTCCGGTGGGAAGGCACACTCTTGATTTTCAACCCAGAGTTTAATATCTTTAAGAAGCATGTCCTCCGATAACTTTTACATAAGAAAATCTCACTACTGTACTGTAATACTGATGGTACTAATATTGACATGTACAATTTTTCACGGAAGAGATTATTCCTCTTACAATAGTTACGTAAGATTAGTAAAGTAAAGTATCTATAGTAAATTAAGGTAATACAAAACGAAACTCAATGAGGAAACGAAGAAATCTACGCTTTAAAAGACTGGAAAGTATTTTTTTTACAAAAATAATAGAATCGTTTAGAAATTAACGCACTTAGATAAATTATTTAATACATATACGAGGGGTTTTACCTGTGGGTTTATTAATTTTAAGGCCTTACATTCTTTCTTTTTAATTTCTAAGAACAACCGCCGTGTAACAGCTTTACGAGTTTATTAATCAGCCTTATAGATATTTATATTTATATTACATTGTTCTGGGAATATAATAGGTTCTCTAATTGGACACGACCATAATATTAGAATTACGTATTTAAGTTTGTACCTATTTAGAAACCGGCTCATGTGTACCTACTCAGATGCGTGTCATTCAGTTTTATCTAACAAGAATTTTCAAAATATCGGAAAAATGATAAACGAGTTTCCGGTATTAATAGATAATATTAAAAAACATATTTCTGAAGGAAAAATAAAAGCTTAGGTAATCAGGGAATTATGTCTATGATCGGCTTATAAATGCTGCTGTCAGCAGTATCTGAAGCGATAAGCGTATGACCAATGATATTATGCGTGAAAAATCGCGTATGGCGAAATAAAATTAGTTGTAGGAAAACAATATTATTTTGTATCCGATTATGTTTCGAGTGCAAATCCAGATTCCGCTATTTTTAATCTAATTTTTATTTACCACATGCTCCGTATCGATTCTATTTCTTTTTAGATTGACTCACATTATTAATAATCAATCTAGTCAAATCTCGGACTATGGCGATTATTAATAAGACGTAAGCTTAAACGTCTTTCTTCGACTTGAGCCTTGTTTCCTAGGATGATAAATTTGTATCGATTAAAAATTAATATATTTACAATTTTAAACAAGTTACATTTTTAATCAAGACTTTTAGGGATAAATAAAGGTTTATTTTTGTCGTTTTCTTCCAGAATTATTGGAGGGGACCTCCGATCCAAGTATATCGATGATAGCTGAGGATGTCCCTACGCTGACAGTCGCTGCCATCCTGGGAGTGACGGTGGTCGTGCTCATCGCGATAGCCGCTGTATTTATTCTCGGAATTCTAATTGATTGCCGCCAACAGTAAGTGAAATTAGTTCATAGTTAGAGTACGTAAAAACGTTAAAGTTTAAATAATTACAATAGATGATCGCAGCTACCTTTCCGTAGCCGTACTTTTACGAAATTAATACACATACGCAAGATAAAAATATAACTTACCATAACAATTGAGTAAAGTTGAATATGAGTAATATTGTGAAAGTACATACTTACATTTAAAATATAAATAATGCTTCTAGCGTTCCTGGTAAAAAGGAACACAAATTTCTACAATTCTGGCACAGTTCAATAATAGAAGTTTTGCACACACAATAGCTTCACACAATCGATTAGATTTAAGATATACTCAACCATATCAACAATATTTACAATAGTTAAGTTACTGACCTTAATTTTGAAAGAGTTTTAATAAATTACTTGATATTTTCAGGCGGATACTAAGTAAAAAAATAAGGGATGTGAAACGACTGAAAATCCACAAAAGAGCCAATGCACATCCTGAAGGAGATATTGTAAGCATAGCTCATCACATGGAGGAACCTGAACTCTCCGTTCCACCGGCGACTGTTCTGCAGCAAATACCTTAACATCCAATATTATAATTAAAAAACCCTCATAAAATCTTGTCGTCGTAACTGTAGATGAAATATACATTATTTGCGGCCATGTATTAAAGATATTATCATAAGATTAGCATATTTTTATATTATATACATACAGTGATAGCAGATAAAAATAATTTTATAATAATGGATTATAATATTTATCAGATCTGTTCCTAGTATGGTACTTAATAAGATTTTCATGTGGAGCCTACGTGAGTGTAGGCGAAAATATTTATGTATTATAATTATTATAATCCTCTATAAGACTATTGAATGAAAGGATGTGTATATTCCTTAATTGACATTTTATATTACCTATTATAAAAATCTCATAACATTATGTTCACTTCTAGTAGTCATTGGTTCTACGTACTATTTTATTTTATTTTATTTTAATTGAAACACCTATTGCGATAAATTGTCGTCTTATTCTCTATTAAGCTGTTCCAAAATAAACAAAGGTATTTTAAGATAAGAATTTAACTATGTATGTTTGTAGCAATGTTCGGTAAGAAGTACTTTTCTTGCACTCTGGTTTTCGATAGGGCAAACGTAGACCATTCGTATGATTAAAATAAAAGTCTCTCGAAGTAAAATATTAAGCTTAAGCTACAGTGAATTATATTAGGTAGGAATATAGCCAAATATTTTGTTGATCTTACTATTTATATAATATATTAATGTTTCTGAATATTTATTAGTTTTATTTTTTCCACATTTAACGACCTGAAGGTACGTTACGTTTGATGCAAATCTTTCATTTCGTTTCCCACTGATACTTCAATTCAATTAAAAAATTAAATTCAAATTTAATTTGTAATGTCGTCGATGACACTATTTAGACCTATGTCCCGGTTATTTCTACAATTTAGTTGAATATCTTCGAAGCTGTACCTATATAACCTGTCCTAAGAAGCAGATATCTGAGAGAATTTCATTTGTCACTTAGGGATCAGGTTCCCAGACTGCATTCCTATGCCACAATATCTAACGGCTTATAAACGAACCTATTAATATCTAAAACATCCAACCAAAAAGTGCGGTTTTATTCTATCTAGATTTAATGATTGAATTCGAAGGTCACTCATTTCACGACATCTTATTCAATTCAGTTATTTTGACTTCTCTTTTCATTTTTAGGTTCATTGCTAGTGTTGATCAATGCCATAGGAGTATTCTGATGTAAATGAAAACACACTTTTAGGGAAGAAAAACAAACACAATATGAATGAATACCATAAACACAGCGTAGAAGAGATAAAATACTTAGTTCTCAGGTGTAACAGCACTGTCATCGTAACTGCCTTCGGCTAGGGGCCACAAATACATTGCTATATAAATGAAGCTTCATTTGATTTTATAAGATTTTGTTGTAAAATCCCATTATAACCTAAAAGAAGTCACTATTGTTGTGATAACCATTTTTACATTTTTTTAAATTGAAATGAAGTGAAACTAATTTGTACTTCTGCAGACCTTCAGTCATAAGGACAATAATATTTATTTAAAATATAATCATCTAGGTAGGTATACTAAAACTACTGTGTATGTTTGTGCATTATTTAATTATGAGAAATTACGACAAGAAATGACAGGAAGTCATTATAATGACGATAACAAAGCGGATAGTAACTCAATTAGGCAGGTAGCAATCTAATGTTATCTTGACTTAACTTCTAAAGATTCTTGTCACAAATAAATTCTAGGTACTGACTATGATGGAAACAAATGTTGTGTAACTGATAATTATGTCGACGAAGACGTAACAAGAAGTCTTGCACAGGAGGAATGCTGTCTGCACTTAACGAGTGACCAGTTGCATATATTACCTATATTGTATGTTTAAGTGGGGTAGTTCGATATGCACTATGAACACCTAGCCAGAAGTATTCGCAATAACGTCATTTATTTGTACAAAACAGTGCAATACTCGTAATCAATTTACCAAGAAGATAATAATCAATTTATTAATCATCGACGATTGATAAGCGTAATCAGCATGAATGTTGTGTTAACATATTTTTGTACCAGTTCTTTATGAAATATCATCAGGGTTGCACGCTGACATTAAGCTCCTTAAATTGATTGATTAATAAGTTCGTTCAGACAGTGTTAATGAGTAAATATCTGATTGTTATAAACTAGTTTCAATAAAGTATATTGTGTCCAGCAACAATTTTCAAAATGGTGATTTGAGGTTTTGACTAAATTGTGAACTCGAGCGCAATGGGAAATGCAAAATCAAAGAAAATCCAAAAGGAACCGGATAAATTTTTCGAGCGCGAAAAATGGAAGGAACAGAAAAGGGAAGAATTGAAAAAGAAGAATGTTAATCCGAGTAATAAGAGAACAGGTGTAAAGGAACAGCCTCTTTCTCAACAACCCGTTCCTGCGCCCACGTCCGCGCCTGCGCACGTTCGCTCCTATGACGATGAAGCTTTGGATCGAATGCGCTATCAACTCCACAACGATTCTGATGCATTTCTTTTGAACAATATTCTTTTGTCCATACAATTTTTCGAAAATTATGAAAGGTAAGAACAAATACTTTCAAAATGTTTTTCCTTATTTTGTTTCATAAATTTATTTGACACAAGACATAGGTTTTATGTGCGTGAATACTTTTTTTACCATTACAATTTTTATTACTCATTTTATAGTCGTGTTGAATACGAAATTGCTTATTTCGAGAATAAAAAAAATAAATATAAATATGTACTGAGGCACTAAAATAATTATTGTTTTAAAACAGATTTTCCTTTTTAATACATTTAACGCGAAAGAAAAGGCAATCAGCGATAAAAAAAATTAATTGTTGTAACATAAAAACAAGTAATATTATAAATATTGTTAGATTAATAGACTTTATGCACGCAAAATTGAAATGTTATGCTCATTTAGCAACTTTGCACAATGGCAATAAAACACATTGTACGATACTTACAGAGACAGGAGATAACATATTGGGAATTACTTTAGTTTTGTTTGGATTGGCTACAGGCTGAAGGTTATTCACACAAATTGATCGATCCATTACAATACAAACGTGTTGCCTCTATGTCTTTATTGACTAGACCGATACATTATTAAATTTATTAGAAAATATATCGGAACAATAAATCATAAATAAATTATACAATTATTTTATGATTGTGCGTAAATATATAATTGAGGACTTGTTATATAAATATTAACAAATTATATAGTACCCAATTACTACTTCTGCAGAACAAAATTGAAAAGAGTTACAAAGAGTTCTTAACACAATCTGAACTCGGCAAATAAAAGTTACAATAAAAAAGTAACTTAATAAACTCACCGGGCCTGTAGTTAAGATAATATTATTTTAAAAAGTGTACTTAAGATAATGTGCAACTCACATATAATTTTATTTATAGTGCTTTAAACATTCCGACAGATAAATATGGCAATCAATAAATACGATATTGAAATAAAGGTATTAACTCTGATAATACTTCAAGAACCTATTTATTTAGATACTGTTATCTAACGTATGTCGCTGGCGGTGATTTCTTTTTGATTGAACAAATCACGTATCTACTTACCTATTCTTAAAAGCTTATTGATTACGTCACGATATGAGGATCGCTTTTGGCCATCTGCAATGACAAATACAGCTTTAAATCACATGTTCATAAGAATTATATACCTTTAGTTTCCAAAACTTTATTTTTTAAATGTAAGAATTAAATTAAAAAGCGTGTATCTATTAAAAATAATTATCATTAGCTATAACGGCGTAGGAAACCTTTAAGAGGAATTAGACGCATGAGGGTTCTAAAAAGGTCTCACAGGCGTGTGAAGTCTACAAATTTGCAATATGCCAGTGCCCACTGCACTGGCCTCCTTTAGACTTTGCCGTAAGCCCATCTCAATTTGACAGGAGGCCTGTGTCCCACAGTGAGACAGTAATTGCTTGATAAAATTATAACATAAGTTACAGTTACTTATCCTCTTGTAATTTTGTTTAGGGAAACACACCATATCAAGAACAATCCTATAAGCGAACGGGAGCATACCATGGATGCGGCTATGGTGCGAAGTCACAAGCACGTCTTCTTTGCGGACAGATTGCAGGAATGTGTACAAGAACACGTTTACTACCAGCGCAGTCGTGACCTTACCGAACCACTTATTGCTCCAAGACTATTTATTATTTACGACAATGTGGAAGCGAGTGAACCCGGCGACACTTCGGACTATTGCGCCGTGCTTGATGCACCATTCTATAAACTACGTATAGAAGACAGTAAAGAGCCAGGTATGTTACCAAATACTATGATTACGACATAATTACAATAATAAAACTCTTATTTTTCTCTTCTTTTCTATTTTGGTGTTAATGTGTCATGTTTTTTAATACATATAAATGTTTCTTGACCTGAAATTGTCCAAAATGTATATTGAAATAAATTTGTTTATTCTTCCGAATAAATAATATTTAACAATAACCTTTTTATATGAATTCATAATTAAGCCCACTTATTTTCAGGTTACATTAAACTTAAAAAGACTGAAGTTCTAGAAAGTACGCTATCAAAGGAACAAGGCTTGAACAAATTACCGAAATCAAATTCTGACGATAGTCTGTATACTGATTCAGAGAAAGAGTCGAACGATTCAGATGACTCCCCATCTACTAGTAGAGGGATGACTTTTCAAATAAAATCAAAATTAAACTGAGTGATTCAATTCAAGCGGATTTTCCAAATGGACGTTTTGGTAGAAAACGAATTAGTACTTTAAAAGAAATAAATTCAAGACCACAGAAAATCACTCCTTTTGAAAATAATATCGAGGAACATGTTCCTACTCAGATAATTGAAGATAAACGAACAGAAGATTATGACGTAAAGCCTCGAAAATCTATTTTAAAGAATACGCGAAGATTAAGTGGGCCAACGAAGGAAATAATTAAACCTAGTTTTAATGACAGTCGTCATGTCTCACTAGAAAACGTTAAAGAAAACGTAAAAGCGGAGGACACGGAAACTTCTGGATATAGGTCAAATTCAAGTAGTCGCCATGCGGAATCTAGTGAGGCGGAATCAGACTATGGCTATTCAACTATTACAGAATCGACAACGCCAAAAAAAGTTGAACTTAGTTTGCAATCTAATCGGTCAATGAATTCTGGTGTCTTACCCGATGAATGTTGGACGCCTGTCGACTTGCGCGTTGTTGACTGGAGTGACGACGAGGAGGAGAATGGCGATACGGCGTCGAAAATTTCTTTATCAAGAAATCTATACGAAACCCATTATTATCTGAGTTCCATCAATTTCATGAACAACTTCGTTGATAACTTTATAATCAATCTAGGTTCAGGGTTAGGTTTCTCACAAGATGCAATCAATAATGCATTAACACAAGGTGCAAGTATTTATTGTGATACAGTAAAAAACGGACTAAAACTTAGTTATGAAGTATTTCCTGCTTTCATAGCTGCATGGCCGAATGCTGCAAATCAATGGATTATACGAGAAAGAAAAATTATACAAAATCCCAGGACGAACTTCAGTTACCAATGGCCTACTAAATATATGGTAAATAAAGCCATTGGTTTTGGTTGTCTTTTAATTCCCATTGGGTTTAGACCCAAGCGTGGCGCCAATCCCAATCAAGAATTGCAGTGGAAAATTATCTTTCCTGCTGCGGAACGTTACTTGGAAAGCTGTTTGGCCCATTCTCATATGAGATGTTATTTATTCGCCCTAATACTACATAAGGCTTTTATGGAAAACGAGGGATCCAAGATGGGCATCGATGCAAGTCATATAAAGAACCACCTGTTTTGGCAGTGTGAAGACAACTATGCAAAATGGCCAGAAGATCGATTAGGAGAAACATTAAGGCTATTTTTAAGAAGTTTTTATGTTCACTTTGGCCAGTCTAGGTTGCCCAATTATTTTATAGAAAATTGTAATGATTTTAAAAGCATACCAAAGCCAATGCTTCTTAAACTGCAAAGACGCTTAGCCGATGTACTCGAGGCACCCGTAATGCATCTACTGCATGCTATCGATAAATTGAAATACACAAAGAAAGATTTTTATCCGACATTCAATTGTCATCGTCTTTACGAAATTCTAACATGCAAGAACCCATTACGTATATTAAACCCAAATATACCAGTGAGCGTGCCGAACTATCACAGTTCTGATAGTGAAGATGAACCCATTAATAATATATGGGATAGTGCTAAAGCCCATGACAAGCACTATCAATGGAAAAAAGAAAGGCAAAGGCAAATGAAAGAAAGAAGGAGAGCAAACATGTACAGTAAAAAACAAAAGTCATCATCTAAGGAAGACAGAGAGATTAATAAAAAAGTAAGTACGTAACCCATCGACCACTTAGCGGCCATCTATGGCCGTACATACTTTATCTTCATTCGATTAACCAATTGTCTGATAACAAAACCCATTTGCAATGTTTATGTATTTATAACAATAATGTAAGACATGTTTAGCATTGATATATAATTGTATAGGTAAAATGATTCATTTAAATGTACACAATTGTAAAAATCCCAACATTTCCCAACTGTATCTTATATATTCAATAAGAATAGTAATATATCGCTGTTCTTTTACAGATAATTCTGCCAGCAAAAATGGAGGTAGAACGGCGACGCTTGGTCCTTGATTTTTTTATTCCTCACTTTATTGCAATGGCACGTTCCAGTGAAAAATTCGAAGCATTACGACAAGCCGTAATTTATTTAGAACAAGCTCAGAGGCTTTGCTATCTTCTACGCGATGAGCCTGCTGGAGAATTGAATGCTATCGAGTATCTTGATGTTATTCGGGATAAATTGGCTGATTGCCAGCGTAAGTTGGTTAACCAAGGTGGTTTTAAACTACCAACGCGAGGAGAGAATAGTGTCGATCGAAGTAATCAGCCCAAACCAATTCGAAAACAACGTCCAAAATATGAGAACATAGTTAGCCAAGACTCTCCTACTGAAAATTTTGGAAATTCATCGTTTACCTTCGTAGAGGTACATGTTGAACACGCGTCAAAGCAAGAGGTAAAAAAGCTAGAAGAAGTAGGAAAAGAAGAATCTAAGTTATGAATATGACATATTGAAGATCATATTTTAATAAAGAATCAAGTGAGTGACTATCTGAAAGACTCGTAAATTACTTTTTATGATTGTGATTATCTGATAAGAATCTAAGTACCATAGGTACTTTTTATAAATAATGATTGTGTTATATTGTTAAATCCTGTTTAGTTATATATATATATATAAGGTAGACAGCTGATATTATGTAGTTTGACATGTAGTATAGGGATTAAATTTAAGATGGGCAGCAACACCTGTCTAGGAATTTCATTCAACTCTAATACGGTTATCAACACAGAATTGAGAGACTATGATATCTCCTTTTAAACTATAGGCTAAAGTACATCCAGCAAACTCTGGTCAGGATATTATCATAGTCGTGGTTAATATAATATATAAGTGTAATCACTACAAAAGTGGACCTCTATCTATATGATCGTTTGTTATTTCTATTACAATAATAAGTTTAACTCTTAAATATTTTTGTATAAATCAGTTGTTAAAATCCGTGTGAGGGATTTTGCTATATCTTTAGGCATGCAGTGTCAGCTGATAGATATTGTGGATTTGTATTGTCATCATGATTAGGTGATATAATTTAGTCAACAAGTTCAAAAACGTGAAAAATAAAGATAAAGCTTCTAAAAATATTAGAGATGGCTCATTCGATTCAGAATGACGTAAGTATAGAAAGATGTATGTCAAGGATTTGTCTGCACATTTTTTTAAACAAAAGAAGATATAATAACAATAGTTTAAAAACTAAAAACCACGCTAAAATCGTAGAAATCGTTAATATTGTCGATCATGTATTTTCACGGTTCTTGATAAGTATTCAAAATTTTTAAATTAATCAGACCGTTCAAAGTGGATAAAAATCGAATTCAGAGATTCCTTTTAATACATACAGGTGAAGCTAATAAAAGCGTGGTAATAAAAGACTAGTTTTTTGTTAATTGTTGACTAGACTAATTTAGAATCAATTAATTTCTAAGATTTGACCTAAATATACATAGATAATATGTATAATTTTGAAATTTTTCTAGTATCTATTGTGTAAAATATTAGATTTAAACAGGTTGTTTTATGTCTTAAAGGCATCCATTTCAATTTATTTTTAATGAATAAGTTTATAGTAAAAGTTCTTCTAGGTATAAATGTAAATGAGAATCTCTAGCGATGATTGTAAATGAAATGATATTATGTGATCAGTGTTCAGAATAGAACGAAACGATAAATGAGAGATAATAAATTAAAATCGAACTCCACTTTTTCAATTTATTTATTAAAAAATATAATTATTTAAAATACCAAGGCACGTAATTACAGTAACATATTTAATAGTTGAAATTCTGTCTTTTTTTTCAAAACTTGTATAATATTTTAAAATTTATATAAGTGTACATAACTGTTTCTATAATAAAATGTATGTTGACAATATTTTAGATTTTATTTCTTGTCTGACTATAATATTCGATATTAAAGAAAACTTATATTAATGGATTGACCCCAGCGACCATAGAGAGTAGAGCCATACGAACATACATCCCATACTCGGCTTGCCTAAAGTAGGCCGCACGAGGGTCAGAGTCGAACTCCGGAGATATCTCGTCGACGCGAGGTAACGGGTGCATCACTATCATGCGGCGTCGGGCGCGGGTCATCAGTTGAGGTGTCACCACTAACAAGCCTCGCATCTGAAAAAAAGAATTATTTTTTTTAAAGTATGTGTAGAATTCTAAAATTGTAATCCTTGCGTATGTAGAGAGGTATTCTGCAACATAAAATCATACTATTAAAGAAATTCAATTGACGCTTTCCCAACGATGATCATTATTCATTCTGATTTTTTGAAAGTTGCGACTGATTATACAATTTAGAAAAAAAAAAACAGCTGGGATTATAATACAAATCATTATACAACTGTAATAAAGATTACACGTTAAAGTTACATGATGCAACCCACCATAAGATACAAAAGTCTTACCTTCTCGTAATCTTCTTGATTTTCAAATCTCTCTCGTTGAATTCTTGTCATATATAAAACATGAGTGTCGGCCAGGACATCTTCAAGGCGCTCAAATACTTTCTGTGGAATTCCTTTATAGGCGACGTATTCCATAATATGTTTGGGCATTCCAAGACCTGGTGGGCTGACGTATTGTAATTGTACTTGATACAACGTCAAAAGGCGAGCAAGGGAGTGCACGGTGCGTCCATTCTTTAAGTCACCCACCATTGTTATTGTTAGTCCATTTACGGTACCTATTTCCTCTCGAATAGTAAAAACATCCAATAATGCTTGAGTTGGGTGTTCACCAACCCCGTCTCCAGCATTGATGACAGGTTTACGGCAATGACGCGATGAACGCTAAAATGTTTTAAATCATGTAAATAATTGTAAAGTTAAAGAACTCTTAACGACTTTAGAAATACATATATTACTTACTGCTACTGCACCGGGTTCAGGGTGGCGTAGAACCACGACATCTGAGTAGCTCGCCATTACAGCTACACTGTCTTCTAGGGTCTCGCCTTTTTTAGCTGAAGAACTTGTAGCATCAGTGTGTATAACAGAGCCACCCAATCTTTGCATGGCCGCCGCGAAACTGCAGCTTGTGCGTGTACTGACTTCATAGAATATAGATGCCATTACTTTCCCACGTAAAATATCATCTAGATAGCGGCCTTTGCTCACGCTGGTTTTCATGAATTGTGCCAAGTTGAAAATATCATTCAGTGTTTCTTTGTTAAATGAATCAACTGTTAATATACTTTTACCAAAGAGATCACTACGTTGGCGTTGTGACGCTGAAAGTTGTGGTGGATTGTAATATGATGAGCTATCACACCTTTGCCTTGTCGAAGTCTGAGGAGGCAGTGGAGAAGTACTTCTCAGTCCGGTGATATCATTGAAGTGGACATTAAGTTTGTTTTGTGCTTCTAATTTATTTGGTTCATTTTGTTCGAAATCTGTATCACTGAACTTACTTAATTCTAGAGAAGTATGTAACTCTAACGCTGAGTTTGGTCGACTTATCTCTTTTTCAACCTTCTCAATGTTGTACACTGGAAATGAGTGTTTCTTGACAGCAGGCCAATCACGAACGTTTTGTCCAAATCCTGGCGGCACTAAGATTTGACCCTCTACATAGGCTATTTCACCACGCAGAGTTACGCGATGTATAGCTCCACAGACTTTCATTCCGGCGAAAGGAGTCCACTTTGATTTAGAAAACTCCATAGCTTCTGGAATAGTCCATTCGTAGTCCATATCGACTTCAACGTAGGTATTTGGCTGCTCAGGTAAATTAAATATTCTGCGAGGATTTCTATGGAATTTATTAATAAGATCTTCCATAGTAAGTCGTCCTTGATGCACTGCATTCAATAAGAGAGGCAATATTGTTTCTACTCCAGGAAAGCCTGGTGGTGGATTCGCAGAGTTCTTTTCATCGACGGTATGAGGTGCATGATCTGTAGCAAATATGTCTATAATGTCCATATTTTTCCACAGTTCCGCTTGATCTTCAGGACTACATAGCACGGGACGGACTTCAGCTCTACCTTGACCAATATTATCCACATTCGCTGTGCTTAAGAATAAGTGATGTGGGCACACTTCACATGTCACTTTAAGGCCTCGTTCTTTCGCGGCTCTTATTATTAAAATTTCTTCTTTTCTTGCAACGTGGCATATGTGTATAGATCGGTCAAGAAGCGACGCCATAAGAATAATCGTTCCAGTCTTTTCTCGTTCCGCATGAGCACAAATCGTCATTTTCTTTGGCCAGTTTTGAAGATGTTTTTGCCATACCGTCATATCGTCTAACATAAGGGTTGTAAATGTTTGATTCAGATACATTTTTAAGGCTGCAGCTTGAGGGGCTAATTCCGCTGCTGTGTCGCAGTTGGTAGATGATGCCCCTACGAATAAAGCATAGTCGCACCGGGCGCTTACACGTGCTAAAGTTGACACATAATCATAGGATGTACGATCAATTACTGGAGGGTTTGTGTTAGGCATGGCACAAATCATTGTAATTCCACCAGCGAGTGCTGCTGCTGTACAAGAGTTAAAGTCTTCTTTGTGAGTTGCACCAGGTTCGCGAACGTGAACGTGGACATCAATAAAGCCAGGCAGTTTGATAATATTGCGGGAAGTCATACAATCTGTGTGAGTTTTCATGGGTGGAGCACCATCACACTGAAGCATGGCCTACAAAAATAAACAAAAAAACAATCTGTAAATTTCGATTACACAATAAATTGAGCAAATGTATAGACATGGAAAAACACATTTACATACAAACCTTGACTAAAAGCTTGGCACACTTCACATCTGTAACTAACGGAACTGCGTAATCTACAGCTAAACGTCGTGTGCGGTATCCGTGTGTAGTGAAAGAAGATACTCGCCGGGCGCCTCCTCGCATGGGCAAATTAATAACCAGGTCTAATTGACGTCTCGCCATGAAATCCGCTAGGTGCATCAATTCTCCATCTGATCTGTCGTCCTCTAGATCACCGATATGATCGAAGGTCCATTGGACACTTTCAACCTATAAAATAATATATATTTTAATACTCATTTAGAATACTTGTCAATATGAAAGAACAATGTAGGAATATTACAATAGAAATTAAGTCATAATTACCTCTACTCCATGTTCTGTATAAAAATCTCCAGTGCCCATACTAGCATATAATTTATATCCCATTTTATGTAGTATTCGTACACTTGGTAGCAACTCCATTTTGTGCTGAAATTTCAAAGTGATCATTACTACATATTTGTAGATTAAAAGTATTAACTAAGTAACCTAAATATCCGATTGCGTTTACTCAATATATTATTGCAATATGCTATTCTTACCTTGAATGTTCCCACAGATAATAAAATAGCTTTTTTTGGTATTCTGAATCCAGTGCTCATTAAAGATTTTAGGTAAGCCTCGTAACGATTTTCCCCAAAACAGGCTACTTCTCCAGTCGATGCCATTTCGACTCCCAAGGTAACATCAGCACCTGATAATCGTGAGAACGAAAACTGTGGGACTTTCACTCCTACTTTTCCACAGCCAGCCATTACGTCAACAGGTTCTACTGTTATACCGAGAATAACTTTAGTTGCCATTGCAACAAAATCATGGTCCAATGTTTTAGATACAAAAGGAAATGATCTTGATACTCGAACGTTACATTCAATAACTTTTAATTCGTTATCTTTCGCAATAAGCTGCATATTGAAAGGTCCAGTGACATCTAGTGTCTCAGAAATAATTCTAGCGATTTCTTTTATTTTGTCGAGTGTTTCATTATTTATGTCTTGCGGTGGAGTTACTAGTGTAGCATCTCCAGAGTGAACACCAGCATTTTCTACATGTTCTGACACTGCCATACATAGGATTGTACCATCTACTGCAACGGCATCCACATCTATTTCTTTAGCATCCATAATATACTTTGAAATGACTACCGGATGATCTTTACTAACCAAACTAGCTGATTTTAAATATGCCTCTAAATCTTGGTTAGAGTATGCTACGTTCATGGCAGCCCCGCTTAAAACGTACGATGGTCGCACTAGGCATGGATACCCAACTTCTTCACAAAATCCAATGGCAGATTCTAAATCCGTTAGTTCCTTCCATCGTGGCTGCAATATACCTTTGCGATCTAACATTCGAGAAAACTTAAATCTATTTTCTGCATTGTCTATCATATCTGGTGACGTACCTAGAATAACAGCTTGTTGTCTATGTAAATCCATTGCTATGTTATTAGGTAACTGACCGCCCATACATAATATTACTCCATCGGGTTGCTCGATTTTATATATATCCATTACCACTTCGAAAGAGATTTCCTCGAAATACAGTCTATCGCTCATATCGTAATCGGTACTGACAGTCTCAGGATTATAGTTGATCATTATTGTCTTTTTTCCTTGATTTTTTAGTTCTCTTAAGCATCCGACAGCACACCAATCAAATTCAACGGAACTTCCAATTCTATATACTCCAGACCCCAATACCATTACTAACTCTCCAGGAAATTCTAAATCATGTGCGCTACCGTTATACGTAAGATAAAGATAGTTCGTTGAAGCTGGCCATTCAGCAGCAACTGTATCAATTTTTTTGACGCAAGGAGTAATATTATGCTCTTCCCTGATCTTTCTAACAGCTAATTCAGTACTTTTGATTGCTGCAGCAATTTGCTTGT
This sequence comes from Epargyreus clarus clarus, assembly GCA_014595695.2. Lineage (NCBI taxonomy): Eukaryota > Metazoa > Arthropoda > Insecta > Lepidoptera > Hesperiidae > Epargyreus > Epargyreus clarus. The sequence goes on from JACTTY020000027.1 coordinate 140,873, forward strand.
CGGAAAATCCTATCTGTTTAGCTTTTTTCAAAATGTCGTAAGTAATAGATCCACAGCTGACAGCTTCAAGGTCTTTATAGTAGTCTATTATATTCTTGAATTTATGCAGGAACCAACGATCTATTTTTGTGAGTTCATATAACTTATTGACACTGTAACCTTTTTTTAAAGCAGCTGCTAAAACAAACATTCTTTTATCTGTAGGTTCTCTTAATTCATCTTCGTTTACATTTTTAATGTTGGGGTCAAAGCCATTTACATTTTCATCTACCATTCTTAATGCCTTTTGAAATGCTTCTTCAAAATTTCGACCGATAGCCATAACTTCTCCGACGCTTTTCATCGAACTTCCAATTTTTGTACTCACTCTATTGAACTTTGCTAAATCCCATCTAGGTATCTTTACGACACAGTAGTCTAAGCTGGGTTCAAAACAAGCGGTTGTGACTCCAGTTACAGAATTCTTAATTTGTGGTAATGGAATTCCCAGCGCCAATTTTGCAGCTACGTATGCAAGAGGATAACCTGTAGCTTTACTTGCTAGCGCAGAACTTCGCGATAGCCTAGCATTTACTTCGATAATATAAAATTCTTCTGAATTTGGGTTTAAAGCATATTGAATATTACATTCTCCAACAATGCCAAAATGTTGTATTACTTTGATTGCAGTATTACGTAGCATATAATAATCTTTATTAGATAGCGTTTGGCTTGGTGCAACAACAATAGATTCACCCGTGTGAATACCCAATGGGTCTACATTTTCCATGTTGCACACAGTTATACAATTATTATAAGCATCTCTTACTACTTCATATTCTACTTCTTTCCATCCTTTTAATGATTTATCAATGATAAGCTGCTCAGAGTGTGATAGAGCTTGATGGGCCAGCGTTCTAAGTTCTTCTTCGTTATTTGCAAAACCCGATCCCAGTCCACCCAACGAAAAAGCCGAACGAGCCATAACTGGATATCCAATTTGTATTGCTGCAGCCAGAGCTTCTTCAACCGATGAAACAGCAGCACTCGGCGCGACTTTTTCACCGATTGCATTAATTTTTTCTGCAAATATTTTTCTGTCCTCGGTGTCTACTATAGATTGTATTGGAGTTCCTAATACAGTGACATTATATTTTTCGAACACTTTCGATTTTTGTAACTCTACTCCACAATTCAAAGCTGTTTGTCCTCCAAACGTAAGTAAGACTCCCGTTGGTCTCTCCGCTTTTATGACTTGTTCAACATATTCAGGAGTGATCGGTAAGAAATAGACTTTATCTGCTAAACCTTTGGACGTTTGAACGGTTGCGATATTTGGGTTTATTAGAACAGTTTGGATTTTTTCTTCCTGCATAGCTTTAACTCCCTGTGAGCCAGAATAATCAAATTCTCCTGCTTGGCCAATAGATAAACCGCCTGAACCAAGAATAAGTACTTTTTTAGGTCTTTCATGAATTGTTGGAGTGAATTTTAAACTTTCCGTTATCATTTTAGCAATTATACATTTTTCGTTCCTTTTATACAGCCTAACTGCATCTAAAAATGTATCGAAGAGACACTCTAGATCAGTAGGTCCGGCAGTGTGTTCTGGATGAAATTGCACACTGAAGAAAGGTAACGTTTCGTGAATTATTCCTTCATTTGTTTTGTCATTTTCGTTGGTAAATAATATCTTCCAATTTTTAGGTAGAGTCGATGTATCAACTGCAAACCCATGGTTCTGGGACGTCATAAAACATCTTCCTGTTCCACTGTGAGTACATGGTAAATTATGACCACGATTTCCATAGCTGTAAAAGAATTATTATTTAATTAGTAAGACTCTATTTAACATGGCATCCGTACTATATTTTAGTTTGACTTATACACATACCTTGTTTTGTAAGTTGTACATCCTACAGCTGTTGACAATAGCTGGTGACCAAGACAAATACCAAAAATAGGCTTGATGTTATTTGTATCCTTAACTACATTTTTTAAGTTCTCTACGACTTTTTTACACATATCTGGATCGCCTGGACCGTTACTGATGAATAAGCCATCGTAATCTTTTGCATCTAGTTTATGATCCCATGGAACTAAAACTACTTTCGCGTTTCTTTTAATGAGACATCTGATTTGATTGTATTTTAAACCGCAATCCACAGCCATAATTGTTACATCCCCCTTGGGATTAAATATCTTCGGTTCCTGAAACATATTAAACATAAAAGTGTTATTAAATGAATACACAAGAATACAGAGAAATAAATAAAACTAACTACAGTATAAAGACTTGAATACACTATTCATTAAATAGATTTTAGAAGGCACCTAGTCGATACTTATCGTATCATCAATTTACCTTTATAGACACTTCTGCCACTAAATTCCTCGTGTTTGGATCAGATAAGGCCGGCAAGGGTCCGAAGGGGGGTACTCCTTGAACGATCCTGCCTAGCATGACGCCTTCACGAAGTCGGTAAGTAAGTGCTCTAGTGTCTACGCCACAGAGGCCAGGCACGTTGTGTGAGGCCAGCCAGGATCCCAATGAAGACCGAGCTCGCCAGTGGCAGGCGTGGGTGCTGACTTCTCCTACTATCAATGCAGCTGCCCAGATACGATTAGATTCGAACCATCTGGTTAAATAAACACACAATAAGTTTCGTGACTAAAAAAAAATATCATTATTTTTTCTCGCAAAAAGCGTAAGATTTATAGGCGTTACTTTGAACTTCGTATTATTGAAGTTTTGTTGCTTATGTCTGTAAACGGCATTTTAAGTTATGTTCCAAGATGCCAAGCATGCTGGACGTATATTATTTTTTTGGAAACTGTGCTTTTTGACATTGACCTACACAATTTGTTCAAACATTTTACTTGATCAACAGGTGTAGTAAGCAACAATGGTCGTATTCTAGATAGCCTTCAAGAAGTACTTACTTTTTTCGTTTAAAAAAATTGAAGCAACTTACCTAGGCATCCCATGTTCATCCCGTTCTTTTTCATCTGGTATTCCATAATTACCCACCAGGGGATAGGTTAGGACCAGTAGCTGTGCGTGGTACGATGGATCTGTTAACGACTCCGGGTATCCGACCATGCCAGTTTGAAACACTGTAAGTAAAATGTGGTAACGATTAGAAGTTTAAAAACCGGACTACAGAAATGCTCACTAAATATCTACTTAATAAAGGTTTTTTAAACTTAGCGATTAGAAAGGTCACTCTAAAACTGCTTATTAAAGTAATTCATAGTCGAAACGCGTCTATTTTCAACATTTTGTCCTTCTTGAAGAACAGTATCACTAAGCTTTTTCTTCGCTATGTCAGGGTTGTTTTACTATTGATGACAAAGTTAATTTTTATATTTAACTTTTTTGAATAATTAATAACATATTAAATTTTTATTATTTTAATTTATTATATTTCAATAGGTTACCATGAAAACCCGTATTAACATAGTAATCTAGTAGTAGGAACTGCGGTTTTAAAATAACACACTCAACCGTGTTATGTCCTTATGTTATCGTGAATCTAGCCTAGCTGAGGTTACTTGCGGTTCTAGATGTTATGATATTTTCTGTACTAGTCCGTCTCAAATTGCGTTATCGTGAGAAACTCATTGATAATGTATTTTTTATTTTTTTTATGATATGTTTTGTGGCTTTTTTAACTCTAAAGTTTTGTACTTCTGATTGAGATGTATAAAGATAAGAATGGTACATTATGTATATGTTGGTGCATATTTATTTTCTGTTAAAACTGAAAATCTCCTTTAACATATTTTTAATTAAAACATGACATTAAAATGATGCATCACAGGCTCATTTTTATTCTTTTAACCGAATCGTAAATTCTAAAGTGAAGTGTGCTGAGAGAGATATTTTTACAGGAATATTTTTAACTGCGTAATACTTTTGTTTTGATTTTGAAAACATTATGGCGAAATTATGCATTTTATCGTAGTTTGTAAACGACATATTTATTTTATTTAAAAAATATATTATTTCCTAAAATAATTAATATAATTTACTCACCAACTTCTCCCTCTACCGGCACTGGTGCTCCAAAACTTCTACCCTGGAATATGGTGCCATCAGACAACACCAGGCTGCAAGGAGGCCCTACTTCACAACTCAGCTGACTGTCCGACTCCATTTTTCTAAAAAAAAAAAAACTTTTAATATTATGACCCTGGTAGTTCCAACTCCATATGCTTCATTGCGTCATTGTATATGAAAATAGTACGAAGGCTTTGAAATTTCAGGAACTTTAATGAGAAATAATCTATTTACTTATCCTAATAGTTTGCACATGTGTGTGTATGTATCAAATATCTAAAGCTCTACAAACTGAAAATTATTGCGATTTCATTCTACCTGCCTCCCAAAAGGACAAATATGAGTCCAACTTGCGCATTAAGGGTTTGGTATTTACCAAAAAAAATGTTTTCTTTCATTCAGTTGAGGACTCCTTAGTGCGATCTCGTTTCACACTTGGCCTTTGTTCTTTTATTTTAAAGTTTTCATTAGTGTAAGTTTATGGGTTCTTTATTGTACAGGATTCTCAAAAAATCTCATTTATCGGGCAGCGAACACTGGTTCTTTGCCCATGCTCTGCACAATAGCCACGACTCTCTTGTTTTATTGCAATTTATTTAATTTATTCCAATAATTTATTAGACGGGTAAAAATAATTGTATTTAACCAATTCTTGCCAACCTAAGTTCGAAATTTGGTACGGAAAAAATGGCAATTGGCGATGAATGGTACATAAAAAAATGCCAAGTTTCGAACTTTATTATAGTCGGGAAAATTGGTTAAGATTTATATTAACAAGAGTTAATTAGTCTAGTTTTTCCATATACTTAAAATTATCTATTTTAATTTTAATTATATACAATGAATACTTAATACAAATTATTATTTTTATAAAGACGTGTCCATTCTTTATTATTGTAAAATAACTAATATAAATATTTACAAAATACGTAAAGGGTAATAGGTAACGTAAAGACATTACATGAAATTAGAATAATGTAGTTGTTAAAAAAACAACGTTTAAAAATTAACAAAATTCTTTATCTCTATTATTATTTTAATGATTTTACTTTCTTTACTTATGAAATAGACTTTAAAATTCGTATAAAATTACCATGTTACCTAACGTTAGTTTTCTTGTTTGTGTTTTTTTATCAAACCCATATGAGATCAATTTATGAGTATATAGGCTATTGTATGGTGTCGTACTTGATTACTTACGAGTCAATTTATTTTTGCAACGCGATCTGTAACCAAGTTTTATTGAATGATTGGTATATGAGACGACTATACCAAACTTATTATTATACATAAAAGCAAAACACTTATCAAAGAATATATGCTAAATCTAAGCATGTATATGTAAATACCTACATATGTTGACATGATCTCATAATATAAGGAAATATATTTCCAATTCTACTACTATAGTCATTAAAATACTTAGGGCTACCACAGGATTTAATAAAAAAGAACTAAAAGTGATTTTACAATTTGTAACAATATTAAATACCTAGGTAGGTATATCTGCGCAAATTTGAAGAATAGGCGGTACTATGTAAACACAAGATGGAAAATTTAAATTAATTAATAATGGGTAACTACTACATGTTTTTATTCTGTAAAATCGTGACATGGGTGAGCATAGAACATGCGTATATAAAGTCTGATAGTACATCTGAAGTACGCGCTTAACGGCAATAAAAGTAATGGGCGCTTGTTTATACACTTATTGCTAGGTTGTTTTGCGTGTTATCGTAATACTCACATGTTTTAGGTTCAATTTACCGGCCACGTGGTTTGCGGGAACCGAGAAAAACGGTCCGGCGCTGTCGCGAGCTGCGCAACGACAGACCGAGGTGGCTTCATACCCGATGCGTTTTATCACACACCATCATACTTCCTCGGCTTTCGGAGTAGCATCTCTGTCACTCGTGCGCAAAATGTATACGCCTCTCACTCGCACACTGGTAGACGAGGGTCAACGAAGTGAATTGTGAACAATGCTAATAGTTGGAACTCCGAAGTTAGGAGCGTTTAAAGTTTTATTCACACGTATGAAAAATATTGCGTAGGTATTAGGAACCGGTATGAGTGATGGGAATAAGTAAATAAGTAAGTCACGTTAGAATGTTTTAGGTAAATAACTGACAGAAGAAATAATGAAGTAGGAATACAAATTCCCGATTGTTCAATTATTTGTAGCAGATAATAACAAAATTATTGTAGTTAATTGCTAAGTATACGAAAACAGGAGTTAAGAGTATCTAAATTATTTTTAACCAAATGTTACACGATCTTTGCATACACTACATAAGTGGTATAAAAGTAATTTGTGAGAAGAATCACATTCATTGCGTAATTTCAATTAATTTATTATTTTCGAATGTAATGACAGTCCAGTTACTTACCTATGCGAAAAAATATGAATTGTGCCTAGGGAAGGAAATCCCGTAATTTTTCAATCCCTATATTTGTAGGATTACACATACACAATATTTGCTTTCCCACGTTGTTAATTACCCTTTGCTTTAAATTATGTACAAGCACTGTACAAGTCCATCATTTGTAAGAAAGTAACTTAAATAATGATGACTGAAATATAAATGATTTTTATGAATCAGAACATTGAAGAAATTTGGTTAAAGTGAATTAAAGAGAATTAAACATTATTTCGAAACTAGCTTTTCCAAATTTTTTAAATATTTATTGTCTTACAAACTTGTCTCTAAATTAAGAATTCAAGCCGAGGTCTGAGTAAGAAATTGTAAAAAATCGCGGGATTCCTGCGCGTGATCCCGTTCAATTCACAACAATGATTAGTCCCATAGATAGCATGATGATAGCATGATCCCGGTATTTTCGGATTTTGTTATTTCGGTATACCTTAGCTGTACCCAATCGCCTTAGATTCTGGGAAGATTGAAGCATACTCACTTTAACTGTTACATCAATCAGGATTCGTATAGATACGGCTATGAATGTTGAAACAGCTACAAGGTCTGTGGTCTGTTATCTGATGATAACAAACAGTTGTAACAAACTCGAACATAGAATAAAAATATTATATTATTATATATATTATAAACAAGCTGGCAGCTATTTCGCACAAAAAATTAGCCTCGCTATACAGCGAGGTAATGCTGCCAGTGTTCTGGGCACTATGCCACAAGAAAGGGTTTTGGACGACGTTTTTATTTTATAAGTTTAATTTTGTTATATATTTTAATTTAAAATTGTAGGTTATGTTTAGGTAATTTAATTATTTGTATATACATAGTTTAATTTATTTTAATTAGTATTTAATTTCATGTTTTAAATATATAATAAAGTTATAAACAAACAAAAAACCATTTTCGAGTAAAATTCGTGCTCAAAAACTGTTTTTATTTAGTAGTAAACGAGCATATAGTGGCAACTGCCGGCCAAGAAACCCTAAGATCAACCCTAGGGAGAAATTGAATTAGATGTCGGCTGGCCACAGAAGCGTTGCTAATCAAGAGAACTAAGTTGGAACACATAAATTTATGTCCCTTACCACAACCTTCAAAGCAAGACAAACTCAAAAGCACTTAACACTGTTGTTTAAAGGCAGAAACTAATGTAGCGATGGACACTTCGAAGTCAAACCACGATAAGTTCTATCACCTAATATTGTGTTACACAAATCAGTACCTTTAATATACTAATAAAAACACATATAATTAACAACAAACAGTTGTAACAAACTCGAACATAGAATAAAAATATTATCAAGAAACAAAAAGCCATTTTCGAGTAAAATACGTGCCCAAAAATTGTTTTTATTTAGTAGTAAACGAGCATATAGTGGCAGCTACCGGCCAAGAACACCTATAATCAACCCTAGGGAGAAATTGAATTAGATGTCGGCCGGCCACAGAAGCGTTGCTAATTAAGAGAACTAAGTTGGAACACATAAATTTATGTCCCTTACCACAACCTTCAAAGCAAGACAAACACAAAAGCACTTAACACTGCTGTTTAAAGGCTGAAACAAATGTAGCGATGGGACCTTCGAAGTTAAATCACGATAAGTTCTATCACCTAATATTGTGTTACACAAATCAGTACCTTTAATATACTAATAAAAAACACATAGAATTATAATTACTTTATAGCTTTGTGTATATTATAGTTTTTCTAATGTCGACTTTGACTTAATAACAATTTTATCTTAACCTTATCATTTGTTCCGGAACTGCCATGTTAGGGGGCAAGTAAAAGACGATCAAATATTTTATCGTATAATCGGATAACCAAATTAACTAGTCAGTCTTATTTATAACTAGTTCTGTTCAGGATAGGATAGTCAATGAATTGCATAGTGTATTGAGCCGGTACAGCTTCCAACTCGAGGATCGCTATGAAGTTCTTCGCAGGCGCTCGTTTCAGCCACACGCCCGGCACGTACAGGGTCACTTGAGGTCCTACTCCGGGCCAGTACCGCCCCAGGTTGTGTCCGTTGATCGCCACGTAACCCTGTAATATATAATAATAATAAGAAAAAATACCTAATGTATTAATGCAACACGAAAATAAGAATAAAATATAATAAGTGAAGGAAATTGGGCAGGGACTGTCTGCCCCGTGCCTTTGGTCCTAGGGGGCCTGGTACAAATGTTTACAAGGTCCGTTGTAGGAATTTATAAAATCTAGTAAGATTAGATCAATTTCTGAGTCTAGGTGCCTTATTCAAAATTTCTGCCCCAGACCTCCGACGAGGTTAATCCACCAGATCAGAGTAGCCAAGTTACACAATTAATAAACGACCTCTTAATGGTTAAATAAGATAGCCTAGTATCAATAATTCGGAATCCAACAGCACAAACACTGCTAATGTAGATACGAACATGGAACAGAACTTGCTTTTCTCTTCTATGGATACAAATAAGTATAGCGGTGTTGCCGCACTTGTCAAATATCTTAATAATTTTACAATTTTGAATATATAACATTACCTTTCCCCAGCCAGTGGTATCCAAAAATGTATCCAGCGGTTGCTCCGTAGAGGGCAAAACGAAAGAATTCCAGCCCAAAACTGGTCCATTTTCCAATGGCTTTTTGGTATCATTTGGTCGATCTTCAATATCCTTTATAATTTTCTCTTGAAGTGGATAAGTGGGCGTGGCTAACGGATATGCAGACACTGACCACACACCGCTTAACGTCTTCTCATTATAAGATATAGTGCCCAGAATTCCCTGTAAAAATATTTTTCAATTTTTATAAAACAATAAATAGTTTAGAATGTCTTTGTACTTAGAACACATTTACAAAAAAAGTGTTACAAATTCAATTAGAAATATCTTTTTAAATAATTTTTATATAGGTACTTAATACAGAAAGATGATTTGTACAATTTGCAATTGTATCAAGAGAGGTACTTGAGAGGAGTCCCGAGCCCAGCAGTGAGACAATAAAGGCTTTACATTTTTTTTTTTTTTTTTTTTTTTTATAATATTGGAGTAGCAGACGAGCTTGCAGTCCACCTGATGGTAAGTGGCTACTGCCGCCCATGGACATCTGTAATCAACCCCAGATAAGATTAGATATTCCTACCTAAGGTCAGCCACAGATGCGCTGCTACCCCTGAGGACTAAGCTGGAACGCCTCGGAAAAGTCTGTCTCCCTTACCACACCCTTCAAACCGGAACACAGCAGCGCCTAACACTGCTGTTATTAGGTAGAAATAGGTGTGGCGGTGGTGCCGCCGGAGTCGAACCACAAAGGGTTCTACCACCTTCAAAAATTCATCAAGTCAACGACACTTTTATTACAAAAACCAGTCTAACAGTAAAAAGAAATCGACATGATACAATTAGTTTATCTACAAATCTTCGTTATGAATTATCACGTCAAAGATATAAAAATAGCCATATAATCTTGCTTGCGAAGCATGATCTTAATGACTATTTTCTTTTGAAACTAATTGGTCATAAAATATGCATAAGCGTGTTAGACAATCATTCACATCATAATCATATCATTCCGCGGCTTTCACTACTACTAACCATTAGCAGAATAACTACCTCCTTGTTATTAAGTTAATATAATTCTAAGATACTTAGCACTCGTATAAAAATAGTGAATGTGCATTGGCATATGGAATATATTTGCATAACATTAAAGTGTTATTTATGTAAAAAGAAGAGTCTTGCATATCTCAAAAAATACTCTCGAAAAGGTAGATGGTACAATATTAGGGTATTTCTGAGAACTTTTACTTCAATACCTATCTTAAAAATTACTTATAAAAATTAATTACTGCTTTAAGGGGGTATGCCACACGCATCTTATCGTCTCATAGATGCTTTTCCTGTCATGTAAGACCCACGCACGCGGGAGAATTCACGCATGCGGATGAGACACGCACGCTGGCATATACTCGCGTGACAAGATAAAGGTCCTAATAGAATGCTAAGAATTTCAAAACTTTAAAAAGGTGGCGTAAAATACCGTTTAACAAAAATAGTATTATGCATTACGATACTAAGAAGTTCTTACCTTAAAGTCTTTTATTTTATTTCCATAATTTATCCGGCCTTGACTTTCAACAACTAAGGATAGACGTGATCCCGGTTGAGCTGTTATTGATAAAGAATATACTCTATTCATTCGGTTAATTATACCCTGCAACTCCTATAAAAAATAAAATATGTGAACAGAAAAATAATTTCAGGTAATCTAGTTTAATTACCTGAAAAATAAATGACACACACATGTATCACACCGCACACAACAAATACCATGCACTCGAAAAAATGCATTTGAATAGATTTGTATTTTTCTTTTAAATATTGCTTTATACATAAGTGGAAAAAATCGGGTAAAATATAAATGTCGATCATAATCCATAATGGTAATCAGGTGGTTGATAAAAGTAACTGAGCTCGGAGATTGTTTGGTCTTAACGAAGTCCTAGGTTTTTTCGCCGTCAAAGATTTGCTGGTCCTTACTTCAGAAGGGTTGGCAACAAATAATGTATTAATTATATCTTAAAATTACTTACTTGATTTACATAAACATAAATCCAATCACGTGGATTTTTTATTTCGAGCAATCCGCCGGATTCCATCAACGTAATCTCATAGAGAACAAGTCCGCTTCGCACACGAAGTTCTTCAAACGTTGGTAAAATTGAACCATTCACATCTTTATACTTAATACTTGAGTCTCGTCCTTCAGATAAGAGATTCATTCTAGGGGGAACTGAAATTACGCCATAAGCACCTTTTTTTGAAGGAACAGGTGCAGGAGTATTTGTTAAATTCAAATGCTGAAATAATAAATACATTTTAAGTAAATGTTTATAAAGGTTTTGCAAATAATAGTAATCATTCATAAATCAGATATGTTTTAATTTAAATTTGAACCGTAATATACTTTTACCTAATCACCATAACAATACTCACTTTCATCATAGTATCACGAATCGCGTAGTATTTAGGAGTTGGATCCCCAGCTTCTGAGAGCGGAGCATCATAGTCGTAAGATGTTATATCAGGAAGATATTTCGAAAAGTAATTCGCACCTAAAATGCAAATACATATTATGTTTTAATTGCAAAGGATAATTGCATAGTGGCAAAAAGGAAATCGTGTATGGAATCTACTGGAGCTTAAGGGGTCATTGTCGGATATAAATAAATACATCTGTAATCCACCCTATATCGATTATTGGTTTGTCCCAATACAAGTCCCCGCATGCATAAAATAGATGATGATGGTGGAGTAGCTCCAGCTTCATCAGGAACAGAGACAAATGAGTGCCATGCAACACCGCTCGTAAAACGAGATTAAGTCATACGGTTGAGATCGTGCTGACAGAAACGCGTCACAGGAAAAAGGTTCTTTGTCCAAAAAAGGTTTTTTAATCAAAAAATGCGTACGCACCAGCCGTCGCCTCAAAGTTAGTTCCTCCAAAGAACATGTAGAAATTAAAGTTTACATTATTCTTAAGCATGTCACGTAGAGTGTAGACAACAGAGTCAGTTGATACTTGCTGGATGTTCTCGCCCCAGTGAGTAAGCCAGCCTGGGTAGAACTCTGCATTCATCAGTGGTCCATTAGGCATATACGCTCGCAGACCTTTGATAGTATCTAATACACTGGTAACTGGCAAGTAAAAATTTTTCGTTATTATTAGTTGCGCCAACAAAAAATAAGACAATCAATAATAAGTTCAGTAAGAGTCGTATTTATTGTTGTATACTTTACTGTTTTGTTTGTTGTAGAAAACATTATATGTACCTAGATGAATACAATGCAACTTCTTTTTGAAATGCTTAACCTTTAAACAATTAGTATTTGGTACATACCGCTTCCGAAGTTGATAGTAGTGAGGGCTCCATCAATGGCACCGTCGTAGATCATGGACCTATATGTACCATCGGCTGTGTACAGCAGAGCGTTGTTGCCAACATGTGCCTTAATCATATCTCGAATCTGCCCCATGTACGCTTTGTCAGCGCCGAAACTGCCATACTCATTTTCAACCTAAATTCATCCGATAAATAATGTTTTTATACAGTTGGCATTACAGAAAATAAATACATCACAATAATTTTAGAAGACAGAAAAGACAGCGAGCTTGAAGGTGTAAACCCATTCATACCTTGCAAGTAAAATTCTACGAAAATCTATGCATAATTTCTTAGTACTGTAGTAGTATATGCAGAGCTCTTACCTGCACTAGGATAATTGGTCCGCCATTTCCGATTAATAAGGGCTCAACATGAGTAAAAAGTTTATCCATCCAAATTCTGGATTCTCTTATGAAATCTAAAAATAGAGACAATTATTTTTTTCGTAAAATTAATTGACTGTTTTATCACTTACACTAAAATATGCATTATGATTACCTTCGTCAGTTGTACGTAACTTAATATTAGGATATTTGGTGAGAAGCCAATAAGGAAACCCGCCCTGAAATATAATATTTTATTGTAAAAATGACATTGCTATATTTAAATAAGTTTTATCCAATAGTATCTTGAGTCTCGTATAGTTATTAATATTAAATCACAAACTAGCCTTACCAAATCTCTTTCAGCACATATATACGGTCCTGGTCGCAGTAAAACATATAAACCTTCTTCGGCTGCAGTTTGTATGAATTTCACAATATCATGATCACCTTTGAAGAGTAGCATTCCTTCTTCTGGCTGGTGAAAACTCCATTCTACGTAACTGTAAGTAGAGAATATTATTTAAAGAGCAATGATAGTACAGTAGTTATTAGGTATTTTTCTCTTATTTTAAACTATAATTTACCTTACCTATTTGAAAGGTAACACTTTCTCAAGGACATAAAAATCATCATCTCGTAAGTAGTTTTAAGTATTTGTAAACTGATTTCTTTAAACAGTTAGTAATTAGCATCTTTAGTATTTTTAAAATCTCTAAGTAGTTGGACTGGGCCAAAGAATAAACTGTAGAGTGAAACGCAATGGTTTTGTTTGGATCTTCTGAGGTCACTGCTTCCTCTGGACGTCTGTTACCAACTCTATATATATATATAAAAGTTCTACTTGAACCAAATCACATATGCGGTTGCCAATCCTCAGGAATAAGATGATTGCCTCATATTATTATGTAAGTCCTCCTTCTATAGACTTAAAATAAATAAAATGGTACAAACGTTGACACAGCATTAAGTCCCGCTGCCTTCAGTTTCTGCAAACGGTCTCGCCAGTACTCCCAAGGAAGTCTGAAGTAGTGAAGAGACCCGGAATAAATTTTCAGCGGTTTCCCATCCAATATAAACTCGTCGCCCACTATACTGATGTTGTGAGTCTGTAAATATAATGTTTTTATTGTATCATACTATTAAAGTACAGACTAGGATATCTTATGGGAGAACATATTTTACTAGTAAGTATGTTACGCAGCTTCTTTTTAGTCGATTCCTTATGACTGAGGGTCGTGACCATCAAGAACAGCCTTGTCTATGATGGTATTTCATGTAGTGCGATTCTGTGCTATTTCTATGGTAGACTGAGGTGTTGCTGGTTTTCTTAACAACATCCGTACATCGAGTTGGTGATCTCCCTCTGCAACGCTTTCCAGCCACTTGACCAACGACTATCAACTTCTCTATTTTACGCAGCACCCTATTGTAATATGACAATTTTGATCATTGCAGCACGCAGCTACAATATACAACCAGTAGTACCACAGTAAGTGATTTTTATTCTAACGCAGATATGTACGAGTATGTGGTTCTGGTCCACATGCGTGCCACTCGCCTTCAATAGTTTAAACGTCACTAACCCGCGTGACAGGAAAGATACCCTACTACAAGTGTGCAACTGCGGATATCGTATATTATCTCTAGGCAACAGAAATTTGTTACTAGAATTTAGATTGATTTTACTTATTTATTACTTAGAATACATTATTTACATTACATACACTCAACGTACATTTTACCTAAATAGGAAAATACGTACATTAAATTTTACCTCGGGACTTTTGTCAGCTAGTTGCGAATTCCATTCCGTGTCTTTAACTTGTATCACGACGGGATCAGAATTGCTCTTATTTAGATCTCCTTGAACTACTGTTTGTGGGATTAAAACAAAAAACCAAACGAGAAATACTGCATTTTCTCTTCTTAGGAACTGCATCTTATATCTTTTAACCCTGAAACATTACGACCACGTGTAATCATAAAGTTAAATATGAAATACCTAAGTGGTATATTTTTAACTTAGTGTATGAATTGAGAATAATACTGATACATATTATACAATCAATAAATAGCTGTAGGCGTCTCATAATATTAATAATGTCGTAAATACTTTATCTTTATAACAAGTTATTAATATTTATTATTTAATTATATTTTAAGACGACAAGCGCTTTCATATTAGATGATGTTTAGCATTATGATATTTTAATGAATTTTGAAGCAGATGGCTATGTAGTTTCATTTATGTAAGTATAGCGTGCTACTTATTATATTAAATGTACACATAACTTGCAGAATCTATGAAAGACTTGGATATCGATTATTATCTTACGCAATAAAGGAAGAACATTGAAATAGTCAGTCTCATGTAAACAAAGGACCTACGTATACATACGTACGTATCTATTTACAGCGAGCTGTAAATTGTGATATTAATGACATCGTAGAAGGGAAATCACAAAAAAATAAATATCTTTTTAAAAATTAAAATAACATTCCTTAAAAAATTGTCCAAAGGAATCTTCACTTGGTATATTGTCTAATTCTAAAACTATGTGTACCCCCCACGTCAGTGGTGGACTAAGGATGGTCGTCGGAGGCCCGGGGCGGAAAGTTGAACTGGGAGGCCTCCCAGTGTAAAAAGTTGATTTAACTTTACATAATGACAAATGTGTCATAGAATTTTTCGCTGACTGATACATATTTCATAGATTGTTGGGTTTTGACGATCTTTGTTGTAGCAACTGTGTTTAGAGGCCCCTACGGATCGGAGGCCCGGGGCGGACCCCTGCTTCCACCCAAGCCCTTCCCCCCCGCCTTAAGCCGCTAGAGGTACACATATCCTCTATTATTAGTTGTGGGGTATACGACTCAATTTTTAATAAAAAAAACAAGCCCATCAAATGCATTAATTAAATATATGATGTTAGTGACATATATTTTGCTGTTTGTTTCTATTAAGTAATTAACAAACTAATAATGTATATATTATTTAGAATACTAATGTAAATTTATATACCAAATTTCATAGGTTAAGTGAAAAAATAACAAGTTATGAGAGGGAAAAAACACAGTTAAACCTTTCGTGTAGTATGCAACTATACACATTGGTTGGTCTTCGAAAATTTGCATAACGCGCAGCCGAGATTTTCCTATTGTTATCAAAAAGTTAATAACGAATGGAAAGTAACAAAACATATGAAACATATACCTATATTTAAGGATAAAATACCGCCAGACATTGAATATTATATTATCATTAAACTACCTAGCTGTTACCCGCGACGTTAACCGTATAATATTTAAAAAAAATATCGTTCCACGGAAAAGATGCTATGAGGTTCATCACTGAAGAAGCCATCTACCTATTTCTGTTTTATTTCAAAGGGCATGCTAAGGGAAAGACACTAATTCGCGGCTTTACAATTTAGCCCACAGAAATTGTAAGTAACAGCACAACGGTGGTCAATATGACATGTTGCGACGCAGTATCGTGTGTATTTGTTTTACCCCTCAAGCTTAAAAAAGCGGTGATACGCTATTTTCCACAACCTAATGTTTAAATTACAATATGTTTAGTCTTAATATATACGTATCACGAGTTGAACGAACAAATAAAATTCAAATTGTCTGCCATATTGACACGCTCTGTGTTCCTATTTTTATTCACATTTGTAAACTTCGATACATGTATTGTATGTAATATTATCTGTGACACACATGAATAACTAATTGAATGACCATCGATATTGGGCGGCAGTACTATTAGTTAATATTGGTTACACTTGACAATCTCGTGCTTTAGAAACACTTCACCGCCACACTATTATGACGCAAATTACGATCATTAGTATTGAATGTCCGATTTTGATCATCTACTTTTGCCGTTGGCTGTACATATATTATCTATCATTATAAGATAGCAGAAATAAATACTTATGCCGGTAAATATAACGAATTTATTTTTTATTTGAATGTTAACTTAAAGCCCTTAAAATATTTGGGACTTTTAGGTATAAAGTATGTATTGTAATAAATATCGACGTTACGATAAATATCGACAAAGAATCGTCTTTATCATGTTAAGTATAACAAAATTACATTCGTTATATCCATTATACGAAATATATTCATTGAATCTGACTAGACTATGAGATTTTTGAGTTTTTTTAACATGATTACCTTGAGACTTATATTGTTGTACGATCTCGACTATTTGACCTCATATACTGTAATATACTTAATTATATATATATAAATAAGTTTACGCTACACTTAAACGGTATGTTTATATGATACACAAAACAATGAGATTATATATAAGAAACAGACTCTAAAGTTGCCGATGTATGAAATGTCCATATATAAAAAGGTTTTACCTGGTCAGACACCTCTTATATAGTTTTTTAGTATTCTTATCTGAACACGCAACCTCATGAGGTGACCCGGACAGGTGAGAGGTGGCACAAATATTGGACAAAATAGATATAAAATTGTAGGTACGTAGGTACTGTACTGGTGCAGCTCTACCACAATTTACGACATGTAATAAAGAACATCTCGCCTGTTAGCGGTTAAGGCGAGAAAGTTCCGTAAATTAGAATTCTACAAAGTCCTAATTTGACTATTTTACTTTATTTCTTGTAAATTGCTTTTTTTGTTTGTATCCGTCAAATATCTGCTTAGTTTCTTGGTTGAGCCTTTAAACGCTTAATTAATTAATATATAATAAGTAATATTTTGTAAAATGTATAAAACTTCAGTAGGTATTCAAGTTCCAAGCAACCAAGAAAGCTAGCCTTCGTGCACGCTGTGGTGTTAAAAGTTCACGGATTTACTTTGTGTGGTACAACTTCATAATTAATAATCTTGATATAATTCCATGTTTATATATGTTATTGCCTGTATGCAGTAAAGATGCCAGTGATAATATCAGAAAATTAAAATGTTGTAAGCCTTTAATTTTCGTAATTCAAATGTAAAGATGATTAAGTATCTCAAAGTCAATGGGATATTGAAAAGTAATTAAAAAAAAAACAAATAGTTTTCATGTTTTATATATGAGGTATAAATAAAATCAAAATCACGAAACAACTTTTTACTTATTTAATTTAATTTATAAAGCTTTAACTGCAGGCGTGAGCTAGTTAGGTATTATTATTCAGTGTATAATTAAATACTATACGTATAGTATATACTTACAATATGTACTTACAATATTTTAGAAGTCGAAAGAAGAAAAAGAAGAATGGGGCTCTTGATCAAAGAGTAAATAAACAGAATACATACTACTAATTAACTGCTTTTATTAATAAAAGCAGCATTAATAAAATGCTGCATTAATGCAGCCTAATTTTTTATAATTATTTTAAATATTTTGTTTATTTACGTTCTAGATAGGTACAGCCAAAAGTGACTTACCTATGCCAGGAAAAATTGTTGGCTGTTATTCAATATTGTGAACGTTTATTAAAGATGATTAATTATTACTTGATGAATTGACGACCATAAGTTAAGTTAGACAAGATTAAAATGTCAAAATATAACAAAATTGTTGTTGTAAAATGTTTTTAATTAAGAACACGTGATTAAATAAATTGTTATATAAATGTAAATTGCATAAATAATAACGCGTATTCGATCACCTAAATAAATGTTATTGGATGCAATATCTATGGATGGTACGCAGTATACGTTATAAGAATAATGGTATGGAGATGTTTAGGTCGTCGGATTACCTTACGGGTGTACGGCAATGACCCGCAGCGACTAGACCGGAGTGCCAGTGAACTCGCAGGCAGTCTTGTCATAGGCGAAGTAGATACGAGTAGGTTATCGGTGAGAGCGAGGTACGCAGTCACTAGTCACTTGAAGAGCGCGAGTTCTCGGCCGCGCACGACCGTCCACGATGCCACTCCCTCGAACACTCGATGATTTTGGCCCTGTGAAACAGGCATGTGCACTGATTCGCCTGTCATTACCTAGTCTCATATTCCACATGTGCCAATTGTAATCCACGCTGTTACTACGTAAATATACTATGTTGCTCCGGGTTATATTTGTTTTAGAACGTTATTATAATAATATAGTTTATATTCCTTTTCGTATTTATCTTATGTGCATTTACTACTAATATTCTTTGCTTACTACTACTTGTTTTCATATCGACAGATTTCTATAATATCGTTAAATTCTTCTTGATAACCCAAGCGCTCTTAGATAATATAATGTAACGTTATAAAAGTAGACATGTGAAAATAACAAAGTGGAAATAAAACGTTATTCGCTTTACAAGTTCACAAATTTTAATATGAGTATCATATTAGAGGATTCCATGTAAGAATTCCAAAAGGATATTGCCTGTATATGCAGATGATTTATTGAATGTTTAAATCAGGTACCATTTTTATTGATATTTTTAGACGGAGATAGTATATTTTGAATAGACGGAGAGATATCACTCAAATGTTTATTAATACTAAACCCTTGCACATACATAGTTACCTATACGGTTTTATAAAAAAATCGAATTTCTAATACAGAATTGTATATTTCAAAATATGCTTCGAATTTTGTAATTATACTCCACAATTTAGAGCCGTTTGTCTTCGAGACGTAAGCGAAATTATTATAATCGATAGCTGTAATTCACATCTTAAGAATTGTACATCCATAATACCTAAATTTATTTAAGAAAATGATTCTAATTTATGCTATTTGGAGGTTAATGGAATGTGAAACATATATGTATATGTGAAGTCTTCACTTGGTAAAGCACCTCTTAAAGATTTTTTTGTATTCTTGCCTAAACACACCTCATATGAGGTGACCCGCACAGGTGAGATGCGGCACAAATATTAGACAAAATAGATATAAAATTATAAAAAACGGGTACTGAATTCGTGCAACTCTACCGCAATTAACGACATGTAATAAAGAATATCTCGACTGCTAGCGGTTGAAGTGGTAAAGAAAGTTCCTCAAATTAGAATTCAACAGTCTTCATTTAAATATTTTTATTTATATGTAAATTTTATTATCGTGTAGGTATGAGATAGGTAAATCCATGGTAAATCACAATTTTGTTAACGAACTTCAAAAAAGGAGGAGGTTTCTCAATTAGACCGAATATATGTGATTTTAATAAAAATAATTGAACTGCCTATAAGCTTTGAGAATAAAATTAACTACGTATAAATGATAAATACGAGTAAATATATGACGTTTTATAG
The DNA here is from genome assembly GCA_014595695.2 of Epargyreus clarus clarus. Taxonomy (NCBI): domain Eukaryota; kingdom Metazoa; phylum Arthropoda; class Insecta; order Lepidoptera; family Hesperiidae; genus Epargyreus; species Epargyreus clarus. The sequence continues at coordinate 160,838 of JACTTY020000027.1, forward strand.
CAACAAAAAACGTAATTCCGATGACAATGATCAGTCTCCACACTGCATAAAAAACCTCCACATTTGGTCTTTTTGTAAAACAAAAATCTACCATAGCTCCTACATTGCTTCAACGCCCGCCGATTTTCTTCGGAACTTTTGCTGCCCCCTGTAAGTGTCATGGTCGCTCTAAATAGCACTCTCTGAGAGGCGTTTTCTCCCACTTTGAGGAACACTGGTATAGAGTATTAAGAAAAAAAACTTATTATTTCTAAATAGGGTAATTAATTCAATTGTAGTTTTAATTAACCTACAAACTGTTATCTTAAGTCGCGTTTGTATGTAGGTACATGCTACTACACCATAAAATGTAGGTCCCTGTTATAATATATCTAATATATTCTATTATGTATAATCACAAAAATGTAAATTTTATAATCTTTCCAGTTTTTTTGAACCTTCGAAGCTGTATGTCGAAGAAGAGTTCATAATTTAGTATTAATCTTAATACATTTCTATGCATTCAAATAGGTTTGTAGTCAAAAAATTATTATGAATACGTTTTAGCGTTAAGCAGTGGGGTACATGATTCCCTAATAATAATATCTGTTTTTACCCTAAAGCATATAAGGAAAACCGCAACATAAAATTATAAATCGATAATGATAATGTGTTCGACCATCTAAACAAATGATATGATAGTTACCGCGTTATAAGCGTAATATTGTTAAGTGGATTTCTGACCTTTCTGGGGTATAGCTACGTCCCGCAGCTACTAGACCGAAGTGCCACAGAACTCGGTAGACAGTCTTGTCGTAGACGAAGTGAAGTACATACGAGTAGGTCAGAGAGAGTGAGTCAATTGTCACCCCGAGGACTAATTACGAGTGCCAAGTTGATAGAGTGCCTCGATGATTTTGGTCCTGTGAAACCGACATTTGTATATTATTAACATTACCTATTATTCTAGATGGTAATTCACGTAAACATTATTACGCTGCTACGTCTAATATTCTGCTACTAGTATATCATCAAATACTTTCGCCCAACGCTACATCGATGTCACTTCATGTGTTTGAGTCTGTTTTTTTCGCTATATCGTTGTCGCTTTAGCAATGCGACTGCGGCCTTACATTTATTAGTCAACTGCGAGGAAGGGTTATGGGTGCCCGTCTTAGGATGTTTGTAATATTCTTTATTAAGTACATCGTATTTTCAAATCGCTAAAGGGACTTTTCATTTGGTTCGTCTTACAAGTGAGGTAGCTATAAAATGCAATTGAGTGCTGATTTTTTATGGGATATTATAATAAGGGTGCCAAATAAAGCGGATCATCGTAAGGATTAAAAAATATATTAATTGTCTTTTTATGTCGCTTTTAATTTTAATTTATAACTGAATCATCCGAATAGCTACAAATAATAACAATAAATTCAAACAACATTTGTTGGTCCATGTTCAATTAGTTTTAGTTTTCCTGGTAATGTTCTCGTAATCACTTAATACAAATAGCTATGTATATTACTATATTCTAATAGGTAATATTGTATTTCTTGTTTCACTATTAAGTTTACTACAACGCGGTAAATAGATTTGCGTTTAGGCGATGGAGTCTTAATAATAGCGTAAAAAATTGGAAATAATCGCTGTAAACAAACACGTGATTCGATATTTTTGTATACCTAACTGTTTAAAACATATTATATATTGTTTATGTCTTCTATATATATAAAAGGAATGTTTGTCTGTATGTCCTTTATAGAATCGTAAACTATGCATTTGACTATGTGATGACTGATGATCTTTAGCAAAGTTGTTGTGCATGAAGTTTTCTGGGTTGGTACGAACAACTTTCGACAGACGGCGCCACTATCATTCCAATGAAGGTACAAATTTTCAGTTATGTATATGTATTATGTATGTCATGTTACTTTTTTAAATGCGGGCGAAGCCGCGGGCTCTACTAGTTCAAGATAAATATGTAACTTCCGCGGAATACTAGTTGGAACATACGAAGCGATTATGTTAGTAGTTTATTTGGGATATTTACTTATTGACAGATAAGGAAAATTAAGTCAGTAGGGAGTTAATAGTGAGACAGACTTTTGCGAGGCGTTTCAGCTTAGTCCTCAGGGGTAGCGGCGCATCTGTGGCCGACCTCAGGTAGGAATATCTAAATCCTATCTGCGGTTGATTACAGATGTCCATGGGCGGCAGTAGCCACTTACCATCAGGTGGACTGCATGCTCGTCTGCTACTCTTATATTATAAAAAAAAAAAAAAAATATGAATTCGTCATACAAGTCTGTTTGAATACAAGACCTATATTTATTTCATAATTTTGATCCTTATAACCATCGACCGTTCATCACTGATTTTGAAGGATACCTAAGTACTAACTCATTTCTGTGTAAGACAAAAAGTGAGCATGCAGACCATCTGATGGTCAGTGGCTACTATCACCCAAGGAAATCTGTAAACAAACCTAGATAGGATTAGATATTCCTACCTGAGGTTGGCCACAGATGCGCCGCTACTCTTGAGGACTAAGCTGGAACGCGTCGGAAAAGCATGTCTTCCTTACCACACCTACAAATAGTAGGTACAGTCACGAGCATAAATATATGACTATGGGCAGATTAGCAAAAATATCTGACCCATGAACGAGTTCAGTAATATCTGCCTGCAAGAACGCAGCAAAAATATCTGACATTAATAGGCAGCAAAAATATGTGACGATAACGTTGATCAAATAATTATGACCACCTTACGAAGCAAAAATATGTGACAATATTAATCTATTGGCTTTTGTTATTCCGGCTCAAAATACAACTCGAACGTCAAGCCACGTTCTTCTTCTTTTTTATGGTAAGTCATAGAATCGTATCAGCCAGTGACTTTATAAATAAGAACTTATTATTATAAAAATAACACACCATGAAAATAATACTAAAATAATAATAATAAAATAATTAATTAAAATAATACTATAATAAAAAAAAATTGAATAGGTTTCTAATGATACACTTTCAAACGATTCCGAAACGTCACACGGCTGCGTTGGATAAATAAGATCTACTTACCCACTTTTTAACGATAATAATGTATCAAAGCGATATCAAAATCACATACTATTTCTCCGATAATATTTCTAATTGTAGAACTTCGTATTGCTAATATAAATAATTAAGGTTACATGTATCAATTACCTGATGCGGTAACTTTTTGTCGTAGCAGAATATTCGTGGCCATTTTAGTTTAATAATATATAATTATTTTTGTTGTGTATAGGGTAAAAATGAAACTTTTCCTATAATTTGTCATCTAATCCCAGAATTTAATCGGTATAAGGGACACTATTCGATAGTTGAATAATATAAGGTATATTTATTTGTTTCAAAATGAACTCTTTCGACTCCCGTATAGGGATATTTTAAATAATTCGCCAAGTACGAGTCGAATTCGCACATGGAGGCTTCCGTACCACCAGATGTTTACTATTTTATACAAATAAGTAAAACACTTATTTTACGGTTCCCTTTTTACCCTTTGGGTACGGAACCCTAAAAACTAATGATTTAGTATTAATTTTTATCAAAATCGGCCTCATAACTCCTTTAAGCATTTTTCGCTAATCCTTATAGATTCGGAAAATTCACCCTGTTAAAATACATTAATTATCCTGTATTTGTTTTTAACCCTGTTTTTTTCTTAATTATATAAAAAAAATATGAGAAAATATTTATAACGTGTTTTTTGCTCATATTCTTTCTCCGGAAAAATACATTGGCCCCTTTGACCGGTAGGTTGATATATTCACATCAAAGATATTTATAAATCATGTCAGATATTATTGCACCTTAGTTGACTTCACATGTCATAACACATGTCACAATTATTTTATCAACGTTATCATCACATATTTTTGCTGCCTATGAATGTCAGATATTTTTGCTGTGTTCGTTCAGGCATATATTATTGAACTCGTTATTGGGTCACATATTTTTGCTGATCTGCCCATAGTCTTATATTTATGCTCGTGACTGTACATCCTTATATACAGCCTTTTATATAACTTAGACAAATAGTTATATAAATAGTAAATCCTTATTACAAGTTTTATCAAACTTGCTCTGCTAGTTCCTAGATACAAATTTTGCAACAGAATTTAAGACCAATGAACCCCAAACAATTGCGCTAAAATTTTCCAAACACATGTGGTTTGGATGACAACGCATGATATGTTTATTATAGTGACGTTAAAGCCAATATGGAGGATACCCTACAATGGCCAATTATTATTTTTTAACTAGTCACTTGATACTCATTTCGTCGAAGGTATCAATCAAAGCTTTTTCAGGGACGAATACGAAAACAAGACTAGACATGAGATTAGACGTTGATGAGGAGATGGCTGGGTGGACTGAGATAGAGAGAAGTGATATTGAGATGTGGCATTGTTTTGCAAAGATGCTCTCCGGAACGATGGATGCGGTGTCTCAATAATAGAACTAATCGTAACTTTCTCAATGACTTGCTCAAGTCGGTATGACAATAAGTTATAGATAGTCTGACAAACCAGATTCAATGTAGCAGTTAGTAGAAAATTATGTTTTCTTTTGTTGCAATTGGCTTGCGTGTAGCCTCAATCATACTTGCTGATAAGTGATGTGAGCCCTGATACATACATATTGATATATCGTATGCTTGTCTAGAAAGTCACTGAAGGTCATGGTCAGAAGATTCACTTTTGTCTTACAGACTCCTGCATCGTAGTTTTGTGTTGGTTGATGTGTGTCCACACACTTACCCACACTAACGTAGTATACGTACTTATAAGTAAATGGTTGGCTGAATAATCGATAAGGAGCCAAAGTGCACTTGTATAAAAACAGAAGAAGAGTTTAAATTAGTTAATTACGACCTAATATTGGGTGAGTAGGTAATAAAAAGTAAATCATGCAAAAAATCATCATATTCTGGTTAATAAAGAAATCATGTGATTTGTATCTAGAAAGCAAGTATGTAAGTACGTAATCTATGTTGTACATATAATGTTAAAGTTTATTATTCCTTATTTTCTCACAAAGTGTATTATATTTTCTTTGCGTTATGGATTATAATTATCTATAGAAGTACGCTATGAACCCGGAAACAAAAGCAAAAATACATGGTTCTCATAACTAGGCGACATCGGAGCGGTTTTTCACGGGTTTCTCTAAGTGATCTACTTGCGCCCGAGAAAGCTTGTATATTGAAATATGTATCAACACAGGAGCAAAATTACATGAATCATCTACAAAATAACACGCTTAACAAAACGCATGAGCAAGTGCATTGTGGGAGGGTTTGCAGGGGAACTGAACTGTTTAAATTGGACCACTTTCCACGCTTCGATGTTTCACTAATTTATATTTATTTTGCGACAGAAATCTGTAGAAATCAGTAGAAACTATAAAGTGAGAACAGAGTTAAGATGGTTTAGTTGGTAAATAATACATAATAACCGATGACATCTTTAGAACCATTGAACTATCTGCAACCCGATTTCCAATATTTGGAACCCGATTACCAATATGTAAACGTCGAAATGTATTCAGAGTAAATTTGAAAATCACTGATAATATCGGTGTTTTAAGACTATGGAGAATCCCAAAAATTATGATTAAGTATCTTATGACTTTCTAAGATAGTTTATCTACATGGTACTTGAGCCTCATCAACATTAGAACCTTAACAAAATCTTTCACGTCTCCATATCGTAAAATCTTTGATATGTTATCTTCCAGATTAACAATAATAATTAAATACTACGAGAAAATGAGAAAAAAGGTCTAAGAATCGTATTATAGAAGAAATATAATATAATGTTACACAATAGTGCGCAAGTAAATACCATTCATAAACAAATTTCACTTGATGAAACTAGACCTATGTTTTCTTTCTAGAGCAGCGATAGTTATGAGCACTAATACGGTTACGGTCACGTCGGTTGAACTGGATACATTTAGCTCACAGGTTCTCAAACTTACTTTGTCTCTCGCCCGTATTTAGTATCACTTATTTTCTAGCGCCCCCCAAAATCTCCGCACTTTGGACACAGGTAATTATTTAACAAAATTAAAAAAAAAAGTTTAGTAATTTTGATAATTTTCTCAGTCAGTTTTCTCAGAAAAGCCGTTCAATTGAAACCCACAACATGACGACGTAGCTAATCTATTCAAATATTATCAATACAAAATCTATGTTCAATCGGTTGGAGTCAACTGGCTTAATTCAGTTGCTAAATTTAATTATATCCTATAACAATAAGCCGCCGAATACAATTACAAATTTCTCTAGGCTTTTCTCAGCTCCCTGTAAACTCCAGTGACCACAAGGGGGTGTTACCACCCGCTTTGAGAAACACTGATTTAGCTCAACATGGAATAGTCGATCCCGAGTCAGTCAGAACTACTCGTAGAATGTAACTTGTCGCGTGAAGTTGTTATCGGACTACTCTATAAAATTTTGCTTTTGCTCGACATAATAGTTGAAGAAGAAACAAGAAGCATTACAGTTCTAACACAAACAATTGTGACGTCGTAGTCGTAAAGCATGACATGGTACCTACTTATAATACTGTCTAGAATATCCATCTCTCACTTTTACTTAGCGTACCTACTAAATTTATGCCTGGAATTTCCTTTGAAGAGTCGCAGCATATATCTACTTAATGTAAGATTGTTTTCGAATTTATGTTTAATTTACATAAATCACTTGTAGTATGTAATCAGCTGATAAGGGAAAACTGTCTAAAGATAAGCATTAAAGTTAACCGGCGAACTGGACGTATAATTCGAACAGGCGGGTTGACCTAGTGGTGGTGGGCAGCTAAAAGCGATATCGCTGCATAATGACGGTGGCAGGGAAGGTGGTCGCAGCGGCAAGCGGGCACCGTGCGTACAGTGCGCGCGCACCTCGCCATGCGAACACGTTCGCCTCATGGCGCGTCATCTGACGCTGCTAGCGCTGATCGCTTGCGCGGCGGCCGCACGCCGCTCGCCCCAACACTCCTCGGAAGCCTCGGATTCCGACCTAGACCCCTTCGCGCTCTGGGAAGACTACGACACATACGAAACGCCGCTTCCCTCGCGGTCCACCACAAAACCTAGTGCCAAAGTGATATTAAAGACCAAAGTGCCCACGCTAAACGTGACTATGAAAAACAAAAGTGAACTCAAAGGTAACGGCAAAGATAATAAAAACAAAATAATAAAAACAACAATTAATATACAAAGTCATACGAACTTTATAGTGACGAAGCGACCTGCGTTAACTGAATCGCCACTTGATCCGTTTACGCGGATTCCGCTACAATCTGTGGTAGAGCTTGGAGATCAACAAGTGTGGGTGGGCGATGTGATGCACAAGCCCACACGTAGTACAAAGAAACCGACAACTTCTCGTCGGCCAAATACTTCGCGGAAACCCTCAACGACGCGTCGCCCTCAACGAACTACCCGACGGCGGACAGTCACCACGTCCCGGCCATCCACCGCGCGACCCGTGCGTCACGTTACAAAAGCAACAAAGGCTCCGTCGAACAAGAAGCCAACATGTCCACCAAAAAAGGCCTGGTGGCTCTCCTCGTTTTTTCAAGACAATAAAGCCCAGAAATCTAATAAGAAGCAAGTGAAAACAGGTTGGTTCATTGTCAAAATGCATCCTTATTTAAAATTCAAATGTTGTACATAGTTTTTAGAAAATTAATATTTGAAAACAGAACCGTAATATAATTTTAATTATCACTGTAACATTAAAAATAATTACCATAACATACAATTAAATTGTGACCTTTAAAATATAAAATGATAGATACCCACTTCATACTTAATTAAAGGAATTTAGTTTACTAATATACTGTTTTCACTTCACGCTTCTCTGGTCATATTTATGGTATGGAGACTAGTAACATAATTATTATAGAAACAAAACGCGATTACTTAAAAAATATAGCTTATGTTACTTCCATAGTTTAGAATCCAACGACACCTCATATTTTAAATCCGTCAAGTTGTTGGGCTGGAGGCCATACCATAGAATGAGACATACATAAATGTTTGAAAAACATTACCTCTGCAGTCGGGTAAACACTTCATAGAAATTGAACATCATGTTCATTAAAATTTATAACTTTACTCGTACGTGCTTTCTCAAATGTATCTAAAATAGGTATCTTTATAGTGCAATAAATTCTGGTACGCACTAATCAAGGTAGACACATACATACCACACACATATAGGTACCGTTCATTACGTTTTCTTAACCGTCAAATCTAAATGATTCTTAAACTGAAAATACTTTCAAAAACGTTGAATAGTACAGAAATGAACCAGCTCACATAGTTTATGCACATTAGATTATATTTATGTACAACATTTTAAATGAACACTGAACATTTGTTAAAGTCTGAATTGAGCACTACTTTCCATCTTGTTTGACGTCTAATTTTTCAGTCTAGAAATGCAGAATTGTATTAAAATAAACATAAAAGTGGTGGAAGTGTTTTAACCTAAAACTTCTGCTTCTAATTCTTGATAATTCTAAAATACACATAATACAATACACATAAGAAAAAAACTATATATTGTTAATTTAAGTATTACGAGCAGATGAAAACTACAAAAAGTTAATATAGAGTTAGTAGTCAGAAATGAGAGAGTAGAAGCTCAGAACAATGTGCTTAGGTTATTCTTCCGAGAGTAGAAGAAGTGTTATTTTTAATCTATAATAATACCTGCTGACCCGGCAAACGTTGTGTTGCCATATAAATAAATAAATGTTAAGGGTGAACAACCCTTATCACTTAAGGTAATATGAAAAAATAGATAGTAGCCGATTCTCAGACCTACTGAATATGCATATAAAATTTGGTGAAAATCGGCAAAGCCGTTTCGGAGGAGTAGGTACGGTAACGAACATTGTGACACGAGAATTTTATATACAAGATGTAAATAGGCAATAATAAAGCAGTTCCATACTATCTGTCTTCCTTTTGTCAATCGTTTTTTTTCTTTTGTTTTTGGTAGCGATAAACGAACTTAATGTTATCATTTAAAAAAAATGTTAAAATTTTTGTTTATGGTCGAATTTCGACTTCTAGGTCAGCACTATTTGTTTTTAATACACCGACACTTCATAATACACTTAACTTTTCAATCAAACTGATTGTAAATTTAAATAAAAGTTAACTACCACTACAATAGAGTGTAACGAATGGATATTTAATAATTCGAAACGCCTCGAATATAAGTTGTTCCATTTTCATCATCTTCGCTATGTTCAAAACCGTTAAGGCACTTTTTGCACATTTACACGCTCGTCAAGACATTACCGTTTAATCGACTAATGTTGTTTTTATAGAAAACATGATATTATGCATCCTAGGCTTCCATTAAATACAACATTATCATGTTATTATGTGACCAGTAAATTAAATTTATAATATTTAAATAAACTTTTATGTATCTTTAAAGTAATAAATAAAAAGAAATTATAGAAAAATGCATTTGGACGTGTACGCACCAACTAAATAAAATTACACGTCAACAAATATTCGACACCTAATAAAATTGAACATGTTTTATGATCTTTCTAAATCTGTATTCATTTTAATAGATAGTGAGTCATTTATTTCTGATCAAAACTGAAAAGTTGAACATCGTACAATACTTAACTGGCTCTCCGTTACAATAGTTTTGTACTTACTACTTTGTTGTGTAGACCGCATGGAGGCAGTTAGTTACACTTGCTTACAATCCGATACCCCGATATGTGGAAGAACCACAAGTTCTTGCATCAAATTTAAACGCTTTCAAAAATTATACTACTTGAAACAGACAACGAGCCAGGTGAATGAAAAAACGAAAACGGTTATGAAATAATTAACAGTTAATCTTAACAACGCAGAGGAGGTATTACATGTAAGTTTGATAGGGCAGAAAAAAAATGAAATGATAACTACTTACATATAAATATTAAATCTTATAATCCGTTCTGCTATGTATAAGGCGAAGAACACTTAAAGGCGAATTCGATTAGACTACTGTCCAATACGGTGCCATGAGCCATTTAAGGCTAATGACGCCTCATCGTTAATTTCCGGTTAGCTCGATAGGAAATAATCAGACGACTATGAGGAAAATGTCTACGAGAATGTTGTATGTTTCTTAGTAGCATTTTTCACGTTATATTCTAAAGAATTTTACCAAAGAAAGTAGGTGGCATATAGTGGTTAAATAAAGGAAAATTTTAGTTCGATAAATAAAGAAAAAGTTTCGACTAGAAGCACCACCATCATACCAGTTTCTGCTTTATAAAAACTGAGTTAGGCATTACTGAGTTTTGGTTAGAAAAGTGTTATAAGGGAGAACCACTTATATGAGGCGTTCCTACTTAGACCTCTAGGATAGCATAGCATCTGTGACCGACCTCAGGTAGGATTCTGATCTGAAGTGGATTGTAGATGTCAATGGGCAGCAGTTCACTTACCATCAAGTGGACTGCATGCTGGTTTGCTACTTGTATAATACCTATAAAACACTTTAATTACATCTAATTACTACTACTAGTAATTAGATGGACGTAGTTCTAGAAACACATATTTATTACGGTGTAAAGTATCTTTCCACTGACCTACTCATACACGCCCGTGAAGCGTTTATAGATTAGTAGACTATTTGAATTTAAGAGGACGGCATTGTAAAAAATGAGGATTGTACTATTTTATGATGAACATTACCGTTCTTAGATTAGATTGTTATAAAAACAATCGTACAAAAGTAGTTTTATATCACGGCGTGCGTAAATGGACGTTTTACGCACGCTTCGCGTGCGGGGGGTTTTCCCATTTCCGACCCCGTAATATAAAATTTTATACAACACGCGGACGAAAAATGTTTTTCTGACTCGTGTGATTGCAGTCCTCGCCTGCGGCTCGGCCTGCAAACTCACACTTGTCAGAAAAAAATTTTTCGTCCTCGTATTGTAATGTACTATTTTGTATTAAAATGAGTTGATTCACAAGTTTGTCTTATTAACGCTTTGTTTGTGGTTTCACTACTGGAATAATATTATTCTATCACAGTACCATTTTATGACGGACATTAACATTCTTAGATAAGTTTGTTACTAGAAAATATGTACCTAAGTATGTATGTGTACCTATGTATATTTTAACACGCTTTTATTAGCTTGGGTTGTATGTATGTATGTAACGGAATCTTTGAACTCAATTTTCACAAAGTTCCACAACTCTGATTAATTTGAAACTTTACACACATATGACCAATGACAATGCAATAATTTGATAATAGTTTCCCATTATTCTTATTAGATAAATTAATACCCCAATTTATGAGTTTGTCACAGACTAAAAAAATTAAAATAAGTAATAACTAAAAAAAAAATAAAAAAACACGTTTTTAATGCTAATCGAACTACAATCTTGACAATATTTTTTAATGACAAAGAATTTAATATCTATATTAAGTTATTAAAATAATAATTCAATTCAGAGTAAAAGGTTTGACTACCTTCACTGGTATACTAATAGTTACTAGTTTCACTGATGTAATAATATTACTCTCTAGTCTCTACATTGAGTTATAAGACTATCAATGGATTCTGATTCTATAGAGTACTACTTCACAAGTCAAATCTTCATTAATTATGAACTTCGTAATTCACTTGCGATCTTGTATATAATCGGACATGTAAGAAAAAAATCTGATATAACAACACGAACCACTCTAGAACAATAAACACAGGCGTGTCTTAAACAATCGTACCTAGTTGGTGTCATTAGACAGTCGTTAAGACTTCCGAGAAACCGTGAGGCAACTGTTTCTTCAACACCACTTTACCCACTTGTACAGACCCGTGTCAAATAAAATATACAAAATGGATTATGTTTTTTGCCTACACATTTTATCATTTTTCTGTTATTATAACGCATGTCTAAATCGCCAAGTGCAAGTCAATCACATCAATGGCCAATCAATCAAACTAGCACAAGGTTCATTAATTTTTTAAGGCATATGGAGGGTTCATTTAATTTTCGAAGTAAAACTTCTTTAGGCACATCGGGCACTCTTATGCGGTATGCGGAAAACTTGCTGAACTCGCATGACCATCTGGCTTAAATATATAATATACGGATGTGTGTTCTGAGTTTTTTTAGTATTTAAGCATGTGATAGATATAGAGATATAACAAATATATGCATTATTAAAATTTAAAGTGTCATCATCATTCATCATCATCATGTCATCTCATTACAGTTCAATTGATAAACCGAAAAGTATTGATTTATTATATGCGGCACACATTTATTATTGAACGTTCTATTTTGTATTTATTGTTATATAATAGTTATAATTATCTAGAAATTGAGATCCATGTGATATACGGACTTACGGACTTATAGCTTAGGCTGTGGTTTTAACCATTAAGTACAGAATCATAAAAAGGTAAATTCGTATTTTCACTTTCATGTTATTCGAAAAAGAACCAGATAAGAAGACATTGTGGACATTTCGTATGATTTGAACATCTATAACATGAATGCTAACATGGGCCGATCATATAAATACTATCATTGATGTGAAAGCGGCTTACCACAGCTTTAGAAAACTAATGCAAAAGTTTCTGCAATCAAGGCTAAATTAGGTGTGACGGTGGTTCCGCACCAGTCAAACATTGGAATAGTGATAAATCGGGGATATTACGACTTTAATGAGCTTTCACAACTAACACGAAATAAACACTTGCTGTTTTACTAGGTACCTACATCTTATTTTATTACATCTTCATTGAGGAATAAATCACATAACATTTTAATTACTTATTTATCAGACGCATTTAACTGTTGCTAAGAATGAAAGGAGTAAATTCTAATTAAATTAATTCATTAATTAACAGGTGTAAAATGTAATTTACCTGATACGTCCAAACGACGATTTTGTGAAATAACACCAATTTGCCACTAAATTGACATAGGAAGATTAATTAATACCTTCATTATATCTTATTGATAATATTTTCATACATAATGTAGAGGCCAAGCTTTTCTTTTTTCCGGAATGTCGAGGATTTTCCATAATAAGTACGTATGTGTGGCACTCATTCTTGGTCACATTTCAACATACTCGTATGAGATATCTTTGGATTCGTTTAAATAGTGGGAGTGACTGTATTTGGGATAAGCAGTGATAGCCTAGTGGTTAAGAAACTCGGCCTCTCGATCGAGGGGTCTGAGGTTCAAACCCAGGCACGCACCTCTGATTTTTCAAGGTTATGTGCGTATTAGAAATTAATTATCACTTGCTAAACGGTGAAGGAAAACATCGTGAGGAAACATGCATACCTGAGAGATTTGTAAAAAAAAATCCCAAAGGTATGTGAAGTCTTTTACGAGGGGGAAACCTTCAAAAGGTACCCTATGCCGTGGGAGCGGCACGGAGTTATGTGGGATTCTTACCGCACTAAAACCCCCCCGGTGGCCGTCCTCGGCGTTGCGTAGAGGACTCCGAGATCTCCAAAGGAACGCAACCGGAGTCCTCTTAGCGCGTTGCCCCATCGGGCTCTGACCAGGTGAGCTTGATGCTCGCCACACCGTCTGGTGGACACGACGGTATGCGACCACACATACCGCCGTCCTTCCCGGGGTCACTAGCCGGGCGGTTCGAGCTCCCACTCTTGCCGCCCGCAACCCCGGAAGCCCCTTTTAGTCGCCTCTTACGACAGGCAGGGGATACCGTAGCCCTATTCTGGTCCCGGAACTACAGGGACAAAAGGTATGTGAAGTCTACCAATACGCACTTGGCCAGCGCGGTGGACTATGGCCTAATCCTTCTCATTATGGGAGGAGACCCTTGCCCAGCTGTGGGATAGTAATGGGTTGTTGATGATGATGACTGTATTTATTATGAAAACGTATTATTTATAAAATAATGACATTGTTTGAAGATTATAATTACTTGATAGTAGGTATTGAATACTTACATTCGTTCGAATCTATAGTGTCCACCGTACGAAGTATCATAGCGTTAAGTGCCATTTATACAAGTATGAAGCGTTTTGTTAATGCAAAAAGAAAGTAAGGATCATAAAATGGCCGTTAACATCACACTTGCGATAGACGAACGGAAAAGTTTTCTTCGGAATTCTACAAATTGTTACTGAAAGTTAAAGTAAGAATATCCAATATATATTAAGAAAGTATTTTTAACACGTGTTTTGAATGAAAGAAAGAGTAATCGTATAAGGATGTAAGCACCGTTTTTGATTGTTACTGGTATTTGCGACCGATGGCTGATTTGATTTAACTGTTGTCGCTCTCCGGTCGCTGACGATGAGAGGCGACCGTCGGTGGCATGGGCTGTCGCACGTGAATTAAGTCCTTACGAGTTATTTGTTAAAATATTTTAGTACAAATGTGGTAACTAGTACACATTATAAATATTGTTTGTTCACAGGATTTTTCACAAAAGTATACCAGTGGTTAATGGGCTCGAAGTCATCGTGGTTCAGCGGTAACTGGTTTGATGAAGTTGAAGCAAAAACTTCCACCACCAGCACCTCTACCACTCCAATACCGCCAACAACCTCTACGAACAATTGGTTCCAAGACCTGCTCGATTCTGAAGAGAACGATGTTGCTGAATCTACGACTAATGCAAGTTAGTGAAGTCTAACAATGTTTTTGATTAAGTACCTACGGCCTAATTCATGATGAAATGAAATGTACATATTTATATATTTAATTTGTATAGGCCAACGACAGCACTTACAAATTGTCAGGTACAACATTTTTCTTAGACTACTACCGGATCGGAACGCGACCTCTACTGAGAAGATCCGCTAAGAAACTCAGTGGGTTTGTCTTTTTTTTAATAATAATTTTTCTCTTTTTTTTAATGCCATCATTTTTACATGTAATTAATAAAGCAGCAGCAGCAGTAGGAGTGGTATGACCCTTTGGTTTGGCGTTCCAAATCCGAGAATCGTTGTCAGGTCATGAGCGCACTGGGCAAGATTTTTAAGCTTACATTCCACAAGAGATTTTTCTAGATAGAGAAATTATCCTAATCATCAAGTTTGATTATCTTAACGACTTTTGTTTTGGTGTAAAATGGGTTATTCTTCGGGGTGGGTCGGAAAAATATTCCCGCTAGAAAGTTGCGGAGGGTTTCGTCAGGCTTGTCTCATATAAAAATACCTCACTATATGAATTACAAACAATTGATTTTAAATCTAAACTACTTATTTGTAATACGCAGTGGGGAAATGAAGTACGATCCAGACCTACCATAGTATTCCTGTGGATGTACCGGTGCCCAGCAGTGAAACATAAAAAGAGTTATAATATAAAGTGTAATAGATTATACTGTATATTTTAATGATGCAGCAAATTTCCGCTTTTGAAGTGCGTTAGTGCATACGTATTCTAAATCATTTACTATTACTTTTATTGTAAATACTTATTGCAATTTATATAAAAGCTGCGTAAGAACTGCAGCAATACATCATATTATTTATTTTAATGATGCACCAATCCGGCTAATCGACAAGCAAAGGTGTTCTTAGTCATGCTACTTAGATTTCTAAATATTTTTGAGCTTATAAACAAGTCCTGAATTAAGTCTAACGAGACACGGCTTTGTAAGGCATGATTACCTCCTTTCTTGGAAGGTGCAACGTTAGACGGCAGGCTACTATTGTTTAAATATGTGTGACATTAGAAAGGTCACTCAGCAACATATCTCTATTTATCTATAATAGATATTCTTTATCTTGCTACTATATTTATCATCATTAATTTTTCTTATTTCACTCTTAGATAAGAAACCACCAAAGAAAACCGCGAAGAAAAACTATAAAGGCTATCAACTTCTGAGGGCATTTCCCGACACGCAGTGGAAAATACGCGCGCTACTAGAACTTCAAGAGGATAGCGAAGGATCGGGCTTGTTGTGGTGGACCCCACCTTCGCTTAACGGCTCCACAGATCTCCTTGTCCCTCCTGATCTCTTGGTGGATGTGAAAGACCATTTGAAATCATCCATGATCGAGTTCGATGTCATTATATGGGACTTGCAAGTAAGACTCACTTAAATGTATTGTGTACTATTAGGTACTCTATGCAACAAATTAAATTGACGCGTTTGTGATTTTAAATTTTAGAGTTTGTGATTTTTAGGTTCATATTTATCTATTTACACGCGACGCGACGCAACAAACATAAAATCCTATTTTATTACAAGATTTTTTTGTTTTTAATGGACTTATCTTAAAAATCGTTATGTATTTTGCGAAACAGTTTTTTCGTCAAAATTATCAAGAGTTTAAGTGTTAAAATTGATAGAGTTACGCGCGGTAAAATTCACTCGAGAAAACTAATTATAAGTAAGAGTGTATTTACGAGTAAGAAAGACTTATTTTATTATTCCTCTATTCTATTCTAGAAGGCAATAACGTACGAAAATCCCAGGCTCTCGAAGAAGCAAAGACTAGAGCTGGAACAATTACGTGGACATCCAATGACGTGGCGACGGTACCATCGCTATGCAGACGTCCTCCGATATTTGGAATACCTCCAACACTCGTACACTGATGTTGTGGAATTGGTGCCTCTCGGTCATTCTTCTGAAGGACGCCCATTAGTAGCTGTCAAGGTAGTGTATATTTTTCGTGTACAGAAATGAAAACGTGAATTTATCTTTTTTAACCGACTTCAAAAAGGAGGTGGTTAGCAATTCGGCCGGTATCTGTTTTTTTTTATTATTTTTTATGTATGTACACGAATTACTCCGCCGTTAGTGGACCGATTTCAATAATAACTTCAGAAATAAGTACTAAACCATCATTTATTTCAATTATTTTTTACTTTGTAGTGACATAGAAGTCGGTTGTATTTTTTGTTAAAAATCTTTTTATACTAAAACTTCGTGCTAACGTCCGTAAGACGGACTGCCCGATATAACGTAATCTCCTCCGGCTATGGACAATAGCAACATCAATTCATCTTTCTTGCTTCATCTGATTCCTGAGACCAAAGCAGTCTTGTGCTTTGGCTTCTAACAAAATAACTCAACGCTCTAATCTTGTACTTTTTAAAATTGTGCAGGTATCGCTACCATCAAACGAAACACAAACAGTAAGTTTAAACACCAAGGGTCAAAAGAAGAAGTGGAAGTTACGATCTCATATGAAGCCTGCAGTGTGGCTTGAAGGAGGAGCACATGCCCGCGAATGGATAGCACCAGCGGTTGTGTCTTGGATGTTACATACACTCGTTGAAGGTGAGAAGTGCCTAGACATTAGATTAAAAAATATGTTTCAAAACTAAAACCCGAGTATGAAAGTAATTAAAAACATTAAACAAGAAAATAATCTTATAGATTACTATGAACATTAGTTCACATTATACTTTATTTATGTTTGCCTCGGCACGTGTTTGACACGTTTTATGTCTGCATAAGAGGTTATTGATGCTCAAACTCTGAAAGTCGCTTCGTATGGCAAAATAAGTCACGTCGTTTGAATTAATACACAGAGTCATGTTCCACCGTTTAAGCTGTTGTGTAAAAGGCAAAGTTTGTTACTCTCTTCACAGAAAGTAATTATTTCCAGTAGATAGACACAACAATAACAACATTCGTGAGGCATCATAATTGCACATGAACGAGAGAAAACCATAAAGCATATTTTATGGTCTAAGTGCTGTCTACAACTCTACATGTTTTCTACGCGCGTCGGCTTTTTAATTAAAATCGTTGAATTGTTATGATTAATATTAATATTATTTATAATATTTGATTTATACGGTCATGCCGAATTATCTGTTCATTATTTTTATTGAATTTTAAATTATTATTGGAAAAAGAATTAGACAAGTTTCATTTTTAAAAACACGTACAATAATAAAGTAGTAATTTGGGATTAAGTAGGACGACGAGAAAAATCTATTATTTATAACATTTAAAGAATGAAGAAGCCACATGATTGCGGTACCACAAAAAATATCGAATTTAAATGTTTAATTCTATCAAGGATTGAGAAGGTAATCTTCAATCCTGCTTTTACTATAAGTTTGTAATTTATTCTAAGACCGCTTACCTAGACGTTACTTCTTTTAATCTAGGAAAAAATAAAAATAATTCGTCGTAAATTACAGAGTACAAATAATTCTTCGCACGGCATAATGTCAAAACACAAACTTTAGGTCATGTTGTAGTAATTACGTCTCTATGAAGTTTTCCTTGCCGATACTAGGCTAAAAGTAAAAGTGAGAGCATTCCTATTTTAGCTAACTATCACGGTTGTTTCCCTCGCAGGTCCCGACCTCGAGATGCTCAATATGGCCGACTTCTACATTTTACCAGTTCTAAACCCGGACGGCTACGAACATTCGCACACACACGACCGACTCTGGAGAAAAACTCGTTCACGCGTTTCCGATAACTCCGATGATTATTACACTGGATGGTGAGTTTTACTTTACAATGTAACTAAATAGACTCCCAATGTAATGAATTAACTTGTAAAATTGATGATTAATTTGATTGATATATAAAGAATATAAATATGTGTGTAATATACATAGGAAGACGCAAATGAAAATTTTATTTATATCATCAATGTCAGTTTGTTTAAATTGCTTAAATAGATGAGTAGTTTTATAAACATTTATTTATCCTTAATGCGTATCTTAATAAAAAAATATTAAGGTGACAAAAAGTTACATAGAAAATAACAGCGAATTTGGCAAGGCTGACACATTTAACTGTTTAAACCGGATGTCTGCTATCTCAAAGTTAAGGCTCTGAGAAAGTCCAAAGGTTTGTTAAACATCCTACTCCCATAACTGTACCTTTCTTATCATTCGAAACACACGAAAACGTCTGTTATTTAAGTAAATACAGTTGTTTTAAATCAAAACACGTACCTACCCACTCGTATTATCCATATAGGTAATCATATGTGTATATATAAACTTACTATAAACTAAAATAACAGTTCAGTAAGTTGCCTTTTTAGGTTAAGTTTTCTCTTTAAAAGAGATAAACTCAACTGTTTTTTTTTGTCAAACAAAATTTATATGTCTACATTTTTTTATTATCTTAATGTTAACAACGCGACAAATTGGAATAATTATGTTCTAATTTGGCCATGGATTTAGCCAACCTTACTTAGCTCTATTTAGATCGTCGGTCATTTGTAAATGCGTAGAACAATGAATGAAGAGATTATTTCTATTCCCTACAAAAACTATAATCATATATAGCCGTTATGAGATTGCTCATTATGGTAATAACTTAACTTTAAAACCGTTTCCAAAAAGGGAGAATGTTTCTTGAGTCACACTTCGTTACACGTAGATTAGAATCTGCGAAATGGTTTTAAATTGGCTTTTTATAAATATAGTAGGTAGTAGGAAATAAAAAAGCGAGATTGCTTCAGCACGATGTTAAATGCTGTAGAGGTCTACATACAAACATACATCCTTATTATTAACTTAGAAAGAATGTAGTACCCACGTCATGAGCTTGTGTCCTAGCCATCTCTGGAACACAGAAAGTATTGTTTTGGAAAAAAAGCGTTAAAAGTTGTGACGCGTCAAAATTTAAATGTTTTAAGCTTATTGTACTTTAAATTAATTAACTTAATTTTTATCCAGGCTACCATGGAACTGGGGCCAGACAGATTGCGTCGGAGTAGACGTGGATCGCAACTGGGATTACCATTGGGGAGAAAAGGATTCATCTCGTGATGCCTGCTCGGAGAACTACGCTGGACCACATCCCTTCAGTGAACCAGAGACCCGCGCAGTCTCCAATTTCTTGTCTGAACGTAAAGGGCAAATAAAGGTATAAAATATAATTTTAACGCTGAATTTCTCATATATCTCATTGCTTGCAGGGAATCTTAGAGCTATGATAAGATCTCTAAGACTCCTAGGTAAGTTTAGAAAGCGCTTATTTAATGTAAAAAATATTAGAATCCTACGAATAAAATGATACTTCAGTACACTTGATAAAATTAAATTACAATTTTAATATTTAATTATTATTTTTATCTTACGATACAGTTATAAATTAGATTCAATTAGAGCGAACTTATTATGTGGTTATACTGTATTCTAATTACGTTACACGTTAAATTAATTTAATTTACATAAACTATTTTTTTTCATATCTTCTTTTTCGTTTTATATTATTTCTTTATCTTTATACAGTCAGTATACATACATTAGATTTCATTTTTAGAGCAACAAAGTTGTTTAGCCGTTAGTGAAGATAATTATTAATTGATTGCAAAAAAATTAACAATTACAAATTTATCAATTTTTAAACAGTTAAACACTATCTACTCATCATTAATAGTCGTAAATTTATGTTAATAATTTCGCAAATCGAATTGGTTATACTAGGATCCAAAATAATGTCAATGATGGATGTTCCAAAAACACTTTACAAATATTTTTATTGTAAGTATATTTTAACAATCATTCGACACAGATTTCTCTGTAAAGAGCATTCCGTTTAGCGAGTTTTTATAATATAATACAAATTATAAAAGATTATTGAAAAATCGTTTCTCATAGTTAATAATTATCTCTTTTCTGTCTGTTGATAATTGCACATGATAATTTTGGAGTAGATGTAATTAATTAATTTTAAAAATTATAATCATAACTGGAATAAGTGCTTCTTGCACTTAAACAATTAGTATTGTGCAGAAGTGGCTAGTTTTTTGTTTTGACACGACAATGCTATTCTATATTATGGTGGTAATATGGATATATTCTGAACTTTTCCCTAAGCATATTCTGTATAACTGTTTTACGGAATTAGGTAAATATTTTAAAACGTCCTAAGACACAAGAGCTCTTTTTAAATTCGAGTAACTTATTACAGGAAAGTTTACATTAATTTTAGTCTAAATTTGTTACGGAACACTATGAATTTTAACTATTGAAACATTTTATTATATAGACTTTATAAATGGATACAAAAAATGTAGACTTTCTGAAGAAGATACTTTCACAATTGCATTTAATATGACTAGCATTTTTATATACATAATATTTAGGCTAAGAGCATAAAATTATTGACCGATTGTTCATTTCACGGCGTTAAAAAGGCAAGGTCTTAAAATGTAGTAACTAGTACGGCAGCTCGATCGGGGCATCGCGCTTGGAGGACTCCGGTTGTGTTCCCTCGGAGACCCCGGAGTTCTCCAACAAGCGTTGAGGACGGCCACCGGGAGGGTTTTAGTGCGGTAAAAATCCCACATAACCCGGCGTCGCTTCCACGTCGTCGGGTACCTTTTGAAGGTTTCCCCCTCGTAAACAAAAACAAAAGGTATGTAGTGTGTACTACTGTACCTACTCATGGTAACGTGAACTACCTATTTAATGCGTAAATCACAGTGTAGGCAAACAATAAAAATAAACCTATTGAGTATGATTGTTCTGATGCAAAGGATTGCACAATAGAATATTATGCGTTTTTTATCCATCCAAATAAAAGTACTCAAATAGTTCTGAATGTAATTAAGTAAACTTAAAAATATATTTACTTAAAAGTGATATTTGCTCTTATTTACCAGATCTTTAATAGATAGGTAGTTACTTGTCGTGCTCAAAAATTGATAATTATCAAAATTAAACCAATAAAATGAAAAGTGCTAAATAGAACCTAAGCTTTATTATTTTGTGTAACTATTTAAAAACCGTTCTAATGATATTCTACACAATGCTCCTAAATAATAGTAGAATACACAATACAATATTAGGAGTTCTGTATCAAGCGAAAGTCTCGTAAAGCTTTGTATACGCTGTAAATGCTCGATTTATATAAAAGAAATAGGTATGAATGCACTTTCAAAGTGATCTTTTTAGCAATTCATCACTCGTTTAGAACTGAGGTAGACCGCACACCGCACATTGCACGGCGTTGGAAATTGCGACGGAACACATGGTATTCGCCCACGTCGTTACTTTCGAAGACTTTTCTAATATACTTTCGAAGGCATTTTGAACTTTATAGATAATACCGGTATTGCAACTTCAGGAATATTAAGACAATTTTAAATCTTATACTTATGTGTATACAACTAAGTACGTGCATATTTTATGCTGTTTTTCCTTCTTTCTATTTTGCCCTTCTTACGGTATAAAGGTATAAATTTCTAAATGAACTTAGATATAATATACATTTTTTATTTCTTCTTGTTTTCTTCATATTGAGTGCCTTTCACACTAATGATCATATTTTTTTTATATTAAACGGTGTAGGTAATCTCAAAATAGTCGTATCCTTGTATAATTAATAAATATTCAAACAAATAATATATAAATGGTTACAAGAGATCCCCATTTATTTTATTCTTTATCTCCGAATAATTTAATTGAATGATATTTTGCGTGTACCTGCCTACCTATACTTAGATATGACGTTTTCTTTCATATAACAATATAAACCTAATATCGGAATTCCTCTTATATGGGAATTACGATTTTTTTTATTATTTACTTAATTGCAAGGCACCCCTTATACAATTAAATTGATAAACAACAGTGGCTCTTACTCCATTAATGCATCATTAATTTTATTAATATTCACATTAATTATCCTGAATTATATTAAAAGAAAATTAGTTTTGAAATAACGATGAATTAAGGAAAACGTCAATCGCTGAGACAGAATCAATCAAGGTACTAGTTTTCAATTTGAGAAAGTGACATGATAAATGAGCATATTTAATTAAATTATTATATTTTCAATATTAAAAGGACTTTCTTAGCGGGGTAATATTTTTGTCGCCTCATATATTATTTGTCGGTTGTCGTTTATAACAATCGGATATTGATGTTATGTGAGGATAATCCATAAATTAAAAAAATACAGCAATTTCAAATTGTTGTATAGCTGTTGTAGTTCACAGATAAGTTAAATATTAAAATTTAAATGAATAATTACAGACAAATATAGTCCGCGCCAAACTGCTAGTCCGTTCTGAAGTTGTTGCGAGCAGATGTAGTCATACATTAACTATGGCGACACGATTCATCTTTATATTCGGAGTGGACTAGCAGTTCTACGCGGGCTATACGTACCTATCTATTAAAAATACCTGTGGTTACAGTATAAGATTTGTATGGAGTAAGATACACTTATTGTTGTACCTACAAGTCAAAAACCTGTTACGGTAAATCACACTCCGGTACTTTTCCATAATCGCATATAAAGTGTCTACGGTATTTCCAATTAGAAAGCATACAAACATTTAAATTGTAGAGTATTTTTTGTTCATAGTACTCGGAATGTATAAAATAGTGATGTCATAATTTATAGCCACGTCTTTTAATGGTTCGATACCCTTTCTTGATCCTGTATCTCGGGATCAGAATAGGTATAGGGTACCCTCTGACTGTCGTAATAGGATTGTTACATAATAGTTCATATAGTTCATAGTTAGAAAATATAAATAATTCATATTGTTACCTAACTTATAATTCTATTCGTTGCATACAAATCCTATGCCATGCTGTTCCTGCAGTGCGCGCAGATTCTATGAAGTCCGATTACAATAAATGTTTTTAGCTTATATTGCTTAATTATGATATCATAGAGGACAAACATTTGTCGGTGGGTGTGGGTGGTACGGAAACCTTCAAGTGCGACTTTGACTCGTACTGGGCCGATTTTATTTTGTGCTATTCTAAAGTATTTCATGTCTTATTTTTTACTGTGCAGGTTTACATAACGCTTCATGCGTATTCCCAGGCGTGGTTGGTGCCAAGCTCGCATACAGTGGCGCCGTTTCCTGACGAGGGTGTGCTTTTAGAAATGGGCAAGCTGGCCACTGCTGCCCTAGCAGATCTGTACGGGACTAAGTATCAAGTAATTTGCATTCTTGTTGTAATATGTTAATTTTCTCGTTACATTACTATAAATCAATTGTGTATTTTTTCCAATCTATTTAAATGTGCTATGTCAGGTCCCAGCCACTAGTAAAAGTAAAAAAAAAAATTTGGTTTGTGGAAGAGTCTTCTCAAGACGAGATACTACTCGCAACTCAAAGTTTATACTGTAAACATCGAAACCAATAGAAACGAATACACGTAATAAAGATTTAGATAAATCCCTCCCGATACGGCACGAGGTTATCGATTCAAAGGGCAAGCTATATTTATATATTTATATATAGTGTATAGAATATAATTAAATTGTTTATGATAAATTGTTACAAAACTTTGTTGCCAACATAAAATAAACGCATAATCCTCATCACGATTACCATCGTGTTGTTAATGCATTGGACTTTTGAGACTTATGACTACATAATTAGCAATAAGTTTTGTTTGATCGTAATATTCGCAATCTACCTAATCCAAATATATTTTTCTCTCAATCTACAGATCCTCACGGCACTTGCAATCGCGGTAACGTACAGCATTAAGTGTTATTCTAATTATATACTGTGTTCCCTTACAGGTGGGCTCAGCTGACGAGATTCGGCAGCCGGCATCGGGAATGTCCCACGACTGGGCAAAAGCTAGGGCCGGAATCAAGTACTCCTATCATGTAAACTTGCGGGATTCCTACGGACCATACGGCTTTCTCTTACCAGGCTCGCAAATCGTCCCTACCGCTCGGGAAACGTGGCAAGCTGTTAAAACAATCGTTGACAATCTAACGCCTGGTGTATAATTTAATTGTTAAAATAATGGTAAACCTTTATGGTGAAAACGCAAAGATTTTGATAATGACATCTATTTCTGTTTCAAAGATGTGGCAATAAAGAGACACTTGAAGGAGGTGTTACAATAAGACTTCAGGAGTAACAACTCATCTTTGTTCAGTGGTTACCCCCAGGTAGAACTCAGATATCTATGAACGCAGTAGCCACTTACCATCAGGTGGACTACATGCTCGTTTGCTACTTTTGTAGCATAAAAATAACTTTCTAATGATTAGTTTAAAAATATTAGCAGACATGAACAAAATAATGCATTTAAAATGTTATTAGTATGTAGACCTATGAGGTGTAGTCTATAAGCTGTTTTTAATTGCTCAATATTAACCTAAGTAGTATTTAAGTGTTGGAAAATATACTTTGAAACTGACCTGTACTTGTTGACTTTGTTTTAAATGTCTCCCATTGTTCTGAACTGAATCTGAACGTTCAAAATATAGGTAAAATATACGAGATGGTCAACATCGAGAGAACCGCGGAGTATTAACCGCTGGGAGTCTGGCATAACCCTCTGTCGCCCACATAATTGAAATACGTCCATGACGGATTTCCTTCGCGAGAAAAGGGATTATAACTTACAGTTCTAACTTCTCCAGAACCTATTTGCAAGAGACCTTGATTATATTAATGTTTATTTTAAATAGAATTACAATCCTTACTAATATTATAAATCCGAAAGTAACTCTGTCTGTCTGTCTGTCTGGTTGTCTCTTCTTCACGCCTAAACCACTGGTCCGATTTTAATGAAATTTTGTACAAAGATAGTCTGAGACCCGAGAAAGGACATAGGATAGTTTTTATCCCGGAAATCCCATGGGAACTAGGGATGGCGATCTAAGATCGATTAATCGGAGAGTCAATTATTTTAATCGATATTAGTAAGGATTGAATCGTAAACTATGCATTTGATCAAGTGATGATCTTTAGATATTTTGAAGGTACGAATTAACAGTTTTATGTATGTTAGTATGTTATATTATTTTCTTTTAATCGCGGGCGAAGCCGCGGGCAAAAACTAGTATATTTATAAATAATAACTTATACGAAATAGAATATTTCCTCTTATACACACATACCCTTTTTTCAATATACTTAAATCTAGGATACTTTTACATAAAATTATTTGTTACCAATTTTTCGGTTACCTGTACTCTTTGGGACACAAGAGAAGACGTCATTTTCCCTTGAGCTTGTAACTTAGTCTTAGTTGGCATCATAATGTAATACGCCTTGATCTTATATCTGTCAGCTTATTTTGAAAATTTAGTAACTTTACAATTGACAACTACAAAATTGACATTGGCAAAACAGCGGTCAGCCGTCAATGTCAACAATATTTTGATTGTTGCTAAAAATCAATACAAATATTGCATACGTTTTTAACGAATAAACGTAAATAAAGTGATTAAATACATTTGTGAAGTTTAAGTACCATTGTAAAGCAAAATGACTGCACCACCGGCATTTTACTCAAGAGATTTATCTCCTCCCGGTTCGGTCGATCAGTTCGACGCATCTGTAACATCATTGCTGATAGGCTTGGGCGGCGAAAAGTATGTCGAGATATTTCGGTAAGTTCACTTTAAAAAATATCTTTGATACTTAGCAACGCAGTGAGAACATCAGACAATCTTACAGAGACATCAGTTTTGATAACATTATTTTTATATTATAAGGAGCTGCAGGCAATTCATTAGACTGTTAAATGGCCACTGCCGCCCATAATATAATAAAACCCAGATATTATTAATGTTCTGTCTGAAGTAGGCTCTACAGATGCATTGCAACCCTTAGGAACCCTTAATATAACTGACTCTCTTTTACCACACCCTAGAAACCAGAATACAGCAGATATTAACACTGTTATTATAAGAAATGGATTGGTGTGATTACAATTGAACCATTCAGTATTCTACAACCTTTAACTAACATTATACTTGCCAAATCTAGCTTTTTACTTGAAATATTTGCAAAAGATCACATAATTGTTAGATTTAAAATTCTATCCCTGTTAAAACATTTGGTACTCACAATATCAGCACATGTAATACAATAATCAAGTTAATTTTGTAACTTTAAAACACTCCCGTAAAGTTTACTCTATGTTGCATACTAAAGGTTGCCTTCCAGGCTCCAGTAAACATGTGGTATACATCATATGTCACCATTTTAGGAGCCGTAATATTACACAAGAAACTCTAATGGAGTTAACTGAAGATGATTTGGCTAAACTGGGTGTGGACGATCCCCATATTAGAGCCACAATTACCAGAGAGATAAAGAACTTCCCCGTCTATGAACAAATAAATTTCAGGTAAGCTGGCAATAAATTATGTGTTGGTATTAATTAGTATAGCCATCATCGACAACAACAACTTTAATGTCCAACAGCTTGGCATTTGTTCCTTTTTATAATAAGAAAGGTTTGCCCAGACGTTGGCAACCTGTTGCCCACTATCCCTTTGTTGAGACCCTGAACATAAAAAAGTTCACACCTGGGCCCTTAAATTGAGAGGTGCATGTTAAAAAAATTAGGCTATTACTGCTTACTTAACACAATCACTGCCCCAAACGCATCTGTGCGTGTATCACGCTAACTCTGTGTGCCCTACACGCGCATGCGAGTTTCCATACAATTTCCTTATTCCTATACCTGAGTGCCCACGGCGCGATAGTGAGCCCATTGTTTGTACCAAAAACGCACAGACGGGCCGATGGGAAACCTCGGAATGATTTTATTGCTTTAAATTTGTCAACGGGCAACCGAGGTAGTCGGCAGGCAGTGAACATGTTAATATCATAAATTAGTAAATTATAGCTAATTATGAAAAAAATCTAAATAAGGTCTCAAAAGGTATGTGTCTCAACGTGCACTTGTCAGAGTGGAGGAGACCTGTGCCCAGAAGTGGGACTGTAAAGAATTGATGAATATGAAAAGATTATATTATTGCTATAATAATAAGCTATTTGTTTGTAGGAAGAAGATAGTATCAGATTTGGATCTTGAAGAAATTTCTACTATGCTTCGTGATTCAAACCAACATTTGCACAGGATTTATTTAAGCATGCTCTCTGTTAGCCTGTCTCTTAGGAGGATCAATATGCAGGATGCAATGATCTCAGACAGAACTGTTACATCTGTTATAAAAACAACACTGGATGAGCTTTCAGTGACATTGAATAAATTGGAATACAATCTAGAATCCAAGTTTAAGGTAAGGGATTTTTTAAACTATAAAAGTAGTAAGTTGCGTTTGGTTCACCTGATGGTAAGTGACCACTGCCACCCATGGAAATTTGTAATCTATCTCAGATAGGATTAGAGTACATTGTTACCCTTAGGCTATTAATAATATTATTATTGCATATTATACATTAAAAAGTTATTTCATATTATTTTATTTTAGATAGTGTAATAATTAGTAGTAATAGTGTTAGTTAGGTTAATAATTTGGCTAAACGAAATAATCTTTTTCAGTGCCTCTCCAAAGATTACAACAGGAGGAGGAAGATCATGATTGGATCTGCAGGGGGAGTAGCTATTGGAATACTGGCAGTATTATTTGTATATTCCTTAAAACATGCCAAGTAGAAAGTAACTTATGAAGAATATTATCTACATTATTCCCATACAGTAGTGGAAAAGAATCAAATAAGTATTTCAATAAAAACTAAATAAATAATAACATTATTTAACACAAATAGATCAAGTGTTTAAATGTTATTAACTTTATATTTCGCACAATTTTTTACGGTTTTCACAAACTTAAGCTCAGAACATTTTTACCATTTTTTCGGTATAAAGTGGCAAGTTTGAACAAGTAACTTTTTTATAGGAGAAAGCCCCGACTAAAGCTTCAGCAATTTCAAAGATTAATCCATATAGAGAGCTGTTGTTGTAATCATTCCTGTAAAAGTTACAAATAATTAATTTATTTTGTGTAATAATATACTCTGTTACTCGATTGTAGATTATGATTAGAAATAAAGATTTAATATTAAGTGTAGATTATTAGTGATATCATTATATAGATTAATAGGTAGCACTCCTTTTCATTGTGAAAAAATAGCCTAAAAATAGTCATGTAGTATAGGTACCTATTACATGTAATAAATGTTGAAAACTAGTATTTTGTTAAATACTTAAGGGCCCCAGCAGACATGCTACTTTTGCGTCGGCGATAACAGATTTGACTGATTTTCTGAAGCAAGACGCACTGTTAAACGCTACACCTCGCACACGTTTGAATTAGAGATGTGCCGAGTCAGGTCAACTCGAGTCAGTACTCGAGTCAGTACTCGAGTACTTACATAAACTCGCATACTCGAGTACCAATAGTGATACTCGAGTACCAGTGATACTCAAATACTGACGACACTCGTACACTACAACTACTACTCGTACAAGTAAAAACTTGTTTAATTTTGTGTAGTGAGTGGCGTTTTTTTTTTTTGCTCTGCCGTGCTATTGGACTGTATGTTGCAAAGTACTCGAGTACTTTGTGAATACTTTCGACTCGAGTACTGAGTTGCATCTTTTTTATATGAGTACTAAAGTACTCGAATACCAAAAATGGCCGACTCGGCACATCATTAGTTTGAATGCGGGTCGCAACTACATTGCAGTAACTGAATTCGAAAAACGCGATGCAGCATTGCAGTCACAATTACTTAATGCAATATCGATCTAATCGCCAAAACGTGATTCGCCAATGCTAAAAGTAGCTAGTTTGCAAGGGACCGTTATTAATGCAAAATTTAATATTATGAGCATATGATTAAAATAATTGTTCCTTCTTGATGTCTACGGAAATACTCATAATTATATGGAAATGAAATAAATGTGATATAAATAAGTTTTTGGTTCTTATATTTAAAATCCTAGAATTTCTTAAAACAGAAAGTCGTCGTTTTACATGTCTTGACAAACTTCGTGCCTGTTATGGGTACTCGGCTTTTATACATGAAATATCCCAAAGTTCTAAACATCTACTTGCAGCTGTTGTATATAAGACTAACAATAACTGTCTTTTTAAAAAATATATTATTTGGGAAAATGTTTGTAATGTGCCTTATGTGGCGTTAGGAAATATATTGTTCCCTTCTGACAATGAATTTAATTTTATTTAATGTGCCATTATAAGTTCTCACATCCATCTAAGCACTCGTGACTAATGTGCCCGTTTGGTAAATCCAACTGTAAATAGGGATCATATGGGAACAAATAAAAATTACCACCGGTAGGCAGTCTGAACTGTCTGCCAAAGAATGGTTTAATATTGGTTTAATTACAAAGAGGTATTTTATACAAGAAGACAAATAAATAAAGCCTCAAATAGACACTAGAAGAAATATATAATTTAAATAGTACATACCGATTTTGTGCACCGTACTTGAACTCGCCGAGTTTGAAGAGCAAGGGAAAAAAGAAAAGTAAAAGCTTTGCAAGTTATTGTTGTTCAATTTGCACAATAAGTAAATCCTGTCGAAGTGACCCAATTGTTTCGACCTCACCAATTAAAAAGTGTAAGGTAAACGTTGAACTGGCGGGCAGTGTTTGAGCGGCAAGCGGGAGTGACGTCACTCGCGAGGCCTGTCCTCGCTCTCGCTCCGGAAGTGGCCGGGAGTCGCGCTCGCCGGTAGTGGAGTCCCGTGCTCCCTGGACCGACGACACCGCTTAGCCGCTTATTGCAACCAAACGTGCCAATTGAAACGCGTGTCCGTTGCTCGCCCACTCGGGCCATGCTCGCGCCGAATCGCGACATTTTTGACTGCCGATAATGTGCACTCTTCAAAGTATACAAATAATAATCAGTTTTCCATAAATAGTGTTAAATATGTGTAGTTACGTTTTATATATTGTGACGGTATTCGTACTTAAAGGTTTGGACGCGCTTGAAGTTGAAACTGGTAAGTAAACATTCCTAAAAATATTTATTCCTAATTTACCTATGTTTAAAGACTTCTCTAATCAAATCTGGCGGTAGTTTAACTAATTAAATGCTGCGTGAGTGGTAGAGATATTTTTCGTATATTATTTTGATTCAAAATAGTTGTATATTTCAATGTATAACTTCTTCCATATTTGTATTATATTTAAGAAAATTCTTCGACCAAACTTACTTGTTAAAATTCAAGAAAAAGTCAAAAGAATTTCAATCTATGTATCTATTTAGACAATACTTTTGATATGAGCTCTACAAATACGTAGAGCACGAATCTCTACTTTCGTACTAAAAAAGACGGTTACAATTAAAAATACTCTTTATAAAAACTAAATATAAACAAAATAAATTGAATGATATACTCATAGATTAATAATATTAATAAATGGATGTACTTAGTTCTTTCGCGATTAGTACATAAAACGGATTATAAAACCTTTTTATAATTATTTAGGTAAAAACCGTTTTATAATTATGTAGGTAAGTACAGTGTTTTAAAATCGACAATTATTTGCTTGAGGCTCCTTTATTTTCTTAATTTCACTTATACTGAATACACTCACTGTGTGGTGAAATGGAATAATCTAAGGAGGTCCTTTCATCAATGAATACGATACCTATAGTGTGCAGGACAGCGTTTCCGTTAGTAATTTGCGGTGTTAAATATATTGAGTTCCTGACTGCAGATATTCCTTAATGTCATGTCGGTTTAAAAGTTAATGTTTACTTTTGACCTCGAGAATCTTCTTCATGAAGAAACTTTATTTGCAAAAAAGTCAACGGTAGTAGAACACTTTACCGTAGGTTTGTTGACACGTGAAATTTTGAAAATATGTTATCCCATATAAAAGTCATTAAACGCAGACTTATTCATAAAAGAGAGATAAAAGTAGATAACGTATAACAAGGTGAAGGTCATATCGGGCCCTAAATAGGTAAGCAGGGAACTGCCCGTAATTGATTAATTCGCTAGGGCAAACGTAGCTAGGTACAAGTTAAATATGTCAATAGTCATGTTGCAATAACAGGTTCATACCTTATTGTTATAAGTTGCAAAACTAGATGAACTTAAATAATACAAGAAAATAGTAACAATAGACTAGAAAAGGCACAGCATGTCGTACGTTTGTGCGATGTTTTAACATTATATGTAATCTAAAAAATGATTACGATGGTTATAAATAAGTAAGTACATACCTTGTCTGTAGTCAGCGGCCTCAATATTAACGTATTTAAAAATTAGCTTCTTTGATTCCCAAAGTTGTTCCAGTGGAAGCAGTGGTAGGCCACATCGCAGAGCTGCCCTGCAACGTGACGGCAGAAACTGAAGATGATAAGCTCAACATACTCGCCTGGTACCGGAACGGGTCATCGACCGCATTCTACAGGTGACTTTAGGACGCTATCATAATCAAGGATGTAATATTCTGCCCGCAATCTACCTTTAATGAGGAAGCTATGTACTTACATGCAAATTGCACTTGCACACACCACTTTGGGTACCTTATTTACTTATGATTTATATTTATATATAAGACGAAGCAGATAGACATTTAAACTTATCCGCACTTATCTTCAGTGTCATTGCGGTCAAATAAGAGACATCAAGTCGTAATAATCACATCTGCAAACGAATAGTTAGATAATCTTTAATTTCACATCATGTTTATACCATAGCCCAGGCATAGATTAATTGTCTACGATCTAAGTACCTTCACTATGTACTTCAGCTTAAAGAAATTAATGTTTCGTCGATGCGTGCGTCATAATGACTACATGAACGGTACTAATTTGTATTTTTGAATGCTAAATGCTAATAAGTATTATTTAGATGTTAAGCTCTTAGATATACTAGGGCAATCTATTAGGAATATAAATTATTTAACTTGTGTGTACGGTTCAAATTCATTAACGCCGTAATAGACTTCCGCTGCTAACAACTAGTATAGCTACGTCTATGATTCATGCGCTCATATTTTACATCCTAGGTAACTACTCTACGTAATCTATTTTTGGAACAAAGATATTATTAAAGATTTAGATCCCCGCAAATAAACAACCTAGGCGCTAAAATGTCTAGTCTAGATTATCATTGATGGTTAACAAGCAATTCAGCGTTATCTTCATAAAATCCGTAAGGGTAGGTACTAATTGTGTTAGAAATCAACGCACAGCCCAAACCGGTGAACCTAGAATCCTGAAATTTTGCACATAGGTTCTTTATATACTGTAAGTGAGCGCTAAAAAAGGAATTTCAAAAATTTCACCCTCGAGGGGGTATAATAGGAATTGAAAAGTTGTTTTAAAAAGTCAATTTTAAAGCAAACATAATAAAAAAAAATTCAGAACACATTTTTTCCAACATGGTTTATTTCGCTCATATATTAAAATGCTCATATTTAATGTTTGCACCAGCAGTGGCGACCTGCGTGGCGAGCCTAAGATCGTGATGTCCGGTGGTGACCGCTACCGGCGGGTGTCTTCAGAGAGCGAGGGTCTGGACAGGCTGCAGATCCTCTCCGTGCGCGCTGCGGATGCTGGGCTCTACCATTGCCTCGCGGATTTCGCTGATAGCCCTTCACTCAAGACGTACATAGAACTTGTTGTTATTGGTACGATTTTTAAGTATATACAAGTCTTCAACCAGTTCACTTGTGATTTATATCTATAGTCTATACATTGAATTTTTATATACATCTCGTAAAGGTTGTTTTAAGGCCAATTACTAAGACTTCTTAATAAGGAACTTACAAGATGGAGTAGTTACTTAACCAGATGATTGGTGATACTTTGAGAAAATCATTTATCAACACTGAAACTAAGTGTACATTACATAGGTACTTTATTACATATTTATCATCACCTAAGTTCTCCAAGTGTTCATTTCATTGGGTAAAATACAACTTCACTCCTAAATCATTATTATAGGAAGTCTTTTATTCTTTTCATTGAGATTTAGCCCGTCTTGTTTTAAATAAAGCTTGCAAAAGCCACAACGCTGTAGTTCGTAAATTCTACAAAAGCATAACCCGCAAAAACTGAACGTTGGATATTTACCTATCTGTCGAAATAGCACGGTTTCGATTAATTGGCGCGCTTAATGAGGATGCTGACTACACCGGAACAATTCACTCCATTTACTACTAATTATACGACGTAAATATGAGGTACGTCATATTATACATATAATTTCTGACAAGTGCCTTTACATTGTTCTATTTTAGGAGTTGGAGCGAATTTTAAGCGTGCTAAAATGCCTGATGCTCATGTATAGGCACACCGCCACGTCTGTTGTAGCGACTATAGGCATAATGCATTGTATTTCGGGTTGGTTAACAGATATCCATGGGCTATAGTGTCCGAGTAACATGCACATACCTCACACATACCTTAAAAAACGAATAGCTATGAACGTAGTGGCTATATCCCAAATTTAGGTAAGCACAAGTAAGTTCGTATGAATTTCAACAAATGTTAGATATTTATACTTAGTTTGCCAATTTTAGAAGCCCTAAGAACTGCATTAAAGTGGCTCATTAGTTATTATTATGGAGTCCAACAGCGGTATTTAGTTTAGCAAATTAACTGTAGAAAGTATGTTACAGAGCCACCTCAACGTCTTTGGGTTATCCACGAGAACGGCACCCGTGTGATGAGCGCCAGTGCCGACTCCAACAACACCAGCAGGAACATTGGACCATACTTCGTTGGTGACGTCATACATTTGTTCTGTGTCGTTTTTGGGGGTAAGGATTCTACTGATTATTTTTTTTGTAATATTAAAGTAGCTAAGTTTAAAGTAGCCATCCGATGATTTTGTTAATGCTGTCCATGGAAATGTGTCACCAACTTCATATAGAACTGGGGTTCTAACTGATGTCGATCACAGATGTGTTGCCATTTCTGAGGGTTGAGATGGTTATCTCATATTTAAGTAAACCGATAATCTAAGCTTAAGTCAAAGCAGGCGACTTAACTCTAAAGGGAAGTAAAGAAAAAACTTCAGCATTATTCTCTTATTTAGATATGTGGTGCTCAATAGCGATGATGGCTTCTTTTTATTTGGACGGGATATTACTTCCAACATAAAAATAAACTTATTGAACATTACAGGCAAGCCCCAACCTTCGCTATCCTGGTGGACACAGTCACACTTACTGAAGAACACCACCACGATACTATCCGAACAGCGCGTACGAGGCGACCTGACGTATGGGCCGCTTCGGCGGGAAGACCATGGAAGAGTGCTTACTTGTTTTTCCAAAAACAATGAGAAGACTCTTCCACTTTCGATAGATATCATCATAGACATGTACTGTAAGTACTTTTCAATCTTGTATAGTCATGTTGTTACAAAACATAAAGACATAATGAGACATCTAGCTACTTAAGAAAAATTGCTTATTGACGCGGTCATTATCAGTCTGGGATGGAACAAACAAGAATTACAAAGAAAAATTATCGAAACTACTTTTGTCATCGTATGCAGCAGTTTCGTATTCGTATGCTGCAGTTTCTATTTTCATATATTAATTTCATTCTTGTAGGTAGTAGGTAGTATGTACATTAAGTAGGTACTTGTTTTCCCCTTCTCAGTTGTATTTTAAGTAGTCGTTATTTTAACTAGCTATGGGTGATTATTATTATCATCAATAAAAATCCGAAACATGCAAAATCACGTTTTCCTCTTTTCAGTAATAATAACGATCAAATTTCAACCACTTACTTAAGGCAAATATATTATCTTAGTTATTTTATTTCAGTACCACCAGAGCTAGTGTCGATACGGGTGTCGGGGGAGAGAGCGGACAAGGTGTTCGAGGGTCGCGTGTCGGCGGGGGAGTCGCTCGCGCTGCAGTGCCGCGTGCTGGGCGCGCGCCCGCTGCCGCCCGTCGTGTGGTGGCTCAACGACTCGCAGCTCGCCAACGTGGACCAGAACGTTACCGTACGTATGTGTGTAGTGATCATCACCTAGTGTTGTACTACAAGAGCTGGGGTTAACGAGGGTGTCGGGGAGGGGGCGGACAAGGTGTTCGAGGGCCGCGTGTCTTGGACCAGAACGTTACCGTACGATGTTTTTCTTTACTCCATTCGCATTTAACGGTAATAATCGATGGTTTAACACACATTACATTTTAATCTCAGAAAAGAAATAAATAGGATTTAGGATGGATAATGTTTTAAGTGACTTTACCTTAATAAGCCGTGTTAGCTTAATAGTCGGAATTCGGCCAATCAATCGGGGGTCCGAGGTTCAAACCCCAGTCAGGCAACTCTAATGTTTTAATTGATTTCTTTTAATAATAAAGGAAAATATCGTATAATTTACATGCCTGAGATTGTTTAAAAAAGTTCTTAAGGTTTTTGATAACATTTTGAAACCACTAGGCTATCTCTACTTATTATTAGTACATAATAACAGAACACTGAATATTAAATCTATCAGAAGGAGCCATCCCAGCGTCTGATAGTGAGCGAGATCCGGCTGGCGGTGGTGCCGGAGTACGACGAGGCGCGCGTGACGTGCTGCGCGCCGGCGCACCGCCGCGACGCCGCGCAGTACGTGTGCGCCGCCAGCCTGCCGCTCTGCGTACTGTGTACGTCACCTAATTATAATTATAGATCTTTGTATCTCCTTATAAGTGAAGCTATAATGTTTTTTATGCGAAATAAATTTCTGTAAACTTAGCCTCGAGAGTAATAATTAAAACGCTTTCTTTCTACACTCACAGCCCCAGACTAGGATTCCCTGTATGGTGGGTGCCATGGACACACACATAGACAAATACCCAAACACCCAGACCCAGAAACAGAAATCTAAATTCATCATTTAGATATCTGTCTGGCCGGGGATCGAACCCGGAGCTCTTTGCGCGTCAGACCGGTATGGTGGCCGCTCTGCCACGCGGGTCGTCACTTTAGCTAAAGAAGTAAAGGGCTAGGGGTGGACGGGGGTATTTATGATATTTTAGGGTATTTAGGGTATTTTATGATATGTATAGTCCGCGTAAAACGGCTAGTCCCCTCTGAGTATAGAAATGAATCGCGTCGCCATAGCAAACTGTATGACTACACCTGGTCGCAACAACTTCAGAGCGGACTAGAAGTTTGACGCGGACTATACCCATATAACGTGTATACTAGAAAGCCTTTCAAACTAATCTTACGCATCCATACGTCACAATTAGAGGGCGTCAAATTTACAAATCAGGGACTTTTTCACGAGTACGTATTTTTATTATTATAACGAACAATGAAAGCAACGTTACACAGAAAACATTGAAATACTTTTATAATTATGTACTTTGAAATGCATTACTTTTAAAATCGATAATTTTACTTACCTATGAAAAATACCTAAAAATAAGTTTTACATTTTCAGATCCACCAATACTGCAGATAGTGGTTAAAGAGGACTTGTTAAATGATACTCTGTCAGTTGTAAAAGGTTCAAATGTATCACTGAACTGTTATTACCAAGCAAACCCTTCAGTTTACCAGATAACGTGGTTCCATGAGGTAACTTTTAATTTATTAGATATCTTTTATACAAGTAGCAAACGAACAGGCAGTCCACCAAGTGGCAACTGATGCTGTTCATGGCCAATCCATATCCTCAGATAGTATTAGAATCTCACCTCAGATCGGCCACAGGATTAAGTTTTAGCAGCTCTTCAACTAAGTTTTTCTACTTTATGATAATGCCCGCCAACACATAAGAAATATTTATGTTTTTTTTTTCGGAACTGACCTAGGAAGGGTTTATTTCGCAAGCTCCAAAATCATTTAAGTGCATACCGCTAAGAATCAAAATATGTATATCTTTAATTCAGGACGGTATGGTTACTGAGACTGCTGACAGCGAAGAAGCAGCCATCCAGTCGACGCTGAGTCTCGTCGAGGTGGACGAGGGGGACGGCGGGGAGTACGTGTGCGCCGCCACCAACGAGCAGGGAACTACTTACAGCGAACCCATTATAGTGGATGTCACTTGTAAGTTTCTGCATCATATAAATATTTCTACGTTCCGATCCGGTAGTAGTTTAAGAAACATATTGTAACTGACAATTTGTAAGTGCCACCGTAGAACTATACAAAATAAATAATATTTCATTTCATGCGATATTGCCTTTCAGAACTAAATTGGAACAACTTACAAAAAGCTCGACATCAAACTAGAACTAGACGTAGTACTTAACACTCCTAAAAGGTCCTACCCCCTACAATTACTCGCAAAAAATTATACTTACGAAGGTTGCTCTCAACGTTCTTCTGATAGACTCTGTAACTTGAAGAAATTTGAATATTCATCAAATCTTCGCTATTTCAATACCATCTTACAGAAATACAATCAACCTGAAAACCTGTTTGAAGTATTTGTTTCAAAAATAACTTACGCGTTAATTGACAAATTATAAAATAAAAAGCATAATATATTTACCTTTACAGACCCAGCTTATTGCGAAGACGAGAGCACAGTGGAGTACGGGATCGGTGAAAGGGAGTCCGTCAACTTGACGTGTAAAGTGAAAGCTAATCCGGAGCCCTCGTCCTACCGCTGGATGTTCATAAGCGAAACCAACGCCAGCAGGCTGCGGACCAATTACACGAACACCACGGAGACGGATGTGCCCACGTTGTTGTACGAACGACCCAATGGCACCGCGTATAGTAAGTGTTAGAGTTTGTCCATCGTACTGTGACTGTCAGGAATGTGTTAGGCAAAAGTATGTTTTGTACTGAAAAATATCGAATGTCTTGCTTGGTGACGCAAAAGGTCTTAGGGGCATGCAATATTTATAGCTTAATATGTTCATACTTATAGGATATTGACTTGATTATTCGTAATATACGTATTTATGAACTACAGAAAAAAGAGGCCACAGTGAACTATTGTTGATCTAAAAAAAATCATCCTATTCTGACTCTGAAAAACTAACCCGGTAATGTTGATGTTGGTATTGTTTGAAATGTCTGTGCAGCCGTGGGCCTCTAAAAGGTATAATAATTTTGTATTTCCACAGCATTAATATACTGCTGGGGGTACAACGACGTGGCGACCACGACGTTGCCGCACACCAAGTGCTCGTTCCTCGTGACGGACGAGACCGCGCCACAGCCGCCCGCCGCCTGCCGCGCCGCCAAGAGCGAGCGGGACATCACCGTTACCTGCGAGGAGGGGCACGATGGCGGCTTGCAACAGGTATGCTAACATTGTGAAAATGGTACCAGCCATGGATGATTTCTTAAGCAATTGTCGTTATCAAAGTAGGTAATGTGGGGCTTTTAGATATTCAACCTATCCCAATGGCAAATCGACCAGAATATCCCCTGAATGGAACGAACCTTGTTTTAAGGCCCTGCTCGCAGAGACGAAGGGTTTAATTCCCCTCGGACTACATTGAATAAATACATTTTAATTTTAAAAATGAAAACACTTCTTTTGTATCGAATCATTTTTGAAATATATGTTAGCCTTTCCAAAACAGTGTACGGCTCCTAAAATTCAATGATCCTCCAACTCGACTATAAGGAACGTTCTAGCTATTTCCCTACCTCAAAAAGAATTCATAATTCAACTAATATATATTTTTACAGAAATTCAAATTCATCGTACAAGCCCTAGACTCCGAAGATCAACTGGTATCCATCATCAACCAAGAACCAAAATTCATTATTCCTGAACCGAAAGAAGAGAGCTACAAGTTTGTTCTTGTGGCTTTTAATGATAAAGGAGATAGTAAACCGGTGGAAATTGAAATGGAGAGCATAGTCGATGAAACTGAAAGTGGGTAAAATAATCTAAAATGGTCTACTTACGATAATTAACATGTTTTAGTATCATAACTTAACTTTTTATACTTAAATATTTACCGTTGGATTTGTAGTCTGGCTAGAAGAAGACACTCATACGAGGCGTTTTATCATAAATCATAAGAAGTAGCGACACATCTGTGGCTGACTTTAGGTGTAGTACCTTTCCTCGAATCTGAGGTCGATTATAGGTGCTACTTGCTTTTCTACTTTTGTAATAAAACTAAACCTTTGAGAAATTGACTCTCACGTGTGAAATTTCTCACGATTTTTTCTTTTATCTTTGCTTTAAGCAAGTGATAATTAAATTCAAATACGTATATAACTTAGAAAAATTAAAGACTCGGGATTCAAAGTACGGAAACTCCGGTTGAGATACCAAGTTCCAACAGCTAGGCTAAAACACGGCATTTTTATAAAATAGGAGTAGCAGACGAGCATGCAGTTCACCTGATGGTAAGTGGCTACTGCCGCCCATGGACATCTGTAATCAACCCTAGATGGGATTAAATATTTCTACTTGAGGTCGGCCACAGATGTTCCGCCACCCCTGAGGACGAAGCTGGAACGCCCCGGCAAAGTATGTCTCCCTTACCACACCCTTTAAAATGGGACACAGCAGCGCTTAACACTGCTGTTATTAGAAATAGGTGTGGCGGTGGCCCCGGAGTCGAACTATTTGGGTTCTACCACCTTCAAAAGGCTTGCTTTAAGAGGCTATGCATGTTTGATCAGGCGTAGAGGAGCCGATCAGCGCGGTGGCGAACATAACGACGCTAGCGCTGGCGCTGTGCGGCGGCGTGCTGCTGCTGGCGCTGGCGGCGTGCGGGCTGGTGCTGTGCGCGCACGAGCGGGCCGCGCGCGCAGACCTGCCGCACGACCGCGCCGACCCGCCGCTCTGCGCGTACAACACTGAAGGTCAGTGGCGTGGTGTGAGGTCCCTGACAACATTTGTAGATTGCCAAGACGTTTCCAAAAAAAAAAGCCAATCAATGAAGTTTGAATCTTGACGAATTTGTTTTCTCGCTGATTCATGGTAAATACATCTATATATAGCTTATTTTTCTCATATAGATCAGCAAAATACACGCCTTTGAAGGTCGTTGTAGCAAAGTTTATGATCACTATCAAGATTGAATAATCGGGGTTCTTTAGTTGTCATTTGTACGTAATGCGAAACAAAAACGCACGTAACCGCCTGTAATTCGGTTTGATTAATCCTTGTCTGTATAGTTGCGTCGCTTTGGATCTAAAACTATACGATTCAAAATTTGAATATACTGGAACTACTTACCTTTACGATTAATCCCTTTTATGAAAGCCAAAAACTTCATACGTAAAAATAACATGTATATTTTTGTACTTTCAGAATCGAATTGCGAAACATTTCATGGCAGCGACGACGGCAGCGAATGCAACATACGACGAACGGACTCCTTCCGGCGAGCTATGTCCAAGTATCCATCCAAGAATTATGACGTAAGAAGAACGAGTTCGTTCCATTCAGCTCGGTACATGAACGACAATGTCGACCACGATATGAGCAAATATAACGAGATACCACGTCACAGCGCCGGCTGTAGAGTGCACTCGCTTCAAAACATTAACAGAAAGAGAGAAATGGACGTGTTATGTGACCATTTGGTTATGCATCTACCACCCGAAACTAACTACAGTGTGGCAAAACCGGTAAGATATTTTCTGTTTAGCAAGGTAGGAATTCTATTTTGGTCTAAAGATTACCTTAAAATACAAGATTTGCTTACTTAGTTATCATCAAATCGAAATAACCATTGGCAGACAACAAATCCAAAAGATAATTTTATTTATACTATCTTGGTTTTATGTATTTATTTTTCAGATGAATACATTTTACACGATGCCGAGAAAAATGCGTCATAAAGCCGCGAAAGAGATCAGCGATGAAACGTCAGAAATTACCCAAACATCCGACGGTTTCTCCTTGCCCCCACCCCCAGATGAGTTTGGAACGTACAGAGCCGCATCAAGAATCAAAGACGTGCCTACAAAGGCAGTACCGACGTACTCAACTATCATTAGAAAAAATTCAACGGGAAAAGATCCGAATAAATACAGCAACGTCATAGTATCCCCATTGAACACAGTAGGCCTACCAACCATTAGTGGAGGGCATTCAAGCATTTATACTTATCCTGATGATGAACACCACGGGCATCCAATAAACACGAATCCTTTTGATGATTCCCCTTAGTTTATACTTAACAGTCACAAAATATGTTTTAGAGCTGACTGGCACTTAAAAGTAGCGATTTAACACAGTTTGCAGCAATAAAAAGAACATAGTATATTTTTAGAATATGTAGAATCTTATAACATCACATGTAAATTATATTGTCCTATTTTGTAAGAGCTCCTCGAGGTGTCATCTATAACTGGAGTTGGTGTATATGTTACATGCTTGCCGTTTTGAAAAAAGAGATGAGGAGCGCTAATTTGCACGCGCCATTACAACGGGTTTAGACGCGCGGCGGGTAGCGCCCGTCTGTATACTGTTTCACCAAATCAATTAAGAGCCGTTACTGTATACCACGCGGCGAAAGCACGTGGAGGAACCCAGGTATTCCGGGGCAAACGCCCGCTCCGTACACACGCCAGTTTTAGTGCACGCCTTTAGTGTACATGTACATTGTGTATAAGGCGACCAATGCAATTATTGTATTTCACGGAGATATAGTTAGAAGACACTCTCAATATAACAGTTGAAGATTATACTTCTGAAACCTGAAAACTTATTTTCTATAACATCTTAGTCGTTGGAACTGATGTATTTAAGGTATTTTAATGTAGAAAACAAATCCAATTCTTAGAGATTCCAATTTTGTAACTTTAGTATTACTATTTAATGTTTATACTATGTTATATAAACTTATTATTTTATATGAATGAAATAACATGTTAAGAATAATAAATTTATTTACAAAAATAGAAA
This sequence comes from Epargyreus clarus clarus, assembly GCA_014595695.2. NCBI lineage: Eukaryota > Metazoa > Arthropoda > Insecta > Lepidoptera > Hesperiidae > Epargyreus > Epargyreus clarus. The sequence goes on from JACTTY020000027.1 coordinate 203,358, forward strand.
TTATAGTGTTTCCGATGTACATATTGCTTTTACATTTACTTGCACATGATTACAAAATTACGAAACTTGTTACCAGAATGTAGTCCATATAATTAAAATCACATCTTTCTAGGCATTTTATAGTACTGTATTATTAAGTAAAAATGTTAAGTCTATATTTGTAAAAATCACTGCCGTTCGTTAATGCATAATTTCTTGAAATAATTTTATGGTTTATTTTTTTTAACAAAACTTTACAATGAGACATGCTATGATGATTTAGCGAAATAAAACCATACATATCAAATTCATTTGTATATTAATTCATAATTAAATTCCAAATTGTCTCCTTTCTTTACAATAATAATTTAAAAATGTCAAAGATGCCAAATAATTAGATAATGCTTCAACGTAAGTGATATCGGAACTTAATTATAAATTTAACAACTTAGTAATAATAAATTAACTACGGAATATTTTAATCCATTCGATCTAAATGAGCCTGAGCAACATTCAGTTTGTCTATTAGATGTTGAGTGTTCGGCCGCCCCTGTAATAGAAAAATTAGGAAAAATTAAAAAACTATATCGAATTAATCGACAAAATGTAACAACATGTTGATGTTATCGGTATAAAATCGCTAGATTAATGTTTTTATCGATATAACTTTCGTCCTTCACAACTTACCTACCAATATTATTCAGAATTATAGTAATAACGTAATAAATATGCGATCTTCTTGATGTTAAGTGGCCACTGTTCTGTCGTTAGGGAACAACTGTAATTAACCCCAGATATTATTGCCACTGAAGGCTGGTTAGAATGCCTCGCGTTTCTCTGTATACATTCTCCAACTAAGTATAAAGGCAAGCCTATTCAATTTAAATTAAATTATAAGGCACTTCGCCAAAGGCGCGTGCGCGTGCGACGGGATGCTCGCATAGTCCGTTGAGTGTGGCCATAACATATTTCGTGTTATGTGTGACTGACGCCCGCAATTCGCCCGAAAAGGCCGTTCGGAGCGAACGTTCGCTCTGATTGCACGAATACTCTAAGACTGGTAGTAGAATTCACAAAAGTTCCCACAGTTTGTGACCACAGCCTTGTCAATGATCACACTTGCTGCACTTTCTTTTATACATAATATAGAAGTAGCAGAAGAGTATGCAGACTGCCTGACATTAAGTAGCTACTGCTACTCATGGACATCTGCAATTAACTTAAGACCGGATTTCCACCTATGGTATAGATGTCACCCGGTACCCCGGAGGACTAAACTAGAATGCCTCGGAAAAGTACATCAACCTTACCATATCCTTCAAAGCGGAACACTGCAGCGCTTAACACTGCTATTAATAGGCAGAATTAGGTGTGGCGGTGGTACCGCCGGAGTCGAACCACAAAGGGTTCTACTCCGTTTAAACTATGAATAGTGTCGAGTGTATCGATAGCCAATACCAGTATAGTCCGCGTCTAACTGTCAGTCCGCTTGAATATTCTATATTCATGAGTTGCATCGAATAGCAAATGTGTGCTGCTGCTGTGCAAATGTTTGCAGTTAAATTAAATAGACTCTAACATACGTATGTACCTATTTGAAGGTGGTAGGATCCTTTATGGTTCGACTCGGGAGGCATTGTCCCATCTATTTCTGCCTCATAACAGCAGTGTTAAGCGGTGCTGTGTTTTGGTTTGAAGAGTGTGGTAAGGGAGACATACTTTTCCAAGGCGTTCCAGCTTAGTCCTCAAGGGTAGCGGTGCATCTGTGGCCGACCTCAGGAATATCTAATCCTATCTGGGGTTGATTACAGATGTCCTTGGGCGGCAGGGGCCATTTACCATCAGGTGGACTGCATGCTCGTCTGCTACTCCTGTATTATAAAAAAAAGTTAAAATTGATTTTAAATACGCACATAACTTTGAAAAATTAGAGGTGCCTGAGATTTGAACGTCGGACCCCTCGATCGAGAGGCCGAGTTTCTTAAGCGCTAGTAACAAATAAACTATCACGGATATACCACTAGGCTATCACGGTTATTATCGCGTCAATTTGATATATTAGGAGAGATATCAACACAAGCAAACTCAACATCAACATATCGTCACATCACCTGCAGCGCGGAGATGGCGCAGTCGTGCAGGTCCTTGGCGCGGGTGCGCGCGCGGCGGCGCGGCGCGGCGGCCAGCGGCGCCAGCTCGGCGCGCGCGGCCGCCAGCAGCTGCGCTGCGCACGCGCACACGTGCGACTCCTCGCCGCAGCCGAGCCACACGCGCTCGTTCACGCTCACCAACCTGCGGGCGATTTCAAGCGATCAGCAATTGTTGTATAGGATTTTTTCCACTGGGAGTAGATGATATAATATGAATTTAGAGAATAGCAAAAAAATGCTAAAAGTCACAGAGGCCATTTTGATTAAGTATATATGTTTATCTAAGTAACAATCTTGAACAAAATACACTGATATTAAAATATAAATTAAATTAATACTCACTTAATATAAATATCGAGAACTTGTTCCAAGGACACGCCAATGTTCAATATTGCTCTGAACACCAAGCTCTTATCCGCCTGTAACTTGCAGCTCATTATTTCTAATTGACGTACAATAAAATCTGGAAAAAGTGAATTTTATTAGGTGAACAAATTATTATACAAGTAAAGTATTTACATAACAGAAACTTTAAAAGTAGCCAGTATTTATGTACCTCTTAGGTACTACCCTAAGCAAAAGGTACATAAATGCTTTACTGTTTTTGATTATTTTCTATGATCACCAACAGACAATTACCCAATGGGCATGATGACAGTATTGAAAAATCGAAGAATAAATAATTTACTTAAAAACAATATGTTGAGAGCATTCTCAAAAATAGACCAGTATTCATAAAAACTTTAGGATTCATTATATTTTCAATAAAATAAAAGTATAAGATACTGCAGTCGGCCATCTTGTCTAAACGCTAATCGGGGCGAAATGGCGTCATTTTTCAGGCGTGTCACTGTATTGCTTGAACTTTGCAATGACACCCGTGAGCGTTTTCGCGCTTAATTCAAAATTTATTTTAAAAATGCTAATATTTCCGTTAATACTGAATTTATTGCCGAAATAATACGATTTTTGGAATCAGTAGACATGTACCTACATTATAGAAGGGGAGTTCAAAATTTGTCATCATGCCCATTTCCAAGACACTGAGCAATTACTGTCTTCGGTATCCTTTTGTGATAAAATTAACAATGACTTGACTGAATACTCACACAAGGGGAAGCAGTGGCCAGTGTTGACGTACTCCCTGCCCAGCGTGGTGAGCTTGCTGAGCACGGAGCCGAGCCGCTCGTCGGGCGAGGCCAGCGGGCGCGCCGCCGCCTCCGCCTCCGAGAGGATGTTGCTCCAGATGTTCTCCACCAGCAGGGCGTCGTTGTGCCCCGAGCACTGCACTATGGCCAGCTTGCACTCCCACAGGTTGTAGCGGTCCGCGTACTCCTCATACAACTGGATGAAGAAGATTGAAATTGTATAATTGTTTTTGGTGATTTTTTTTTCAAATTAACACCATAAATTGGCTAGTAAATATTGCGAATTTTTCAAGATATTTTAACAATAAAACTGTCTGTTTGTCTATTTATTTTCGGTTCTTTTTTATAATATAAAAGTAGCAAACAAGCATGCAGTTCATCCAATAGTAAGTGTCTACTGCCGTCCATAGGCATCTGTAATTGACCCATATAAGATTAGAGTCCTACCTGAGATTGACCACAAACGTATTGCTACCTCTAAAGGCTAAGTTGGAACACCTTCGGTTAAATGCCTCATTTACAATATCCCTCAAAACAGAACACAGCAGCATTGAACACTGCTGTTATTAGGCAAAAATAAGTGTGGTGGTGCCTTCGAAGTCAAACCACATAGGTTTCTACGTCCATCAATATTGCCATATCGCCTTTAATACTCCTATTACCTACATGATAACCTCCGTCAACACTATCATCATGCCCATTACCTGCGTGACCTCGAGCAGCTCGTCGTCGAGCCGGCGCAGCAGGTGTTGCGGCGGCGGCGGGCGGCGCTGCAGCGCGGCGGCGCGCACGGCGGCCTGCACGCGCGCCACCTCGCCCGCCTCCTCCAGCCGGCGCAGCAGCTCGCCGCCGCGCGCGCCGCCGCCGCCCGCGCCGCGCACGCACACCACGCCCGCCGCCAGCCACGCGGTGCGCTGCGCTAGGGTCGCGCCCGTGCTGGAGACAATCATTATACTTTAAAAACTAAAAACCACGCTAAAATCGCGCAAGGAAAATCGTTAAACCTGGCGATTCCGATGAGGAGAATGGAACAAAATTATTAAAATCGTATATAGTCATAGGTTCTTGAGAAGTGTTCAAAATTTTTAATCAATTGGAGCATTCAAGGAGGGTAAAAATCGAGTTCAAAGATTCCGTTACATATATACATAAACGTTAAGCTAATAAAAGCGTGTTAAAACAGAGTAAATACAACCCAAGCGGTGCACTACGCTAGGGTTGCGCACGTGCTGTATACACATAAACACGTAATGATTACAGTCCAGCCACGCGGTGCACTGCGTTAGTGTTGCGCCCGCGCTAAAGACACAAAAACAGAGTAATTACAACCGAAGCGGTGCGCTGCGCTACGGTCGCGGCCGTGCTGGGAACACTAACACTTAGTAATTACAACCCAAGCGGTACGCTGCGCTAGGGTCGCACCCGTACTGGACGCACAAACACACACAAACTACCCCCCATGACCCTCATATTTTGTAACAGTTCTTCATTGTTGATTCACTGGACACTTCATTGTGGACTGAGGAAGAATATCGGCATTTTATCGTTACTCTGGCATGTCTCGTTACATGCGAGATCACAAGCAAAATTGTAGTAAATAAAACTTAAAAAAAAACATTTGAGGATTATAAATAACGTATTGATAAAATTAAAGGTATTGAATGTAATAACTTCATCTTTATAAATACTAACAAAAATACATATCTGTTTTTTATGAGCAGAGGGAAATCATCAACCCCTTGGACAGATGTTGTTAAGAAAACCAGCAAGATCACAGTCTACCATTCCATAGAACAGCACTACATGGAAGACCATCATAGACAAGACTGTTTTTAATGGTTACGACCCTCAGTCACGAGGAATCGACTAATAAGATTTTTTTTTATTGAATGAAAGTAAAGAAGCATACATGATTTTACCTTCCATTACATCTAAATAAGACAATTCCTACCTGAAGTTAATCATAAATGTATCGTAGACCGCGGCAACTGTTTTGATATTTAATGAATACAATAACAATTTCAAATAGAACACTGTTTATATACAAAAATACAACAAGCTCTAACCGAAATACAAGACAACATTTACCCAGGTCTAGTAGCGAGTCCCTCAAGCACGTCAGCAGCGGCGAGGTGGTCGCCGCACTTCTCCAGCACCTTCCAGAGCAGGTCGAGCAGGTGCAGCGCGGCGGGCGCGGGCGCCGAGCGCGCCGCCGCCTGCAGGTACGTGCGCAGAGACGCCGGCGGCGCCGCGCCCAGAGACAGCAACTCTATTATAACAGGTACGTAATGATTACGTTCGATTCTATTATAGCTTTGACATTTGGCTAATAGATTTCTCGACAGTATAACTAATCAAGCTTAGGGAAGAGATGACACTTATTAAAGTTACTAACTTTAATAAGTGTCTATTCAGAATACTTATGGTTCGAAATTTTGACGAATTCCAGGAAGTCGCCACGACTACTCATTAACGAGCTTTAACAATAATCATTGCACTTGATGTAACTAAAAAGAACTATAGTGGATAGAGAATAATAGAGTACTATTCCACCGAATTAAAATCTTATACATAAAATATAAATAAAAATTTAAATCTAAAACTTACCTGATCCAAGATTTTTGGAAACTAGCCACTCATAGACTGCTACGTGTAAGAGTTCATCACTTCGAGACAAACACTCCCAGACCAACTTTCTTCCCTAAAAATATCATAGACAGAATAAAAAAATGTTGCTCAAAAGTATTGCATATTATTTTACAATTCCCACAAACATTCAATACCTGGTTGTTGGTATCTGGAGAAAGGATGCTTTCGGAATGCGACGTGTCATCGGAACTGCGTTCATACAGTCTTTCTAAAGCACCACAAACTTCACGGTAGATTTCCATTCTGTAGAAAATCATAATATATTTATTATGCACCTATTGTAATAGAGAAAAAGTGTGGCAATGATGCCGCCGTAACTACATTATACAATTTAAAAAAAAAATGTACACAAGCATCTATCTTAAGCTGCAATCTATACTACACAATCTTCATTGTAAGGTGATTAAACCAATTCAGAATCCTTAAGTTTCATGTGAAAGTTTTATGAATACAGCTCGAGAAATAGTATAAGTACACTAAACATAAAATTACTAGTTTATGTCAAATAGCTGTGACAATAAATCGCTTACCTGTCGTCCACCGACTTCGGTCTCACTACTCCTTTCAGAATGAGAATAATTACGCGCCGACCAAGTGCATATTGGTAGACTAAAGACTAAAGACCCACCTTCTATAATACGCCAGCTGTCCGTCCCTGTCCTGCGAGGGCTGGTCGCTCTTGTAGTAGTGCAGCGCCTGGTCCTGCGGGTCCAGCTTGGCCGCGCACACCGCGCACAGCTCCACCACGCCCGAGTAGAACCCCGCAGCGATGAGCTTCGCGCACACTATCGGCAGGTTCACGTTCGGTGCTACGTCCTATAAGTGTAAGGTTAATTATAATATATACGTGTGCGTAACAGGTGATTATTGGACGACTACGTTTTTTAACAATGACATTTCTTTACTAATTAACGTTAACTTTCCTACAGCTGTTAAGGCAATTGTAAGGCTGAAACGCCTGTATCCAGTAGTATAACATTTTTAGGGGGCAACCTAATGAAACAAAAATATAACATGTTCACGGCCCACACTAAAGATTTCGCCATATGAATGGAAAACATTATAAAAATATCCACCCCTAAAGTTATTATTCTAATTTAAATACCCACCAATAAATTAGTGTATGCAATAAAAGTACTTCATGGAAAAAAAATAAATTTTGTGTTCATAATATAACGAAAATGTTATCTCGTAGAAACTAAAGCCAATCTTACCTTACAAAGTTTCAAAGCATGTTGTAGCATTTCATCTCGTTCCGCCGAATTCTTTTGTTGTTTCGCGAATATAAGCAGCTCATTAGCCTGAAAATTGTCATTGACTCTATTAATATCAGCAACTCCACATAAATACATATAAAAAATATTATGAAGCATATTCTATTAACTTACCTTTGAGCATGTAGCATCTTCTTGCCTATAAAACGTGGGACACAGTTGTCTCAATTTCTGTGATATACCATCCACAGATGCATTGTCTCTAAGGTACCCAGCCACAAGGGAGCCCAGTAACAAGCACGCTACTTCTTGTCCTCCTACTAACAGTTCCCTGTAATGTATTACAGCAATAATTAAATGACTAAATTCACTATTCATACATTTCTCACCTTTATGCATATTCTGTTATTGTTATTTAAAAAGGAATGAATAAAAATGTAAAATAAACAATACATATTCGCACATTTGCCTTTTAGCAACAACAGTATACTATTTAATTACTCTAAGTAATGTGCTGTGACAATTTTCAGTAGAAAATAATTTCTTACCTAAAACTAGCAGCCTGCAACGCACTTTGCTGTTCGGGCGGCAAGCTGGCAGCGATCACGTGAAACTGATGTTCACACAACACTTTCCATAAACTCAACATTTCTATCGCCATAGCTGTAAGTATAAAAAGAAACATAGGAATGAAATCAGCACATAGAAAAATCAATAACAATTTAATTTAAAATAATATAAAATGATGAGTGATTTTGTGTTTAGTAACCATTGAAGTACTAATTATTTAATTGAACTAATAGAAGTAGCAATGGCGTAGTTTTTAAATGCGTGTTCAAATTCATTACATCCCCATTATATAAAAAGGAACACGAAATTCTTCTTTACGAAAAACTTGTTCAAATAGATGATATAAGACGCAGATAACTTTTCAAATAAAGTATTCATTAATATAAAATGTGAAATATATTGCATACTTAGGAACATCTTCAGCGCGTGCAAGGACGCCTGCTCGTCGCTATGCGGCGGCGCCACGACCCGCTGTATGAACGTCGCGGCCCGCTGTAGCTTACCCACTACGTACGCACAATCTTCCCCTGTCACTTTGCTACTCATCTGCAAAACAAAATGTTGACTATCATTTACAGTATATATTTTTTTTTAGTAAAGTAATTGACAAAATTTTTTAATATGGTTTAATTTAATTTTATATAATGTAATTTGATTTAATTTAATTCAATTTGCATGCTTAAGAAAGGGTGAATAAGAGACTATTAATATTGTATGTAACATCTTTTCTCACTGTTCAAAGCAAATAAATTATCTTTATCTTTAAAGTAATTAGTAAATAGACTCCGATAAATAATATCATATAAAAATCTGAATTTTGCAAGGTAAATGAAGGTTGTATATGATAATTAACTGAGACTGTACACTGATTAGTTTAAACAGACGTGCTATATTATGGTATCAATAATATTATAGAAAAGAAAATAATACAAATAAAACAAAGGTATCTTTAAGCATTGTCCAAATATCATTACATAACAGAACATTTGAGTGATAGATAAACTGGAGGAGTCTATTTACTTTATTTATGAGTATAGAAGTATCGCAAAATAGTTTCATTTCGATAAAGAAAATACTTACAAACTCCTTATTATCCGGCGTTTGCGACATAGACACACATTTCAAATTCCATATGGGAGACAGTATTCTCCCAACATAAATATATAGTCCGTTGTGCTTCGCGCTATATTCGATAGGCACTGGGTAGTTCATATCCCTTTGTTGTGTGACGTTGCCGATAAATGAGGACTGGTTAAACGGTGCGGGACTCATCATGTTCTGTTGGAATGGAGATTGCGGCATCATTGTTTGATTGGGGATTGGACCGAGGGATTGGTTCATTGGACCGGGATAAGATTGGTTTAACTGTCCGGGCATTATTTGCTCGTGGGGTCCTCTCATCGTCATGGGCGTTGAGACTTGACGTGGAGAGAATTTTGGAGAACCTGAAAATAAATAGAATTTTAACACATAATACCTACATTTTTACAATGAATATCTGGATCCACCAACATAATATTAATCTATTCATTGTTACTGTAAAGTTACCTTTTTCTAAGAAATTAGGATCGTAAATGAGCTTGCTGTCTATCCTTCGATAACTCGTTATGGACATTCGTCAATCCCAAATAGGAATAATTTTTTTCTATTACTACAAATGTGCCATATATCTTTTTAAAACTTTATATAAAAAATAATATCTATATTTTTTATTTTTACCTATACTGGAAGCCATTTGTGATGGTTGCTGTTGGAATATTGGAGTCGGCGTGAGTTGACTACCGTAGAGGAAGAACGCTCGCGCTGCCCACTCGCTGATGGAAAGATCGCCGCTTGTAGTATCTTCGCATGCTAAGTAAAGTGCGCAAGCGCACGCCTGGTCCACACCATGAAGCTGACAAAAAAACCTTGGTCATTAACGGGTATTTTTTGTTCATATTATAACAATAATGTAAATAACTGTGGCATGTCATATTGTCATACCTAAAAATAAAATATTTAAAATACTTTGTTTGACGCTTTTTCTGCTAAACTTGCATTCAGTAGCCATTTAGTAGCCAGTAGTTTTATGGTATCGCTTTTAGTTTTCGTTTTTTTAAAATTCATTCTCATAATTTTTCTTAAACTGCCTCAAAAGAAATACAATTTCTAAAAAAAAAATTTAAGGCAGTTTCTGCGCCATAGATTTATTAACGAAAATGTTTCTTTACATTTTTGTTTGTGCACTACCTCAAGATTTTAAGTTATTACTATTATTAGCAAGTTTTGCAATGGCAGATGAACACTATCTTTACTACGATGGAATACATGACACATTGGTTTAATTTTAAGCCAGATGCAATGACAATTTAGCTCCTCAGTAAACAATGTTATAGTCTTCGCCAAACTGCTAGTCTGCTCTGAATATAGAAATGAATCGCGTCGGCATAGCAAGTTGTATGACTACACCTGCTCGCAAGAACTTCAGAGCGGACTAGCAGTTTGTCGCGGACTATACCTGGAACAGGTCTTTGACTGGCGGCGCTTCTGGTCCGCGGCAGTCGCGCAGCAACGCGCGCATGAGGTCGGGCGCCGCGCCCGCGCCCACCAGCGCCGCGCCCGCCGCGCTCACCACCGCCCAGCGGGACCCCGCCCACACCTCTGGGAGTACAGTAACATATTATAGATAGTGATGCTCCTGATATCAGTATCTGTATCCGCAAATATCCGAGGAAAAATATAGATGCATATCCATATCCACGGATCTCGAAACCAAATATTCGTATTTGGATCCCTATCCGTGGATATACATTTTAAACGATCCGACATATCACTAAATTTGTAGGAAATAGACAGAGGCTGTATTCAAATACTTTCATGCAGGTGGAAATTCAGATCTAGTAAATCATATAAAATTCTAATGTAGCCAGTTGTCACAGAACATCTATATAATCAACCTCATTAATATGTGAAGGTAAGTAGGTATTGTTATATTCTAGAACTCTTTGTAAATTAACTTAGGTGAAGCAATAAGTGCTACTGTGTTCTGATTTCGAGAGTATGGTAAGGTAGTAGGTTGATTACAGATGCCTATGGGCGTCAGGGTCTCTCTCTTACCACTCTTACTCTCTTACTCCCTTTAAGCCAGAACACAGCAATACTTCACACTGTTGTTATCAAAACTGAAATTAGTGGAGCAGTGGTGCCTCTAAAAACCTCAAACGGTTCTACCATCTATGAACCTTTGCTTTTCATCCAAACAATAACCAACCATCACTACAAATAATAACACTTTTAACACTAGAAAGACGGGAGCAGTCATTTGACCGGATTTTCAATTTAAAAGTTTGTTTATTCCAAAACTTTTTGACTAAGTTTACTGATAATTTGTGACTTTTATTATTATGAAAAGAATCCTAAAAATTCATGACCAAAAGATTCTCAGGGTCTTTGTTTACCTTTTAAAGTGCTGATATACCGACAAAGACGGTGACAGTCATTTGACTGTTGTAACTTAAGTAGTGATTATAATTGTAATATGAGGGTGTTTTTGTAAACATGTGAATGGTTATGTTTTATTAGTCAGTCCATAGAGTAACTGCCTACATATAGTACGTATTATTTAGAATATTGTGAATAAATTAGTGTAAAAATGTCTCGAAGACTAGATAATAACGAAATACTTCATTTATTGCAAAACCTACCAAATGATCAGTCGGAATGTGAATCTGAAATTGCAGTACTTGACAGCGATGATGACATTGTGTTACCTGCTGTTAGTTCGAACTCTGATAGTGCAGACTCTGACCCAGAAGAGCAGGTACCCCTTTCGAATTTACGTTACGTTAATAACAATAAACGTGTTCGTGGCAGGGGTAGGGGTCACCGTTTGCTTGCCTGTACTGCTCACGAGCAGGATCGCCATTACACGGCTACAGACGGGACCACATGGGCACTTCAGACGGCATCAACTCCAACTGGTCGTCGGGCTCGACAGAATATTATTACTGAGCAAGCAGGACCTACATCATTTGCAAGAAGGAATTTCAAATGAAATGTAGACGATGCATGGAGGGCTGTACAACAATTTTTTAACATTTTAGATCTAGTAGGAATCAATTCTTATATTATATATAAGAAATTTACAGGAATAAAAATAAAACGGAGAAAATTTATTTTGGATTTGGCGAGTGCACTTAGTGGAAATAATGAAATTGAAACAGTACTTTCCGGTTCTGATCCTTTATATGTAGAACCTATGCCTTCAACTTCTCAATCTTCGTTACCGATTATCCAAGAGAACCGAAAAGGGCGAGATGTTATATTAGTAAATGTAAAAATAAAACTAATAAAGTATGTTATTCTTGTAAAAAGCCACTTTGTGGTTCTTGTAATGAAATTAAAACTTTTTAATGTAAAAATTGCAATTAGATATGTTAAATAGTATAAATTATGAGCATTATATTACAATCATTAAAGTTCATAGTAGCATTTTTATACAAATAAAGCATTTTCTGAATATGAGTACTTGCAGTCATTTGACCGCCCGCCGTCTTAGTAGGTAGTTAAATTTTGCCGTCTTTCTAGTGTTAAAGCATATAATAATCAGTGAAAACCCTCCAAGCAGCAGATAGTCTTACCTCTTTTAGCCAGCAGCGGAGCCGACAGATACTTGGAGTGGTGCGTGGGCAACGCGGTGAGCGCCCAAGCGGGCGCGTCGAGCGCGAGCGACGAGTGTGCCTCGCTGAACGCCGCGCCCGCCAGCACGCGCGACGCGCACCACAGCGACTCCGCCTCGCCGCCGCCCGCCGAACACACCATCACTAGTGTACCTAGACATTAATCACATTCAAATTATAAACTAAAAGTAATACAAAATTGCATAATTATGTATATTATATCTACTAGGAATAATGGATAATTTTTATATTATTTAAATTTATGAAATATAATTTTGATCTTACAAAGAATAGACGTGTAAACATTGCATATGAGATCAATTTTAGAATGATTTAAAAGTAATATCACTCAGTGTTTGTGAAGTTAGTCTTAACACTTACCATTATCATAAACAGCACTATGCACTTGCTTCGGCTTGAGTACAGAAGCATTGGGTGTGAATCCGGGAGGCAATCTCACATGAAGCAAAGTGAGGTATTGTGGACGAGTAGGTCGATCTTGACTACACAAACAATGTGAGTGGTTAATACGACAGACAGACAAGAGTGCTTTGGTGTAGAACCGGTAAATTCGGCGACGTCGCCCGTCGTAAAATTTTGCATCGTGTAACATGTCGCATATTCCAGTGTCTATGTATTACGGTTCAAGGGGTAAACCCTGTGATAAATTGACAGACAGCGGAGGCTTAATAATTATAGGATTCTGTTTTTGATCTTTGATTGCAATTATGGAAAATATTTCTTGAAAATAACTACATTAATTTTACATAATCTTGTAAGTACTTATTTAACTTACCTTTCGGTTCCAGCACAAAAGTAAAATCTTGTGCCAGCCTGTGTAACTGCTACCAGGTTCAAGTGCTCCGACTCTGCACTCTCTACAGCTGATATGGCAATTACTGGTTTGAAATTTGTTGGTTCTACAGTCCTAAAACAAAGTAATATTATATTATTATTTTTTATATTCATGTGTCTTAGTGACCAGAATAAGATAAGGAGCAGATTCCAGAAAATACACATACAACAATTATATATTTTTTAATATTAACTATTCAAAATATTGAAAGCATAAAATGAGTAACAAAATTTATGTATATATATTTATGGCATCCTTTAATGATCACTAATTTTCATTAATCATTAAAGTTTCGTATTCATATATCACTATCACTTACTTTACAATGTCCACAGCCAATGACATGATTCTCGACTGAGGCAATCTCACAACACGGCTCAAATCTTCTCCCTCATAACCCAAATCAAACATTTCTATACAACCCTTTTCACTGAGTGTGTACAAAATGTGACGGGAGTTGTCAACTTCGATTTTTACTATGGGATCCTCATCATATAGAGCTGCATTTAAGAATGATGGCACCAGGAATGATAAGGCACTAGTGGAATGGTTCACTTTTTTACAATGTTTGCCAAACCAGCCTAATTGAGCCTGAAAATAATTTTATGTGATTAAATTGTACCTACCAATTGCTAACTCTTTTCTTAGTAGATAAATTTTATATACATGTCTTATATGTCTTGTTCCAACTCAGTCCCCAGGAGTAGCAATGCATCCGTGGTTGGCTTTAGGTAGGACTCTTTCTAATCATATCTGGGATTGATTTTATAGATATCTATAGGTGACACTTGCTACTTAATATCACATGGACTGTGTGCTACTAATAAACTATATACATATAAATATAGAAAAAACACATTTTCAAAATAATTAAAACATTAAACCTATCATATTATCTACATCTTTGTAGCATTTCAAAAGTAATCAATAAGAGTAATTATATCAAACCTGATATGTAATTTCATAGAGACAGCCATCTTTGCCACCCATAAATATTCTACCCTTGGCCGTGGATTTGACACACATCATTGAAATGCCATCAGTTGGAAGCACGAAGACTGGTTCAGGAACTAAGTGTATCTCTTCAAGCTCCCCCACTCCATCTGACTTACTACTAGAAAATGTTACACCTGTAAAATAAGGTATAAAACATCATCAAGTTTATCAAAATTGTAAATGAAAAGATTTCTGATTACACATTAACAACAATCAAGCTTGTTTATATCTACAGTCATTGAGTATAACAGACATAAATAGGCAGACAAAATGATAATTATCTATCCAATGTGACTGTTGATATTATTTTAAATATAAGATATGTTCTATAAATATACATTGTACAAAAGAAATATTATTTTGTCTGCCATGGTCTGAATCTGACATGTTCTAAATCTAGATACCAATAAGCTTTTTGACTCTAAAAATTTATACAAACAGGCATATAAGACCTCACTGCAAACCGATATGTAACACACTCAAATATTTATTGATATTATGGAAAAATGCAGTGTTACTTACCTAAAACTACTATTTCTACTGTAGTCGTTAGAACTAATAAATATTTAACAAAGCTTTGAAAGACTCCCGGCTTGGGTTTGCCGAGACCCACACTGACTATGGTTTCCCCCAGCCCATCAAAGTAGGCGACATCACTCCCGTGTTCAAATGCCCACACATATATATTGCTGTCTATAGCTAGCCACACTCGGCTGATCTCTGGAAATACCCCCATCAAACAGTTGCATTGCATATCTGATTGACAAATTAAGGAAGTATTATTGTCTTATTAAATTAAATATTAAAACTTTAAGACTTATTATGAAGAACTATATAAATATAATAATATATAACTATGTAATATTATTATTAAGATACCCTGGCTTGAAAATAAACAGGGGTCAGAACTCTCCATTGGAACCTAGCACATAGGAATATTTAACATTTTTAAGTAGAGCATCTCTTTTTTCTTTTTCTATTATATAGGGAAAGTAGCATGATGAGCAGGCATTCCATCTGCTGGCATGTTGCTACAGTCATCCATGAACATCTTGCAAGAACCCCAAATAAAATGAAAGTCTCATCTAAGACTGAACAGAATAGTGCAGCACTTGACACTGCTGATGTAAGGTAGAAATAGGATTACTGGTGGTGTCTCCTGAGTTGCCCTACAAAGGAGATCTACCCCCAATAAATACAAAACTAATAGTATAGCACTAAATTATATTTAGGTCAAGATTAAATTTATAAAGGATACGAGCAAAGTGTTCCATGATCTCTGGTGGCAAGGGCACTTTGTTTAATATCTTCAACTGTGACAATGTAGGGTGGTTGAGCAAAGCAGCCAGGTTCCTGTAGTCTCCGGCATTTAGACCACTGCATGTTGGACTTTTTTGTGCTGCTATACCTGTTATCTATAAATTAGAAAAAATACAAATAATTGATTAGGATTTCCAGTTGATGGAAAGTATAATTGTAGTAAGTTTAAATATCACAGTCCAGACTTTCTGAAAATAATGTATCATACTGCCCCACACTAACGCATTGATTGCAGTTGACAGTATGACATGAATGAAATTAATATGTGAAAGACTTACTACCAATGGGTAACAACTTTAAGATGAAATTTTTCCTCCCCGTTACTATTGCTATTATATAGTTGATTGTCGGTCTGATAATAATCTAATAAAAGTGTTTAATACAAATGTGTATTCAGCTGTCATACAAGAAAGAACATGAACTTCTTGAATGTTTCAAGGAACTACGCAACGGAACACTGTATATAAGCATAACTATAACAACAACGACAAATAAAGTAGGTCGGCTTTAAGTTTTGATAATAAGCTAACATAAACGAATAAACACAAACCTCTAAAAACGAAGGGCGGGAATTATCAACATTTATGTACCGGTCGAGAGTATACCCCGCTAGCTCCAAGCACTCAAGTTGCATCTTGCTGCCGTCTGGTTGCCGGGTCCCGTCGATGTTGCTGATCACACTGGGCATCTAAAACATCACCATTGATGCACTCTCACAGTTACACGGTTTTTAAAATGCAATTTTAGAGGTTATCGTAACTTCACTTGTCAAACGAAACCGAAAGTGTCAAGCAATCCGAAATAAATGATACCTTCTCGAATTTTGAATTTATCTTGAACTTATCATGAATTAGAATTTTATATAATAGCACTTGTTTAATTAAATAGACGTTCTTGTATTATTGAACTAAGGTAAACAGCAAAATGAAAACCAATAATTTCTTTCTGGGCACTTTGAAAAAACAAAACTTCTTTCAAAAGATACAAACGGTTAGCATTAGCATCCAACTTGTATTTTATTTTAGTCTGTGGTTAGCATCAGACGAGGAAAATCGGTCCGCAGGACACGTTCGATAAAACAATCGATAAAACAATTTTAGGAAATTGGGTTAATGCTTTAAACATTGATTTTTTAAAACTATAAATCAATAATAATAGCAATAAAAGTGCAAAGTCCAATAATAATATAGTCCGACAAACTTTTCTATGTGTACTGGTCATTATAATGTTGCCAGTTTGTCAAAACTACCCAGAGGAAATATAGATTCAGTTGTTAGATTTTTAAAGATTTAAAAGTAATAATTTCCAAGTAAGACTCGAATTCGCATATGGAAGCTTCCGTACCACCCAATGTTCATTATTTATTACTGATTTTTATTAATTTTATCATTTTCAACAATACTTAGTTTTATGACACAACAATAGATGGCGTTGGGGTGATGATGAATGATACGTAAACAACGTATAATAAAAATTAAAATAACGATATTAAAATATTTATAGTGATACTCTTGTATTTAGTACATTCATAGATTGGTAAGCACATTGCATAATTATGAAAATTTTAAAAAAATCAAATAGTTCAAATAAAAAATATAATATATAACGTAATGAAACAATTGCTGATTTTATAATATTATTTATTGTTCATTAATAATTCTCCTTGAGGCCCTCCTACAAGTTGGCCATTTGAATAAATTTGACGACCTCTTAAGAATGTTTTTATTACTTTTCCTCTTAACACTCGGTTCATATATGGGCTTATCTGAAAAAAGAAACACATTAAGTAGGTACTCAACTCAACAAAATACGTCAATCAGTTCAAAATCGTGCTATATTAGTATTGTACCTTGTTTTTATACTGAATTATTTCAGGCGTGACGGTAAACGACGCGTCAGGGTCAAAGAAGATGAGATCAGCGTCTAAACCTGGTCTTATGGCACCTTTCCGTTTGTACAGGCCGGCGAGCCGAGCTGGACCAGCTGATAGGTAGTGGCTAACTGTCTCGAGACTAAACCCTCGGGATTTTTGCTTCCGTCCAGAATAATGACAATCCTAGAAATAACACAATAATGTTTATGCATAGATTATCCTTGGAAGACCGCTAATGGATAGGGCCTTATCTATTTAGCTACTTCAGGCAATTCTTTAAATCAAATGAGCATCGTTCGAATAAGTTGACGAACAAAAAAACATATATGAACAATAAGTGTCACTAACAAATCAATCTAATAATAAAGTATAAACAATTTTTAACTTTTACTTCTTCCATCCCCTATCAATTTCGCCACCACTCGTTTGTGCCGCTTTGGGCCTTTCCACTCATTAAGTCAGATCTAGACAAAAGTCCTCTAAATAGATGAGTATTTGCCAGTATAACGCTTGACTATGTTGATGGCATAGTTGGTGGATGTTCGTATAGTCACCTAGTTAGATAAAATTAAGACGTGTAAGAAGATAAGAAGTTTTTGTTTGAGTTTGTGTCGACGACCTTAAAAACCTTCGCACTTGTTTATCTTATTTTATTTCCGTTAATTTTCCTGTAACTCAGTATACTAATTAATTACACTTAATTATACAGTATAAATGCTCTATACACTATATATTACTAAGCTGCCACTGTTGCCACTACTCGAAACAGTGTGACGTTGTTTGTCCACCGCCACCGTCACCGAACCGATACCGATAATTAATGACGGCGCCGAAGTCGCTTGTCCACCGCATGTCCGTTACCCGAGCATCGTCATCCGGGCCACCGATATTTCGAGTAGATCGGCGTGACCGCTAGATCGGCACCGAGATTTTCACGGCCCGATGTGCCGGCAATATAAAAAAACACATTGGAACTTGTCCATACACTGCCGTCACACGCGTGACAGCTGGAACAAAATAAACTGCCGATATCGGTCGCGGTGGACAAACTATCGCCGTCACGACATATTAAAATCGGTCCCAAAATAATCTCGTTCTCGGTATCGACTCGGTAACGGTGCGGTGGACAAACGACCTTAGCCTAGTGGTAGAAATTCGGTCCTCGGTGGGTCCTACCTACCTATGATTTTTCAAACTTACCTTGATGAGCCTTTTAGAAATTATTTATCACTTACCTTAGCGATGATGAAAACCATCGAGAGGAAACCTGCGTGTGCCTAAGAATTCTTTAAAAAATGAAGTCTACAGTGAAGTGAAGTCGCAAGTGCAGTGGGCTATGTAACCACTCCCACTGTGAGACCCATGTCCAATATAATATCCAGAGGTGGGAAAGCAATGGGTTGACGACACACTCGATAGTCTCATAGTTAGCAATCGCACAAAAAGACATGATTTCGATGTGTCAACATTTTTACTGGTGTACGCACTTGAGTAAACACAATGTATTGAAGCAGAGCGTTAATTACGAAAATAAGTGTCGCATAGATTTTATAACACATAATAATAATAACTTTTGTACCTTGTTTTATTTTGCACATAATAATGGTTATTCGTAAATCATTTTACTAAAGTACGAATCTCTATAATATTGTTAATAATAAAGTAAATTATTAACTGCCACAATTTATATATGAGAAATCGAATTAGACGGGTGTCTACATTTCACTCTAAACCAGCGGTTGGCAACATATGGCCCTTGGACCGCATGTGGCCCGCGACCCTCTTCTTGCGGCCCGTCTTAAAACGTCCTTGCGTTCGTGCATCTTGCTAAAACCAAATATCTCACCCGCCCATATCAAATTATAGAGTTCGTGACAACTGATTGTTTTTTGGTTTCAAATATTACCTCGTGTACCTACTATATTGTGTTGCCAAAAAGGTAAGCGACTGATGCTCTTAACTATAAATAATAAACAGAATAAATTGTTCCTTTTTTCTTTAAAATTAATTTCGTTTTAAATTATACTTACCAAACTGTACAGAAGATATACCACCCCAAGCATTAAAAAAGTTTGGTCCCTTTAAATTGGCTACAGATGGTGAATGATCAGATGCAATAAGGTCGAGCCTCTTTTCTTTTATATATTTCCATAACATTTGCTGAAAAAAATACCAAATACATACATAAAAATATACAAATATAGAAAACTGATAGTAAAGTAACTACTTATTTTTGTTTTTTTTTCGAAAACATGTTCTTGATCATGTTCTAATATTATTCCTTCAGGAACATTCCTGAATGGACCACATGGTCCAGTCCACAGTCCACCTGATATTTAGTAGCGACTGTCGCCGATGGACATCTGTAACCAGCTTCATATGAAACAGAGGTCTACCTGAAGCCCATCACAAGTTCGTTGCCACTCCTCAGGAGTAAGCCGGTTGCTATTTATGCAATATACACAAGTATAAGCGTACTAACCCTATTGGCGTTACTTCTTATCGGTGGTGAGCATTTAAACTCAGTGTGGCCACGTGGGATCTCCTCCGCGCTGATGGAAAGATAGTGGTGGCAGGTTTCCGCAGTGACGCCACCACGCCAGCGCTTGTTGCCCGCCGCTATGCGCTTCTGCCGCGCTTCTTCCAGGATAGGGACCACAGCTTCAGCAGATACATGCACTATATGCGTGTGAACACTGCAATAATTGACAAATTATATCCGTACCAGGCATGAATTTGTTAAGAAGTCGAAAATGCATAATTTTTATTACAGCTGTTTGTGCTCTTTGCTGAGGGAGTTACATATTTAAGAAATTACAAGTCGCGTGTGTGCGGTAATAAAGGCCCATCAACTTACTTAATTCACCCTATAAATTAAACAATCCTAATGCTTATGATTAAACTACATAAACGTATATAAACATATTTGTATATGTAAGTGGACTTATCAACATATTCACGCTTGGTATCCATGTAAGTAATGTACTGGAAGTACTTCTGGCACGCTGGGAGTCAGCCAATTTTTAAATGTCAAAACGATATAACCTGCTTTTAAAACGTGTATCAAGTTATCGGGATGCGCTTGGAATCTGCTGAACTATTTTACAGGCTACCTTTTATCAAGGACAACTTCTTTGGCATTGTAATAAAAGTCTATCCTTTGCTGAGAAAAGTTGAAGCTACGTATACTTAATTATCGTAAGATACACTGTTGTTAAATGTAGTGCCACGTGTGCGAACATCACTTAAAATCTCAGTTTTATAAATCTTGCCTAAATAGACATAGATTAGTAAAGATACTTCGCCGCCTTGAAATTGAGTGAAGCCAAAAACGGCTTATTAGTAAGTGCTTTTTTTGAATTCTTGAAAAATAAAAACATTTTTAGAGAAAATGTACGAATAAATAATTAATACTGCGTAATTTACATCATAAATAAATAATTCTTTCAAATATTTTAGGAACATTTTAGCACGGAGACGTGGCAAAACTTTTTTACGCAACTATTTCAATTCTCAAAACTGGTTACATTTTCTTGTTAGGAGTGAGTAATCTTTACTAATCTATGAACACAAATATATAAAAAATACAAATACTCAGGTCAGATAGCATTCATTAATTAATTAATGTAGTATTAACTTTCTCTTACATTTTTACATTCTGTATAATTGGTCGCCCAGGAGCTGAACCTTGAGCCCTATGCTTGGTAGACCACAATGATCGGTGTGTCAAATAGAGCGTTAAATTTGTTTCAAGTTCCCAATTAGTATTTCTATACAGTTTCAGTAGTTGAGCTCTTCTAATTTCAAGTTAAAAGCGACACTTATTACGGCTTTATTCAGAAAAAAGTTGTATCATTTTTGTTTGTGTTTTAACTATCGTTGTCGTGACACAATGCATTATATTCAAGGAAATAATTTAAACTAAAACAATGTATTCTATTAAGTATGATAATTATTTTTGATGTGTGGGTAATTGGCCATTTACAAAAATTGTAAATTAAAAGTTCCGAAAATTAAATCCGGAACATTACGGAACCTATATTATAATGTCACGATTCATATTGCATGACTTATTTAATCGATTACCAATTAATGTTTACGTTATAACTGTAATAGATGTATGATTTTTTATTAATTTATGGTCCGTAAACTTATACTTATTTTATATTACCTATATTCATATATATTTTCTCCACTCGTTTAATCTGTAGGCGCCAACAATATTAATATACTTCCTCTAAATATTATGTACAAAATATTCTTAAAAACCTAGCGATACCTTTTAATATAAGTATATTATAATAAAAAGAACCATTATCTTACTCATATCTTGGAATATAACTAGCAACTAAAGACACAGCATCCAGCTCCATTTTTTCAGGCCTTGTTTCAAGGTACGTGTTGTACAATTGAGGATCTGTAAGCAAAAGGAGATCGCTGTAGTGATAATAATTTAATAGTTTTACTTTTGGCAACTCAATCTTGGGGTCCGAGGTTAAAGCAGCCCATCTCTGAATTTTCGAAATTTTATACGAATTAGAATTTAAATATCAATTTCTTAATGTATGTCTTCTTAATGTCTTCTATACGCCTGGAGTCCTAAAAAAATCTCAAAGCAATCAATCCGCACTTTTCAGTACAGTGGATTACGGGCTAAACCTCATTTAATCTAAGATTACAGCTGTGCACAGCACAGCAGACGGAGTATGTGAAACAATATAAGTATTTTTACAATATTTCTATTCAGATACCAACATACGAGTACAATTCCTTTTAACGATTTTGTTTTACAAAGACTTATTGGTAATTAATTTGTTCCTCATTATGACACTGACCTTGGCAACCGCAACCATTACAATCAGCATTTGTTTCATTATTTACCGGCAACTCGGCGTGAAACTGTAAACCAGAATTGAAACGGCGTAACTCTTTTGTTACATATACTTTTTGCCGCACTACAAGGTTAGGTAGGCACTTACGGCATAAACAGTTTGTGTTCCATTAAGAACGGCAAAAGCCTTTTCTATGTCATCAGGATCGACTTTAGGAAACTCGGGTACTCCACTGTCAATTAAGAAACATTTGAAACCAATTACACCGGCATCTATCATTCCACGTAGCTCTCCCTGAAAACAAGAAATATATTAAATTATGAAACGTGCTTTTGAAATAATAAAATGAAAAATAATACTATTTCTTATAATTTTTTTTTTTTTTGATATTTTCAATTTTATAACTTTTATTACTAAATAACAAGAAATTATTAAAGCTAAAATATATACAAAATATTTCTAATTAACAATATATACAATCAAGAGTAAAAAAGATAAAATCATAAATAAAATAAACCATCTAAAATTGCCGTGTGAGGCATGGTTCCCAAAACGCTGGCGGCGTTTCCTTGTTGAACGGCAAGGCTTAGCCTTTGAGCAAAGTAGCCGCCAGCTTTTTGGTCCCCGGAAGCAGTTACAAGCTTGGTCGACATATCTGACATGAATTTTTTCATGTCAGATGACCATGGACCCATTGTATCTATTGCAAGCGCCGCAAACAAATAATTGTCTAATAAATTATTATATTTACGGCGCTTGAGAGTTTGGGCATGGTCGGCTGCGGCCCCCGCACACACAGATGTATTGCTTACGTGCGATGGGGCCAAGGTGTCTACGCACGTCGCGTCCCATACCAGGGGTCGTCCGAGACTCCATGGAACTAGAGTGATTCCATCGGGTCTCTTGCCATCGTCTCTAAAAAGGCCTGGAGGTTCTAACGTCGCAGGTATAGAGACGGTAGCAAGTGCCCGACGAATCAAACTGTTCAGAGTCCCGTGACGATACAACCTGCCGGCACTCCTGGTACAGGACAAGCCATGCCGACCCAACGTGTCCACCTCCTGCCCACACGGACAAAAATAAATAATACTTAAAAACATTTTTATTTTTGTGTAAGCTGCGCGACAATATGAAAGGATTTCATTTGTGTAGCACACTGCGTACCTATATTATGCATAATTTAAAGTGTACACTTAAAATATAATACAAAAAACAAAAAACAAAAATATTTTTCGCCTTTTGTATTCGCCGTTTGTATTTGGTTTTACAATTAGAATAAGTTGTTAATTAACATAACTTGCTAACACGCACATAAAATTATGCATATTCATATGAAGATACATAATAGAGCAAGGACGTATGTAGTAATAGCCTTATGATATGCTGTTTTACTTTGGAGGTTCTAGGGATCAAATCCTAGGTAGGTGACATTCCATGACACTTCGATTTTGTCTGTAAAGCAAGGGAATATTAGCAAAGGGGCGGGAAGCCTACGAATGCATACTTTGTCAGCCTGGTATTATGACTAACACCCTTATTATTCTGAGAGAAAACTGAAAACTGGACCAACCAGCATTGGGAAAATAACGGGTTGGTAATGATGAAGTAAGAGATACTGACCGAGTTTCCAGGTATCACGCCTCCCCAGAATCCAACATCAACGTATACCTCTTCTTTGGCTACAGACGCTTTTATCTTTAGGTTCTCCACCGTAGTTGTCGGTGGTATGGAATTCCTAAGAAGAAAACATCACGTAAAAAACTGGTTTGTCACTACATAAGAAGATGTTCATTACAAAAAAGTAAAAGAAAATTGGAGATAAAAAATCTAGCAAAACTACTTACATTCTATATTATTCATTAGTACAGTACTTGTTATAATAAGCAATTGGGATTTTTTTATAAGAATTTCTTTAATTAGATGCCATTAGTCATGATGGAGGTGGCCTCATTCGAAATAATAATAATTTACAGTGTCTATAAAATCCATAATTTCATTAATTAATCAATTGTAGCTATGGCGAATCGAAAAACTATTATTTTCACTTAATATAATTTACTTAATATTCTCTTTATATAGTAGCTAGTTCATCAGTGCAGTAGATTAAAGCTAAAATTTAAATAAACAAGTAAGTAGATGAAATTAATTAAAGTTTGTGTTTGTAATAATTTTAAAATAATTTACTTTATCATATGAAAGTACATGTATACGCTACTGTTGTTTTAGTTATAGGTACGAATAGGTAGGTGTGCTTATACGGATTATTTTGAAAACTTATTGGGGAAGTCGCGCAAAAAAATAAAGGCCATGAAATTTCCCGAGTATTTAAACTTTTCAATGGTGAAACCAGGGTACAAGCTTGTATTGAATTATTTTACAAACATACGTACAAAGGCATATCGATGATAGTCGTGAAACCTCCCCAAGCAGCCGCCTTTGTTGCTGTTTCGTACCCTTCCCATGAGGTCCTCCCTGGTTCATTCACGTGTACATGGGAGTCCACACCGCCAGGCATCAGTGGTGTGCAACCGCCATCGATTACCTGTTATTTACATAAAATATATAATAATATTTGGAATATTTAATATAGTTATGAACCTAATTCTTGCTTAGCTTTACTTTTCATATGAAAGTAACCAGTAGAGTTCTTAGTATTATGTGTCATGTAGGTATATAATATTGATATGTATGCAGTATTTCATTTTCATATATGTATTGCCTATAAAATATCTTACCGGGCATCGAACCTGGCACCTCGGCCCCTCTCCATGGCAGACTCGTGTACCAAGTCATAGCTGTACCACTGCGTCATCTAACTTACACATGAGTTAACCATCTTAATCCTCAAGAGTGCCAACAAATCTGTGATCAGCATCAGATAGAACCCCTGCTCAGCCATATAAGTTTATATTGTCTTATATGTTCCAACCTAACCTAACCAATTCAATAAGAAATGTTAGCCTCCCCCGACGGAATATCATCAATGGTGACTAATTGAAGCCACCCATGCTAAAAAAAATATTGCATTGATTTTCGGAAAAGTAGCCAAACTGCATAATTACCGCAATGACTTGTTTGCTATTTCCAAGTTAATTTTTTATGATATTTTCACCTATTAAAACGTATATGAAGTATTCATACCTTGATCGTGTTCCCACTGGCGGCAATAAGTGCATCAGCTGCTGCTCGCGTGAGTAATTCCTCGATAATACCATTTTCGTTCACAAGCACGCCTCCATCTAATTCACCTTTATCGGTCACTATACGCCGGCTTAGAAGTAATTGTCTCTCTAATTTTGATTTTATCGATGCATCAAGACCTCGACACGAAATCCCAGACACTGAAATTTATTTATTTGTTTAAGTACACGTATTTATTATATTTTAAATTAAGTAAATTTAAAGAAAATTTAATACATAATATTAATATTGCTCCAAAAAGCGGAATAATTTTTGTCGACGGTAACATGTTGCACGGTTCACGAAACTGAAGGATCTGCGGTTAAGACAACCGCGGCGTCTCATCAATTACACTGTTGTAAGAATATCTGGTCACAAAGCGCACAGCTGACTGATAAATAAATCTTTAACCCATTGCTAAATTATATATGTATAATAGGCACGCGGAAACTTATTTTGCAATCAATAGACACGAATTTTGACTTTCTATTTTGAATCAGCAGCTCAAATTTAAATACCCTGTCGTATTACTGCAAATACCTAAATTAAATAAAAGTCAGATGCATAATATATTAATAGTATGTAAATCTCGCATGTAATTAATACAATTTATATACAGTGGGTGCATTTAATGCCGCTAGGAATCGAACTTGTCTTACTTACGGTGAATAGCACGTCTACGCCACTGAGTCGTCCCGATTTCTAAAATGCCAGCCTTCTCGTTTACAGACTTAATATTATGGCAGGAAGATTTAGTTAATTAGACTTTGATAATTCGTAAATAAACGAATAATGATGACTCCTGCTTTCAATGGTTTGGATAGATTAATTATTATATTTAACAGTCGTAAGGCTTTTGTGGAATGAGTTCGCTATCGCAAAGAAAGATAATTTCCTACTATTGTAGATGAATTTTATTTGATATGGGAATAGGATAGGATGGGTTTATACCAAATTTAGTTGTGATGGTTTAAATATTACCTGTAATATGGATAATTTAATCAATATTTTGTATTATCTCCGAAACCGCGGTTATTTGTTATTTTTCATTCGAACATTTCTGCGAAGTAATGCGTCCTACGAACACTCTTAGCGGGTTACCCTTGTTTTTAGAAACGAAAACGCCATTTCTTATATGTATGTATATATGTATGTATGTATGTATGTATGTATGTATGTATGTATGTATGTATGACTATAAACCTAGTGACCACGTACATGTTTACTAGACATCTACAAAAACTTCTAAAACAAAACTTAAGATATACAATATTTGGCTATCGACTACTACGTGTTTTCTCATGGTCATCGCGTTTCAAATGTCAATGTTAAGTGTTTGAGATATTTCAATTTATTAGAAAATTGATTAGATTAGGACCTTTATGTAGTATAAATAGAAAGAATGTGCCTTATCGAATGTATTTTATGGAACCTACAATAATATTTCTTTGTAAAGTTACTTATTTAGTCTTGTTTTTTTTATAATAAAAGAGTAACAGACGAGCATGCAGTCCACCTGATGGTAAGTGGCTACTGCCGCCCATGGACATCTGTAATCAACCCCAGATAGGATTAGATATTCCTACCTGAGGTCGGCCACAGATG
This sequence comes from Epargyreus clarus clarus, assembly GCA_014595695.2. Taxonomy (NCBI): domain Eukaryota; kingdom Metazoa; phylum Arthropoda; class Insecta; order Lepidoptera; family Hesperiidae; genus Epargyreus; species Epargyreus clarus. The sequence continues at coordinate 230,388 of JACTTY020000027.1, forward strand.
CGCCGCTACCCCTGAGGACTAACCTGGAACGTTACCACACCCTCAAACCGGAACACAGCAGCGCCTAACACTGCTGTTATTAGGTAGAAATAGGTGTGGCGGTGGTGCCGCCGGAGTCGAACCACAAAGGGTTCTACCTTCCATTTTAGTCATTTTATTATGTAACGGGTATTATGTGCTAGGTCACGGCTACGTCGTCGTGACCACGATTCATGAACTATTAGTTGGAAACATCGGTACCTAATAAAGGAATTAAAACACCCTGTCGTAAATCTCCATTTCGTACCAAAAAATGCTCAAACTACTGTTTTGTAGTCTTTAAAATATATATTTTATTTTGTAGTTACTGTGTTTTGTTTAAATAAGGCAGGCAGGCTAGAGGATATTTACGACGCTAGAGGAGTGCAATGCATCACTCACTTGGAAGGTGAGCTCTATTTACTCCTTTTATCAAGAGCGCCATAGCTTTGCTCGAATATATCAAGTTGATTTACTTATAAAGCCAACTTCAGGTCACCACACCCGTCTTACACGCAGACCAGGCATTCCATTTGCGTAAAACTAGGTAGGTATTTTTTTAAATAGATTCTGTTTAAGTATAGGTACTCGTCTGCGTATCCATGGCAGCCATTACACATAAGTAATATCCTAGAGTACAGAGTACCTTTTATAGATTTTTATCTAGAGTACTATCAAAGATAAGATAATAAATGAACTCCCTACAGATATTTTATTGTAATTTGGAATTGCAGCGGTTTATACCACCGTGGTAAACTTAATATACAACATACAATCCATTTGCCATGTGCCCAGCAGTGGGACAGTAATGGGTTGATGATGATGATGATACAATCCATTTTGGAAACTTTTTTGACTAAGCACTATTTATTTACACTTAGGTACATATGTTTTGCAAAAAGGCCAATTGAATAGTAAAAATCTCATCATAATCCATTTAGTGGTTCTCGATATGAGAGTGGTAGAAATTTGAAAGCAGAGCTTTTTATTTTATTCAATATACAATGAATATTCTGTGAAAATTTCAAGTGTCTATCTATATGGTTCCAGAGATAGATCCCTATGACAGACGGACAAACAGCGGCGGCTTATTACTAGGGTTCCGTTTTAGGGTTCCGTACCCAAAGGGTAAAAACGGCACCCTATCTTAAAATTTAGGTATTGTAATCAAATTGCTTTTAATTTCTTGCATCCATACGAATGTAGATGAAAAATATCTCTAATTTCAAATACATCCACTTATTAACAAAATGTTAATTAGACATTAATAGAAATTACAATATTTCGAGACATACCTGTGTGTTAGAGGTAAATAGGAAAACTACCATGTCTAATCCTTATTTTAAATGTAAATAAAGTAGATTTACGTACAATGGAGGTTGTTAACTCCGTACAATAGGTATATTGACAATAACAATCACCTGTTATCATCACTGTTACCATACAGGTTCGTTATATCAATACCTTTAATTACACCATAGTGAAACTATTAAATTAAGTAATAGCTCTATACTTACTTAATTTTAGTAGACAATAATAATAGAAATTGTAGGAAATTCCATGTATCTCTTTACACTCGGGATCAGAATAGAGCTACGGTATTCCCTGTCGTAAAAGGCGTAAAAGGGCACTTCCGGGGTTGCGGGCAAAGGTTAATGTGTAGCCGTATAATGTCGTAATCATTTGAAGATATGGGATGAGCTTAGGACTCTCCAGGGCAGCACCCAACAAGGGCACAGCGCTCAGAAGACTCAGGTTGCGTTCCGATGTAGATGACAAGCTAAAATCCACGTAAATAATTTCATCACTCTACCTCTCCAGACTTCGCCAAACAGGTAGTGGTTTATAATGTAAAGGGTAAAATCCCAATGGAATTGACTTTAATTGTATTTTTTTTTATAACTCACACATTGCTTTACTTACCTTAAAAAATAATAAATATAAAAAGATCCAGTGGCTTCTTGACGCTGGCTGAATCAATTGTTTTCAGCGTTAGAACCGTAAACCATAACCGATTGTAAAGTATAAATTGTAACAATAGAAAATTTGGGAATGTACCCGTAACAAATAATAGACATTTAGACCTGTGAGTTTTACAGAAAGAACTCTATATTTCGAGTAAAAATATTACATTTTTTGTAAAGTATTTTAATTAAAATCAAGTAAATTTTATTACATATAGGTATCATATAAATTAAAATTTGTTCAGAAGTAATGTTCCTTTCGGCTCTCCGACTAATTCCCCATCTGCGAAAACCAGCTGACCACGGACATATGTTTTCTTCACAACCCCTTTGAGCTCTCTACCGATGTATGGAGTTAACTGCAACAAAAATAAATGCTAAATAATTCTTATTTTGATAATTTAGACAACATGGGTGCGCTCGAGTGCAAAAATCATATGTATGAAATCATCATAAAGATAAAAAGTAGAAATTTAAAACAAAGACTATGAAGACTATTAATTTCATATCGAAATAAGTATGAACAATTAACCTTATTACTTTACGTAATAGTAAACTTAATATAATAGAGATACGTAATTTATATAATCTACTCATAAATTAATTAAAAAAATTTTGAAACACCCAACATAATAGACACTTCAACAATCAAATCATCACATTGTATTTACTCTTAGAATCTGACAAAGCTGATTAGAAAAAGGCCACGAAGTATAAGTAAATAATGTTATAATTATGTACATTTCTCATAAATAAATAGAACCAAAAAAATGGAGCTCTCACAATTTGCCTGATGGCTATAAAATAAACTAGGATGAAACCCGTTCTTTTATTACCTTGTCCTATTAATCATCAGGTCATTGCTATTGTGGTTAATTTTGGATTTACGAACGTAACTAGTACCTATTTTAGTTAAGATACCTAAATGGCCTAAAAAGCAATACACAACTATTAATATAATAAAAAAAGACTATAATTAAATATTTAAAATAGGAATCGAAAATAGCACAAGAAACTTAATTAATAAACTACAACACTTTTCATTTTGCTGAATTATTCCGAGTATCCAAATTCATTTTATCCAATATTTATTAAATAAATTTCTTAAGACTTGATCCAAAAATGTTAGTTTACCTTATTTTTATGTCGGATTATATCTGCTGTGACAACAAAGGTCGCTTCTGGGTCAAAGAAGATCAGGTCAGCGTCAAAACCTGGCTTCAGCGCTCCCTTGCGTTTCTCCAAACCACATAGTGTTGCGGGCCCAGTACACATATACTTGCAAATTGATTTCAGGTCCAGACCTCGAGCACTAGCTTGTGTCCAGAATAAAGATAGACCTGAAACAACGTGGATTTATTAATACCTATTTATTATCTAGTAATACCATAGATATTGACCATTGCACAATAAACAGTGACTAACAGTTAGTAAAATCATGTGGCTATTGACCAACAAGATAAAACTTCTTTCAATTAATGATTCCAATCATGAAAGTACAGATCGAGAAAGATACTCGCATGTCTTTACTTTTGTTAGAGAAAAAGCAACTTGGCATAAATACTTCTTTTGATATGAAATTTATCACAGGTGCGTTTGTCTCCTTGGACTCTCAGAAATCCTGCTATCAGAAGACACTAAAGTGTTACTGGATCAGTGTCTTTATAGGAATCAGTGTGACAGTTATATCGCAGCAGTACCTAAGAACGCTCTCTACTTACTTTTTTATATAAGTAGTCGAAGTTTCGTTTCGTCAAAGGTCGACCGTGAAAGCGCCTTAGAAACAGTAAGAATTTAACAACGAAGAAATAAATAATAAAGCCGATTACATCATTCATGATCTATTACTATGTACCACACCTCCAAAATTCCAATTTTTCGTACAAATGTTAACGGCATTCAAATAAAGTGACGCATTTGATGAGCCAATTTATTCAAGGCTGATGAAAATGACTGAGCTATTGTGAATCATATTAGCTTATGTACTTAACGGAGAAAACAAAAAATACTGTATAATTATATCCTGTACGATTTTACAACTTAAAATCTTAATCTTTTTTACTCTCCAGTTTTCAAATTTGATTAAGTATATCAAACAATGTGAGTTTGTTAAAGCTAGTGATATAAAAATAAAACATTTAGTGGTAGAGTCATACCAAATTGGACAGAAGAAATACCACCCCATGCTTCTAAATTATTAGAACTTTTGAGGTCTGGAGTACAAGGCGAGTGATCAGATACAACCAAATCCAATTTGTCAGTCAGTAAATAATCCCACAGTTTGACCTGAAAAGCAGAAAAGCGAAGTATAGTAATAATGTGCTGAAATATTGGTAGAGGACTGTCAGTGTAAAATAGAGATCAACATTTGCTTTAATATTTATATTATCTTGATATCAGACACACAAGACCTTAGGAGTATAATTATAGGACTCTTATCCTATTTGAGATCGCTTATAATGTAGTAGTTATATCGGACTAAACTTAATTTTCATCAGAAGTCTATATCATTAACACATATAAATGTTAAACCTTATTATCCTTTTCTCGAATAGGAGGAGCACATTTATATTCACTGTGTCCACGAGGGATCTCTTCTGCACTCAAGGTAAGATAGTGGTGGCAGGTCTCAGCAGTGACTCCGCCTCGCCAGGCCTTGTGGCCCTTCTCTATTCTGAATTCACGAGCCCTGTTCAGTATAGGGACCACACTTGCTGACGATACATGGACGATGTGTACTCGAACGCTACCAAATTGAAAATATGCAAGGTTAAACGAATAAGATATTCAAGTTCGTCATTATTTTTTGCTAAGTTTCCAGCGGCTCAGTGTTATTATACGTATAAGGGGGAATTAACAAGACGAGATTAATTGAAATGGGAGTGAAAGTAGCGAGAGGGAATGATCAGTTGCACTCATTAACCCTTTCATGTATTTATTGTTAAGTCAATGAGTCGGCCTCTTTTTAATTAAGTATGCTGTAGAATGTATCCACACTATCTATTTAACACACACACATCTATTTAATTAAAAATATGAAATTTATTATACTACTGAAGTAGAGTCAAACTTCAAAGCTTTCCTTAAATGAGTAGTCATAACTTATTTGTACTATTGTTATCAAATACATTAAGTCTTAAAATACTACCTAAGAGTCCACTGAGAGTGGAAACAGCCGTAACAGCTGTTGCGTTTTACGAGGGTCTTAAAAATTAGGATGTCTGTGACAATAAGTAATAATAGATAGCTTTTTAACATACTCGGTCTTCTTAGTATAAAGCTCGACAAGTGAGATTGCTTTCCATTCCATTGCAGGAGGACGACTTTCAAGATATGTGGCGTACTCTTCAGGATCTGTGAAAGTAAAAGTTATATGTATACGTAGATACGTTATAAAAGATAATGATGTACTAGATAAGCAGAAGGAGATCAGGTTGGAAGAGATGGTCTCAAGTATTCGAATAAAACAGGTAACATACCTTTTTTCATAAGTTTATTTTCTGGTAAAGTAGCGTCATCTTCCATTTCAGCATGGAACTGAAATTAAAATTAAATATTAAAGTGATTTCAAAATAATGTTACTAGTTACACATTAATAAGTAAATTTTATTATTATTTTGCAGAAATATGAGAAATGAAAATACTTTGATGAAAAGATATTTAAGTGTTAATGCAACTACTCCACAATAGATGGCGCTGTTAGTCTGACTTGTAAAACGGCTTGCAATGGCGTCTCTTCTCCACTAGATGTCACTGCAAAATTATAAAACTCTCATACCAGTTTGTTGAGTGTTTCATTTGAGACATTTGTAGTAAAAGTAGGAGTGAAATCATGTTTTTTTTTAATACCAAACGATGAATTGACAGATAAAGTCAAATCAAAGTTAATTAATACCTAAAAGGTAATAATAACTTGCTCCCAAAATAATTTATTCATAGACATAAACTTTATTGTAGGATTTTCTATCTTTATGTTTATTTTTATTTGTATTAAGTAATAATTGTACAAGTTTATTACCGAATCAAATCAAAATGTCAAAAACGATTATATATAATAAATAAATAATGCTTTCTATACTTATATATCATATTATGATCCAATATTGTTAACCAGTGACTAAAAGTCAAGGAAAAGCCAGCTTAATTGTTTATGAGGTAGGTAAGTTCTTATTAAAAATGTATGATATCTTACTGCTAAAACAGAACCCGTTCCTTCAAGAGCATCGAATGCCAGATCCAAATCTTCAGGTCCTACGTTCGGAAATTCGTCAACGCCACTTGGGCAGAGGAAGCATTTGAATCCCACTACACCTGCTTTTACCATATCACGCAGGGAATCCTAGAAATAAAATATACAGTTAATTTGAAATACACATATGTAATATACAATAATTAAAAATGGTCTTGAAATGAATCCGAAATTGTAATATAACTTTTACCATATTTAAGAAAGAAAAAGTTTTCAAATAATTTTAATAGAACCTAATTCCTTTATTTATTTATTTATTATAGTTGGTATAGGATGTGTTTTACATTTAGACACGATTTTTTAATAAACATTTTTCAGAAATAGCAGAAAATGTAAATGTTTCATATCAGACTTAATCTGGATGTTGCTTCGAAAGTCTTCTCTTTTTACAAGCTTTGGTTTATTTTACACTGGACTATATTAAAACTTCTCGATAATATTATACATCTTTAAGTATATTTGAATTTTTTTGATTACCTGGTTACCCGGTATAACACCACCCCAGAAGCCAACATCAACGAAAACATTTCCTTTAGCTGAATCGGCTTTTATTTTCAAATTTTTCAATGTTGTTGTCGGTGGAATAGAATTTCTGAAACAATTGGTGTGTATATTGGTATACTTAATAATACATAAAAAAATAGAAAATAGCAGTTGGTCCATACCATGTGATGTTAGCAAGACCAAATACGGCAGAAGTGTTAACTGAAGTCCGAGTTAAATTGAAATGCCTAACGTTCTGTCAAATGTCACTGGTCTTTATGTAATTTATGAATAAAATACTAATAACATTAATATCATTGATTATGTGACTATAACAATATTTATCTGAGACAATAAATATCGACTAAAAATGATTTGTGAAATATTGCCGCCCTGCAAAAAGTAAAGCTCTTGCCGCCCCGACCCGCCGCAGTTACTCGTCAGTAATTGCACTCACATACTATAAGTATATTTACATTTTTTTATTCCTGACCTCCTTGGCTCAGCTGCAAGCGATGTATTTGCCAAACGCAGCTGAATCCCAATCATTTCGACGAAATACGTATTTGAGTCGGTTAATAAAATATGCTACCTTGTCGATGTCATTCCACATTGTAGCGTCGATGGTGGAATACTAATTCGATAGAACTAAGTAAATGTTTACGTAGGTATTTGTGGATAACTAAAATAGATAGTAATGTAAATCATGACGCACATTTCTAAGCAGGAGAAGGAAATATTGTAACTTCTTAGTTCCTGATATTTAATAATATGTTGATCGTTTTGAATATGTCTAAAATCTATTATTTGAATCTAACATTTGCAAATGTTAAGTACGAATGAAGTAGCTCTATTGACTCTACATTGAATAACTACCTATCAATGTAAGACTATTGACTATCCTATTGGGTAGTGATCAAGACGCAATTACGAAAATTACGGATTTTCCATAATGTTTTAGACACCGGGGATTTTTTTAATGTTTAACCTGTAGGAAACGAAGTTGCAGTCTTCTTTGTCTGCTCATGTTTTGTTCAGTGTAAATTACCATATATAAATAATAGGTAATTGTTACTTACAGCGGCATATCAACGATGGTGGTAATGCCACCGACCGCGGCCGCAGCAGTGGCAGTCCGGAAACCTTCCCATGCTGTGCGCCCAGGTTCATTCACGTGTACGTGGGAGTCCACGACACCCGGCATCAGCGCCGTATCCCCGCCATCCACCACCTTAAATATATCTATATTTTTAGTATCTCTGGTACCATTCAAAACTTATTCGAATTAAAAGTACCTAGATAGTCAAGACATCCATTGAATTACACTTAAAAAAAATATTTGCGTGCTTTCTGATTGAATGGACAATTCCGAGGAAATAATGACACAATGTAAGCGAACTTCCATTGTGAACAAAATTATACAAATCTGTGAATTGGGCTACAAGGATTTACGAGGCAAGGTAAGTATGTTCTATTTGTATCTTCAGTGAAATAATTAATAACACTATAGGTACATCTTTGAAGGTTATATACAAGTAGGTATATACCTAGACAAAAGTAATATGCTTTATTCTTAAGTATTTAACATAAAAAATATAATGGTAAAACTATTGTATAACGGTACGCCTTCTAATGTTGATATTATTCTATCAATGAGCTAATTAATTCTGAACTCCGAGCTAATTAATTCTGCTCCCACATGACCCTCCGAGTTCATAGACCTATCCCAAGGAAAAAAATACATTAAAGATAATAGTTTGCTTGTTTTTTTTCAAATACCCACATTTTTTACAAAATCTGTAGTAATGGCATATTAAACAAAGTTGTGGTAGCTCGAAAATATCTATTTAGATATACTATTAGGTATACTATTTAGGTATATAACAACCATATATTAATTACAATTATCTGTAAAATCCGAAAGATACTCATTCATATTTTAATTAAAAATAATACGAGCCCGATGTAGGTGAGGTTATAATTTACAAAACAAAAACATCCGCCAATCTTATCCCAGTGGGTTGTTCTGGTTACCAATTTACAAATCAATAAGACGACTAAGTATATGATACCTGTTAGTAAAAAATCGGAGCAGATGCCCCAACCGACCTCTGAAGGTCGCAAGCGCATTCTGGCGGAAAGCGGCCCAACCACATACACAAGAATAAACATAAGAATACATTACGTTTATTTTTCCTTTACTTTCAGCGACTAACTTATCAGCTTGTTTTCGGGACAAAACTTCTTGAATGCGACCGTCGTGAACCAGAACAGCTCCATCGATGATATCATCTTCGGTAACAAGACGTTTGCTTAGAAATAACTGATATTCCGCCATCGTCGCCACGTGATACACTACTACACTAGCTGACGTTGTCTGCTGAACTACAACGGGCGAATGATAACGTAACAGTGAAATATTCATCTCCGAAATGAGACAGAGTTTAAATAAACAAATTGATACGGTAAATGACGAAATGAAGATAAGAGAAATGTTACAGAATCAGATGATAAGTACATATTTCACATTGAAAAAATATTAAGATTATTTTTTGTTGTCATCTCCTTTATTATTAAACATTGCGGCTGTGATAATAGGTAGAAGTTATAATTAATTGGTGTTTTTAGTATTTATCTGAAAATAAAAGTTATCAACATTATTTATAAAATATTGGTATCTATTGTTCGCATTCTTGCACATTGAACTGCAGTGAAATTTAACATTAATTTGTATAATTCACATTACAAGAAATCCCTATTTTTGTGGAAAATATATAAAAGGAAAATAATTGTGAATAATTTATAATACACAAACCTCGGAACAATGAACAAAAACCTACTATAACACCTACCCAAAGAGTTCTGTAATAACATTTAACTACCTAATATTTTTTGTCAAGAAGATTTGCTGATTGTTCTTTACTCTATGGTAAAGTTGACGAATCGTCCAATAAATGCCAATGTCTCACCTTGAACTTGGCTTTTAACACGCGGGATCCTCCTGGGCGATACCCTCTACAAGTAAATATACACAATACTCGCTTTACCTCTAAAGACCTAGTTAAACGCATACCATACCGGTTCCTGCTTGGATATTTTCGAAAGGGCAGATAATCTAGCACATTCAGCGACATGCACTAATTTTATTGCCTTCCGTACTATAATGGAGAAAATAGTGTCCTCCTACAACAATGTTTATTATCAATCAACAACTTAATCAATTGTTATTGGCTTTATCTATCAATCTCATTTACAACGTAGGTACTTAAGAAACCTTAATTCAGGTAAACAACTGTAAACATTCTAAACACCGAACTTCCTTTAGGAGGCTAGGTTACGCGTCCAGGTCATCGTTGAGCGAAACAAGGGCAATGCCAATTTCAGGGTCCACTTTGTGAGTTTACTGTTAGTCGGTGCGTTGTCGGCGGCTCCGTGGCGGCGAACAATGCGAGTGACATTGGCGGGAAGAAAGGAAGGAACGCCGACCGCATAGTAATCGTGGAAGCGCCTTGTCCACCGCGGAACCACGTACCATGTGCGCTGGCTTATCAACCTACAGAATACTTCGCAGTCACAGTTATGCATCTCTATACCTCGTCTTTGCTTGTATTATTTGTGTTAAACAATAGACTCTAGATGTGGCATACATGACGTTTGGACTGTCTCCTCTGTCGTATATTTTGTGTCAAGAAGCGTTAATTATAAACAAATAAGCACAGTAAGTACTTCTCATTACTCAAACTTTTAACCGAAATTTGAAATTTAGGTTACGAGCTCTTTAAGAATAGAATTTCTTTTCTGTTTTTTTTTTTTGTGATATTTGAAGACCTCCATAATTATTGAATACTAGGTGACCCGGCAAACTTTGTACCGCCTCAAAATATATTTATCAAATATATTTCATATAAAATATAGCCTATGTTACTCGTGGATAATGTAGCTTTCGAATTGTGAAAGAATTTTTAAAATCGGTCAGTAGTTTTTGAGCCTATTCATTACAACCAAACAAACAAACAAAGTTTTCCTCTTTATAATATTAGTATAGATATTTAATTTGCTATTCGAAGCAAAGAACACCAATAAAATTTATAAATCGATTATAATACATGCTCACATAAGTATTTTGTTTATACGATTATATTGTCTCTCCCATCTCATCTCTTGTGAAGATGCAAAAATAAAGGATTCTTTATTGACGTTGACAAAACGAATAAAACTTTAATAATAACTCAGTGGATGGAACTTTACTAGACCTTTTCTATTATTATTACTTATACACATCATAAGTAGGCACATTATATTCTTGAACTTGTATACTGTGAAGAGCCTAACCGTATTATTCTTAATAAAACGATCTATATTCACGATTTATTTCGTTTGTATTTTCGAATTTGTTTGGACAAGTTATAAAAATATTAGAGACGCTTGATGGAGTCTAGAGCCAGTGGAAATAAATAAAATTGAAGTGTTTGTCCGTGATTTCAAACCACTATTTTCTAATTATGACGAAATATGGAACCTGTTTATAAATTTTTATTTTATGTTTGATGAGCGGCGAATCTGAGAATCATTTGGACTGGTTTTAGTAGGACTTTTTTAATATTATAGAAGTACCAATAGAGCATACAGCCCACCTAATAGTAAATGAAAATTCGAGCCCATGGCATCTACGATTGGGGTACTATCGGAAGTCAGCCACAGATGCGCTGCTACATACTACTTATTTCGTTTAAGTGTCTTTCACGTACACACCCTTTAAAGTTCAAACCAGAACACAGCAGCGCTTAATAATTGTTAATAGGTAGAAATAGGCGCAGCAGTGCTCAAAGACACATAGATGCTACGTACTAGATCGTTCGATAGATGTGATCTTACATCATGTATCGAGATCTTTTTTTATAATATAGGGGTAGTAGATGTAGCGTGCAGCCCACGTGATGGTAAGTGGCTACTGCCGCTCATGAACATCTGCAATCAACCCCTGATAGGATTAGATATTCCTACCTGAAGTCGGCCACAGATGCGCCGTTTCCTTGAGGACTAGGCTGGAAAGCTTCGGAAAAGTATATCTCCCTTTAAACCATAACTCAGTAGAGCTTAACACAGTGTATTATGCAGAAATAGGTGTGGCTGTATTGCCGCTGTAATGTCTATCATCTTTAAATTTATCTTATCTGTTTTTTTTTATAAAACATCTGTTTTTATGAACTATCGGAATCATGTGCATAATAGAAATTTATTATTAACGGGAAACCGTGGACATATGTGAAAGTCTAAAACGTGGATAACTATATAGAAGGGTTCATCATAATGACTCAAAGACGCTTGTAAGCATTAAAAGTTGGCCAGCATGGAGAAGTAAATCATATCTTTTTCTTATAATAAATCAGTTTTGGGTACATATCGTCAATAAAGGGAATCCTAAATGTAGCTATATACGTCTATGAGGAACATGAGTCCATATTACATACTATATCCTTAATAATAATAGGTACCGTTTTATACTACGTCATTTAACTGCGCTTTTTGTAAAGCGATTGTCAAAATCGACTTTAGTTGCTGAGTGCGTATTCAAGGCGCTAGAGACATTTATTTTTTACAGCTTGATCTTTTCTATACCTTCCGTATGAAATGCTTGTTGTAGGACTGGATCAAAAACCTGTTATGATTAGAGACCTACGGTGCCAATGCAAAGATTTCGGGACAAAAAACGTACAAGACGATTAGACATGTTATTTTTAGGCACTTTAGTCTCTAAACAAGACCCGAGTTTATTGTTATAAGTACTTAAATGTAATTTTTGCATTTACGAATATTTTTAAGAATTTCCTGATTTTATTGCAACACTGATCCGTCTGTATTTGTCAGTTAATTTAAGTCTTGAAATTTTATATTAATTTAATTTAATCAAGTTCATCTATGTATGTATTAATAAATGAAATGAGAATTGTATGGACATTTTTTGTTTTATTTAAAATACACTAATACCAATGAATATTCCTTGAAATATAGTGCAAAATATAACAGAAACGTATAATAGTTAGGCTATATAAATTTATATACCTACCTACGAATATCATAAGCAATAATTGGATTACTAAAAGTGATATATTTGAAAGGGGTATATTTACCTTCTGCCGAAGACCGTAAATAAATCCGATGAAATATGTAGATACAAATAAATTAATAAGCATCAACGACCCAGCAGAGATATTCATCATGATGATGGTTGTAAAAAACTGGTCATGAAATATTATTTCATTATCTCAAACAAAACATGCCAGTCATAAAAATCCCAAAAATCTTTTATCGAAATTGGGTGATCTAAAAGTCGTAAAGGCTAAGTGGGGATTTAAATCGTGTTCGCTACCTTGTTTTGTCAATGTTGCAAAAAAATGTTGTTATATGTGAGGGATGGACCTGTCCCCAAATTCCGAAGATACATAATACACATGCGCGTAGGTGCGAGATGAGGAGCTCGATGACACCGAGGTATTAACACTAGCCGACACGAGCGTCCTCCGCTCAGTCCACGGCGCGACGCGAGCGCAGGGCCAGCTCTGGTGACTGTCGGTGACACTATCGGGACCTCACCTTAGGCTATATTAAGAAAAACATTAGGTAAGTCTCAACTCAAAGAGGCGTAGGAAAAAAATATCTTATTTTTGAAATAAAAATATTTTGTCATTTTCCTGTTCCAGAAAATCCCGAGCTGTTGTTGCAAGTACACAAAATCCCCGTAATGGGGCACAGATCGATATTATGGGTAAGTGTTTTAACGAATATTTAATTTCTTAAAGACTTTTCAAGTATAAACCCTCAGTTTATAGGAAATTAAAAAAATACTTTGTATCCCTAAAAATATAATGCAGTTTCCAGAAAGTAACGCATATTAGTTGATACTACACTATTTTTTTCGAATAACAAAATGTCTCTTTTCTTATATAACTCCTAACTTACTTAATCTCGTTGTCTGATCAAAGATTCTTTAGTAACACACAATTTTAATTATAGAACGAAATGACAACGTCAAAAAAAATTAGGGAATTTTCTTGTATTTTTTCCTTTTGTCTCTAATCTGTGGGTTTAAACAGTTTCCCTATTGAAACGCATGTAATACACTCATGAGCGATGCGCATCATCTAATAGAAAATTCAATTAGCTATTAAGGTTGCGTTCTAGAAATATTAAAACTAAACGCAAAACGATTCTAACGACTTTTAATGAGGTTTTTAGTTTTTTCAACCACGTGTGACCCGGCGAAAATTTCACTTAACGCCGAAAGTACACTCATTTGTTTTGAACCGATTTCATATGCGTGCCATATATGGTGCATAAAAGTAAACTCACTTGCAATTATCGGGCAGTAGAGCAGGACCGACGTGACGTCGTTACATTGTAAGGGCGCAAGTGTAAAGTTAAAACTTTATTATTTTTGTTTAAAATATCGGCCATGAAAGATATTCGGAAAATAAATGCAACCAACGTAAACATCAATTAAATTTTGTGTGCTAATTACTATCATATACTTATAACTAAACTAAAAATATTGTATTACTCAGAATTTGTATACCTAATTACGGCTCAATTTTTCGTTATACATGCCTACTTACTAAGTTAACAGTAGTAACAATTTACATAATTATGTTAGTAGAAAAGAAGTTGCACTTAAATGTATTTCAGAGTTGATCAAATAAAATAATAAGTCTAAATTGAAGGACACTTGTCTGAGCAAGGATATAAAAAGCGTTTTAGGAATAAACAAAAAAAATACATAAAACTATGCGCATGCATTTTATAATTCATTATGCAAGCACCTAATCACGATTTTTATTGCAAACACATAAAATATTATTTGGATTTTGCATAAATATCCAACGTAACTATGCAACAAACGAAAAATTAATTCATAATAAAACAATAATATAATGCTAATAGATTTTATCTCATATGCCAATAAATAAAACTAAACGTTCTAGATCTCTGTGATATGCAATTTAACTACTGATCTTATTTATTCTTCAAGTTATCAACTTATTTCTCGTATTTTGTAGTAAGATCTAAAACTATTTCGATGGGACTTTAACGCAATGATAAAGCACTTTTAAGAGAAATACTTAAAATACGTACAAATGTATTGTAATTAAGTACCCCCAATTTTAAGTTAATGTTTAAAATCACGAAGTTGAACACGAGCATCGCACCAATTATTCCTTAGTTAACAATTTTCCACCTTGTTATTTAGTTCGGTATAATAATAATTGATTAATATTCACGAGCTCATTAAATATTTGATCCTAAACAAATAAACGGCTTGACATATCTTCGCACACCGTGCATGCAAGGAAAGGACGTAGGGAATGTCACTTTGTCGACCTTAAAAGAACTCAGGTACATAATACAATTTTCAATTGGAATATATCCATCAAAGATAATTTAAATAACTTTTTAATTTATTATTTGTTTACAGTAAATACGACTAAAAGAAGTATAGTTCATAGTAAAACTAAAGTTATAAATCTTGTTACATAAAAAACATGATTTTATAAATTGTTATTTTATAAAAAAGGATCCTAAATATCACCAGAAATTGGTACAGTATTCTAAAGTTACATACAAGGAAAATCAGTGATAAATTTATATAACGAGTAACTTTTATGTTTACTGTGTAATCATTAATCACCTACCCAAACATTAGTATCCTTTCTTCCTAAAACTTGATTACTGAGGGCACTTAAAATAAAATCAAAGTATGTTAGTGTCCTCATGTTTGGCGAAATGTCATTCGAAATAGGCACTTAGGAGTGGTCGTATGGTGATGACGATGACCTTATAGCTTCGGCTACCTGCCTGTGATGCCTGTATGCAAATCGTGTTGTTTTCCGAACGCGCAGAGTCAACGCTCCTACAAGCACTCATTTAACAGTAATTTATTAGATCATTTAAATAGGAATAGACGAAATCCCATTATAACGTTTATAACCCCATCATTCACTAGAACGAATAGATAATGGAGTAGGATATAAAAAGTATAACTGTACATTTTATTTCATTACAAATTTAAGTTGTATATTCTTATTGCTAATTTTCAATTAGATATGGATTGAATATTTGTTGATTTGATGATTGATGAAGTGTTGATGTCTTTTTGTAAGAGAGGGTAAGGGAGATATATTTTCCGAGGTTGTCCGCCTAATCTTCAGGGATAGCGAGTATAGCGACGCATCCGTCCGACTTCAGTGAGGAATCTTATCTTATTTGGGGTTAATTAGAGACCATAATTTGTAGAAGTCACGATCAAGTGGATTGCATGTTCTGCTACTTTTATATAATAAAAAATACTGAGAGACTTCAAGAAATGGAGCAGATAGTGGGGGCTTAGTAGCTGGACCCCATTTTTACCCTTTGTGTACGGAATCCTAATTATAGACAATTTTGATAAAAAAGTATTAAAACGAAAAGTTCGAAATCATAGCGTGCCTCCAATAAATTTATTATTTCCCAAAACGAATGATTATAATATATTCCGAGGCGTGAAAAAATAAAACATGATACCCATGTTTTATGGGTATATAGATTACATTAGATAAAATAAATATCATTAAATTTATGCTATTTTCTTTCTCTACATTCATGAACTCTAGGGAATTCTATATGGTCATTGACTTTAGTATGGTGCTTGAAATTTTAATAAAAACAAACTTTCGTGAACTCATCTCAAGTGTTGATATTGGTCTTGACTCTGTCGAGTTATGTAAATTACGCAAAGATGTAGTGCGATACTTGATCGATGGGTCACTGACCGCTATCACCCACATCAGATTTTCAATGCAGATATGTCACGCTCTGAACATCAATAGAGCTACAATTAACTTTTTGATAGACCCATTACACGTCCCACAAGGAACGAAAAGGATTCTTATTTATTATAACGAACTTTTTGTAACATGTTCTCCGCTTTGAAATTTATTTGTCAAGGTAACATACCTACAATGCAGCTTTTCAATTATAATGTCGCCAAGTAATTGGTATATGTACCTACTCGCATTGTTGTCGAATGTACAGCTTTTTTGTGGGATCAACGGCCGCCAAGTTGTTCGGCAAACTGATTATAAATACGAAACACGAAACTATATGTGTACTAAATATTGGAAATATTTCGATAATCGAACGACAGATTTATCGCTTAAAATATGCAAATGAGTATCCGCGGGCAACAAATGTTTTTTTTCTGATTTTAAAGTGTCATTTATTAATATTACCTACCAAGCTTCTTTGTGACAAAAATGATGTAGAGTTAGAGTAGATATAAAGGTGTAAAGGTAGGTTAGATTTATATAGGTATAAAGTTAAAATACCTCCTTTAAGCTGGGAATAAATTTCACCCGTAAATTCCATATCCCTTTTATTTTATTAATATATGAATTATTTTGTTCCAGTGTGCGGTGCTATTCGTGAGCGTCGTAGCATCTCCATATGTACCGGATACAGAGTCCTTTACCAGAAGCGCTGTAGAGACGGTACCTGAGCATGAGCCACTAGCGCCACCAATCCGTTCCTCTGTTGAGAGTATACCGTTAAGGTAATTCAATAATACTACATAAATATTCCCTTTTTACCATACAAATAGCTTAACTTTGTTAGAAAACTATTAATTAATTATTTTGTGTTATTCTTATGATATGTTATTTTTATAATAATAAAAAAAAATGTGAGCCGTCACGGGACGCCTGGCAGATGTGAAACAGCGACATTATTTTGTAAAAGTAATATGCAGAAAAGATCGAGTGGGAGAGAATCGCACAGTCGATTGCGCATGGCGACGCGTCGCCACACCGTACACACTACTGCATATAGACTGTATATATATACCACCGTATAGCGTGGCGACGCGTCGCCACGCCAGAAATCGGTTTTACGTGCGGCTATAGATGTTTCACATCAATAAGTCCTCATTTATATAATTACTGGCTGGTAAGATATTATGAGTTAGCATATAAAAGAAAAAGAAGGCTTATTGAGGTTTGAGCGGGAATAATAAAAGTTGTTGAAGAAATGATTTTATTTTTACAATATGAAATAATTCACGCGGTGTATGACTCACAAAGCTTTCGCAGTTGTGCTTAGTAAGCCTAAACAAAAACTATTAAGGATAACAATCAAAAATGGACACTTGAAACAAGGAAAATCATGCATTAATTTGAATGACTATTCCTTACTATTACTAATACTTTATTCAAAGTAATCGTATATTTGTACCAGGAATCTACGTGAGGAACCAGAAGGACGACTGCCTCTTAGAGATGCGGTGGAAAAGCGACCAATTCCTGTGTTAGACCCTGAATCTATATACAGATATGTAGAGGTATGTAACAAATAATAAAAACGTAAGCTTCGCGTGTCTGTACATACATCGAATATATTTGAAAAAAAAAGTTGAGACCTAAAAATATCGCGTAAGTCTCTAAGTAATTTTTGTCTGTCTGTTTGTATTTGCAATCACATCGCATTAATAACTAAATTTTCTAATATTGCATGACATGTAGGTATACGGAGCGTAGAATTTCAGTTACTATCCTGAATTCACGCGAACGATGTCGAAGGCACAGCTTGTTTATAATATTTTTGTATGAATAGTAATCTTTAAGCACGAGTATAACTAACTTTAACGTTTTTAAGGATGCGGAACACCTCGAATATTCAGAAGATCTCAAAAAGTATTACGGTGCCGCAAATCACCTAAACAAGTGAGTATTACGTGTTAATGGGTAAACGTATGTAAATAACTGCTATTACTCACGTGTTAACATTTAAAATAACTGTTATTTTGTGTTCACAGTGGTTCACGTACAGATGAAAGGCTACACTTAGGAAATGCCAATCTCCAGGGTAAGGCTAATGAGTCTATTTTTAACAGTTTAAATTTGCTTTGATATTAACACTTAGTAAGTTGTTTGCTGTAACGGAATATGCAGTATAATGCTTTAAGTATTTAAGCTTGTGTTTACTTACATAAAAGCCTGTTTACTTTTTTAAGCGCGTATAAAGTTAAACATATCTGTGTGCTATAAACCAATTTTAATAGCGTAATGAAGAATAGACGACAGGAAATACTACAAATGAATTTCGTCTCACAGAAAACGTCCACTCAGATGTGCACTCCTAAGCACGCCTAAAGCAGTATAACGTCAATAAGTATAAACTATTTGTAAATCCATTTTAGGGCTCTATACCCAAACGGTAATACGGGGCCCATTTATGTAGACAGATGTTGAATTTATTTAACAAATTCAAAAATTAAAGATAAATGAAAATTTGGAGAAACAGTACACGTATGCGAGTTAAACTCGCAATTGGCCAATTTTTCTATAAATATGTTGTTCCATAGAAATGCAGCAAATGGCCGGTGGGCCGGCAGCGCGCCGCCTCGTGGTGTGCTACATGCAGTCGTGGGCCGCTTACCGTGCTCCCCCGTTAGCCTTCACCGCAGGCCTCGTACCGAAATCCTGCACCCATCTCCACTATGCGTACGCCGCTTTACACCCTCACACTTACGCCGTCGTATCCTCTAATGAAGACTATGACGTCATCAAAGGTAAATATCCTGGCATATCTTACTCTGAAGATTCTTCAGACTTGTATTTTCTTCTTTTTAGACTATTTAAGATATAAGAAAGACTTGTTATAATTACATTTTTTTGTCAATACGTAGTAGTTTTAATAATAATTAGATGAAAGAGCAGTTCTTGGTGTATTCTACTCGTTACTAGATGGCGCCACATGTATGAATTAAGGCGATACCAAAGTATAGTGATGTTTTATGATGTGAAATTGTAATAACAACTGTTTGTCCATTATCAACATAGCTAACGTTGATATGTTTATTAATGTGAATTTTCAAGAATACTTCTATGCTACACACTATTCATAATATTCAGCAGACAGATTTAAGATCTTTGATCGTCTCCTCTACCTCCTCCTAACTTATATGTAAAATAAAATTTTAATATTGAAATTGAAGACACGTACCTATTATATTGTTTTATATCCATATAATCGTGGCAATACAACCAATAAAAACCGGTATTTTTATTATGGTTACGGCTACGGTTAGCCATATAAACATTAGCAAAAACGTCTATTGAAAGGCGTAACAATAATATACTTAAGAAAATGTAGAGCGTGCAACTTATGAATCATTTTGTACTATCCCTTTATATTTTGTTCCTCACAGGTGGTTATCGGATAGCCACGGGGTTGAAGCGCCGGGTATCAGGGCTAAAAGTGATTATCAGTGTGGGTGGTGATGGAACAGACCGCCTGTTCAGCGAGATGGTGCAGGAGCCCTACCGACGAAACTCTTTCATTGACAGCGCTGTTAACTTCTTGCGAGAACACGATTTCGACGGACTTGATCTACACTGGGTCTATGCAGGTATATAATTATGTACTTATAACATATAGTTTTCACAATGCTCAAGTTTTTTGTAGAAGGAATGAGACTCCACCTTTGTGCTGCCCGAATAATGTAATTAAAATTTTGGAACTAATTTATTCTACCTTTAAATTTTATTAAGAGCTTCGGGCCTTTTATCATATGGCAATCAATAAATCAATTGGACGTAGTTACACGAAAAGGTTCCAATCCACAATATGACTTCATATGGATTGGATACTTTTCGTTTAACTGTCGTTTAATCGTCGACTTAATGTCCAATTATTGTAATTACTTTAAACTGTTTTCTATGTAACAAGTTTTATTAAAAATCTACAAGAATCTCCTTGTAAATATTTACGTCATTTTATCTTTAAGTGTTTTTAAATTGAAAAATTGCTTTAATTATTGTAATCTTTCTAAAATATTGTAAACTTTCAATAATTTACGAAACACATAAAGATTTGAATACGAATTAAGTGAACTTACAAATAAAACAAAAAGATACGATAAACTCGATTGACATTTTAATTTATATCACTTATTACCTTCGCAGGAGATAAGGACGAAAAAGAAAAAGAGTTGTTAACGACGCTTCTTTATGAGCTGCGGGAAAGATTCTCGCCGTATGGGCTCCTGTTGTCAACGGTATTGCCGCCATTTAGGTGAGCAGGTTTTGATCTGGTGCCACAAAACATGTTGCGGCTTAAATATTTTTATGATGCCTACTTATCTAAACATATTTATTAGTATATAATCGATGGAATATTATTTGGATGTTATTTAAGATTTAAGTATGCAAGATTGTCTTATGAATGGGTTAACTGATCTTGAAGTAATTTCACGTGAGTTACAATAATGTGTAATGATTCCTGTTAAAATTTAATAAATGTAGCGCGCGAAGTCTATAAGTTACTATATCTATTCGCTTTACTCATATATAATAATATATGATTACCATCTTAGTTCTGAGGAGTAGCAACATATCTGTGTTCGGCTTCAGGTAGAGCCTCTGATCTATATGGAGTTGGTGGCAGATATCTATGTTTGGAATGATCACTTACCATCAGAAGGACTGCCATTAAGAAACATGAATATTCGTTACTTACTGGTACTTTTCGATAAAATCTCATAAAAAATAAGCATATATTAATTGTGTTATGTTATTACAGATATCAAATAGAAGACGGCTATGATCTAAGCGCCGTAAGTGGAGCGACCGATTACACGATCCTCCAAGCATGGGACATGACACACTCTAAAAGGGATGATCCACCTTCGAGGGCCGTTCAGCACAGCGCCCTGCACCGCGACCCTGGCGCGTCATCCAGGGATCAGCGTTACGATAACATTGTAAGTATCCCAAATCCCTGTTTATTTATATAAAATAAGAAGTATATAATGTTTTATCCGTTGATCACACTTGTCAGTCACACTTATGGATATTTCTCAACTATTTTACCACAGAACGAGTTCTTGGCACCACAAATAATGTAGCAATAAGAGCAAAATAAAAATATGTTATCCCATAGTAAGTAGAAAGATGACAAAAATATGAAGAATTATAAAATATGGATACCGCCATATACATGATTTGCTGACCATGTGTGTGTAATGGATTCAGAATGACGTACAAATTTATAATACTTATTTTAATTTCTCGCAGGAGTTTATGGTGAAATACATCATCAGACACGGCATGGCAGCCGATAAGCTGGTTCTTGGAATTCCACTATACGGTCGTAGTTACACCCTGGCAGCTTCCACCTTGCCGTCACCAGGAGCCGCGATCAGTGGTTGGGGTGATGAGGGCATTTACACGCAAACCAGAGGACTTTTAGCTTACTTTGAGGTAAGTCAATGTGTAAAAAACCACTTTAAGTACATGCTATTAAAATGGTAATACTAATAATAATGAGATTGGCTTTAGAGCATACTTTAATCTAACTAATAACAACAGTACTAAGCATTCCAGGTTAGTTCTCAGAGCTAGCATCATATCTATCGCTGACCTAAGGTTGGACTTTAATCCCAAGAATTATAATTATTATTATAGAAGATAGATTCAGTAGATTTGCAAGCGTAATTGCAAGATGTATTTACATATTGTGTTTAAGAAACCGTCTTAATCATTCGGTCTTCAAATATTACAGGTATGTATGGCTGAGCGTGAAGGAAAAGGCGTTAGTGGAATAGACGAAGCTGGAAATGCTTTTGCGGTGTTCGACAATCAGTGGATCACATACGACACGCCGGAAACTGTGGTGGAAAAGGTAATCATCTAAACAATTTTGTCGTAAAGTTAGAAGAATGCAAGAATTCACAATGCCGTAAAAATCAATATTATGTACTTTTAACAATTAGGCACATGGTATGTAACAAAGCATTTAATGACTTCTTCTTTCCTCAGACGAAGTTCATTACCAGTTCAGGATTAGCTGGTGCCGCAGCTTGGTCTATCGATATGGACGACTTCCGAGGACTTTGTGGAACTCCCTTCCCAATTCTTAGTGCTATATCTACAAGTCTCAACGGTATATTAAAAGCATTATTTTGAACATCAATTACAAATTGTAGATTACATTTCAAGACAATACAATATAATTTCATTTTTACTACAGGAGAGTCAACTCTGACCGATCAGTCTTCACTTAAGATTGGCTCTTGTGAAATGAACACTCCATATTTGGCATCTGATGAAGAATCCTGTGCACATTTCCACTTCTGCTCAGGTGGTATTAGCTATCGAATGATCTGTGAAGATGAACGCCTGTACGATCCTTCGACTGGTTTTTGTGGGTAAGAAGTTACGTTTTTAGTTAATTAATTTAGTGGCAGTTTTCAGAAACTAATGATTAATTCACCATACTATGATTACAAGTTATACGCCTTTGAGAATATTGTGAAGAATCTGTCAGCCAAGTACGTTTTCGCCTAGTTTAACCATATACCTTTAATCTCGAAAAAAAAGCCTGAAACTTGAACCAACCATAGCATCGCAAGCCTATTTATTACAGTACTTAACTTTTATTAATAATTTATCCAATGTTTCTAATAGGCACCAAGACGTTGCAAAATGTATTCCTGGACAGAGCCTCAGGATAAGTGTTGAAGAAGCTGCACGATTCCTATCGCAAGCTTACGAAATTGATTTCGAGGTAAGATTCTTACCATGTCTAATATTAATACAGTAATTAATACAGTGTAATAAAATTGTTTCAACATGTTGTACATGTCTACTTTGTATTTTCAGTGGAGTTACAATCCAGCAAAGGATGCTCAGACTATGAGGGATCCCGAACGACTTGTTGCTCTCGATATGACAGACGCAAAAAGAGGTGAATTCCGTTTTGATCCTAATATTTAACAATCTAAACCTGTGGATTTTCTTAAATATAAAACTTAATTTCTAGGCAAAGAAAGCGACAAGCGAGTAGTCTGCTACATGACGAGCTGGGCGTTTTACAGACGAGGGGACGGCAAATTTGTTCCCGAACAAATTGATACTAGACTATGTACACACGTTGTCTACGCGTACGCATCATTATCACCAGACGACCTCGTTGCGAAGGAATTCGATCCTTGGGCGGATATAACTAACAGTAAGATTTTTTTTTCGCATCCATCGGCATTTAGAAGCATTTTACCTCCTTAACGCACTTGCCGTGTGTCTGGATGATCGAAATAAAGTTTGCCTAAATAAACTGTGTGTCATAAAACTAAGGATAATAATGAATACACAATAATATTTTTGCCCACAGATCTATATGAAAGAGTCACATCTCTTAAGGACGTGAAAGTTCTATTAGGTTTGGGTGGATGGACAGATTCTGCAGGCGACAAGTATTCTCGATTGGTTTCATCTGGTGCGGCTCGAACTAAGTTCGCAGAGAGACTGGTCGCTTTTCTACGTCTCCACAATTTCAAAGGATTACACTTAGATTGGAATTATCCCGTTTGTTGGCAAAGTAACTGTAAAAAGGGCGCTAAATCAGACAAAGCAAACTTCGCCAAACTAGTACAGGTAAGAAGACATTTTATTTATATTTAGGCGTTATACTCGTGGTCTACTCAGTCACTATTTTCCGGCAAAAGGATATTAATCTTATGCTTCTCTACATTCAAAAACTCTTGATATCCTTAATTCGTTTTATTGATATCATTGTTCAAATTTTAACAAATCCTTAAGTTGTCTGAAAATTGCCATTTTTGATGACGCTGCTTATTGTTGTTTAATAAATTTTTAAATTCAATTTACTGATTTGTTTTCAGGAATTATCAAAAATCTTGCACGGAGCTGGTATGGAATTAGGTGTCGCTCTCTCAGGATATAAGGAAGTAATCGAATCAGCGTACGACCTACCGACGATATCCGCTGCTGCAGACTTCATGAGCACGATGACCTATGATTACCACGGAGGTTGGGAACGAACCACTGCACATCACACACCACTCGTCCCAGCTCAAAGAGACGCACTTGCATATTATTCCATTGTAAGAAAATTAATAAATACAAGCTTTTATTTACTTGTGCACATTTTTGTATTCTCAAATTTGATTTGCATGAAAGTTCTATCACAATTACATAGTTCCGGAGTTAAAGTTAGTCCAAACAAGCATAATAAAAACATTTTCACGTATTTGATCATAAAGTTACGAAATTTCCTGTAGTACAACATCGTAGTGGTCTTCCAATATGCACACGACAATTTTTTTTTTTTTTATTGCAATAAAATAAGGAAGTCCTGTTGTCTTCCCTAGGGTTAAATGTATTACAAGAAAGAAACCATTTCAAACTTTGCTTTCCATATTTGTTTATATTGATTAAACATTAAAAGCGATTGTATCGTTTCAGGAATACGCAATCAAGGCTCTGATAAGTGGCGGAGCTGATCCCAAGAAACTTTTGCTTGGGTTAGCCTTCTATGGACAGTCATACAGACTAGCAGATGTTGAGAGATCAAATGGTCCAGGTGCCCCCGCGGCGGGACCTGGCGAGTCTGGAGAATTCACAAAACAACCTGGCATGCTAGCGTATTACGAAATTTGTTACAGAAGTAAGTCTAATAAATTGTATATATCAAGGTAACAGGAGACGCTTACTAGAATTTTCAGAGTTGTAGCTGATATGATGTCATTTACATAAGCTATGCGTGAAGACATACCCAAATCCATCATTTATTTCATTTAATGTATTATTGCGGATTGAATCCAGAAACCTCTTCTTGGCAGTCCAACGAGTCTTAAAATAATATTTTTTTACAGTTAAGAACTTGCGATGGAAGACTGGCAGGCAGACTAAAGCTGGACCATACACGTATTCAGATAACCAATGGGTTGGATTTGATGATGCTAAATCTATTACGGAGAAGGTAATAATCAACATAGATAAAAAATCTGTACATTGGTAAATTAAAAATATAAAAATTAATGGATTAATATACGATGTAGATGCAGTTAGTGCCTAATTAATAATAAATAAAAAGTTGTGTGTAAATTTACATTACCTATGATTTTTCCACCTATGGAAATTTCATGAGATTAACTAATATAACTGAAATACTGCAGTATAAAATAAGTCGCACTATTCCTTAAATATACATATTACATACATACATAATATAAAATTTCAAGTCACCTTAAACAAATAAAAGGACAATGGAAAATTTGTATGGAATCAACTTCAAGAATTTGCTCCAAATCTCCAAAAGTCTTGAAAACTTCATCTAAAACCTACTTATGGAATTTCATTGGACCAGATTCCCATATTTGCTCTCAATGCATTTCTGGAAGCCTTTCCTGACTTCGGCTTACGTATAAAAATGGAAAAACGTTTCAAATCTTTTAATATTATTACTTTCATCATTATTGTTACAATTATTATTACTTTACAAAAAAATCTGTTTATTTTGCTATTATTAATTTATTATCATTTGACTATTTTTTTTCTTTATGTGGGCATAGAAATGTTTTAATAATCACATTTAACTTGTGCGTGTCAAGTATTATGCCATCAAAAACAATGCTTGTAAAAAGATCCAAGTCTCGCCATTCAATTCTTCTACCGTAAAAAGTCTTGAGATCTATGTAATACCAAGCCGGTAATGTATGCAGTCCCTACTTAAGGGACCTTCTGTCTTAAGGTATTATCTCACTATCTAACCTAACAACATCTCATGGGACCATATCAATTTTAAAAATATTTTATGTTCTAAATAAATTAACGTGGCAATCGTACTGCAAGTCACATTGTGTTTTCATCTTATCATATCGCATCACACAAGTACGATTGCCACGTCAATTTATTTAGAACATAAAATATTTTTAAAATTGATATGGTCCCATGAGATGTTGTTAGGTTAGATAGTGAGATAATACCTTAAGACAGAAGGTCCCTTAAGTAGGGACTGCATACATTACCGGCTTGGTATTACATAGATCTCAAGACTTTTTACGGTAGAAGAATTGAATGGCGAGACTTGGATCTTTTTACAAGCATTGTTTTTGATGGCATCTCATTCCTTTTTGTAGATATTTCTACTCTTTTCCTTTCCGGTACCTTCCACTAGTTGAATCTCAACAACAGATTTTTTAAAGGCAATTAAATTGTTTAGGTAGTCTTTGTAGTTATGTAAATAATCTTGCCATTCATCATCACTTTCATTCGAACATGACAATAAATTAAATCTAAAAAAGTTACTATTTTGACAACTGAAATTATGCCCGTTATCCTCAGGAAAAACATCTTCTAAAAACATCTTTACTGATTGTGATTTATTTATTTATTTATTGGGATTTAACGTGTCTTCGTATTAAATAATCGACATCCCTTACTTTCTTCTGAATATCCGACAAAAATCATTGGTAATCTTTCACTGACTTCGTCGGACTCCGGTTTTTGATATAAACCACAGTATTTACTGCTCTTGCTCAAATTAGTTTCAATTTATAATAGACTTCTGACTTCTGAAATGAAATGAAATATTTATTTAATAATAATAACATTCGTTTTATACTTCTCGCATATACAATAATAGTTCTGTTAGCTGTTTCAACCACAACAATTTGTTTAGGGGTATACAGTATCGCCTTCTAATGTAGAATTCCATTTGTTGATAAGAAAATATTGAAAGCTCTATTACAAAATGTCGTCCCACCATCTGATCTCATACATTTGTTCGACTTGCTAGTTCCTTTTTCAACACTTTATATTTTTGAAATTTCTTAAAGACTCACTCTTATGTTTTAGAAAATAAACATTCATCGTGTCATTCGAGAATAATAGTCGATAAATAATAACATGTACCTTGAACCGTTGAGTGAACTAGCTTCCATGGGACTACATAAATCTGTATGTACGATCTCCAGTATATCGTTCGTTCGCGTTCAGAGGTTTGGAAATGGTTTCTTACTAGTCGTCATATCCGTCGGTAATGTTCACATTATCAAGACCAGTCATAATATTCTTTAAAATTCGCATATATTCCGGATTAATATGGGCTAGTCTTCTATGCCAATATTTATTTGACATTGTCAAATTACATATCGGTGATTTGACAAATTGTATATATACCATTTACGTTGTGGCCAGTTGCGATGATAATATCCATAGAGTTACTAATAGTGCAACCGTTTTTCAAGAAATTAACAGTAAATCCTTTTTCAGTAAGTTTACTCACCGCTAACAAATTCATACTTAAAATTATTTATATTAGAAAGGTTTCTTATACTAATTTCCACGTTTTTTCCGGGTAGGTACTAACACAAAATAAAAACTAACAGAAGTTAATCTTCATACAAAGTGGGCTGGAGTAACGCACACGTAGACACCACTTACCGACTCGTTATCTCGGGGGGACTCGAAAGCATACGTGCGCGACTGTCAGTTCATTTCTGACACGCGTTTGTAACTGTTTTGTACAAGCAATGGAGAAAAAAAATACCCTAATTGTGCAATGGACGGTTGTTTAAATTCAACGTTAAACTGTGGATTTTCGTTTTTTTATAGCTATCAATTATCAAGCCACTAGGAGCTGATATTTTTGGTGATCATGGCAAGAATATGTTATAAAGTGGATATCTAAGCTCGATTTATATAACAGTTTCCTATTTCGAATCATTTGAAACGAACTTAACTAAATTTTTGTAATATTGCGTTGAAATGTTACGTACCTAATATTACGTAAGTTGAAAACATGATTTTCTGTTCGTATATATATTGGTTTGTCTTTAATGCCATTTGGTAGGTTTATGTCTAAAACGGATAGGGCAAAAGGAATTGTGTAAATTAGGGTAATCCGTTTAGAAGTTATTAGGGATTTTCTATTGTGAACATTGTAATTTTTTATGTGCTTACATATAAAAATTATTTTCATAGACATTTATTTATGCTCAATAAGGCCGAAAGGAGATGTTTCAAAATGTATGGACTCCCGGCCACCTTTTGTACACTATATTAAAAATTAAGAAAACTTGCAAAGAAGGGGGTTAATTTTCTTCAAATCATGTTCGTTTAATTGTTAAAAAACAATAATTTACACTTAAACTTGCAACACAACAGTGGAAAAACATGGCGGTAGTGATTACCGTAATAATGTCATCTGTCATTCTATTTTAACTTACTATATACATTATATACTTTTTAATATATTTTTTACGCGAATGGGCGTAGATATATAAACATTGTATTGTGTGTATTGAGAAACAAGGCCTATATTTGATAAACATTAATTATATTTACTTTCATAAATCTTGACTTAAAACAAACATACCAAAATATGTACTTTTATACCAATTTATTTTAGTTAAAACATTTAAGTGTGTAAATAAAACAACTTTAAGTACACATTTGATCATATTTTACTTACTCTTCACTTAGATACATTATTTATTCATTTTAAATATCTTCCCTTATCAATATTTTCATCCTGTGACGAGCTCAGCCCAAACATCAAACAATGGGCATAATGTGAGCGCAACTACCTACGAGTACGGTTCGTTGCCCAGCGATGCAGTTGCAATAATAACTGATTATTTTGTCATCCCAAGAATGTCCTTGTCTTGCTAATGTAATTATCTAAAAAAGAGAAATTTAAAAAGATTAGCTTCTCTAGTTTAAAATTATTTACGATTATTTCACGATTAATACAACAACTGATGTATATTTTACCTGATGATATTGAATCCTTGTCAACACAATCCACAGCGATCGCACGAAAATCACAAGAGTCCATAAAACATAATCTGGGTAAACAAGTAAGGTAGAATCACTCCATAATCGTAAGCAGCACAGAGCAGAAACATATTCAGGATTAAAATAGAATCTTCTCATCAGTACCTACATATTTATTCAACGTTTACATTGGAGTCCACTATTATAATATGTATATATCCACTTTTACGCATATCAAATTGACAACTTCTTCTTTTTTAATTTGACATGTCATTTACATCTATAAAACCAGATACTATTTAAAAGGTGGTTTTGTTATTATTATTATAAATAATTAATTAAATTTAAAAATAATGATGGGATACCCAAAACAAAAGCCAGGTTGTAAAGTACTAAGGTAACAATAACTTTACGACAAAAACAGCGAAATACAGAATTACCGACATCCAAAGAGTATAGTAACCTATGTGTGGAGTACACATAGGTTCCCGACATCGACAGTTTTGAAAACTTGACATTGACAGTATTCCGCCATATTTAATATTTCAATGAGGATTGCTTATTTTAAATATTTTTAAACACGAATACTTTAGGTTATCAAAATATATGTGTATTTTTCTTCAATTATACAAATTATTCGTGTTTTTTAGTTATAATGTACATGAGATGGCCGAAAATGAAACATCTCCTTTGCCTAAACACTTATTATTATTTTATAATGCGGTGACAGTTGCTAAACCTCACGACACTTATTGTATTTTGTGTATGTTACCGTTAGATTGTAGAATACGTTAGCATACACATTAACTAGGCTTAAGATTAGCTAGAAAATATGCAGATTAACTATGTAGTTAAAATTCGAAACATCTTTTCAGACTTGTTCTTAGGGCTAAAACACATGCCTTTTTACGACACGACGACGTATCGTGACACATAGCGACATCGTGCCGCAAAGCGATATTGTTTCGTGAAAATATACAATGTTTGTCGTAAATTCATGACACGACGACGCATCATGGCATGCACGGGTCGACGTCAAGGGGTGAAAATTGATACAATCTTCGTTTTGTACTTTAGGTAGTGGGCAAGCTATCTGCGTTTTAACTGATTTAGGCACATTAGCCGTAACATCTAGTTTTTTTCTCATGACATTTGTCAGAAATTCGGAATGTTTTTGATATTATATAACTTTTTAGGGTTCCATACCCAAAGGGTAAAAACGGAACCCTATTTCTAAGCTGTCCGTTTGTCTGTCTGACATAGAGCTCTATTTCTGGAACCTTAATAGATAGAAATTTAAAAATTTTACGGAATATGTATAATGGTGGCCGCTTTAACAATAAGTACTAAAAATAAAAACAAAAACTTTCAAATAAAGGAGAGTTGCCATACAAGGACCTTCTTTTTCTTTATGAGGAGGAAATCTTCAAAAGGTACTCGACGACGTGGGAGTGACGCCGGGTTATGTGGGACTTTAGCCGCACTAAAATCCTCCGGTGGCCGTCCTCAACGTTTGTTGGAGAACTCCGGGATCTGCGACTGAACGTAACAGAAGTCCTTTAAGCGCGATGCCCCGATCGAGCTCTGCCCTGGGAGAACAGTTTTCGCTCCTCCTAAACTATCCGGTGTTCACGACGGTATGCGACTACACATACCGCCGTCCTTCCTTGGGACACTTATTGGACGGTTCGAGCTCCCTCTTGCCACTCCCAACTTCGGAAGCCCCCTTGTAGTTGCTTCTTACGACAGGCACGGGATATCGTAACCCTTTTTTAGTCCAGGAACTACAGAGACAAACATATAAGGACCTGCTATTTTTTAGCGTTTTTCATTTGAAATGTTCACAATGCATTATATGGTTGCTATAACATCAATTAGTATAAATAAAAATAAAATAAACAAATATTTTTGTGGTACGGATCCCTCAGTGTACGAGTTCGATTCGCACTTCACCCATTATTTGAATTGAATTTAAATTGAAGTTGGAATTGAAAACGTCTTTTGTCTCGAGGATAAAAACAATTGACGCGCCTATAATAGTAGGGGAGCCCAAGACGGGATTTCGAGAGTGACTCGAACGCGGCAGATTAAGATATGGGAGATACCTTACATCCTATAGAGTATCTTAAACTATCCATTTGGGGGGTTCAACCAGGGAAGTCCATCAGACTATTAATAAAAAATCGTATTATCTATAGTAGCTTAATTACATGCTGAAAACAATAAATTTATAATCTGATGGTTTGAGGGCGGCGTTAGGGAGTAATAAGGTTGCAAAAAATCTATACCTGGACATACTCGAGTGCGGTAATTTTTTTAATACAAAGGAAATAATGCTAGAAAATATGCACTATCTGATAGCGCCATTTATTAGCATGGATCCCTGGAAAGTAATAGTGTACAACAAACTAAAGGAAAAGGCAAATTTTATGGAAAATACATTATTCTTTATATATTCTCATTCTATTTTTTTTTCAAATCGTCAGTATAAAAAACCCCTCCACTAAATCGTCACATGAAGGGTTATGATAAGTAAAACATCAGCTGGAATTTCCTGTATAATAATATTACGCCCTCGAGTGTGTCAAGATAACTTTTTTTTCCCATTTTCGAAGAGTCACAGTCTTTCGAATCGAATCGTCAGTCTTTCGAATGGGGGACTCATCTGGGGTAACTTCATATCCCCTTTGAAAATCTAATGTGCTGGTTACTTTTTTTTCCATTTTTACCTCTCGTATGGCTGTCCCCCTATGCAAACCAGCAGATAAACATATTTCCGGCATCAGAGATATATACTCTATCACTAACCTGCCGCGCCTTGAGTATGTCTGACTCTGCTTTTTACATTTTTCGAATCATCTAGAAACTATTCCCACGGTAAATCGAAAAATATCACACAACCTTTTCTTCACTCTAACGTGTAATCTACACAATCGTATACGTCCTATTGACGCTCGAGTTTCTACCCATTTAACATCATGGGCTCCCCTACTACTCGTACATTTCGCGGACAGAAACACAGATTCATTAACTGCAAATGTAACTTTGTAATCCTATATAACTTATATAGGATACAAAGTTATTTAATGTAGTTGGTGTATCTAGATAACTGGACAGAAATTGCAAAATATTTTAGTTTTTCCATGAGTTATATACTAAACACTAATTGTATTCTCAATTTCAACCTTCTATGTCTGCTGGAAGTGCCTTAAACTTTTGATGATCGGTCAGTCAGTCAGTGAGTGAGTGACAAAATTACGAACTTTAACTACTTGTAATTCTTAAACTACTGGTTCAAATTGAATGAAATTCGAAATGTACCGTGTCTATACAATGCTTGCTTGGCTCCTGAAAATTCAGGCTTCTAGCTTCATATGCAACGAAGTTACAGGGGGTCAAAAATGGGCCGAATCGCTTCGGGAAAAGTATGGTACGGCCGTGCCGCTTCTTTTGGCTCGACTTGGCGGAGGCACTGCCGTGCCTCCAGATAATGGAATTTGCGGAACCTTTCGATAATTGGTATTGTTGATCGAAGGCGAAACCGTTCTATTCGACAATAAATAAACAAATCACTTGTATCGTTGTCCAGGTGGAATGGGCGATGCGTCAAGGTTTGGGCGGCGTGACGGCGTGGGCGATCGACCTGGACGACTTCAGCAACAGGTGCTGCGCGGAGCCGTCGCCGCTGCTGCGCGCCGCGGGCCGCGCGCTCGGCCGCGCCGTGCCCGCGCCGCCCACCTCCGCCTGCGAGCGGCCCCCCGAGCCCGTCACACCATCACCGCCTACTACCACGCCGGCGGAATCTGATGGTAAAACATCTCTATCTACTTAATTATTGACATTCAGATCATTACTGCCAATACACCATACACTATCAACATTCTACTATCAAATTACTGACTTTTGGAATCTGGTCTTCTTTCAAATTGAATGTTTTATGGTGAGTAGTTTTTGATACGTAAATGTAATCTGCTAAAACATTATCATTTAAATTGGTAACCTTTTTAAATTATAAGTAAGTAAATAATTATTGAGATTTAATAAGGCCACCTATTTAGTTCCAATATGTTTAAAAAAATCCGATTTTTCTGAAACATATGGGAACAGGAGACACGAAAAATCTTCTAGATATACATCTCCAAAATTTTTCGTTTAGAATGTGAAGTTTAGGGCTAAATAAATATCAGGGAAAACTGATCTTTGGTCTATCAAACATGTTAAGGTATTACAAAAATACGTCTATAAAGTAAACAATAGACAAGCTACTACTAAACTTTAAGAAACACTTTATAACTAAACTCTACGAAATTTACCAGCTTCACTTGACATGTCTTCAACGTTACTAAGATTTGCAATACATTGTTACCATTCATCCAGGTTCAATGGTTGGAGGTGGCCAAGGCAGCCACGGCAACCACGACCATTCTACCTCAACGACATGGCCGAGCTGGAGTCCGTCCACCACCACCACCACTGCACAGACCTGGTGGCCACCTGCCACTACGACCAAGCCAAGTACCACTACTACACGCCGAACGACGACAACCAGGCCCACAACTACAACGACCACTAAGAAACCAGTTACTGCTGGCGGTAATAAATATGGAAATTATTTTCAAGCTTCACACTCAAAACCTCACATGTTCACCTTTACAAGGTTCTCTACATATTCATTATAAGTAATTCTTTACTTTAATAAATCTATTTACTCAAAGATGTATCAGTGAATGGCAAAAGATCAGGCAAAGTATGCAAAAGGACGCAAGAAAACAGTTAAAAAATATTTGATTCAAAAGGCTCAGACCTAGTCAAAATAGTAATGAAAAAGAAACTTATCCATGTTATGGGATTATAGCAGGTTGATGAAATTACACAATTTAAGAAATAGGAAAGATTTCTTCGACGCTGTTTCCTATTTTAAATTACGCCGTGTCAGCCACAAACGAATATCATATACGAGTACAAATTGTTTTTTTAAATAAAGAAATGTTTACAGAGTTAATTACTTTTAGGTATTGAAGGAGGTTCCTGTCAAGCTGGTGATTATCATTCTGCACCTGGAGATTGCGAAGCGTACTTGCAGTGTGAGGGCGGACAGTGGCACAAGCATAGCTGTGCACCTGGATTGCACTGGTCTTCTAAAACGAATAGATGTGACTGGCCAAGCGAAGCCAAGTGTACTGGTAAGTTCAATAGAATGTAGTTATAAAATCTGATCATCGAAATATTTGCAGGAAAAATATAAACACGAGTTTTATTAACTTTTCAGAAACAGCACATGATGAAGAGATTACGATTACTTCTACATTAGCACCAATTACGGCAAGACCACCGCCAACAATGACCACCACAAGGAGAACAACTACCTCTTGGACAACTACGACGACTACCACTACTCCCAGACCAACTGCTAGACCTACTACTAGACCAACTGCTAGACCTACTACTAGACCAACTCCTAAACCAACCACTAGACCTACCACTAGCGCAGTTAGTTCTGGTAATTATGATTGACATTTATTAAAATCTTTCATTCCTTATAAAAATAAGGCTCCCCACCCACACCACATACATTTTTATGAAATTTAAGTAGCAAATGAGCAAGTATTCTACCAGATAATAAATACTTACTGGCTCTAAATCGAAATCTACGTGGAAGTTGTATTACCATCCCTGAAAACTAAACTACCCTTTAAATCATAATATAGTAGCACTTAACACAGTAGTTACAGAGAGAAATTCTTTCCACAATCTAATCACAAGAAATTCTACCTTAAACATACCTCATACATAATGTCGTCAGACCACCAATAAAACGCCCAGATTCCAAAAAATATTTATAAGCTGGCTAATATTTTGTGTTACCTTAGATGGAGCAGTGGAAGGTGGTTCATGTCATGGTCAGCAGTACCACGGGGTGTCCGGAGACTGTAACTCATATCTCCACTGTGACGGATCCACTTGGCGCTTGCAAAGCTGCGCACCTGGACTACACTGGAGCGCCAAGGAACAACATTGCGACTGGCCTAAATATGCTAAATGTGAAGGTATCCTATATATCTCTTTGTTAATTATAATTTAGAGCAACAATTCACCACGATTTATGAAAATCACTCGTAAAATCTTTGAAACTAATTTATTCCTATGTTTGTTAGGTTCAACCCCTAAAACAACAACTGCTTCACCGAAACCAACAAGACCACCGAGACCAACACGACCAACGACTACAGGTATAATATTTTGAAATTTATCCCATTTTCTATCGATATCACCTTCAATCTCCTCGGAAAAATTAACAGAATTTGCCGCTTTTCAGCACGTAAGCTTCGTTTTCTAAAGCTTTATTAATAATGTCGCAGTTCCCGTCTCTGATGGACCAGTTGAAAATGGCGTGTGTGATGGCAATGAAATGCATGCACCAGGCCCTACCTGTAACGAATTCTTACTGTGTATTGGCCAACGATGGAAGGCACAGAAATGCCCGCCTAAGCTGCACTGGGACAAACGCACCAGACGCTGTGACTGGCCCGAGTTTGCTATGTGTGAAGGTAAGATAGTTACTAAATATGCCATCAAAGATATTTAAAACGTACGCCTGTTATTATTACTCAATCTATGAACATTTAGCCTACACAATATTGATAACACCAATCATATAATGTAATGAACAGCAAAAAATACATTCTTCACTCCTTATATTTTTTACTCCTGCTCGCAAGGGTCAGGCAAATAGTTCGAAAAGAATATTGCGAATATGTTTTTATTTTAAATTTTAGGAAAAAGTAGTTGTTACATGTGTTGGTTATTTTATTTTTTTCTTTTTGAAGCATCGAAACCATATGTGACCGCATTCACAAGTCTTTCTACTACTACCACAACTAGAAAACCTACAACAAGGAGACCCACTAGTGACTATCAAAAGCCTTCGGTAAGTTTGTATTCTCGTCCAAAGAAAACTGATATAATAATAGTTTTCTTTTTCAATAATATAATACTACTAAGTTAATAAAAATCAAAATAACATGGCAAGTAAACCATGTAGAGTTCTACCACCTTAAATTATAAAAAAATTATACAAACTGAATTTAATGAAAAACTATCAGAACCACTGATTCCTTAACTTCTTCAAAAATTTATGAAATGTGATGACATTCTAAGATTATTTTAAATCTTCAGCGTTGCGTCACCGGCACCTACCACTCCCACCCGCGGTGCGAAAAGTTCTACGTGTGCGTGAACAGCATGCTGGTGACGCAGAGCTGCGCGCCCGGCCTCGTGTGGCGGCAGGACCGCTCGCAGTGCGACTTCCCCTCCGCCAACTCCTGCACTGATCGCCGGCAGGTCTCCTCCGCGGCTATCACTGACGCTACCAAACCTGATACCTCGATGCAGATTAATGAAGAAGTTTCTAGTAAATATCGTTATTAGTATAATATGTAGTAGTAATATGAGATGGGTAGTGAGATGATATGTAGATGATGATGTATGAGAGACAAAATTAAACTTCTTTAATAGTACTGAATTATTTACTTTTAAATGATAGGCATAAATGGTGCAGAAACTTAAGTCAATTCCCCTCGTACTAGTTCTGAATACTTCTCAGCCTAACCTTACATAGATGGAACATTTAAAAGTATTTTTCATGTAAACCGTATAAAAATTAACTTTTTCTTTTTATATTTACAGAATTCTGCGAAAACGGACAATATGCTATGGACCCAACAGATTGTACACGTTACCGACATTGTCTTTTCGGCTCATTCCAAGAATTTGCCTGTAGCCCTGGTCTACATTGGAATGAAGTAAGTTTAAATCTTTTATAAGAATTGTTGATTTGCTTGATGAGTATTTTCTGCAATTAACCAACTTCAACGCAATTTCAGGAAAGACAAATTTGCGACTGGCCTGCTAGTGCAAAATGTAAGGTTAAACAAGTCACTACAACAACGACAACAACAGCTTCACCTTCACCTTCGCCTTCACCAGACATTGAGGAACCATCACCAGACATTGATGACTCAAATCCGCCTTTCGATCCCGATACCGAAGATTTGGACATCCAGAGACCAACAAAACCAGTTACTGCGTCACCTATCGCTATTTCCCCTGGAACAAAACCCGAACTTTTAAATAGTACGTAAAAACATGGCATAATTATGATTTTTAATAATAAAGACAATCAACATGCACCAATATTGGCATGGATAACTCTAAGGCATATAAATTTCTTACAAATGAATACTTAAATAACTTGGAAGATTCAGACTTTCCTGGGCTTCTAATTCTTAATTAGTCACGTGAGGATGGAGAATTGTACCATATATTTCATATCAAGTTTTGTAACAGTCTGTGTGTAATTAAGCTAGATTATGTGTATTTTAGCTAACTATAAACTGGTGTGCTACTACACGAACTGGGCCTGGTACCGCCCCGGTCTCGGCAAGTACAGTCCCGAAGACATCGACCCCTCGCTCTGCACTCACATCGTCTACGGATTCGCCGTTCTAAAGGATGGCGTTATGACTGCGCATGATCCTTGGGCTGATTATGATAATCGTAAGTATCTAAAACAACTAAAGACGTTAGATAGAACATGATACACAAGAATAATACAGTCTTTGAGCTTCATTATTTTCATTAAACTACTATCAATTTTAACAGGATTCTACGAACGCGTCGTTGAATTCAAGAAATACGGCGCTAAAGTATCTATAGCCATTGGTGGATGGAAAGATTCGGTGGGAGACAAATATTCGAAACTCGTCAACGATCCTCAAGCACGTGCTAACTTTATAAGACACGCGGTACAATTTATTGAGAAACACGGCTTTGATGGACTTGATTTGGACTGGGAATATCCTAAGTGTTGGCAGGTGAGGACAATTTTGTAATTCAACTGAGCTAATAGAAATTAACGGCATTGTTAAACAACTGACATACCTTTTGAAATGGTCGTACAGTCGTTGAAGTTTCATACATAACTTATGCCTACCTAAGTACTGGATAAATGTTAATAAATTTAACAATAATTTCTTTATTCCAGGTGGATTGCTCTAAGGGCCCTGATTCTGACAAAGAGGGCTTTGCTGACCTCGTCCGTGAGTTATCAGTAATCCTCAAACCGAAGGGATTGTTGTTGTCCGCCGCGGTATCTCCCAGTAAACAGGTCATAGACGCGGGTTACGATGTGCCAATTCTGGCTCGGCATTTGGACTGGATAGCGGTCATGACTTATGACTACCATGGCCAATGGGATATGAAGACTGGACATGTTGCTCCGTTGTACTATCATCCTGAAGACGATTATACATACTTTAACGCCGTAAGTAATATTACTAAACAATTGACATTTAGATGGAAAGATTAAATAGATTAAATAGATAATGGAATGGAGTAGCCATTCTGCTCATTATAACATATAGGTTACTATTAGAAAACTTTGTGCCATATATGTATTTAAGAATTCTTTCTTTTTCCTTACATTATGCTATTGTTCCACAGAACTACACAATGCATTACTGGATGGAGAAGGGTGCTC
This sequence comes from Epargyreus clarus clarus, assembly GCA_014595695.2. NCBI lineage: Eukaryota > Metazoa > Arthropoda > Insecta > Lepidoptera > Hesperiidae > Epargyreus > Epargyreus clarus. The sequence continues at coordinate 269,247 of JACTTY020000027.1, forward strand.
CGGCCTCAAAACTCATTATGGGTATCCCACTGTATGGTCAAACGTTTACTCTTGGGTCACGATGGGGCTCTCAATCATATAGCGCCAGAAATAAAGTTGGCCTGAACATGCCTGCCATATCTGGTGGAGACGCTGGGGAATACACAAGAGCTAATGGATTCCTGGCTTACTACGAGGTAAACATTTTGGAAGATTTTATATACTACAAAATAAGTTTACTTTTAAATTAGCCAAAATGTTACATTATATTATTTCCATAAAACTTTTAAAACTTTGTGTCTTCTATTGCAGATTTGTGAACGCGTAAAAGAACGTAATTGGCTGGTGGTGAAAGATCCCTTACAACGCATGGGTCCGTTTGCCTTCAAGGGCAATCAATGGGTATCATTTGATGATGTTGAAATAATAAAGAAGAAAGTTAATTTCATCAAGTCATTGAACTTAGCTGGTGGAATGGTATGGGCACTGGATCTCGATGACTTTAAGAATAGGTAAATATGAATAGTACACTGTTTGAAATGATTATTGTAGGCACACATTAAATCTTGTCATATATATAATATATTAACATTATTTTATAGGTGTAATGACGGAAAATATCCGTTAATGAACGCAATCAAGAACACCTTCCTAGACCGCGCGGTTACGCAAATCGACACCAACAACCAACCACCAGTAGTACAACATCCGAATGATATAGATGATGAATATGAAGACATTGCTGTGAGACCTGGTCATTCGAAGCCTTCTCAGCAACCTACTACTAGACCTACTTCTAGGCCTACTACAAGACCGACCACGGCTTCACGCCCAACAACTACAACTGAAAGTGCTGTGCTAGCTGACCCTACTGAAGAACGTTTCAAAGTTGTTTGTTATTACACCAACTGGGCTTGGTACAGGTACGTTGGTATATTAATTTTTTATACTATATACTCTGGTAATAACGTATGGTAACCTCTTGCATTCATAAATTATCATTACGATGGTCCTGATATTGATGAGTAAGATCAAGGTAAACACATCAAACTAAGCTATAACTAAGGCGCCAAATGTATTACTTTTAAAATAATCTCTTCAACCCTTACCTTTCAGACCAGGATCTGGCAAGTATACTCCAGAAGACATTGACCCATCTCTTTGCACGCACATCGTGTATGCGTTCGCCGTTCTCGACAGTAACAAATTAGTGTTGAAGCCTCACGATAACTTCCTCGACGTTGAAAACAGTAAGTATTTTTGACTTCATTGCTAAAAATACCACATAAACTCGACACTTCATCTCATTTATAATATTTTCAAATAGACCATTTAAGCCACAATTTAAGCAAATATATAAACCATATAGATTAAAAGAATATTTTTTTTGTTTTCCTTTAGAATTCTACGCGAAAGTTGTTGCCCTAAAGAGTCGCGGGGTGAAGGTTCTATTAGGTTTGGGTGGCTGGAACGACTCTGCAGGCGACAAGTATTCCCGACTAGTAAATAACCCGGGCGCTAGGAGGAAGTTTATTGTCCACGCTATGGATGTCATCAAGAATTATGAGTTTGATGGACTAGACCTTGACTGGGAATACCCAAGGTGTTGGCAAGTAAGTAATACTTTATTTCCTTTAGTGAGTCATATTATATTTACTACTAGTAAACCGGGACAGACGTTTTCCTGTCAAAAAAAGAATTAGATCACGACAACAACGAATCCAAATATATTTAAGGAACCATAAATATTCACAGAATTACATTTGAAATAGGTTTACTATTAAAACTAGTTTCGTAGATTACCGTGAACGAACATAGTGTTATTTAACTTTTTTTTTTTTTTTTTTTAATTTATTTATTTATTTATTCATAATTCTTATGTATGTATAAACTTATGTATCGTTACATTGAATGAGTGTCCTATCAGACATTTAAGAAGTCATTTCATTGTCCTTAAATCCTGACCTTCCTTCAGACCCTTCCTCATGTTCTGAACACGAAGCTTTAGATATGGTCAATAGAATTCCCTTGATAAATTGTTATTTTTTTCTAGGTGGAATGCGAAAAGGGTCCAAGCACAGATAAGCAAGGATTTGCGGATCTTGTAAAAGAACTGCATGCGGCATTCGCTCCTCGAGGTCTTCTGTTATCTGCTGCTGTTTCTGCAAGCAAACGAGTTATAGATCTTGGTAAATTCACATACACACTTATTTAAAATACTTTTTTGATAAAGTAAAGAAAATCTTGAACATATTATTTATTAAAATGATGTAAATACAATTTAAACTTAAAAAAAAAATACCAGTGTACGAACAGAGAACACTAATTGAAACTTTTATCCAGGACTGAATAACATCAAGCATTTAAACTAGTTATGTTTGTTAACATTATTCTCTATTGATATGTTTTCAGCTTATGATGTACCAGTACTCTCTAAGAATCTGAATTGGATCGCATTAATGACCTACGATTATCACGGCCAGTGGGACCAGAAGACCGGCCACGTCGCTCCCATGTATGCTAGTGATATGGATGACGACAGCACCCTCAATGTGGTAAGTTATCAGAATGGTTAATATAAATATTAATCCTAATATGATCTAAAATAGTGTGAATTTAAATATACTGCGGCGCTAATAGATACTCAAAAGGTGACAAGTTTATGAAGTTACTCGATCCGCACTAAGCCGCACCATAGTCAACCATCATGGTTGGTATGGTCTACTCTTCTTATTCAGTTCATACTGCAGCAGCAGTGGAACAGTTATATTTTAATGACGTATTTAAGTCACTAACTTGGCCATTCATTTCAGAACTTCACTGTGAATTACTGGATCAATAAGGGTGCTTCCAGGCATAAGCTTATAATGGGCGTGCCTTTCTATGGACAATCATATTCCTTGATGGATAATGTCGGCACCGGACTAGGCGTTCCGACGTATGCGGGTGGAGACGCTGGCGATGAAACCAGGGCACGAGGATTCTTAGCTTTCTATGAGGTAATCTTAATTCTAGATAGTATTCATCATGATCGTTCAGCAACAAGTAGTTTTCACATTTGTAAGAAAATAAGAATAATCTTTTATCGAATTCGACATTAAATATTTAGTAGTAAATAAGTGTACTTAAATCTAATTATGTACATACAGATCTGCGAGCGTACCAGATCACAAGGCTGGAAAGTGTATAAAGACCCCGGCGGCCGGATAGGACCCTACGCCACGAACAGCGATCAATGGGTTTCCTATGATGACGACAACATGGTGCGCCACAAGGCTGAATATGTTCGTGCCATGGACTTGGGCGGCAGCATGGTGTGGGCTCTCGACCTCGACGACTTTACTGGAGAACATTGTGGATGTGGAAGATATCCTCTGCTGACCAACATCAACCACGTTCTACGTGATAAGGAGGCGCCACCAACGTGTTCGCTTGAAGAAAGTGAGTAGACAACAATCCTTGCTGGCTTCATAACTTATTAGCTTTTCTCACCGTGTACACTGTACATGCTTGTAACATATGGATTATTTTCAGTACATCCTGAATTAAAATTCCCAGTTATGTACTTAAGTTTCTAAGCACACTTGTAATATTTATTCTGATATATTCCACCTTTATTTTCATTTAAATTTTCTGTTAGATATCATGCGTTTGTCTATTAACTCTCTTGCGATTTCAAAGTCCATACTTTATCATTCCTTCAACATCTTCAGTTGTTTCTTTGATAAATACACAATTTAAGTATCCACAAAACTAAATTTAACATAGGTATGTATTTATTTAACAGTTCAAAGTCCGCCAGCAATATCTGAAGTTGAAGATTCCAACTCTCCGCCAGAACAGGAACCAGAAGACAAACCCACAAACGTTTTAGGCGATACTGGCGATACAGAAAATGACGTAAGTATATACCACATACGAGTATATTATTCTGGCTAGACTCCCGAAAATATAAGCTCTTTAGAACCAACAGCGACATAAAATAAAATTACTTTTAATGACAGTTTCATTTATTTTCAATTGTGTACCTACCTGTCCAACATTCATTTCAATAATTTTCATACATTAAAAAATAAAATCCTCCTAAATTAAACATTTACTTCATGATAAGTACCCATTTACACATTTTAAATTTTTTTAATCAGGGTTCTTCACTTGACGGAAAATCATGTTCAGGCACTGCTTTCCGGGATGACGAGTCCGATTGCAGGAAATACTATTTATGTATCAACGGACAATACATAGAGCTCATGTGCCCATCCTCGCTTTATTGGAATAAGGTAAGATTGTGATTTGTAACTTATACGGTTTCATTTCTTTGATTTTGATTTTAATTACGAATTTACGGCATCACATAATGAGATAATGTACCTTTTTATACATGGCAGTTTTATAATCAGCTTTAACCTTATTTATTATCCATAATAATCCTTATTAAAAATGAATACCTATCATATCAGTATAATATTATTTATTAGAAGACAGCTATTTAGTGTTTATAAGTAAATCTAATAAAAACAGCAAGTACTATAATAAATATAAATAGCATTTATCATTTAAAACCTCGCTACCATCTGTCGATGATAAAGGATTCAAAGATCAAACTTCAATTTTTCGGATATCTACTTATCGTTATCAGACATATCTATTGGTGAAATATTTATAGGTAACTGTAGTAATATAATAGAAACTAGATAAAAAAGGAAGTATCGTGATGTTGATGATAGCGTACATAATGATGATGATACATAAATAAATTTAATTGTCATTATAGAATTAATGTTTCATAATATTCATATATTATATTTACTTTTCAAGATATTTAATATTATTTTAAATATAATTAAAATATTTTAAATATCATTAAAATAAAACAAATAAAAACGTTGAATTATGTTGTCCCTATATTTTTTATTTCCCGCAGCTTTGCACAGATCTCTCCGATAACTAAAGAAAACCAGGAACATAATATATTTTAACCCCTCTTTTCTAATACAGATTGGTCGAGTTCCTCTTTTCTAAAAATACTCGTAGGTACTCATTTCCTATCTTATTACTGTACGTTTACGTTCTTGTTGCTACTTGCGTACTTTATTTACTCATTCTTGCGTTTCTTCACCTATTATTTACACAACGCATATAGTAGAATGATAAATAGGTATTTATACATGGTATTATTATTTTTGTCGGAGAGTTATAACATTTTCCTCCTGCAGAATCATTGCGACGTACCGGAAAAGTCGCGATGCAAGGGCAAAGCCAGCTTAAGAATATCAACGAATGAGACTACGGAAGTTGTTAAGGAGAAACCGATTGTGGCTTGTTACTTCACGAACTGGGCGTACTACAGGTAAATTAATACAAATCTCTCGTAGATGAACAAAGATGTATCAAAAGTTCTTTCATGGCGTCTAAAGATAAAAACTTTTAAAGTTAGGTACACTTCGAAAGCGTCATATACTCGTAGAAGAGTCGAGAAAAGTTTTGTTGACGTTAACTTTATCCATATCAGTGCCCACAAATTAGGTACATAAACTTATGAGCTTATTCTAGTTATCAAACCAACGAATTTCCTATGATTAGGTACATGTCACATACCTATATACATAAGTCCATGAATTGCATTACACACACATTACTAGAAGAACTAGTAACAGAACTGAAATAAGACTGGTAGGATAGGAGAAAAAGAAGAACTAAGTAGTTGACGTATCTCTAGATATTCCAGAGTGTGTTTCTTTAATATTATTCTGATTTTAGGCCTAACAACGGCAGTTTTGGCCCTGAACAAGTGGACCCCACACTGTGTACCCACATCATTTACGCGTGGGCCCGCCTCGACAACAAAACTTACAAGGTCGTACCTGGAAACCCCGAACTGGACATTGCTAACGGTATACATAAAAATATTTGTAATGCTAAATTCGCTTCCAAAGGTTTGCTAATATTGATAATGAAAAACTATTTTCTTTATTTAAATTATGTTTAAGTTTCTTACTGATTGTTAAATAATTTATTAATTGTTTCTCGTGTGAATAACGAAACGTATTTTTGCATGCAGAATGCATTTTCCATTAATTTGTGTAAAATATGCATAGGTTTTGCACTGAAATATTTACCTTATTTTAAATGTTGCTTTAACCGTCAGAAAATGGCTTCTATTTATGTAAATGATTATTTTATCCTCCATTTAGTAATTAGACAGTGACACTGATTTAATTATTTTCATGCCTAGATTTCTACGGTAAAATAACGGAATACAAAGTGAAGGGTGTCAAAGTTATACTCGGAGTGGGTGGTGTGGAAGATTCTGAAGACAAGAAATGGAGCGAAATGGTTTCCAGCGCCGAGAACAGGAGGACGTTCGTGCGCTCGGTCCAGAAGTTCCTCCGCAGGTGGAACTTCGATGGAGTGCAAATTGCTTGGCAATATCCTGTTTGTAAACAAGTGAGTATTATCAAACTCATGCTGTTACTGAACAGATTGATGATGACTGATGATGATGATTGGTCACATCTGCTGCAGGTCTTCTTAACACCCGTTATTTATAGTTAGTCTTTCCAATGTTTGCCTACAAAAGATCGAATTTTAATAATTACTATTAGACAAAGATTATTAAATTTTGATCTTTGACAAGCAAAACATTGGATGTATTGATTATTAATTAAATAAACAGGTGTAAATCCGATCTGCGATCATTGCCATAGGTAGAAATTACTGATAGAGAACCCCAATAAAAATATATTTTAAAGATGAAAATAGTACTTACCAATGAATTTGGAAACAATAACGTTTAAGTATGTATTCGGGATTTTCTTTTCACGGTATAAATATTGATCATTATTATTTTCAGGCTCCGTGCAATATTGAAGACATCTCCGAAAAGGACAATTTCAGCGCATTATTAGCGAAACTAGCGAAAACGTTACGACGCCACGATCTGGAGGTGTCGGCCATGGTGTCTTCGAGCCCCGAAGTGGCTGCAATAGCTTATGACCCTGAAATATTGATAGCCACTCTAGATTGGATGGCGATAGCCGCTAACGATTATTATGGAATACCAAGCACGCGAACGTCTTATCTGCTACCTTTAGAAACTAATGACAAATATGAAAATAACCTTGTAAGTATTATTTGACTTGCATTTGATACAACTTGTTTGTGGTATCTTTATATTGATTAAAGTATAATTCAAGATTAACCTTTGCTGTGTAGAACATAAATTTGTGTTTTGTAATCACAAACATATTAAAATTATTTTTGATTGGTACTTAATATTTATGAACAAATGTAGGTAATTTTAATGTGGGAGCTGAATGTATGACTAATGCAATAATTTTGAAGAACAAAAAGTACCATTACTTACCTACTTATATTAAAAACACTGAAATAGGTAGGTAATTTGGAGTCGCGTATCTGAGTTGGTCAGTTTATTGAACTCGGCGTCTACATTTTACTGATTTTATCGTAAACGCAGTAGTCCATAAACATATCTACCGATTGCAAATTAACCGTTTACAGTTTTGCTGCTTCCTACTTTTCTTCAAATGTGAAATAGGTTGAAGAATCTCATTAACTCTTTTACCCGGTCCCTATCCCAACATAACATGGTTTCACACGATTGATTATAAGAAAACTTGGCCATGACAATCAATGAACTCGTATTAAAGGTGAAATGTACCTACTTAAACAAGTTTTAGCTTAGTAAACGATATTCGGCCATAGTTAAAACTATATCACGTTTGCGTGGTAAGGGAGGAGTACTTATCATCTGCTACCCACCTCAGGTAGGACTCTAATCTCATCTAGGGTAGATTCAAGATCTTTAATCTATCGCACATTAGAGAGAGAGCGAGAGACTCGAGAAAGGTGGGCGACAGTGGCATCTCACCGTCAGGTATATGCTCATTTACCACTTCAAAATTTTAATAAATCGAAATTCGTCTGTAGCTACTAAATAAAAAAGAAACACACTTTTGGCGTTGTTTTGTCGTAGCTTATTCATATTTTTTGACGAGCATGCAGTCCACCTGATGGTAAATGGCTACTGCCGCCCATGAACATCGGTAGTCAACCCCAGATAGGATTAGATATTCCTACCTGAGGTCGGCCACAGATGCGCCGCTACCCGGGAGGACTAAGCAGGAACGCCTCGGAAAAGTATGTCTCGCTTTCCACACCCTTCAAACCGGAACACAGCAGCGCCTAACACTGCTGTTATTAGGCAGAAACAGGTGTGGCGGTGGTGCCGCCGGAGTCGAACAAAGGGTTCTACCACCTTCAATATTCATATTAACATGTATAACACTTCCAGATAAAGATCCTAGCGTACTGGTCGCGCGTGGTGCCGGCGCGGCAGCTGGTGCTGGGCGCGGCGGCGTACGGGCGCGCGCACGCGCTGCGCGGGGGGGCCGCCGCGCCGCCCGCGCCCGCCGCGGGGCCCGGCGCGCCCGGCACGCGCACCGCCGTGCCTGGCTTCCTCGCGTACTACGAGGTAACAATAGTAATAGTAGTACAGCAGGCCTAGACAAAATAATTTGCCGCAAGCGCTTACGCCAAACATCATCATCACATCATTCAACAACCCATTACTGTACCACTGCTGGGCACGGGTCTCCTCCATGATGACAAGGATTAGGCCATAGTCCACCGCGCTGGCCAAGTGCGTATTGGTAGACTTCACATACCTTTGAGATTTTTTTTTATAAATCTGTCAGGTATGCAGGTTTCCTCACGATGTTTTCCTTCACCGTTTAGCAAGTGATAATTAATTTCTAATACGCACATATCTTTGAAAAATCAAAGGTGCGTGCCTGGGATTTGAACTTTGGACCCCTCGACCGAGAGGCCGAGTTTCTTAACCACTAGGCTTTGATTTTGTTTTTGTTTACGAGGGGGAAACCTTCAAAAGGTACCCGGCGCCGTGGAGTTGTTGAAGTTGTTAACCACTAGGCTATCACTGCTTCACTATAACGCCAAACGCTGACTTACAAATGTAATAGTATGGGAATGACATACGCTGCGGAACGATGACGTCACATCACGCTAAGTTCGCAGACAATGTTAAATACATGTATCGGCACGCTAAAGCTAACGCACGAAACGTTTCCGTAGCTTGACGTCTTGCGGATAAAACGGTAGACAAGTGTTATTTTTGTTTTTGACACACGCTACGGCTAGTTTTGGTCACGCTGACGCCACTCTCCGTAGCGTTAATAAGGAAGGCGCCGCTAAATTTTGTTACGAGTATTTTTTTGTAAAATAAGTTGAAGTTTGAAGGGTCCGGATAAATAGTCTCGAAAATAAATATAAGAATGTCACCGATAGATAGAAGTCTGTAGTCACAGAGTTCTAGCAATACCCTTGTTTGTAACGGATAAAACAAATCCTGTCTGGAGTTGACTATAGATGTCCATTTGCTACATTTCAGGAGTTGTCACTTATGATCAAGTGTATGGCATTCTCGTTGGCTACTTGAATAATATTAAAATAACATAGCAGAAACTGAAAGAGTTTACCTCAAACCACCCCCAATTACTTATGTAGAGAAAGCCATGCTTACAACTATAGCAATTTTTGATTCGTCTACACAAATACTGTTACAAAGAAATTGTGAAAGTAAATAGGCAAATTTTATTGAAATCAAGATCATAATCGCCATAGTGTATACTATACGTACTAAGTCCACCTAATATTAAATGGTTACATCAATGTGGAGCATGCTCCAGCACGCTGCTCTAATACGGAATTGCGAAGCAATTCATAAGGACAAATTATAAAGTAATTATAGCGTGTTAGATAAGTGTATCCATTCACGTTATCATTTGTTCTTAACCTAGATTTGCGGAAACGTGAAGGCGAACGGCTGGCGGGAAGTATCAAATGCAGAAGGCACATACGCGGTCCACGGATCACAATGGACGTCTTACTTGAAGCCCGTGGAAGTGTTCAGGGTTGTAGCGTCAGCATCACAAGCTGGATTTAGAGGTGCTGCCTTATGGGCTCTTGACTTGGATGATTGGAGAGGAAGTTGTTCGTGCCAGCCCTGGCCACTGCTTACAGCTTTACGTCAGGGAATATTCGAGCCCACTATTCCGCCTTCACTTTGCCCTTAACACTTTTTTGAACTGATCTAAATTTTACCTCATGTTAGGAGACGTTACCTCCGAAGTTTAACGGATTTCCTGTGCGGGTTACACATGTAACATATGTGCAATGTTTTTATTAAAAAAAACTCACTATTTTTAAGTATAGAGTAATGTAAATGCAGATACAAAACGACAAGGAATTTCTTAACTAATACTTTAAATGTCTTACGAGTTACGACGCGTTCCAGAACAAATAATAGGTACTCAATTTAATTAAGTGCTTAGATTTCGTTTTTAGTATAAGATTAGGTATGGAATGTGAGTAAACATCTTGTGATATTTTGTACATTTTTTCCTATTCTACTCTTATGTACGGTCCAATCCAATGATACTAAGTTGTATATTGCAATGGACAATTATTTGGTTAGTTACTGTAGATGTCCATGATGGTACGGTAAGTAGTACCTATCATTTTAGTCGAACGAGTTACTCATTTGTAATAATACAAAAAAAACTTCTTTACAACTTTACCTATATGGAATAATGTCATTTTTAGTTTAAATTTTATTTTTGTATTTTTATTTTTGTAAATAATTATAAGAAAACAGTGAAAATGAAGTTCTGAAAATAAATGAACTTGACTGTGTAATGTGTTTTATTTATCGACTTTTTGTAATAAAAATACTTTATATACACGCTTTACATTTTATATCCTTAGCAAAGTAAATGGTAACGGGGTTGGGTGAACGCTTCTTGTCAGGTCATTATGACGATGCAAGTTTATAATCAAGACTTTACCCTAAGGGCACAAGGGGCCCGTGTCCCAGGCCCCCAACATAAAGTGGTCTCAATGATGGCTTCGTAGAAATTTCATTGGAAATAACCAGCTCCATCTTTACCTCAACCTCATGTGGACCCAGATTTAACCTACTGACATATTAATATGATATTAATCGTTATTAAATTAACTTTTTATATCATAACTTATAACTAACTACAACGTAATTGGGGTTTAATATGTAACATATTTAATAGTATATGTTTTTTTATAAATGGAGCCATAAACGATCGTGTGCCTAAAGACCCGACTTAGCCTAAAACGGCCCTTAAATACTTGTTATATTATTCTTAATGACAGATAACACAGGTATAGGCCTAATTAAAGTTAACTAAATAGGTACATCAATTACTTAAATATTTACAAAGACATTGAGTTCAAAGTCCGCTATTGATGATGATGTAATATTTACCTACATTGATACATTCGCGCACATGTGTGTTGGCAGTATAGGTACTTATTTATATACTTCGACTAAACCATGACTAACTAAAGGATTTAGTGTTCATTACAGACACGAAAATCTTGCATCTAATCCTCAACATGACGAAGCAGCTGTAACTGTAGTAAATATGTATTTAGCTTTATACAGCGACGCACGCCCTTGAATCGACTATTCCGCGTCGAGGCGCTGTTTTGTTAGGTTATCTATGTCAGTACTCAGCTGTTTGTGAGTAATAGACTAAAATGTGCTCGTTTCCTATTATTTCAGAATAACTACATAATGTTTCGTAATAGTATTTTTTAACGTGAATTTCATTTAAACTAGTCTCAACGTTTGTTGTTTCAATATGGCGAAAAGATTATTTTCTCGGTTAACAATAAACTCTAATAACCTACCTCTAAGGTCTACAATTAAACGTGTTGAAAATGTTCGTATAAGTACAGTACACACTGAAGCTACAGAGGTAAGTTCGAATTATTTTCTAATTCTATTTATTATAGACACTTGCTGTAGGTAATTAATATTTGTATTCAGAAAAATATGTTTAAGTTTTATTAATACATGTTAATTCCAGTAAATTCTGACACCTATTTACAATAATAATAATATGTAATTGCACTTAGATACATAATAATATACTTACTTAATTATTAATAAATAAATTACATACTTACCGCTATAAACAACTGTAAATATAATTTTATATTTATTTTTAGTTAAGAAAAAAATTCTACACTAAATAATAAATAACTACCTAAGTACCCATTAATAATATGATAATGAATGGAGATTTTTGTCTTATTATGTGGACTTATGTATGTGAATATCTAAAAACTGCAATTTTATTATATCTATATAATTTCCTACATATTCCAGATCCCGGTAAAAGAAATACAGATTCCCGTTAAATGGGGTCATGTCTCAGCCAAATTATGGGGCCACGAGAATGAAGAGCCTATCCTGGCCTTACACGGATGGCAGGATAACGCTGGAACCTGGGATCCACTTGCTTCAATTTTAGCCAAAAAACGACCCATCTTAGCTATTGACTTTCCTGGTCACGGGTTATCTTCGTGGATCCCACCAGGTCTCTTTAATTACAAATTATTTTTGTTCATATAAGCTTTTATCTCTAAATAAACCCTTAAGAGGACAAATTTTCAAAATCTGTCTCAATTTATTTAGTCAATATTTAATCTCTTGACTTTTAAAAATTTAACACCCAGATCTTTTCTTCAATTTCGATTACATAATGTTTCTTTTACAGGTATGCAATATTATCCGTGGGATTTGCCGCGCTTGATACTGTACATAAAAGATTACTTTAAATGGAACAAAGTGTCGCTTTTAAGCCATTCCATGGGATCGATAGCGAGCTTACGGTTCGCTAGTATATTTCCTGAATACATCGATTTTTACATCGCAGTCGACAGCCTGGTTGCTGACGACTACGACTTAAATCAAGTTGTCGGAAACATGCCAAAAATTTTACGAAAAATACAAGTCATTCACTCAAGACTGGAGGAGGAACCGCCGTCGTACACACTTGAAGAATTGGCCAAGAAATGGCATCTTGGCACCACAAAGTCGGTATCGTTAGAAAGCGTTCACCACCTAATTACACGAGGAGTGAAGGAGTCTAAACTCAATCCTGGGAAGTATTACTTTTCAAGAGATTCCAGACTGAAGACGATCTTATTTAATCCTGAAAGTAAAAAGTTTGTAGAGGCGCTAGTGAGAAGGTTGAAATGTCCCACGTTGTATATAAAAGCGATTGATTCTCCCTACGCATCAGATCAATTTTCTGTCGAAATGCGAGAAATAATTGAGAAAAATAATGAACAGTTTGAGTGTCACTTCGTTCCGGGAACACACCACGTACATCTTAACGATGGAGATAAAATAGCACCTCTAATTATTAACTTTTTACAAAAATGTAAATTCATGAATTAGAACAATATAAAATTTGAAAACTAGAAAAACCCTCGTCGTACGACTCCGGAAACGCCATCGCCACACCTTTTGCAGGTTAAAAGAGCTTATTCCGCTCTGTAACTCTATCTTAGTAGAGACTTGTACGAAGCAATTCAGCATGGTCTTCAGGGGTAGCATAACGTCTGTGGCCGACCACAGGTAGCACTAATTCTATCTGGTAGTTGATTTTTTTAAATATCCATGGACGAAAGCTACTTATATTATGTACCACGTGTACTTTTCTTGTAGGTGTAATAAGTATCAATTTAAATTGTAATTATTGCATTTCTTCAATTATCTGTAACTAGATATTGAATTATTTCTAATGACCTAAGTTTATGGTCTAAAATAAAAGGTTAAAAAATGAAATAAGTTAATTATTCCACCCACATAAGTTATTAATGAAATGTGTATTATACATATGTATAATAACTAAGCAACAAAGTTGCAAATTTATAGTACAAAGGTAGAGTAAATACATAAATGATTATGTGTTTACCAAATATTAACAATTTTTACCAAAATACCAAAGGCACTAATTTTCATATTACTAAAATGGTTAATTTATTATTGTAATTTAGAGAATATTATATCCTTTTCTTTTAATATTATGACATAAATAAATTTGATGATGTGACTTTTTCTTATATAAGCTTGCTAAAATTAATCTATAGGCTGTATTAATTGCTTAAAATGTTGCAATAATTAAGAAACCTTTATCATCATAATTATTGTTAAAGTCATTGTCATACTGTAATATGATTAAATACTTAATGTTAGCATAATTATTAATTAAATGAAATGGCTAGAGGATTGTCGGCGAATAAATTTTATTAATCTATGTTTTAAAATTACGATAAGTATAAGAATAAGTAAATAAATATTTTGTAGTTAAAACCAAAACGACACTATATTACCTATTTATATAGGAATTTGTAAAATAAGTCAGCAAAAAAAGTCGTCAAAATTTCCCAACCCTGTTACTTAACAGTAGAATGATGTTGAACTTTTTTATGACAATGTTCTTCCTAAAAGAACTTATCAATTCAAATTTTCCTAAGGGCGCAAAATTCAAATCTATCCAGGTGCGCCCATGACTCTACCCACGACGCTGGGTATGGCACACACGAGACACGACTCAGAAAATTCTAGTTGGGTGTTATGAGTTAAAAAATCATTTACCATTTTTTGCGCTTTACTCAGGTTATTTTGAACACATATCCGAAAAAAACGATTATTATTATTATATTGCGTTTATAAGTATTTATTTCGGCGTATTTATTTAATACTTGTACTATTAGAATAAATGAGATGCCAAGTGTTATGGCAATATATTTAATACGAGGGTGCGTTTTTAAGTTCGCGGAATGAGGGACAAGGAGGGAAAATAAAATGTCAAAATTATTTTTCTTTTTCTACATATTCTCCTGCAAGACGAATACATTTTTAAGATCTTTGTATTAACTTATTTAAACCCTCATAAAAAATGTTTCGTCCTTGTCGGAAAAATTGCGTCCTTAACTTCTTCGTCTGTAGAAAATTTATTTCCACGAAGCTCTTTTTTCATTTTTGGAAAGAGATAATAATCGCTGGGAGCCAGGTCTGGCCTATAGGGTGGGTGATTTAAAATATCAAAGCTCACCTTATGCAGGGCAGCCAGTGCAATACGGCTTTTGTGTACGGGCGCATTGTCGTGCAACAGCAGGACACCTCTGGTTGATTTTCCCCGCCTTTTTTCTTTGATGGCTTCTTTTAACCGCTCCAGAATAGTTGCGTAATATTCTCCGGTTATAGAGACACCTTTATCTTTATAATCTATTAACAAAATTCCTTCTGAATCCCAAAAGACTGTCGCCATGAATTTTCCGGCCCATTGTGACACCTTAAACCTTTTAGGAGGTGCTGTACCCTTTTTATGCCACTGCATGAAGTCTTGTTTAGACTCAGGTTCATAATGGTGAACCCAAGTTTCATCTCAAGTAACAATTCGATTCAATACAATATCTTTATCTTCTCCACAGAGGTCCAAAAACGCACGGGAACATTCAACGCGCTGTTGTTTTGAGGCGGCGTGAGCATTCTCGGCACCCACCGCGCGCTGACCTTAGTCATGCCAAGATGGTCATGCAGAAATTTAAAAATGCTTGTATCCGATACTCCAACCATTTCTGCAAGCTGTTCCTTCTTTAGCCGAGCATTTTCCAGTACTAATTTTTCGACTTTCGCCATCGTTTCCGGAGTGGTCACCTCAACAGACCGTCTGGGTCGTGGGTCGTCTTCAAGTGAATCCCTGCCTAGCTTAAAAAGGTTGTTCCACTTGTAAACCATCGTTTTTCCAGGGCAAGAGTCCCCGTAAACCGATGACATCTTTTCCATTATGATTTGCACAGACTTTCCTTGCTTGGTAAGGAACTTTATAACGGCGCGATGCTCGATTTTCTCCATACTTTAATTTTTTTTCCGGATTGAGTTGTTTAATTGTCGATAGTTTTAAAACTAATGATGCAATTGTGATAAAACTTTATATTTATACTATTTATGTGTCACTTAACACGTACCGCCCTTAACAAGTCCGCTATCATCCCTCCAACCCCGCCATTCCGCGGACAAAAAAACGCGCCCTCGTAAGTATACATAAATTTAATCTAAAAGAACACAACCATAAATTTTGGCCAGTATTGGTACGAAAGCAATTATTTTGTTAATTTATTCAATGAAATTGTCCTAGTCATATAACAATTAAACAATAAATGTGTTTCAAATAACATACCAGTACCTCATTGTTTGATTTCAAATTGATATCATTTGAAATTAAAAAGGGAATTAAAAACAATTAAGTATTGATTCGCACTTGTTTTTATTAATAAATATTGTTACAACTTGTCTTACTTACATTATTACCTTAACAATTTCATTGTAAGGATGTGAAGTTATGTTGTAACATCACTCTGGTAAGACATATCTAAGCTTGAGCTTGACGCATCGTCATTGACTTTGGCACCTTTACGCTCCGGTAACACTTTCATGAGAACTTCCTGCCAGGGCATCTTTTCAGCCACTCTGAGCACAATTTCGAAAACTGAAAACAAAATAACAGCGCTCATCATAATTTCGAGGACCAGAATTAGAAGACTTAATACACCTTAGATTACTTTGAAAAAAAGAGGTGCAGGCCTGAGATTCGAACCTCGGACTGCCAATTGAGATTCAAACTATGCTATCACTATGCTATCGCTATATCAGGAAGTGAGTGAGTAGTAGGGACTACATTTGTTTACCACAGCAGTAATGTTACCGCAGCAAATAATAAAATTGCTGGCATATAATGTTCACTCTTTTAAACACTCTAAATTGATTATTTGGTGCCATTCTACAATATAACTATTAGGGAGTGATGTCTCTTATCAATAACAATATGTGAGAATTATTACTATTTTCCTAGCAAATGAAAAGTGTTCCTTTAATACTACATCTATACATAAGCAACTATATCGATATGTAGTATGTCTTTTCTGTATTATATTAGAAGAAACCACAATGTCTGTTGATGTACCTAAGAAATAGTGCTGTGACAGTAGAACTGGTACAATAACTCCCTTGATAAAAATACATTATAATAAATAATAATATTCCAAGTCTTACCATGATCAATAGTTAGTACTTTTCTTGTTTTCATATTAATATATTTGCCTAATGGCAACTGAGCATGTCTTATACCTTGTTCCTCTGCAACTTTAAGACACAATCCCTGAAATGTTTAAGATTTGATTATATTTTTATAGCGTCCAAAGGCGACCAAAGCTTTGGCTTTGGCCACCTTCAGACAAAAATATCTTCTTGGCTATGGCTAAATTTATATTGCTAAAGATTCTAGGAAATGATGATGTCCCTACACATGAATATTTCCACAGACTAGAGAGTCAGTATGCGAGGTCGCATTGGCACCTCAGCTATGGCGTGTGTGAGTGCTGCCATGTGTATTTAATTTACACTAATTGGAAATATTGTCATTATTAACAAGTTGCAAGGTAATTTTAATTATCTCTACAAGTTGTTTCAGAACAGTCAACAGAAATTTCTTTTAAAGGTTTTTAAAATTATTATATTATTCATTTTTAGCTAAATTGGAACTGAATTTCTTAAGGTTTTTAAACTTTCGTCCTTGGCTGAAGGTTGTGGCAGAAACCAACTACCTGCCTACGGTTTTGAATTCGGTCAAGAATCAACCTTCAGGCACTAGAAATAATAATTGAGTATTAAATTTTATACAATAACTTGAATCCCAAATATGTTTTATTTAATATGTAATTTTAGTACTCAAGTAAGTACTACACATATTTTTTACAGTAGATTATGATATTTTAGAATGCAAAAAACATAATACTTTATTTAAGTTTACTAAATTGCCCATTGTTTTTTATAATTCACACGCCACATTAATTAAATGCAAACTGCAAACAATACATGCCATATTTTTTATAATTGAAAAATAAAATTATATTTATTTTTATTAGAGATAAATTAAACTTTAAAGTTTAATACAGTATTATACAAAAAAAATTGTATGGATAATCAGTCTCATCAGAGTACTTGAGGGATATACAATCTCTATAGGTGACTAGAGATGACTATGGTACTACTATGGCATGATGAGGCATTAAATTGGTAACACTTATTAAATCATCATATTATACCTTCATCAATGATGTAATGATGTGAAAAAAAGGAATGAATAACTCACAAATTTTCCTAAATTCAAATTACCTTATGTTGATTGTGATCCACTAATCCACCAATAATATAAAATGTGTTGTCTTCAAAAGTTTCAATGATATTGTCTGACTCACTTGTTAAATAGACAAGTTGATCTTTTGTGAAGATATTTAAATAAGACTCTTCATGGTATACTACCTTAAAAATAAATAATATACATTAAGAACTATTCAATGATGTTGTATTCAGTACATATTAAGTACTATTCAATATACTTCTGATGTTGTAGTAAGTAAATAAATAAATATTGCTAAAACAGAGCATAATGAGAGGTGGTAGAATTAGTACGGTTAAACTAAGTCTGTACCCCCACCACAGCTATTTGTAGCAGAAGTAATTCTCACATTTTGGAGTAAGAGTGTGGATACAAGGCATATGTTAGTTTTCAGGAATTGCAACGCATCTGAGATCGGCTTCAGATAGTCTCCTTTCAATAAAGAGTTGATTGTCTTGGAGTTGGAGATGTCCGTGGACAGCAGAGACCACTCACCATGTAACGGACAGCTGACTGTAACCTAATATAATAAATAACTCACATCCCAATTTTCATAGCCATTGTGCCTGGATATTATTTGCTTCGATTTCTTTCCGAAGCTTGTTATATGAAACTGTAAAGGTTGTTCCGATCTCCTGTTTACCGAATAACACCTTAATATTTGTTTTATCATTTTACACAAATCTTTTTCTATCATGAGGTCATCAAAACTGAGATCTAAGATTACACCCATATTTCTTTTAGGTTTCTCCTCTTGCTGTTTCTTTAGGGTTTTTCTGCTAATCCCTAAATCCAAGTTGGCGGCACGTTTTTCATGGATGCGCGTTTTAGCGCGCGCTCTTTCCTTCGCCCGCTTTAGCACCTTATTTTTCACCCATCTGACCTTTTTCAACCATTTCCGCATTTGGTTCTTTGTAAACGGTCTTGGAAGTTCTTTACCATCGCTATCCTTCAAGCCAGGATCAGTAGTGACATCAAATAAGGTATAATGATGAAAATTTACTTCACAAGTTTTTTCGGTCACCCCTTCTTCATCAGTGTTAGAATCCTCCATTTCTTTTTATAAGTGTTATAGTAAAAGTATTTATTTCACGATATTAAAGTAATTAAGGTTTCGTTATACAAGATTGCAAAATATAGGTGGTTTGGTTAGTTACACATACACGAGTGTGAATAAAAATTACTATAATATTGGTGTAATTAAAAGTGCATCTCTAGCCCTTAACTTAATACGAATAGCTTCAATGTCGCGTTTAGATTTTTAATTCAATATTTTTATGATTTTTTGTTTACAGTTTACACGTTATTTCCAGGTTGTCCGTTGTATTTTAAGTTGTCAGATTTGACAATATTGACAACGTGACATAAGACAGATTGTCAGACATTCATTGCCATTAATTTCCTATTTACATTTTTGGCCTTCTCATTATTTTACATTTCATTTTTGTCATAAGCATTAAAAATGTTATAAAATTTTTTTTAAAGATTAAATCTACTTCATGCATTTATTATAATCTACATATTATAAATGATTTTGCATAAACGATACTTGAACACTAAGGTTTTTCTTTTACTGTTAAATAGGTATGTACAATTGTACAATGCTATAGTCATTACTCTGAAGTACAATACATATTATACAAGTAGATTGTAGGTATGCACATAAATAATATAATTATGAGATTTTAGTTTTTTTAACCTTAGCTCAACCTTTTACAAGATAACACACTATATACAAATATACCTATTATTGCACGCGACTCTGCGTGCGTTTGTTAATTATTTTACGTAGAACTACTAATCTATGCGTAGAACGCTACTTTCCGAATGAAATTTAGTCCTTTTCTCTAATTGGTGTAGGGAAATCAAATTCTAGGGTTTAAGGGACAGTTCAGAATTTCCTACATGACAAACAAATAAGTTAACCAAGTATTTTTACCAAGTATTATTACCTCCCATTATTAAAAAAGTCCTTAAAGAATATAACTAACTTAATAAGGGAGAAATTAAATACATGTTCACATAAGAATGTCTTGCAATATATAACTGTGTGTAAATTATGATGAAGTTTAGTTATAAATTGCTTAACTAACACAGTCGGACTACATTTAATTAATACAGCCTATGGATGCTGCATAATCTTAGAAAAAATGATAAGAATTGATAATTAGTACACAACAAAATATAAATGAGTACATAATTGTTAAAGACAGAAAATCATCGTCTAGCGCGAGAGATAAGTGTACTGAGTTCGATTACCTCCTATAACTTTTTGTATTTATAATGGTAAGTAGTTTAATATACATAAATATAATATAACTTACAAAATAATCATTTTGCATTCATATTATGAATTGGTAAACGTAAGTAACTTTTTAACATGAGAAATTTACGTAGCATGAATCGGTTTACCTAGGGATTAGTACTTTACAACTACGTTAAGCAGCACTGCTTCATATGTTGCACCAATTCATGTGATATTATATTATGTATGCAAATATCAACCGTTAAGATTCCATTATGATGTCGAAGGCTGCTAGACTTCATACACTCACGATCATTATTTGAGATCTGTAATAAGTTATCTAAAACACATTTTCTACCAGAGCTGTTTAACTACGCCTAATACTACTACAATCTTGACCAACGTACCTAAAATTTAAATGAACTAGTAGGTAATGTAGGTAGGTACCCAATATATAATAAATGTACTCTGTGGTAGGTACATAATTTTAAAGACGTGTCTTTCTTTTAATGGATACGAAATATTTTAACGAAAACAGTAAGTTAATATAAATATTTTTTTGATACTTATTATCAGTAGCTATGTGAATATTGTATATATTCGAAATATCTTAATTTCAAGTTGCCTAAACCATTATAATATTTTAGGATAATTACAAGCTATGGGGTGGATGTTTTGAAGAAGAACCTTCTGATGTGTTGCGTCGGTTGAATGATTCACTGGGCGTGGATGTTCGTCTGTACCGCGAGGATATCCGAGGCAGCAAAGCCTGGGCTCAAGAGCTGCACCGCAACGGCCATCTGTCTGATACCGATAACCAAGCCATACAAACAGGCCTCGAAAAGGTATGTGTCGGTAATTTTTGTAATAAGTATCCATACATTATAACTTGGACAAGGAGTTTCGAAGTCTATTAACTTAACCCTAATAAATACTCATTCTTATGAGAAAATATTGAACACTGCATTATTATAACTACTCCATGAATATGGTGCTATTTGCAGACGGGTTTCAGGTAACTGATGAAATGATATTTATCGCAAATAAACATTAAAATAACTTACCTACACTAAACTACCTAACTAATATAAACGGCAATTTCTTATTCAGCTGTAATAAACTGATTTAGGTTGAAAAAGACATAGAACAGGAGTTGTCGCATAACACTCGCCTCTGCGACCCAGAAGAAGACATTCACTCTGTGGTGGAGCGACGACTGTGCAAGTATGCAGGGGATGCAGCCCTGCGCCTACACACCGCTCGGAGCCGCAACGATCAGACTGTCACCGACGCCAAGCTCTGGATGATATCTGCAGTGCAGAAACTACAAGACGAAATTCTACGACTCATTAACGTAAGTATTTTTAATATAACCAAATAATATATCGACTAAATACGAAGGATGTTCATTCTATACCAAAGAAACGTAAATGTGCATTTTACGTTTACAACGTGTGTAATTTTTTTGTAAATATTTATC
Source organism: Epargyreus clarus clarus (assembly GCA_014595695.2). Lineage (NCBI taxonomy): Eukaryota > Metazoa > Arthropoda > Insecta > Lepidoptera > Hesperiidae > Epargyreus > Epargyreus clarus. The sequence continues at coordinate 291,064 of JACTTY020000027.1, forward strand.
TACATAATCTTCCTTTTGATTCAGGTCATAACTACAAGAGCAGAAACAGAAATAGACGTCATAATTCCTGGATATACACATTTACAAAGAGCTCAACCGATACGGTGGAGTCACTTTCTATTGAGGTACAAATTAATTTTGTTTGTTTCCTTTTATAATTTCACCATATGTACAATTCATAATTATTAACTACCAAGTAACCACCGAAGCTAACCATTAAAGCAACCAAAAAGCAATGATGTATACAATGTTTTCAGCTATGCCTGGATGCTACGTGATGATGTGTTACGTCTACAAGAGCAAAAAAATCGTCTATCGCTTTGCCCTCTGGGTAGTGGAGCCTTAGCAGGTTGTGCGATAACTATCGACAGAGACAGATTAGCCCACAGCCTTGGATTTAATGGAGTCACTCCAAATTCCATGTTTGGGGTTGGCTCTAGAGACTACATAGGTATGGTACATAGGCACATAAAATAATAAGTAAGTGTACTATTTGACATGAAAAAATAACAATCTAAGTATGTTTTTTAGTGGAATTCCTGAACTGGGCTTCGCTGTGCGGCTTGCACCTAAGCAGATTATCGGAAGACCTCATAATCTACAGCTCACAAGAGTTCGGTTTCATCCAATTCTCGGATCAATTTTCAACCGGCTCAAGTTTAATGCCTCATAAACGCAACCCGGATGGCTTGGAACTCGTCCGTGGAGCCGGTGGTTTGCTACTTGGAGACGCGTTCACATTTAGCTGCATTTTAAAAGGGTTGCCGAGCACTTACAATAAGGACTTGCAATCAGACAAGGAAATTCTGTTCAGGTCTTACGACAAGTTGATCGATTGCCTGAAAGTTACAAATGGAACTATGAAGACTATGATGGTTAGTATTTACTTCGTACGTTATAATTAATGAATATATTTAAACATACTAATTATAGCATTAGGTATTGCGACATATTTACCCTGTAGCAGTAATGATTGCGCAATTTTATTCAAATTTTCACGGTTTGGCATGTATCCAGAATTCACTGAATAAGTCGTTACTAGCTATTAGTTCTTGTAAGTAAGACCTACATTAGTGGTATTTAAACAAATTGGCAAGAAACAAATGAATTCCTAAAGGTAATGATTTTACATACCTACCAACCAGTCTGCGAACTCTAAGTGGTATTCAAATCGGGACTACTGACTAAAAGCCGATGGGCTTAAATGACTTGATTATAAGAACCAATGACAACCTTCGTAATTTACAATCTATTTCGCAAAGTAATACTAGACAATATTTTTTTACATTAACGGTTTATTTATCAATTTCGTTCTTGTATATACAAAACGATCAAAATCAATTTATTTCTCAACTAAATACTTTTAGGTAAACGCTGAAAAAGGAACGAGTCTACTCGATACGGGTATGCTAGCTACCGATTTAGCATACGCGCTGGTGCGGCGCGGAGTGCCCTTCCGTCGCGCACACCACTTCGTGGGAGCCGCGCTGAAGCGAGCCCTAACCCTCGGAGTCGATCTACAACACATGCCACATGAGGAATATCTGGCTATATGGTTAGCTTTATTATTATAATGAATGGTTTGTGAAACTATGGAATGAAACTAGGAAACTAATATGGAATGAAACAGGATGTGAAACTAGGGACTCAATGATTATTCCGATGGGGAAATTGGGAATCCCTGCTCTAGAATTTGAAATTTCATTCGTATAATTCCTGATAGGACTTACAATACGAATAGAGTGTTACAGTTTATCACTATTGTTCCCAGCCCAGAGTTTGGACGGGAAGAGGACATTCAGAAAGTGTTCTCATGGGAAGCAAGCGTGGAGCAGTACACAACAGTGGGAGGCACCTCCCGCGCAGCTGTTCAGCACCAGCTTGACCTGCTTAGGGCATGGCTCCAGGATTATCCACTCACTTGCAATTAAGCAGCTTATATCGAGTTTAACTTAACCTAATTCAAATTTTAAGAAGTGATTTTTCTATTTTGCATGTTGTTTTCTTTTTTATAATAATTGTAACCACTAGCGACTGTCTTAAATAAAATGTTGGACAATAATCTCGATACAGAAAGTTTAAATTTATTATAAAACCTCAAATTATAAACCAATAGAAATACCTATATACCTGCCTCGTGTAAAATTCATCTTGCGATAAGAAATTTTAATATTTCATTCATAGTTTGCTTAATGCACGTGGGTGGTATAAGTGGTGGCGGCTTCGTTTGTACACGCCCTCGCAGAATTGTAACTAAACGCCACTCAACCAGGTTATGAAATTGGAAAAACCTTTACAGGATAAGCTTAAACAAATTTCGTAATGTAATAATGATAAGATACGTCTGATTGTATTTAAATTAAAAGGATAACGTCCAAGAAACATCAAGAATACTCCTGGACCTAATTTTATTTTGCCGTTATTAAGCTACTTACAAAAGTCCCATAGAAAAAAAAACATAAGTAGTAAAAACTTTTGAATGGATTCAGTAAAACTAAATTAGTACCGCTTACAGTTTATAACATATTTTTGTAGGTTTGTTGTTATCGTATAATTAGATGGTTCTGCGTGACGCTGCTATTTTCCGCCCAAAACTTTGTACAGAAGAACTTGCGACAGCACACGGTATCTTTTCAACCCTTATCTTTTCCGCCCACCACATGAAACAGTATTTGTACGTGCGATCGAGCCACCATCATTCACTCCACTCTAGGCCAGACACCAAAGCTGCTGGTGCAACAGCAATTGTTCCGTGATTATTTTAGTTCAATTATTTACTTTCGCGTAAGTATTAAGTATTTCATTTATGTAGACCACAAATTTTAATAATTTATCAAGAAATAATTTTTAATCTCTTTGCTATTTTAACCGACTTTGGAGGATATTTTTTGAGTTTTGGGAGAGTACGGCCAAAGGCGTCTATATATATTTCATTCTTCGACGTGCTCTATAACAAACTATTTGATGATTTTAAAATATAACGTGTCGTTGGATTCGTTTAAGATCTGAGTTGTGCTGTGTCCTTAGGCCGAGTCTCCGGTGTTATATGCGACATTGTTCATGCTAATATAAACGTTTTGAAATATATTATACGCATAGGTAAGCTCACGAAACAGAAAAAGTAAACTAGACGCAAGAGCATAAATTCTTTGATTGTTTTGAAATGAATGTAGCGAATATAATAAAAGGGCATTATTTTAATTGCAATTTGCCTTTTTAAATAATTTCTTTAGCAATATTTGGCAAAAAAATACATAATTTTGCACTAACAAAAAAGTTGAAACATACTCAACAGTACATCATTTTTTATTACATCAGAAATTGCAATGTTATTTTTCAGGATGATTGCAAAAATAAATACCATGGCATTATTGGCAGCCTGTATTTTGATACCTGCAGTTCTGTCGCAGTATAACAATCCTATCGAAATTGCATCAGGTATCGCGGACACGGATCAATCACACTTGCGATATATCAGTAATGAGGTAATTGTAACTTTTTGAATTAAAAACTTCTTTTGTGATGGAAAATTCTGATCAAAAATTCGTAAGACTGTCATGTTTGTGTACAATAGCGCAATAAATGAATATTGTATTTTACCACAGAAATCATAGTGCGTTTGTAGTGATAATTAAAGCAATTCCTGTAAAATTATTCCCTAACCATTCCAAAATATCAAAAATGCATAACGTTTATGAATATGTAAACTTGAATAAGTTTTCACTTCTGCCGGCAGTCCCAGAGCGCAACCCGTTGATTTTTTATCATAAAGATTACAGAAGTAACACCCAAGACTGCAGTAAGTGGCAACACATCAACAGGTATAGGTGGACAATAGCGATGCTAACGTATTTCTAGTGATAATTATATCTGACCGCCCAAAATATCTTATTAGAAACTATAATAATTTTTAGTTAGTTAACTATAGTTATGTTTTACATACTGAATTACTAAATTTACGACTATAAGTCATTATAAATTAAATAACCTGTTCCCTTTGGAAAGTCGCTTCTAAATATTAATGCTCCGCCGTATGTGCTTAGCTTTTCCATTATGGTTCGTAGAATTTCAAATGATAACACTGGTGTTATCTGCAGCAAATAACAAGCTTAATACTTATATCCAAAAGTAAGCACCATTTATTTTCTATAATCCGGATTACCGTAATGTAAAATCGATTTATTTGTTATACCTATTTTTTCTTTCATCATGGTACGGTGAACCCTTATAAGATAACGCTTGTATGCTGTAATAAAAGCAAAAAATTATTCACTGTTTATATCTATTTTTGGCGCTTTTACGTTACGGCGTTTACTTAATTCTTATTATGAAATTAATTTCTTTTTAGGACATTGGATACATGAAAAACCTAATTGATGCGTATAGGAATTACCGGAGACTCGCTACAGACTTCGAAGTCCCACATGACCAGGACACAAAGTACCAGGTGTGGAAACGCAACGCAGACATCATCAACACACTGCTCGGCATCCCCAGGCGCATGTTGATAGTTGGCCGTTAAAGAAACAATTCTACTGACCATTCGTTTAGCAAAATTAAAATTGTAGCCTACCAGATGTTGTTTATAAGACGAAATAAAACAAACCCAGTGCATTTTTAAATAAAATTATATTTTACCGTATTATTCTAAAACTAGATTCAGTAAATTACCATTTATATGGTATTTTGTAAAATAGATATTTACATTTCATACGGTTAATCGGTAGTATTACTTAGTAAGACCATAAATTACAAAAGTAAGTTGATATTGCAAAAATATAGCTTCTGGACAATTTTTACACCCCCATAATAACAGATTATCGTAGAATGGCCAATATACACCTTATTTAGTCAGGTTATAATTTAGTAAGTACATATAATATCTAAAGTTTCTGTGCAATATTTGACACTTATTATATCAGACCTATTGTACAAATTTTATAAGTTTCTTTAAGTTATTGTGCATTCTATTGAAACTAGGATAATACAAAAAATTATTACGTTTCATATAATATGTAAGATTATTTATATTTGCAATATTATCTGACAAATAATGTTTTTAATCTCTAGAAGTAAAGTCAGCCTTAGCATCATACACATCATATTGCTATTTGCATCAGTATCATCACAGGAGGGAAACAGCAAATGGTAATTTATTGTGTTCAACGTTTATTCAATACAAGCTTCCGCTTACGGATGCATGCGCATCTTTCTTCTATACAGGGTGAATTTTTCAAACGGGCCTTCAGGGCCAAATCCGAAACTATAAGGATTAGCGAAAAATGCTGAAAGGAGTTACGAGGCCGATTTTGATAAAAACTAAAACTGCATCATTACTTTTTTAAAATAACTTTTTCCCTAGCCGGGAATCGAACGAGTTCATTTTGAAAAAAAATACACCCTCTATATTATTCCACTATCTGATAGTGTTGCTTATAAGGATCAAAATCTGGGAAGTAATGATAAATGACAAACTAAAGGAAAAGCCTCAATTTTAAGAAAATACATATTTTTTCATATTAATTTGGCAGTTAAGTTCCCGCCATTCATCGATTTAAACATTTAGCGTATTAACAACTTTTTTTGGCTCAATGCTTCAAATCATTCGAAATGGTGGTTTTGTTATTCAAGAACTCATATTTTTATGTCCGACTTAGTTAAGGTTACTTTTAGGACCATTATAATAGATTTAACTTGCTATGGGCGGAGTTTCGTTTAATACAGATGTAAAATGGACAATTTGCGAGAATGTCTTTTTCGAGTCAAATCCGAATGATAAATGAACAAAGAGATATAGAAAATCATATTAACTGTTTAAACAATAAAAAAATATTATTGAATCACTTATCTATTTTTATTAAATAATAAATCCTAAAAAGGGCGGTAATTTATTTTCCAAACTATTACTTTCTCGTACTAAGCCGTATGTCACGGTTATAACATCGAATAATTAGTTGATTAACCGACAAATTCTTCAATGGTATGACTTATGTATGTTTCCAAAGAATTATACATATATCATTTGTTATGTATAATCCTTAAGGATTAGTATGGCAATGTATGGAAAAATATGTATTTTCTTCAAAATGTTATTTTTCCTTTAATTTGTTACATAACATTACTTCCCAGAATTTGATCCTTACAATCGACACTATCAGATGGTGGAATAATATAGAGGGTGTAATTTTTTTCAAAATGAACTCGTTCGATTCCCGGCTAAGGTAAAAGATATTTTACAAAACTAATGATGCAGTTTTAGTTTTTATCAAAATCGGCCTCGTAACTCCTTTCAGCATTTCTCGCTAATCCTTATAGTTTCGGATATGGCCCTGAAGGCCCGTTTTAAAAATTCACCCTGTATACAGGGTGAATTTTTAAAACGGGCTTTTTAAAAATAACTTTTTCCCTAGCCGGGAATCGAACGAGTTCATTTTGAAAAAAAATGCACCCTCTATATTATTCCACTATCTGATAGTCTTGCTTATAAGGATCGAAATCTGGAAAGTAATGATAAATGACAAACTAAAGGAAAAGCCTCAATTTTAAGAAAATACATATTTTTTCATATTAATTTGGCAGTTAAGTTCCCGCCATTCATCAATTTAAATATTTCGTGTATTAACATTTTTTTGGCTCAATGTTTCTAATCGTTCGAAATGGACGTTTTGTTTCTCAATAATTTATATTTTTATGTTCGACTTAGCTATGGGCGGAGTTTCGTTTAATACAGATGTAAAGTTGACAATTTGTGAGAATTACTTTTTAGAGTCAAATCCGAGTGATTACTAAAAAAAGAGATATAGAAAATCATATTTAACGTTGAAACGAAGTTGTAAACAACAAACAATAAGAATTTACTATTTAATCAGTTATCTATCTTCATTAAAAAATAAATCCTAAAAACGGCGGTAACTTATTTGCCAAACTATTACTTTCTCATACTAAGCTGTATGTCATAGTCATAACATCGAATAATTAGTTGATTAACCAACAGATTCTTCAATGGTATGACTTATGTATGTTCTAAAGAATTATACATAAATCATTTGTTATGTATAATCCTTAAGGATTAGTATGCCAATGTATAGAAAAATACGTATTTTCTTCAAAATTTTCCTTTTCCTTTAATTTGTCACATAACATGACTTCCCAGAATTTGATCCTTATAAGCTACACTATCAGATAGTGGAATAATATAGAGGTGTCATTTTTTTCAAAATGAACTCGTTCGATTCCCGGCTAAGGAAAAAAATATTTTAAAAAACTAATGATGCAGTTTTAGTTTTTATCAAAATCGGCCTCGTAACTCCTTTCAGCATTTCTCGCTAATCCTTATAGTTTCGGATTTGGCCCTGAAGGCCCGTTTTAAAAATTCACCCTGTATACCTTCTAAATCTTACATCCTACGACGTATTCTAATTTTATACCCAGCCGTTATTACAAAATTAGATAAATCTAATTTCTTTACGTGTCTAATATAAACCTATTCTAGTTTTCATTTCGTAGTAAATCACAATATCAACTAGAAAGAGAAAGTTATTTAGATGTGATAAGTAAAGTTCAATTTAATTATTTACTTGTATACTTGTAGATTATTTCTCACCCAATTATCTTTGGAAAATTATTATAATTACTCTATTTTCCACTTATTTAGGAGCTGTACATACAAAGGCAGACTAACTCTATTTAGAATTTACAGTAAATTTTACAAAATAAACTAAACACGCTTCGCTCGTACATAAAGCCACGGCCGTCACAGCTATATTTATTACATGGCAGTGTTTATCTATAAACTGAAATTATAGATCCTTGAAATCTCATTTGCACCATTAATATCTCACAGTTTACGAAGTGATAGTTTCACAGTTCTCGTCCATTAAATAAAAAATGTTTCTCGATGTGGATTTTACGGTTAAACATACAATTTTATTCGTCACAAACTAAATAATTTTAATAAACGTACCAAAATCTACACACTAAGACACAAATTATCCAAGTAACTTGATTAATTTTACCTCGAGAACGAAACAAAGATTCGAAAACGCTAGGGATAACTTTTATTTTCTTAAAAAAAAATTGTCTACCAACATTCACTTGGCGACGTGTCGGGGGGGATCAGAACTTGAGCGAGAATCCCGGCGCGACGTTGACGGAGCGCTGCTGCACGTGGAAGCCGAACGACTCGACGGAGTCGCCGCGCGCGTACTGCGCGTACGCGGCGCCGCCCGCCGGCGGCCGCGGCGAGTGCGTCGTGCGCCGGTTGCCCTCCGACTTAGCGGGCCACGTGGGGAACATCGCCGGGTCAATCGCCACCGGCTGCTCCTGGAATACATGTTACAATACGTATTCTTAAACAGGAAGGCAAGTAACGTGTTTGTCTGTGAACGACATGGTTTAAAACCAGATATTCGAAATTATTCTAAAAAATAACGAAGCACCGTCAATATATTTAGATAAGTACTAGCTGACCCGGCAAACGTTGTGTTGTTATATAAATAAAAAAAATTAAGGGTGAACAACCCTTACCACTTAGGGGTATGAAAAATAGATAGTAGCAGATTCTCAGACCTATTTTATATTTAATATGCATATAAAATTTGGTGGAAATGGGTAAAGCCGTTTCGGAGGAGTATGGTAACTAACATACGAGAATTTTATATATAAGATTAAATCACATTTATGCTACATACAATTGTTGGTCAATCAAGAAATATAGATTACAAATGTAAATAAAACAATAAATACTCACTTTAAAGTACGCATGATCAAGAGCGCCATCAGCAGTGAGTCTTCGGTCCGGGTTGTAGGTTAGGAACCCTTGTAACAGAGATAGACCCGCTTCCGAGAGAAGGTCCGATCCGATGCGTTGCCGAAGACCACCGGGCGGATGTTCAGCAAACGTCATTTTCTGTACAGCAGGCAACTCGTTGTAGCCCGGCCATAACGCCTCCGATGGAGTACCCAGATCCTATAGATTTAAAGGGAACATTAACATTGCAATCTTTTTTAAATCGGCCGCCCAATATTATAACCTCCGATCAGTATAATATCCACGCGCAAAATATTAGGCCCTTAGAGGTCAACTTCCAGTTTCGCCCAAGATTGTATTGTTTAAGAACTTGAGATTTATAAAAGACTATGCTATAATATATAAAACAATATACTAATATATTTTATTACTTTAATTAAATCTTCAAAAATTATTAAGTTTATTTAAAATTAAATAAAAACTGGATTTGTTTAAACTGAATACAAGTAGTAGAAAACATGCGCCTTACGAAATTTTAAAACAAATAAAACCCACCTTAAATATTCGATTAAGCTGATCCACTTCAGACTTCCCCGGAAACAGGGGGTTCATTGTGATGAACTCGGCAAAGATGCAGCCGACGCTCCACATGTCGATGGGAGTGGAGTACTCCTTGCAGCACAGCAGCAGCTCCGGCGCGCGGTACCACAGCGTCACCACGATCGGCGTGTACTGGCGTAGCGGCGACCCGTACTCCCTCGCTAGACCGAAGTCACCCACCTGTTAAATAAAATACATGATTGAAATACATGTAACAATTTCAGAAGATTTGCATAGAAAAAAAAGCATTTTATTTCATGACAATCACTATTACTAAGTCATATGTGTGGGGCAACCTTTTTTAGTCTTAAGGTATCACCAAAGTGTTAGATACTTACACGGCATTGCAAGCTACTTTTATATAATATGTCAGTATGTAACACATTTAATTCGATTCAACAAGTGAAGAACAGACAATATACAATTGCTCGAATGAAAAATATTTACCTTTAAAATTCCCTTGTGCGAAAGTAAAAGATTACTAGTCTTAAGATCCCTGTGCAAGATCCAATTGTCGTGAAGATGATGCACAGCTTTCAGCAGCTGTGTCATCAAACACTTCACCTCTCCTGTAAAGATAAACCACATTTCAGTAAGATTACATATATTGATTGAAAGATTAAATCTAAAATAAGATGGTAATAATAACAAATACACACATAACAATATAAATACACCTAAATAAAAAAAATCTGTTCTCGCATAATTTTATGGAAATTTTGCTAAAAACTGCGCAAGAAGAGCAAGCCCAACGTAATTTAGTCATCAGAGTTGGTATTAAAAACATAGAGTTGCACAAGTGTTGCAATAAACACCATTTAAATAAAAAAAAAAACAGCAAAGTACAATAGGTACCTGGCAGAAACACTTGCTTCTTCCCACGCATAGTCTCCATGAGACTCTTGAGATCATGCTCGACGTAGTCCATGACGATGAATATCTTGTCCATGCTGGAGCCGACCACGATCTCCCGCACGGTCACGATGTTCGGGTGTTGGCCCTGCAACAGACAAGTACAGCATGCGACCCTGTAGTACTAGGCCGACGAAACTCGTCGATAAGGGTCAGCAATATCATGTCAACACTCCTTTCGATGCTTCTACTAATTTACCCAATTGATAGTGCTGAATTTCTTGAAACGTCAACGAACCATTCGATTATTATTCAGATTGTCCAACAAATAGAGAAAAACAATCTGGAAATATTTAACATGATAAAAATAATATATTTGATACTTCAATAACTCGATTATTTCATCATATGGAATCGAATTTATGTACAATTCAGTACGAAAGCTTGGATATTTAATTAAAATCACATTTTTATAATAAATTTATATAGCCTTAATGTTATAAATTCAGTGATACTTGGTAGCTACTATGCGCAAATACGTAATCTTAACAACATTAAATTTAAAAGATTTAAAAAAGAGTCAGAGTTAATATGTTGATACAATTATAAAATAAACATTTTAAAATTTCTTTTTCAACCTTACACACACTGCAATAAACTAGAACAAAATACACGATATCAATTTTTTTATTTTAGTTTAGGTCTAATTTGCAGTCTTATCATGAAAATTCTAAAGACGGCCTTGTAGTGTATTTTCTATTTTTACCTTGTCTAGAGAACCTTCACCAAGATGAAAGAATGGTACGACGGGCTTTGAAAGCTCAGTTAGTATAACTTTTAACTTTTTCATCTTAAATAAATAATGTAATAAATTTATGTTACGTTAGAACTTTACAGGTAATGAGAAAGCAAAAATTCTAGGCTACTAAATTGATGAAAATATTGAGGGAATAGTTTCAATTGTTCAAATTTATTTCTGTATGAATCGCACATGTTTTTCAAACAATACTGAAACGATGAAAAACCTGGCTTATCTATAAAAAAACATTTAACATGTTACACTTTAAACCGACGATTTGCGATGTGTGCGTATTTTCGAATATTTATAATGATAACTGTAGCCTGATACTATGAAACAATAATTATAGCAGAGAATCCGATTAAATACGAATAAGATATTGAAAAAATTAAAACAAATCTCAGTCATAAAAAAAAACTACATTACAAATATATTACAATAAGTACATGCGTAAAGTTCTAACGCATTTAATATCTTTAACACAATATAACGAATCAAAGTAGGAAACGACAATTTAACAATAATAAAATAAGTAAAATTATTTACATGTCATCATTCTATCAATTTACAGTTGGTACACAATCATAATGAATAATTCTATTAATGATGTTTTAAAATAAAAAATGACTCTTACTCTTATAAAATAGAGTAACATTATGATTGGTTTAGATGTCACAATAATATATAACTTTTTTCTACTCTAATTTATATTTTTATTAGGTGATTTCTTTAAATTATAAGCTTTGTATGCTTTTAAAATAACTTCAACAAACATATTTCAAAAAACAATACTTAACGAGATATTGATAAAAGATATGCTAAAGATATGTTGGAAATAAATTAGCGCATATATTTTAATTATCAACATAAAATTTCTACACACGATTACAGTAAGAAAACAGATATTCTGTTTGAAATTGTCGTGTTCTTTGTCGAAATATTCAGTTATATTAAGATATAAGTGCAACAACAACGCCGATAAATAGCTCAAGGGCAATACGCCAGATTTTTAACAGTTCTTTTCTACATACTCTGTTTCTCTTTCATTTGTATTTCTTCATATTTGTTCAAAAATATCACACAATCGCAAGTATCGGAATAGCCTTAACTAGAATCTGTAATATTATGTATATCAAAAAAATCCCAAAATTCATGATAATGATTCATGAATTTTCTTCGTCCTTTCGTCCAGACTCGAGAAGTAAATTATTTTTTCCAAGAAAATACAAATGAAATAAGTAATATAAACCTTAATTCACCTTAATATTTTCATTGCGTAGTGATTTAATATACACAATAAAATTAGCTTTAGTACTTATAAAATCATGAATAACAAAAGTATGTCGTATTTTGTCCTTTATCTAAATACATACATATATATTAATATAGACTAAAGTGATGTAAAACTATGGAAGGACATAATAAGCTTATAATATATATTTAACAACTTTATCCATGAGTATGAAGAGTAACCTGTTTTAGCATATCTACAAGTTTTGCCATTAAAAATGTTAAGATCCCCTTTATTTGTTATGGACGTGTGGGCGATTTTATGCCCATTATGTAAAAAATGTTGAGTGAATATAATTGTTCAACAAAAATAAAACCATACATAGTAAATGAACCTTAATATCACTGTGTAATTATCATACATGCTTGTAACTACATTAGCTATTCAATTCATAATTGATTTTTTACAAAAGAATCCGTAGTAACAATTGAAGAAAATTAAGTTTTTATTTTAATATCGTCTCCGAGACTGAAAAATGTTAAATACTATTATGATAACTTTATGTAGTTACAAGCTTACATGAATACAATTTTAGTGTACAAACAAAAAAATGTTCAACAATATATAACTATTATTTATATATAATTTTGTCATTTCTATAACTTTTGGTTGATTAATAAGCCAAAGTTGCACATAGTAGCAATACCAGATATCATTGAAAAATATAACAATTAAGTATTTATCTATATGTGAAGTTAAGAAAATATATATTATTGGAATTCAAAACATGACAACAGCAACCGCTGTGTAAATATTATTATATAGAAGTATAATAAACTTCATATTTGCCACGCCTTAATTCTTAATTATTTAGTAATAAAAAAACCCGATCAGCGAGAAAAATATATAAGTGTGGTCAATGAAATTATTATAAATTAATGCCATATATTTTACTGTCACTTACCTATTTAGGAACATTGAAATTTTATTGAGATGGGGTACAATATAAATTTTGCTTCCTATTTCTGTGTAAAGAAAATAACAGATTTTCATTCCACCACTATTACGGTTACAGGTTGTTTTCTCGCAACCTTCTTGAAGACTGGAAAACCTCGTTACATTTTTGTTGTACTGGTATAGCATGACACAAAAATTAATCGTTATAATATGTATGGTACATTGTTAGAGATCCTACAGCGTGATTTTTACGCCCATCAGTTTTTTTGTTTTTATAAAAATTGGTTTTATAACATATTAGTAAAAAAAGATCAATAACGACAGATTGGATATCAAAATGCAAGTAATTTATAATAAAATATATATGAAAAAAAACTATAAATACATTTTCTGCTATAGAAAAGTATTTTAATGAAAAAACAAATGAACATAGTGATCACGCCACGGGGTCTCACTTATTATTTGTACACGGATTTAGACTAGCGATTTTTCTTATAAGGAATTTCACGCTGATTTCATCTTTAATCCTTAATGTAATCAAGTCACAATATTGCTAACACGGGTAGGTCTAACCTTAAGGGGTTAAGGGCTCCAACAAATCATTATATACTTAAGGTCATTGGCGACCTATTTTAGAGCAGTAAAATTACAAAATAGAGACTGCATCCTTGTATTTATTCTTATACTTAATTCACGTGGGACAAAGCGGAGACAAACAAGAATGTACACGTGTGAAGTTTATTTTCTCGCGTGAAATTCCTTCCCTATTTTTGTTAGAATTGATATTACCCTCAAAATTAGTTCGTTTGACATACAAACACATTTATAGCGATTAGAGTACGTGGGAACGATGACAATATCACTCCAAAATAAGAACATTACGGTAGACATCAAATCGTCACTGGAAAGGTTAAAAGTCTAACACATAAAGGGGGCACTTTGATATATTATTTAGTACATTCCCTATATAAACATTCCAAGCAAAAAGTATATTTAGACATAATGCTTATTTAATATAATAAATATAGTCCGCAATGTTATTGTAACATATATTACATCATATATTATTATCCTTAACGGGTAATCTATAAGTCTATAAGTAGTAGTATAAGTATGATAAAGCGGATCCCAAACACACCATTTTTCGAAAACGACTCCCCTAAAAAAGAAATATAACCATGTCCAACGTTTCATGAATTCCTGATGAATAATAAAAATATTGACTATATAACTTTCTAATAATTTAGTAATATTAAATCATGGATGTGTGATACACCATATTTTTGTATTATAAAAAAATCGATCTACTGTTTTATTATTCTTACCATTTTGATTGATCTAATGATATTTTGAAATGTTCCAAATATTTTAGTTATAGTTCAGGCACTAGATTAAACCGAAATGCAGAAGGCATGGTAAGAAGCAACATGGTAAGTATTAGTATAACATACATTATATTGTTAAACAGAAGATATGTCAATGGTATGTCCTTCTCAATTTATTCATTGATTACTTTTTTAAGGCAGATTTAGCTTATTGAAATTTTACTTTTCGATTTTCTAATTGAAATAATGCAAAAATTGGATTCATAACTAACAATGGTTAGTCACAACGTTAAAATTCGCACCACGGTTGGGCGCTAAATGCTAGGTCCACCTGAACTGGAGAATTCCTAACAAACAGAGACAGACCAAACGCATGAAGGACATAGATTAGACCGTCATCATCGTCGTTTGTGCATCATACCATATCTTCCTAATTTTGATATAATCTAAACATAAACTGTTTTAACACTTAAGCACGTATTTACTTGATATTTCAAAAAATCTTGAGAAAAGTGTGGTGTGTTAAGTTGCGGTTCTGTCGATAGTTATTTATTTATAATATTCATGATTGTAATCATATAAAAAGAACACTGAAACTTTAAGGAAAATTTAAAATAAACCTTATGCAATGGTTATTATTTATTTCGCAATCGCGCATGTGACAAAAAACAGAATTCAATCACTTTAGAAAAACATCATAGGCTTACTTTATCTTATTAATGTTAATAGTTTTAAAAGCTTCAATACCTCAAATTTAAATGGGTATGATGTATTTTTAACATAACATTTTTGTTAACTTCTCTTAACGATTTTTGAAAATAAGTTTAAAGTTATACAGAAGGTAAATACGGGCCCAATTTTAATAATCGAATTATTGAGTCAGACGGGCGACCACGTTAGTACACGCATTATTAAACCTCGTTTATGGAAACTCGGGAGCTTTACGAGGCGCAGTGAGTTAAGATACGATCTCCCATTCGTAGTGCACATTACTCAACGCAGTGCACGATTTTCCGCCGTGCCAGAAACTTATCAATCTGCGCTCTGATATATCTTATAAAACGCTCAAAATGTCGTATTTTTAAAGAAAGTGCTAAGCCGCGCATATCCATTAGTGTACCACTAATATTGCCGTGCTATGGGCCTCTGTTTCGTGGCATATACGTGAAAATCCGCTTAGAATAGAAACAAATATGCGCATATACGCTAATACTTGAACGCTCTCAAACATTGTACCTCGAAACACTCGTCGGGTCTCCATAAACGAAGGTTTAGGCCACCACTTACTTATCGCTTATACGCCTTATCAGTATAACCCGAGATGTAACATTCACACATAATACGTTACTGTTTTATAAATAAGCTCTCAACGATCTCATTTGTGATATCGATTTAAATATTAATAATTAATTTCAGGTGGATCTGATAAGTAGCAGCGATAAATGAGCGACGACCCCGTGTGCAAGCGCCTGCATGCTTACGTCGGCCTCTGCCCGCCTGAAACAAAAGCGTCCTAAAATAAATTTTAGATACAATAATCGTGGCTACACATAAATACGTGAAACTTAACTATACCTATGTCATTTAACTTACAGTTAGTATTCTTAGGTAAAACTCAAGAGATAATTAAGTATTAACATTCTAGACAATAAGTACTTTATACATACTTTAAATAGTTTTCTCGTCACATTGTAAAATCCTTTCTTTCTGAATTTTAAATAAATTTGTATAGTGAATTCGCACTTGATTTTATAATTATTATATTCTGTAATATTCTGTAAATATCTCAAAATTACATACCACTATTATTATAAATTCTATTTTACGCGCATTAGCTTTACATGTTATAATATTTATTAAAAATATTTTTTAAATAAATGTGTTGAAATTACACTTTTGATCTTACCAATATTTAACAAAATTATCAGGTTTATAATAACATATTTCTTAGGGTTTCAAATTTCCGCGCTAAGACATACTGTAACTGTAAATAAGTATCACAAAATCACACTCATCTATGTTATTTTATCAATCTATTTTAGGGAAAAGGAGACTAAAATAGGAACCCACTACTATTAAATTTAATATTAATGTCACCACTGATTATGGGCAAACCAATCAAATAACCCGAAATGGAATATTATTCCTGTCTGAGTCGATCAGGCCTTTTTGTTTTAGAACGCCTTATATAGTATTTTATAAATTATAACTTTACCTATAGAAATAAACAATGGGTATTTAAGAACAAATCAAAACAGGCAATAAGAAATTGTGTTCCTGTGACAATCAGAGGAGAAAATAATCAAATAATAATCTTGGTGTACACGAACAGAAAATAGAGAAAAGGTTGTAATATTAGTGAAAAAATATTTGTAACAATAGTTACTTGATTGCACCTCGATAATATTATTTTTGTACAATATTTCAAGTAAAATTATGCAGTGAAGTTAGAAAGCAATCCTAATTTGCTAGTTTCCATGATGTAACAATGGGTATAGCCCATGGGAAAGTAAAATCTAGTGGATTTTAAATACCTCTTGATTTAAACCCCCATTCTGCAATTCTCAGTGCTGAAAATACTATTTTAATTTTATACTTTACTGATAACCAATGTTCAAGCATTAACTTTAATATCATTGATATGCACAAAATATACATGGAGATTAAATCAATAGGTTTAATTGGGGTACCATAACCTAATAAAACAAAATACAATGAATTTTGACATGCAGTTTTGTCATGAATACATTTTTTGTAAGTCACATTAAAATATGATGTGTGCTATGACTAAGTTTACTATCTTAAAACACCTTAAAAATATTCAACCATAAGATAAACATGTAACTAAATCGAATGGCGTAGAATATCATTATTTTTATTTTCCTTGTGCATCTTAAATGAATTAGAACATAAATCTTATATTAATCGTAACTTTTGTGCCATGCTATTTATACAACAGGGTTTCCAGTACTAAGTTTTCATTCTATCTTGGTTATAGTTATTCTACTTATATTTACCTTGAGACTGATGAGCACAGATGACTGTAGACATCATAGCGACTAGGTTACTTCCTGGGTTTCAGGACATTTCCTAATATTGTATCACCATCTCAATAATTTTCAATGTTCATGTTATTACAGGTAATAGTTGGAAAATTACTTTTCAATGAGCATTATTGTTTGCTGAAGTGGAAAGTATTGGAGAATTTGTCCCCTGGAATAAATTCCTTATAAGATACTTAGGCCCGCCCGTGTATCGAAGTTGTTAACCCTTGCTATTGGGTTACACCTCTTACCACCCTCTTCGCGAAAGAGGTGCGGGGCCTGCAGAAATAAAATAAATGGCATTAATTAAGTGAAATACAAACATGAGCCATCGAGTGCTTCAAAGCTCGTGGCTCAAAGAAGCAGTACATCAAAATAACAAATTAAGAACAAGTAATATACCCTTGAGGAAAGAGCGCTGATGCATTACAATGGCTCAAGTTAGTTTATAATATTGATAAAATATAGACTGTGATCCTACCTTGAGTAATGTGTTGATTTCCCTCAAAGAGGTTATAGGAAATCCTTCCTTTTCCTTTTCCATTTTAAGACGTTTCAAGGCAACAATTTCTTCTGTTGTTTTATCGCGAGCTCTGTAAACAACGCCATAGGTGCCTTCCTCGATCCTATTGAGGCACTGGAATTCCTCAACAGAACGACATCCCTATAAGACATCACTTGTTAAAAAAATTACAACTTGAAAGATATGTGAGTTACACGTATTTGCTGTAGAATCTTTGATAACCTTCTTTACCTGTATATTAAATACCCATGTGGTCTTTTAAATTTTAAAGCAATAAAGTATTTTTTACCGTCAATATTTTTCATAAAATATAAGTGTAAATAAATATAATATCTATCAATCTGTGATTTCGAATTGAATATAGCATTTTTATAACTTATATTACGATACTTGCACAATACTACAACATCAATACCAATTCATGCATATCTGTATCTTAGAACCATACAGACCTGAATACTGACAGGAACTGGACTGACTTATGTAGGTTGTTTCTCCAAAATTTACACATATATTTTACTACATTAGCATTCTGCACGAAATTTTGTATCACTGAACACATCTTGGGACCTATTATACAATGACATTATTTCAAAGGGGTGAATAGATATTTTTATTTATGTAAACAGTTTTTGTACTTGTGGATGAGATGAAAAGCATGTAATAATTGGTTGTACCTGCAAGGCCGGGAAATATGGTGGTAAGGCATTAATGGCTTCTTCTCTAAGTCTTGATTGTTCATCATCTTCATTAGGCGTTTCTTCTTCTGCCGGCTTTCCATTTTCACCAGGTGGAGGTGGTGAAAAAGAATGGGATCTACTTCTGCTTTTTGATCTAGAGAGTGATCTGAAAATTAGTAGAGGAATGTGGTTGTTTACAACAGTAATTTTAATTTAACAGAAGTTTTAATAAAACATATATAAATTACAAAGCATTTATATTTAATGTAACATTTTTTACTTCATGGTAAAAAATCATGTATGTATCGTTACAATGCCAACTAAGTGATCATTAATTTATAACAAGGCCTTTGTCGTCAAAACATCAAAGGTTTGGTAATAGATTTTTAGCACTTAAACCTAGTCATCAAAATATGAAGTCTTCTTTTGTACCACTACTATTACAATATACTAAAACATTCACTTACCTTCTTGACCCACTAGACAATGGACTTTTTTGTTCTACTTTAGGCGTAGGTGATTTGGACTTTGAATTTGGTCTAGACTTAACAGTTTCCTGTTGGTTGTGTTTCTTTTCTTTCCTTTACAGGAGACTTCTCCACTTCTCCATTTTCTTCTTCAGTCTTGGAATCAACCTCAGAATCTGAATCTGTTGATGTTTCATCCTCAGTCTCAGAGTTTGTATGTTCACCTAAAAAATTATAAAACATTATTATACATTTGATGAAACATACCCTTTACAAATCTAAAGCTTATGATATTTTTTATAATATACTAATACGCAAAATGTAGCTAAAAATAAATATTACCTTCTTCAGGCTCAGATTTGACAGATTCGCTTTTCATATCAACATCACTGGCATCAGAGACAGTGACACAGATTCTCCATAGTTTGGTGAATGGTTGGTCTTATTTTTTTTATTCGCGACTTCTTCCGGCGTAACAGATCTCTTCTTACCGCGTCGCCGACGCTCCTCGCGTCTAGCCTCTAATTCGCCTCTTGATTCCGTTTTTCTCTTCACCATCTCTCGCTCTAAAACAACAATACATTGAAATTACAGAATTTAAAGGTGATATAATGTTTTATTATTCAAGTAGGTGGCAATACACCTATTTGTATATTATACCAGCAGTGTCAAATGCTAAGTATCTAGTTCAAGGCTATAGTAACAGCTACACTCAGATAAGACTTCAATACAATCTATGGTTGACTACACATGGTATAGGCCGCAAAGATCATTTACCATCAACTGGACTGTTTTATTGTTTGCCACTTAAGTTGTATAAAAATGTAATGTAGAGAATCTTGACAACTTACCTGCTTCAAGCAATCTTTTTCTTCTTTCTTGTTGTGTCTTATCAAGAATTGTGTGCCTCTCCATTTTTGACTCTTTATCATTATAATCATGATGCTTTTTATCTTGACTAAGTTCTTTAGATATTCTTTTACTAAGTAATCTACTTCTTAAATCCTCTAATTCCTTATCACCTGAAGTCTTATCTCTATTTTCTTTCTCACTATTATGATTTGAATGATTTGTCCTACCACCCTCATCAGCAATAAGCCGAAGCCTAGATTCTATTCTATCAGGCTCTAAGCGTTTTCGCTCATTGTCTGAATATTTGTATTGTCTTTCACGACTAACATAAGCCTCGCGGTCTCTTTGAGTTTCTTTATCTTTGTAAGTTTCTTTTTCCCTGTATGCCTCTCTGGTTCTCGTAGTATCTCTAAATGAAGTATTCTCTCTATACAATTCTCTTTCCCTATAATGTTCTCTGTCTCTATATGGATTTTCCCTATAGACCTCTTTATCTCTTACTTCCCTTTCTCTATATGCCTCCTTCTCTCTTGGCTCTTTTTCCCGATATGTCTCTTTTTCTCTATAGTACTGCTTTTCCCTGTAATATTCTTTAGATATTTCCTCCCGGTCCAAAGGTTTGGTTATGTCTCTCTTAGATTTATCAGGCTTATCACGTTCCCTATGAGGAAGAAAAGTAATCAAAAACATACTTCACTATAATTCCATGATTTTTAACTTATTCTCAGATTTTTTGTTTATTGCAACATATAATCTGATAATAGGTTACACAAAATCGAAAAAAATTGCATGTGTAAAATATTGTAATAGGTTATACAATTTTATAAATGAAATAAAAAATAGAACAAAAAAAGATACAAAATATAACTACGCATTTAACGTAATCTATAAGGGCCTCAAAAAGTTTATCTCACCTGTACATATGTTTCTTGTCTTTTCTAGCAGTTTCTTTGTACCTTTCTTTACCAGATCGCTTATGACCTCTTTTGTCACGATGTGACGGCCGAATCACAGCCTGCGGTGGTTTGATCACTAAAGAGTCGTGTGGTTCACGGTCTTCGTCAGATAAACTGAAAATTCCACATTATTAAAGTAAAATAACATAGACGTAACGATAAAAATCGTAAGACATTGAGGAAAATACAAACTCGATAAAGTCACGATCGACAAGTCATCGTAACCATGTAACGTGGGGCATACACAGAATGTAAGTATTGAACAAAAATGATAATGATTATGAAACTTAAAACAAATTATAAATGGAAATAGTAACAAATTACCTGAAATCCATTTCATCATGAAGAGGGCTTCGCGCTATTTCTCCGTCTTCACTTTGGTCATCTTCGTAATTACTCATGATACAACTTCTAATTGAGGAAAATAACTCAAATAACAAAAAATAACGTACACTAGCACATACAATAGCAAAAACAATCTTATTATACAATTACACTATACAGCATAAAACGAAATCTTTAGCAGGAAAATGTTCTATTACATTAAAATGTTAAATTACAAACATCGAAATAACTTAAATCGCCATCTTGTTAAAAGCACAATGCCGCCATTGCCACCACACCATAGAGACAAAATCTATGACGACTTTATTGTGTATGGCATAACCACAGAGTATATTATAGTATGGTCTGACGAACTTCGTGAGTGTGCGATTTTCTCCAAAGTAATAAGTTTTTAATGTTTACGTTAATTTCACGTAATTACAATCCTAAAAACTATTATAGACCTCCTGTTATTTGTCAATAAATCGAATAATTTTTCACGTTATTATTAGAGATTCGTAATCGTAATATGTTTTATATTGATAAATACCAACCTTAATTTTTTTCAAATTTTAGAGGCCGCCTAAACGGTCAAATAAATTATGAATTGTGCAATATTATTAACCATTTAGGTTTATTATTGAGAATTGCGCAAAGATTGAACAAAAGCTTGAGCGAGTTTTATTTTTACGGCACCATATTTTTTATTACATCGTGTAGTGTCAATATTGCGCAATATTTTTACTCAAATCAAATCAAAGCATTTAAAAAAAAATTGTTTCATTACAGAGCAGTTTTCGAATGTCAATACATCTATCGCTACACTTCACAAGATGTTTCGTTATGGAGAGAACTATTCTCAATCTCCGACTGAACACGAAATTATTATGCAGTTCGTATTATTGTCCAATATAATTGCTCGTTTCGAGTCAGAATGCCCGTCAATCTTTTTGTTCAATAAACAGTATTGTACATTGTTATTGTAGGTCTAGGGGCAGCCTTAAATAGTTTTGTAAACCCAGCAATATTATAATAGCCAGTGGCGCACAAAGAGTATAGTAACCTATGTGTTGCCCCTGCCACACGCACAGAAACATTTGCCGGACTGTACCAAAATCAAAGAATTTAGTACATAAGTCATTGTTCAAATCACAATATATTACAGCTATATTTTATTACTATCGTTACAATGCAAAATATTTCTTCTCGAATGTAAATTAAATACATTAATTACACCTCCATTGTTGTTTTATGGAAACGTTTCTAAACACTACAATATATAGTCAAAGACAATGGATCAGAATATACTATGTGACTTTTATTTACTCTACAGACTATATACTATTTACATTGCTATTTATATACTTAGAATTTTATTTTAATAATTTTCAGAAAGGTCTTTAAAATATTTTAAATATTTTTTTGTTAATCAATAAGTTATCTCTGAACGCAGCCATACATTTACACTTTATGGAATGTCCCTAAGTCGATGTCTCTTTATTGACATTGACTTTGACATTTGTCAGTATTGTACCATTGTATTGTATGATTCAAGACTGTATTTTATGTGCAAAAATAAATAAACAGATAATCTACGGCTATACTACTATTTCGCAGCTCCCTGATAGTGGAAATAAAAATGTTTACATAAAACTTAAATCATTTTCGAATTCAAACATTATAATGATGGTAAGTGTCTATGTAACTCTATCGATGTACAATTGGCTGCGAGGTCATAATTATACCAAATAAATAACAATTATTTACCTATCTGAAATGGCATATATTTAATTAAAAATAGGACTTGTATCATGTACAATATTTGTAATTTTAGATGGCTTATTTTATTTATAGTTTTCTTGTATGTTTTGTAAATAAGTCCAGCTTATTTATAGTTTATTTTATTACTTAAAATTTCATATATTTACTAACTATAATTGTAAATAAATATAATATTGTAAGAGGAAAAAAAAAATTGTAACAATTATATTTTGGTATTTCATAGTTTTTGATTAACTAAAGACAAAATATGTTAATAGTGCTATCATCAAACAAATGACATGATCAATAAGAGAAAAGTAAACTATATCAAGATAATTACTAGATGTCGTCCAAAAATATTTTAAATAGATATTCCAACTTTTACTCACACAAAGAAAATGTACACACATACCGTTACATATGCCTTAAGGAAGCACTTTATGGTATTTTTTTCTTATACTAGTCTACATAAACACCAAAATTAATAGTAATAAGATATCCTTCCCATATTTCTTTAATACTATTCATACCTGTCATATGTTTTAAGTATAATTTTCAAATACTCTTATCCGGAGTTTTTTTTTCTTTTATAATATAGGTGTAGCAGACGAGCATAGCATGCAGTCCACCTGATGGTAAGTGGCTACTGCCGCGCATGGACTTCTGTAATGAACCCCAGATAGGATTACATATTCATACCTGAGGTCGGCCACGAATGCGCCGCTACCCTTAAGGACTAAGCTGGAACGCCTCGGTAAAGTCTGTCTCCCTTACCACACCCTTCAAAACGGAACACAGCAGCGCCGAACACTGCTGTTATCAGGTAGAAATAGGTGGGGCGGTGGTGCCGCCGGAGTCGAACCACAAAGGGTTCTATCACCTTCAAATTCTATTAAAGCAAAGTAAAGTCAGTTTATATCTAGTTATCGCTAAACCGCTATTCCACTTATATCTGCATTTTCAGAACAATAAGATATTGAACACTCTGGCAAGTGCAATAGATAACAAAGAGGAGATAAAGAAGAGGACAGAAAATGGCAAAGTGGTCCTCAGAGACTTGCTCACTTGTGTGGAAAATTGCCAAAATCGCTTTGGAGGCAAATCTGAACTAGCCACAGAAGATGACATAAGGTTTGATAAATAATTCCCAGCTTTTCAGTACAACTTTCTTTATATTACACTTCAATAATAATAATATTTTTCTGATTCAAATTTACAGTAGTGTTTCAGGTCTGAAATTATATTAAAACAATATCAATATAGCCATAATAATAATCAATATCAGTATTTTGTGTACCATATACTTTCACTATGAAATATTAATATTTGGAATATTAATTAAATAATTTTATTAAGTATTACTGAAAAAGTGATCGACTCTTAATTTATGTCAAGATTACTTTTTGATGTCTAATGGCTCCAATGAGTCTACAAGCCATAGCTTCAAGATTTTAATATCTTGTATACCAAACAAAAAGTTAATATTACATTATTTATTTCTTTATACACATATTTATATGTATGGCAATATCTTAAATTTAATATTTTCAGGATTGCACATTTATGTGAAAAATGGGAAAAAGTGCTAAGCCATGGAATTAAATCAAATTTATCAAATTCAACTATCCAGAGCTTTGTGTCAGCTGGTTTAAACTTTACTTTCAATATCATTAATGTTGGTTAGTAAATAATTTACTTTCTTATTATAAAATTATTTTAAATAATGACAATGTAACATAGGAAGACAATCCAATATTTTATTTTGACTCTGTTTCTATGATTCTGATCCTTTTGATTGGACTAGATAGCAGGTCTCCATGAACTGCCTTAACAACTTAATATCATATGGGCTGTATACTTATTTGCTTTTCCTATAATTCATTCAATAGATTTTGTAATCTGCAGATGGTAAGTCTATCTTGATGGGGCACCATCAAGGTAGACTATCAAGGTAGGTTGGCAGACCATGCTCCATTTCGAAGTACTTTATCAAATTATTATCATCAAATAAATATACTTGCAATATATTACTTATTGGATAGTGGTGGTATATTTGTTTTAAATTATTGCATTTTTGCAGGTAATTCTCTATGGAGTTATAGTTGTCTACATCTCACAAAACATGAAAAGGAGAGATTCAAAATACTATCCAATATCAACACCCCATTGGGATATTTCAGAGCATTTCTACGAGCTGCTTTGAATGAGAGGTCATTGGAAAGGTAATATATGTAATATGTATCTTTTTCCTCTTAAATATCAACAATAATTATTATAGAAAATGAGTCCAAGCTAGTGGAATCCTCTGTGGTTAGTTTCTGGCAGCACCACCGCCTATTTCTATTCCACCTATTTCCATCTAATAACAGGAAGTGTTAAGTGGGTAGAGGCGCATATGTCTTCACCTTTTCTTACCTGGGGTTGATCACAGGTGTCCATGAGCTGCTTACCATCAGGTGGATTGCATGTTCGCATACTACTCCTATATTACATTATTATAATTAGATTATACAAAATGTGACAATTTTCTGTATCTTTAAAATTACATGACACTTTTTTAATAATTGTAATTCACATTTTACTACATATAAATATATTATAAATGTCCAGGTATTTACAAAGCTGGATAGGCCATGGCCTACTTGCAGAATATTATGAAGAGGGTGCTATAGTCAAAAGCACAGAAGCCAATC
This sequence comes from Epargyreus clarus clarus, assembly GCA_014595695.2. NCBI lineage: Eukaryota > Metazoa > Arthropoda > Insecta > Lepidoptera > Hesperiidae > Epargyreus > Epargyreus clarus. Next base: position 316,877 of record JACTTY020000027.1, read on the forward strand.
TGCTGCCTAGTGTAGCTGCAGGTAATAAATATATCTAAAATAATTGCACATACAGACATGAAGGTCAATGTACTAATTACTTACAATGTTTCAGGCTTATCGTCTGTTTTGTTCGCGTTATCTATCGACAGAGCCGAGTTGAATGAATCACAACAAGCCATTCAAGCTCAGAAAGCAGAGCATGTTATCCCGCTGCCTAGACCAATAAAATCATCGGGTAATCTAAAACGCAAACCGTTGCGACAAGTCATATCTTTTGACAAAGAGGAACAAAAAAATCAAAAAATATTCCAAAGGATACTGCAGCTCATAATTCAGTGGAGTCGTCTTGGTACAGTGCGCCGCCCACTTGTCTGAATTCTCCCGACCCTAAAGTAACTCCTTTACCTGTTTCCGTCAGTGAGCCGACGAGCTCCGACTATAAAAACAGTATACGGCATTTCTTTCCTGACAGTGTTAAAGGAATTGAGAGCCCACTACAAATTCTCTCCAAGCTTTCAGAGAGTGCTAAGGAAATATTTTCTAGTTCAAGTAGTATAGATAGGAATAATGTTGTTAAGGATGATGCGTCAGATTTAAGTGTGAACTACTTTAAAATATATGAAAGTGACAGTGAAGAAGTGGCCGGCAGCATCGATGGAAGCAATTCATGCTTGGAGTTGTGTTTCACTGAGGACGAGAGTGTTCCTGATGAGAAAACAATGAATTCTATTCTGGAAAGCAGAGAAAAGGAATACATGAATTTACAAATAAAGTACAATGAGTTTGAAATGACAAGCAAAGAAAAAATACATAAGTTAGAAAAAGTTGTACTAGACCTAAGCAAGTATGTATTATATTTTAATTAATAACTTAAAGTTAATGCAGTCTAACATGTCTATATATAAAATTACATTTATAAGCTATTCTTTTCCCAGAGAAAATGACAGATTAAAAGATCAGTTACGAAACTACATGTCAGCTGTAGAAATGGGCATAGCTTTAAAGACGAATAATGGTGAAGAGGAGCAAATAAATCAATATGAGAGGAAGCTTGTTCAGGTAAGCACTAAACCGAGCCATATAGTATTAACGTTTTTTTTACGCAAGCTTTGTAAATGTAAATAAAAATGAAATTAACTATTTTTTTTTAAATTACAATATGAATATGAGAACGAAATATTTCAGCTCATCTATATTTTTCCAAACAGGCCGTCGTGCAAGTCAAAGGCATACAATTTTTTTCTAAATACTATTGAACAGTATTTGGATATCATAAAATTGTTAACACTATATATTTTTTGTAGACCATACATTTATAGCGCCGTATTTGTATATTTTTATGTGACCAGATGAAATGAAAACCAGAATAAGGCAAAAAGCACTATCTTTCCCTTCTTTTATTATTTTGGATATGGCTTCATGATTTTTTTTACCTTTTACAGGTAGCTGAAATGCACGCAGAGCTTATGGAGTTCAATCAACATTTGCAACGTCGTCTTCAGGATTTGGAAAGTACGTCAGCTATAGAGATATTGGACTACCCAGAGTCTAATGTAAAAGTCTACATTCCAAGTGCGTTTTTAGTTGGCAAGAAAACACAATCATATCATGTTTATCAGGTTAGTATTCATGTCATGAACTCTATAACTGTTTCACTGCTGGGCATAGAATGGTCCTTTCTTCAGAATAAGAAAGATTTGGTCGTCACCACACGAGCCAAGTTGGGGTTGGTCTACCCAGTGGGGATTGGTAAATTTCACTTAACATTGAGTTTTTTTAAGGATTGCTCAGGTTTTTCATGATATGTTCCTTCGCTGTTATAGCATATAGTGATTAATTCCTAATGCGCCCATAATTTCGAAAAATTAGAGGTCTTAAATGTGAACCCCAGACCCCTGCATAAGAGGCTGCAGTTCAGACCACCATCATTTAAATAAATAGGAATGTAAAAGAATTTACATTATCAAACCATCATTACAACCACTATGTGGTTTTTCATGCATGTGGGTAGCTCCACAAAGTGTTTATTCACCATTCAAACAAAATTAATTAAATGTTTTCAGGTGTTTCTGAAAGTTGGTCAAGAAGAATGGAATGTGTATCATAGATATGCAAAGTTTTATGAATTGCATATGCAGCTAAAGAAATGCCACCCTGATATCGCAAGTTATAAATTTCCACCAAAGAAAGCTTTACGGAAACGAGTATGTATTTATTAATATATAGAATCTTTTCAATGTATGTAGAAAACTCGAAATTTACTTAAATATATTTTATTTTAGATTTGGAAAGACACTTGATAAAGCCATGAACTATATAAAATTGAAGTAAATATGGGTTTAAATATTCTAAGCCTTAAATTTCATAAGCACTTTTACCTTCATAGATTGTTTTATATTGTAGATGAGTATTTTTGATAATGCATCCCTTAAAGATACGTTGGAAATCCTTACATATATTTAAATATAGGAGTAGCGAAGATAAATGCAGTCCATAGACATTTGTAATACAACCCATGTAATTATTTAGTATTAAATCAAATCAAATCAAATCAAATTTTTGGAGTTTACTCCTTAAGAAACGATTTGAGTTATAAGGCCCGGTACGGAAATTTTATGAGGAGTAAAATCAAGTGTAACACGAAAAGTTGAGGCGTTACGAAGAAATTACAGATATATGTTTGTTTCTCTTATCATTTTAGCAGATGCGTTCATTTACCCTTTTTTCTATTCGATATATATCATAATTATCGTTCGTAAGGAGTAAACTCCAATCGTGCGTCGTAGCTGACACACACACACTTTTTTTTAAATTCAAAATAGGTTCTTTACAGAGCACTTTTTGAATGTCAAACTACCACCACTTCACAAGGTGTTTTGTTATGGAGAAGATTACTTGAGGCAGGCCGCAGTAACCGTCCCTACCCCTTAGGAAATAGTTTGGCATGTTTAATATAAGTGTCTTTAGCTTGGCACTCTTCGAACTAGACGCAGCAATTTTAAAGATAGCTGTTAAAACGCAATTCCAGAATTGAAAATAAAATTCGTCTTCGAAGGGAGCAATTTACTTGTTTATAGATAAATCATAGATTAGTAAAGATTACTTACTTCTAACAAGAAAATGTACACAGTTTTGAGAATTGAAATAGTTGCGTAAAAAAGTTTTGCCACGTCTCCATGCTGAAATGTCCCTAAAATATTTGAAATAATTATTTATTTATTATGTAAATTACGCAGTATTAGTTATTTATTCGTAAATGTTCTCTAAAAATGTTTTTATTTGTCAAGAATAAAAAAAAAGAACTTACTAATAAGCCGTTTGTAGCTTCATTCAATTTCAAGGCGGCGAAGTATCTTTACTAATCTATGAGATAAATAATATGAGTGTTGTTCGGTGGTTCCCAGGACGCGGCGGTGGTGGAGCAGCGGCGGCTGGCGCTGCAGGCGTACCTGCGGCACGCGCTGCTGGCGCTGCCCGAGCTGCGCGCCACCACCTCGCGCGCCGCGCTCGTCGCGCTGCTGCCCTTCTTCGGGTATATACACCAACCTTTCTAATGGCGGACTAAGCTTGTCGGCGGCCTGGGGCGGAAATGTTGAATGAGGCCGCCAATCCAAGAAGTTGATCTAATTCTACCGATGTCTACAAGTCAAATTGTAGACATTAGGAGGTCCCCCAGGCCCGAGGGCCCGGGGCAGACCGCCCCTGCCGCCCCCCACTTAGTCCGCCAGTGCTAATATTGCCACTGTGAGATGCACACAGACTTATTTTTTTCGTTATGCATAAGCAGATGGACAAGGAATATCAGGAATTTGTTTTCACTCTTATATCCTTAACTCCTTGTCTTCTTGATCATAAGCTAAATAACTGACTTATCGAGAAGATTTGAGTAATTGAAGTGACCATATCTATTCGCGGTCCTACAATTCAATAGTAAACTCGAAGTTGTTCCACCCCACAGATAAATAATTAGCATAAAAATAAAAAGCGAAAACATTTTGGTTCAATTGGTATAATTAAAAAAGTCATTATTTCCTAACCAGTGTTTTGTAAACTACTGATGGTTCGCGGTACACTAAATAGAATGACTATATTGAGCCTACACTCTCAAACAACTCTCGAACTAAAAGTGCTACAAAACGAAAAATATCCTATAATGACATACACCAGCGTTTCCCAACCTTTTTCAGTCCACGGACCCTTAGGAAATGAAGCACATTTTTCACGGACCCCCTTAATAAAATTAAGAGCAAAAAAAAAAATTAATAATCCGCCCCAAAACATAATTTGAAAGACCAATTTAATTTTTTAAAATACCGTGTGCTTACATCACGTTTGTCTAATAAAACTGGTTTGCTGATTTTTCGTTTAGCGACTGTTTTGCATTTAATGAGCAATTTATGTATGGTCCGGAGATGACACCGCGGACCCCCTTACATATACTCGCGGACCCCCAGGGGTCCGCGGACCACAGGTTGAGAAACGCGGACATACACTATACATTTTAATGTGTTTCAAACATGTTTTCAGAACGTCGTCTACTACAACTGAAAACGGAATTACCAACGTGTTGACCCGTCAGCAATCAAGTGATTCGGTTTCGACGTTCGACGCCCTATGATGCACTTCTGAAGACTTGAAGGCAGCGCTTCACGTTCTACACGACCATGGTCTGTTGCTTTATTCTTGTATGTTAAAATAAAATATCCATGATTATGATCGCGGAGGCCCCTGCGCCCCCACGATACCCTCTTATAAAGAGGTCAGTTACCATATAATCAATAAGCAAATGACTTTATCGATAATAGAAAATTTTAAGTTTGGATATGAAAACCGACTATTTATTATAAGTTTTACGTTGTAAATTTGTTGTTTAAATATAAGAATAAAATTATACTATAACTATAAATATATATAAAGTATACAGTCATATACCTGATAAATAAAATTAGCATAGTTGTATAGCCGCAAACACTGTTAGATTTACATATTCGTTTATTTTTGAAATTTGGCAAATTCCATTAAAAATTCGTTTTTTAAGCAAGAGAGGGCTTTGAAACTTTAAGCAGTAAATATAATAAAATATTGTTCAAAACTGCTTACCATAAAGTACCTTATTTCAAATCCAAAAGTATTTTTGTACATGTAGTATTTAAAATTATTTGTAAAGAAATAAGCTAAATACAACAATTATAACAAAGGTTAAAATCAGATCAATTCCCTGATACACTATAGCTTTTGTTATACTTATTGTTTATACATAAGGTGCTCATTTACAAATTGACATTATACATTCTGATACATTAGATACATACAAAATTATTATTTATAGAACGTATATTAAAGCATTAGATATCTTTACCAATTATTTATTTGTATGATGTGGTGATCTTAATAATGTCGATAATTTTCAACAAGGCTTTGTTAAGACATATCTAGACTTTACATCGACCGTATAAAATACAAAATACCAAACGCAATAATTATAATAATTCTCAAAATCGTGTTTCTTCGACATATTATGAAATATATTATAAATATATATATGTAATATTATATGCATTCGTAATATATAATATAAAATGCATATAATATTACATATATTAGAGTATTTCTCTCAATGCAACAAAAAGTTTACCAATATGTGTTTATACAATAACTTTTTCGTAAATGTATTATACAATACCGAAAATATATGACATTAAAATATGTAATAACAGTTGAAGGAGGATGTTATTCTGAAACAATACACACGAAAACTTATTTCTCTTTTTCTTCTCTTCTATTTTCACTAATTTACTTCTATTTTCTTTTAGTTATCAAAGATTCAACCATGAATTATTTTAATATGTACATCCTTGTAAAATGTATTTGGATATAAAATTATGAAACTGAATATGTTATGAACCAATTGAATATACTGTAATGAAATGAGTTTATATATACCGTTTATGTATGACCGCATTTACTAAACAATATTAATTCTTAAAATTGAACAATTTGTGTTTTGAATATTTTTAATATTAAAAATTATCTATATCGGCATCTGAATTATGATTGTATGAATATGAATCTGAATGAGAATTCGAGTAAAAATATAGGACTGCGTGCATAAAAAATAATTGTGATAAAACTACTCACAGGTACCTCTTGGCTCCAATGTATACATACATATATGTGAATAGTAAAGTCCAATTACAAAAATACAGACATCGATTCAAACAAAATGCTATGAATTGTATTACTTATATTGTACGATAGAATAGCTTTGAAAAAGCGTGTATTAGATTCGTAGCAGTTCGATTGTAATAATTTATTAATTAAATAATAAAATATTTGTTTATATATTTATGGTTTCGTTTATTTTAAATCCCTATTATAAAAACGATTATTTAACAAGTAATTTAATCAAAAAATTAAAAAAACCGACTCCACTAAAAAGGCTGAAGAAGATAAAAACAGTGAAATAGGCGTTTCAATACTTTTTATCCACAAAGCCAAATACAATGTTTCATAGTAGGTATCTGCTTCAAAAACAAAAGAGGTTCAAAAAATATAATCCTATTTTATCCTCATAGTGCTCATTTACGCTATATAAAGAACCTATGTGTACAATTCCAGCATGCTAAAGTTCAGCGGTTTCCCTTTGCGTTGATCTCTGGCACAGCAACTTACTCATTTAGTCAGAGGGGCATCTCAATGTGTTATATATATGTATATATTATAATGTATGTGTTATCTCGTTTTATTTTCCTTTATTTTGATACCCTATTCGATAGAGTAGGGTAAAACTAAAACTAAACCTGTCGGTTTGGTTAGTTTTTAAAAAACGTGTTAATATTTCAGAAGAAAATCCATCATTTATGCTTTATAGAATATATAACTTCAGTAATTCAAAGTTCCAGTCATTATTTTACCTCGTTAGGGTAGAATTTCATTATTTTTATCCAACAAGCAAGCAAGCAACAAGCAAGATTCAAAATTTCATAGCGTTTGCTTACAAATTGACGGTTGTTTAAATGAACTTTTAACCCTTATTTTACCCTATACGGGGTTGATTTTTCAGAAGGGGATAAATAGGCGTATCCTTGTTCCTAATACTAAATTTTATAGTAGCTTCAAAATTAAATGATTTCAAAAAAACTGTCATTTCCTATTTTAACCTCTTAGGGGTAGAATTTCCAAAAGGTCTTTCTTAGTACTTATTACGCCATATAGCGAACCCATGTGCAAAATTTCTGAACTCTAAATTGAGCGGTTTTGGCTGTACGTTGATTTCATTAAATGAAAGTAATTTAATTAGTCAGTCAGTCAGTCACCTTGCTGTTTTATATATTAACAAATATGTTTTTATAATCTCAGTTTAATTTCCTTTCATTTGATACCCTACTCGATAGGTTCAGTTAACTTTTTTTTTTAAATATGTTAGTATTTCGCGCCAAAAATTCGCCATTCATAAGTTTTTTTTTCTAACACCTATCTCAGGACACTCGGGTCATTGAGACGAACATAATGACACCTTAACTATAGACAGTCATCCAGCTGTTTGTTAGATCCGACCAAATAAAGAAAGACAAACATACAAGATACGCACGAAAAACATAACCCTTCCTTGGCAGTCGGGTAAAAAGAAAAGGTGTCTTTTACTAGAAATAAATTGAACTTTAGGTATAACATAGGAGCTTTGAGTAATTTACAATTATATCAAGACTATACCAACTTACCAAGTATACGGCACATATGAGCGATGTGATGAGCATCACCGGTCGTTAACGACTCAAAAGGGTATTTACGTACAGGAATGGTATAAAATTATGATAATTAGAGGGTAGATAAATAAAAGAGTGTCTGTAGCAAATTAAATTCATAACTTTATTTTTATAATAAATAAAAATCAAGAAAACACTCTTTTTGAGAATTTTCCATATATTAAATACATCATACAAAAGATGTCAATACAAACTAAATCACTTGGTGCAAAGGCAAGCCAGTCGGTTGGGGTTCGCCCGAGCGCCAGCGCGGCCAGTTTGAGCTGTCTATACCTTCCTTAGCGACAGGCGAGTGAAAACCGAGGATAGCCTCATCTTTACTTACATTTAACAAAACGTTAACTTATTGATAAACAAAGATACAAACTGCCTTCCTCGTGGAATGCATCTTTGCAGACATCGCTAATTTTAAATGAAAAAATAGGTTTATTTGATCCATGATTACAAAATATTGTAAAGAGGTATGTAAAAAAGCGTATTACACTTCAAAAGTGAAAAAAAAACGAGATAATTTAGATTATGAAATACAATAAATAAAATATAAGAAACTCGTGTATCTAACTTAAGTATGAAATAATTTACTACAACTTTACACCTAAATGATATAATAAATGTATTGCAACACATTAAGGAGCTTTGGAACCATTAAGTAATTCGGGACTCGTGTTTCAGCTGGTAATTAATCTCAAACAATAAATCTATAAATTGTGATTTATCTTTGGTTGTTCTGAACATCTGTCGACCATAGTTCCATAACTCCTCGTTGGACGCAGCGTCTAGATTCAGTGCGACATGTAATGCAACAAGCCGGCACTGGGCTGCGTTAAACATGATTTTTTCATAAGTACTTACACACGGTACAGATCTACTACGAAAGCTAATGCATCTTAAAAGCAAATAGAGAACTTTAACCAAAATAAAGGCGCGCGTGTTAAAACCCATATTATAAATGTGCACTATCAATAAGCACAGGAATTTGTCACTAATTTATTGCGGTATAAGGGTGTGAATGTGTTTGAATTAAGACGTTAAAAATGTAAGAGCCGTAGTCATAAAAACGAGGCTGACGAGACACGAATCTTCCTTCACTAAAAACATCACAGCTCTCAAGCAAAAGTACGTCGCAGAAACTGGGGACCAGAATCAAGGTGATATGAATGATAACCCCTCTACACTATTTAAGATATCTCCTAAGTTCAATTATTCGTTAATGAATTCATTTATTATGCATTGGTTATATAAAATTATACGATAAATAAATACCAGAGCGAAATGTGTTTTAGTTGAAAGAGATTTTCATATTCGATTCTTGAATATAAAAATCACCCACTAAATTACGTTTGACTTGTGAGTCCTTTTAGCGCTGACCGTACCTAGTGGCTGAGAACTTGCTCGTTGCAGCAAGTCGCCCAGGTACACACGCTCGGGAACCAATGCGGACCGACCATAGATGAGCAGGTTACATCCGTCGAGTAACATACAAATTGCAATATTATTTTATTTCAGCATCAGTTATCACCCATCACACCTTATTTCACAACAATTTATTATCGTTTCGTTAACTTATTAAATGCTCTCATGTCGGCATAACAACGCTTATCACAATATATAAAAATATATATTAAAGAAGCTTAAACTAGAACTACACATTGAAGATGCATTCCGCTATGCATTTGCCACCACACCTGCAATCAACCACATGAATATTTCTTTTTTCACGAATTTATTTGTGCGGCAGCACATGCAAGTCTGCAAGTAACTCACAGCATTTCTCTTAAAGATACTGACACGATATTGCATCTTGAAATAATTTATTTATACCTAGCAAGGAAGAAATGGCAGCACGCTTCACTTCAAACACTTTACATTTATTGATCCCTCGAAACATTGGTAACTGACTCAGTGTAATTTTGTACTGAACAATTTAACTTGGCTAGTATCAGGTTGCCAGTGTTGCACTCCATACCATTTCTTCCTTCGAGACAAAATTCATTTTATTAATGTATTCGACGCACATAAGCAATCAAGTTAAGAAACTAAATTTAATACTTTTGTCATTTCATAAAAATAGTGCTTTCTCCGATTATAATTAAAAGCAACATCAAGACCACCAAAGCCACGAGATTGCTTACAACATAATACTCTTTTGCACGGATAAATCTAATGGATAACCGTTACCGAAGATATATGAAGACCTATATGCAGTGTGTATGTAAAAATATCGTTGCGCGCGATATTCTTTCATCAACATGTCACATAGGCCTTTATACTGCGAGAAAAGCTAGTCAATTCTAAATACATGTGCACTTAGTGACGTTAAGATTAGATAGCTCGAAATGTTAAGCCTAAGGAAAATCTACGATATTTTTATTATTTTTTTTGTTTGTAGCTTATATTAGGCTTTTCGTAAACACATAAGTAGTAATTATATTATGGGTATAATTTTTTTCAAGAATTAATTTTGCCGCCTTATTAGGTACACCTACGAAGTTTCATTTATTTTCTCTATGATGTAACGGCTGTCTCTTCAACTTTCATCTGAAAAATAAATGTTTTCAATTACATACCCATCTTGTACAAATAAAAGCATTGATGTGTCTTGTTCATGATTTAAAAATATGTGCCATATTTTGAGGTCTTAGTCATACTTTCACGAAACTAACACACGGTTTATCTCACGCGCTGCTCGTATCGGAAAAATATCGTACATGCTCATATACATGAGCACAAGTAGAATAAATGTGTCTAAAAATAAAACCCTGGCACTTAGCATACGGTATAGCGTTGGTATGCAGCCAGAAAACGGATAAGTGTTACATTGACCTGCAGCAGGCAGCGCAATGAACTCACAAGGGGGCGATACCGCGTGCTAGTCGGAAGTTATATCGATTTATTTTAAAAATAGACTACTAACACTGATTTATCGACATGAACAGGAATTTTAAATTGTGATGAATTTACATAATGATCTTTGTAAAAAACTTGTATACTTACACCATATTTTAATAATGAATTGTGTATGATGTAAAATCAGTGTATACTTTCAGTATGTGTGTGTTTGAGCTCGTATGACTGTGAGAGATGAAAGCGATATTAAGGACTACTTAACCTCCTCGGCTCTTATACGCCCAAAGTGTATTTGGCTAGTGGACACGTATAACCGTGTACAACCATGTATATAGTCCTCGTAAAACTGCTAGTCCGCTTTGAATATAGAAATGAATCGCGTTGCCCTAGCAAATTGTACAGCTACACCTGCTCGGAAAAACTGCAGAGCGGAGTAGCAGTTTGGCGGTTACTATACATGTATAGTTGGGTGTGGTCAATAACGTACCCCGTGCACCAACGATGATGGACTTGCGCTTGATGTCCTGCGCCGGCGGCGGCCGAACCACACCACCCGCGCCGCCAACCAGGTGCCCGCCGCCCGCGCGGATAGGCTTGGCTGAAGAAAAATATCATTTATTAGTTACTTTTATTTTCAGTTTTATTATTTTATTGTAGCAAATAGACATGGAGTCCGCTCGATAAAATTAGAGATAAAATTAAATAATATTGATAGTCTTGGAGAGATTTGTACTTATACATTGACCAAGAATCAGGAACTTTGAATGAAACCCAAATTCAATCTCGGCAGAAATCTCCCTGTCATTTTGTCTGTTCTGTCTGTCATGTTTGTAATCTCAAATGATTAAAGATAGGACTCGTATATAGGGAAAAAGGAGAAAATAAAAACTCACCAATTTGTGCCTGAGGGCCTCTTCGGGCAAGATTCTTGGCGCGCACTGCTTCCTTGATTCTGTCCACCTCGAATTGATATCTCTTGCGGTCGCGCATCGCACCCTCCTTAGCCTCCTGTTGATTCGTAAAATATAAAAATTATAGTAGGTACTTCATATTTGTCCCAACTACCAAATCGATATAATAGAAATAAATAAAACTGATCACTTAATTAATGTCTCTTTATGACTAACAAAAATACATGGAAGTAATATCAGAACCAATTCTTCATCTCCCAATTCCTATACAAGCAAACTACTAATTTACTACAACTCAGTGTTAAACTTGGAATAATTAACATCAATCTTCATCATTATTGTCAACAATGATCATCAACAAAGATCACAATTAACATCAACGCCGACCATTCTCATCATCAACACCAACCATTCTCATTATCATTGTCAAAAATCATCAATATCATTGTCAACAACCATCATCATAATCAACAACAACAACACCAATCATCATCATCTCACCTTGAGCGCGGTCTCGAGCGCCTTCACCCGCTCCATGGTAGCGCGCAGCCGCTTCTCCAGCTTCGGCAGTTCGCACCGCAGGTCCGCGTTGTCGCGCACCAGCTGCTTGTGCACCTTCGTCAGCTGCTCCAGGTTGTTCTCCAGGAACGAGATCTTCTGCTTCTGCGCTAGCGAGCCGCCCTCCTCCTCGGCGCCTTCCTCCGAGTTGGTAGACTTCTTTATTCTCGCCTGAACACAACAATCATCATATCATACAAGGTTAAGTTTATTCAAAAATAAGCTCTCGAGTATTATTTTCTGATTAGTATTACTGATGATCTTTCATGATGGCAGAATTAATATTCTTACTCTGGGTAGTTAAGAATTATTTGCCTAAAATAAACATTTAATTGAATTGAATAGACATTCAACTCTGGGTAATATATAAAGATCTATGTTATAAATCTGACAAAATAGTCATCATGCCATTATCAAAAAACATAGGAGTAATAATTGAATAATGACTGCATGGTAAGTGAATAATTCAATAAGTGGCTGTTATTATCATAATGACAATAAGTCATTGTGACGCTTCAGTTGACGAGCCTGTGGCTATATATTATATGACTAACCGATTTTAAAGTTACGTCCAAATGACGCTTATAATATCGAAATCTTATTGTATACCTGTAGATCTTGCACGAAGAGCTTCCTCAGGTTGTGCAGAGTCTGCAACTCCTTGGCCACGGTGTCCTCCAGTCCCTTGAGATCAGCTCTGGCTTGCTCACGCCGCTCCACGCTTTGACTGTGGTATAACACCGCGATATCAGTTTAGGTTTACTTTGCCTTCACGAGTTAAAAGTAAAAGTATATAATAATATTTGATTCAATATACACGATGATTTCAAGAAGACAATGCATGAAATGCAATATTTAACACAAAACATCTTTTATATTGCAAAATAAAATATATTTTATCTATTCGGTGATTTACTTCAGCAGAAGCGCGAATATATCAATAATGAACAAGTGTCTTACAAAACATGTACTTTGGATGTGCCTAATACTCTGTAAAATTACCTGTAAGTAGATGTGAGCTATCATATCGCCCAGCACGCACCCATCCATATTTTGGAGCTCGATAAGTACAGGCCGTAATTTTGAAAATGCCAACCCCCGGCAGAATGAATATGAATGGGATACGTGCGGAATAAAATGACAACTTAAAAATAAAAAAGCGAGGCGTCACAAGACCTTGCACTACATATACTTTGTACTTACGTTCACTAAAATATGTTTGAAAACATATCGTATCACAAAATTTACTTTTAAAATTGTTCGTGTCAGAGCCGATCAATCTAGAAAATGATAATTAAATCTAAAATATGAGTCATCGGGTACATATTATATTACATTTTCTAGACTAATTTGCAGGACCGATGACACGCCACGACCAGGTCTGAACCGTGCCAATAGATTATGACGATAATATATTTATCTAAAAACGAGTGTTGAGCAATCTATTGTGCACGGTCACGACACCGACAGGTTGAGGCGACAATCACTCCTCGGCATCAAGAGTGCGTACAGACTAAGGAAGTGACATGGACACTAGGAACAAATGCAATTGAACAATACTATGAGGCGTGGACAGAACAGGAATGGAATGAACAACATGGTCATGCGGTAAATGCAACAATATCACTACTTAAAATTTCAAGTTAAAATTATAAAAAATAGCACTAAACAAAAATATAAATGCTAACATTGGAATGGTGATATATGAATCTAAATGCAAAATTGATGAATGTTCTTGTTACAGATTAAAAGTCCTAATAATTACTAATGGTTCCACAATACTTAATACTACAGTGACTATATTTCACTAGTTTTACATATGTTAATATTATATTATTTATGAGTCTAACGTTCAAGGATTTTGGATTAACTTCCCACAAACAGCATATGACCGACACATGTTATAGAAAAATATTTCAATAAAAATATATGCTTCCGGACTCTCTATACAAACATTCAAATTTATTTACAGCTATATTTACATGGTAATTTTCATAGTTAGTCATTATTCTCGACAACCAAACCATGTCGTTCAATTTGTGCATTTATGAGCAACCCAGTTAACATTAGAACATTATTGTAATGTTCGAAACAAACTTAAATTACGCAAGACATGAATCTCGCCCGATGTGATATCGTAAATATATTTTATTATTGTAAGGCAGTTTAATAAGAAATTTACCGCGTAGTCGTATTTATATCTTAACAACATAACAAGGCAGTGAGTTGTAACATAATTATGATTATGCACCGAATGCTTATTTGCTTAAAAATATTTGCTACCTATTATAAGACTTGTGAACACGTTCAAATGTAAAGTAATATCGTAACAACGACAACAACCGACGCACCTACATATTACGACGAAAAGCCTACCGAATTTTGAAATATATATTTAGACTGATTAATATTATTGCACCTATCGGCATACTACTTTTATTATTAATCCACACACGAACCACATTACGAAACATGCTACGACAACTACACGATACACTTAACATGAAGCATACTTATTCATAAGTACTTTCAACAAATAAAATATGTATAAATAATATCTGTAAACAGATTATTGACTAGCATCAAGTAAAAGCATTCAAAATGCGTAAAAAAATATGAAACAATCTCAACACGTTATTGCCGCGATGTCTCGTACAACTGTCCTATACGGAGTGTTCATTAAAAACTAATTATATTATTGCCATTATTATTAGTCACTATTAGTTACATAGGACAGTTGTGACGAGCGACCCACGTTTCAAAGAAAATTTCACAGACATTCTTTACACACGACATTAGATTCCGTTTCAAAGCTAAGTCGCATATTACACGGCATTTCATATAGGACCAACATCACTTAAGAACTTTCTATCATTAACAATTACTTTCTGACAAATTTGATGATTGTCAGAAAGTAATATGTTACAATTTATTCCTTTAAATCAATTACATTTCTTTTCTGTATTTCTCAACCGCGTAATGTGGACCTAGCTTCAATATTCTCCCGAATTCAGAAAGGCACAGCAAATTAACATCGGGTGTATAGATACCCGTGAACATATCACAGAAAACAAGCCGACAAGCTTAAACCAAAACGACTATTTGTGGGTAGCGATGTGTGAGAAGGATCATGGTGACTGAAATAAGTAAATGCAACTGAAGGGGATGGATGTTGCAGGAGTGACGGGGAGCGGGATTCTTAGGGATTGCCGAGAGCGACTTTTCCTCCCTGGCCGGCGTTTTGTAGAGATCGAGGTCCATCGGATATCCGAATCCCATTTTCTCTTTTTTTGGGGATATAATAAAATCGTGATAATCGTCTTTGAGCAGGGTCTGCCGATTGGCCACCTCCTTCTCGGCCTTGTCGAGGCGGCGCGGGGAGCGCGACACTAACATGAGTTCCTTCAGCTTGGCGGACTTGTCGGCCTCCTCGCGCTTCAGCTTCTCGTAGTCGTCCTGCAGCTGCTGGCGCGCCAACGTCAGCTCCTGGTACGAACTGCGAACAAACATACACAATTTAATACAAATTCTCTAAAAATTTAAATCAATACAATTTAATTCTCTTGGTCTTATAATTGAATTTCATGTAGGCTGGTTAAAGAATGTAAGTTTCACTGAACAATGGACTGGTTTACAGCAATATAATTTCAATTGCTATAAGAAAGAAATTATAACAGGAAGTATTGCTAAAGCGGAATAAGTAAATGAATATACTTTATTCCACATACACCAATAACTGTATGCCGACAATACAGACAACAATCTTATCAATAAATAGAAAAAAAATGTTTAGACAACCGATAAAAAGATAATATACATAATGCATTAAACATGATGCATAAACAATCATAATGAACAATCAAAATATGCGTTTAAGTAACAACAATAATAAATGTACTATTATTATTTATAAATGTATTGTTTTCCTCTCCCAGAAACATTAAAAAAAAATCGAAATAATATTACACATTTGCTTTAGTTGCAATTTGTCTGTTTATAAATTGCTTAATCATGCAAATAGCCCATTTAAAGCATATCCCCCAATTATCTTAGTTCCTTGGAACTGTTTATGTACTTTATTCTTATCAACATTAACTCAATGACTAACAACATGTTTCGTGTGGGTTGGGAAGATCTGACTCAGTATAACGCAATGTTCACTGTGCATATATGATGAGCAAAATATACGAGGTGAGAAGATAATAATCAATAATACCGTGTAGGATTACGAGGTCACACTACATAATTAATAGAATTTTAATAAGTAAACGGAATTTTGAACAAATTATTGTTTGAAACTTTATGTACATCTTGTGATATTTGCTGATTCATGAGTTGTAACGAGCTATTAACAAGAATTGTAATATGAAAATTACATTGTGGTTTTAAGATTTTAGTACTACCATCTGTCAATGAGTTGCACCAATGGACTAGAATGAGACATTCTTTAAATTAGAAGTTTTGGATAGCAGTGCATAGTAAAAATGCCCCTAGTGTTAAATAGTTACTATTGTAAAGCCACTAATGTATATATATGTATATAATGGTTTTGATTGGCCGAAAAAAGACATTTTTTGGATATATTTCTAGGAGTCATATGACCAATGTGACTCATGAGCCTTAGGGAAATGTGCATTCAAGACCCTCGCCGCCTAACAAAGTGACCATTGCAATATTTTTTTATTTTCTACCTGACTGCATCACACAACGCCTTTCCAGCGCTTTTAAGATAAAACACATAAGTTGTTTTTAATGTTTCTTATATCAATCGATTTGTCGTAACCTTGCGATGGTCATTACAGACACGATAGTAACACCTTCTAAAAACATACAGATACAGGGTGAATTTTTCAAATAAGCCTTCAGGGCCAAATTCCAATACTATAAGAATTAGCGAAAACTGCTGAAAGGAGTTACGAAGCCGATTTTGATACAAACTAAAACTGCATCATTACTTTATTATTTTAAAATGTTTTTTTTCCTACCTGGGAATCGAACGAGGTCATGGTCGAATGAGGTCGAGGAAAGCACGGGAAACGAGAATGTGGTGCAGATACGAAAACCGGTTTTTCTCGTGTTCTCGCGAGATTCTCTCGAGAAAGTGGAGCGGGCTTGAGGGTCGTGACCGCCATGATTCTCGTTGAGCACAGTTCTACGGATGTTATTGCGCCACAGACAAATAGTATCTTCTAAAAGCGTGTACATGTAAGCATACGTACTCCTTGAGCTCCTGGTGGTGCCGCTGCAGCGCGGCGAGCTCGTCGCGCAGCGCGGACAGCTGCGTAGCGTGCGCGCCGCGGAGCTGCTCCAGCTGGGCCTCGAGCGCGCCGCGCACCTGCGAGTCCGCGCGCTGCTCCGCCGCCGCCAGCTGCACACGCTCCGCCGCCTGGGGGACAATGGTTTTTTTTAATACAGTAGCAGCAAACAAGCATGCAGTCCACTTTATGGTGAGTTGCCAGTACAGTTCTGACATATATGGACATCAGAAATAGATCAGAGCGTTTATGTTGTTATTATAAACATTCGCTAACACAATGCTTTTGTAAGTTGAGCTGGCCAGATTATAACAGTTATTTGGTCTACAGTTTTCAATATTTTTTTTTTATAATATAGCAGCAGCAGACGAGCATGCAGTCCACCTGATGGTAAGTGACTACTGCCGCCCATGGACATCTGTAATCAACCCCAGATAGGATTACATATTCCTACCTGAGGTTAACCACAGATGCGCCGTTACCCCTGAGGATTAAGCTGGAATGCCTCGGAAAAATATGTCTCCCTTACCACACCCTTCAAACCAGAACACAGCAGCAGCGCTTAACACTGCTGTTGTGAGGCAGAAATAGGTATGGCGGTGGTGCCGCCGGAGTCGAACCACAAAGAGTTCTACCACCTTCATTCTTGAATTAAGCCCAAAAAGTCTAATTTTTGGCTGTCTTGTGTGATACTTTAAGCAAAGCTGAGGTGTTTGAATAGTTTTCTTTATTTTTTATGACAAATGGCCACTGCAACACACATCTGTAATATGGTTCCAATAAGTTCAAAGTTATACTTTGTTAATAAATTTCATACACTAACAAACCAGACTACATTCAGTGTACATGTTGCAGTCATTTGGATTAATGGCTCGTTTAATTAACACCATAGACGTTTTTTGAACGACCTGGCATTGTGCGTTAACCTAAATATAGGAATAGTTATGAATACAATAAATCAATGTGGGTCATAAATGCGTCACAATTACGTAATTCTTAAGAATAGATAGGTTTATGTATTGTTTTATTTACTACCCAAATTTATAGCTCCATAAGATTTTGTGAGCATATTGGCAACATAGATAAGTATAGATATCTCACAGCCTTTTAATTGAAGGAAGCCATTAAATGGTTTAATCCGCTGACAATTCTGTCAGCTTTTTAATGGCATGGTTTAATTTACGCGGAACAATGCCGACACACAAAAACATAAAATCGAAGAAAAGTGCAGAAAAATATCGTTTCATTCATAAATGATCTAAAAACTACATTTTTAAATACTTTTCAAACACGAATATAGATAGATGACAGTGACAATTTCAATTGTCAAAACTGGTTGCATTTTTTTGTTAGGAGTGAGTAATCTTTGCTAATCTATGACTGTTAATAAAAATGTCGGATAACATTACCTGCAGTCTCGCGCACTCTTCGCGCAGAGCGTCCGCCGCCTCCTCGAGCTGGCGCTTCTTGTTCTCCGCCTCGCGCATGGACTCCGCCAGCGAGGCACAGCGCGCCTCGTGCTGCGAGATCAACAGCCGGCACTCGCCCAGGGAACGCTCGTACTCCTCGATCTAAATTAGAACATATTTATGTTTTTTTTTTAATAGCACAAATACAGTTCTGATGGTGTGGCTATTGCCGCCCGTGAAAATCTGTTAATTAACCCCAGATAACATTAGCGGCCCACTAGAGGTCGACCACAGTTGCGTTGAGACTCCTAATTTTCTCTTTACACTCTAAACGGGAATGCAGCAGCGCTGAACGCTACCGTCATTATGCAGTAGTATATGCGAATCGAACCACAAAGGGTTCTACCATTTTCAAAATGAATACATATTGCATTTACCCTTAACTCAGTGAAAACCTTGAAGTCTCACTATTTATTTACACAAGCAAAATTCCATAAATACTAATATCAGAATTGTGTCAAGTATATAACCTTCAGTGACCTAATTCAGATAGGTGTGCAAAACATAATTACGCTAATGAATCGCTGACCTTTTGATTGGCGTCAATATTAGCGGACTCGAGCGAGTGGCACCGCTGCACTATGTTCTTGACCTCGCTTTTCATCTTGCTGATGTGGAGACGTGCGACTGTGAACTCTTCCTCCAGTTTGCCAACGGTATCGACGTTCAGCTTGAAGTCAAGCTCGGAGCCACCCACAGCGGCCCCGATCTCCGCCAAGTCTCGCAGAAGGTTCGTTAGCAATTCCGCAATGCGTTTACGCTGGTGCGCGGAGAGATCGCGTAGTTGCTGCAGTTCGGATGTGGCGCTGGTCAAAGCACTCTATAGAACAAAAAAAAAATATAAAAACATCGCTTATTCACCGTCTTTTCACAAGTTAGATGCAATTTCCATTATCAAATATGAGATGACACATTATGTAACACTGATATAAAAAGATATTTTTATAGCAATGAAAATGTCACTTATCACACAACAATTCAAAGAAACAATATTTTTAACCAATTACCTGTTTAGTCTGCAAGTCCTCAGACAGCTGGTCACACTCGCGGCTCTTGCTGTCCACCTCCTGGGACTTCTGGTCGTAGTTGACGGCGAGCTCCTCCAGCGCCTGCAGCACCTCCTTCACCTCCTCCTTGGCGGCCTCGTTCTCCTGCTGGATGCGGTTCATGTCACCCTGCAGCGCTTCGTAGTCGCGCCTATTGGAGACAATGAAAACGTATTTAGCTTTATGAAGCACAGACAATATACAACACGTAATTTTTATTAAATCGATTTCTTTTGAAGTGTTACTCCACGCGTATTTACACAGCTTGAAGTAGTTCCTGCATTTCGGTGCATATGCCGGCTAATTGTACATATTAAGCAACAATCCTAGTCCCCAGAAATGGCAACGCAACTTTAACTCGCATCTGGAAGAATCCCTGTTCTATTATATAGATTTGATTACCATCAGGTGGTCTGCAACTTCATTTTATGGTCATTTATTATTTTAATCTAATAATAGTTTGACAACGGTAACATAACAGTTTATTACATTGACATGCAGGCTTATTATGATGGTATGAAGACAAAAAGTACCTAATACTGCATGTTATTATAATGAATTGGAGTTACTTTTGAGTACATTCATAATTACATTTTCATACTATTACATAACCATCATTATACTACTTCAATTATAAAATACAACACGCTTAAAATAATATCTAGACATCTTAATCTTTCGCAATGACACACTCCAATTACTTAAAATAAAATTTTACTGCAACAATTTTTGGAATAAGAGTTATGACAAAATTTTGATTCCATTAAAATTATTTCATGCAACACTTTCTTAGATAACAACAGACATTAAATTCACATACAACCTGTTACATTATGCACACTTACAACAGACTATAATTATTTGTGAAGTAAGGCCTTATTAGGTGTCTGCATAAAAACGTATTTTATTTGGTTGAGCAATACATTCAAATGTAGTTAAACCGTCAATATGATGTAGTAGGTTATAGAAATCATCATTTTAGTTCATACACTACTATTATTTTTGATTTTTAAAGGTGATAGAACAAACAGTTCGATAGAAGAGGTATCTCAACCACGCCTATTTCTAGTGTGAAGGTGATACCGGTAACTTCCACATGAGGGGACCATGTTAGTATTTAGGAGTAGCAATGCATCTGTGTTCAGTTAACTGTAAAAGCTCTATTCTGTAAGGAGTTAGCTAGAGGTTTCATTTACCATCAGATGGACTGACTGCCCATTACACATGAACACACACAAAGGGTAATAGAGAAACCTACAATAGATATATTAATCACTTGGAATCAATCGATTTTTTATCCAAATAAGATAATTTACCTTGTGCAAGCAATCAGCTCCTCTTGCTCCATCATCTGCTCCTTGAGTTTCTCAATGAGCTGCGAGTGCTGGTTGATCTCCTCATCCTTGTCGTCGAGCTGCTGGTACAGAGCCTCCAGCTTCCCTTGCATGGCGGCATCCTCCACCGCGCTCGACACAGCCACAGGCACAGGCTATTTATAAACATTGTCATATTTCATTCACAGTAACCCAAATAAAAGGGTTAATCACTCACTTCTTATAGCTTTAGATTGATTTTAGAATGGTGGATTCATTATTAATAAAGTGTTGTGATAAACATCTCAAAATAACTCCCAAGATATTTTGAGTATATGATAAACACATATCATGTCATAAACACTAAATTACAAAACTCAATGATTACGTTAGCAAAGTTCATAAGAAAGTACAGACACTTTCAAATTATGATTAATAATATGACGAAGCAAGGCTATATAGCCATTCCTGTATTTCAAGCAGTTTTACATTCCAATAAAGTACTAGGATAAAATTATAGACATGATCTCATTCTATGACCAACTTGTTTATATGAATGGAGATTCTCATTATAAAATACTAGCGAATACCGGCGACTTCGTCTTCCTGGACTGTTTTAATTGGTCATAAACTATTTTTGGACAAATTCATTCAGCTGTTTGTGCGTGATTGAATACGATTTTCTCAAATTATCAGTAAGGAGTAAGATAGCTCATAAGAAAAATGCCTACAAATCTTTTAATTAAATTTATGTCAACACCTCAGACAAGTGTTGAATGATCCAGTTTTACATAAAACTGTGACTTGTGATGATGTAACTTCATTGATTTTAGGGCACGACTTGTTTCACTTTCAACTTCTCTTTCTAGTTAAAATCGCAAATGTTATCAGAAAGTAATAAAGATATCTTAATCACAAGGATCGTACAATCGTAGATTAATTGTATAATAATGTAATTTATTGTTATTAGTATTGTCATAATAAATTAAATTATAACACAAAGATTATACCAACAAAAACAGGCAGCTATATGTAGTACTCTATATAATCCACACTTTCTTAGGTTTCGTGATGATTCTGACAAAACTTGAAGTAGACCTTAAAACACACATAAACATAACCATGAAAATATATACAAACCGGTGCAGGTGGTTTCTCTTCAATGAAGGATGTAACAGGTGTAACCGCTTCAATCTCCACCAAGTTGACTTGTTCCTCTGGACGTACAGTCTCTCCAGAGCGCCAGCGGTTGACCTCA
The DNA here is from genome assembly GCA_014595695.2 of Epargyreus clarus clarus. Classification (NCBI taxonomy): domain Eukaryota; kingdom Metazoa; phylum Arthropoda; class Insecta; order Lepidoptera; family Hesperiidae; genus Epargyreus; species Epargyreus clarus. The sequence goes on from JACTTY020000027.1 coordinate 339,282, forward strand.
GCTTCAAGCTTCTCAACCTACATGATAATTATGATACACATATTAAAAACAACGAAATTGTCATACAATAAAAAAAAACTTTATTAATAAACCTAATTAAACCAAGTCTGTTTCTTCCTTGCTTTTTTTTGTTTTAATTACCTTCCCTTTAAGCCTGGCCACCTTCTCCTTCTCCCTTTCATAGCGACGCTTCCATTCCTCGGCAGTAAGTTCCTCATTGACACACACAACATTCTTGACAGTTTTCGCTCTGAAAATGTACTAATTTTACAGAGGCATTGCATGTTACAATATGTAAGTTGATATTATGAAAAATTTTAGGAAAATTCTGAAGATTTATTATACTCACTATAAATACATAAATGTTTAATAAATCAATTGGATAGGATCAATAATTATTAATAACAGACATATTAGTATAACATGTTGGCAATTCTAAAGTTTAGATCATTTTTATCTCACCTTTTGCCAAAGTCAAGAGTACTCTTCGTTTCACTCTCGTTGAATGAAGCAGGTGAACAACAAATAACTATAGTCGTCCTTGCGTTTCCACCAAGTGATTCTTGTAAAATTCGAGTTAGTTTGGAATCTCTGTATGGTATGTGCGATTTATTACCATCAGCTAGAGCAGATATAACATTCCCCAAAGCAGAGAGTGATTTGTTAATATTTTTGGCTTCATCAAGGACCGTACCTTCAGCACCAGTTTTAGATACCTAAGAACATCCAAAAAGAGATTAATAATTAAGTAGATAAACAGGTTGACCATAATTATGTTACATAAGTATCTATATAACTATGTCTACTATGACAAATGTTTTACCTTTTCAGAACCAGCCAAGTCCACAAGGTATAACTTCCCAGATAGCTTTTTCTGGTTTTCCAAATTTTCCTGTTTAACATTAATGAGGAAGACCGAATGAGATCTAGACGAGTGTTCATTCATATCTGAAAATAAAATAATGTTTAGCATATGTTTCACAAATACATACCTAAGAATAATTGTTTATATACATACTTGTAACAGCAATATGTCTATTGGATTTGCCTTCCTCAATTACTTCGAATACCTCTTCTGGACTTGACACAAATCTTTCAGTAGCACCTTTGACGAATGGGACTCTGTTTTTATCTTCATGAACACTGAGGTTCACCTTGGATACTGCAACAATTAATTGAATACACTATTGTTATACTGAAATAAACCGCTGAAAATAACTCAAAACAATTTATCAAACTATACCATCTAACAGATCCCGGATTTTGTCCATGTAAATTTCAAAATAAGATACTTTTATATGAAACTCCAGGTTTTCTTCCATTGCGTAGATATGGTTGAATATGTCGTTGACTATTCGTGGAATTATACCCTGTTTTCCTGGATCACCTACAAAACAGAAAAAACATGTTATTGCATTAAAAAAAAAAGTTTATTGGTATTGCATAGATAATAGAATGAATACAAACCTATGACACCTTCCATGGTATGTGTTTTTCCGGAGCTAGTCTGTCCATAGGCAAATATAGTGCCATTGTAGCCTGCCAGCACATCTGATACAATACTTTTTGCAGCCTCATTGTATACTTTTTCTTGAGTGGCATTTGGTTTGAAAACTTTGTCAAACAAGTATACTTTGCCCTACAACAGAACATTTTGTCTATCTAAATGAATCTGAAAATATGCTTGAACATGAAAAGAAAATAAAAAAAAAAAATTGACTGTTTTTTTAAATATTGTTTATGGTATATAATATATAAATATTTAGTATTCAGTTATGGACAACCAGATACCTCACCTCACCTCACCAATAAAAATCAATAATTTTGTAATGAATTAACAATTATTGAATTTATCTTACTATATATTTTTTGAAAATAAATAGCTATACAACTACATTTTTGTGATAGTAAAGTATACACTGTGTTATTATGACTAATAATAACAGCTGATTAGTGCATTACTCTGAAGTATGATTTATGGGTACATGAGTATTCACCACAAGTGACAATTGCCTTTTTAAAACACAGCTGTTATGAAATCAAGTATATATATTTTCTTCTAGCAAAAGTAAAAAAGATTGAAGACACATTCATCATCTTCACCATCATAATTGTTCATTATTTAAAAGCCATATCATAAATGATAATATATTATCAAATATTTTCAAATTATCATTACTAAAATTCACTCTTTGTTCACTAAAAACAGCTAATAAAAACATAATTCTTATTTTCAACCCAATATATTATTTCGTGTTGTGAATGGATTTTACAAAATGTAAACAAAAATAAAAACCATGTTACAAAAAGCTTTACACAAATTTATTCCAAGAATTCTCGGGTCAAGGTCGAGAAAGTATTTGTATTGATTTTCGACAAAGCATATTTGTATTTCCTATTTGGGTAAAATATATCGAGATTCTTCAAATTTTTGTGATCGCAATCGTAGTCAACGGAGCGGAATAGAAAAGAAAGGCCATTTCGTAGCAGGTGAACACAAGTCGTAATGTATTAGTCATCGTGATCTAAATTAGGGCGATGATAGAAGAAACCAACATGGGCCACACAGAAATGATCACTTACCCCTATTGAAATGCAGTTATCGTCAGGGCCCGATGGAAACTTCACAATGAATTTGGAACCAGCTTTTTCTTCGGAGTCATTTAGTGGCCGAAATCGGCAAACGACTCTAATGCTGTCTTCAGCAGCGATTTCACGATCCGCTGCCATTTTACTAAATAAAATAGCTTACACTAAAATCGTCTATGCAATTAAAAAAATAAAACGTTAATGGAACATAAAACCGTGCATGAAGAACTACAAAGTTAGAATTTGTCACTGGGAAATCTTCATGACAGCAATATCAAAATGTCGGCCATATTCTTTTCTTTGATGAAGAAAGGCCTGAAATTGGGCATCTATTGGTTGCACGATCCAACTTCTCACCAAGAGTCCAACATGGTAAAGGAAAATCGATTTGTTACCAACATAAACATTAGTATTTATAGTGCGTTCATAATATACTATTACTTACAGTAACGCAATAAACAAAACAATAATACATCTCCATAATCATTTTGTAAATTATATTAAATGACAAAAGAATAATATTAAATTTAATTATTTAGAAAAAAAATAATAAAAAATAGCGCAGAAAATATAAGGGCTAGCACACATGTTGCTCTTGGTCAGTTTCATCAACTATTATTAGAAATAATACTTCACTACTCATCATTGTAAGATTTACAAGTTTTTTGTAATGTAGTTCATAATCAAAATTAATCATTTAAAATCTGGAGGCACGGCAGTGCCTCCGCCAAGCCCAAAAGACCAAAAATAAGCGGCACGGCCGTACCATTCTTTTTTCGAAGCAATTCGGGCCATTTTTGATATATTATAACGCACACCTATTTGGTAAATCATTCATTAATCTACATAATCATGTCAGAAAGTTATAGAAATTATGTCACTGACAGTTTTCCAAACGGATTTTGTAAAGCAACTATATAGTACTTTACTATATATTGAATGTACCGAGTTGTAATAGCCATTTGCATTTTGCACAATGATAATATTAATTGCGCGTAATGTTTAAGAAAACTTTTTTCACAATGTATATATTTAGGTCACAAAAATCGACGGTAAAAGTTATTTGCAAGACTGAGAGTATATTATGTGGATACACAATAGTCTAATCCAAGATAATATCCAACTATTACCAAATTTATGCACCAAGCACTGCATAATAGTTATGTATTCAAAATGTTTGGAAAAGGTTATATCTTATCACATGTGAACAAACCTTAATTCGCCGAATGAAAAAGTTTTTTGAAATTATTTTATATCTGGTAATACTGACAACTGGACTTCATTTTCTGAATTCTGATTGGTTAATTCTTACTGAGCGTATTGACAGTACTGACTTGACAAACATTGAAGTGAGTGAAGTTGCCCTCGTTTCGTTTGACTAGTGGTTTGATTGAATCAGAATTTGTGCTATTTTATTATTTGTTGTTGTATATTCGATTATTTTAAGTTTGTATATGCCTGTAAAGTTCGAATGTATGTGTAGCTGTATATAGTAAAAACATTTAGTGGTTTTGAAATGTTTACTGTGTTTTTTAAGTTAACATTAATGACTGTGTAAACAGGTGAGTAACTGGAGTACTATTACCATTTACTGGGTCTGCCTTGTAAGGAAATGTTCAGGAGTTTACTCATCCTATACATTTACTGCTTCAGAGTGACCTCAATATTCTTTTATCATCCAAAGTTGTCCCCGTTTTAGTCTATATTCACTTAAAGCGTAGTTTTTCTCTAGCGTAAAGCTGAAGGGCGATTGTAAATTACCACGCCCGCACATATAGTCATGAGCCATACGTAAATTTAGCTGTGATATGTGTAAAAATGACGCCATTCTTGTAGATCATTAATAAAAAACATATAAAGTAGATACTTACAATTTACCTACAGCACTTACAGGATAAAGTAAGGTTAAAAATGTTATGTACTGATAAGTTTCATTATATTTTATATTTATCTCTCAGCTGTTTATAAACAATCAGCTCTTGATAAGTAAGTAAAATTACATAAATATGTTAAGTTAAAATGTAACTAAAGTATTATTATAAATTATAAAAAAGTTGATCCAGTTATTGTTGATCAAAGGATTATGTTTACTTTATATGTAGGCTTAAAGTCCTAGTTTTCAAATGTTAAGCAGTACCTCGGATAACTGTAATAAATATAAAAAAGGTTATGAATACTTAACTTGAAACCAGGTTTTTGAAAATAAATAGCTGCATGAAGGTCATCTTAATAGCTATTGTCACTGCTTTCATTGGTGAAAACCGTAGGGTTCCCATATAGACTGGTGTAGCCAATGCAGTATGGAGAGTATGAATTCCACCTCATGGTAAGTGGCACTGCGGTCCATGGACATCCATTGACTCCATATAGAACAGGGATTGTACCTGAAATTAATTACAGATGCTATTTCTGGGGACCTAAGATGGTCCATTTATTTAGATATATCTAGTATGGAAACATATTACCTGTTTACGTTATAGTATACATATAAAAATAGAAATACTGCATTAGTGGCAAGGTAGAGTACCTGCTGAATGCCATCTTTCGCAGGTACTCTAGCTTGCAATTCAATTATATTATTCCTGCTTTTCCATAAAAGGAGGAATAATATTGAATCCAAAAAATGTGGTACAGCTAGTTTGGTTCAACTGCAGAAGTACCACTGCCACAGATCTTTAGCATAAAGCAGGACGGAGGTGATGCTAGCTTACATACATATGAGGTCAGTTTATATACAGACAACCTTAGATCTATTGCCTTCAGTTAGAACCTGTTCTATTTGACCAAATGTCAAAGATTTCTGTAAGTAACAGCCGTTTACCATCAGGTGGAGTGCAAGCTTGTTTGCTATATATGGAGTTGGTCAAAGTTTTATGTGAGTGACAGTTGCCGTTTACCATCAGGTGGAGTGCAAGCTTGTTTGCTACCATAGATTAGTAAAGATACTTTGCCGCCTTGAAATTGAATGAAGCCACAAACGGCTTATTTGTAAGTTCTTTATTTGAATTCTTGACAAATTTTTTAGAGAAAATTTATGAACAAACAATTAATACTGCGTAATTTACACAGTAAATAAATAATTATTTCAAATATTTTAGGGACATTTTAGCATGGAGACGTGGCAAAACTTTTTTACGCAACTATTTCAATTCTCAAAACTGGGTACATTTTCTTGTTAGGAGTGAGTAATCTTTACTTATCTATGTTTGCTACTCGTCTGTAAAAAAAATCAATGCATATGTGGGCATGAGCAGGATTGTGGAATACCTAGTATTCATAACAATGTGCATATGAGACACAGTAGCCACTTATCATTAGGTGAATCACATGCTCATTTGCTGCGAATATTATTAAAAAAATATTAAAACCACATTACAACCCCATAATGACCATTAATTGTACAAATACCATTAATTACCATTACCAAGTACCAAGTCAATTCCTGTTGTATAAAATTTTAATAAGAATCTTAAATGTATAGGACGTTTTAAAGATGAAGATGGAACTACTATGAAAGTAATTACAACATTTTGGTAAATTAAATAATAACACAATATAAAAATAGATGGAGTAGATTTCCGAATCTAGTGCGACTTTAAGATCGCGCGTGTTGAAAATTAATAACGCTGGTTTCAAATTAAACCAGAAATATTAAAATATCTCGGCCGTATCTCGGCATATAGTCAACTAATACCATGAGTACTCGTTTTTCTAGTGTTAAAAATGTAGTTTATTGAAAATTGTTTCGTTTATATTAAAACTTGCGGACATATGCAAAAGTGAACTGCCGCGTTCATCCGTAAAATCAAGTAAGCCATTGTCTTTCGTAATGACGTGAAAGGGCGCGTTTTTGCAGCCGATATCCTATAGCAAGGGTATGTATATCGTAGTGGCGCGGCCGCCAGAGCGAACGGGAGAGGTCGTTCACCCCGCTGCACCCTCCACCGTTATCGTCGATATATGGCAACTTGCTGCAGGCCGCACTGTATAGGGGGTACGGTTCTGTTATAATGATTAAATCCTTAGCGCTATCTAATTGGTATGCGGTTTAAATTATAAAAAATACGTAGTACGGTACGGCAGATACGCGGATTAAATAAGGTCGGAACAGCAATATGCTATTCCATTTTACGCATTTTATATATAAAGAGCAAGGGCGTAACGCTTTTGTGAACAGTTAAAATTAAAAAAATCACCAATACTTATTACTGTTGCCTTCCCTTGTGTGCGGCAGACAAAATAAATCTTCAAGTTTTTATTTATAAATAAATGGTAGAATAGATCGGAACGGAATTACAAATTTAATAGCATTTGAAATTTGAATCTTAGGGACTTTTCATTCAATTACAAAAAAATAATTACTATGATGTTCTTTTTCAAAAACGTTTAACTAGATAAGTTTGTTTGAAAGATGCTAAACTCTCCATTGGAAATTTAAAATGAAAAATAAAGTTTAGTTCACACTGTCAAATGCACATGGTGCTGCATCTCCTCGGCGTAAATATTACGTAATAATTACTCTTAAATCACACCGCACTGCGTTATTATATTATAAGAGCCGGTCCACACGGCGCGTTGCGTCAGCGTTGCGTCGTCGCAACGCAAAGGTTTTACGCATAGCCGGCCACACGGGCGCTGCGCCAACGCAGCGTTACTACGACGGAGTCGTAACGCTCCGTAAGTGAGTACTCCCCCGCCCGCTTCGTCTCGTGCGCTGCAGCTCAGTCGCGTATGCGCTGCGTCGACGCAACGCTGACGCAACGCGCCGTGTGGACCGGCTCTAATGTGTTGCGGACTAGACGAACGGGTGACCTAAAGAATTTAAGAGGACTGAAATGATCAAAGATTAGTAAAGATTACGCACTCCTAACAAGAAAATATACCCAGTTTTGAAAATTGAAATAGTTGTGTAAAAAGGTTTTGCCACGTCTCCATGCTAAAATGACCCTAAAATATTTGACATAATTATTTATTTATTATGTAAATTACGCAGTATTAGTTATTTATTCGTAAATTTTCTCTAAAAATAATTTTAATTGTCAAGAATTCAAAAAAAGAACTTACTAATAAGCCGTTTGTGGCTTCATTCAATTTCAAGGCGGCGAAGTATCTTTACTAATCTATGGAAATGATAGAGAACTTATTACATTGGTTTAATGTACATTTTTAAGCCAACATGATTTTATTCAAATATTGGTATTAACAAATAAATCATTCTTCTATATCATAAACTTCCTCTAATAGAGGGATTTCGCGGTTGTTACCGCACTTGACCGTATTAGATACATAATTGCGCAGTAAATGCCGGTCTCCTGGAATTGAATTCTTTGGCTCGGGAAAAATACGGCTAACTACTACAGTACAGTTATTATATTATATATTATAAACATTTGATATTTAAACAGTATGTGTATTACTATGGCTGCTATAACAAAAAAATAGGTAATAAAAATATAAGTTGGAGGGTTCCCATACAAGAGACAATTTCATGATGGAACGGAACCATCCTATCACTTGGCCTTTGTTTTCCTTTAAGCACGAAAAGTAGTAAACCGTCATTAGAAAAATATGAATGGTTTTAAATAAATTCTTAATAGGCGTAAAAAATCTTAACGGAGCCGCGCTATTTGAGTCATCATAATGTGTGCTGGTTATGAGTTGTGACGTAATTTATACGACCTACAACACACCGGTTTTTGTTTTAAACAAGGCAGCATTGATTCGTATTCATTTAAACATAAGCTTCAAGAAAATATGAATTTATGTTACTGCAAAAATGTATATTTTCTGACGTATTTAAAAAAAGAGTTGCAAAATGAAAACAAAAATCTAATAGGATATAGTCCGGACTAGCAGTTTGGCGCGAAATATACCACGATAATGAGTGTGATATAAACATAAACTAACAGAAAATATATAAGAACAATGATAATTAACTTACTAATAATAAAACCATACAAGAATTCTAAAATTTGGGGTCATTAGGTTCTTAATTAGGTCTTAATGGGTTTGATTTTATAAAGCACTCGTACCAATTAAAATCGGCTCCGATACAATTAAATTATGGGCCTTTTCGATTATTCTAAATCTAGCTTATCTCCATAACTTCATGTGTTTATCGTCTTGCGTCCGGCGATTTTCTTGCACAATTCAGGGACTTTATGTTTTGGGTAGGCCTAGGATATAATATACTAATATGTTTACACATACGTTTTACTCGAAAGTTGTACGTAAATGTCTTAATTTTCCTCGAAGCGTTCGAAGGTCTGGCTAACTTGACCTACGTCTGCGGGCTGCGAATCATACTCGTCAAAGTCATCAGTCTTATTGACCGTGTATCGGTTCCAAGAAGAAACGGTGACGGCGCCGTTGTATCATACGCTGACAAAGTTATTTTCTGTACAATTAGTCACGCGTGTATCCGCCGCGGACTGGTCGCGCGCAACAGTCCGCGCGTTTTTATATCGAATAAAACTGTGTAAAAAGTGCCCCAGATAATGGTTAAACTGCAGTAATTGAACTTGTTAGTGCTATAATAATGCTATGAACAAACACGAGTTGTATTCGTTGCAAGTACCTACCTGGATCGTAGTAAGATTCATCAAATGATAGGGCGAATATATAAATGGTGTTGCAAGGAATACTTATCCTTTTTGTATGATGTGACATTGATGCGATAAGAAGTGTTACCAAACATAACTTTATTTTCCACTCCGAAGACTCATTAAGTGTGCAGTGAGCTAATAATAGAACTATCTGTTTTTGTATAGTACTTAATTTAAAATTTTAAGACTGAATTGCTCAAGGAGTTGTAACTTAACTGTAAGTAAAATTCTCAGTTCAGCTTTAATAATCTTAGAGAGTATATTTTCTTGTGGATATCCACTATAATTATTTGCATGCTTTAGAAGGAAAAGTTTATTAAACTACTAAGTTTTACACTAATATTATAAACAGGAAAACTTTGTTTGTTTGTTTGGTTGTAATGAATAGGCTCAAAAACTACTGGACCGATTCTAAAAATCCTTTCACCATTCGAAAGCCACATTGTCCACGAGTAACATAGGCTATATTTTTTATTTGAAATGTATTTGATAAATAGATTTCGAGGCGGTACAAAGTTTGCCGGGTCAGCTAATATTAAATATTGTATAAATATCATCATCATCAACCCATTACTGTCCCACTGCTGGGCACGGGTCTCCTCTCAGAGTGAGAAGGATCAGGCCATAGTCCACCGCGCTGGCCAAGTGCGTATTGGTAAACTTACCTTCGAGATTTCTTTTTTTTTATAAATCTCAGGTATGCAGGTTTCCTCACAATGTTTTCCTTCACCGTTTAGCAAGTGATAATTAATTTCTAATTTCTATAAATATGTAAAACCGGAACGGAGTCTATTTGATACATCTATTCCTAAACAAAAGTATGATTGATTGTAGACCGGATGTCGGGCAAAAGTTCACAGCTGTTAATATCCTACGAAATTACGAACATAATTTATAAGCGAATAAATAGCTTAAGACAACTGGAAGTGATCATTACTGAAATATACACAATTATGCCCTTTCTAAAATCTGTCTTTCTATGGTGCTTTGAAAAATAATAAAATGTTTCAGGAGAATAATTTTGGCTTAAATAATAATAAATAATACGTAAGTGTTAACAAAATTTCTTTTTAGTAATGAGACATGCATTAATCATAATACCTTTACATTAAAAATAATTATTATAGAGTCTTCCGTAACTAACGCATTGAGGATATGACTAATAATAATGATTTCATCAACTTTATATTAATGAGTTAGAATACAATGTTGGCTGCCAATTCCAATTATTATTATTTGTAGATAAGATAAGGTTTTAGCGCGAATTTTCCTGTGTTCTTGTACTTTTTCTTACTATTTCCTGTGTCTTTGTACTTGTGGAATTCCAAGAAAGCCTATTTTACCAATTTCATTAGAATAGTTTCTCCATGAACACTCTAGAGACCGGTTTAGTAGTTATGAGGATTACCTAGTTCCTACAAAGTGACGAACAAAATATTTAATAAAAGTTGATAAATCATACTATATTTTTTGTGATCCGGCTACGTTAGGCCTACTGTAGGCGATATTAAGAGTATGAATATGCAAGATTGTTGTGTAGTGGCATGCTGCGCTGGACGATGCGACCTCGATCTCGCTGCGTGGGCGGCGCCCTTTCTATCCCGCGCTCGCTCCCGCCCACAGGTGGAAGCCCAAACCACAGTTGTACAAAGCATACGCACAACATTTACTACATAAAAGTAAAACCTACATGGGAAAATAACAGAAGTTGCCCGTTCTGCCACTAAACAGTTAATTTAGCTTAAAGATGTAGATGAGATTTTAAGATAGGGTTACAAAAGTAATGCAGAGTAAATAGGCAATTATCTGTAAAGTGGAAGTTTCAAGGCTTATCTTTTTAATGCATTAGACTTATATATAACAACTAATGTGATAAGAAATACTTTTTAATTTTATTTTATGATTTAGTTTATACATTTAAAAGCTCAATTGGTTCGTTAATTATGTTTTATGTTTGTTTATTTAGCAAAAAAATAGCAATATTTAGCAAAGCAATACAAATGCCTCAACAAGCCTTTGTATTGTTACAGTAATTAGAAATCGAAACGAAACGAATCCAAAATGAACACGCACCGATCTACGTTATTGCTGTGCGTGTGGGCGGGGCTGTTCCTCTCGTGTTGGGCGCAACGCGTGGAGCAGCTGCTGGCCCAGAACCCGTGCTCGGGCAAGACCACGTGCAGCGAGTGCGCGCGGACCGCCACCTGCGCGTGGTGCTTCGCCACCGAGTTCAACGGCCCACGATGTTTCAACCCCGCGATGGAGGGCGGCACCGCCGGCTGCGATGAAGCCTACATCTTCAACCCCGACAATCAGTATTCGATCGATCCGACATTCGACAGAGAGCTCACACGAGGTAATATTACGTAAACAGTATAGTATTTTTAAACGATGTTTATTGTGTACATGACATATGGCATGTACATAGTTTTAGAAATAAAATATGTGTAATGTGTAGTTCAGATGCTTCATGACATCACCGCCGGAACTATATTTCTGCTTAAGAACACTTTTGATTTATACGACGCGTTTTAACTTAGCAAAGCACGTGTGGTCGACCTCAGGTAGGAGTATCTGGGGTTGATTATGGTTATCCATGGACTTCAGTTGCCACGAACACTTACGTACAGCCAGGTGGACTGCATCTTCCTTTGCATTGCTCCTACTACAGCAGGCTCTTATGGTATTGAGAGGCGTGTCACTTGTATAAAGTCTTTATTATCACTGTCTTAATACTAAGCTTATCCTAACTTATATAACTATGAGTCCTACACACACTACAATGTTTTATATGACCATGTACTATTGTTTGCAGCTCGAAGCAGAATGAGCATGGAATCCTCGTATTTCGAAGAAACTATGAGCAGTAGTGGAGGCAGTAGTGTGAAGGGGGGAGGTTACATGGGAGCTGCAGGCGCAGCCGGTGGCGAAAATCTGGTCCAAATCAAACCACAGAGGGTTAAACTGCAGTTGAGAATGAGTAAGTTAATATACCGCGTATCTTTATTAAGGAAAACGTTAAATGAGTTCCCCATCAATAATAAACACGTTTACACGTTACCTTGTATAATAAATGTATCATTATTGAATCACTGAATAGATCCGTCATGAAAAATACCCCGAAGTCTCATATTGCTTATAATTCTGGTATAAATTTATTTATATTAGAAAATAAAATAATGAATAAAAAGATTTAGCTATCTTTAATTTTCTGATATTATTTGTGACTTGTAACTTTGTAACTCAGTAAAATAAGTAAAAAGACAGCGGATCTTTATGGTGCAAACAAAATGTGTACACCGATATCTATAAAGCATGCGGTACCGCGTATTTAAAGTGGACATCATAAATTCAAGACTTTCTAAATTTCAGATCAAATGCAAAAGATGACGTTTGCGTACGCCCAGGCGCAGGATTACCCGGTCGATCTCTACTACCTCATGGACCTGAGTCGATCCATGAGGAACGACAAGGAAAAACTCAGTACCCTAGGAAGCTTGCTGTCCAGCACCATGAGGAATATTACTTCGAATTTCCGCATCGGTTTTGGTTCTTTCGTGGATAAACTAGTGATGCCGTATGTGTCGACTGTGCCGAAGAAGTGAGTATTTTTATATTAATAAAATTAAATACCCATTTGTCAATGACATTCTAATAATTAATTCTTCCCATTTATCTTGTAAAGGATTGGCTTGTTATGGGTGCCACTAAAGTAACAAAAAGTAAATTATTTACATAAACTCTAATTCAAGCAATCAGTTACGTTTGGAAGTAAACCCAGGACTTCTGTTTTGGACTATGAACAATTGGGAAAAAGATCATTGCAATATACATAGATTAAATTCACATCTCGCCACACTGAATCATTCTTAAATTTAGTCATACACACAATCGCTTTCCGCTCGTCCGTGAACATATTTCAATAACATTATCTAGTTTTTCGTTTTAAGACCATGTTACTATGAGACTATGTCATTATAAGACTATGTTTATTTACAGTTTGATTTCTCCATGTGATGGCTGTGCGGCGCCTTATGGTTATCAGAATCAAATGTCGCTTAGCAACGACACTGATTTCTTCGATGTAAGTATATTCATATTTGTTTTGATATAGATATTACATAAAACTGGAGCTATTCAAGTGTTTCATTTTTTAACACGATATGTATATAGAACGTGATAGAACCTTTTGGGGTTTAACTTCAGCGGCACCACCGCTACACTTATTTCTTCCTAATAACAGCAGTGTTAGGCGCTGCTGTGATCCGGTTTGAAGGGTGTGGTAAGGGAGACAGACTTTTCCGAGGCGTTCCAGCTTAGTCCTCAGGGGTAGCGGCGCATCTGTGGCCGACCTCAGGTAGGAATATCTAATCCTATCTGGGGTTGATTACAGATGTCCATAGGCGGCAGTAGCCACTTACCATCAGGTGGACTGCATGCTCGTCTGCTACTCCTATATTATAAAAATAAAAAAAAAATATCAGAGAAACAATTTCTAGGTTCGTTTGTCCTTTAAATTCACTCACCATCATTAACTAATTATAATGTCTCTGTTAGACATGGCTGTCCTTTATGAGAAGCTTAGGCTCATCATGCTAGTCACATGCAGATTTGTAGACATAACACATTTAATAACAGATCCTGGTTATGTAGATTTCACGTAACTACGAAATATTTAAGATGGGATTTGAACCCTGAACTCCTAAAGGCAGAGATCGAAGATTACAGCTTTTCTACGCCACAGCTCTATCCCATTCAATGATCGCTCTTACTTCATATTTTTTTGAAAGCCTGATGTAAATCTTAAACCTATATAACTACTCGTATATGATGAATATGATTCTTAATCTGAAACCTATATTGTTATTAATATGCTTATTTTTAAGCGTTATGTAATATTGTTTGTCATCAGAAAGCAGTAGCGCGTGCGAACGTCTCGGGTAACTTAGACGCGCCGGAGGGCGGTTTCGACGCCATCATGCAGGCGGTGGTGTGCAAGAACGAGATCGGCTGGCGCGAGCACGCGCGTCGCCTGCTCGTGTTCTCCACAGACGCTGGCTTCCACCACGCCGGGGACGGGAAGGTATGTTGGATGTCATCAATGGTCCTTTTTTTATGTTGACGAGGGGAACCTTCAAACGGTACCCAGTGCCGTGGGAGCGACGCAGTTACGTGGTATTCATACCGCACTAAGCTATAGTCGTAGTCGTCAACCCATTGCTGGCCACGGGTCTCCTCTCAGAATGAATAGGCCGTAGTCTGTCGTGCTGGCCAAATGCGACATATTTTTAAAGAACTGATCTCTCATATCTGATTGCTGGATTTCTCACCATTAGAGCAAAATATGTCAATTAAATCTAACATGGACTTAAATGAAAAATTAGAGGCTCGTGCCTGGGATTTGAACCAGGGACCCCTCGACCTACAGGTTAAATTTCCACAACCACTAGGCTATCACTGTTTATTTATTTTATTGTTGCTAAGAATTTAATCCTTTACAAAGGATCCAGCACAATTGTAAATGGTATTTTTATTTCTTATTAATAACACGCAAATGTTTTTACAGCTTGGAGGCATCATTCCGCCGAACGATGGAGAATGCCACATGGAAAACAACTCGTACACACACTCGACCATTCAGGACTATCCCAGTATCTCTCAAATTAATCTCAAGGTATGATTGTTCATATATTTTTTATGACACTTTTTAATTTGCGTATTTTACCTATATACTAGGTAAGAAAACCGCTGTTTTGCATAAAATGTATTAGGTGATAAAAATAGGAATGACCAATACACAAGGCATTCTAGTTTAGTCTTCAGTGGTACCATGAAGTCTGTGACCAACCTCAAATAATTCTATATTTGAGGTTGATTACTGATACTCATGAGAGGCAGAGATCACTTACCATCAGATGAACTACATGTTTGTTTTCTGCTTCAATAAAAAAGAAAAAATGCAATAGAAAAGATATACTTCAATATATTATCTTTTCAAGTAGTTCGTCTAATAAATAATACTGCAGCCTATTAAAACTAAATCGTGTTTGATTAATATTCGATGTATAGGCACTGCAAATTATTTATTCAATTTGCATATACTTGTGTCACAATTATTATCTTCTTGTCGCTGTGTTCCAATTCTCTGATGCACTTATAAGTTTATGGTGCAATAACCAATCACGACATATGGCCTATGACTAAATAAAGATAGCCTAGTATTCGATTTCAATTTAGAAGGTCTATAATATTAATTATAGAAATGTATTTGTTAAAACTTAATTTACAATCTTTATAACTACATATAATTAATTGGTACCTTTACTTGAAAGTCCACATACATTAAACGCTGCTGTTTTCTGGTTTGATTGGTGTGTTAATGGAGACATACTTTGCCGAGACATTCCACCTTAGTCCTCAGGGGTTGCGGCGCATCTGTAGCCAACCTCAGGAAGGAGTTTAATCTTTTTAGGGGCTGATTACAAATGGACATGGGCGGCAGTAGCCACTTACCATCAGGTGGACTGCGTGCTAGCCTCCTTATACTAGAAAATAAAAATAAAACCTGAGACTACGCGTTATGAGGCGCGTAAAAAGGTGTCATATTGGTAAAGTGATGTGTGATGGACTCAGGTGAAGGAGCACGCCATCAACGTGATCTTCGCGGTGACGGCGGAGCAGATCAGCGTGTACGAGGAGCTCAGCAAGCACATCGAGGGCTCCAGCAGCGGCATCCTCAGCGAGGACTCCGATAACGTGGTCGACCTCGTTCGCGAACAGTATAACGTGAGTTGATTCCCAATTTCAAGGTGGTAGATACTTTCGTGGTTTGAGTTTTGGCGGTAGTATTATGGCAAATAATTACAAGGTGTTGTAGCGTCTTGCTCTGAACAGTGTGGATAGGAAAAAAACGTGTATGATGCATTACAATTTAGTTTTCAAGAGGACTTTCTTCTACTACCATTTGCATTGATAATGTGTTGAGTCACTGAAACTATTAAAGCAAAAGTTTAAAAACCCTATAATGAAACTGTAGATTTAAATCGAATGATAATTACATTTTCACACATATAGATCTAAAGCGAGATGTGGCAGGGACAATATAATTATTATGATAAGTAATTACACATAGATCAAAAACAGCAATTCTAGTTCCTTTGAAAATAGTTTTTGTGTATAAAGATTATAGCCATATTGTAATTATATTTTTGCAGAAAATCACGTCTACGGTGGAAATGAAGGACACGTCGAGTGACGCCGTGCAAATAGTGTATTACTCATCGTGTCTCGGCACTAAGGATAACAAAGTTGTGCAGACGAACAAATGCGATGGACTCAAAGTATGTTTTACCTTCAAACTACCTCATTTGATTAATTTATATCATTTTAATTAAAATATTTAAGACAACGATCGTAATTATTGCTCCTAAAAATTCGGCTTTTCTTTACATTCTAATTTTCAATACAATGTATTTCCATTTTGGTTTAAAAAATACATTTACATAAATACATAAAATATAATATACAAAGATAAAAACATAAAACATATACATAGATAAAAACGAAAAACATTTACATAAACACATTTTTGGTTTAAAAATACATTTATGAATATTTGTTTATGTAGGTAGGTGATGTGGTTGAGTTCAGTGCCGAAATCACACTGAAGGAATGCCCGAAAGATCCCAACAAATGGAAGCAGACTTTCTCCATCTATCCCGTGGGTATTTCTGAGAGTCTTACCGTGGAGCTGGAGATGCTTTGTGACTGCCCGTGTGAACATCCTGGACACCATGTAAGTATTTAATATTTAATTATTTTTATTACATAAATAATCCAAGATTACTATGTTGAATTACTAAAGCAAACAGATCAATGAATAAGTTCTAGAGAATTAAAAAAAAAATACCCGTTTACTTAAAATGTAGCCTATATTACTATAGCACTTTTAAAGAAATAGACAATGAGCGTATATACAATACATAGGTTAAAAACATTACTCTCCGTAGTCGTTTGACGGTGGTAGAATCCTCTGTTGTTCGACTCTGGCGGCACCACCGCCACAGCTATTTCTGTATAATAACAGCAGTGTTAAGCACTGTTGTATTATGGTTTGAAGGGTGTAGTAAGACTTACTTATCTGAGATTATGCAGCTTAGTTCTAAGAGATAGCAACCCTTCTGTATTTTGTTGCCAACCTTAGGTGGTAATCTAATTTTATGAGGGGTTGATTACATTACATTACCCATGGGTCGTAGTAGCTACTTACCATTCAAGTGGACTGTATGTACGTTTACAGCTTCAATATTAAAAATAAACTCCAGTATTTTTTTACAAATATTAATACAATGTGGTTTACCCAGGCGTACGACGCGAGCCCGCTGGTGTGCAACGGTCACGGGATCTCCGCGTGCGGCGTGTGCGTGTGCCGGCCGGGCCGCTTCGGCAAGGGCTGCGAGTGCTCCGCGCACGGCGGCGGCTCGCTCGAGCAGGAGCGCGGCTGCCGCCCCACCAACGCGAGCTCCGGCCCGCTCTGCTCCAACCGCGGCACCTGCATGTGCGGGGTCTGCGAGTGCAATAAGATGGATGATCCGCTCAAGGTTTGTTTTTAACTTATGATCTGACAGATCACTCAATTGATTCAAATAACTACAGACTACCGCTTCGAGGTTCGATATTGTAATTTGTTCTCAAGGGATTGTCTATTATTATACATTTTCTACAATGGATACCAGGAGTAACACAACGCATTTCTTCAAAGAATCCAACATCGTGTAATAATAATCTTAATATTGTACAAAACGTTTGGAGGAATAAACGTTATTATATTATGATTATTACTTTCATTGTGAAAACGTGCAAAATACTTATTAAGTAATCATAATTAATTTACACTATTGTTTTATAACTACTTAATATTAAAACTCAATTAAGTAATTACTAGTGACGGCCATGCAGTAATATTGATTGATGATTATTACAAACACTTGAACAAGAATTCGAATATTAAATAACTACGTAGTCCCATTTGACATTAATGCAAGAAAAAATTGACAAAAACTGACAATTTACAGCCCACATCCCCACCATAAATTCATTTAATTTTAAGTTGCGTTGGCCTATTTTCAAAATGATTGATTGACGCCAGGTGATCTCCGGTCCGTTCTGCGAGTGCGACAACTTCACGTGCGACATGAACAAGGGACTGCTGTGTTCGGGGCCCGACCACGGCGAGTGCGTGTGCGGCAAGTGCCACTGCCGGCCCGAGTACACCGGGCCCGCCTGCCGCTGTCTGCGGGACCACACGCCCTGCATCTCCCCTGGTTTGTGCCTTACTGTAACCAGGTGGTCTGTGGCTGTCCGGAGAGTGCGACAACTTTACGTGCGACACAACCACTATCTTTATATCTACATAAAAGCCAGCAGACTCAGTAAGATGTATGTAATGTACAACCTAATACATAGTAAGATTTTTCTAGAGTCACACTGTTAATTCATGATTTATCAAAATTTCACACACACTTTAATAATTCAACTTAAATGTGTTTTTTTTGTACAGAAAATAATAAAACGTGCAGCGGTCATGGTAAATGTGTATGCGGCCAGTGCGAGTGCGACGTTGACGATGAAAACCATTACTCCGGAAAGTTCTGTGACAAGTGCCCCGTAAGTAAATGCATAATAATGTTGTTATCAAGCGATGACGAACTTTTCGTGGTCATGCTACTTCATTTACAGTAGTTGCAACTTTCATCGTATGGTGTGACGAAACATTATGTTGTTTGTTATATTATTTTATTACATTGCGCCATAAATATGTCTGAATTTCACTGGACTTTCACGTTGCTAGTTAAACAGCTCTGTTTAGTTAATACGTAAGGTATTTAATTGAATGGCTTAATTAAGATAGTTTGTTATTTTATATTTTTTATTCTATTCATTTTATTTCATCCATCCGATCAAAAAAAAATTTTTTATATCGAGTGAAATAATGTAATCAATCCCTTCTTGTGCTAACCATGCCTATTTGGTTATATGCTGATTGACTCTGACGATACTAATTATTGTGCCTGAATGCAGACATGTCCGGGTCGGTGCGAGAACTACAGGGAGTGTGTGCTATGTGAGGTGCACAAGCGCGGGCCCAAGTACAAGCCGGAGGAGGCCGGCCGCGACTGCGGGGACTGCGCCCTCTACCCCGTCATCGAGGAGGGCAAGATTGAAGGTTGAAGGATACTTTGTATTTTTTTTCTCTAAAAAGTGATGAATCCAAAGAGTATTAAGTCCATCTTTTTTATTTATAATATAGGAGTAGCAGACGAGCATGCAGTCTACCTGATTGTAAGTGGCTACTGCCGCCCATGGACATCTGTAATCTACCCCAGATAGGATTAGATATTCCTACCTGAGGTCGTACACAGATGCGCCGCTAAGCCTGAGGACTAAGCTGGAACACCTCGGAAAAGTCTGTCTCCCTTACCACACCCTTCGAAACGGAACACAGCAGCGCCTAACACTGCTATTATTAGGCAGAAATATGTGTTCTACCACCTTCATAATCACGTGGTATGTGATCACTGTCTGTCACAGAAATCTTTAATTATCATTATAAAGAGGTTCTCACAGATTCATTGCCATTATTCAACACTAAATTTGTCTCAAATGTATGTCACCGACCAAACAACGAAAACGGTTCCACGGTAGAAGTAGGATGGTACTTTTCGTTAGAACAGCCATGGTTCTACCATCTTTTACAAAATGAAAGTCAACTACACTGTCCAAGTGTCAATAAGACTTTTTTAAATGAACTTTTACGTATTTATCATTCCTTTATAGTTAAAGCAAGTGATGATTTATTTCTCATACCCACTTACATTTAAAACATCAACATACATAGGTTCGAACCTTGGAATCCTCGTTTAAGAGGCCATCATTAGACTTCTATGCTGCTGAAATACATAATTCATTACGTATTAATGACATAAAAATATAACATAATTATATTTTTTTTAGCGAATGAATCTCGAAACGAACACTTGTGCAGTTTCTACGACGAGGAGGACTGTCTGTACGTGTACGTGTATTCGTTAAATGAAACCCAGCAGTTGAACATTAGAGCACAAAAGGAACACGAGTGCCCCAAAAAGGTAAATTATTTTGCTTTCCTTTTGTAGTAGATTTTAGTTTCTCCTAACTTCATATATAATCGGCAATCCAAAATTATTTCCTCTGTAATCGGCAATCCAAAATTATTTCATATGTTTACTTACATGAGTAATACAAACTGGAGCGCACGATACTCGATGGATCAAAAGTCGATTCTTGTACGGTCACACACACGAGAGAGAAAATGTCGCACATGGATCTTAACGTTGTTTCTTTACATGACGTTTTTCTATTAACCTCCTACCGAATGCCGCCTAACTTTCGTTTTGAGTTAAGTGATATATAAAGTTTTATATATTTGCAGGTGTTCATATTGGGCATAGTGTTGGGCGTGATAGCAGCTATAGTGCTGGTGGGACTGGCGCTGTTGATGCTGTGGAAGATGGTCACCACCATCCACGACAGACGGGAGTTCGCGCGGTTTGAAAAGGAGCGCATGATGGCCAAGTGGGACACCGTAAGTAAACATTTATTACTCAACTTTACATATTATTCGTATAATCTCGTATATTTGACTGAAAATAAGTATGAATAGTATGCGATTTTAGTAAAAACATTTTAAAATTGCACACCTACACAATTTTTAGGACTCCCTATCAATATTAAACGTATTTTTGTGTATATAATGAAGGAAAATACGTTTACATCATGTATGATACCCCACCCTATCTCACAAATAGAATGAGTGTTCATGCAAAAATAAATCACACCTGATGTTATTTACTGACAAAAATATTAATTTTTACTCTTAGTCCTTATTTTTAATTCACAGGGTAATCTTTATTTTCTACGAGTAACTTGAATTAATAAGTCCATGTGTATATATTTATTCTTTTTGCAATATATTTAATAGCACAATTTTCTATTATTATCGTATAAGCTTGCAAATAGTGCTATTTTCTAGCATTTGCTCTAATTTCAGTCACGGACTTAATGTAACGTAAACACGCTAACACTGATCACTCGGTTATTATCTTTTTAATCAAAAAATCTAAGTAATTTTTGTAATTTATTTAACCTTGTGTTTTCGTTTTTGCAGGGAGAAAATCCTATCTACAAACAAGCAACCTCGACCTTCAAGAACCCCACGTACGCCGGAAAATAATGATCTGCGAGTTAAATCTGATTTACAATAGTCATTTTCATAGAAATTGTGACATCGATGGGGCGATGGCATTTAGTAGTGACACCACTTGTCAGTATTTGGTAAATAAATTATATACATTTTATACGTGTAGTAGACATGTTTTCATGTAGAAAGTTTAGGAGCTGTTCAATTGAAGATGCCTTAAAAATGTGCCTTTTGAAATTAACGTTAGTAGATTTTGCTACCATAAGTTAAAATATTGCAATTGAAATCAGCATATTGATTTTCGAAAACGAGGTCTGTTTTAATCTCAGTGTAATATCGATGGTACGCTTTTTGTACTTATGTGTGAGTGTGATCGTTGTACTTATGTGTTAGTGTGAGTGCAACTGGATATAGCATGGTTTTTGACCACACTAACTATGTTAATAATAATATTGCAGAATAAACCATGCTGTATTCAATTTTAGTCAATAAACGTTTAGGTATTATTGCATATTTTGGACTTTATTATGCATAAAAGGTTACTTTTTTACCAGATATGAGCGAGGTAGCTAAATTATGGTTGTCTATCAAATCCACCAATAGGATTGATTCTTTTCATTAAAAAAAAACAAGCAAAAAATAAAGCAATTTGTGGACACATTCATAGCTTAGGGTAGCTTACTTGTACATCTATGGTGGTAAGGCATCCTTATTACCACATCTCAAGGTGTTTTAAGATTTCGTCTATATTTTACATTTTTTAACAGTTTTTTTTTTATACTGTCATCTTTCTTTAAAGTAACTACGTTAAATATTATGAAACATGTTTAAAAATTAGCAAATGCTATACCATCTAGATTCTAGAGGCTAAACTTAAGATTAAAGGATTAATTCAATGTGGAATCGCATTAATTGCTTTCCTTATAAACATTGATACATTACTTGTTCATACATATATCAATAATATTCATATATTACAATATGTACACTTAAAATTAAAATATTCTATAAACAATTATTACGGAAATATTTTATATATTTTATTTGAAATACTTGTATGACTCTAGAAGGTGTGTGTTTTGTTGATACCTTTTTTTTATCTCATAAGGCGTTTTCACTGCCGTATACCTTATATAGGCTTTGATGGTAACGATTATAACTAGGTATGATAAATGCTTTTACTTTTAGACCGGTGACTTATATTGTAATAATGCTCTCTGCTCCGTCTGCGTTGTCAATAACTATGTATATCTAGAGTGTGTTCTATAATTTTTTTCTCTAACTTTGAAAGGCCGCAAAACTCATTGCGCGGCCTATAGTTTAAGTAAATGGTATTATCTTCGAATGAAAATGGTACAATCAAATAATCTGATGATAAACCGGGAAGATACTGGAACTCTCGAATAAAACGTTACATCCTATATTTTATTTAGGTGTATTTGTTTGTTTTTTCTTGATATGAGGGATACATCTCCAGATGTCGACGCGGATGGAGCGAGCGCATTATATAAAGTAACATAGTGCCATTACTAATAGATAGATACTATGAGTGTTTTATTATTTATTTCGATATTAACTACGAATAAGCATAGTTTTATTTCTCGATATATAAATGTTAATAATTTTTTTATAATTCTTACTATTGTTCAGATGAATATGCATTTTGAGAACAATATTTTAATGTACGTACAAAAATGTTTTTTCTACATATAATATTGTGATAATATCAACATACAAATCGCTGACTGTATATACAATTTACTTTTATTGATATATGGTTTATAATTATAACTATGTGGCCTTTTAACTATAGCTAATAAAATAATATTAATATCTTAGTCTTTTACTTACCCTACGTTTTGAATCCAAATGAATTTATTTTGGACGTAATGAAAATCAGATGAAACTGCGTTTTTCTGAATGATACAAAAGTTACGCGCGCAGCTCCAACACAGAATTAAGTTAATAGGTAACTGTATTGTCGCAGCGCTTCGGGATTTTATGACAAATATCGATAGAAGTCATACTTTTTAATAGTATAAAATAAATTAATAAGTATAATTTATATACTTTTTAAAATACCATAATGTCTTATTCTGAAAAAAATATATAAAATTATAAGTTATATTTTTATTTCCATCTGGCTCTGATAGGATAAATTTATGAAGTTGTTTAAAGTTTGGGTTGATGGTCGATCAATGCTAGCAATAATTAGGGTTATTGCTAGCTGGTATACTTTCGATGTTATGGCGTCACCAGGAGCTTGCGTTTGGTAGGGGCTTGACCTAGCAGAAGGTGCACTTTTTCCATAAATCCTGTACGAAAGTAATACTCGTATAACTATGCAGTTTCCGAAATAAGTAGTATAACCACGATCACACCTGGCATTCATAGATGTCTTTAACCAAGATTAAGCTAGTGTAATACAGATAAGAGAGCGTAACATGTTATTTGTTCAGAATTAAAGTCTGGCCGTCCTTTATCGTGACATGGTTTGACTCTGTACAAATGCGGTCCTCTGTCGGGTGGCGGAATATGTTTTATCTCTCAGTTACATTTGAACGCTTTAAAATAGAGGAAAGTTGATTTTGATTAATAACTCTCCCGTGGCGTTATATTTTGGTCCAAGTTATGTGATTTTCTGTTCTGAATATTATTTATTAATTTAAATATGGCGTCACTTCAGGATACTAACATTCTTGTGAACTACTGTCTCATGAAATCACAAAAACAAAAATATTGCATTGATTTTCATGCTTGTCATCGCTCAAGTAGTTTCTTCGATCAACAATTATAAACGATTATAAATTTCCACGATTATAAACAGCGACCTCGTATTGACACACACTCATGATTATTTATGTAAGAGATACGTTTGCGTATACCTTTCGTCTATAGGTATATAGGTACTTTATGTAGACAAAAGGGTTTACGCTAGATTTAGATAATCGTAAACAATTCCCCGAGTACTCTACGATGTACAATGATTATGTACTCGTACAGTACACACCACGCACGAGGGCAAATGCGTAATCCTTTGATTTGCGCTGAAAAACATGAGTTTTTCGTCCTCTGCGAGGAAGAGAGTCGTGGCAAGTTCCGAGTAGGTACACAGTCGTATCTACTCGTCTGTACGGTGCGAGTATGTGCAGCTGGATATAAAAGATGAAGTTGACTAATACTGGTACGAATTGCGTCCTTCTACTCCGGAGTTCCGGAATCATTACCACTCCGATATTTCGACATTACGTGTATAAGGTATCAATTATCACTTGCTTTGCCGATGAAGGAAACCATCGCGAGGAAACTTACGTGATTGAGAGTTCTTTAAGAAAACCTCGCGGGCATATTTTAATATGTGAATGCCATTCCTCATATTTACGTAAGTATGTAGTACCTAGCCTTCACCTTTATTCTTAGAGGAGACCGGCGCCCAGTAGTGGGACTAGGCTGATATTTTATGTAAGTTATAGCTACGATGTCATATAAATAACTTTTTAACCTGCCACGCGAAAAAATATGTTTTAAGTTTAACGTGGGGTATGTGTGGCGTATGTATTGGGAGATTTTTTGACTTTTAATTCAAATCTTCTTACCATTATATACTTCTGGTCGAGGCCGTAATACATTCATACATTATGTTCATACACATGTAAGTACATTGACTGAGGACGTGAAATATTTTGTATTACTCTAGAAAAAAAAGCGAAATTACCAGTACTTTCAAATATCGATACGAAAATAGTTATCCCGAGTAAAAGAGAACTTTTTTAAAGAAGTTTATTTAAACTCGTATTGCGTTTGGCTGTCGTCGCTCAAGAATTCGTTGAAAATTCAATTTCCGTCCGAGTCATAAAAAATCTAACTTAGGGGAATTGTTTACCGATCCGTGATTTTATACTTACAATAGCTGGCGCGATGTCGCGTGAAATAGAACGCTTCCTTTTACGCCTACTTTTTCCAAGCAATCTTAACTTTGCATTCGTAAGTATGTAAACTGTCTTACTTAGAATCTATGTTTGAAGGTAGAATGAAGTCATCGCCGCCGCCGCTATACATGTTTCTTTTGCCTTATAACTGCCTTACAATAGCAATGTTAATTGTTAAGTGCGTTTTGGTTAGATTGGTGTGGTATTGGAGGCACACTTGTACGAGACGTTCCAACTTAGTCCTCAACGCATTTGTGTAATAATAAGTGTAATAAAAAAAACTTTTAATATAACTAACTACGAAACTACCCATGAACATAAAATTCAAACCAATAAAAATATTTTAAAATTACTATAATGATTTACATATAATTTGTAAAACGTACTTATCTAACATTTAAATTAAATGTTAAAGTAAATAAAACCTAGTTACAATGGTCACTGTGGAACATTACCATTCTCAACTAACTTTAAATAAACTGAGGGTATAATTTAGATAACCTTGGAGTTGATCGCTAACTATTACTGAGGAATAAATTAATTGGTAACTTTAAGAAGTTAAACATAATATCTAACATAATAGTTACTTAGGTTTTTAAGTCTGCGATCTTGATCAGAAATCTAACGTCTTTTATTATTTTAAAAATTTTGAAACATTCGTTCGAAATTAACTTCTCTCTGAGTAATAACGGCAGTGTGAAACGCTGTTGCATTCTGATATACCTAGAGTCTATTATACGAGCTATTATATAACTTATAACTTAGTCCGTCAGGGATAGCACCGAATTCGTAGACACTCGGATAAGACTTCCATACTATCTTGGAATAATTACAGATGTCCATTGTCCATGGGCGGTAGTGGCCACTTAGGTACAGTTCAGTGGACGACGCGCTTGTTTGCTATTTGCATATTATTAAAAATGCGTTAAACTATATAAAACTTAAAACGAAAGACGTAAAAACCATAAATTGAATACAAATTATTCAAATCATTATTTATACTTAAAAACTACTTAGTCTGTAATTAAAACGGTGAAGTAATTTATAAACGTATTTTACTATCTTTGTTTCAGACTAGTTTTGTAATTGGTAGGTACTTTTATAAAAGTTAATGTACTGTCCTGGTCGGCGGTCTTACGACCATCAAGGCAGCTCTCAGACGACGCAATTTAGCGCGGTTGGGTTTCACGCCGCCTGGAAGGAAGCTGTTGAGTGCAGCTAATGCCTTTGCAATCCTTTCAGGAGCATTAAGTTTGAATGAAGTTATATTTATGATAACGATCATTTTGTGCGTTATTTATTATTTACAAGCTTACGGCTTATTTAGCTTCTTGAAGTTTATTTCGACGTTCGAATAATTATCTTGGTAACTGTTATCAGTGTAATTATATTTTCTGATTTATTTTAAGTAGTACAAGGTGATGAAATACTAGTATTACCTACTTAGAGAACGATATATGTACGGAACATGGAAGCTTACATTAGTTGTATTAAGATTTGAATAGATTATTTATACACTTAAAAGTTCGCGCTGTGCTGTTTAACACCACATACATTCAAGATTGTTTGGAGAAAGAACACATTAGCGATACAAAGGCTCTGCAGGTGGCTCGGCGATTAATCACAGCGAGGAATTTGTGGCGCGTGGGGCGGGCGGGCGCGGCGGGCGCGGTAGTGCCGCCCAGGAGACGCGGAGAGCCGCACGCCCCACCCGCCCAGGCCTACCAAACAAACCTCGTAAGCACATGCGACGGGACCGGCGGTACCCACACATCTCTTAACTACGAACTAAGGTAAGTTGTTTACAAATAACTTTTTAATGAACTTTAACAAGCAGTTCGCGGTTATGTGTACGCCGAATAGCGCCGAAATAACTTTTACAAAGTCAAATATAAAACTTTATTTATTAACTTTGGGATTAAGTTTGGAAATTTTATTTACGTGTAAAACTTAATTCTTATTTACCTATAAAATATTTTTATTACGTTAAACGTTATTACTTACGCAAAAAATAAAGATTTTTACGTTACTTTTTGGTTAGACACAAAGGAATAATGCTTTGATTTTGATAAATACTAAATGTTTATTGTGCTTATTTTTGGTGGAACTGTAGCCGAATATTTAGGGCGTTTACTTTCCATTTCAACTAGTGGTGTCTGGGGGAAAGTTTGGCGGGAAAGCGGAAGAAAGCTTGTACTCTTTGTAGCTATATACTGAAAATATCTCATGATTATTTTACTACATGCTGTCTCATACTTAAAAAATATTACCTACTATATACTACGACTGTATTTTACCTATATATATTATTTTATTGTTCTCATCAAGTATTGTTCGTTAATTAAAGAAATATAGTATTTCTATGGTTCATTATTTGTTAGGTGATTATTATCACTATAATAAAAGTAGAAATAATACGTTTGAGTTGTCGTTTTACTTCTTCATATAATTCTCTATTTGAAAAACGTCATTATTTTACTATAGCTGGGATTTCTCATTCTATATTAATGATACCAAAGATTACATTATATGTCGGTTAATTATTAATATCGCGGTACTTCCGCGAACTGCAATACTGATATTGATCATACGATCCACGTTTAATAGCCATTTCAAAGAGCATAAATCAGTGATAATCGAATGAGCAGGACGCATACGTATCAATAACACAATGTAGGGCAACAAATCAACAATGATTCGGTAGAGATTGTGCACCTTGTGATGCATATCGACGTAGTTAGTCCGCCCTGGGCGGCTGGGCGGGCGGGTGCCTGGTCATGCCCTACCCGGCGGCTACCTGAGTCTTTATTATTTTAGTTTTATACTTAAACAAATAGTACTTCTATTTGGTAAATAAAACGGAACTTTAAATAAATAGCAAATATATTTAATTTAACAAAAATATTTCAACGAAATAAAATGAAATGTTGTTTCTATTTTATTAAATGACTTCATTAAAATCAAGTGGCAATAATAAGTGTATTTACGCCGCTCTCAGACACACTTGACAGATCGTTTAGGTTCACTTTTTGAAAAGTAATTATGAATAGCTAGGTATTTCATGAAAATAATTTGTACTTACTTTCTGTAAGTAATGTATTGTAATAATTACATAAACTTAAAATATTAAGTTGTTACATATAATAAATAAATAGATATTGTCATTTTGGCATATTTTATATAACTTCAAAGTAGGTAGTAGTAGTAGTAGGTAGTAACTCATCATTAAGTGGACATTTTTGCTAACGAACGTCTAAAATTTGGTCTAAAATCATAGTCCTAAAATTGACTGCCCATAAGTTAGTCACTTATAGAACTATACTGGAATGCCTCATGTCCCAGAACAGTCATTTTAACTATATTACCACGCCTTCATCATATCGCTATATAGAAGAAATTGGTGTAACAGGGTGACTACAAACGAACAATGCTATACTTATAGAGAAGTCGTACCATACATAAAGATTAGTATCTAGACCCAAGTTATTGGTACGGTTCGCTTATGAATACAAATGACAATCAGCTTTTAAGTTTTATATAAAGCATTTCATGTTAACATCTCGGTAAGTATGTAGTACCTTTATAGACAGCGGTGATAAAGGTTTGTCTACTTAGGCGTGTTTAAATATACAGGACTTTTGGCCCTATCAAAACAATACCCATGCTATAATGTACATACTATAAAAATATATACTTATTTGGTACAATATGTTAGAAAGCTGTATTGTTTTGTCTATTTTGATCTCATACTTGTATGTTTTATTTTTAAATCTGTATAAGTAGAACCGTGTATTGAATTTAGTAGCGAGATTAAGTAGGCGTTCAATGATAAAGAGTGACTTAGGTAAAACAGAATTTTTGAATAAAGTACCTGAGTAATATGTTATATAATATCAAAATCAACACGTATGATGTACATAGGATAGGTATATTATATGTAACAATTAGCTTATTTTTTCATAGATAAGAAACGGAAATCAATAATGATTTTATACGTTTTATAGATTCATGGGAAATAAATTGTTTTTTTTGTAATTGTTATAATAATGGTTGGTAATGAGTAGCTATGCAAAAAACTATTCTTAAGCATTCTCAATAGTGTTAAGAGATGTACTCCTGTGATGAATATAATCAGTCTATTCAGTTTTTTGCTTAACATAAATCGATATTCAATAATTTCTCCGTAGAAATTGTCATTTCTCGATATTTGGTACGCAGAAATTGCATAAATTGTTAATAGCGGGCGGTAGTGCCAATCCGACTGATTGACTGTATTGTTTGTTTCGCTGCAAATCTCATCTGTGTTTTTACAATGGTTACCAAAACTATTTGTCGGTAAGATTTTTTTTGATCTTTTTAGTTTATCGGTAAGGTTTGCGATTATCACAACGAATCCCTACATTACAGCGGGTTACGACGTAGCTATCTAAAACCTGTCTATCTATGTGTCGATAGTGCTTTGATGAGGGCTGCTTGGAGCACATCGTTCGGGAAACTCGTATGGTACTTCCTAGATATATTAGGCTAATCACAATTATTTTTGTTAGATCTTGAATATTCTTAACAAGCTTTTGTTTACTCGTGGCTTGGACTTTATATCTTTTGTTAGTATGGGTCTTTTTTATTGATTATTTGGCAAGTTTTTTTAATAAACCTATTAGCTAGATAGCAAACCTTATCTACACTAATATTATAAAGAGGAAAACTTTGTTTGTTTGTTTGGTTGTAATGAATAGGCTCAAAAACTACTGGACCGATCTTAAATATTCTTTTACCATTCGAAAGCTACATTATCCACGAGTAACATAGGCTATATTTTATATGAAATATATTTGATAAATAGATTTTGAGGCCGTGCAAAGATTGACGGGTCAGCTAATCTTGTATAAACTGAGTACGGTAAGTTGAGGTTTCAAAATTCTAGATCTGATTTTTAAAGTAAGTTCAGTTACGACACCAATTATTATTTTGTAATACTCGTATAAAACATACCTACTTAATTTGAAAAAGAACAAGATAAAGTTTTGTTCATTTATATGACCATATTTACGAGTTTAGCTTTTTGCTATTGGCCTTATCCAGAAGCTCAGATTCATTCAGTGCTATGGAGAGAGCTGCGCTTGGTATTTCGCTACGTGACAAAATCCGTAATTACGAGATCCGTAGCCGAACAAAAGTTACCGTCAAAAGCTCTGTAAATTCCTGGCTAAAGTGGCAATGAGTTAGCTACATCGACTGAAATACCTACTGACAACCGATGGAAAAGAACAATACTTGAGTGGACGCCACGCTTAGGAAAAAGGAGCAAGGTCTTTGACCAGGTGGATTGACTATCTGGAGAAAAAAGAAGTAACCAATTGATTCAAGAAGCACCGAAGCCGGCTTGAGAAGTGCCAATAAGTAAGGTTTATCAGCAGGTTTAGTTTAACCCCCCAAAAATATGGATGGATAAGTTAAGCACATGCCATTTATTTTGAAATTACAGTGAGATAGTTCAATTTTTATTTATATATATATACGTATATATGTAAGTACCCAAAATTTACTTAAGTTCTTGTCTTGTAGAAACCTAAACTTGAGCGCGGGTATGTATTAAATAATAACTATTAAATAATAACGTTATTGGAGAACCTATTTCATTGTTAAATTACGTAGGCGCCTAAAATTTAAACGTTAACGCAGTAAATAGCACTGTAGATTGTGGCTTAAAAGTATATTTTTAAATAGCAACGGTTTATACATCGTAATATATACCTAGGTACGAGTCTTTTATAATCCATACAATTTCACACTTGGCTAACTTATAAATTGTTAATTTAATATTATTCAAAATGACAATTTTCCGTAACACATTCCTACTTAGGCACGGTATAAGTAGACGTTTTAATGCAATTTGATCACGTTCGTATTTGCCAGTAATATACTTAAGTATATAAGCTTCAAGCACACTTCGGATTAACGTATTTGCAATTCATGAATTGTAAATACTAAATCGTGTTACAGAAAATACATTTAAATGTAGGTATTTTGTAGTAGGTACCGAGTCAGTCGTAACGGAAGATATAAATCTGTTTTCAGAAAAACTACAAACGGAATTTTACCTTGTATGGAGCGCGGGCTATGTGGTCAAAATGCCACGAGGTCGATTAAAACAAAGTATGCAACTTTGCAAAACTGCAAACAATTTTGCAATTATTGCATTGATAGCTTTTTCTAGTTAATCATTGCTTTTGTTAAGCTTCGATATTTTCTCATAATATTGATTAACGAATACCGATAATTCTGTTAATACCTTTGCAAATGTTTACAATATCTTTTTGTTTTTACCATGAAAACTTGAATTGTCTTCTTGCATATGTTTAAGTAAAGGGTATGTAGTTAATAATGAATAAAATATTATCTGTTCGTACAAAATGTTGTCATCATATTTTATCTCTTAGGTACGTACTACCTAATGTCTACATGTGTATGGAAATCCAGTTTTCACGCCGTTTATATCGGATAATTCTTAAAATTTGAATAAAATGAATGACGAGAATTAATGCTACTGTTTTAAAAGCATGGGGTGAAAGGTAAACTGACTTAATTAATTTTGTATAAAGAAAATAAGTATAAAATATCTGGCATCCTTTATAGCGAAGAAGTCACTTCTGACTATGTAAAACCTTTTTGACTCTATCATCAATTTGCTTAGTCTTACCTTCCACTTTATTACTTACTATAAATTTATACAAGGGTTTTATTGATGGTTAAAACGGACCCATGATTATATGGTAAAGCTCGCATATCGACGACGAATTGGCAATAACGCGTAACTCAAAAAACGCTACTTTACCTAAGAAGAAACGCTACTTTAAAAAGACATAGAACCTATTGCCACACTTTAATATTTTGCTCAATTTTGAACCTAAGGACCTGGTATCTTAAGGACGACGGATCTGTGATACGTATTTTTAAGTCCAAATATGCAAAAATCGCTTTTTTGTAAATAATTGAGATACGAGTTATCGTCGATATGTGTCTCTATTATTGAGAAAATGGGACCGCTACTGGAGTGCTGCAACTGCATTAGAAGCACAAAGTTGTCATCCGTAAGCCAAATCGACCGCGAGAACTCTGAGAACGTAAGCTGAGGCGTAGAAAATGCTAGTGTAAATATACGAGTAAATCCGTTCTCACGTCATAAGGCGTGAGGAGCGAACATTATGCCATTATATCACTGCACAAATATACAACAGCGTAGCCGCGAGGGACGCGAACCACTCGGCCGTGTGTCTAGGCTCAGTTATATTTTGAAGAATTCCATTTGTTTTCATATTTTATTTACGATCATATTCAAAGAAGACGTTGCTTTGTTTTTCCTCGTGGAATCGTTGCCCGTATACCTCGTCTCATATTTTATGTGAAACTGAACAGTTGAATTTGACAGGCTGTTAAATTAATAGATCCACATCGAATAATTCGAAAATATTGTTCATTTTCCACGTGGGAGTTCAATGTTTAAATTCGTCTACCTATTTCAACTTGTTACGTAAAACTTGACTAAGCTGTTTGCATTAAATTAAAAATAAGCAAATGTTACAATACTTACCTTATTTACTTGTAACTCATATAATAATAATACTTCAGTGTCTTCCGTTAAAATGTTATATTTCATGACGTGTCTCTTCACCC
This sequence comes from Epargyreus clarus clarus, assembly GCA_014595695.2. Classification (NCBI taxonomy): domain Eukaryota; kingdom Metazoa; phylum Arthropoda; class Insecta; order Lepidoptera; family Hesperiidae; genus Epargyreus; species Epargyreus clarus. Next base: position 372,317 of record JACTTY020000027.1, read on the forward strand.
AGACAAAAAATCTTAATAAACATAGCTTTGTATATCTATAAAGATGTATTCTCAGACTTTTCTCTCGCGTGAGCGTGACATTTGGACAGCTCATACCATATCTTTGTCAGCTTTATATGTATCTCGTTGTTTGGTCACAAAAAGGGTGCATGTGCATGATCTTAAATATATATGTTTATATTAATACCAATAGTTAAAGATCAATAAATCACTTACTTTTGGGCACAACTTTGTGAGCTTTGTAAACTTTACATATCTCGCAATCTCTACTAGTAGAGCAGAAAATGATTTATCTCTATCATCCAAAATACATCAAATTACCAGATGTAAATAATGTAAATTTGAGCTCGTACCTCTTCCGTGAAAAGCTTAAAATGTATTCATCTGGTTCATACATGTCTCTAGGATATTCATAGTTTTCATAAAACTACTATACATGGTTAAATGCTTAAATCGTTTTTGCGTTATAATAATTGTATTAAGAGCTGATGTTTTCTGGTTTTACGGGTGTGGTAAAGGGCTCTCATACGAGCTGTTGCAACAAGCAAAGCATTTGTGGTCAATCTCAGGTAGGATTATAGTTCTATCTGGTAAATTTTGGTGTTGATTACAGATCTACGGCCGGCTGCAGCCACATAATTTCAGGTAAAGTGTAGATATGTTCGTTTACTTCTACTTCTACATTATATAAAAAAGCCAAGACCCACCTATTGTGTGTTTAGTATAAAGATAATAACGCTAATGTCTTATGTAGGTAACGTAATGGAACTTTCAGTTTTGTAAGGAAATTTTATAGGAAAATTACCTGTATTATGCTTTCAGCAATTCTGGAAATTGCTTGAAGGCTATAGACGATTTTGTTTGGTTCGGTTTCTACCTACACCCCAAAGCCCATTTTCGCTGAATAGATTGAACGTTGATTAAATTTAAATGCAAGTCATTGTACCTTTACCTTTGCGTTGGCAGCCAATTGATCGCCATATTTTGAATCGTAACTTTTTATTTAACACCATCCGAATTAATGGTTCGTTTGCGAATTTAAACGGTTCGTAAATATTACGTAACTTACACTGAAGAATGGTGTGCATAAAATTACGAAAATGAAAATAGTTATAGTATTGTCGCTCGGGTTATAATTTAATCGAATAGTAAATTGTAATAATAAATTATATATGATATGTTATCATTAATATTGATCATCGGTCAAGTTTGATCGACACATGAAAAAGCTTTACTTGGCGTACATTATAAGTGACTTAATTTATTGGTCTATGTCGCCTAAAAGTCGGCTACATATATTATTTTACGTATATACAGTGACATTATTTTTTACTATTAGGATTTCTTTGTTTAACATATATTTAATGTAACGAAAAAATGTAGAAATCACACATTTCAATTTTACATTTACCTAATTACTTTTACCATTACCAATTTACCACTTTTCAATTTTGTGTATAATTGTTTTACATTTACCTAATTACTTTTACCATTACCAATTTACCACTGATGACTAACTTACAACAATATAACCTACCAAAACCTTAAATCACAATTCATAAGTAAAGTCTCAAAATGATAAAATAAGGTTTCACCATGTGGGGAACATAGGTACTATCAATATGAATCACGATGTGAAATATGAAAGCTGGCATGTAATACCTTGCAATAAATGCGTAGCGGTTCATATAAAAGCGTAGAGAAAAGCTCTACTGTGCAATAAACCTGGGTAACCATGTTTTTATAAAAAAATAATTAGGTCGTTATTGCCGTTATGATATGTATATGACGTTTTTTCTTCGGTGCCGTTTGAAACTGTTAATTTCACTAGCTTTGTAAAGTGGTCACCGTTCGAATCTACCACTATCGAAAGCGTTATATGGTTAGCAATTAGATGCATATCTACCTATGTACATATTATATACTTACTATGTACACATTTATATGTATTATGAGCACAAAGTCTTTATAAATAATGTTTGTATTGTTATTTAATTTGCTTTTTAATGTGTGAATTAAAGCGATTTGCCATGTAACTATAAAACAATACTGTGAACGAAGAAAGCGCAAGTATGATAACGAAATACATTGTATAGGATAGGTAAGTACATTTTAAAATCTGTAAGAGAAACTATCTTAACGATTTGGATGAAAATTTGTATTCACATACTATTTTATCATATCAGTTTAGTTAAGTAGTGATTACTAAATGGTCTTACCAATAATAATTAATAATTAATGAAAAGACAACTAAGATACTATTTTTAGGGCTATCTAAAGACATTCTATATAAAATCTTTCATTTTGACGCCAAAAAACACACTTGCATATGCAGCCTAATGCGCACAACTGTTGATATAGGCATAAGCGAATAGAGGAAACAGAGGAAACCTTTCATACATTATACTGAGCATGCTCAAGTATATAATTTGTAGAAGGTACTCAGTTTACTTAAATATAAAGAAAAGTTTTAAATATTTAAATTTTAATTTGATCTTTTATATTAATTTTATTCGAATGTATGTTTAAAAAGGTACACAAATATAAAGGAAGCTTATTTAGGAATATTAGGTATTTATTATTATTATTATTATTATTTTTAGGTGTTGTAGATATTAAACATTTTATGTTAAAGTCAAGTAGCATAAAATATTCAAACGAAAGTTGAAATAATTTTATTAAGTCTTCTTCTTTGTTGGTACTCTCTTGACAGGGCGGTTGTGGTTATCATGTTCCTTTTCTTTTCTGAGCGCCTGATGTAGCTCGCCTCATAATGTCTTACCATGTCTCGTAATATCGCATTTTCTCATAATAAATACTGCATTTAAATATATTGTCACATAAATAAGATATTGTTATTTACATTTCGGTATCTAATTAAAGGGTATTTGAAGAGCTATAACTTCAAATCTATTGACGGGCTGTTGAGATAAGGAAGAATGCAGTTCACGAAAGTTTGTGCAATATCGGTGCTAGTTAGGGCCTCCAGTTTGTCTGGATTCGCGCCAAGCCAGCCAGCTTGGGTAGCAATAGAATGACGAGCAAATCCCCGGTCAACGGTATTCGGTAACGGATTTAATTAGGTCAAGGTAATTTTTAGTTAATAACTAGACTGAAAATGATAGCACTCGATTTCAATTACCGGTTAAATATTTCAAATGGTTTTAGTATCTATTTTATTAAATTACTAAATTATGTACGTACTTTAGGTAAATAAAGAAATTGGCATGAAATGGATACTGAAGCAATGTGCAACGTTGTATGAAAATTTACACTATATTTTAAATATTTTTAACGCTTTAAAGTTTTTTTTTCAGGTTTAATGGATTTTCTTTCAGTTAATTTTGAGTGGATTTTATGTTTTAATTAATTGTTAAATTCGCTCTACTATTTGATCAAATAAGGTTATATGAAAGTGTAGTCTCGCTTTATCATAATTAAGCTCCTTTACAAAGAGCTCCAAACAATATTTTCATTAATTAAAATATACACTCTATTTACAAATTAATAACACGCGGTCTGTAAAATGAATTTCATCATTTTTATTTTTAATTATTTCACATGATATGATGATGTACATACATAAGCGCCCATTATCTTAGTCCTTGGGAATAGCAATAAATCTGTAATCGGTTTTAGGTTAAACCTTGTTTTATATGGAGTTGGTTACAGATATCCATGGGCGGTAGTGGTGACTTACGATCAGATCGACTGTATGCTCGTTTGCTACTTCGATCTAATAAAAAAAAACTCAGTTCAAGCTCTATGATGAAACATTATTTGTTCCAACACAAACCGAAAAAGCCAGGTGTCGACAAACAATATATTGTTATCTACCTACACCTTCCAACATTGTTTGGTATACTCGCACGTAAATATAGGTTATTTTGTATTATAAGGGTAGGTGTAAGATTACAGTAACACGCGATGCGAGGAACTTATTATTAAAAGAGCTTTACAACTTTCCGTCATTATTTCCCAATACGAGGAAAAGTTCACGAGAGTGCTCATCGGAGGCTTTGTTGTTTGCTTTTGTTATTATTTTTGTCTGCAGTCAATTGTGATCGGAATGGCATGATCTGTTTATTTACAAAATCCACAGCTTAATTTTGTTTATGAATACATACTTATGTTTCATAATGTTTTACTAAAAGCAAAAGAGTAATTTACATTTTTTTAAAGATACTTATAATGCACTAATTATGTCCTTAACTGTGTCGGTACGTTAATGTGTTTGCTTGTGTGTGTGTTGAATGATACAAAGAAAATAATTATGAACATGTAATAAGTATCAACACATTCAAGAATGTGTAATATAACATATAAATATTATATACTAGAACCATAAATTATTTACTTTTAAGTATTTCTCAACTGTTGTTAAAAAAAAAATTAAGAATCTTTTATTGTAGTTATTATCCAAGTATGATTTACATTAGTAATTATGATCAAGAAGTGCGGTTGAACATAGTTTGTAGTACAGTTATCTTACCAATTGTAACACTGATCAAATGATTAATCGATGCTTAGTCATTAGTGACGCAATAAATAATTTTGCACCCTCTATTCGTTTATTACAAACGCAATTAACGGACGATTTAGAGCAATGATCGTTTATCACAAAATATTTACGTTTCAACTGAATACTGATTCAGTAGTAGTTATTTTATTTACCAATTCTCTAAAATTTTAATTTGCATGTTACCTCATTTATGTTTATAAACATTAAACTTCAAGTATTTCTTCTAAAATTCTCCTGTAAACTTAATCAAATTATAAGTTTATTATACGGGGTTCTACCTTTTGAACCGTATTTATAAATAGGTGTACCTACTTGAGGATTTTTTTATTATTTCCTTTTTTATATTTTGGCCTTTTATTTCCTTTGTTACTTTTTTTTACTTCAATTTATAACCTACTCGTATATCGAGTAATACTCGTATATTATTCATAATCACTTTGAGCTTTAGTCTCGGTTAGACCACTGTCTATTCTTTGTTCTAGTTTGATTGTGAGGGTTTTTTGGTCATCAAGAATATCAACAGGTCTATGGTAGAGTTTAATAGATTTTCACTCAATTTGTGGTTAACAAAAGTTCATGTGCACAAAAAAGTATTGGTGTTTCTTTCGTGTACTGGGAGTAGTCCGTTTGTGTATTTATTATTAGGTAATACCAATTAACAATATGTATGTTCTTGGTAGTTGTAGTTTCGAGGTTCCTACTGTTTCTGTCTTTAGATAACTTTTAACAGCGCTTGTTGGTAAACTTGTCTATATTAACTGTAACGTGATACACATAATTGAGAACAGAAACTATTCATAGACCAATTCAAAACTAGTAACTAATTTAATTGTTGTGTAACACTTAACACTTAAACATGTTTAACATGTTACACTTAACCATGCTAACGTTGTAATTGTAAATATCAAAATGCGTGGTTGCTTGACCCGTATACTATATTTACTGTTTATTAAAATAATATGGGTTTGTAACAGTAAAACAATATTTTTGGGCGAATATTTTCATAATGGTAATATATTTAAAAATAAGACTTCGACAAATTTTAGTGGAAATTCTTGATGAGTTCTATATTTAACGACCAAATAGGTACCACGTCTGCCACCCGGAGTGTTCCAGGTACGATCTCCAACGGTTGTTTGTAAAATATTTAAATAAAGAATTGAGATATCAGTATGGATTATACGTTTCGTCTTCTGTGTTTGTTAATGTGCGTTTACCACCTTATTGAGACCTGAATAGGATCAAATTCACTATACCTAGCTAATTAATATACAATCAAAGAAGGGCTAAAATAGAAAGGTGAAGTATGTGTCGTTATAAGCACTGAAATAGAAAAGTTACCTATTTAGCACGCAGAGCTCCGTTGAAAGGCGTAATATGCTCGACACTTCGATAACAAATGCATGAAAAAGAAAAACGCAAACTTTCTTTGAGTGTCTCGACGATTGAATGGATTCGGGTCAAGGGTGGCGTTTAAGCTGATATTATAGAACGATTTGCGAGTCCTAGTCCGGCCTGTAATAGTTAAGATCACGCGAACTCTAATTGTTTGCCTTCGATTATACTATGTTCGATTCGTGCTTCTTAACTATATAGAAAATCTTTTGTAGAACCATGTCCATATTCTTGTTTTTCATGCTGACATGAAAAATGGTCGGAAGATTAGATTGTACATACAAGTTGATTAAATTTATATAGGTCCTAGAAGTAATGGTCGTTCACGTTTAAGATTTAAGGATTGGATGTGTTAAACAACTTATTCAAATAAAATACTTTTTAAATGGTTATTAGAACCTTTTAAATATCGTATTACATTTTGTTTTTATTTCTGTCCTATTTGGTGGATAATCTAAATTATTTAATTATGATAACGTATGGTTAATACAGTAATTGTTAAGATGTGATAGGTAAAGTTAAATTAAACTATATACATGTAATTGCTTGTCATCGTGGACGGTAGACGAAATAAGTTTGAGAAGCTTTTCCTGAGACACACGGAATTTTCGAGAGGTAATGTCATGTAAGCTTAATAATTAGGTAATATCGCTCCCAAAGTTTCTTGATTCTATCAAATTTAATAAAATATAATATTCACGCCTCGTTGAAACATTATATAACAAGGCTGGGTCTTACACGTGTACATGTTCATGTAGGTGAAACACATTAAACGGTGTTCTAACTAATGAGCGCTTCTACGCGGAAACGCTCTTGATTTTCTCGTCTTAGTTTTCTTAAAGATATTCTATTACTTTACCAGTTTACTGAATGTTTAAATTTAAATATATATAAATCAAAGGTGACTGACTGACATAGTGATCTATCAACGCACAGCCCAAACCCCTGGACGGATCGGGCTGAAATTTGGCATGCAGGTAGATGTTATGACGTAGGCATCCGCTAATAAAGGATTTTCATCAATTCTACCCCCAAGGGGATAAAATAGGGGATGAAAGTTTGTATAAATCTTCTTAGTTAATAATATTACTTCGTAACGAGAGCGAAGCCGCAGGCAAAAGCTTGTGAACTATATTATTGAAAATTATACTAAACTTTATTGTACTGAATATTATTATTGAAAAGCTCCAGCTGTTACATAGTGTTTGGTTATCGCTGTAAGTAATAAGGCCTTTTCTTTTTTGGGATCTCCAGTTAGGGTTTCATGTAGGGTTGCATTCACTGCGAAGCTCTTATAGTTATTTAATTAAATTACTATAGTTATTGGGCGATAAGATATTTTGATCTATGTAAAATATACTTACTAGATATTACTTACAAAATCCAAAAACCATTTTTTATTTCCTTACTTTAATTTGGGGAAATCGTAAATCGTTGTATAATTTTTGCAAAGAAAAGTAAAAATGCCTTATTGTATAAAAACTTTAAACTAATATCTTAACTATAGTAAGACTTTATATTACCTGAGCGTTGCGTGCTACTTTTCTAGCTGTGAATGAAATGACTCTACTTCCGCCTTTTCCTTTCCAGCGGTAATATGAGGGAAGCGAGGGCACCGACTCTATTCTATGTTATTGTATAGATAACTTAAAGAGTAGCAATTAAGTTTTAATTGATAAATTATATTAAAGTGATTACATATATTTTTATACATTTATACTGGCAAATAATCTTGCAGTCCACCTGATGACCAACTTCATATAAACCAGGATCTTCTGAAGTTGAAGGTGGAAGAGCCCTATGTGGTTCGACGGCACCACCACCATACCAATTTTTGCCTAATAACGGCAGTGTTAAACGCTTCTGTGTTCTGGTTTGAAGGGTGTGGGTAAGGGAGACATACTTTTCCGAGGCGTTCCGAGCTTAGTCTTCAGGGGTAGCGGCGCATCTGTGGCCGACGTCAGGTCGTATCTAATCCAATGTGGGGTTACTTACCATCAGGTGGACTGCATGTAAAAAAAAATATGCATTCCCTCACCTAGGACTAATATGCTCACCTCAGAAGTAAGTCCATCAGCATTCAAACGTTTCCAACGAAATGTTAAATTGTTTCCCGCTAGAAAAGTTATATAAGTACACTTAAAAAAATATCATTTTGGTAAATGAAACTAATAATATATACTGTTAATCAGGTTCTACTGAATTTCAGCGCTACTGGGCGAACTACAGTACAGGAATTGAAACAAAAATATATTTGTATATTTTTCAGCAGTTGTAATTAAAATTATTGCTTTTCATATCTGGCGATGACGCTTTTCATGGTTATTTGTACTTTGCTTTGCTACAGTATTTTTTAATCTGTTGCCATTTTAATACTTAATTGTAATACAATATATGGTCTACATCCCTCTTTTCCTGAAACGAGATCCGTGCCCAGTAGTGGGACAATTTTTTTTTCTCACTGCTGGGCGCTTATTAGGGTATAAAGATTTTTTATAAGATTTATATTGCAAACGAACATGAAGTCTATCTGATGGTTAGTGGTGACTGACGCCCATAGGAATCTATAACCAACTGTGTACAGAAATGGGTTTTTACCTAAGTGGATCACACATGCGTTATCTCTCCTAACTGTTGCTTCAAACGTAAGTCAGCCAGTAGCACTACCATGAGTTGGCATAGAAACGCCACTATAGAAATTGTTAATAGAAAACTATTGTCATTTTGCTAGTGAATAACATAACTACTATCGTTACGGTATTTCTTGACAACGTCTGTCAAATTAATGACTCATGGGACCGAATTTGTATGGCAATAGATCATAATGACATTCGCTAGCGATTTGATTTCGATAGGTTTTTTACGTTACGAGTGGCTCACACTACGGAATTTAGTTCTACGAGTAACCACCAGAGGCGCTGTACAATTTTTCATACATTTATTTTACGCAGTCGCTAGCGAGTAATACTTTTGTAAACTCATGGTAGTGCAACTGCCTTCAAAACCTTCCACTGAAACGCGTAATGAACACAGCTTCACGCAAGTAATGGGTGTGCCAATGATGTAGATCTCTAGTCAAACCATACTGGTTGTACTTCCTGTGTAATATTAAAAAAATAGTCCCTTTAAGGTAAATAATGATCTTTGTTTTTATTTTAAATCCACCATACAGAAATAAGAAAGAAGCGTTAATTAAGTAGGTATTGTATTCATCGGAATAACCGATGAAATAAATTATATTTTAATAGAATTTTATAGACAATGCTACGAGCTACGAGACTGTTTCCGTAGCTGTAGCACGTGTAAATGTATGCGAATCTACCTACCTGTACCTTTACCAGGAGTTTTTCCGTTTCGACAAATATGACTGTTATGGTATTTGTTTACGTATTAGCCCATACAAATTCCAATCAGCGCCCCTAGCGGATTGTGTCAGAACTAGGAAATCGTATGGGCCAAAACGTAAACAAATACCAAAACAGTCATATTTCTCGAAACGTAAAAACTCCTGGTAAGGGTACTGGAAGTAGTAACCCATATTGCATGTGAAATACCATTTCAATTTTAATTGCATATTACTTAATATACTTAGTGTGCTATTTCAATTTCCCTTGCCTTGTTGCAGGTTTGTCGTAGACGAAGCATACTTCATAGTTTTTATCAAAAGATTTATTAAGGTTATAAGTTTTGCTTTTTTTTTCGTACCTAGTTTATTTATGCCCGTTAGTAATCGTTCCGTCCGTTAGTAAAAGTTCGTGACTTTTGGAAATTCGAATTAAAAGTTCAGATTTTGTTAGACGTTTGCCTAACAAATGACAATTGCAAATGAACTTATATGATTGTTTACAATGGGTTTAAAATTCATTTATTTTTGTTTCATTTTTACTTGAGTTAATACTTTCTAAAAATGCAGTTAAAATTCGTAATTTAATATTTATGACAATATATACCTGCCTGTATATGATAGGTGTGATAGACAGACACATATTCTCGCAAGTTACAACACTAAACACATACAAATATCCCTTCTGACGTACTTTAAGTAAGAAATACGCCATTTTTGCAACTGATACGTGGCTCGATAAGCGAACATTTAGCCGTCTGCTATAGCTAATGTCTATCTACATAAAATTTGCACTGCTTCAGGTTGTTCAGGTCTAGGTCATAGCTTAGATACCGTTTTAGTCACGAATAGCATGAGTGCATTTAAAATTACATAGTTTTACAAGCGTACTAAATATATTTATAATAATTTAACAAGCCGACAATTTTTAATAATCTATATAGTTATATTTGTGACATTATGAATTTGTACGTATAACTATTTATAAAATTAAATGTGGATAATACGTTACAGTACAATTAAATTAGGTGCGAAAATTAAATGATACATTTATTTTAGTACATAATTAAAAGTATGAACAATGAACATGTTGTGTAACATTTTCTATCGATAAAAATTTCTATTTATTTAAAACTTACACTTATTATTAATAACTTATTATTAATAACTTCATAACTGACAAATACAGGACTACATTTTAATTTACATCAGTTTTAATATTGCTTTATTGAAATGAAAGCTAACTTAATTATACTCATGCATGTTTTTGAATGCATTTCGAAAAAGACGCATGCAATGCTCGTGTCAACCCCGCCTATACGTGTACACACGATGCGAACACTGTAGTTTTTAGGTCGGCCCCTTTGAATCCACATTTTCCGACGACTGCTCTTAGAGTGTTTGTGAAAAACATGAAGTAGGTACGACATCAGACGGTAGTGTTAACTTATACTTCCTGTGACATTACCGTAATTATCTACAGGCAGTTAAAAAGGATTTATATAGCGTTGTTATCTTGAGTAAATTCTTTTAATAAAGGGAACAAATACTTACCTATGTAGGATGTTAAATTATTAAAAATATCGGTAAGCCCCTTTGATCACTAATAAGAACGTAAGCCCCAACTAAAACAAGTATCTTCTAAGTAATTCAAAATGAGTTTTGTAAGCTTAAGAATTTCTTTTGCCTTCTCCATGACAACGATATCTTATGAGGAGACGGACTCTGTAAATTGTTATTGACAATAATCGCTCTACATAACGAAAAATATTGCCTTTGTTTTATTTATTTAGAAATATTACTATACCGACAATGTTTTGAAGTAAGATATTACTTATATAACTGTTGTATGATAAATTATTTTATTTAATTTCCTATATACATAGAGACCTAGTACTGAAACTAAACATTGTATTAACTATATTAAGTTTTATCGTGCCTACACAAAAAGTAAAAATCTATTTAAAATGTTAACAAGCTTAATTAATTCATTTAGTAAAAATTACCCATTACATAAGCCTACCTTGACACATAATGTTACTTATACGATTTATACGTTATACTCAATGTTGATGTGTATTTATATTTAAAACTCTATTGAAACATTAAGCCAGTTTACGCGATAATACTTATAATTATAAAAATATTGCTTATGTCTGGATTCTGGTATAAAGACTCTTGGCTGCTTTTGCATTTGTAATTTTAAAGCGTCTTTAAATTCGATAAACCCTAAACTCTGGCTTTCCGTACGAGATATAATTTAGATACGGCAATGTTTTGATAGGCATCACGACGTAATCGTCTTCCTCTGTTGTTTTATTTTCTTATCTTTATAATTTTATTTTGATTAAAACAGTTAAAAGCTTCATAATAGTAACCTCGTACTTAATTCTTAGACTAGTTATATTGACTAGGGTTCGCTCAGTCAGCAAAATTAGATCATAACCATAAATATTTTTTATATTGACAAGACTAAAACTACCGAACAAAAATTAAGAAAATCTGATGCTATGAAAGAAGTTTCTGAACTATTTTGCCTTATTTTACAAATTACTTAAGTAATGATTTTAAAAAAGTTACAACGGAATGTATATATCTACGAAAAAAATGCCATCTCCGTTATCTTTTTTAAAAGCTTCTATCATAGCGTCAATGGCGCGTGGTGTGAGCTTTCTTCCCTATTCCGTGGGTGTTAGAATTATTATTTTGAAACTTCCGGCGTGAGCATTTTCTGATGATATGCCAAACATTCGTAGCATACAGAACAGTACCCTCATTTTTTTTTACAACGTTACAAAGTTTTATTAACTTGCTTTGCGTATTATTTGTTTTGTAAATAATTTTCACTACTTTCCCGATGAGCCAGACACTTTCAACCATATACAAGATACCGTTGAAAATATTTGAAAATAAAAATAAAATCATTTTTTTTAATGTGCGTGAATGGCAAAATCCCAAACTAAACGAAAAGCGTCATTAAAACAACATAATTATATTTTTAAAATACCGACTTCCCTGGCCGGTAATCGAAAAAGTTCATTTTAAAAAGATAAGTTACGTCCTGTATTTTTACACCGTGGGATAGTGTGTACCTAAATCAAATGAGTAATTTTAAGAAAAACATTTTTTTCATAATCGGACTAAAAGCTTATTTTTCGCAAAAATATTATTTTCAAGATACTCACCACATTTTGATAACGAACTAAAACATAGAAAATAAATTTAAATGAAAAGCGTGTGACGCATACGATATAGAATAGTTATAACTCCCACTCAGTTCACATTATTTGCAGTAAAGGTTTTATATAATGTTTACAATGCATCATTTTTGTGTCGGATCCGCCACACATTAATTAAATTAATTTTCTATATTTAGTCTGTTATAATGTGTTAAGATAAGCACTAAGTACATAAAAATGTAACTATAATTAATTTTTACTAAGTAAGGGTTTTTATACACTACGTTGGTAACATGGACAATGAAGACAAACGGAATGGCTTATGTCCTCATGACCGGAGAGACATGTCACGTTACGAGCATGGGTAGAGCTAAGCACGATTTATATTAAATAATCCTTTGGAAATGGATGATACTATTGTACTAAAGAAACACCTTCATCAGACTTATTTCTAGTCATTTACATATGTTTTCAGGGTTTAGTAATTTGTATTTAATAATAAAAGTAAAAAAAAATAAACGTTTATGAATGACAAAACCGCCATAAATGTACAAAAATAAATAATAGTTAAAAAAAGACTAAAAAGCATGATGCTAATCGAACTAAGAGTAGAAAATATTTTTTTTGGGTTGCTTGATATTTTAAATGTTACAATCATTCTATTGGATATCTATGAGATAATAGTTGTGGACCGCCGTAAAATGCACCCACGTTTTTAACTCTGAATTGAATTATTATTTTAATAACTTGAATTTTATAAAAAAAATATTTTGAGGCGATTCATTATGATTGTTGTTCAATGTTCTACTACTGTAATATTAAACTCTTTGTCATTAAAAAAAAATGTGAGCCGTCACGGGACGCCTGGCAGGTGTGAAACATCGACATTATTTTGTAAAAGTAATATGCAGAAAAGAACATATTGTGATAGGAACTAAATATGTCATAATGATAAAATAAAATATTAAGATTTTTTTCCAGATAACGATGACTATTTATTGAATAAACATTTATTTTCATTACATACAAAAATTTACGAATTTATTTCAAATCGTGACTACTTAATTCGTTTAATCAGTGACTTCGGTAATAGTTTGCGCATGGCGACGCGTCGCCACACCGTACACACTACTGCATATAGACTGTATATATATACCATCGGCATGCGTCGCCACGCCAGAAATCGGTTTTACGTGCGGCTATAGATGTTTCACATCAAAAATTCTAGTTTTTAGTTTAGCAATAAAAGCTTGTTTTTTCGTTTTTTAAATCCTTTATTTATTTTTAATTTTTTAGTCCGTGACAAACTCATAAATTGGGGAATTAATTAATCTATTAAGGATAATGGGAAACTGTTATTGTTATTGCATTGTCATCGGTCCTTGATACGTGTGCAAAATTTAAAATTGTCAGAGTTGTTGAAATTGGTGAAAATTGAGCTCAAAGATTCCGTTACATACATACATACATACATAGTTCCATTCATAGATACAACCCAAGCGAATGAAAGCGTGTTTAAAAAAATTAATACGTGAAGCACAACTACACATTTTATTTTAATTGAAAAGTAAATTGTCTATGGACAGCAGATAAATAATAAAAAAATAAAGCACGAAAGATTCCTGCTTTTATATTCTTAAAGGTAAAAAATAACTAACGAGTACATGGAACTGAAATGACGCGCCGAATGACCTATATTAAAATGATAGTAGAGTTTTATCGCTACCCATGTACAGATATGATATACATAAAATCTATAATTTCAAAATGGCTACCGTAAGCTTACTTAGCTATTTAGTATATAGATATATAATAATATGAATTTATTTTTAACTTTGTATACGGGAACAATCTAGCAAAATACATAATATTTTCTCCGTATTTGCTTTTCTCTTTAGCCCGTTGATAAACGATTGTTAGTAAGGGTAGCTCAGTTGATATGGTCTGATTTAGAGTCATGGTTAAAACATATGTAGTTGGCGTTACCAGCGGTCCTCGCCCTCATATCTACCTACTCGTCACACTTGAAAGAAAGCGGTCAACATTTCTAAGAGACAGGTACTTAGATAAACGTTGGGCTATTTCTCTACTACATTTATTTATATTATTTAGAAGTAAACTACCAGTATTATAGAAAGTATTATAACGTAGCACTATTATTTTTTTGTAATGAATTATAAAATACTTATCTAATACATAAATACGGATTCGAAAATAATAACGATTTTGAAATATTCTCTGATTTTCTCTATTAAGGTTGAATGTATTATTTGCTTCAATATTATCGCATAGGTTATTCTAATAAGTATTTGTCGCACTTATAATTACGACCAAGTAAAAGCAAATCGTTCAGATTCGTATCAAATTTACATTTAATATTCAAATTCAATAATTGCAATAATGAAGTAATATTATTTGTTTGTACCAATACATGAAATGAATTTTACGTATTAATATGTCGTAAACTAAAATAAACAAATAAATGTATTTGCCTGCGAAACGTTCGCACATACATACCAATACTAGAATGATCTATAACTTTTCCCATCAAAATATTTATCAAAGAAACAATTCTAGACAGTTGTATTCGTTTTATAAATAAATGATAACTTTACTCTTATAGGAACATTTCGAGCCGAAATATTTATGGGTGTAGCTTAGCGGAGTTCACACAAGTCGATCAGTCAGTAGTTAAGTGCCGTGTTCTTTGTAGGGATGGCAATCTGAGATCGATTATTCGAAGAATCGATCTTTTGGGCCAAAAAATCGATTTATTTTAGTAATGCATTGATTCAGTTAAGCGATCTTTCATCCTAGAAAATCGAAAGTCGATCTTTTCGAAGTTGGATGGCTTACGTATTTCAGTGTTGTCATCTTTTTGCACTTCGATTCAAATCGATTCAAGAATCGTTCTTTTTCGGAAAGAATCGCCATCCCTAGTCCTTTGCTGCTACATGACGGCCGCTATATTTCTCGAGACCAAGACGGGAGGCTTCCAAACCAATTAACAATTAAGTAGTGGGAAAATGAACACGGTTCTCTTCTTGTTTTGTACAAATGCGGGAATTTGTTTTCCTGTGTGGTTAGGTAGCAACTCATCAGTAGGTACCAATTTGATTATTTAGAAACGAATTTGTAAGTAGTGAAAAGTTGCAATACTTATTTAAGTCTTTAGGATTAAAACAAAATGAAAATGAATAATAAAAAATAAGATTGTACTAAAATACTAGTTACGTACCTACATTGTATACATTTGGCTACATTTAGATCGTAGGCTGAAGGGTTGTATTTCGACGCTCTTTTAGAAATAAATTATTAAATAGTAAGTACTTAGTACTTATGTTTAAGAATTCTGGCAAAATCATGTTGGAAATTAGAATCTTCGTTCATTCATGATAAGACAGGCAAGTCTAAAATGCCGTAATAAGAGAGATTAAAATATCACACTCTTTTGCGTGCTAACAAACATTGTATGCAATTAGGTATGTGTTGCACTTCCTAACCGGCATCACACATGTCGCGATAAAATATGTCCTTTACTCATATAAAACGAAGAATAACATTTTATGGAAGTTGTAGAAAATAGTGTCCATGTCACACTTTGTAGTATAATGTAGAGGACGTAATAACGTTCCTTTTTATTACCTACTTATATTTTATCTTTCAGTGATTGTCTGATTTCCGTCAAAATCAGTCGTGTCGCTCGCGTGCTCCAATTAAGAGCAGAAAGTGCATACGAATCATAACATTGTCGCCGCGCCGCCGGCCGCGCCGCGTTCGTGCGATGACCCAGTTAAAGTGCAAGGTGTTATAACCGATTATTTTATTTATAATATTAAGGTGCAGCTACACTTGTCGTAAGTATGGCTAAGCAATCCCCTATAAAATTAAAAACAGAAACGGAACATATGCTCTATGAAGCATATATGAAAGAAAAAGCTGAGAGAGAAAATCTTGAAAGTATAATTAACGACTTTAAGAGTCAAATAGCCCAATTACAGCAAGAAATCGCAGAGCTAAAAGCAGAAAAAAATACCACGAGGAATGAGAATACTCCCAATGAGCAGCCTACTCGTTCGGTAACATACACTACTGATGAGGAAGATCTTGCGAAAGAAACGGAGTGGATTAGACAAAAAAGCAGAAAAAAGAGGAAATTAGCGACATCACCCACTTCAATAGAACAAGACTCCGGTGAGAAAAAGGAGCCCGAAAGAGAAAAACCTAAAAAACTACCCCCACCACCACCCATTATAGTGGATGGCATAAAAAACTACCAGACATTCTACGATTTCCTGACTCAACATGTTGGTAACACATTCAACGTTAAAATGTTGAGTAAGGAAACAGTAAAGATTAATACAAGCAATGAAGACAGCTACAGGACACTGACAAAAAATCTGTCAGAGAACAAAATACTCTGGCACTCGTTTGAAAACAAACGCGAGAGGCCAATACGAGTCATTGCTAAAAAATTACACCATACATGCGAACCTACAAGAATAGTGGAAGACTTATTAGAAAAAGGATACAAGATTGTGGAAGCTACAAACAAGTTAAGATGGAAGAACAAAGAACCACTTAATATGTTTATGCTTACCTTTAAACATGAAGAAAACATAAGTAATGTGTACAATATAAAATCCATTTTAGGTTGCAAAGTAGAAATAGAACCACTGAAAACTCCAAAGTTAATTCCTCAATGTAAGAGGTGCCAAAACTATGGTCATACACATAAATACTGCGCAAGAGAACCAAGATGTGTCAAATGCACTGGCAAACATCTTACCACGGACTGTCAAAAACCGTCAGACGCTAAAGCTAAATGTATCCACTGTGGTGAAGCTCATCCCGCGAGTTATAGAGGTTGTATCGTAGCAAAAGAGATGCAAAAGATGAAAAATAAAAGCCAAAAGAAACTAACAAACCCTGAAAACCGTCAAACAATTTCAGAACAAAGAAATCCAGAAGCTACTGAGAAAAAAACACTTTTGAAATAAACCAAAAAAACAATAATAAATCTTATGCTCAAGCAGCAGCAGCTAACAAGAAGGTACAACAACAATCAACCTCAAATAAGAGTAAAGAAACTGATGATAAATTAGGTCAAATTCTAAAGTTTATGACTACATTTAACGAACGGCTTAATAAACTAGAGAAAAATATTATTAAACATAGTAATAAATTATAATGGGTCGCATACTAAAGATAATGACATGGAACGCCAACGGACTACAGCAACATCAGAGCGAACTTCAAGTAGTCCTAGACACAAAAAATATAGATATCTGCTTAATTTCGGAAACACATTTCACCTCACAGTCACACATAAAATTCAAAGGATATGCAATATATCACGCAATCCATCCAGACAATTGTGCTAGAGGTGGAAGTGCTGTTATTATCAAAGATAATCTGTTTCATTATGAACAATTTAAACACGAAGAACATGATATCCAATCAGTGGCTATTGGTGTCGAAACTAAGGACTACCATATAACTATTGCAGCAATTTATTGCCCACCTAGATATTCAATAAAAAAAGAGAAGTACATACAATTTTTAAATAAATTTAACGAAAAATTCATCTTGGGTGGTGATTTTAATGCCAAGAATGTCTATTGGGGTTCGAGGTTAACAACTCCTAAAGGCAAAGAATTATTCAATGCCTTGAAACATTTGAAATGTGAAGTTATATCAACAGGACAACCTACATACTGGCCAACTGATCCTAATAAAGTTCCTGACCTGATAGATTTCTTTATATATAAGAAAATATCAGGAAGTCTCATGAGCGTTGAGGGTTCATACGATATGAGCTCGGACCATTCGCCAATCATACTAACACTGCATCAAAGCTTTGTACATCGAAATAGCCAGCTCGGCCTAGTGAATAAGCATACAGATTGGGAAAGTTTTAAGGTGGATCTCACACGTAATATAAACTTGCACGTTCCACTTAAAACTCCCGAACAAATAGACGAAGAAGTGGGTGGATTTGTTAAAATTATCCAACATTCAGCCTGGAAAAATACACCACAAGCTAGAGTGAGAGTCACGCGTCCAACGTATACAAGGGAAATACTTGTCCTTATAAAGGAAAAACGGCGACAAAGGAGAAGGTGGCACCAAACGAGGTCTCCCGAAGACAAAAAACATCTGAACAACCTCACAAAAACACTTAGGAGAAAAATTAATCAATTTAATAACGATACCCTAAAAACCTATTTATCAAGCTTAAACAATGATCGCAGCACAGACTACTCACAGTGGAAAGCAACCAAAGGTTTGAAACGACCTATCAAGCAAATTCCCCCAATTCCACGAAGACCACGAACCACGAGACTCAGCAACAGAAGATCCGATTCCATTTATTGATTGTTTAGTGTTTTTAATACATAACCCGAGGCGCTTTGCACATGGTACCGAAATAAAGTTGCAAGCGCTTGCACAATCCAACAACACCCTTACAGGTTGAAAGTTTCCCCAACTATCTTTTATAAGAACCTTAGCTGTAGAAAACAAGATTGTACTTTTACCACCGACAGAAGTTAAAACAATATTACTCGGTTGTGCATTATTATTAATGGAACTAACAACTTCAGTATCAGGTTGGGAATTGCTATCAGCGGACGGTGTAACCGATTTTTTAAAATGTAACAATGTGTTATGTGAACACCCACATACACCACAACTTATAGGGACTCGACAACTTTTTACCCTATGAGTTTTCGAAAAGCAACGGATACAAAGATTTTTATTTTTAATGAATTTAAATCGAGAATCTATATCTAAATTTAGAAAATTCTTACATGATGAAAGACTATGTTGGCCAGTACAAAAGTCACAAGTCACTCCCGACACGACAAATGAGGATTTGGACTTTTTAAAGTTACTTGGTTTCGGTTCTTTTGATATTCCTACATTACTTAATATTGGGTTCGGAGTTACCTCACTTAATGCCCTAACTTGTTTCTCAACAAAATCCTGAACTTGAGTGAACTCTGGTATCTCATCTGAATTAAATTCTAATTGAAATGATTCTTTTGTGGCCCGATCTAATTTTGACCAAAATAAATGGAACAACATGAAGTTCTTATCTGGTAATCCAAACTTTTCCAAAACACTTAAATTCTCCACAAAAATTCTATGAACACGCTCAAGTTCTACAGCTGATTTTGTTTTCACTGGCTCACATGACAACAACTTTTGATAATAGGAGGCCGTTATATAGCGCTTCTTATTATAATATTTATTAAGTGTATCATACGCGTCTATATAATTTTCATCCGTGAGTGGAAAGTTCCTGATTAAATCATACGCTTTATTTTCGACACAAGTTAACAAGTAATGTAACTTTTCCACATTAGGAATATTTCTATTATGGATCAACGACTCAAATAATTGTTTAAAAGATAACCAATTTTCTAGCTTACCATCGAATGGCTTAATGTTAATTTTAGGCAGCTTAGCAAAACCCGAAACTACTTCTTGTTTAATCTGACGGTCACTATTTAAATGCCGCAGACGGGCCAAAACACTTCTAAATTTTGTATCAAATGATGCAGTTACACCAATTTCAGACTGGCGTTGGGCAGCACTTAATGAACGCAATAAATTTATTTGCGCTTTATGGAATTCATTTGAAAGTTCCCTAAGGTCCTCCTCAACGCAGCCTGTCATATCCGATCCCGCTATATACTCCAATCGCATCATACTGTAATCCCGGGCAATCCTATTAACGTCCCCATCACTTGCGCCACTTTCGTTGCTCCCAGTAGACATTGTCATTAATTGATATAAGTTTATAAACTTAACGAAATCGACAACAATAGCAAATAATTGCAATGTCACTGACAGCTGACTTCGACACAATAATACGTCAAAGTCTAATACAATTTGACAGTATTGACAATATGACCAACGACAAATAAATATGGCGCAATGCAATACTGACAACCAACGACTAAAAATAGCGCAAAGATGGCGGGACCTAAGTACAACTAACAAAGTGATGAGTTGTAAAGAATCACACCCACCCTCAACATAAAATGTTAATCGACAAAACGAAAATTACGAAATTTTATAGAAATGCAATACAAAATAGCAAATCTAATACGAAATACGACACGAAACGACAAATTTAGAAGCCACTTTACGTAAATGTTCGTTCCTTTAGCGAAATACGACACGATAAAATTAATTTCAATGTTCGTTATGTTCGGTCGACGGAAAATAGCAAAAATGGTGTTTAGGACGATGGAACAATTAAGATCCGCCGAAGTGACCAAAAATGTGGTGAATTCGTCTCGAAGACCAAAAATGTTAAACATACATCCGGCACGATGGCCAAAATGTTAAATTCGGCTCCGAGACCGAAAATATTAAGATTTCCGCGGCCGTTAGAACAAATAAGGAACCGAATGTTCCTCTCTTCGATGGACAAGATGATCGTGTCCCGAAGAAGGTTAAGTGGACTGTATATACGAAAAATAAGATGCAAAGTGCTATAGGGTCACGCACTCACCTGCTGCTGATGGGCGCAGCCTCTTGTACTAGGTATAAGGCACCTTCAACTCACCCTAAGCTCGAGCTAGCTAGTCTTACCTCGGAATGGTCTACCGGTTACCTCTACCTTCTTCCTATTCTCACGTGGCGTCGATCTTACAGCACGTTGCACCGCGAACAATGAAGTTAACGCGAATTTAAAGGAAACGCTACGAATACGAAGAGTGGCTTCTACTTCGGAGTATAACTAAAACGACAAATATGCGCGAGCGCGACCGACGACTCCGAAGCTTCTCGAACAAGTTTTATCCCGGTGGCGGCATACACCACCGCGAACGAGACGACGACAACGACACTACAACGAACTATTTCAAACTATAAATCTCTATGCTTTTAATCCTACAGATTAAAATTAATACCAACGACAGATAATTAATACGTAGAACCATAGACAAAACTGAACATACCGCCCACCTAAATACTACGTATTTACGAAAACAACAAAAATTACTTAACCTACGACAAGAAAAAGTTACGTTTAAACGTAACTAGTTATACAAAGGTAGAGGACAAACTTTAACGACTGGCCTTTTATACTCGCCAGACGTTGTCCTAACACTAACTACTCTACAAACACCATCCGAGCCTGGGTGTAGAGCTGTAACCCTACCTAACTTCCATTCCAATGGATTAACCGTCTCATTTACTATCAAAACCAAAGTTCCTATTTTAATTCCTGAGCTAGTTTTGTCCCATTTAGCCTTTTGTTGTAGGGTATGTAGGTATTCACGATACCACCGTCTCCAGAAGTCTTGATGCATTTTTCGGATAAGCTTCCAGCGCTGGGTGACAGGTATAACCTGTTCGACTAGATTTTCTTCGGGAAGCATCGACAAGGGTTCTAAAGTTAAGAAATGTCCCGGCGTTAAAGCAACGAGATCATTCGCATCAGAGCTGAGAGGGGTTAAAGGTCGGGAGTTGAGCATCGCCTCTATCTGAGCCAAGACAGTATAGAACTCTTCGAAAGTCAATCTTTGTTTACCAATGACACGAGAAAGGTGAGTTTTCACCGACTTAATTCCAGCTTCAGCTAGACCGTTGAAATGAGGACTGCCAGGAGGATTAAACGAGAACTTTATTTCCCGGCCTTCCGCAGCCTGCTTCATGATAGAGCCAAGGTAGTTACTAGCACCTACAAATTTCTTCCTTGGTCAGAAACGATGTTACTACAACGACCACGACGAGCAATGAATCTCTGCAAGGCAGCAAGGAAAGCGTCAGTAGAAAGTTCGGAAGCCAACTCTATATGAACCGCCTTGGTAGAGGTACAGACGAACACGCAAATGTACCCTTTATACGTCCTCACACCACGTCCACGACTAAGAGCAATGTCGAATGGTCCCCCGTAATCGACAGCTACACTAGAAAAAGGCTTGATTTGAGACACACGAAACGAAGGTAAATTCCCCATCAAAGGAACTGACGTAGGTTTTGGATTAACACGAAAACACCTTATACACCCAGAGACTACGGAGCGAATAGCCCGTTTGGGCGACAGAATCCAAAAATCTTGCGAAAGTAAATTTTGTAGAGTTTGAGCACCAGGATGCATAAATTTCTTATGGTACTCATCGATAATAAGAGATGTTAATCTATGATTACGAGGTAAAAGAATAGGATGTCTAACGGTAAACTCTACATTAGCGTTAGCTAACCGACCGCCCACCCTCAAAATACCCGCGTCATCAACGAAAGGAGACAATTTACGCAAGGCTTTGGGTAGCGAATTAGGCGAACCTTTACTTAGACAATCCAATTCAAACGAAAACGACTCTACTTGTGCTTGCTTTATGAGCAACTCAAAAGCTTGACGTAGCTCACAAGGCTGTAATGCACCGACAAATTTATTTTTATAATTTCTCAAATTATGAGCGAAACGAAAACAAAATGACAAAACACGCTTTACTTTCGAAAGCGACGAAAAACGATTTAACAAATCGCTAACGAGATTCACCTTTTCCGGTGACAGAAGGCTAAGAATCCTTTGTTCTTCTGCGATAGAGTCTGTGTCCTGTTCTACCAATAATGAAGAAGGCCAATCATTCTCTGGCTCTACAAGCCATGAAGGGCCCTTCCACCACATGGAACAGTCAACGAGGTCAGCTGGAAGCGTACCACGAGAACCAATATCAGCAGCATTCGAACTAGAGCTCACGTGACGCCAATGGTCAGGAGCTACTCTACTCTGAATGTGGCTGACTCTATTCGCCACAAACGTTTTCCACTTGGATGGACAAGATTTAATCCAAGCCAAAGTGACAGTAGAGTCAGACCATGCGTAAAGTTCTTCAACTGCATGAAATGGTTTTAAAGCCTCTACCACTGATTCCATTAAAGTAGATAACAAGACAGCAGCTAAAAGTTCCAATCTTGGAATCGACAATTTTCGCAAAGGCGCGACTTTCGACTTTGCGCAACAAAAATGAACGGATGTAGAGCCATCCGCCTCAACGACACGAAAGAATGTGACAGCACAATACCCACGTTCTGAAGCGTCACAGAAGCCATGCAACTGTAACGACACGAAAGAATTTACCATACGCCGAGGAATGGTAATCGAAACTAACGACGACAATTGAGACTTAAATCGCAACCACTCGTGTGCAATGTGAGGTGGCACATTATCGTCCCATGAAACTCCCGAAGTCCAAAGAAGTTGCATAAGATATTTAGCATAAAACGTAATCGGCGCTAGAAATCCCAAAGGGTCATAAATCCGCGCAATATGGGAGAGTATGGTACGTTTGGTGCACCTAGAATCATCGGGGTTGACGACACGAAATCTAAAATCATCCGATTGCGGATGCCATAAAAGTCCCAAAATTTTTAAGGAGAGGTCTGACATCTCTTCGAAATGTTTAAATTCTTCTGAGTATAAGTCGGAAGATGGAAGATTAACGAAAAACTCACTACAATTAGATGTCCACTTTCTTAAATGGAAACCACCAGACGACAAAATTTTGGTGAGTTCCGAGCGCAATTGCAGAGCTTGCTCTACCGAGTCAGCGCCCGACACGATATCATCGACATAAATGTCTCTACTAAGAACTGTAGAAGCAGCCGGAAGTTCTTGGGTAGAGTCTTCTGCTAGTTGAGCGATCGCACGAAGAGCCTGAAACGGTGCAGATGATACGCCATAAGTGACCGTGCGAAGCCTATAGTCACGTATAGGACCGTCAGCAGATGGGCGCCACAGAATGCGTAGGTACTCGGTGTCATCTCTACAAACCAAGATTTGTCTATACATCTGTTTGACGTCACCAGTAAAAACGACAGCATGCCAACGGAACCGAATAAGTAAATCGAAAATATTAGTTTGCAGTTTAGGCCCAGCAAGTAGCGTATCATTCAAAGACAATCCATTAGCATCTCTACAACTTGCATCGAACACAGTACGAAGTGGGGTGCTAACAGAATCTGGTCGCAATACTCCGTGATGAGGGATATAATAAAACTTCCCAACGCTTGAAGTCGGGGGATCCACCTGCTCCATATGACCGGCAACCTCATACTCATTCATGAACCGAACGTAGGCATCTCTAAATTCAACATCTATATTAAGTCTTCGCTCGAGAGAGAGAAATCTTTTTAAAGCAATTTCACGGGAATGTGAGAATGATGGCTTTACTGCAGGATTCATGAATGGAAGAGGCACCACAAATCTACCATCATCGTTACGACTATAATTATTAGTGAAATAATTTTCACAGGCTTGATCCTCCTTCGAAAGGATTTTACAGACAGGAGTGCGAACCTCTTCTGTTTCCCAGAATCTTTTTAAAGTGTTATCTAATTTTATATTTGATAAATAAGAGTTATCGACGAAAAAACAATCACTCTGTTTACCATTACGACAGTTGTGTGTGTGATCTACCTCACACTCACCCATTAGAATCCAACCAAATATAGTATTTAGAGCCTTTGGTTGTCCCGGCTTCCCTCGTCTCAGACCAGGTATGAGAGATGAAGCAAATATATCCGCATTCAATAGCATGTCAATAGCCCCTGGACGAGCGAAGTCTGGATCAGCCAAAGGTAAATTCCTAATATGTGACCAACCACAAAAATCAACAAAATGTGCAGGTTGGTCACTACATATCGACGACAAAACAAAAGCTTCAAACTTAAAATCGATTTTATTTGAGTTATAGGATTTTATTTCACAACATAGTGAACCACGAGACTCAGCAACAGAAGATCCGATTCCATTTATTGATTGTTTAGTGTTTTTAATACATAACCCGAGGCGCTTTGCACATGGTACCGAAATAAAGTTGCAAGCGCTTGCACAATCCAACAACACCCTTACAGGTTGAAAGTTTCCCCAACTATCTTTTATAAGAACCTTAGCTGTACAAAACAAGATTGTACTTTTACCACCGACAGAAGTTAAAACAGTATTACTCAGTTGTGCATTATTATTAATGGAACTAACAACTTCAGTATCAGGTTGGGAATTGCTATCAGCGGATGGTGTAACCGATTTTTTAAAATGTAACAATGTGTTATGTGAACACCCACATACACCACAACTTATAGGGACTCGACAAGTTTTTACCCTATGAGTTTTCGAAAAGCAACGGATACAAAGATTTTTATTTTTAATGAATTTAAAACGAGAATCTATATCTAAATTTAGAAAATTCTTACATGATGAAAGACTATGTTGGCCAGTACAAAAGTCACAAGTCACTCCCGACACGACAAATGAGGACTTTTTAAAGTTACTTGGTTTCGGTTCTTTTGATATTCCTACATTACTTAATATTGGGTTTGGAGTTACCTCACTTAATGCCCTAACTTGTTTCTCAACAAAATCCTGAACTTGAGTGAACTCTGGTATCTCATCTGAATTAAATTCTAATTGAAATGATTCTTTTGTGGCCCGATCTAATTTTGACCAAAATAAATGGAACAACATGAAGTTCTTATCTGGTAATCCAAACTTTTCCAAAACACTTAAATTCTCCACAAAAGTTCTATGAACACGCTCAAGTTCTACAGCTGATTTTGTTTTCACTGGCTCACATGACAACAACTTTTGATAATAGGAGGCCGTTATATAGCGCTTCTTATTATAATATTTATTAAGTGTATCATACGCGTCTATATAATTTTCATCCGTGAGTGGAAAAGTTCCTGATTAAATCATACGCTTTATTTTCGACACAAGTTAACAAGTAATGTAACTTTTCCACATTAGGAATATTTCTATTATGGATCAACGACTCAAATAATTGTTTAAAAGATAACCAATTTTCTAGCTTACCATCGAATGGCTTAATGTTAATTTTAGGCAGCTTAGCAAAACCCGAAACTACTTCTTGTTTAATCTGACGGTCACTATTTAAATGCCGCAGACGGGCCAAAACACTTCTAAATTTTGTATCAAATGATGCAGTTACACCAATTTCAGACTGGCGTTGGGCAGCACTTAATGAACGCAATAAATTTATTTGCGCTTTATGGAATTCATTTGAAAGTTCCCTAAGGTCCTCCTCAACGCAGCCTGTCATATCCGATTCCGCTATATACTCCAATCGCATCATACTGTAATCCCGGGCAATCCTATTAACGTCCCCATCACTTGCGCCACTTTCGTTGCTCCCAGTAGACATTGTCATTAATTGATATAAGTTTATAAACTTAACGAAATCGACAACAATAGCAAATAATTGCAATGTCACTGACAGCTGACTTCGACACAATAATACGTCAAAGTCTAATACAATTTGACAGTATTGACAATATGACCAACGACAAATAAATATGGCGCAATGCAATACTGACAACCAACGACTATTAATAAAAATAGCGCAAAGATGGCGGGACCTAAGTACAACTAACAAAGTGATGAGTTGTAAAGAATCACACCCACCCTCAACATAAAATGTTAATCGACAAAACTAAAATTACGAAATTTTATAGAAATGCAATACAAAATAGCAAATCTAATACGAAATACGACACGAAACGACAAATTTAGAAGCCACTTTACGTAAATGTTCGTTCCTTTAGCGAAATACGACACGATAAAATTAATTTCAATGTTCGTTATGTTCGGTCGACGGAAAATAGCAAAAATGGTGTTTAGGACGATGGAACAATTAAGATCCGCCGAAGTGACCAAAAATGTGATGAACATACATCCGGCACGATGGCCAAAAATGTGGTGAATTCGTCTCGAAGACCAAAAATGTTATGCATTCGGCTCCGAGACCGAAAATATTAAGATTTCCGCGGCCGTTAGAACAAATAAGGAACCGAATGTTCCTCTCTTCGATGGACAGGATGACCGTGTCCCGAAGAAGGTTAAGTGGACTGTATATACGAAAAATAAGATGCAAAGTGCTATAGGGTCACGCACTCACCTGCTGCTGATGGGCGCAGCCTCTTGTACTAGGTATAAGGCACCTTCAACTCACCCTAAGCTCGAGCTAGCTAGTCTTACCTCGGAATGGTCTACCGGTTACCTCTACCTTCTTCCTCTTCTCACGTGGCGTCGATCTTACAGCACGTTGCACCGCGAACAATGAAGTTAACGCGAATTTAAAGGAAACGCTACGAATACGAATAGTGGCTTCTACTTCGGAGTATAACTAAAACGACAAATATGCGCGAGCGCGACCGACGACTCCGAAGCTTCTCGAACAAGTTTTATCCCGGTGGCGGCATACACCACCGCGAACGAGACGACGACAACGACACTACAACGAACTATTTCAAACTATAAATCTCTATGCTTTTAATCCTACAGATTAAAATTAATACCAACGACAGATAATTAATACGTAGAACCATAGACAAAACTGAACAAAAGATAAGTATGGAAAATGGATAATTGATGATATGCAAAAAGCTTCTCATTTTGCCCTTCATCTAGAAAAAATCTTCCAACCAAATGAAGGAGAATATAGTGATTATAGTAGTCACTGTATAGAGCAGACAGAGCTAGATATTAAATTTGTGACCCCAAAAGAAGTGTCAACAGAGATACAACGCAACATTAATCCTAAAAAAGCTCCTGGATTCGACCTGATTACAGGTGAGGTTATGAAGAACCTTCCTAGAAAAGCTGTAATCAAGTTAACTTCCCTAATAAATGCTTCATTCAGAATTCAATATGTTCCAGACTTATGGAAGGTAGCTGAAGTAATAATGATACCAAAACCGGGTAAACCGCCACATGAAGCTGCATCATACAGGCCTATCTCCCTATTGCCTATAATGTCTAAGGTCTTTGAGAAGCTCTTGTTAAAGCGACTCAAACCCATATTAGAACATAAAAACTTTATACCAGATCACCAGTTTGGTTTCAGAGAAAAACACTCCACGATAGATCAGATTCATAGGATCTCTAGTACAATAGAAAAATCATTAGAAGAGAAGAAAATCTGCTCTGCAGTATTTTTAGATGTAGCGCAAGCCTTCGATAAAGTTTGGCATGAAGGCTTGATATTGAAGCTAAGAGCAATGCTACCAAAGCAATTCTCAGAAATATTAATATCTTATATTTCAAACAGAGCTTTCCGAGTGAGACAAGGAGAAGCATACTCAGATCTCAAGCAAATAAATGCTGGCGTACCACAAGGCAGTGTATTGGGGCCGGTCCTGTACCTCTTATACACCTGTGACATTCCAGAAACAGAAAATAACATCTTCGCAACTTTTGCTGATGATACTGCAATTATAGCTGTAGGGAATGATCACGCTGAAGCAGCGGAGAATTGCCAAGTAGCTATCAACAAAGTAATCAATTGGACGAAGAAGTGGCGAATGAAACTCAATGAAACCAAATCAGTGCACATTGATTTTACAAATAGGCATCCTAATTATCAACCTATATATATTAACAATACACCCATTCCATACGCAAACACAGCCAAATATCTTGGCATGACCCTTGATGCGAAGCTGCGCTGGAGAGCTCACGTCAAGAAAAAACGTGACGAGCTGGAGCTCAAATACAGAGCTATGCATTGGCTGCTTGGGAAACATTCCTCGCTGTCTATATACAATAAAATATTGCTATATAAACAAGTCCTAATGCCTGTATGGACATATGGTATTCAACTCTGGGGCTGTACCAAAAAAAGTAATTTAAATATCATACAAACGTTCCAAAATAAAGTACTTAGGGGTATTGCAAATGCACCTTGGTATGTAAGAAACGAAGATCTACATCGGGACCTTCAAGTAGACCTTGTTAAAAAAGTGATTAGCACTTATGCTGAAGGCCATCAAAAAAGACTTCACCATCACGTCAATATCGAGGCGATCCAGCTCCTCGATACGACGGACTTAGTGAGAAGACTCAAAAGGACTAAACCGTTTGAGTTAGTGACATGACACAGTGTAGTGTTAGTGAAGAAGTGATAAGTGAACATTATAGAACACAAGAACAATGTGTCTACTCCTTTATGTGATAAGACAAAGAAGTGCAGTGTCAGAGGACGCCGCCTTCATTATATGATTATTTAGCAGTTTAAGTTAGCGTAAAATTACTCATTAGTCTTATAGTAGGCTAGATTGTAATAAATATAAAGTACCTTATTATTCATTCGGTACTTTATACAAGGAAAAAAAAAAAAAAAAAAAAAATATTTTATGCATGTAATATATTTTGTTTACACTGTCATTATTATACAATTTATATTCTTTATGTAAAGTACGAGAAAACTTTACTGAACAGTTTGCATGAAAGGCGTAAGTTTTAGATTTGATTTTCATGAGTAGTTAGAGCTACGGCGTAGCGAAGGCGTCGTAGGCTACTTACAGCTGATAAAATATTTATTTAGCTCTTAATTTACTCCTGCATTATAAAAAAATATAGTGTTCGTTGAATGCATTTAGGATCATGAATTGTTCTTACTTCCTATTTACAGGCTTCGTTTGATTACACAAGTATGAAATGAAATCTATTTTAGCAGTGACATATCTAAGTATTTTTGCGGAGCCAGATTAGACTATGCTTAGAGAAGCCGTGAACCGGTACAGAGCTTTTGCATTACAAGAAGTATAAGCACCTTAGAAAACCTTCATAACATGATTTAGACACTTGTGGTGCACTTTCATGACTGACGAGTCGTGGAAAATTGCCACAATTAATCTTCGCTACCTATCGCCCGTTATTCATAATCATTCTTACAGATTTTTGCCTACCAAAGATCGAAATGTGTCAATGTCTAGTATGGTGAAATTATTAAATTCCAGTCTTTGATAAACAAAACATTGGATGGATTGATTATTAATAACGGGCATAGTTAAATAACATAAACCATTGATACATTTTGTTTAATCTTAATTAATGTTCCAATTTTATCTACGTGAACAAAATGTAAATCTTAAAAGTAAATATTACGATATAAAAGGACACTTTCATATCATTTTAACCACTAATAGGTATAAAAATGTAATATAAAACCTTACTACAATCTTTCAACACTGTTTTGTTAATAAAACCATGATATGGTGCACGAGCTGTTCGCGGCTTGCATAAGTCTCCGTTCTCTGTGACGCAAAGTAATAGCACTTTATGAAATTTGATATTAAGGCACTAAAGCTCTGTCTAGTGGCTTCTGTGGTTTCTTCATTAATTATTCTAGTCAATAAAAGAATTCTCACTAATTAACTTAATGGTTTATATGTAGCAAAAGAGCGTTCCTTTTTGTTATAGATAATGTGAATAAAAAGACTGTCAACATAATGAAAACTAGTCACTGTCCCCTAAGGGCATTCTTATAACACTAAAGGAGTCACAAATGCATTGTTAGCTTTGAAAAAGAATTCTATTTGTATCTTTTTGAAGAGGGTTTCAGGAATACTATGAAAGGATTGTTATATTTCTTACTCTTCTATAAGAACGAGATGGAGAACTTCTAAAATCCAGATGATTAGGAATTTCATTCGTTCATGAAAGATACGATGAAGAAAGTATCACGTAAGCACGAGGTCAAAACATTTTTTTTCTGCGGGTCAATCACCCTGTAGAAATACTAAGCGTTTGTCCTTCCGTACGATTAAAGTTTCTTACCAATGGCAAGTCCTTGGGTATTAAAAATTCCTGCTGCTCTATTCGTGCAAAATCGGGTAGGCAAAAGTGTTTAGGAAACTATTACGTGTACAGAGCCTCCGAGAGCGAATAAAAACAGTAGCGTCGCTGACATAACTGAAATATATTTATTTGACGAAAATATACAAAGTGAAACTATTCATACGAAGGTTTTTATAGCTTTGAAATATTGTTCGACTCTTTGTGTTTTATAACGTTTATAACATAATTTATTTCTTTTACGTAAAATGTATGTACCTAACCTCAAAGACCTGTAATAAGACTTATAAACATTTATTTATACTACGCTTCTATTAGCTTGACCTTTATTGATATCAATTGTTATGATTTATTTAATAATATAATTCCGAAAAGCAGAATTCGCTTAAAAAATCATACAAAACACTCAATACTTTAAAAACAGTAACATTAATTCTCGTCAATAATTTCATTCTTATATTACGAATTATTTATTTATGAAATATTTTGTTAGTTCGGTTAAGTATAAAAGCGTGGTTTTAACTATTTTATATTTATACATATTTTGAAGTAGTTGAAACACTATTGGAAGATAAACCTTCGATAAAAGCAGGGTCGTGTTCGCCCGGGGTAGTAATGTCATCTCTAAACGGGTCACTGACTACTTTACGCATCAGTTGATTTGACACAATTTCTTATAGCTGTACACTAAATGTTAGATATGCTAAAATATTTGCATAAATAAAATGTATGTCTTATTCCCAATACATATCTATAGACATGATAATTTATCTATAAGTTGCACATATGTGGCGCGTCTCTGTTTGAAACGTAATCATTTTTGTAACTAAATCGGGTAAGCTGCCGCAAGAGATTAGTTTTTTTTTTATTAAAATTTAATTTAAAAGTACTTAGTCTGTATAAGTGTTCAATATTATTCTCCAATTCGTCTCCTGTAGTATTTAAACAAAAACTTTAGTCGGATTAAAGTTTTATCTGCCCTTCGTGATTAAGCAATGGAAATCTCTAAGGCGTAAGATGGTAGGTACTCAATTACTTTAGTTGAATTATAAGAATTTACACTGATGACAAATGAAACTTACTTACTTATAAAATATAGCTAGTTAAAACACTTAAAATTTACTTTTAATATTAAGTGTAACTGCATTGTATTCTTACTCTACATAGTAGAAATATATTGATGACTGAAACTGTATCCATACTATGATTAGGTAGGTACAATGAAAAATACTGAAATTCTAGAAGGTTCTCTTGGCTAAATTGACTAATATAGACATTCTTCTCATTCATGAACTCACGTTTTTATATCAAAATATCAACTGCAGTTAGGTTTAAATATGTATATAATTACTCACAAGCGAGGCAGTAACTCCAGGGTTAAAACTGTAGAATACAAATAGTTAAACATTATTTAGAGAGCTTCAGAACAGAAATGTAGTACCTACCTAAAATGCACTCAGCTATTAAAACAGCTAGCAAGTAAGATATTACAGGTGGTGCCTAATACTTATTTAATAAAAAACAATTAATTCAAAGATATTTGGTTTGTAACTTGATTTTGAACATTTTGAATAATTTCAAATTTAGAATGTTCAAAGAACAAAGTTCATGTTGAACAAAGTATTTGCAAAGTTTTAAAACATTTAAAAAAACTTATCATATATTAAAAATATCTCGATTTAGATCGATTATTTTGCAATAATAATGAATGCTAAGTACTTTTTGTTAATGGAGTGGTATGAAGATTGGAATTACATTGATAACTGCATTTGGGTAAGTTATTCATATTATTTTTCGAAGTTTTGTAGAAGTATATACCTACCTACAAACAATGCCTACAACCAAAGTAAAAAATGTTAGCGTTATTACTTTAAATTAAACACAATTACAAGGAAAAAATAAATAATAAAAATGTAATTGTTAACATCATACACATACACAAGTAATATTTTCGTAAAAATACCTATAAGCAGTAAGTAAGTATTATTGTCACCTATTTACACATTGTCATGGGTTATTAAACTGTAACATGTAGTTTAGTAAGTAAATAAATTGTTTCACCGTCTTACTTATGAGGTTGTCAGCTTTATATGACCACTACTACAGTAAAATGGTGGTCATGCAATATTACTATAATATTTTTACAGGTTAATAGACGCATTATTTATAAACGCACATTAGCACATGTAATGCAGGCAACACCTGCACACTCAGCCTTTAAAGCGTTACTACATTCGCTGGAACAATAAGTTTTATTTTATATATTATTTTCTCCAACATATTATATGCCAGCTTATCAGAAGTGTGAATTTTTCACAAGACCTGCGTGCTGTTTGCGTTTCTTACAAAATTATTTATAAAAAAAAAGATACCGGCCGAATTGATAACCACCTCCTTTTTGAAGTCGGTTAAATATGTAGTTCCCTTAAAGTTAAGTCGCAAAATTAAATGCCGCTACATTGTGCGCTCGTGCCGTCATCTACCGGGCAGTCGTCTAGATTACTCACTCTCTGACGAGAATAGTTAAACTGCCCGAGGTGCACCTCGTTAGAAATCACCGCGCCCTAGCTGAGTCAGTACGGTAATCAGCGCTGCTACACCATATTCTAACTCACGAGAAACAGATGGCGTTAGTTGTGAGCGAATCAGTAATAATATTTATTACCCGCATCTCTTGCTGTTTAATTAGTACCTTATTTTATAACTACTTTTTACATTCATGTTGCTTATTACAATAATTATCTAGATAGGTATGAATAACATCCTTTATCATATTTTAATGATATTAGGTATTTGTTTGCGTATTTTTTCTTTTTTCAAACATTGCACGTAATTAATATTACTATAGAGACAGGCACTAGTTTTGTTCTTATTAGCTTATGATATAAAATAAACTCAGTTCCCTTGTATTTTGATGTTTCCTTGAGTATAAAAATTATAATTCACTGTAATTTTCTCAAAGCCAATAGGTTGCATTTCAGTATCGTAAAAGTAGGAGGTGACCTTATTCATTTTTTAATAAATCATTATTATTCTTATTTAAGTTATAAAATATTATCACTTTAACAGAAAATTTAAAAGTAATCAACAGACTGACGCATGTTATAACTTAGGGACATTTATTTATATCTAATTAGCATTCTGTCCCTGTATGTCACTGAATGCGACGTAAGGTTTTATTAATAAATCATTCCCAAAAAAAACACAATAGCAGGTAGATATGTACGTAACGATAATAATGGTTGTAGACAGTCTGGGACAGCCAGTTGAGGTAGTGTAGGTAGAATATAGTGTGCTTGCACTCAAGTTATTTTTTGACGGAAGCGTCGAGCGTCTTAGTTTACATTTCCTTCAGTCCATATACCCTACCGGTGTCAGACTCTGAAGAGGTAAGGACAATGGGGTGTGCATTGTTACCGGTTTACGTATCCGACATCCCTGTAGGTTATTTACTCTCAGCTCCGTCCAAATAGCTGTTTCTTTATCAAATCTCTATTGTTACCGTCTCTCATCATATTTTACCTGGAAAGGCACACCTTTTCCTCATAAGGATGTCTCTGTCTGCCCTAGCATCAAATAATATTTAGAAAATAGGTACTGCAATTAATTATACTAGAAACATTTATCAAATTTTGATGGATTGTTGATTGATTAAAAATTGTTTAAAAACCTTCGAATTTATTAAAAAGCTTGGAAGCTATTTCGTATAAACATATGTGCGTAAATGTACTATTTAGATTTCAAAGATATCCCAAGGATTTTTATTACGTTTAGGAGTTTAGTACAATTCGATAGCTATGAATTCATGTAAATAAAATTGTACATCCATAAACATTTTGAGATCAAGCTCAATGTATCGACACTCTTGTCCCTACGTGAGGTAGGTGGATAGAGTCGAGAGAGAGCGCAGAACACAAGTTAGGAACGTGGGATGACGCGGCCGGGAACGGGGGACCCGGGAACGATTCATTGATCCGAACAATTCTCGGCTGCACGACAAGGACCAACAATAGGGATCTCACCACATATCGTTGTCTCTTTCTTTCACTCTCGCCTTTCAATAAAATTACTTTCCTTTATAAAAAGATTCATACGGTATTCATCGTACGAGAATACAAAAATCTTACAAACAAAACTTACGTGGGGGTACCTTTATTGATGTTCGGTATTAAAGCCGACATAATTATTGTGTACGTAATAAATTTTCCGCTAAAAAGCAAATTAAGTATTAACTGAATTAATTTTGATGGTTATAATATTTACTATGAATTCGCGTATTATTTTGCTTGCGTTTGGTACAAAAATAAAAACAAACAAAATACGATAGTGCTGAGTATAGCGTGAGAAAGGGAGACAAACATCGAGCATTCCGACGTCGAGTTGAGTAAAAGCGCGCCATCTCTGTCATTCAGGCGGCGGTTCGCACGAGTTCGTTGAGTCGCCCGCCACGCGTGCCCGTCCGTTGTTGCACATCGACGTCAACCGCTTTCAGTGCTATAGCGCGTTCCTCCGCGCTGAATCCACATAACCTAAAAATTTAGCTATTCAGATAAAAATTAGTAATATTCATTGCGGTTACAATATAATACTCATGTTTACCTCAAGTTTATAAATTTTGTGGTGTGAAGTTAACGCCCAATCGAAGGGCGTTCGTTGAGTGTATTTTTGTGTAACACAAAGTAAATACAAACGGCAAGCTGTGGGGATCAGGGGCCTTTTTTTTGCCGCCGCAGGGGATGTACTATCCTGTGAGTATACTTCTTTATTTTCGTTCACATCTGCTAGTTTAAAGGCGAGAAATAACTCTATGCTTTATAATTGCTCAGATAGGAAGCTGATCATCTATGGTAATACGCAAAACACTCTAAAATATGATGGCGCATGGCGTTACAATTGATCTCGAGAAGATTTAACGTAAAAATATACAATTCATAATGTATTTATACACATTTTATCAGTGCACTTTAGACGCACAGTAAAACCACAGTGAACAATCATAATTACGCCAATGACAAGGTAGTGAAGTTGCCTGCTGTTGTTAGTGGGATCGTGTATAAACACAATGATGCCGATATAGTACATACATAATAGTATCAGAGAGCGTCATTATTGTCTCCTTGGCTCAAATAAATAGAGCATGCTTTAGATTATTTTCGTGTACGGGCGCGTACTAGGTATAGTATTTGCCATGATTTTTTAAGAAGTTTGTATGCATAACTTGATTCCGTTGTAGATACCTAAGTTGATAGTTTCAAGTTTTACACCGAACGGATCCATTGTTGTGACATTGAACTGTGAATGAAATTCATTGTTGCTGTTCTTTTCCGCAGTAGGGCTGTTAACCTTTGTCAGACAGAGAAACAGTAACGCATGATAATTAGGTATTACTAGGAATATTCATTGTTGAAACCAAACGACTAGAGATCTAATGTAAACAGAGCATATCGTGAATATTAAACGGAATGCATTTTTGCTTTGCATGCAATCTATGCTCGTTTAATAAAAGATTCCTCTCGTACCGTCGCGCCATACCGTTGCAAATTTTACTTATTTGGTGCACAGGATAGGTAGGTATTTTTAGTTTGGTCGCCCCTCGCAAACTGCTACTCGGGATGGAAACATCACCCTTTCTTTAGTATTATTAATAAAACAGGTCGGCATCTGCTCGTACAGCCATAAGTTTCATTAAATACTTTCTTTGAATAGTAAAAATATACGTAGATACTTGAAAACCGGATTAAAAACTATGGACGAAAAGAAATAATAACGACAATTTATTTATTTACTGACTAGAAAACGTAAAAGTATTTTTAATTCTTGTCTACCTTAAATAAGGATATGGGCTAATTTAGATATATTTTTAAGAATTGGTAACATCATACACGAACTTATTAAAAAAATAGTCATTCAGGCTACAATATAAATTTCACGGATTAATTATTATAAAAAAAAACCTTAAATTGCAATTTCGTTTCTAAATTGAATTATATTATCACTAAATACATATCAATTTATTTATTTATAGTTGTTTTATAAACTATCAACGAGCCAAAACGATAATTTTGCACGATAACAACGGAACAGAAGAAAAGATTATGGAAACGCGGTTAGCTTTAGGCCCGTTGGTCTCAAGGTGAACTCGCAGACGCCGGCCACGGCTCGTTGTGTTGTATCCAAGCGTCATAAGCGTCTGACGGATACTTTCGTGCACACCTGGAAGTCCTGCAGCTTAAAATATTGAGTAAATGTACATAGGTATAGTTCGCGTAAAACTGCTAGTTCGCTCTGAATATAGAAATGAATTGAGTCGCCATGGCAAATTGTATTGGCAATTATATGGCAATTGACTACACCTGCTCGCAACAACTTCAGAGCGGACCTGCAGTTTGGCGTTGACTATACCTACAGTTGGTTCTTGCCTGCAGTAGTAACACACCAAACTGAGCTAAAATGTAAATACATTTTTATTTGTAACCAGTATGGTAGTACAATAGATAAATTCTTATCTATCTCGTGATTTCACACAAAAATATAATTAAAAATAGGCATGAAATACATAGGTACTATAGGAAATACAGACTAATAAAGTACAATTCATTTACGAATTTTATTTTTTATCATTAGTCATTTAGTAAAAGATCTTCATTTAAAAAGATATTTTAAGTAGAGTATATTTTGCATAAAATAAGCAATTAAAATGTGCAAAGCATTCAAGTACTAAAGTACAAAACGTTAAAAAGGAATGTAGTAATCGTACTAAGTTTCGCGATTCTTGCTGTAAAGAATTCTGAAATCTCATAGCTACAAAGACATGCCCAGAGATCTTATTTCCTTTGAGTTTCAATGTTGGCTAAACTACTCGAAAGCTCTGATTTCATTGCTTAGAAGCATATAGCTTCTTTACTACTATTTCGTGAATGACGAGTAGGTACATACTCAGTTACAAGATACTATGGTTGCAAGAAAAACTTTTTTTTTATAATATAGGAGTAGCAGACGAGCATGCAGTCCTGATGGTAAGTGGCTCCTGCCGCCCATGGACATCTGTAATCAACCCCAGATAGAATTAGATATTCCTACCTGAGGTCGGCCACAGATGCGCCGCTACCCATGAGGACTAAGCTGGAACACCTCGGAAAGGTATGTCTCCGTTACCACACCCTTCAAAACGGAACACAGCAGCGCCTAACACTGTTATTATTAGGTAGAAATAGGTGTGGCGGTGGTGCCGCCGGAGTCGAACCACAAAGGGTTCTACCATCTTCAGAACCTTCAAAACTGTAACTATAACTAAGATATAAGTTATACAATGTAAAATTAGTTTAGCCTTTTGCCGTTATCACATCCTGACGGCCATCATGGTTGCAATAAGCAGGAATTATTCACATACCGCCCTTTGTTCACGTGTCGTGTTCGCGGTTGCGTTTGTTCCAGCCGGGTCGACTACCTGCCCGCCAAATATTATTAACCGTACCGCACGCAGGTATCAGATTAGCTTCCTTCTGACCATGCACTTCTTGGAATTCAAAGCCGTCTACACAGGCCTGGAATAGCAAAACAAGTTCCTATGATAAACTTTATGACTCTTAACAGTGGACGTATACCAAGAACATATACCACAATCTAAATATTTTACAGTTTGTGTCATGTGTGCTTCTTAACGGATAAAGAGGCAATGTATTTGTTTTATAAGTTATATTCAGAAAGATTTGCCTAAATCTTGTTAAATATTTTCACTTACTGGTTATCTCCGATATACCATAAGATCTCCCAGTGAAAAGTAGATACCTAAATGGCAAAGAACATACTTTAGGAATTAGCATTTGTACAATATTTAATTTTGCGTTATATTCATCTAATTATGATAAAAAATCCATACTAAAGTTGGCGCCTGGCGGCTTATAAAATAAAAATTACGTAGTTTAAACTTTTATCTCCGTTAAACTCCAATGTTATCGTAAAACATTAGAGTAACGATCATTAGAAATATCTCTCCGGTAAACATCGTATAATATATGAGTAACTTTGATAACGTTGCCGATAACTAATCGTTGCTCGTTATATCATGGATAATTCGTTGTTATTATTGATGTTTTTCATCGTCCACCAATTCGCACTTAGCCAGTTCTGTGGACTATGGACTACCCAAAGAGGTTCCCGTTTCCAGTAGTGATCCAGTAATGGATTGACAACGGTTAATATTTTTCTGATGGAGTGGAAAATAACACTACAACTAATGAATGGTCAGAAATTATATTTATTGCTAACAAATATTTATAATTAGCAAATATTTTTATACATATGTATATATCAGATTTAAATATTATGATATCGTTAAGCACAACGATTATATACCTTGGCAATGAAAACGTGGAATAAAATTATCATGTTTATTTTGTTAGAACAAAATATGACGTCAATCTTCGACGATCGCGATCAACGGAGGAGAACAAAAAAGCTTAATTATATAATTTCAGTATTGCGGAGACGAAATAATACATTCTCATTACCTTACCTGAAGGAAGGAATTCAGACGTTTCTATAAGAAAGATAAGTTACCTGTTAAAATCGGTACCTGCGCGGGTGTTTGCCCAAAGGTTTAGTTGATAATACGAATTCATTAATTATGAAGCGTTTCTAACTTAGTTCTAACTTCTAACAGCCCTCTGATAGGCATTAATGTGTATAGTTTAGAAGTAGCAAAGTAGCATGCAATCCATCTGATAACATATGTAATCCCAAATAAGATTGGGTGACCTACCTGAGGTCCATCACAGATGCGTTGCTGCCGCAGCAGCCGTAGCAGACGTAGCAGACGAGCATGCAGTCCACCTGATGGTAAGTGGCTACAGCCGCCCATGGACATCTGAGGTCGGCCACAGAAGCGCCGCTACCCTTGGAACGCCTCGGAAAAGTCTGTCTCCCTTACCACACCCACAAAACGGAACACAGCAGCGCCTAACACTGCTGTTATTAAGTAGAAATAGGTGTGGCGGTGGTGCCGCCGGAGTCGAATCATATAGGGTTCTACCACCTTTAATCGGTTTCTACCCTTTAATCGGTTTCGCGGTGGTGTATTCTATGTCGAACCATGAAGAGTTCTGCCACCTTCAAATACCAGGTTACTATAGAATCATGCGTTGCAGTGACATTTGAGATATTATGTCTGTTTGTTGCAACCATTTGATAGAGTAATATGATTAAGCCATTTTCACATCAAGCTGATAAATGAATTGTCATCATGAATACGTAAGTGTGCAAAATATTATCTTGGTCGCATAATAGGAAACGAATTCCATTGTAAATCTTGCAAAGAAAACTACGCAAATACACGACAAACGTAGGTATGATTATTTATTGTATGTATTTCCAAAAAAGGTTGAATAGAAGCGTAGTGCGAGACGTGTAATGCATTAATATTAATGTGATCAGTGGCCCTATTATTTATATAATTAATGGCCTAAATCTCATTATTTATTCAAACGTATTTATTGGGTAACGTAGAATTACGATTGAAACAATAAGAGAACGTACGTAATAAATAATGTTAGGCAATATCTATACATTAGGTACCTCTAAGCGAAGTTGTAAGCGGCGAAATTTGGTAACAAGCAAGTAGGTGCGTTCTCCTTGACCGACTTGTGTCGAATTAAACATCATCTCAAAAGCCTTCAGGTTTCCTTTATAATTCGTTTGTCGGATCCCGCTCGTCTTAATAGCGGGCCCATTGTACGAGCTTCACGAGCTTTAAGAAAGTTAAAATTAATTTAATACTCGTAATGCGGTCTTGTTGGGTCTGCTAATGGATTCCTTATTTCGCTATCTTTAAATACGGAACAAGAAATATGTTTCATTTTTGTACAACCTTTGCATTAAATCTATAATTTTTGATTGTGAAGGACGTGTTGCTAATGGGTTTCTTTTATTTAGCAACCGTATAAAGCAACTTAAATATTATTCAGCCACATCATTATTAAAATATACCTTTATCTCGGCGTACGTATGCAAGGTGGTAGAACCAGTATAATTCGACCGTGGAGGTACCACCGCCACACCCATTTCTATCGCGAAGCAGTTCTTGTAGTATTCATCAAAGTTTGCCTTTATTACTTTTTAATTAAAACACTTAATCTGGAATGTTAGCACTATACAAAAACATTACATTACATTAAAAACATTACATTACTTGTAAATCAAAATGGTTAAGATAGTGGGCTAGAACTCCTCGCTATCCGCGATCAATTTGTTTATAATTGCTTAACTAGTTAATGGCTCAACTGGGACAATGTGGTAGTGACTGCTTCCTGAATTCCTACTATGTACGCCGGGGCCAAGATAAAGCGCTTAAGGCGCGATAAATGCTTAAAAATTTGTTAAAAATTCCTAATTATCTTTGTTGAGCTTAAACTTAAATGTTATTTAAAAAAATAAGAAATGTGTTTCTATTACTTGTAATGTGTATGATGTCAACTCTTTATAAAAGTCCGAGAAAGAATGATTTAATGAAAATTGCAAGCAAACCGGTAATCAATTCATTGTTCTTTTGGAAGTGTTAGTTTACATTCTTTGTTGTTTATTTCAAGGTGGTAGAACCTAGCGTGGTTCATTTTATAACAGTAGTGTTAACCTTCTGAAGAGAGATATGAGAGATATTTGGAAATAACATAAAACACGTTTTGTTTTTCCGTCCATTGTCTTGTCCTATCTTGGGTTGATCATACATTTCTCCTCTCAGAGATGAGTAGGCTTAGAAATAACCACCAATTTATTGGGACATTATGCCACGGTTGCCATCCAACTTATATGCAAAATATCAGCTTAATGGGTTGGAGTTAAGTGATGTAAAATTTAATCGCAAGATTTGATTTTCGCGTACATACATACGAACTAACAAGGCAAGTAAGGCTTTGTAGGAATTGAAACAAAATATTTAACGAATAGGGCACTAAGCCGCTGCTACGCAATCTATATACGATACGCGCGACGAGACCGTAATCTAATTCACTTACGAAGGGTCCAGTGTCAAAGGGCGAACTTTTCGTTAAGTGCGACTGCTAGTTACGGGTTCGGGCGGAGGATAATGTGGGTATAGTTGGTCTGATGAATTGTTACAGAGTATGCGGGTATGTAGTTTATACCCACATCAGGGTTATGAACACGTGTTGTAATGTTGTAATAAACATTTTAGATATTGGATCGACTTTGTCTTAATATACAGCAATTCAAATTACGTAGGTCCGTAAAGGTTTCGTTGTATTAATTAATAATGTAAGGTACTAAATCTATCCGGTAAACATCTATTTCCACGGTTCGGTTTGCACGGACGTTCTTGCCATGAACGTGCAAGATGTGGAATGAACTTCCTCCTGAGGTATTCCCAGAGTGCTATGACATGGGACTGGCTCTTCAAAAAATGTGCAAAAAGAGCTCTCCTTCAAAGCCGGCGATGCATTGCCGACTCTTTTGGTGTTGCAAATGTCCATAGGCGACGTTGACTACTTGCCATCAGGTGACACGTCTGCTTTATCGCTAGGCTCAAATATATAAAAAAATCTATAGTTTATTCTATTATTTCAGATATACACTTTTTAAAGTTACCAACGACTTGATGAATCTTAATTGTGTTAACGATTAGTTTGGTTTGGTTGGAATGTAATAGTAAATGCAAAGCCAAGCGAATTGGCCGCTATTGCGCCCGGCGAATGCGGGTCTAGCACACCAATGAATTCTTGTGGCTCGCTAAAATTCATGGGACCGTCTTGAAATATTCACAGGCGTATGACAGATTCGAAACAAAAACAAGAAAGAGAGACAAATAGTAACTTTTTATATATTATCTTGTAGCTTAAATGCTTCCATTACTTTTCCCAAATGTTTTTTGTTGCCCCTGTGGTAAGGGCGCGCTTTGTGCGTGTATACCGATACCAAAACGTGATTACTTACGTACATGACCTGTCATAACATAATTATTTATTTTGTATCAACACATAATCAAAATATTGTGAATGAAACGTTCAGTGAGTGATACATATGTAGGTATATTAAACAATTTTAATTGTAATAGTGTTTATACGTGGAATCATTAATTCTAAGTTAATGCCTTTAACCCTTGAAAACATATTAACGATACGAGCACATTAATTTAGTAATTTTATTTATTTCTGCCTAATAACAGCAGTGTTAGGTGCTGCTGTGTTCCGTTTTGAAGGGTGTGGTAAGGGAGACAGACTTTTCCGAGGCGTTCCAGCTTAGTCCTCAGGGGTAGCGGCGCGTCTGTGGCCGACCTCAGGTAGGAATATCTAATCCTATCTGGGGTTGATTACAGATGTCCATGGGCGGCAGTAGCCACTTACCATCAGGTGGACTGCATGCTCGTCTGCTACTTCTATATTAATAAAAAAAAAATAGATTTAGACTTATATTTGAAAACAACTTCGAACGCCGTATTAAGATTTAATTGATTATGGGGTTAATTATTATGTGGGTATGTCATTATCATTAACCACTATTGTGTCTAAAATGTACCTAATGTTTATTTTTGAAATGCTTAGGTAGCTATGATACCTACTTAACAAGAAAATTACCAATTTGATGAGTAATCATTTTAGAACGATTTTCAAATTAAAGACTGAAGCTAGTTTCCGTTTCTTTGCAAGTGGTTTGGATGCTCTCCAGCCACTTGGTTGCGTTGTTTTTTTGCAAACTGTGACAGACTATGTAATATGTGTATTTCCTCGTGACAAGCTTTTTTTGCGAGATGACATTTATCTTTCACCACTCTTTAACGAAAGAATTGCAGTAGATTTGACTAATATTTGCGGTTATTAGTCAAATAATTTTTACCTACGTGCGAATCCATCATCCTATTCTGAACATAATCTCATACAGGTTTATGGTTTACTTACCTACTGGGTCTTTTCCTCGTCATTTAATTAATTACCATACTTTTATAACTAAAAGCTCCGGGTGCTAATGCATTAAGCCAATAATGCATTTATTATTTTTTGTAGCAAATCATAGGTATTTTTATATTGCACGAAATAGGATAACGGACCACTCGAAGGTATCGTAACTGTCGTATATGGCATGTTGCTTCAACATAAAATAGCCAGTAAATTACTAGCCTTGGAAAACTTTTATATCCTTTTTCCAAAAATAAAACTATTGCTCTCTCTATTATTCGAAGATGAAATATATTGTACTTTATTAGTAGTATTAAGCCTGACCACACAAAATTAATTAGTGTTTAGTGCGTGAAAATTAAGTACACTGCTGTGAATATTTCTGTTCTATAAAAATACATTTACTGACTTTTAAAATGAACA
The DNA here is from genome assembly GCA_014595695.2 of Epargyreus clarus clarus. Taxonomy (NCBI): domain Eukaryota; kingdom Metazoa; phylum Arthropoda; class Insecta; order Lepidoptera; family Hesperiidae; genus Epargyreus; species Epargyreus clarus. Next base: position 416,700 of record JACTTY020000027.1, read on the forward strand.
CATACAGTCCAAAACAAATGAAACAATAGGTGAAATCCTTCCATCCATCCGCCATCAAAATTGGACTGGTCTAGCCTTTACATATTTTAAGTAATAAAGAAACTACAACGTTCCTGTTTTATGTAATTATATTGTATTTTTTTTTCTTTTATTAAAGATCTTTTATTATTACGTTATTTTGAATGTTTTTTATTCGAGTTTAGGTACTGCGCACTAAGACCACCAAAAGAAGGGTTGCTCAGTTCCCCCACGCCAAAATATGGCATCTCTTTATACTTCGTTGAAATTTTTTTCTACATAGATGACTACCGGTGCAATAAGTGTTCACAATATAAAATACAACTATTAAAAATAACTATTAAAAAATATTTCTTTAAAATATTTTCTCGTAAATTTTGCAATAACGTTTGTTGCTATTGTGAAACCACGTAATAAATATGTACCTATTTTTAAAATTGTCGTGCAATGGTGATTAAGTATTATTTCTGTTATTCAAATTATCTTTGCGGTATTAAGTACCGTAGTAATGGTTTTCTTAATTCTAAACCGCATATGCAATAATATCTGCAATTGTATTTTATTGTAAGTGACAATGAAGAATGATCCGTCGCTATTATTAAATAGCTAGGTTAGACTTTTTACAGTAACGTATTAATGTGAAGTTAGTATTATTGTAGGTAATAAGTTAGATAGGTATTATCTTTGTTTCTATGAGATTATGAATTACCGATTTAACAAGGTATCACTGGTTTTTGTTTTTAGAGGGGCTCGTGTAACTGGCCTTCACATAAACCTTACCAAAATTCTTTTATACAAAATTGGACTGAATCCAAGAGTAGTCGCAGATATTGAGTTAAATGCCATCGTATCACACGACTGTCGCCTACACTACTACTATTACACGTGATTAACATTCCTCATTGTTAAACTATTGTTAAACTTTGTGTGCCTATAGAGATGTAATATTTTCAACTAATTGTCAGATCGAATATCTATGTTGGCCAAGTTTTAATGGAATAAACCCTAGAATTTAGCTACTTTCTGTTATTTCATTATTTTAAAGATCGATTGCTCAACAAGTCAGGGATTTTTAAATTGAGCTGAGTTATGCATTAACATATTTTTCGTTTTTTTTTCAATGTACAAAATCAGTTTAATATTATTCGAAGGATTGCTACTTACACTAAATTATCTATCTGTAATTATAATTGTTCTTGCGAAACACATTGGAACATGTCAAGCTGTGCTTTGAGTGAACCTTACTTATCAGTCATAGTGCTCGTTAATGCAATTCTACACGGACTCTCAAGTAGCTCTGGACCAAAGGTTATCAACAGCTAAGTTGAAACATCGTAAATAGTTCAATAACACACATTATATGTTATGAGTAGGTTGTGCCAGAGAGCACCGTCGCGTCGCTCCTATCAGTCTGAACTGAGCCATCAGTGCCAAATCATAAAGATAGAGGAATACTTCAAATTTATTCGCAGCTATTTTACATTTCAGAGGCTGGGCAAACAATTATTTATTGATGTATATGTGATAGAAATAACGTCGTGATAAATCACCCTAAGGACGGAAAATTTCTCAGACCTTTATATATAGTTGTTGTTCTCAGCTGTTTGTAATTTTTAATTTATTTAAAAGTGCTACTAACTGAATAAGGTCAGTTTATTTTTAATCTGACCATGTGTCAATGTTAATATTTTTGCCAAAATCATTGTTACTCTCGGCAACAGAAATGTAAAGGAATTCGTGAAATATCTTTATTTTCCCGGCTTTTTTCGGATATTACACTAAAGTACAAGCCTTTGTCGTTTTGAGAATCGGACATCTGGCAGTTCTGCCAACAGTAAACAAAAAGGAAAACTTTTTGTACTTACAACTGCAGAAAGCAGCAGATATCATGGATTAAAATGCAATATTGACGTCTGCAGAATTATGGGAATATATGTGGTGTATCCACTGTTGAAATATACCTAGCAGTTTTAACTGTAATACTCAGTATAAAGCAGTACAGTATAAGCATAGTATTATTATATACTATGCTTATACTATTAGAAAAATAAACCCTATTCTTATAAGGAACTACAAACTTAACGACAATAAAATAATTCATTTGCAAGCATTGTTATGTACGACGAGATATATTGGACAGTACAATGAAATACATATCATAGCCAAAGAAAAGTAAACAGAAACAATGAATTGGACGTCGTTTGTACGCGCAACAAAGTTTATATTTATATTTGCGTGACCTATACATATTTTATTTGCAACAGCTACCTTTTACATATCCGTAAAAAACCGAATTGCCCGTAGTATTGTATGTGGCATTCGAAGGCGAACCAGTTAGCAGTAAATACTTGTTGGCAGGTTAATCGTGCGCATGCCAAACTTGTGGAGATTGCCACCAACATTTTTAAATCCAATCAATGAGCCAGTAAACGACTGGGCGCGGGAAATCGACACGTCCATCGTGTACTATACAACTTTGTAAGACATAGTAGCTTGATTTAACGAAACAGTAATATTTGCAAAGTTGTAAATAGAGGAAATATCCAATTGAATCAATTCAAACATGACATTATTAATGGCATGTACCTACTTAAGGAAATTCCCACAGTATTATTCATATTTTGGCAGGACACGACGTGATAATTAATTGATGTAGGTGTATATTACTTGTATATATCTGACTATTGGCGTGTGAACGAAACAAAAGATAGGTCAGCCAGTGTTATATTCAAGGACCCCAAAACAAGTCTCGGATTCTCGGAAGAGTACGAAATCATCGTTTCACGTCGAACCGTACCGTACCGTATGTTTACGTAGAAGGTCTTTCAAGAGTTTGATGCATCTGGAACCTGTATTAATAAATGACCGCAGACGAGTATACCGCTGTATACGGATTACACGCACCAGTAGGAAGATATCTGATATACCTATATGTTTATGTTCTATACCGGCCGAAACACAGCGATAGCTAGCTGTTTAACTTTTATAGGCTAAGTGTGTTAAATTATGGAACTGCCGTAGAATCTCGGCGTAATAATTATATTGAAAACATTATTTTTTACATAATAATTAATTATACAGGAGAAACTGAACCACGGGTTTGTTATTATGATGCGGCAAGATGAAAAGCACAATTGCAAAATTTGCTGCCGGATATTTACATCAGTAAAATAAGAATTGACGAGACATTTTTCTTTTGAACAATTTGTCATAATTACGTGAAACGGCAGCTTTTCAACGTCTTCTCACTATGGTATGCAGTATAATTATACACATCATAGCCTACTTTCCGCGGAACAAAAGAAAAATCCGTTAACAGGTCAGACATTTTGAGGCTAAGAGCAAAAGAAAGAAGTCTAATAGTAACACGTGGGTGCACCATCTCAACATGTCAATCATGGTTGCATATTTTCGTTTCGTCACTAAATCAGAAAGTGTTTTGCATTTTACTTCGATTTTATTTACGCTGGTCACGGGTCTTCTATTAGAACGAGGAGGAATGAGCGAAAATCTACCGTGCTGGCCATCTGCGAATTGGTAGACTTCATGTACCTTTGAGATTTTTTTAATGATCTCGTAGGTAATTATGCTTTTTCTCGTAGGTAATTTGCTTTATTCTAAAAGCGCTTATATGCTAACCTCGAACAATTCTTCTCGATTTGAACTGCTGATCTCTTTAATAAAAGGCTGCGTGACAACCACTATGCTATCACTGCACAGGATTTAATGAATATTCATTATTTCGACCATTAACTAATTTATTATTCCATATCGAAGTATAATTATACGCTGTTGATCTAATCGATTTTTATTGTTTGTCTTTCAACTATTTGTATGACCCTAAAGGTCACCCCGTCTCGACGAACTTTACAAACACGTTCCCGCATTATAGATATGTATGTGTATGAATAGGGATATTATAATTGATTACATTATCTCGCATCTAGGCGTAAACTAATGATCTCGTTAATATGACATTGATGTTAAATTAAGCGAACAAAGCCTAGTTACATACCTAGCAGTTATACCTAAGTGTGAATGGGATCGGAAGCAGTTATTGCCTTAATTCGCTATCCCAGTTGAATTGTAAATGTATTCCGATTCAGGTGAATAGGAGTTATCCCAGCTCTGAGCGAGCCACATGAAAAATATTTGGGCGGTTGCCAACGCTGCTCGGTTCGCGGTCGTCGCGCCGTCCCTGCTCCAGCCGATAGCTTCGGATTGCAATATTGACCAAAAGTGCACATCGGCTTCCATCAAACTTAACTCTTATTTCGTCTCTATTGCTTTTTGTATGCTATTCACAATACTCGAAGTGGAATTTAAATACACTAGCTATTATAAAACGTAGTAGCTTTTTGGTGTCTCATAAATTAAACCAATTATCATAACAGAGTCACGATCAAGAAAATATACCTTCAATATATTTTCGTCATGCCCCGTTGGTCTTGCGTCAACTTCTCTTCTTGCCAATTGCTTCCAGAGATTTATACTCTTGGCCCTCAGTTTCCCACAGTGGCATTTAGACCAAGGCTTTCGCGAATTTTGATCGCTGACAACTGTTTAAATGTTATAATTGCTTTTAGAATATCTCACATTTAAATTAGTGAATTGTGGCAACAATTCGGCTAGCGGTCTCTGCTAACAATACGGTATCTAATGATTATTCATTACAAACGACAAAACAAGACAACGTAATATATAAATAACCCAGTACAGCTGGCTTGGTGACGGTGGCCTTATCGCTTTAAACCAGACTACCTTAAAAGAGGAATTATAAACACAGAAAAAGTGGCACATAAATCTCTACTCAAACAAATAAAGGCACATGGTCAAAGAAACAAAAAGGAAAACAAAACTACTATATATTTTTTGTATGTTTATATATGCTTAGGCTACTCTTATGCTATGGTAGACCGTCCATATAAAATGATAATAAATCTTGTACATGCAATATTATGGGAAAAAATATCAACGTCATTTGTTTAGAAAAGAAGCGTCTATTTTATTTTGAATGTTTTTAGTCAAGCATTTCGCAAAAAATACCAGCGGGATTTTAACCGTTCATATGCATAAGGAGGGTGTAGTTCAGCTTAAATATAGCGATTCTCATTAAAATCCCTCCGAATATTTTCATAGATTGATTTTCCTGGAACATAGACTTTCTTATATGTATACCATTGTTAGGAGACACATATATTTGGGAGGTGAATGGTGAATAAAATAGTCCCTTCATGTAATAGGTATTACGATTCGTATACTACACGCATACGAAATGGGATAAGTACTTAAAGTACATTAGTACTTTAAACATAAGTATTGCCTTTTCAAGTTAGTAAAGTCAAACTTTGGCTGTGAATCGAGTTACGGCTAAAATGTTTGATTTTGCAATTCTAAATACGGCGAGTGGAGTTGTGAGTGGAATCGAAGTACGTATTTATTTAAAATAAATTATTGATAAGGAACATAATTAACTCATATATGTATTTACTTTGTTTCAGGTGAGTAACGGCAATGTCATCGACACAGGAACACCTACCCTACTGGTAACCTCATTTTCAATACTTTATGCATGTGAAGGATAGCTCTAACATTACTAATATGGATACTAATATTATGAAGCTGAAGAGTTTGCTTGTTGGCATGCGCTAATCTCTGGACGTACTAGTCATAGATAATCTCCTTATATTGAATCGTGAATATTAGTGGTCGATAATTACAGCGCTGGACTAAACATATGGATATACAATAAATAAATAGTACGCACGAACATATTACGCATCCGCTTAATTAGGAAATTCCAAATGATACTAATTTAAACAGTCCTATCGCTTGTTTGAAATTGTAATTGTAAAGTTTTAAAGTAATTAGGTAGGTACAATATAAGCCAGCTCAGGCAGCGTGACTTCGAAGTGCTTGTTTAACAAGCTTTTGTACTAGCAAAGCCGGCATTACCGTTGGATCCGTTGAAACTGGGCGCTGGAGCCACCCAGATTAACGTGTATATTTTTTTTATAAACCACCCTCCGCTAGTAACTCTATTGATGTTGCGAACATTCATTTCGCCCCAGATTACCCTATTTCTCTCCCTTCGTTTTTCGTAACGGATGTTATATTGAAATCACCTTTTAGAGTGTATATCTGCATCGGCGCAGATGTGCTTCACAAACTTTTGTGACATGGTGTAATTTATTACTGTAATGTAATGCATGTTAGTTCGGCTTCGTCAAACTCCCGCATAAACGGCCTACACTTACCGTAACACTGGCGTATGACATCTAGGTACGCTTTGATCCCAATGTTTTTGATTGCATTAATATTATTCAACGTTTATCCACTTGGTTAGCTCTGACTGTCCTAAATATTTGTGCTGTCTCTAGTTGATGTGGGCTTACGTCTCTTTAGTGATAAATAATTTAGTAAGCGAAAACATATTTTGAATACTGCTTATTAATAATTATGTTCTTCATTGGATTATGAATTTAGAGGTATTAATCTTATTCTACTGAAGTATCTTATAAAATAAATGCAGTTATAACTCTTATGAGATGCTTATTTGAATGATAGGCAAAATAATCAAAACCCGTTTTCGAAATTGATAAACAGATTCGGACGGAACCATTTTTTATCCCTAAAGTTGTTTAAAATATCGTCGTAACACCTATTGTATAACATAACACACTTGGAACAACAGTAGCTTGTAATAATAATCATTATGAAGACCCTACACTTCCTCACCATAGGAACACTAACTAAATAGATAAACTATTAATGGTAGACAGTTCTATAAAGTTGTTATTAATGTGGTACACGTACCGCAGGTACTATACTGTATGGAAAACGTAGTGTAGGCTCCTAGCCGTGTATCTGCCTTGCATTCAAACGATGTTTCGTCGATTTATACTTATAAACTAAATTCAACCCTCGTGGATGAACATAGAGCACTTTGCTGTGGAGGTAATATAGTCGTCGTGAATATATTCTCACTGCATATAAATTGTATATATTTACCCTCAAACGTACAATATGAATGAAGTTTAATGTCGGTTCTTAAATAATAATTGTTCATAGCATCGCTGATCGGAGACAGTGAACTCGGTTCTTAACTAAACTGGATATTTTTATTTTTTTAAAGATTTTTGCGAAGCTGTTTGTGAATATTTTTTAGAATAAAAACAGACGTCTAGCAAACAAAGGTGCCACTTACCTTCAGTGAGTGTTTACCAGGGCCGATGAACGCTAGCAACTCAAATAAGTTGCGAATACGTTGCTGTCTTTAAAAGTTCTTTTTGTGGTTTTTAACCGATGGTAATACACTTCCATGGTTTTTCCAGAACAAAGTTCATTCCTCTTTCGTACTTCTGTCTCATTTGGGTCGCGTATAGATGTTCATGACAAGTATTGCTTCTTATCAAGTGTTTTCACTTACTTAATAAAAAACCCAACGCCAATTACTATTATATTTTAGTGCACGTTCTCGTGTTTTCGTATTATATTTTTATTTTCACGCAGAAATTTCTTCTGAAAAAAATGGTATCTACCTAAAATAATCTACATATTTTTTCATATTACTGCCAAAATCAGTTTAGCAATTTATCCGATTACCCAGGCAGACTAGACTATTACCTACCTATATTTACATAGACCAAATACCTATAGACATATAATTATCTTGTGAGCTTAGGTAACGGCAGTTATTCATTCATTACTTTTATATTAGTTGCAAGTGTGTATAATTTATTAATAGGTACGTTGTGTGTGTAAAAAAGCAATTTGATACAAAGTAGTACAAGTTATGAAACGTCATCTCTATTACGTTTCATTATACACTAGTGTTTTATATGGGATGTGTAGCAGTAAAGTTTCTAGGGGCCTTATTAGCAGGCGACGCGTGTGCCTATTGCTTCTGACATCAGTTTCCGTGGCAGAGCTTCCCTTGCCGACACTCCAATAAGCAGTATTCAAATCATTTGCGGTCTGACTCATCGTTCCGATATGCTAGTGAATTGTGCGAGTAGTACAGATTTAAGTACAGATTTGCGTTCTTTAGCCCCGTACTATATGCCTGTCTGAAAGATGCATGAAGACGTCATAACTTAAATGAATCGTCACATTTCTATATTATCGTAGTTCTTTATATATAGAGTTGTTGACTAAAATACACTTCATACTACTCCTGATCATTTTAATTTATTTTGAGAGGATACAAGATTTTGGCAGTAGAAGGAAATCGCGTGATTAATAAAACAAAATAATAAGTATTTTAATCATATACCTGTATATTTGTATAGGTACACTCAATTTTACTAAACTACTATTTAGTTAAAAAGTCTGCTCAAAAATGGTTGGAGATATATCTAAACAGTGCCTTTGTACCGTACCTACTATTTCTATATGATCTGTGTATAAATTACAACCTAAATATAAACAATCAATAACCGCTTTAAGCAAACGAAGTTAAAATATAATATCCAAAGTTGTTTACTTGAAAATTACATACATAAATCACTCCGTGGGGCCCGGCTCTTAATTCTAAACTTTCAACGTAAGGTCTCGACTATTAACTTAAACTTGGTCTAAACGTTACAGCTTCACATCTAACGACGCTGCTGTTTATGCCCTGCCTAATGTTATATTAACAACTTGGCTGGCTGCTAGCTTAGCCTAGATAGAAATGCGCGGTTCCGTTCCATTTAGCCTTGTAAAAAATATTTCATTCTGATTGACAGCTCAGTGTTGAAATAAAATTTTAATGCCAAACCAAATAAGTATGGATATTACTATAAAAAATTAATTATTATTTTTTTGCATAATAATACATAGTACTTATACATTTCTAAACAAATACACTAAAAGTATCAAAATGAATTTTCAGAAAATTACTTCCTTTAATTTGTTCCCTGCTAGTTGAGTTATTTTCTAGTATGTAGTTTTAAGTAAAGCTACGAATAATTTCCAACTTTTCTGTCAGCGTTATTTATGTTTACTGTATAAGTTATTAATAACTGATATTTGACTGCACCTTTACTCGTTTTTTAAAAGTAAATCAATTTATTTTTAAGTATTTTATTTATTCCTTTTGGGGATTTATTTTAGGAAACCGTGGCGTAGGTAGGTTTTTCACAAAGGAATGAATCTTTTGATTTGAGTGTGGGTTTTATCTCCCATGGGTTTAAAATAAGGGACAATAAAATACCGAGTATTATAATTCCACAATTTTTCATGTCCAATTAAGATTTTTTTAAGAGAGATTACAAATTTACAAACAAATAATAATTGATATTATGTAAAAGATAATAAATATCTAAAACTAACGAAGACAAAATGTGAATTTGAATCTTATAAATAATCATTAAATGATATCTTTGAAATTAAAATATTTTTTAAAATGTCATTATACCTATGTATTGTTGAAGCGAACTAATAGCAAAAACGAATCTACGAAGCGGAGCGTAAGCCGCTTTTAATAAAATGAGTGATACAGTCGGGGTAATATCGAATTCAATCGCGGTGAGTGTGTAACCTTTGAAAGTTGTCGTGCATCGAAGTACCATTAAGGCCTCTCCTGGATCAGTGCCAGAGTTGGGATATTATTAGCACGTCGACAACGTCCGAGTTAATCAAGCTCGAATAAGATCAATATTCCCCGTAGGTGATGGTTTCAGGGACGCGCGCCCCGACGGCCTGATGCCTGTCACCCGGGATTACGAACCTCATCGGACGACGCCCGACGCTGTCCAAAACTGCAATTTGTCTACATCATTAGCCTAATTATGTCACTCTGGAATTTAAGTAAACACAACTATAACTAAGAAAAAAGATACAATTACGCAACGGAAATAGTAGCAATAAAATCCATTTTAAACGCTACACTATAATTTAATGACAATTTTCGATACGGAAACCGATGTTTACTGTAAGTTGGAGAAAGCTACGAGGCAGCGCTTGAAGTAGCGTCTAGACCGCTCAGACAAGTTCTTCGAGAGTAAATTTCCTAGAACTCGGTACGGCACGCTGACACCATGAAGTGAACAATTTCGCAAAAAACGTTTGACCTCAATATAGAAGGCAAGTGTACGCGTGCGTATGACTAATTGATGGATATCGATAAATCACATGCCTGTAAAAAATTAACCTTCTATGAGAATGTACAGAAGATTGCATACACGTTTCTATATTAGAATTAGGGTTTTTTATTACAAAATATTAACAAGGCAAATTACTTAATTGTCTATACTTTCCATATAGTGTAGCGTGACTATTTGCGTGAGATACAGCTGCGTGCCAGCGGGAGAAATTCCTGATCGTTAACTATGTATGTGCTTCCACAAGCGTTGTCAATACTTGCTAATAAATACGTCCGATAAGTATCTGCACTACTTGAAATGAAACTACGAGTAGAGTAGGACAAATATACTATTTTTCTGTTGTTGTTATAGTTATATTATGGGCTCTATTATTATACTTGTACTAATTTTTGCCCGCGGCTTCGCCCGCGTTTAAAAGAAAATAATATAACATACTAACATGCATAAAACTGTAAATTCGTACCTTCAACTTCGCTAAAGATCATCACTTGATCAAATGAATAGTTTACGATTCAATCCTTACTAATATCGATTAAAATAATCGATGTTTTGGGTCCAAAAGGTCGATTCTTCGATTAATCGATCTTAGATCGCCATCCCTAGTTTCCGTGGGATTTCCGGGGAAACTATCCTATGTCCTTTCTCGGGTCTCAGACTATCTTTGTACAAAATTTCATTAAAATCGGTTCACTGGTTTAGACGTGAAGAAGATACAGCCATACAGACAGGCAGAGTTACTTTCGAATTTATAATATTAGTAAGGATTACAGAAATCCGGCGTATATCAAAAATAATATATTGGAATATTATTTTTGATATCCGCCGGACTCTCAACACTCAATAAACTAGCGCTAACCATGCTGCTATAACCAAAATTAAGCGTGGTAATATTACACCGGCAATGGTACCATGGAGTTCAATTACCTTCAAAGTTGTGTACTAAATCGAATGTATGTACTCGTATATGACTAAAGCAGAAGTAGCTGGTAGGCAACGTAAAATACTTAATTAACGGGACCGGCGACCCATAAAATGGGATACAGTAGCTACTACGTCGCTGGTGCTGTTTCAAAGAGATTGCCAGCGACCTAGGTACTTGTGATGCAAAACTGGCTCTTCTATTATTTTTTTTATTATTCTGCCTACCGTTGTGCGATCGTTTTAAATAAATTAACGGCGGATTCCATCTCGGTTTATGTGCACGTGTAGTTCTACACACAATTTGTATTTTTTTAACTTTAACTTGGGAGAGACTCTTTGGTTATTGTTTTGTTAATAAATATTAACACATTTAAAATGAAACGCATTAAATATTAAATGGGAGGTAGATTAACCTATATACTTTCGACGTTTGCGTGGGTAGCAATTTTTGCACGGCCGATTTAGTGCTTTCAAGAACCCTTTACGCGGTCGGTCCCAGTTATTATCATTAGGTAACAGTCGGAAAACCTTGGACGCCTTCGTGCGGTACATAATGCCCCTGAAATGGGTTAGTAATTTGAGTCGGTTTTCAACAATCCGGATTGGAATAAGAATAGTGGTCTAACACTAGATTTTATTTAATACATTAGATTTTGAACTCGCAGTTTTCAAACGTTTATTGTCTATTTCCATCGTAGGAAATTATTAAAGTCGAAGCCGAATATTCTAAATTAAGTAATTTTAGAGGCATTCAAATAGGATTTTCTGTAGAGTAAGTAACTTTAATAAAATTTTGATTGTGCCTGGCATTGGCTTGTTGAGGTACTTATTGCGATGAGCGTCTGTGAGGTTCGTTTGCGCGCTTCATTTACATACACAACAGACCCTACTGGCGTACTAACAACCAATTTGATATGTAACCAGCGAACCATCCATTGTATTGTATATTATTAAGCAACACTGAAGGTTATCGATTCGTTGGTTCTTTGAGTAAGTTGGTATAAAAACTGCGTAAGTACCGCTTTTTCGGTGATATCGTAGAGTATTCGGAACGCATCGATCGAAGCTAATGGTCAATTCGGAATTATTAAACAAGTAAAGGTTAGAATTTGAGTTCGAGACGGTTTTTTTCATATCTCTCCTTTTGTCCTAGAGATGCAACGCTATAATTGACATCATATAGGATTCTACCTACTTTTATACTACTTTATATATGACTACTTTAATAAACTGCTCACTAAATACTTAAAATTTGGCATTGTACTTTTTGGCTAAAACTGCATCTAAAACCTAGATCGTCAATAGAGTAAAAATGTTATTGCTATATTTGTCCGTTTGTTCATTCATCGCATCGAACTTGTGACCCCGTTCGGATGTAGACTTTAATTAACAATTGCCGATGACATTCTTTTTAACTTCATAAATAGAATGTTGGAAAACCTCGGCATAGAATAGGTTTTTTATAGTCCAAGGAAAGGAAACTAATGAAGAGAATATATTATGTTACTACTTTAACCTGCACATTTTTTGTTTAATAGAATTCAATTTATCTCGAATACTTGGCACGATTCGTATCATTTTGTCTTTGTTACATTAAAGATTATGACACCCTGTTGCTTCGGCATAAGTATTTCGGTAACAAGACTAATCTGTATTACAAACTGAAACACGCATTGAATAATTTACTGTTGAAAATATGATATTAATTATATTAGGTACCTATTTACGATATTTACATATCGTTATCGTTGCGAATAATTATAGCCGTTATATTTAAATGTACAAAACTATATTATGTGAAAAGTAGTCGGTGTTGTAAGATTAAATTAAAGTTCAATTATAATTAGGTATACTTCATAGTAAAAATATATACTTTTATAATTACGTAGCTATTAAATTACATAACTGTCCGTAGATATATTTTAGAATTCATTAATTTCCTATCCTACTTTATTTCAATTCATTTGATAATAATAACAAGCATAATTGGTAAAGCCTTTAAATTAAAAAAAAGTGTGTGTGTGTCAGCTACGACGCACGATTGGAGTTTACTCCTTACGAATGATAATTATGATATATATCGAATAGAAAAAAGGGTAGGTAAATGAACGCATCTGCTAAAATGATAAGAGAAACAAACATATATCTGTAATTATTCGGATTATTTATATTACTTCAATAATGCGTATTACATAAAGTATGTTACAAAATAATATAAAATAGCGCCATCTAGTGGCAAGTTTTATAAATTGTAAGTTTGCAAGTTTATCAATCTATGTATTTTGGTTCCAAATATTATAATGGTAAGTTAATATAATTGTTTATATTAAAGTAAATTTTAATATAATATAATTATTTATATTTAAAACAATGTTAAACGTTTTATAACTTAAAACTTAATAATTATAATTTCTTTGCCATCTATAAAATATCCTTGTTGCAATTTACGGATGAAATTTATATGAGACTCAATAAACATGTTATTATATGTAATTTGGATTGTTTCTGAATGTTTTATAATTATAGAATTCATTTAAAACGTATTGCTAATTTTATATAACTTATTTTGAACATAATTCATTAGCAATAATTCTGTAATAAATATTAAATAAGACTGTTTTGATTTTGCCCGTTTATCGTTGATAGATGGAGCTGATCAATAATGCATCCATTTTTATAAGTTAAATTAATATATCAGTAACTTACAAAATCCTCTTTATGTTAAAAACTTATTTTGCTAATATTATATCTTATTCAATTGCTTACTGATTTTATATGTTACTCTTCTTTAAAAACGTTCATAAAAGATTGTTAATCATATTATGGCGCCAATGTTCATATTTTTCACAGTGTTTATAAATGATCAAACCTATAACTTAATTTATGCAAAAATGTAAACAAATTAGTTAATGACGTTTTAATGTTTTATATATTGCTAATTATTTTTATTGTAATAATTACTTTCATATGGGATTTGAACTTACTGTATTTTAAATTAATAAAAGCACTCTTGATTCATATTTTGGTTTCCGTTACGCCTCAACTTTTCGTGTTACACTTGATTTTACTCCTCATAAAATTTCCGTACCGGGCCTTATAACTCAAATCGTTTCTTAAGGAGTAAACTCCAAAAATTGCCCAGAATTAAAATATATTATAGTGAAAGTTTTCTTACGCTACCTAAAACGTTATTCAAATCAATACGTGAAATGCCCATAAGAAAATAATTTTGAAATTCAACCAAACGTTGAAATAATTACTGAGAATATTGCTATTACTTACAAAACAAAGAGAAACTCAAACGATAGAAAAACAAAATTGTTTGACCGCATGTGAACGTAGTATGAAATACCTACTTCTGATAATTTCATTGAACAAAACTAATGAATTTTGCAGCTAGTGATCTGGATAAAATATCAGGTCACGTATTGCGTTACCGTATTATACATTTATGTACATTGTATGTATTGGCCGCCTTTGGATTTCGCAATAGAAAAGCGCATGAAAATATTTTACTAAGTTATTACAATATGGGATAGCAACAAACGTAGAAAAATATACGGTTGGGTTTGTATTCTTAACAGTTTTTCTTTCAAGGTAAAAAGGTTTCAAAGGTATTAATTTTAAAATCAAACCGGGTTTGCTTATCGACAAATCAAAAAATAACCATAAACTACGACACAATAATATGCCTACAAACTTTAACAAGTAAGTTCTAAATTAAGAGTGAGTCCTACTGCTCTAAAGACAATGTTTGAGCCGACCTTACGAGCCAAGTTAATAAAAGTTTGCTGTTGCTTTTAAATGCAAATTTAATTTTTTGTTCCCAAAGCGGCTTCCACTTTAAGTTTTTACGACCTGGAAGTCGGAAAGGAAATGGAAAGAGAACGACGTGACCGTTCAGATTTTAATATTACATTTCAGTAACATAAGGGAGCTAATACATAAGCGACAATCCGTGCTGACAGGTGGCGACAGCCGTCAATGCCGATTGTCACAACATTTACGGTCCGTCAACCAACGTCGGCGTATGACCATAAACGAAGATTTTTTTCAACGAACGCCGGTTATTTACACCGTCTACTACTCATTGCCAGCAACTGCTGACAGATAGTGGTAGAACCCCTTGTGGTTCGACTCCGGCGGCACCACCGCCACACCTATTTCTACCTAATAACAGCAGTGTTAGGCGCTGTTGTGTTCCGTTTTGAAGAGTGTGGTAAGGGCGACAAACTTTTCCGAGGCGTTCTAGCTCAGTCCTCAGGGGAAGCGGCGCATCTGTAGCCGACCTCAGGCAGGAATATCTAATCTTATCTGGGGTTGATTACAGACGTTCGTGGGCGGCAGTACTCACTTACCATCAGGTGGACTGCATGCTCGTCTGCTACTCCAATATTATTAAAAAATAAACGGATAGTGACAGTCGCTGCTATGAATGGTCGCATGTATTAGCTCTCTGTCCTCGTGTGCTACCTCCTTAATGTGTTTCAAAGCATTCAGCGTAAATTTTTCATTTCAATCCAATATAACATGAAGTCTTGGAGTGAAGCGCTTTAAGTACGTAGGATAAGTATGAAACTCATTATAGAATGCAGAAAAACTTTTATACGCCCCACTTTATAGTGTTTAACTTGGTATAATCTTAGAGTCGCTCTGGAAGTTGGAAACTCTAGAAAGTCTATTGCTTAGGTTCTAATAAAGTTTAACCTAAGCCGTGTATTATTCTACAGGGACGTACGATAAATTGTATTCCGAATTTACAGGTTTATGAATCGCGAATCTATATTGATTTTTATTTCGGGGCGATATTTACCTAACTTCTGTTACTCCATTAAATATATTATCCATGTAAGGCACACGGTTTTATTGCCAATTTCAAAATTAGTATAAACGCAGAGAAACGTTTTAAGAATTTTAATCAATAACTTCATTTTTTTATCGATAAAGTCGTTCCATGATTTAAATTTTATTTAGAAATAAGATAAGAATGCTTAAAGTGTACACAAGAAACATACGTTATGTTTATTAAAATAAAATTTAATCACAAGAGTCCTCGTTTCCTACCTTTCCACGTCATGGAAACGATAGTAAACTTATGTTTAAAGCTTTTATTTGTGCTTTTATAGGCATATGAGAGTATTTCATAGCAATACTTATGTACGTACAGGTTGTTAAGAGTAACTGTAACGAGTTGGAAAGAAGTCAACAGATCTGAACTGAATAGTAAGCAGCGGGGGCAAGTTTTCCATCCCTCGTCCGGTACCCTTGTTTGATACCGCCCGAGGCTACTTCCCTCCGCAGCGTTCGCTAGTAACTAAGACTTTTTGTACTTGATGCCAGGCCTTTGAAAACATTTTTAATTATATTACTTTATGTAGAGCGTTGTGCGTCAGAGACGAGACTGTAAATATGGTGTGAATAACGTTTTAATTATAAAATGATTCTGGATTTATTAAAACGAAATAAGAAAGTGCCAGAACATCATATGACTATCTAGAACGTGCCTAAAACAATACTAAACTATCTTTTATGTCAAAATACTCATGCATTGAATCCTAAGAAAATAGATTCGCGCAGTTTCGCAATTGTGTCACTTTGAATTGGCTCTGATACGTATTTGCTATATGAACGACTGCATTCGTCTCGGAAGTGCTTTCTCAGCTATCTGCTCCGTACACTCGAAGATTATATTCCTGTATCCGTACAAAAGGCCGAGAGTAGTTGCCGCTTGCTCTATGAATTATCTAGAGAGACACTACGTCGGTGCAACTTGTGTTATTCGCACAAAAGCAAATAGATCGCAGTTGAAATTTGTACACTGCAATTAATAGTAAACATGTTATTATATTTGGATTAATTATTCCCACCTTGTACAATATAGGATTGTATTAATGAAAAGGCAACAAAAATTAACGGTTCTGCTTTCCGCTACATGAACTATTGTGGTGTCGAACAACTTGATATTGTCGATCTCATACCATTTATAAGTTGACCTCCACGTAATACATAATTATCTCCTAATAGAGCTAAGTAAGTGAGCACAACTTCATAGCATAATAATTATACGTTTATCCTTCTAAGGATGCGAACTGCCGTGAAAAGTTAAAAGTGCAAAGCGAACTTATGGATAGGACAAGTAAATATAAGATATAGTCCGCGTAAAACTGCAAGTCCACTCTGAATATAGAAATAAATCGCGTCGCCATAGCAAATTGTATGACTACACCTGCTCGGAACAACTTCAGAGCGGACTAGCAGTTTGGCGATAACTATACCTTTATAAGACTCAAGTACAAGCGAGCAGTTTTGCATAATTGCTAGCATCTAAATTTAAACTAACCACGGTCTAAGCACCTCGATCAATAGTTGCGAGACCACTGGATATAATCCATATGCATGGTGTTGATGCGAAGACTCCAGTGGGGTGCTCGGCCGCAAAGACCGAGGCTACGCGCTCCGCTAAGCACTGTAAATACTCTCCCGGTCACGTAGCACCACCGCAAACTGTTGAATATTAATATGTAAAATAATATTCGCTAGAAGAAATCCCGCCCAAAGTGAACCTCAACCCGTGTCGCGGCTCCGACGGCTGCTTAAATTACCAGAAAATAAAACAACGGAAAGAATATTTGCATGAAGCTTATTTCGACGTTTGTAGAATTTTATTTGAACCCGTGTTCCATTCATTAAAATTGTTGTCTTATATAAATGTTTAGTTTGTCAGCATTGTGATTTAAAACTTATTAATTTTAAGATATTTATTAGTTGATATTACGACTTAAGACAAGATAATAGGTACTAATTTTTTCAGATACCTTATAATTCCATTATTCTGTTTAATACGGCTTGAGAATATGGTAATATCGTTTTTAAACAGTGTATTTAAACAGTTAATAAAACAGACATAATAGAGATTTGAGAACCGACGTTCGCCAACAGATTAAACAACGTAAGTAACCGAAAACTTAACCTTTTAAGGTTCAAAATACGTAAAACGAAGCATATGATTATCGTTAGTTTATATTAGTTTTAAGGGAAGCGATGTTGATGTTTACTTTATAGGGCATCTGTTTAAGCCTAAAAGCGGGCAACCGCATGTGGGCGTAGGCGGCGACGCGTTCAGCCATCCTACTAGGGATGGTGATACTTTCCAAAAAGATTGGTTTTGAAATACATTTTAACCTGAACTATCAAGCCACAAGAATAACGAAGCCAAAAAGATTGTTAATAAAATTCGTCTTATTTTCCATTTTAAGAGTATATCTGCAAAAAAACTATCCGTCTGCTACAGAAATTATAATTGTTTGTATGAGAAGAAAGGGTAATTTAATGTAATGTTCAAAAAATTATACTACAAAAAGAGATATTTGACATCGGTGAAGTACTAGATTCTACTCCAATAAAACGATCTTGAATCGTCATCTCTAGGTACTAGCATGTAGCAACAATTCCATTTGACCATTCTATACGTCCGTCCTACTAAATTTGATGTAGACTATATATTTCAACCTTCTTTTTTGTAATACATGAAACAGACCCTCATCTTTTATGTAATTCTATGGGACTGCGTAAAAAGATAGAACATTTTCATCTGGTGACTTGATAAAATGAGATCAAATTTTAATTATATTCGAGATTCTTTATTTACTTACGAATTCTAGGTATAATAAGCATTAGCGTAGCATTTTTACTTATTTTCTTTATATATTCTGTTGATTGCTTGCTGATTTGAATACTTAACGATGTTGACTCTACACCCTGTTTTTGTGATCACTCCAATATCTAAGTGAACGAATAGTAGAACAGAATTATCAGAAATGCTCAATAATAACAAGAAATAGTCGTTGAACTTATATAACGTTATCAAGTTGTGTACCTCTCAATAGGTCATAATAACAATCCCTCGTTGGTTTATCATCCATAATAATAATTGTCGGATATACGTATGTTTGAAGAAATTGCTTCGACGTATCTATATTGTACTCAAGATATTATATATAATGTGTTGTATTTCTATTTACGGTACTAATGATCTGTGTAATCAAAGCGCGTTCTGTGTTACAAAGAAGATTAATTATAACAATTTAATTCAAAGACATATTAAATGATTGCTACGTATTTCGATACTTTTCTTTTTATTACTTATCGGAAAACTAGATTAAAACAGAGTGTAGCTTGTGGGTTTGTGTAATATACACGAAAACAAATACTACAAATTATGTGTTACATCGGTGTGTGCACCTTCGTCTCACTCTAAAAAACATCTGGTTTTCCAACCGCACCAAAAGAAGTATAAGTTCAGTAAAATTATACATGCAATAATAGCTAATTTACAAAGACAGCACGCAACTGCCATGCGTGCTGAGCGCGCTCCCTTCATCTTTACACTTACACATTGTCCAGTTGAGATCAATTACGGTTAATTGAACTTGATATAATTATCTAATTCTGAGCAGAGCAGCGTTCTTCGCTCCGACACCGGTTGCATCATAACCAACTGTTATTTTATTCTAACAAGAAAAGTTTTTCATTTACATCTCTAATGATTTCTGAAATTTGTGTTTGTAAATTTCTAATTAGTAGATTAATCGTACATTTATCATAGATTAGTAAAGATACTTCGCCGCCTTGAAATTGAAATAAGCCACAAACGGCTTATTATAATAAGTTCTTTTTTTGAATTCTTGACAAATAAAAACATTTTTAGAGAGAAATTAACGAATAAATAACTAATACTGCGTAATTTACATAATAAATAAATAATTTATAATAATAATTTCAAATATTTTAGGGACATTTTAGCACGGAGACGTGGCAAAACTTTTTTACGCAACTATTTCAATTCTCAAAACTGGGTACATTTTCTTGTTAGGAGTGAGTAATCTTTACTAATCTATGACATTTATATTGAATCTTGTAACCATTTTGTAAATATCATCGCTACAATATATTCAGTTGATCAACGCACTTTTTGCGTCTATTTTAAAAGTTACATTCTCGCCGTCTGGCGTCAAAATTAGCTAGAGGACAACGATCGGCAAAGTATTTCGAAGACTATTGCAATAAAAACATATCATGAGTGTATATTAAAATTTCGAGCGCGATCCAAAATTAAATATGTAAAATACGGTACAATACAAAATCATACGCGTATTTTTCAGCGTTAGCCGTAATGAATGTTCGTAATTTGATGTTCATAAACACTGAAGGAAGAATAAGAATAGACAGAGACTAAACAGGATCACAGAACACTAGACGAACCGCAGAGCGTGCTCTATAAAAAGTCAGATTGTTTACGCGGCCGCCCGCCCGCCGGATATGACCGACGGCGGCACGCCACATGTGTAATGATCATTGTATCTCCTCTGAATAAGTTTATATCAATTATAGTTCGCGCCAAACTGCTAGTCCGTTCTGAAGTTGTTGCGAACGGGTGTAGTCATACTATTTGCTATGGCGACGCGATTCAATTCTATATTCAGAGCGGACTAGCAGTTTTACGCGAACTATACCACATATACAACTCGTATATGTATATTATGCTTGTGTCGATAGTAAGCTTTCTGTATTAAATGTTAATTGAAAAGCATTTTGTGTAACTTAATATTTCAATTACTCCTTGATTTTCTTTTTATGCCCACATATACCTTTGTTAAAATACATATTTTGTATTTGAATTTGTTTGTAAGAAATGTCGTGGTAAACAATTAGAATTCAAAATATAAGTGCTCTTCGTTGCAACGTTGAAGAGGGGGTGACTCTTCAGTGTGTCTCGCATGTGTAACCTCGAGCCGTGTTCATGTCTATCTTCTAAATATATCTTCTCTGCCACAATAATTTCCTCCGCCTATTGGAGATTAGAACGTGATACGTTCTTAGAGATACGCTTTATTGACACTTATGATCATATTAATGTACTAAACGTCGTTCTAAGACATTATTTTCTTTATGATCAATAATTCGAACCTTTATTATTTTTATCAAGTCATATACCGACGAGTCTTCCAAGTACCGTGAACACTAAATATTGAAAGCACATTGAGACCGCTTTTACCATTGACGCGAATATTAAACGTTATAATAAAGTGTTTAGTGTATTGTCTTCGTTACAATAAGAATTCGGAGGGAACGGCTACAGATGGCGTTCAAGCGTGGGAATAGGCTGATACCCTACGCAGTTAGGGAGGGCACCGAGTTCGTTAAGTATGAAAAGAACGAGCACAGGAGCAATGGGTACAAGGGACAGGGCCCACCTCCGACCGGCTGATTATTAATGTCTTGAACGTCACCCGCCGCCCACCACTACACTGTATCGTTCCGAGAGGTGAAGCCGCCCAACTTGAAAAAGAGCCTCACGATGCTTTTGCCAACCGACCCATTGTTGATGAAACACAATAAGAATAAAATTGTTCTATTCACTGAAATTCACCTTTAATGTTTTTGGGATTACTTCTTGCTATTGTTAAAACACTTGTGGATATTCAATGCTTTATTGCTTTCTAATTTCGGTCAAAGGGTACCTGTATTTTTTTCGACGTAAGCATCACGTTTTTAGGCACGTTTTGTGCTTTTTGCCATCGTATTTCGTAATCTGGATTGTCTCGTAAGGGTTGTTTGAAAATTTGTAATTAAGAAAAATTGCAATAGGAAATATACGTAAAATTATTTAGATTTTGTGCTGCTAATGACTACACCACATTGACAGGCTCTAAAAGACAATGTCATATACTTTGTGAGCTGTCACATCGTTAGCCAATTTGTGCGGGATTTTTTTTCAAGATTGAACGATAAACACGGGCTAGAAAAACAATTATTTACACTTTAAAATTGTGTGTCGGAATGAATTGAATTTAAATTGCAAACACAAGAACAATACATACCTATGTGTATAGTCAACGGACCACATCAGGAACAAACGTCCTTCAAATCACTGCAAATTTGTAATAATGCAACAATAAAATTCAGTTTGATTAAAAAAAAACGTGAAAAAGGAAATAATATATAATAACGATTTTTCCACCGTTTATAAAATCGACTGCGCACGATGCTTGTCTGCTCGAATCTCGTTACTCGAACGCACACAAATAGGAACTCGTATATAATAGAAAGAGGCAGATATACAGAAGGTCGCATAACGGTCGCATTTCCTTACGTTTTATACTATTCAACTTCTACCACACGCCGTTATACAGAAATTCATAATTAACACTCATGTCTATTAGCCTTTAAATATAGACCTAAGGTCCATACAACGCAAGTTGTTATTTTATTCACTTAAAAATATTTCATCATCTTATATAGTACGTCTTTTATATTGGTGATAGAGGAAATAACCAGAAGAGTTTATAGTGGTTTACACTATTTGCTGTTATAACATTGAACTTGTTCGTTTTGCGCAATGATAGGAAATGAAACTCGAGACCTGTGGAGAAAACAATAGACGCGCGTAATCTCGGGTCGCCAACGATGCAAGGTTTGAGGCCATTGCTAATCCTATTATTATCTCCAAAGGGCAACTCGTACAAGCAAACGATTATAATATGTAGCAAGTAACTTATGCGGCTTGGGAAGTTATTATAAGTACGGCTTAGGGACGTACAAGACTTTTTCCTTTACACATTTTTCTTTGCTTTATTTTTAAAGTGAACTTACACATACATTTATTACAGAAACTATTAAACGTATACCGATAATGTAACAAAAAATATGATGAGATAATTCAAAATTTTAGTAAGTGGAAGTCGGTTCATTCAATACTATTTATTACTTTACGATGGTCAGTGAACAGTAAATAAACGGCAAAATATTGGAATTTTAACAATTACTCATTTACTAGTCATACGTATATAACAAAATTAATCACACACAGGATACTATCATATGTATCAAACTTTTATAGTTTCTATCACTAGAAGACGTGGGATGTTATTACGTAATGAAATAAAGCACAGACTCTCAACACTCCACAGAGATGTGACCGGATTTTATATGGGGCAAGACTTAAAACTCACGTCATAAAACTATGTGGGTTATAACTGTAATTAAACGGTGTCCAGAGTGGTTATTTGCGACGCAAATTTAACAACTAGTGAGTCGTCGTGGTTGCGCCGCGAGCCGCCGGCGCAATTGTGACCAATAACCACTTCCTAATTTTCTCGTTTCCTGAGCTTCGCCTCGCCTGCGCGTCATTCCCTTTGTGCCGGTTTGGTTACAACATAGCTATTTAAATATATCTGGTACGGTCTTTGAATCTGGATTTCTATGCAATAAAAGTAATCAGCAAGCAGATGTTGAGAGATCTTTGCTATTCATGAACATCTCACATCTGTAACCAACTTCAAATAGAATTGACGTTGTACCGAAATCCGCAAAATTTTCTTCAACAATTTACTTCAGAATCCATTACTGCAGATTCTGTAAGGGCAATTTAACCCTGTAAAATCAGTTACACCCCCGATTAGACCTTTAAAGACAATTTTAACCCTGTGGGATAATTTTGACCACAAAACCGGTCGGGTCAATTTTACCAATTTCCAAAGCAGGCATATAAAGATCTAACAAAAGAAACTCGACGCATGAGAATTAAAGGTCAGATGAACATGAAAATGGCGTGTTTAATCCGAACGTATATCCAATAGACAGTTTGTGTACCTACTCGGATCTCTACTCTGTATAAACATAAAGGACGGCGGAAAGCCCTCATTCGCAATTTAATTTCGTTCCCGGTGAAAACTTGATGTAATAATACAAAAAACAGAGCGTAGGAGGATACGCGTATACAGAGCACAAATTACTTTTGAAGCGTTATCACGTAAATAATATAAATAACGGAAAATTTTCACTTTGCATTTTTACAAAGAACCCTTTGTGGTTTGATTCTGTACGCACCACCGCCTTAACTAATATATAAAGCAGAATTTAAGCGCTGCTACCTTTTTGAAAGGTAAACTTATATCTGACGTTCCAATTTAGTATTCAGAGTAGCTATAAATCTACGTCTGATCTCAGTTAGGACTCCAATCCTATCTGGGGTTGATTATAGGTGTTCATAAGAAGAAATTACTTCATACCATCAGGCGGACTGCCTGTTTGTTTATTATTTCTGTACCCTTTATTTGAGAATATTACTGATAATATTTGCTGATGAATATTCATATTTTGCCGCCCTGTCCCTTATAAATGTATTTTTCCTAGAATAGATTAAATGACACTAGGTTAGTGCATATAAAAACAAGTACACAATATACTTAATGTATAGAACTTTTATAAACAATTAAGTTCAAACTTCCACGCTTGAAGCGATAGCATCCTATGTTACTTAACGACCACTACTTTGTTATGATGGATAGCTTTAGTTTCTTCTGCTTATGTTAGTAACTTCTTCCGATTAACTGTAAAACTAAACATGTGAAGCGTAAACTCGATACATAATGAATGGTCCTGTAATACATGTATTATTATTATTGATTAATTGAAGTGATGTAGATGTAAATGTTAATTCACTTACAGATTTATTATATACAATGTAGATTATATAATAATAAACATGTATACGGTTAGGTTTAATTAATTTATAATAGTAACGACATGCGTGGCAGAGCGGTCACTATATCGGTCTGGCACGCAGAGGGTACCGGGTTCGTTCTTCGGCTAACCAGAAATCTAAATGATTAATAAAGATATTTTATCTAGATATGGATGTTTATATCTAGACATACCTTTGTGTGGGCATACATAGCAAACATGATACAGGGAATCTTTGTGCAAGGTTACGAATGTACAAAGCATCACAGTAAAAAAACATTCAATGATGCTCGGTGCTTGGTTTCCATTGTATGCACTGTGCATGTACGTTGTACATGTCTTTAAATAATAAATACCTATCACTGAATTTTGTATATCTATGACGTTAGACTGGGGCGAGCATCGAGAATCGATGTAGCCATACCCTTCACCTTTTGATTCGGACGTACGTACGTATTAATACTTTATCGTCTATAGTACGCAATAGGCTGCAACGTATTTTGGCACCGGTGCTCCGTGTCAATATTCCGATTCGTAGCCCAGAAACGTCAACTAAAAGTAGTTGCCGAATTTATTAGGACAGAATTAGTGTACGCCACGTTCCTGAGACATGTGTTTTGAACTCGCAAAATCACATTTTAGTGTCATGCACAGTTGTATATGTGAAACTCATTTAAGATTGGTTTTAATCACCGGCTCTGTGATGCTTACTATGTTAGCATAGTAATAGATTACTGTAGATGTTTTGTAAACCTATACAATAAAACGGAAGAAGTTTACGAGATGCTTTTCGTGCTGAGTAATCAAGTTAGAAACGTTTTGTAAATGTACAAACCTCATGATTATCGTTAAAATAAGAATAAGTATTTTTAATTATGACTTAGGGCCGTGACGTACATTCTTTTATGCTGTAGGATTTTCTGTCGGTATTTTGTATCCTTTGTGGTTCAATTAAGTTTTCCAGTCCTTTCATACGTAACTTACCTATTAGCTTTTTGAAGTTTTGTATAAACATGTCATACATAAACATGTTAACGATCCAAGGATGGTTTACAAATAAAGTCAAAGTAACGAATGCAATATTTGTGCATAGACTACAGTACATGAAATTGGGTTTTAGTGCTAAAAAACTAAATTGTTACTAATCACTAAAAGCTAAAACGAACGCATATTAGATTTAAGATTTTTCGATAACACTTACAGAAACTAAATTGTCAATAACCTAATGATTAATTTTGAATAATTTTGTTTTAAATTTATCATTTCCTGATGTAGACAAAACCGGATTTACATACATAGCTATGAAATTTGTTATTTTAAGAGTCTGCATGTAAGCCCCTCCTCTAGACCGACAAACAAATAAAGCACATACGAAGACCGGAGCACATTGATTCAATTTACCTGCGTAACAACAATTCAACGGCGACGTTCCCGTGTCTCTATTAGTTTAAGGACGCAGTAACCTCGTGACTGCTTCAGTGGAGCGGGCCCTAACACATTGCCATGTGTGGTTATTACATTATGTAAATTGAACGTCGTTCCCTTTACTACCTGACGATGCAGGAATAGAAATATTTGCTTGAATTTTCATGTTACTGAATGCTGACGTCATCTGCCTGTGGTAAATTGGAAAGCCAATTTGGTCGGTACTATTAGGATAGGTGGCACCGATCCTCTATATGTATTGCTTTTATTCAATTAACATTTAATGCATGTGGCCATTGGTTGATAATGTATTTTATATAAATGTAAACCTCATTCGTTTCGGTCCACTAAATATTTAATATGTCTATGAAACAGTAATATGTAGTAAACGTCCAACTCGAAAATCCTGTTAACGAGTCGATTATGGATATATTTCAAGATTTAAGGAATAATCAATGTATCGTATGTTTATGTTTCATAATATTATATTAGCTTTAAAAAAAATATCAAGCATATGTACCTATCAGAGTGCAACACTGTACAAAGAGGTTTAATAATTTATCTATTTGATTACAAATATTTTTCTCTGATTAACATTTGTATATTAAAGATGAATTCTATGCATTTCCAGCACATGGTGGGAACGGGCATGGCGGCCCCGTTCAATGCGGCGGCGGCGGCTGCGGCCGCGGCGGCGCAGTTTGCTGCCAACGGCGACGCGCTGGCCGGCGTGAAGGCGGACAGCGGGCCCGCCGCCGCGCCACAGGCACCCCTGGTCAAGAGCGAGGGGCCCCCGCAACCGACACCGATGCCACCGACGAATTTCTCTCCCCAGCCACAGCCACAATCACATCAGACAAATTCAGTAGAAAATCAAAATAATAACACAGTAAGTTTTTGATTCTGATTTGGATTTTGTTTTGGTAATTATACCGGTATGGATGTAAACCAAAATTGAAATATCTTTCTTTATCCCACCTTGGTTATGAAAAGGCCTGTTGTTATTTCTACTTTTTATCATAAAAAGGTATGTTGAGCAACCAAACCTAAAATTCCCACTAGAACATAATTCAATTCCAGCGATCAAAATGTTATATTTTATTTAAAATGTCGCGTCTAGCTTTTGATTACCTAGTAACAGGGTTATCTTTCTTAAATAGTCTATAATTATAGAAGTCTTAGAAAGCAAGATAAGGTTTCATAACATTTAAACCATCTTTATTCGATATTTCAGTTAATAGCAATCTCTCCACGAAATTCTAAGCATCTGTTTTGAGGTATTTTTGTAAGATCGACTATACGCGGCCTGGAAACTGTTAATACATGATTTATGAGTCTATCGTTTATGTTAAGTACATAAATTAGTGGTGTGTTTAAAACGATCGCATATCTGTTTAGTTCGGCCATGTTTAAAATTGGAAGAAACCTTCGGAGTTCGACTCCGGAGGCACGGCTTCCTTACCAATTTCTGTCTAATAACAGTTTTATGCGCTCCTGTGCTTTTGGTTTAAAGGTTGTGGTAAAGATTAAAAGTTATATGAAGTGATGATAACAAGTTCAACTTAATCCTCTGGGATAGCAAAGCATATGTGGCCCACCTTAGATAAGACTCCCATCAGATAAAAATCCTACCTGGGGTAGACTAAAGATGTCCAACAGCAGCAGTCGGCACTCAACATCAGATGGACTGCATGCTCGGTTGCTACTTAAATTTTATAAAAATAGCCTTGTATAATGGTGCGGTTCGGTAACGTTGCAGCAGAGCGAAGTGGAGGCGACGGAGGAGAGCACGCCGGTGAGCGTGGCGGCGGCGGCGGTGGCGCAGCAGGCGGCGGCGGCGCACGCGGCGGCGGCGGCGGTGAGCGCGGCCGTGGCGGCCGGCGCCGCGCCCGCCGCGCACGCCGCGCACGC
This sequence comes from Epargyreus clarus clarus, assembly GCA_014595695.2. NCBI lineage: Eukaryota > Metazoa > Arthropoda > Insecta > Lepidoptera > Hesperiidae > Epargyreus > Epargyreus clarus. Next base: position 444,587 of record JACTTY020000027.1, read on the forward strand.
CGCGCTCGCCGCGCCCGACAAGAACCTCGTGCCCGTCTCGCAGGCCTCCCAGCCCAAGCGACTCCACGTGTCCAACATACCCTTTAGGTTCAGGGATCCCGACCTCCGCAACATGTTCGGGGTGAGTCGCACCACGCTTCGCACACCCCGAATTGATAGCACGGCATGAGTGATCCGATTAGTTGTCGCTATACTTAGTGAGTGATCCTTCGACATTGTTTATATAATCCTCGTTTTGCTTTTCAGCAATATGGCACAATACTTGATGTAGAAATTATCTTCAATGAACGTGGCTCAAAGGTAAGCCCTGTTTATTTATCTCCGAAAGTATTTACGAAGTAGCTCCTTGAAATCCATTAGATTTCATTGAGGCTACTTTTATGAATTTCTGATGATAAAGTCCAGAATACGCGATTAATTTGCTCTCTCAAAATATGTCTGTGTTTAATACAACTTCATTATATACAAAGTGATTCATATTGAAATATTGATTGTTTATTCTGGTCTAGTTTCTGTAAAATGAAAGAAGCAATGAACACATTTATAAAATTAGTAACCACCTAAAATACATGTATTGGTTACAATAATTCTTATTTCATTTGTTAATCTCTATTAATGTGTTCATGGCTTCTTAAGTAAATTAAAGGAATGTATAATCATATTATTGCACAATTCTACAGTAAGAAAGAAAAGTCTAAATAATCGAATACGTCGAACAATCGTCGTATTAGTTTCCCCAATTCTCCCAAAGTTGTCATTATAGTAATCCAACATGTAAATGTTTTTGCAAGTCTTTAGTAAATATTTTTCATTTGAATCACACTTATTTTTGGTCTTGAGTGTATGACTCCGCGTTAAGTTTAAAACACATTCCTTGGATTTACTAATATCGCACTCATAGCTATTGCTCTCAATTATTTTCCACACATGATTACTTCATATATATTCACAATTTTTAAATAAAAGCAATAGCTAGAGGCTGATTAATATTATTTAGTATTTGCTGCCCAAACTAGTACTATTACTGAATATTCTCCCATAAACGTGTTATCACATCTATTTGATTCGAATTAAATATTGTAACATCCTTGCTTAATAAAAATTAAAAGGCAAATGGGCTTAGTTAAGTATTAATCGTGTTTTGAATAAACTTCCTTCTTATAGCATATTCTTGGTTTTAATGTTTGGTGCAGTATCTCTAATGGCATTGTATATTATCATTAATTAATAATAATGTCTATAAGTCTGTAATCCAACTGAAAATTTACTGAATTGTTATGTACTTATTATGCCTCTGACATATTTTTGCCTATTATCCTTATTCTATGAGATAATTACAAAAATAATAATTATTTATTTGATGATTTGCAAAAGTAAGTGAAAGGCATAACGTCAGATAGTAATATACATATATATTATATATATAATAAATTTCATACTTTTACAATACTCAAAAAACAACTAAAATGTAACTGTCAATCCCCTCGAGATAATTGCATAGAGATGAATATTATTGAAATATTTTTAAGATTGATTGGATTGATCGCTTTTTCGTGTTTACTGCTTTCCTTGTGTCAGTTTGGTGACCGCCCCTACAGTAGTCCATGCTCGCTCATGTCTAAAACGTATTTTACTCTTTTGATATAATAGCTCCAAGTTATTTTTTCTTCAGTGCCTCACATGGGATATGCAGTATTAGAGAATGATGCATCGTCACTATAACAGCTGATTTTCTAAGTCATATTTTAAGGACAGCTCTATTATTCATCACTAATATATTTAATACAATCATCCAAACTGCACCGCATTATATTTGTTATCGAAGTACTCAAATGTTCATTGTAATAATATCATCTGCAGCCACCACACTGACCTGTGACTCCTTGGTTCGCGTATTTGATTTGTGTAGTTTGGGTGATGTGTCATTCTGAAATTTAATTTTGTCTATTTTAATTAAAATGTTAATATTTTCAGTTCATTTTGTTATAATACTAGAACTGTCAGTCATGCGCTTCCTAACAAGGGAATTTAATACATATTTTACTAGTTTTGGGCATGTGTACTTCTCTGACTCTAAATACTCTGTTAATATGTTGTCAACACGAGTTACATATTCCTAGAAGTAACTTTGGCGCATCTGTTAGTTTGGCTTTACCTCTAAGTGAGTAGTGTCTTCTCGTGTGGAGTCGTCGCCACCGTTGCCGCGTGCTTTGCGTGCGCTCCCAGTGTCAGATCGCGAGCGATGGACGGGCGCGTAGCCCTCGCTTCCTATTCATTTATATATTTTATCTGTAGCCTCCTTATATCTCTTTCTCTCTGCCCAAAGTAATGTTTTATGTACAATAAATATGTGCACTCAGAATGGTATTAATAATAATAGAGCTGTCATGCTTTTATAAATGTAAGCGTTTCGTACAATCAGCAACTTGTTTGCCACTTTCACAACTCGTCTCTTCCACTGTATTGTGTGCTGTGCTAGCTGCTTTTGTATCTATGGGTTATCACCGTGTATTTTCGTATGACGTAGTTTACCTTACCGAAGCACGACCGATTATGATTATAGTTTTTATTCAACTGTAACAGAAAGGAGACAGTGTCTACAGCACTTGTATACAACGTTTGTGGCGTATGCTAGGTTATAAATACTGCTTTGATTTTATTATTGAATATTTAGATTTTAGCACTGTACAGTTCATGCACAATATCATAAAACATTAAAAAAGCTTTAGGTACGTGTGTTTGTAATGAGACAATACCGTTGTACCCACTAGTCGGGCATCAGTGATAACACATGAGGAAACGATGTGCTACAGCTGATATAGTGAAATCCTCTCGAACTTGTATCCGATAAATGATCATTGCCTAGCTGAAACCTTTTACTTTCTAGACCAGTTTAGTTGATGCATGATCGGTGAGTTTCATAGAACAAATTGCAGCTAACATTCCACACAGAAGTTTCTAGTCATTTTGATTAAAGTAGTGTCTATCAAATTAGCTTTCAAAGGAATCCTTACGACGTGTACAACGTTAAAAACTCTTTCCAATAGTACAAACTGCTAGGTCGAGCGACATTGTATTAATTTAATGTAATCCAACGCTTATGTGTATCCATTCAGCTAGACTGCGCTCAAACTATCAACGTAATCGAAAAAATATCGTCCTCTCGATATTACACTAGAATATTTAAATAAAGAATATGCAATGCATAAATGTTAATTTTTGTTGCACGTTGTTTTTTGAGCGACGCTGTTTTTAATGCATGTTTTGTCTGTCTTGCATGCAGGGATTCGGTTTTGTAACATTCGCAAATAGTGGTGATGCGGAGCGAGCACGAGAGCGTCTTCACGGCACCGTGGTTGAGGGCAGAAAGATAGAGGTGTGCATGACTCAATGAATACCATCCGTAGCACTATGTAACTTATAACATCCCGCTCCTACGCCCACGCCCACACACCGCAACCTGCGCTCGTCTGCTCTGTAGTTATGCCATGCTAGTGCGCCGGCCGCACCCGGCCCCGCATATTAGCACTAAGTATACCGTCGTCTTTTCTAATCCACAAACAAACCTTATTTATTTTATCCCTTTACTCTCTAGACGGTCATTTAAAATGCCGATCGAATGAGAGAGTCTCACAGAAATGTAGAACGAACCGTACGTCTCTCAAAGTCCAGAGGTAAGACTGCAATTGCAAATTATTTATTTTCATTAACATTTGAAACGTTTTTAGACGACTTTATGGCATTCGAAGTACCTCCCTTGTTGATTAATTAAATACAAATTTTACATCAAAATACGTGGGATTTTCATCGGTTAATATGGTTGTATAAATTGCAAAAGAATTTATGGACAATTGTTTCTTTTTTTATGTTTTCCTTTGTTCCCTATTTTATGTCACATGCAAAATCTAAATTTACATACTTTAACCGTTACGGGTTCGATTCCTGTATTTTCTTTTTGTTTTTATTACAATTTTTAATGAGATATGACTATTTCAGAATGAAAAACAATAATACATTTGTTATTGTGTATTTTATTTACAAAGTAAGTAGTCGAAAATATGAATTTATTACTTTCATCGACTTTTCCCCAAGTATTTGTAACTGGTGGAAACTTGAAGCATACTCCAGTACTGCCGTACGCCAGAACAGATTGTAGATGTCCAGCAGTGGGATATATACGGGTTGCATATGACCACCGTTCACTAACTTGATTGTTTTCAAGTCTGAATGTGTTAAAAATTTAAGTAATGTTAGGGCTTATGGTACTTAAACTAAAATGTGGTTCTTACTCATTGTTTAATTTAAATCAGGTTAATAATGCTACAGCGAGAGTGCAGACAAAGAAACCACCGGCGGTACCCAACGGTAAGCCTATATTAATTATTAACGTTACGCTGATTTTCATCGATAACAGTACATAATCCTCGTATCTCATACAACTTTCATGAAACAGATTTAATGAATGAAATAAATCACATACCTACAATATAATGTTAGTATATACTTAGAACACTTTTAATTATATTCACCTGTATCCGATGTTAATAAATTTTGGGATTTTCTCTTTTTAATCCATCCAGTTATTCTGGCTAGAAACGGATCAGTTCCCACTTTGGGTGAGAGAGCTGGCCTTATAAAGATCGGTGTTGTTCATGTTTAATGTACTCACTTGTTACATGTTGGCTAGATCCGTTGTCGGAATGCAAGTAGGTGAATGCTATTTTAGAGAATGAGCCCACTGTCAGCGCCCGGAGACAGTCTGCGCGCCGAACGCGCTACTTGTGTAACGTGTACACCGATTGGCACCCCCGACACTGCTCGATCAACCTAAATTACAATTCAATTTGCGACCCCGATAACGATCGAACTTATTCCAAATTACTTACGCATACTTACATACGAGGGCTGTCTCCGGCGCAACTGTTGCCTGACATAACACTCGTCTAAGCGAACAGATATTAGCCAGCTTTTTAGATTTTCACTTAATTTTAAATGGCAAAAAATATTACGTATGTTTTGACGTTCGTGGAATGAATGCAACCTCAATCTTGCACTGTCTATATTTCCGTTCTGTAGTAGAGAATGACTTCTAGGATTGTCTTCTTTGTGCTAGCTTAGCTATCGCGCGTTCGCTCGTTGCGGCTATGAAAACATATTTTATTTATTTGTTTCAGTGTGCGTGCAGTGGCCGGAAGGTGAGATATCCAGAGTTTCTCCTTACTACCCTCGCTCATCAACAAAGGCTTTCGCGTTTATTATTATAATAACATTCATTCGAGCATGATCTTTCCTTACTTATGTGGTGGGACTATATGGTTAATTAGTTCTATTGCTCGATGAAATATGTATGTCACGAATTGATTTTAAAGCATTTTGTAAATTACCCCGACGGCCATGCTTCTTAGAGCAAGAGTAGGTTTGTGTTTTATCTATCGCACGGTGATGAGCATTGAAATTATAAAATTTTCGTGATTTAAGTCGTGCTGTAATGTGGCATGGCCTTGTTATTCCCGGTACTCTCGATGTGAATAATGAATATTCAAAACCCTAGTAATTTGAATTGCATTCTAGTGCATAGTAATAGCATAGATTATCGTTTATTTGTGATTAATGATTGGATAACAACGTACTCGCATTTTAAATCTGCATTTAACAAAAGCGTAAAGAGCCCCGGTGGAACGTTGAAACAATAACGGATATCCGACGAACCGCGTCGAGGCGTCGGAATAGCCGGCCGGCGGGAACGCCGACGCCCAGTTATCGTTCCAACCTCTCGGCCGGCGGCTCGTTACACTTGTCGGGGAGCCGAGACCGGGTAGAGGGCGGCGTCGCAGCGGTCGTGTAGTCAGTGTGTAGAGGCGCGGTGTGTGCGCAGGGCTGCGGGTGTCCGGCGTGACGTGGCCGTGGCTCGGCGCGCCGGCCGCGACGCCCGCGCCGCCGCTCGTGCTGGCCCCGCGGGCCGCCCAGCGACGCAGGTAACGCACCCCGCATGCAGTAGCCCGTCCGTGTGTTGCATGTAGCGTCCGCGGCCCTGCGCGGCGCCGCCGTGCTGCGCGCGCGCTCGCCGCGGCCGCCGCCCCCGCCGCCCGCACACCCCCACCCCCTCCACCACGCCGTCCTGCCCCGCGCCGCATACGCCTCGCCGTTGCACGCGTACGCACCGTGAGTACTCGCCGCACACACCCCACACCCCCACACCCCCACACCGCACCGCTATGCACCGCCAGTAGCTGCCGTCACACGGAGAAAACAGACTCAATTGCTAATTTACATTAAAATTAAGTATCTTTATTGCTCTTGTACTTTATACCTTTATATCTTATATTTGGTTTTTTTATTTGCATATTTAATTATATCTTAAAACTATTTATAAAAAGTTTACTTATACTACTTTATACTTCATATAATATACGTTTACTAGTACAAGTTATAGCTTATAATTTCAAACCTACTTACATACAGTCAACTAATATTATCTGGTTTGTAAGTATACTAAGTTCGTTTATAAAATTAATTTTCTCCATATGACGGCAGTGTTCCAACTTACCCCACGACACATTGTATATGTATTCACTTACCCTGCACCGTAGGTTCTTATTTAATTACACATTCTGCCTACAGTTTCCTGAGACAATAGAGATATGGGTTCGACCCACTTTCATAGTTATCAATCTAAGTGACGAGGAGCTCACAGAGACGAAGATAGTGTAATTAAATAATAACAACACAAATATATTAAGTGCAGTTACTAGTCTTCAAAATATAGTCGTGCAAATGTTACAATCTTACAATTCGATAATACAGACTTTATTGTATGTTTAGATATAAAAAAGTAATAAAACACTTAATATTAAAAGTTAAAACCGACAATACAACATGCGTCGAAAAATTGTTAAAAGTAAGATGAGACGCTGTCTGATTAAAATGAGGCGCAAATACAATGTAACATATTATGAAGTACCTAATATATTTTATACAAATTTAAAGAGATGATATTTTTCTCTTATTGTTACTGTCATTGTTGCACATGGGTGATTTAGTCATTTTATATTATATACCCTTATAAAATTGACAGGAAACGAAGACTGCACTAGTAGTCCATCAACTTGCACTAATTCCAAACATGTCATTAACCTCCACTCCCTACCCGCGTTGCCCGGTATGATGTAACTATCATTTTAAGTAGTAACTTCAATGAGTATTGTGGTTAAACCTGTAAAGTAGTTTTCAAATATGTATCATAATAATTCTATATAACCAGTAAGTAGCAGGTAATCTTCCCAAGAATTACATAACCCATAGAAAATGCTTCGCATAATTAGATTAAAAGCGTATCGCTTATTTGATTCGATAACTAATACGCAAATTAATATTAATGCACAAAAACAAGAGTAGACTTTATTGCTTATGTCTATATGTACATAGAGCCGTAAATATAGCTTTGTTAACTGAATGTAACAGGTTCAATACACTTAGATATACCGGTAGTATTTTGACCCAATAAATTTACAATAAATAACACTAACTATTTTTGTTGTGCTGTAAACATTAAACTGCCTGTACGCTGATCTTTATATCCTCGGTTGAGTGTTTCTCTAATTAACAAGAATGTTAGTAAAGTTTTGCATTAATTAATTAAATGTTTACTTTCATTTTAATATTTTAGTAGATTTTTACATAATAAACGTAGAGTAAGTACATGGCTCAATTTCTTTACAGTAATAAGATGTTTTGATTGTAAAGTTGATTATTTTAGATTTTCTAGCCGGATAGTGAATTAGAATTTAAAATACACAAAATAAGTAGCTTTGTAGTATTTTAAATAGTTAGAATTTAAAAATCTTTACGCATAACTTAGATTTTTTTCTCTATTATCTAAATTAATTACATTTTACTAATTTTAATACAATTCAGCGAGATAAGTATATTATATTTTACACAAATTTCAATATTATATTTTTTATATTTTATTAGTTACATACATTAAATGATACTAATATTTGTAATTTCCATGTAGGCCTATATTACGCAAGTGTCTGTTTCAATTCGCAGTGTGTATTACGACCCGTTCTTAGCAGCGGCTGCCACCGCTGACTCCAACTACAGACTGCAGGTAATGTACCATTCGATATCACTACTATTTCACATTAATGTCAATACCACACACTACTGCAACAAGTTTGAATGACGGTATATACGACATAGATAAAAATTACATATTATATTGCCTACATAGCATCATCTGAATATAAAATTATTAATAGGTATTGTCAAACTTTATGGCCGCTCAGTGATAGCTGCGTTTTTATGCATCATTTAGATACACAAATATTATTTAGATATAACCTCCCGCCGAATGATTTGTCAAATAATGACGAATATGTACACACGAATACAGACGCATAATCTTATGATTCGGTCTAAAACACCGACATCGCGTGGAGAAACGCGTATTCGTGGCGAGTAGCCAATTTATGTAAATACATACTCGTATTCTCGCTTATTCGTCTGTATTCGTGAAATATCTCAAATTTCCCATTAGGTACAAATGAATTAATGGAGGGCGGTAGGCTGTCACGTCCTGACGTGCGAGTACACTCGCGGGATATCCGGAGCGGTCATAAAATTTGATGCGAGTTGAACAATGTATTGTTTAAATTCCAATGATGAAGCTAACGTGTACATGACATGAGTAGCGCCAGTAGTGGCGCCGTGGTGACCGTGCTGTGTTGTTGCAGGCCGTGAAGCCCGCCGCGGAGGTAATTCATCACGCGTCTCTCACTTTTGATACGTGACCCTATCAGTATTTCTATCGCTTCCTAAATTCATGTTCGACCACGCTAGTACGAGTTTGATATATTATCATTGTGGAGTGAGTGCTGGGATTTTGGTTGCTCCTTTTGTATTCGTATGATCCTTGTTGCGTACCGGTTGGTAATCCACCGTAATGCGGGGTGCACAATGTGTTTGTGGTAACAGAGATGGATGCCCTCTCGCGCGGCCGGCCCGCGCTGTTTGCTTTCTGTTGAGTTGATCCTTGTTCGTTAGTACTTCTGTGGTGGGCGATCTGGTTCTAGACGTACGCTCGAGCTGCGAGTCGACTCGTTCGGACACCATGTCCCCTCATGCTCAAAATAGAACATTGAGCCCACAACACGAGTTTTGATTCATTTAATACGTTTACTAACAATCACTGAGTATTTAGTTTTAGACATATTATGAGCAAGTTTCAACATTTCAGCGTAGTTTGTGTCATATGCGATTCTTCCTCCGACGATCGATACATTTGCATGTTCATGAACACATCACCTAACACTGCCATTTTTCTGCATCAAAGAAACTAAAGCTAAAAGGGGGTAAACTAATTTGCTGCAGAAAAATAGAAGGTAGGAGCGCTGTGCATGCTAACGATGTAAATAAATTTACGTAATAAGAATTTTGTGTTATACGAAATAGTTTCTGTGCATCGGTATAGCTTATTTTACTTTACGCTATATAGAACAGATTCGCAGCTTAAGAAGGATACAGTAGTGTGTTACCGTTCAATGTTGGTGACCACTGGATGTTCATCGGCGGTAAGAAACTAACAAAACTTTTTCTGGAACTGCCTTTGTGGGCTCATTGTTCATATCGTACCTTCTCTAAAAGACGAAAATTTAAACAATAATGAAATAAATCTATATCAAGGCTAGCACATGCCACGGTTATGTTTATAGTCACAGTATAAATTAAAATGAATAGTACTGTTGAATTAATACAACATTTTGTATTAAAATCTCTATATTTATATAAAGATGATTACGGGCTTCATAATATTTTGCAAGCTAAAAATTTTGAAACTAGAAAAATACCAATACGGTGTGAATTGGTTTATTATTTACCTCATATATTCCCTATAACATAAACATTACACGAATTTGAATAACACTCTTAAAAGTTCGTTCTTTATCTAAACCTGTTATCAGAACCTAATAAACTTCAAGATTACATCATAAATGGAAGGCCAACTTATTTTGATCTACGTATTAAAAAATCCAGGATATTGCTTGCGATAGTTATGACTTAAGAGAAATGCTATGAAATTTGGTTAACAGTATTATTTATTTTGAGTTATATTATTATGACTGTACGTTTTAGTTCTTTCTTATTACAATAAGATGAATAAATTAAACACGATGAACGTGGTATTAAATGAAATTTTACATGTACAAAATATGTACGAGTACGTTTCTTCTTATCGGTTGCAGTTACCGCATGTATGGATTTTAGTATTGTCACTGGACGAGAGTAATTACAAACTTGTTGTCGTGGTAGTCAATGTTTGAGATCTTACCGTCTGCATCGTGTGTTTTTAAAAGACTATCGATTTACTTTTTAACGTTCCTAATCTAAGGTCCTGTTATCTCAATCAATACTCTACTAACATTAGGGAATAATTTGTCATTCATATTTAAATCTACATAGTAATTTTTCGTATTACTTTTGGACACGAAATCACAGTTCCATTGTTAAAATTAGTTTGAGTAATATCGGAGCTGGAGTAAAGCTGTACGATTGAAATTGTATGTTAAATTGGCAACATACATCATTTTCAGGTGTGATGTCTAATGTTGTCAATTTTTAGAAATACATTTTCAATCGGACGTTTTTATTTCATCTCCGATATTACCCGAGCAAAACGTATACCGCTAGTTCTTGAGGTACCATAACTGGAATAACACGTATAGTAAGAGTGGTGATACGAGCGGTGTTCGCGCGTGTTACAGGCGGCAGCAGCGGCGGCGGCGGCAGCGGCGCCCCTGCTGAAGTCCCCGCTGACGAGCGCGCAGCACGCGGCGGCGGCGGCGGCGGCCGCCAACTACGGCGCGGCCGCGCGCGCCGCCGCCGCCGCCGTCAGCGCCGCGCCCGCGCCCGCCGCGCTCGCGCCGCTCGCCACGTCAGTACACGCTGTTTATAATATTAGAATTCCACATTCTCACGAGAGTCTCGCGAGAATGCTAGAAGAACCCGATACGTATCGGCTCCACATTCTCGTTTCTCGTGTTTTTCTCGCGTTCTCGCGAGAATGATGAGCGGGCTTTGGACGACGAGCATGCAGTCCACCTGGATGGTAAGTTGCTCCAGCCGCCCATTGACATCTGTAATCAACCCCAGATAGGATTAGATTGCTCCCCGAGGTCGACCACAGATGCATCGCTTTCCCTAAAGACTAAACTGGAATGCCTCGAACAAGTATGTCACCTTTACCACACCCTTCAAACCACAACACAATAGCGTTTAGCATTGCTTTTCTTAGACAGAAATAGATGTGGCAGTGGGGTCGCAGGAGTTAAACCACTGAGAATTCTCATTTCTACCAACTTTATAACAACCACTTCTACCTTCTTTCCTTTAAAACTACACTTTGGAAGATACACTTCTACCTTTAGAATTATAATAACGTATGTTAAAATACAATGCAGTCCAGACAAATGCATTATACGCGAACACTGCCCCAAGCAAATACTCATCCGTTTTAAGTACTTATTAGAAATTATCTTCACATCCGCACCATGACATTTTTTTTATTCTATTTGTGTTTTTATGTATTACAGGTACGGCAGAGAATATGCAGATCCCTACTTAGGACACAGCATCGGTCCAGTCACAGGATACGGGGTAAGCTTGAACGATATACAAATAATAATTATACATATTAAAGAAAATTAAAATGAATAACGATCTATTAATATATTCACTTGTTCCTTCCAGACCGCAGTGTACAGAAGTGGCTACAACAGATTCGCGCCATACTAAGCCAGTGGAACAAAGTAACGATTTTATTACTCGAATATGAAACTACCCTCGTCATCTATACATAACATGACAATGAACTCTCTTTATAAACGTACAAAAAGTAATTATAGGTGTCAGTAATAGTGCTAGCCGGTAAGCTTGGCGCGCCGGGCTGTCCGGGGGCGTCTCGGGGGCTCAGGAACTTATGAATACCAAAGTCATTAAAATTTCTAACGGAAATACTATATTAAGTTGAACTGTATTGTAAATTTTTCATGAAGTGCATATACAAGTGCGAGCAGCTACTAAAATGCATTCATTCAATATAATTTAGATACTTGTAAGAATAACTATTTTACTACATAATGAACACGAGAGTGAACTGTTGGTACCTACATACTATTAGTGTACGGTATTGTCTAGTGTAGATGTTACAGTCGTACAATTGACAATAGAGTTATTTTATGTAACAATATTTAGTGAGCTTTGCACTTGCATATCATAGAAAATTGTAAATATTGAATTCCAAGCACATTTTAATGGTTTACTTTTAATTAAGATATGGAAAGCGTCGTGTGCTTGATAGTTGTTATATAATGTGCAGGAATCCAATTTTTAATTAACTTGTTAAATAGTAATAATGAATAATCTTGTTAAATCGAGTAACTTACGCTTTACAAACATTTGACGTGAAAGCAATAGTGTTCCCAGCCCTTTCCTCGATTGTCGTTGAATGTGTTTTATCCAAATATATTATTTATACCGTACTATACGTATGTGTCTCTCTTTTTTTTTACAAATTATTTTGTAACGGAGACACGTTTTTATTATAACACAGGTGACTATTTTTTTGTAATACATATTATAATAAAGGGGCCTGTAAACGAAATAATTTGTCAAATATTACGTACTTATAAAAATGTGTAGTTTGTGACTAAATAACCTATTTATGAATCTAACCAATAGAAATATAATTGAAAGCTCGTAATAATAGTAACTTTTTTCACATTATAGCATTATATGTAGAACACTAATCGGAGTTGGAACAAATATTTGGACGAATGTTCGCCACGGGTTTGACGAATATAGTTTTGTCCGATCTGTGGCGAGGAAACGTTCGGTCGTTTACGGGCCCCTTAACAGTTACGTGGTGCGATTTCAATAGGGTGCCATTAGTTGGGTTGTTAATTGTGAATACGTTTTTCTCAAGAGTTACCTTGTAACCTATATTTTGATCAATGTATCATTTAGTACTAGGATCCAGTGCTCGTAGACCGCGGTTGCAGTGAGGGGTTGCTTGTTCAGAAAGGTTATGCAATTTGACACTGTGCGTCTTTATATTATCACGCGGGCTTATGTCCGCGTGCGTGTCTCACCTGCATGCGTGAATTAACTCTCTAGAGTCTTCGCGTCTCGCGTCCGTATGTCTCACATGATCTTACATGAGTAGCGCACTTGCGGGGTAAGAACGCGGACACAAACCCGCGTGATAGGAAAAGGGCCCTGAGCTCGTGCACAATCGAAGGCGCGAATAGCAGTTTTCGTCGTTATGGCCACCACCACTTAGATTTTTTACGGTCAATATATGTAATATATACACAAAATAACATTTACATGGGTGGAAATCTTCCCTTTTGAAATGATATGGCTTCGAACAAAATTATATATGAGACCATTGTAAAGTCTATACAGCTTAGGAAGCTGCTAATGTTGAATTGCTAAACTTTTCTGAATACACCCGATCGATAATCCACAATACCTAGCCACGGTACTCGTATACAGTTCGCTTCGTATCGTAAGATCGTAAGAATTTCGAAACTGTTTACTTTGCAGTCGTTTAGTGTAGATCGAATAATCTATCGGTCGCTAGTTCGTAATGTCTAATTTTATTAAAACGTAGGCGTAACGCTTTAGGTGTAGTGTATAAGAGAAGTGTACTCCGTGGAGTTCTTACATATCACTGAGATTTCTCCTTGTAATTATGTTTTAATACTATTGTTCTTAACGGTGTCTAATTTTACAGTGCTATTTAATATACCCTCATTTTATGGAACAAATATGCGTACGGGTCCAACCCTTTAGACGTCGTAAATTTTAGATCTAACAATTTGCATTAGGATTTGTAAAGTATTGTAACATCTATTGATTCGCTCAACGTTTATACCAAAGCACAAAAACCCATCGATGCATATGTATTTGGAGCTTTTGCATGTCATTCATTCCTTCTCATTAGATTTAATAGTCTTTCAGTCAGAAAAACTTATAAAATCTATGAGTTTTATCAACATAGTTATATATACATACTGACGTTCTTTTTAATCTTTAATATTATGTCATGCCTTAGTGGAATATCTGTACGTCTGCCATGTAGCATAGTTGTAATAATAACGTTTTCAAGACTAATATGTTTTATAGATCTGATGCGATTTTTACTCGCCTGCCTCTCTCCCAGCATGGCGGTTTGTTATACAGTGGACTCGATTACAAAAAATATCTTCTTTTGAATCTGACTCACTCTGACTACATTTAAGATCTTTACGTAGTGTAGCATTCGTTTACTTCGTGTTGTCCGATGCGTCCCAGGTTCGTTTAGCGCAGCTTCGTGTTATCAATGCTAATAACATATCAATATATTGGCCGTTACATGATTGTACTGTCGTGTCCGTCGCGGAGTGAAGCCGACGTTAGCTTTAATTACTTACGAAGTAACAGTGAGGCGGCCACCGAGTTGTCTATATCGCCTACAGACTGCAGGTCAGCTATCCATGACATTTTTCGTCTTGTAGAATTTCTAGTCTTTTCGTGCACAATTATTTAGATTAAAAGGTGCTTTGCTCGTAAAGGTTTCATGTGATAGTTACGGAATGAAGTTTCGTGTATCTGAATTTGCGTTCGTATTAAGTTACTCTTTAGGGTCTAATTTTTAAGCTGTCTCGTGTCATATTTTTTTTCTGATAGCTGAACTTTAATTATTTCATTCACTTAAGTGCCACTGGCTTTTATTTTGTAAGTTACAATTATTATAATTATACGTTACTGTAGTCATGTTGCAGCTTTGAACAATATTGTGCTTTATTGCTAAATACTCATGCGTGAATGTGTTATCTTAAGAATCCTTAGTTTTGTAGGTATATTACTGTTTTTAAGTTTTTAATACAAGTTTTTATACCGAAGTACAGAAAGCGAAGTACATGTGATTCTATTTGATTATTTTTTGATTTTAAAGTCCGTATGAATATTGATTCAGTTAGGATAGTGTTGTTTGCCGTGGATCCTAACAGTTTTATGTACGACGCGGGTCCACCGAGCGTGTTTCGGACGCGACGTCACACTTGCAAACACAATGATCGGTATCCGCGGAACTCCGGACCGAAACGCGTTCTGTTTGCTCGCTTTCTCTTGTCTCTCTTAATTTTTGTAGCTATATTTTTTTGTTTATATATTTTTATAAATGATTTTAATGAAATTTAATAAACAAATCAAGAAAGGAAATATGAATTGTTTTAGTTTTATAAACGTTTCATCTGAACAAAATTGTTGTTACTTGGAGAAAAATCTGAATTTAAATGACATATCTGACAAAATGGTTAGTGTGCTACAATAAGATTTTGAAAAGGAATCATCAAGATCAATGTATTATAAATATTATAATCATTAAATTAAGGATAATGATATGTATTTTGTAACACGATTTGTTTCTCAGTTTTTATGAGATGTTGATATTTCATACTATTCTCGTTTCCTTCCGCTGTGCACAAATATTTGGCTTAATTCTATCATCGGTAGGTATATTGAATTGTTATATCGTGCATAATATGAAGTCATATCAGTAGTGTTGTTAGTGTGGTTACGCTGGCCGACAACGACTACTGTTGCCGCTGTATATAGTGTTATCGGCGCACGCCGTGTCGTGCGACTTATTTGTACCCTCGGGTTATATTGTTAATTGTAGCAAGAGTTATAAGTATCACTTGTTCGTCAATTGCACTCGTCGACGCCGTTCAGTTAGCGTAGTTACTCAGATTAGCAGGGCTCACTTTCAGGCCTGTGTGTCCGAGTCTTATGTATCTTAAAATCGTGGAGGTGTCACTTATTTGAAACGCTCACACATATACAATACGCGATCATACTAAAATTACAATTAAATTATTTTATTTTAATATACTGTTGAAGTTTTATAGACATAACATGAATCGTGTGCGTTTGTAAACGTTAAAGTTCTGTTAACGCTACTCAGATGTAACAATGCCATTTTCCCAAAGAGCGCCAAATGCCGCAATTCCAATCATAATATTTATGCGATAATGCTCTTGTTAGGCATTGTATACGGCACCACCACGAATTTAAATTTCGGATATTTATGACATGAGATGGGTATACGTGACGCATACTAATCGTTGTTGATAGCAAAGCTACTTTGCCATTTTCCTGGCTGTCTATAATAAAAATAATAAAGATATCGAATCTTCCAAAAGTACTTCCTTTAGATAAAAAGTAGGTACGACTTCTCTAAATAAGAAACGAATATTATTTCATCCTTAGTGATTTATTTAACTATCGATCACAAAGACGTACATACATATTCAGGAAACTATTTTGTATTAACTTAAGTGATCGTGCAGCTTTTGTCAGTTGCCGAACGAGCAAAGTATGCGTTACGGATGCGCGGGGTCTCGTAGGTGACCAGTATTTAAGACAAAACCGTGCTCAATTTCCGTATCTATATGTTGTACTTATAATGTTAAAATTAATGTTTTTGAAAATTAAATGTACTTGATAACTACGTTTGTTAAATAATGAATGTCTTCCGTTTGGCACATTTTATAGATTCGATGCACAATTTATTATGACAGGGAGGTATGTCCCGATATGCGGTTTTCATGTTACTAAAGATAGTTCGGGCCGAGTGCACAGCGAGCTCCTTCATGCGATTTGTGATAAAATAAATAAATGAATAGATTTTTTTCGTGTGGCAATTTTGTAATAGATTGCAGAGCTGATTTTCTCTTTTAATGTAAATATATATTTTTTTCAATGAAAATGTTGAATGAAGTGAATCATTTAAAGCCTTTGGCGATATGTACTCATTTACGTTATTAATAAATTATAGTATGAATTCATTCGTGTTTTTATTTTATATACCTATAATTTGCCTATACATTTTCAGATACTTACCCGTAAAAACTCAGTGAACAATGGCGAGCGGAACCGAGTGTAAAACATCGATTAATGACGCGTTACAATTAGGAAAAAGGTTCATTCGTCTCGGCGACATACTGTACTCACATAGGTTAATGTTATGAATCGTAGTGATTGGGTGAGAATGATAATATTATTTGTGCCGATAAGATTGCAAGGTTCTTTGTTGATAAATAGTAATCATCTATTGAATAGAATAATTAAAACAATCGGAATGGTAAGATAATCTTGCGAATGATAAGGGGTGCTCGTGCGCCGATCGAGCAGTGTTGTTTCGTGGTGCGTGTAATCCACACCGGATTTTACAATGCACTGTTGATTGGATTAAACAACTAGCAGAAACAAAATAAACATGGTGCTGTGTCCGCCGTTCAGGTGGTCCGCCAAGGGCGGCTTCAATCTCACTAATAGTAACAACGAAGAAACCAAAAACACACAGCGACGCGAAACAATCTTCGTAAGTACTTTAAAAGTGTCGTTTATGATTCGTCATTTGTCAGAAATGGTTAACTGAAAATTGAATAGGTACCTACTTCTACTTAAAATAAGTCTCCAAAGGTTGTTATTTTTATTTATTCGAGATGCTTAATTGACAGTTACTTATGTTAAAATTATAATTAGGTACATTGTATAGTTAAATATGTTTCCACCAAAATGTAGGTATAAATGATATAATTTTGTTAACTGTCAATATTTTGTTAGGTGGTTGTATGGGCTAATTTACATTTCACAAATTCTTGACGCTAGTTGCATTCTTGATTGTATTCATAATCTTTTGTTAAACACCGGCTTAGACGTACTTTATTGAAATATTGCGTACTGGGATGTTGTAGTTATTTGCAACGTACGAAAGACCTTTTGAAATCTATTGTGGTAGATACATAGTAGAGATACTTACTAATTACACAAATCTTAAAGCTATCCATTTAATTATATACCAGCAGCAAACAGTCCATTTGGTAGTTATTGGGCAGTGTCGCCCATGGGCACCGGTAATCAATCCCAGATAGGATTGGTGTCCGACTTTGAAAACTGTCACGCATCCCTTGTTATCCCTGAAGTGTAAAATGGAATGCCAGTCACTTCTTAAACCAGAGCATAGCAGTTATTAGATTAAAATAGGTGCGATGGTGGTGCCCCCGGAATCATAATACGAAAGTTCCTACCGTCTATAAATATACGCATACCTAATAATATTATAATGTTATACGCAAATATGGATTAGTCATACTTTACAGCACTTACCTAACCGTTAATTTATAATTACAATCTTGAGAATTTATAAAATAATGCAGTAACTGACAAAGCAATTTTCAATATCTTAACAATTAGTCATGATAATTTATCTGGTTCCTGAAAACGACCTAGGTAGATAGGTTGGTTTCAGCTTTTCGCACATATTTTCGTTTAAAATCAAAGTTGCTAATTATTGATAACATGGATAATACCTACTTTATTTTCTTGCGATAAATGCTTACTCAGATTATATAGATGGAAAAGATATTAAATTAATTAAAATACGGACGTTTCATACTTACATGATGTTAAGTAAGCAAGTAATTAACTGATTGCAAGATAATTATTATACAAAAATAGATTAGGTACGTACTTACTACTTCCGTCTTCGATGCTATGTAAAAACGGATTAAAATTTTGTAATAAAAGGAAAAAATACACATTTAAATACATCAGCACTTAATGTATTTATTTTACTAAGAATAGGTTATACAAAATTCAATTTTTTTTTACATGGAATTTTCAGAAAATACCAGAGCCGACTGTCGATATTTCACCAAGTAATGGCTTACTTACAAATAGCAATGGTCCTCAATTTAAAAAAAGCCTTACCATATCGGCCGAGCCGGGTGTATCCAGCAAGAAGTCAAGTTATATGAGCGTACAGAGTGAAAAATCGAGCAGTAGTAATAACCAGATGAAAGATTCAGATAGTGAGACTTTAGATGAACGTGAAAGTAGTGCTGGCACGAAAACGATTTCGGAGATAATAGCTAATAACCCTGAAAAGCGCGAGAGACGCAAACGGGGGGTGATCGCACCGCACGCACCTCATGACACGGTGCGTTCATATGCAGATTTACAGTATGAAAAATTCGCGAAAGATGAAGGGTAAGTATTTTTAAATTGTGTTGTCGTTAAATTCGCTAAGTAGGCCTTTTGAAGCACTTATTCCAAAGTAGGTATTGGAAAAGTTTCTAATACGATAAGGCGTAGGTACCTACCTACCTACCTATTGTTATACTAGAACGGTGCCTATATCACAATAAAACATCATGATGTAGGTACCGTCCCTAGTCTAGGAATCTTTAAAGTACGCATATGTAAAGTGGACTGATATATGTGACATGTGCTTATAAAGTACGAAGATATTGATAAAGTTTACATAAACTCCGAGGTAAATGTAAAGTGTCTAAAAAAAATATCTAAAACCCTTATTTTACCTTAGGCGTTCATGATCTTAATCACAAAACCCAGCATATATATCAACTAACGATAACGTTTTAATTACCTGCATTTTATATTAATTTCGTTTATATAGGACAGTGGAACTCATAAAAAAAGCTATCATGGCCAATGACTTCTTAAGAAACTTGATGGATGAGGAGCGGCTCAGCGCGGTGGTAGAAGCTATGAATTCTCAGGAGTACCCAGCGGGAAGCCTGATGATCCGTGAAGGCGAGAGCGGCAGCCACTTGTTCGTGTCTGCTCACGGACAATTTGAAGTGCTAAAGGGAGGACAAGTCGTAAAAAACTTTGGTCCTGGAGAAGCTTTTGGCGAATTAGCCATTCTATACAAAGCGAAACGTTTTGCTTCAATAAGATGTAAGATATAATTTGATAATTTATCATCATTACATTTGTATCAATTCCATTGAATCCAAAGCAATGTGTCTTTATTTGTAAGCATAGTAAGGAAGCAACTAATCAGTTTCTTACCACTCATGTTAAGGTATAACAGAAGCTAAGGTGTGGACATTAGAACGAAGGGTGTTCCAAAAGATCATGGTGCGCAGCGGCAGACAGGAACAAGAAGACAATATACGTTTCCTCTCATCTGTTTCTTTGCTTCAAGGAATTCATGAGATCGAACTCGCTCAAATTTCCGAATTCCTCAAGAGGGTATGTTTATTCAAATCATGGTCTAATTTTATTTTTCTAAAAACCAATATCTTAAATTGATACTAGGTAATAAGTACATACTAGTAATAAGTACTACAAGTTAAATATTTAAGGAACAACTCATAGATATTATGATTTTTGGCGTGAAAAGATCTTAGAATTTAATTATAAAGCAAATTTAATTGCCCCGAGCAAAACTGTTTATTACATGGAAAAAATATTATTTAGGTTGAATTATTCTTGCAGGGCATCAAAATTCAATATCTGCCCGGGTGCTTGAACCCTTTGTACGACACTGTAATTAAAATTCGTTTATTAATCGCGGATAGGAATTCTTTTCGGCGGGTACGCCAGTGGTGCGGCAAGGGGATCGGGCAGATAAGTTCTACATTATCCGCGGCGGCGCCGTGGTGGTGACCAAGCGGGAGGATGACGGCGTGGAGCGGCGCGTGGCGACGCTGCGCCGCGGCGAGTACTTCGGCGAGCAGGCGCTGCTGCACGAGGACCGCCGCCTCGCCACCGTCACAGCGCTACCACCGGGCGTCGAGTGTCTCACACTCGAACGCGCGTTAGTATTACTTTGCTACCTAATCATGTTTTTAATTCCTGATGCAAAGTGATAGGAGTTGTAAGTTTACCGAGTTTTTGTCTAGGGCACCCTAGCTTAACCGATGATTCTTAATAGATAAAAAAGAATATATTTTTTATGTTAGGTACTTACAAAAAGTAAATTATGGTTTTAATCGTATTACGTTTCTAATACAGTCCGTTTACTGAATTCCTGGGCAACTTAGAAGAATTAAGAAATATAAGACACGCAGTTCCACGCCTGTCCCAACAAAGAAAAGCATCAGAAGTTAAAAGTGGTGAGTATGTGAGCCCCGGCGAAGATTACATTTTCCAAAATTCCAATTGTTGCTTATACATGTTTTTGATAACTACTTATTTGTTGTAGAGTTCGATTTCGTGGAACTCAAAGATCTTGAATTTGTGGGAACTATGGGTGTGGGTGGATTTGGCCGCGTAGAACTGATGCAGTACAAACGCAATCCATCGCTCACATTTGCTCTAAAATGCCTAAAGAAAATAGACATGGTGGAACAACAGCAGCAGGAACACGCATTCAACGAGAAGAACATCATGATGGCCTGTCATAGCAGATTTATTTGCAGGTAATTAAAAATTAAAATTACACTACTTTTTTTATTAAATATTGCAATAAAATGATCGGGAATAAGGCGTGAGAAATATAAAAAAAAATACGTGTGGCACTCGGAGACTGCCGCGGTAAAGCTATTGCATAGCATTTTTTATGCTATGAAAACGCTCAGAAGGAATTCCAGAAATACAATATATTCTTCCATAATCATCAACATTTACATTAATACATCTTTATCCACTATTTACACATATAAATATATACATACATATTGAGAATTTAAACTATATGTCATTGTGTGTTAAACTATTTTAATATCAAAAATGTTGGTCATCTTTATAGCAGTATTATATATAAATTAACAAAACAAAAAATAATACTGCATTTGTGATAATAATAATAAAATGAATGTATATAGAGTTCTAACTCATTTTCTTTCACTATTTTTTCGTGACTTTCTTCATTAATAAATACACTTTGTTTATTCATATTTAAAACACTTTGTACACAAATTATTTGTACCATAAATCATAATGGCGTTTTGATTTTGTACTGTCAAGTCTGTCAGTTGTAATTGTACGTTTAAAAATTACACTCTTTTACGTTATTTTATTAATCCAGAATTCAACATAGCTTATGTTGATAAAACATATTATTTGTATAATGTGGTAATATAATTTTGAATTTTATAATGGGAATATAAAATATACTTCACGCAATTTTAAGATTTCCGCACGGATTATAAAAAAATGTGTATTACTGCCATCTGTGTTCAAGTTGACGAATTAAGGTTATCAAATAAAATAATAAGGAATGTAAAATAATACTTTATTCAATAATATCCATATTTTTCTATTGACAGTCAACAACTCGGTTGTTGCCTGGAGACTTGATATCCAACAGTCCTCCACCGCTATTTTCACTTACACCACCAGGGGCGCCGGCAGCATTTGGTCAAGGTGACGGCGCACCAGTATGCCATTTTCAGTTCTGACTTCATAATGGAGTCTACCTAATCTTCGGATGACGACTCCGAACTCCCATTTAACTCTTGGGTTGGTGTAACTGCGGACTTGTACCTTATCACCTTGTCCGAACTCCTTCGTTGGCGGTGCATTGTAATGTAATCTGGATAGTGGGGCGGATTTCTTAAATAAGGCATGCATATAGGTTCTTACCTCTCTGCCGAACATTAACTGATAAGGTGATAACCCTTTTGTATTAGGTGTACGTCTCAAGCATGCCTTGACAGTTAACAGTTTATCAAATAAACTTCCTCTCTTGCTGATATAAAAGAACATTCAGGTATTAGCCGATTATTTTCTTTTTGTACATTCAAAAATTTAAATTTTAGCTTTGTATATATTTCTTCAAATTCGTACCTGTATTTTATTTCCTCTTCTAAATTTTCTTCTTCTGTAAACCATTCAATTTTTTCTTGAATCGCGTAGAATTTGTTCAAATTTTCTTGTAAAGAATTCAGTCGTATATTTATTTCTTCATTGTCAATTTTTTCTATTCCCGAATGTAATTTTCGGTTCGTTTCATTAACCCACGTAATGTGGCTCGTATTTTCTTATTGTTTTTTAGTTCATTCGACATCTCGTCGCCAATATCAAATAAAATAATAAGGAATGTTATAAATAATACTTTATTCAATTATATCCATATTTTTCTATTGACAGTCAACAACTCGGTTGCCTGGAGACTTGATATCCAACAAAGGTGTTATTTATTTTCGTTACGGAATTTCTCGATTCGGTCGCCGCGCTCAAAGCCCGCGATAAAAGCTATGCAATAGCTTAAAAACTGCCATTTTGAATTACAATCCACATTATTGTATTATACCTCATGATAAATATAGCAAAGTTCAATTTAAACGCTAGATGGCAAAATGAGTAGGTACAACTGATGAAAAGTAACATTTCATTTTACAATTTCAGGCTTTACCGTACGTTTAAAGACAACAAGTACATATACTTCTTGATGGAGCCAGTGCTCGGCGGCGACGTGTGGACCATTCTGCAGAAGAAACGTTACTTCCCAGAGAACGTCGCCCGGTTCATGGCTGCCTGTGTCGTGGAGGCCTTCCAGTATCTACACTCCAAGGACATTATCTATAGAGATCTTAAACCTGAGAACTTGATGCTAGATAAGCATGGATACATAAAATTGGTGAATGTTCAGAAAATTTATTTTACCTGTGCCGACTTCCGCAAGTGTTATGCGATGGTCACAAGTAGTCTGAATCACGCTAACGAAGTTTTTGAAACATTTTTCAATATAAGTTCTGAAATAAGACTATCGGAGCATGACCACTCTCTCTCACATCTCTCGCATCACATGCCTCGGAGGGTGATCTCTCTCTTTGCGAAATTTAATTAAAATGTTGTAGTGTATCGTACAGTGTATCAATAATAACAATATATCCTATTGTGTTGTGCAAAAACGACAAGAGCACGACGTTCTGTGAGCGGTATTCAATAATTTACACGAGAAAGCTTTTTATTTCTTTAGAGAAAGAAGTTAGGTATATATGTATTATAACACATTCTCTCATAGTGCAGTGGTGTATCCGAGTTTGGCGAAATAAAATGCCGGCTGGTCTCTGTAATTATGTCTCATCCAATTCTTTTTTTCTGTTCAGGTTGACTTTGGATTTGCTAAGCTGCTGCCCCCTAACGGTAAAACGTGGACTTTTGCGGGTACTCCTGAATACGTTGCACCTGAAATAGTTGTTAATAAGGTAATAATTAAATATTTTTCTTTATGATTCGTAACTAATTTATTAACATGAATATTCTCTATATCTGTATTTTAACACAATTAGAATTATTATTTGTTTAAAAAATAGATATAAGTATGTTATATATAGATATAACCTACCCAAGGATATCAAATAAACTAAATACGAGAAGTTTTTTTGGCTCTTCTTGATTACTTTACAAGGTAGTCTACTTTTTGATTATCACCACATCACATTGAATTGTTATTTATATTACATTCATGTTAATTTACAAATGTTAAACGTATAAATAACAACATTCATATTGGAAGATGGTTCAATGATACGTGCGCATTCGAAAATTAGTATTACGATTACGAATATGGCTTACAAATTTTTATTTAGCGATGATGACATAGGTCCGTGACTCAGTATAGCTAATAAACAAATACTGTAGACTGTGTCTATTGCTCCCACACTAAAAAACTAGCTGTGAAATGTAAAACGTTCAGCATAATTACGACATGCATACAAAACAACGAAATTAACTATCGCACTCCCTTTGAACTTCAAATATGACTATAGTCATATAAAGGCGGCGTAGATCGTGCATTGCGCATACTCTTCGTACCGGAGTAGACTCGTTCTATACTTTATACCGTCGTAGTATTGATGATAATGCCGCTTCTTCTCCATAGCGAAACACCTTTCGAAGCAGTGGTAGTTTGTTGACTTTCAAAAAGTATTCTATATGAACCAATTTTCAATAAATGAGATTTAAATTTGAATTTTATGATCGTGTGTGTCAGGGCCATGACCGCGCGGCGGACTACTGGACGCTGGGCGTGTTGACGCACGAGCTGCTGGTGGGCAAGCCGCCGTTCCGCGCGCCGGGCGGCGACCACATGAAGACGTACACGCTGATCCTGCGCGGCATCGACGCCGTCACCTTCCACCCGCGCGTCTCCAAGTCCGCGCAGCTGCTCATCCGCAAGCTGTGCCGCCCCGCGCCCGCTGAGCGCCTCGGATACCTCAAGAACGGGATTGCTGATATCAAAAACCATAAGTAAGTTTCAGGGTAGAGTCCGCGCCAAACTTCTAGTCCGCTCTGAATATAGAAGTGAGTCGCGTCTCAACAGCAAACTGTAGATATCAGGAGACGAAGCTTTTTTTTTTTTTTTTGTTACGAGGGGGAAACCTTCAAAAGGTACCCTGTGCTGTGGGAGCGGCACGGGGTTATCAGGAGATGAAGCTAGCTCTGGCACACTCTGACTACACCTGCGCGCAACTACTTCAGAGCGGACTAGAAGATTGGCGCGGACTATACAGTATACACCTTTTGTACCTAATAACAGCAGTATACTGCGCTGCTGTGTCCCGGTTTGAAGTGTGGGGTAAGGGAGACAACTTATCCGAGGAGCTCATAAGTCCTCTTATCTGTCCCTAACCGGTGTCCCTAGCCAGCAACGGCCACTTATCGTCAGGTCGACTGTATGCAATTTTTTTTATAAAAATGTGGTACAAAAATATTGTGATTATACTATGCATGTGTACATACTCTAACTTATTTTGTGTTTTAGACAAATAAACGCAAGGCAAGCAATGCAAGGTTATTTTAGTTAAATGTAAAAGATCAGGGACTATGATTTTCTATACGTATGTACTACTATGTACCTGAGTACACGTGTAGATGTTATTAAAATTATAATTTATTGCAAAATTAGAATAAATCGTAACCACGGTAAATTTATAGTCGTTGGTAGTACGTTGTACGCCACGATTCTAATCAATACCGCACTCGCTGCGGCGTGTCGCAGATATATTACGGCTCCTTTGGCATGCGCTTGAACCCATGTGCAATATTCCTACGATACAACAATTACCAGTCTTCCATGTATTTTAATGAAATACTTATATCGGTATTAGTATTATCTATAAATCTAACAGGTCTATCTATCTAGTATCTACAAATCTAACAAATACAACGAACAATTGGTTGTTCCTTGTATCTTAGATTTTATAGATACAAACAGATTCATAATTCCAAAATGTGTTTTAATAATACGCTACCTAGAACTAGCATTCTTTACCACTTTGGTCCGCAGCTAATTAATACGTAATATATATATATCTTTCGTAATTACCAGTAATTAGAAGGTGGAAACAATTTAACGACCATTTTCTTACTTATCTTTTAATTATTCTTCCTTTTATTGTAAAAGTATTCATAAAACTATGGTAACTAACTCAACCACATACCTACCTACCCTCCGTGTAATGTGAAATAGGTATTGAATTTTCCATTTCCATAAATAATGGAAACGTTTACGTTCAACAGATGGTTCCTTGGATTTGATTGGGAGGGCCTGCGGGAGGGCAAGCTGAAGGCGCCGCTGGTGCAGACCGTGATGAACGACCTCGACCTCTCCAACTTCGAGAAGTACCCGAAGGACAAGCAGCCACCCGACGAGACCTCGGGATGGGACATGGAATTCTAAGACTTGAATGTTATTCGCACAGGCACCTATTTATAGCGCGAAGCAGTTCCTTTCAGTGGAAGGGTGTTGCTTCGGCTAACTTATATATGAGGCTACCATCCTCAGGAGTGGCAAAGCGTCTGTGATCGATCTCAGGTAGTCTCGTTCTATACGGAGTTGGTTACAGAATACAGACGTTCACGGGCGGCAATGGCTTCTTAATATCGTATGAAATGCACGCTCACTTGCTAATTCAATGTTATAAAAATAGTATTATATCAATCAGTTACGTATTCATAGCGATTTGTGTAGTACATAAACTATAAGTTTTGTATTAATTGTAATATATATACAATATTAACGGTTCTGTACCTCTACATTTATATAATTTAGTATGTACTTAATTGTATTATTGGACGTATATACAAAATATTATGGTATTTTTTGTATTGTCCTCTTAAACATTAAACGGTATTTCATTGCACATTTTTTTTTATTTCGAAATAAAATTTATTTTAACGGTATTTAATTTTATTAAATTTTAAGTTAACCTATTTTTAAAGACGAGACTTACATTTTAATTTTATATTGGTTACGTCAATTATTAATAACTTTTCCTCATACTATTAATATATCCTACTTGGTATGACATCACTGAGATCCTAGTACTTACTTAGGAACATATACTACCTAATACTGAAAATAGTTTCCTGTAACTTTACATACAATTAATTCACTCTGTTTCTTTTTTATAAGATTAATTTAAAATATTTTGTTCGTATTGCTTTGTATGTATGTGAGGCCAAATCTTGCGACTGAATTTTAAACCAGTTAACCCCCAACCGGTCAAACTTAGTCTAAAGTAATATAGCTGACGCCCCAAGATGGCGGACAAATTATTTTTTATGCCCTCCCGTGATATTAGTATGAAACGAAAGAGTTTTCGAAGAAAAATACAAAAAACAAAATGGCCTTACCAAAAAGTTAGTTACAATACCTTTTCAATATACTTACTTGTTTTTTTTATAACATCATTTTCCTGTAGCGCGTGTATTAAATATAGTATACAGTAATCACTGTTACCCATGGTCTTATATATCAAATAGCCCGGTAGGTATAATTAGATAGAGCTTACAGAACATGATATACTTAGGCTAGACTACCCTCTTTTTGTTTACGACGGGGATACCTTCACAAGGTACCCGGTGCCGGAGTGATACAGGGTTATGTGGGATTCTTACCGCACTAAAACCCCCTCGGTAGCCATCCTCTGCGCAACGTAAAGGGTCGAGATTTCCAAAGGAACGCAAACGGAGTCCTCTTAGAACGTTGCCCCGTCGGGCTCTGCCCAGGTGAGCAACACGCTTGCCACACGGTCTGGTGTTCACAGCAGTATCATCAACCCATTATTTTCCCACTGCTGGGCACAGGTCTCCTCTTAGAATGATAAGGTTTAGGCCATAGTCCACCGCGCTGGCCAAGTGCGTATTGGTAGACTTCACATACCTTCAAGATTTTTTTTTATAAATCTCTCAGGTATGCAGGTTTCCTGACAATGTTTTCCTTCACCGTTTAAACAAGTGATAATTAATTTCTAATACGCACATAACTTTGAAAAATCAGAGGTGCCTGGGATTTGAACCTCGGACCCCTCGATCGAGAGGCGGAGTTTCTTAACCACTAGGCTATCACTGCTTCACAGTTCACAGCGGGATGTGACCGCACATAACATCAGTTCGAGCGCCTACTCTTGAACCCCAAAACACCCATTTAGTCGCTTCTTACGACGGTCAGGGGATACCGCAGCCATATTCTGGTACCGGACTACAGGGATAAGGCTTAAATGCCTTATGCGTTTGAATCGCATCCTAGATTGCAAATTAAAAGAAAAACGATCATAAATAAACGCATGGTGGTGGGCGAAATGTTGGTAATAGATTCTAGACGAATCCGTGCCATTCTAAAGGTAATGCTTAATCGTTCCGCCGTTGTTAACCGCAATTATGGTATAAATACAGTAACAATAAAACCGCACAATTGATGGTCGCCTATCGGAAGGCCATCACCTAATATAACATACCTACTGCAATGATCTTTATAAATTGTTTTAATTGAAATGCGCCAGCCAATTAGTGAAACACACACATGGTGCACAGCGCGACAAGGTTCCAAGCAGACTCTATGACACAAGTTTCATTCAACTGTACGGCATAGAAGTCAGTTATTCGCGAGTGTGCGGCGCGCGAGCCGGTCGCTGTCGGCGCTGCGCTGGGATGCCACGATGCGCTCCTCCGGCACTCCTCTATGCGCACGTAATAATAACTGCTAATAAAAACAGTGGCACAGGGCCATCAAATTTTAACTAGCAGTTTTGAATACAATGGACTGTATTAAACTATTGCTTATACAATACCGGTGTTTAAAACATAAAATTACTTCAGTGGCATAACGCAGAAAAATATTGGAGTGGTTTACTTTTCGAAAGTGAGTATCGATGTTTATTGTTAAATACGGATTACTTACATAACATTATATTATTAGATATGTACTTTTTTATTTACGAAGTGATGACGTAGTTCTTTCAGCTGTAACTATTCTTCTATGACCACTTAAAACAACAATAAAAAAAATTATATACAAAAATATGAATTAATGCAAAAATACAGACATCTTTCGTATAATAACATCCTTGATTTACGTATGTGAATGTAAGTAGGTATATAAGGAAGTACTAGCCCTTTTCCAAATATTTTATGTAAATCGAGAGAACACATAATATAAAGAATTATCGCCGTCAGTGACCCCGTAACTATCGAGGCCAGTCACATAACTATTCATTTTATAGCTACCTACCTAAACTTACTTGATCCATGAAATAGTACGTTTCATGCGCCTATATGGCTAACTTTTATGAAGCGGCACCAACGTATTGTTCTACTTAAAGGATGTTATGTGGACATTTACCTTGATATACCTACCTACCTCAATATTAATTCAATACGCTGACGACCTGACTACCTACTAGCAAGTTATTAGCATTATTATCTTAACCCACAAAATTTAAAGAATCTAGAACACGTTACCATACTTTATACACACTAAGTCACCAAACAAGACGCACTTTTTTAACGTTACAAATATTGTAACAACAGAAAGGTCTGGTTTGATAGCGGCAGCATTCACATCCAGTCATCCACCACATCTTTGTTGCGCCTTAGCAGAAAATGCTATATTTCATTTTCATTTCATTTTACTATTCAGTCGACCTGATGATAAGTGGCAACTGCTTACATAGATTAGAATCCTATTTAAGGCGGGCAACAGATGCGTTACTACTCATGAGGATTACGTTGTACCTAGCGCCTCCTATAATCCTATCCTTACAATCCTGAACAAAGCAGCACTGCACTATTCTTATTAGGCTTAAATGGGTGTGGGGTTGGTGCCTCCGGAGTAGAACCACAAAGGGTTCTATCACCTTACTACACTGCTAATAATGCACCGTAAAATAACACACCCATAAGACAAATTACTTATAAATATGTGTTCATTTTTAGTCGTTAGAGGCAAACGAGCATCTGCTATTTACTCCGAAAATAATTCTTGTTTTACTCAGTGGTTTCAAATACGATACAGACTTCCATGGGCCGCTTGGTTCCCAGGGTTGGGAAGACTATATTTTACTATTTGCTATTTCTGTTACATGTAAGTACCTACTACTATAGTTATTTATATAAATATAAATAGCACTCGTAAAAGATAGATTTTTTAAAACACACACCTCTCATACGTCTCATTTCTCACAAAAAGAAAGGAATGACGAACACTAAAACAATTTGGAGATGGAAAAACACAGGTCTTATTGAGCAAGCCAGGTAATATTTTAAATTGACGTCACTCTTAGTCATAATCCTTCTACAAACTTTTTCGGGCAATGACTTAAACCTTCACCCAATTATTTTACAAAAATGCTACGTTTCTCTTCTGTAACGAAATACAATCAGTCTTATAGCTTAATAAGATGTAGGTACTTTAATGGGCATGCAAGCTTCCTGAATTACTAACCTCGTTAATATCCCCGAAAAGTAAGTAGGATGGCTATTTACTTACTTATATTATACATAGGTACGTTTTGATACGACACCGGGCAAATCAAAACATTGCAATTAAATTAAAACGTAGGTAGTATCGGAGGCGGATCCTTTAGAGCGTTTTCACATTATCCGATCCGATATCGGTATCGGACGCCGATACGATATCGGGGTAAGTAAAATGTATGAAACATGTACCTGCCTTTCACATTGTCCGTTCCGATATCGGATATCGGAGCCGACAGCGATATGCTGGCGACACCATCGGACGCCCGTGAGCCGTCGGGCGATAATGTTTGTATGTGTGCTCTACGTGTATCTAAATTGTCTCTGTGTGCGTAGAGCCCGATGCGCGGCGGCCATTTTGAGCTGTTTTGATACTGTTTGTGAGATGAATTAGCAAATAATTGAATGTGGATTCACTCATACGAAAGTAATTAAAGAACTTTCTAGGTGCGTGTTGTAGCTTGCTAAAAAGAGTGTAAAATGCTCCCTCTGAATATCTAGCTTCCACAATAGGATGTATCCAATACTGTCTGTGAACAGATCTTTTTTTGCGTCTCAAATATAAGAGATACAGTAAATAAAGTTTTCTATTATAGTCTGCCATGATGACCTGTCCGCACTAAGCTATCGAGCAAATGGCCGTATCGGAACGATTTTGTCGGAAATATGTGAAAATAGCACATGGTGTCGGCTATCGGATGTCGGCTATCGTCGTCCGACACCGATATCGGATCGGATAATCTGAAAACGCTCTTATTAGAGACGACATTTTTCTTACAAATATTCGAAGCCATTGTCCCCAAATAACCTTTAAAGTGTCCAACATATGTTTGTCATTGTATAAACTGTTAAAGTGTTTTGCTTGCTTCTGACCCATTCTTGTTTCTGGTAAATTAATTTTAAAATGAATAAGTACGGACAAAAAAAATCAATCAATATCAATAATTTTTAATTGAACTATATGTAGTACAAATTATTATTCTAATCAGTAAATACAATACTATGGTTGCTAGTTGGATATTTTAATTAATTATTACTTAATTAAACTCGTGTAGATTATAAACCATTAATCTGTTTCCCGGTTTAGAATAAATAGGATTATGAGTGCAAGAAGTTATTCCCTAAAGTAACAAAAAAGTAAGTCGAATATTATATATGACCCAAAAGGTAGTGTGGGATAGGATATCCACGAAGAATGGAGGCAGTTTGCGATCGTGATGACTCCATGTGCGAGGCGCACGCGCTGGCAGCCGCGCTGCATTCCCTGCATCTGTACTGCGCCTCCATCTCCGCCGCCCTCATATGTTGCTGCGCAGCCAAAAGACAGAACTGGTACAGTTTTTTATTACATGCTTATTTAACTGCGACTTAAACATACTTGTAAACCATTATTTACTATAACGTTTTCCTTGATAAAATAGAAAACCTGTTTATTTATTTTTAGAATATTAGATAAATAATTAACTGATATCGAATTATTAAATTAATAACGAACCCTAAACAGTGTACCTGCCGTGCACCGATATTTTAACATTTTGTTTAACATAAAACAGGGTAGGTAATTGTCCTTTTTCGTTAGTACATTACTTTGTAAGTTGTGAGAATTTTTAAATGAAATAGTTTCATCTATATTTTGTTCATATCGCCAAACAGTTATGAGAACAATTGGAGAGCTCAAAACATCCGCGGTGTAGCGAGCATTGCCCTCGGAGTGACCTGGTGCTGCGGCGCGGCCGCTGCGACTCTCCGGCCCTACGAGATCGTTCACCTTGTGGCATCTTTGATGGCTCCCCTGGCCTGGCTGGCCGCCGCAGCGCTCCACGTCGCCCTCTGGACTCGGCGATCCACCGCGCCCATCCTCTACCTGGCGATATACTGGCTGCTTTCAACGGCTTCCTCAGCGTTCATTTTATACAAACACATGCGGCTAGGAGCATCATTAATGAGCATAGAAAAATACATACACGCTCTAGCGACGTTGTTAGCTCTGTGTGTGTGCGGAGTGGACTGCATATGTTTTTATGACGAGGTAATTTATTGCAAAACGGAACGCTTTTATACTATATTTGTTTGATTATTAAGAAAATTCCTACAAAAATCACGAATATAATGTTTTTAGGTCAAAATGGTCTCATCACTAATTAGTGGTGACAAGACATTAGAGCAGGTAATGTATGTAAATAGAAAGTCGAATGCTAATAGACCGCTCATTACGAAGTAATGCAGAAACGAGCATATTATTCCGATATGTAGTGCGAAGAATGGCATCAATAATTATCATAAACGGTGCATGATGCATGAGGCAAGCGGTAGAAAACGGGATGCTAGGAATGTCCTTCGCTTTTATGCGAACCCACTGGAATATGATTGAACTAAATTTGAAACGTTCTATATCAACCGTCGTGCAAAATACGGGTACAAATGAAATGAGAAACGATCGGGCATTTTATTAGTTTTGGCTCCCATTTAATTATCTATATGTTAGCTTTGTATGTTGTTCTATATATTCTAACCCATTATATTGTATTGTTTATTATATTACATTGTTAGGTATTTCCTAATGCGCGAAGTCAAGTCGGTTGACTGACCGAATACACAGTAAAGTGCTCAACATTCGTTTGGATTTAATTGACCTGTTCGGGTCCAAATTTCATTAATGGGTATGTTACTCCGAACATTTGCCGCAATAAAAGTATTAAAGCATATAAATTTCATAAAGCCAGACGTGTCGAGTCTCTTATTATATTAGGTACTGGAAGCTGCGACGCCAGACGTCGGTCTCGGAGACACTTCGCGTCTGGCGCCACTCCTCGACTCACATACATACATACTTATATTGAATAACATGTAAAATTTTATGACTTTATAGCAGTCCATCTGCGAATAATTTGTAGTATTAAAAGTTAAAAATATTGAAAACAGCGAATCTCATGCCCGATTCAAATTATATGACAACTTTTGAGGAAATAGTTAAAGTGTAACTCTGACATAGCATTAATGTACTTACTACTTATTTTTATTAAATTATTATTTATGAGTTATGTTAGGCATATATGTAACTGTCTTTATTACTAAATCTACCGTTTCAGGTATCAAAACGCTTGCAAATCCGCCAAAAATCAACACCAGCACCGGACAATATTACTTATCGCCACAACAAAACACATTTCTTCTCAAAAATAAGTTTCTTCTGGCTTAATTCTCTTCTTTATCGGGGCTATGAAACTGGGTTAGAACAAGATGATCTGGGCGAATTACCAGAAGAGGAGCGGTCCAACAATTATTATCAAAAATTCAAGAGAATATATAATAAACAAGAGGTAAGTTTGTTTTTCGCTTTGTCTAACACGCCTTTTTGTGCTTTTTACCAAAATTACACATTTTTCAGTAATATTTATAAAATGTATTTTTTCAATTCAGATAACAGGAACGAAAGAGAAGGGCCCGAGTATGTGGCAATGCTTTATTCGAATAATCTGGCCCAATTTTTATATTGCCGGCGTCATGAAGCTATTTGGTGATTTAATAGGAGTAATTCCACCATTAGGATTGGCCGTTATTATTCAGTTTATGGAAAACCCAATCACGTCATACGATTCCAATTCTCCAGTAACGATTGAGGAATTTTCAAAAAATGGATACGTAATGTTACTCATCGTGACGTTAGCCCTGATTCTTCAAGCTTTTCTCTCGCAAAATTCAACACATCTGGTCACAGTCGAAGGGACTCGACTGAAAACAGCTTTACAGGTAACATACGAGTATATTACATAAGATAAAGGACCATTTGTACATACATGCACAAATCTTATACTTTTTCAAGATAATGTTATTAATAATATTGTATTATTATTTAAGAGCATGGTGTATGATAAATGTATGCGCCTGGCATCGTGGTCACCGACAGAGACTGCCTCTGATGAAGAAATTCCGCTCTTGTATCCTTCAGAAGATGAGACTCTAACCCAACCTGGACTTCTCACTAATTTGATATCACAGGACACATACAACATAATGTCATGCGTTTGGATTTGTCATTACGTGTGGGCTATACCGCTGAAAGTAAGTACGAGTATAATAATAAAAGTTTGTATTTCTTAATTAAATACAGTAATTTACAAAGACATTTCTCTGTTTCAGGTAACCGTCATATTATATCTCTTGTACAATAAACTTGGAATAAGCGCAATAATAGGCACTATTGCCAGCATTTTAATAATCACACCACTCCAATTCTTCATTGGCAAGAAGCTTTCCGACAATTCCAAGCACATCTCTAAGTGTACGGACCACAGAATCTCGAAAATCTCGGAAATACTGCAAGGCATAAACGTTATAAAATTATACGTGTGGGAGGACTTGTTCAACGAAAAAATATTACAGCTAAGAGAAGTTGAACTTAAACTGCTAAATAAAGATTCTATATACTGGGGATTTCTAAGTACGTATGTACAGAGTGTCACGTTAAACATACATGTAAGAAAATCACTAGTCTTACACTTAATTAATAGATTAGGTAACCTTAGTACATAATGCATACTATTTTTCAGCTTTCACAACGCAAGTTTCTACGATACTCGTGACGGTTATAACATTTACATTATACTACTTTCTAGAGGACAGTAAAGGTTTAACTACAGTCAACGTATTAGCCGGCCTGGCGTTGTTCAATCAATTAACCATACCACTTCTTATTTTGCCGGTGACTGTGCTAATGATAATTCAAGCTATGGTAAGCAGGAAGTAAATTAATTGTATCAATATTACGGTAATTATTGTCCTTGACGTGTCACTACCAGTAAATAAAAGGAATTAATTGTCTGTTTAGGTCAGCACAAAAAGGATAAAAAACTTCTTGGAACTCCCAGAATCAAGCAACGTTCGGGAAGATAACAATGATGACTATTGTCCACAAAGTATGCCGAAGATGCGAGTTAAAAATTTAAATCGTAACAATATGTGTGCTGACAGCAGTGAAGGAGAAATGATACGCCCATTACATAACGAAGCAGTCAATTTAGACTCTGAAGAACAATTTTCGGATGACGACACTTGTAATACGGAGCAAGAACTAGAATACTTGGTTAGATTTCGAAATGCAGCTTTCTCTTGGAAGATGAAGGACAACACATGGCTAGACATTGATGATTTAGAAATTCCAGCAGGTAACATTACTGATGTCAGTGACTCAAATTTAGAGAAAATATGTTTACCTACACTGTTAAGTTATTTCGTAATAAATCTCTTTTAGGAAAATTAATAATGATAGTTGGCTCCACTGGTTCCGGTAAATCTTCCTTATTGTCTGCGGTACTCGGAGAAATGCATTTGGAACGAGGTGACGTCAGCATTAATGGGTGAGAATAAATTGATAGTTGTGTGTGGTTTTAATTTAGACCTATTTATATTCTAAAATCAAGTACAAGCGGTCGCGGTTCAAATTATCCTGTACCTGTGACTTGTATGCAAGTAGAATTTTAATTATATACTTGCTGTAGCTAATAACACTTGTAACGGCGTCACGCATATAGCATCACGTCGTAATGTCAAGTGGTTCCTCTCTAGCTATTTCAGACTTTCACTTGCGCCCTGCATACGATTACTTTTACTATGCAGTATGCATGCGGCAAATTCATAGTTGCGGTGAATTGAAGTTTTTTACTTCCAGCAAGTTAAATTTTTCGTAATACATATTTCTGCCTGAAAACATCCGTGGTTGCACTTCTTATTTGTTATATCAAATTTTCTTGGTTTATAATCTCGCACTTACGGTATATCACATGGACCTAGTGAATGCATGCTTTGCTATTGATGCCAAATACTTTATTAAAATTAATAACGCGAATAAAAGTTAAATCGCAATAAATATTTTTCCATTAAAATATTGTACTTATGATAAAATATGATGACGAGAAATAATCAGTTATTTCTGTTCCTGACTAGAAAGTGTTCAATATGGTATGCGGGCCAGCCTCCCTGGCTGCTGGAAGGATCGATACGGGAGAACGTGGTGATGGAAAGCCCCTGGTGCCCGAAGCGGTACGCCCACGTCTTGCGAGCCACCGGCTTGCGCCCCGACTTACAACTTTTACCCGGTACGAAGCTGTGAAAGTGGGTTGGTATAAACACACTTTTACTACATAATATAGGGGACATTGGGGACGACTTTACCAGAGTGAGAGAACTTGGTACTAAAATGTGGATTGGTGGAATGTAATTGAAATTTAATTGGTCTTAACGGCTAACCGTCTTATTTTAATGTTGTATTAAGTACCTATTAACACACCAGTACGATACACCAATATAACAAAACTATTACTTAGACTTATCAGATATATAAATAGACAAATAATAGACCTATCTTTTCCTTTTTCTTTAGTGTCGTAGTTTACGAATTTCTTCTTTGAATTGATATGAGGTAAGTATGGCCGAATTTCGATGGCCGACTGAGCGATACTTCTCCATATCATAAAACGATTATAATCTTCGAATAGTGAACCTATACGAGTATATTAACATTATGATAGTACATACCTACCCATTAACATACAATTTGATGACACGCACATCAATAAATTTGTGATTGTGATGCCGACTGCCGGATTCATAACGTGAATACTGAATTTATGGTACGTGCGGACGTTGACTATAAAACTAGCACTGAATCACTTTTATGCACAGCTAGAGGATGTATTCAAAGATGACATGCAAAACAATCGCGATGTGCCCGACGATAACATCGCGGTGACGTATGGAACCGCTCACACAAATAATGTTGCAAAATGAATATCGCAATATCATTCATTAAATAATAAAGTGTTTCTGATTTGTTAAAGTTGACCTCGGTGGCGCTATTTTTGTTAATTTACCTTTTAAAATATTATCACTAGAAGATTATCACTTAATTCTATACTTATTGCTAGAATTTAAATTAAAAATTTTGTTAATTATTACTACGAGTCAATTTAAAAAGTAATGTGTACCTACTTAATTTTAAAACGTCTTTTCGTAATTTTTGTCTTTCCTTTTTTTTTAGTTTGTATTTAGGAAACACGTTTATATTCAACTTCGTAGGTGGGTATTCTATTGTTAGTTCGCTTCAAATGTCCATGGGCGGCCACCTTACACGCGCCTTTCATCCAAAAGTGAACCTCATGTCATATACTAATTACACTGAAAAATAGATTATTTTGTAAGATTTTAGTATTTAAAACGTCCGACAACCATTGTATACTTAATATTAGTTATAGATAATAGTTATGACTGCTGCAATGTAATAAGCAATAACTCTGCAGAGGGCGACAGCACGCGCCTGGGCAGCCAGGGCGCGCCGCTGTCGGGCGGGCAGCGCGTGCGCGTGTGCGTGGCGCGGGCGCTGTACGCGCGCGCGCGGCTGCTGGCGCTGGACGAGCCGCTGGGCGCGCTGGACGCGGCGCTGGCCCGCCACGTGGTGGCGCGCGCGCTGCTGCCCGCCGCGCGCAAGGGCCGCACCGTGCTGCTCGCCACCAACAGGCTCGAGCTGCTGCACTACGCTGATTTGGTAACTATAGAAATACTTTATATGTTCTTAGTTTCACACTGATCTATCTATTTGACGAATCTTTACCTATTGTATCGGATACTTGTCTATTGTATTGCATCACCATATTATCTATCCTTATTAGCATAGGTCTAGGTCTACCTATACAATTCTTAAAACGTCCTTAGATCACAGCTATGTATTAAAATCAATCGAAATAAAATGCATTAGGTATCGAATCGGTTGGTTATGGTTTAATATGAGAATTTAAGTATGGAAGAAAAGCATTTTTCTTAAAACTAAACTTGATTCTTATAAGCGACATCTATTGATGACGCAATAATACTTAATGTGTTTTTTGTTATTTAAATGAACTCCTTCTTTGCCGACTTTGAACTGTCGGTATTTAACATAGATATATTATCCTACTGACGTAGGGTAATATATCTATGGTATTTAATATTATTTTGCAGTTTTCGTTTTAATCGTCCTTGCAACTCCTTTTAATTTTTTTTTTGCCTTTCCTTATACACCGTTTCAGATTCGTCCATCCACTCACTCTTGACTATCTTTACCCGATATAAGCAGTAACTACAATCTTTATTCCGAAAGGTACTCTCCAAGTCCAACAAACAGTTCCTTTCTTACGCTTCCTATGGCTTCGTGCCTTGGAAAACCGATTGACCCTTTTCTTGCAGTAAAAGTTAATCTTTCTTAAGTTGTGTAAACAATTAAACTAAAGACACTAACTATGTATGCTGTGCCGGCTTCTTTACAGTAAGTTTGTTCCAGTTACGGGATTACCTACATACTAAAGTGGGTTGCATTCAGTCCTGTTTACTTGTTTTGCTATAAGTAGAAGTCGCAGTAAATTGTAGGTGGCTGGGTGCACTTACCTACTTGTAGCATTTAGCGCTATGTTGCTAACTTCCATTTTTATCTAAAAACTTGAAAGCTAATCGATTAATTGTGTTGTGTTTTATAGTCAAAAATGCATTTCTATATACCTTTTAGGGTTAAGAATGTTTTATATAGGTAGGTACTATTTATCCCAGTTTTCCCAGAGAAATGAAACTTTTATTTACTTTCCTGTTATAAATAATATCAGACTGAGCCTTACCGCACGTAAGGTAAACAAAAGAGTCGTATCTCTGTCATGATTAATCGAGAAAACGATTGCTTTGACCAGTTTTTCCATCGATATGGAACATGCTACCTTGTAGAATTTACTACTTTACGTTGATACGTTGATCTGTTATTTTTTTATTGACCTTTGTCGTCGACTTGTTCATTTTTCATCGATATTTTAAGATCACTACAAAAAATCGCAGCTTGATTTTTAAGAAATCGATTCTCTAATCGTCGATATTTTTGGGGATTGATTCATCAGAATTCGATTCGAATCGATTTCATAAACATTTTTTTTTCTGGAAGTATCTCTATCCCTAACCAACCTTGTTGATGCAGGTAATAGTAATGGAAGACGGTCGCGTGCGCGGGTTCGGGCACCCTAGCGGCGCGAGCTCGGGCGCGCTGGGCGAGTGGGCGCGGCTGGCGGGCGAGGCGCGCGCGGCGGCGGCGCGCGGCGGCGCGGGCCCGCCCGGCGGCACCGCGCGCGAGCGCCTGCAGCTCGTGCGCGCGCTCAGCCGCATCAAGATACAGCGGGGGATCTCCGATGACGCTACGGTAATCTCGGAATCTTTCATTTTTAAAGTACAGGCAGTCCTCGACTTACGTTGTCTTTATTTACGTCGTTTAAAGTTACGTCGAATAATGTTTTTGACACTATTCCTTAAGCATACGTCAAGTGTTTCGATTTACGGTATAGGAGAATTCACTTGCCGCAAGGTCAATATAATTATTTTAGGACCTTTTGATAATAAAGTATGTATACCTATCCTTTGTTATAAATAGGTACAATTTTCTTTTAATTTTGAGTCCATATACCCTTGAAGATTAAGATAACCTTGTAAATTTTTGGAATATACTTAATATCTTTATAAATAGCGTAGGGCGGAAGTAGCCGCCCAAGCCTCAGGTCGAATTTGTCACCCAGAAATAAATCAGTGGAAAAAAAAATACTTAAACTTCTGTAAGTGATATAAACTACGCAATATAAAAAGCAGAAAGTTTTTAATGTTGTCATTTGTAAAATTTTGCAACTCCCAAAAATGCCGCCCAAGTATCTACCTATAAGTCGAATTTGCCGCCCAAGAAATAGGTTAACGAAAAGAAAAGATTTTCCTGTGGAAAATATTAACAATGTGGTGAAACGCAGGTGGGCATCAACGAGGCGGCGGGCGCGCACCTGCTGGCGGAGGTGCCGACGTGCGCGGGCGGCAGCTGGCGCAAGACCGGCCGCACGCGCACCTCGCTCGCGCGGCAACTCTCCTCGCCACCGCCTTCGATGCACAACTCCAAGTAACTAAAAGCAAATCCTTCTTTTTATCCCCTAGGGCGCTGACACATACTTTCTGGCACACATACTGACTCTTAAATAAATAGTCACGTATATTATACTCGCTGACCCGGCAAACTTTGTGTTGCCATATAAATAAAAAAATGGTAAGGGTGAACAACCTTTATCACTTAGGGGTATGAAAAATAGATAGTAGCCGATTCTCAGACCTACTGAATACGCATATAAAATTTGATGAAAATCGGTAAAGCCGTTTCGGAGGAGTACGGTAACTAACATTGTGACACAAAAATTTTATATATAAGATTTACGAATAGAATACTTACCTCTAGGTATTAACATACCTATACATTTTTCGTAAATTAGGTATAATTAATATTAAGTACTATATAATATAAACAATTTTAATTAACTCTTATAATTAACTTTCGTTCCCTGTTTAACTTTGACGTAAAATCGCGGAATAGTTTTGGGGTAAAAAGTTACCTAAACCACTTCCTGTAAATCTTTATGTGCGGAAAATCAATTTAACCGCTCACAATTTTATCCTAACTCAGGAAGACAAATAGAACTTGGTTTTAACTATTTCATATATTATATTGTTCCACACTCATACTACTCTTTTTAAATATACCTATCGATGCACAAATATGGTAAGTACATTTAAATTTACATTAATGAGGTATACTTACCAAACTGTTTTAACGGTACACTAAATTCAGAATTAGGTATAGTGTCTCCTGATCCCTTCGACACAGAATCAACTTTTCCGTAATGGTACGACGAAAGCTTTACTAGAAATTATCTTAAAGCTTTACTAGATATTCTGAGAGATGTGTTTAACATAGTGATTGTGCAGGTGGCGTCGCGAGGTGCGGCGCACAGTTAGCGTGGATGCATCGAACGTGGTGCTGCGACGTCTGCTGCGCCCACACACACACCGCACTCTGCCTAGGTATGAATTTTGATTAAAATATTATATTTATTCAATAAGGCATTTTTTTTTTGTTGACGAGAGGGAAACCTGCAAACGGTATCCGGTGCCGTAGCAGCGACATAGGGTTATGTGGGACTCTTACCTCACTAAAACCCCCCCGGTGGCCGTCCTCGGCGCTGCGTAGAGGACTCTGGGATCTCCAATGGAACGCAAGCAGCCACACATAACTCCGTCCATCCCGGGGTTTCTGGCCGAACGGTTCGAGCTCCCATTCTTGACGTCCGCAACCCCAGAAACCCCCTTTTGGTCACCTATTTCGACAGGCAGGGGATACCGTAGCCCTATTCTGGGCCCGGAACCACTACTATTACTACTACTATTTATGTAACGTAGGTACCCTTATAATCTTTTTAACTACAAAAAAATGGGGTAGGTTTTTAATTAAAAGTACCTATTTGAGTAAAATTATAAAGCGTTCTTTTATAATAAAATAGAGATCATGCCCAGCTTAACTATACGAGGAAAAATAAAAACGTAACACTTTCCTCTCAATTTGAAAACACATAAATTACTTCCTAAACTAGATAATAATAAGCCCTGTCTTAGTTTTTGTTCTAAATAAAAGCAAGGTTAATTTCATTTGTTTCAGGTGGACACCTAAAACCTTGCGCCGCTTAATTAGTTCTGAATCGGACACGTCTGCCACGGATAATCAGAATAATGGTGCGCTGTATTTCATTTAATTATTGTCACTTTTGTCCGTTAGTTATAATAACCAATTTTTGTCTCCCATAGTTTAAATATGAAAATTAGTGCCTAGAGAAATTGTCGGACTTTTGTAGACAAAGATTAGTTAAGATTGATATGATTATTTCTTACTAAAGTCGTTAATGAACGAATAAAATAATACATTATTATTAATGTCCTTTATGTGAATTCAAAATAATCGTAATTTTAAAATAATGTGAATTGAAGATAATAGGGAATATGCACATTTTTATTTTAGTATTTTAAATCACATATCACTTAGTTTTGACATATAAATATAAACAAGTTTATTAGTGTTACTCTTCGAATGACATCACGGAGCGTGTTTTGTGTTGATAACTATATGCACATATAGTTATTATTTAAGGTTTTCAGATTTAATCGCTATTTAAATCACGGGAAAGGCTAAATAACCACTTTATAGATATTTCCTAGAGTTATTGCGCAAAAACACTACTATAAACACATTACAAAGTGTTTTTTTTTTGTTTCAAAAGATGCGAAAATACGATAAAAGTGGTGTAAGATTAAAGGAAACAGATAAAGTATCTCCAAAATCGCATTAACATTTGCATTTACTGTAACAAATATTAATTTTAGGTAAATCATTTTATAGCACTCTGTGACCTAAACCCGCATTTTAGCCACGCTTTTCCGTGTCCAAAGTAGCCGAATTCTACACCGTACGAATATCAGTAGACTACCCTCACAGTTGTAAAAAATAAACATCGCTATAAAGGTTTCACACTTTTAAATGTCATTTGATAATTAAAAGTTAATAAGGATTACTTTGTTTAAAGAAATGATTATGTTAATATTTTATTTTGGTTATTGTATTTACGTTCTTGACAATGTGTACCTATATCCTAAGCAATCGCATCACTGCAAGTGTAACTGTATCAAGTTTTATTGTTTCTTTTAATTGTATATTTTCGCTGCACGTCAAAGTAGAACATACTTAAATAAGGAATCGTAGTATCATAATTAGCCATGATACTACTCTAGTAGAAAGTCGATTAAGCAAAATGTTTGTTGTCGTACGGCAATCGGATTGTCGAAAATCTGGATAATTGAGTTTATGAAGAAAAGCTATTTGACCCGACTGAGTAAGGTAAAGATTTTCGACCATATGTTTGTACCATGACCATGTGTTTTTTATAGTAATTTTCTGGTTGCGATTTGTCGATTGTCGTCGCCACAGACCTATATCTAACCTTGGTAAACCTTGGGTACAAATACAGGTCTGTGGTCGTCGCCAAATCGCGATGTAGCATCGATGCAATCGCCAAAACGCGAATCGCCGATGCTAAATGTAGCTGATCTGCAAGTCATTACAAAGTTATAGTAGCTCTGAATAT
Organism: Epargyreus clarus clarus; assembly: GCA_014595695.2. Taxonomy (NCBI): domain Eukaryota; kingdom Metazoa; phylum Arthropoda; class Insecta; order Lepidoptera; family Hesperiidae; genus Epargyreus; species Epargyreus clarus. The sequence goes on from JACTTY020000027.1 coordinate 488,158, forward strand.
AGAAATGAATCGCGTCGCCATAACAAATTGTATGACTACACCTGCTCGCAACAACTTCAGAGCGGACTTTATCATTAGTATTAGTACATTATGTTTGGATGTAATTTCAGGACCATAAAGTACCGAGGAAATATCAAGAAAATCTAAATTACATGCATATTCCCTATTGTAATTGTAAAGATTAGGTACATATTAGAAGGATTTTAAAGATAGACTTTACATTACATTTTGCACTAATTCATCGTTATTATTACAGATACCACAGAAGATCCTACAATGGACTCTACATTCACATCGCTGACTTCGAATGGGGTCGAGACCACTACCGTAAGCATTCCTGAGAAGCCGGCCGAGAGCAAAGAAGACGAACCTGTTCTAAATGAGGTAGGTTCTAGGCATGATCTAGTAACCATTTGCGAAGGATTTCCTTTTATGACAACTAATTTATTTTCATTGGTCCATGAACAAATCTGTAAATACACTTGAAGGTGTGATTTATATGATAATTATTTACATTACAATAAGATATTGTTTTCCTCATATGTCTATGCTAATCAGTGCCATGAAATAATTATACATAACATAAAAATATTCAATAAGTATGTTTAGTTGTGCTTAGATTTCGCGATATTGAAATGAAATGATTATTTTTGTAATAAAAAATAATCACTTATGAAATATAGATGTTTATATTTTATGCTGTTTTTATTTTTTAGAGCGTGGCACTTATATTAGTAACGGATTTTATTATATTAATTTCCTTACTTATTTTTGCACAAAGAATATCATGGTCTAAATATAGAGAAAATAGACGTTGCGGCTACGAAATTAACAGATATCGTTCAAGCGACTCTGGCAAAATTTAATGATTGTTAAATCAATGACTATGTGGAAAGTTGAGAGAAAATGTGAGCCCGGGTATACCGGAGTATACCCGGTTATCTAGAAAGTTGAAACAAATGTAATGTGCTTTTTGTACTTTATAAAATTTTGGAAGTGGTGGATTTCCCGCCAGCCGAAGTTATTTTACATGGGGAACGACTGGGGATGTTTAGAAAACTTCAATAGCGTGATCCAGAACACTAGTGGCGCCACTCTTCAACACTCTTGTTCAGCTGCAAAAAGTTAGTTAGTTGACGTGAAAAAGCAAGTAAATGTAATTAGATAATTGTATCAGGCGTTACTTTGCGGAAATCCATTCTATTAAGGATTACAGCGAACCTAGGATTAATACTAACTTAATTGAATGTATTTTGTCAGTGTGCTATATGGTGGGTTTACGCTCATGCGTGTGGGTAAAACTAATTTAGAATTAATCCTAATGTAAGTGAATATAAATGTATTTTGTCAGTGCACTATATGGTGGGATTACGCTCATGCGTGCGGGTAAAACTAACTTAGACTTAGGATTAACTTCACTTAAGTTAGGACTAACTTAAGTCAACTTTCACTTAAATTACGATTGACTTAAATGAATATAAATGTATTTTGTCAGTGCGCTATATGGTGGGAGTACGCTCGTGCGTGCGGGTGGTGGGGCGCGGCGTACTGGGCGGCGGCGGCGGCGGCGCAGGCGCTGGCGCTGGCCGCCGACGCCTGGCTCTCGCGCGTCGCCGCTGATAACTCGCGGACACCCCTCACCGATGAACAGGTAAAATCATTATACTTATACACAGGTTTTATCAGTAGAAGAAAAATATGTTACCAATGACAATATTAAGTGTCCCATAACTCGCGTGCATACGTAATAAACTAGCATGTAGTCCACCTAATAACTCTTACCGTTCATGCATTTGTATAATCGACCAAGATCACCCAGATAGGTGGTCTCTAGTGTTACTTGACACCAACTGAAGATGATCAGTAGTGTGGGTTAGTGTCTCCGGAGTCGAGTGACGGTGTTACCATGTTTATCATATCATTATTGAAAATTGTATTCGGCGAGATTTTTATAACTTATTACATTTATTAAAATTATGGCATTACTTTTTCTTTCAAACATTCGATCTTAAGTTGACTTCATCCGAAAATATGGAAGATATTTTACTAAGGCAGGTTGTATCTAATTCCATATGCGTACCCAGATGTGGAGTAATGTGCGGTCATACGCGGCGTTGTGCTGCGGCGGTCTGGCGGCGGCGGGCGGCGCGGTGGCGGCGGGCGCGGCGGCGGGCGCGCGCGCGCGGCGGCGGCTGCACGAGCGGCTGCTGCGCGCGGCGCTGCGCCTGCCGCTGCACCGCCACCGCGCGCAGCCGCCCGGCGCGCTCGTGCACCGCTTCTCCGCTGACGTGCTCGTTGTTGATAAGGTACGATACCATTCGTTTGTCATGTAACTTTACGTATATTGTACATTACGTAACAAAATGTTTTGTGTTAGTGATTGTGTGTGATGAATTGCTTGATCCAATCCATTACTTATAGATAAATAGCTTTTAAAGAAGACGTTTACGATGTTCTATATTAGCTGCTTACACATACATATATGTGATATACTCGAATGGTTATCATATCACGATTTCGAATTAACAAATTTAAAAACAACACGTTTTCCTACTCTATAAATTACTTATACATGGATATGTACTGATTTTATTTGAACTGTTTATCTAATTAGTTTCACATAGACTATAACAACAATGTATAAATAACTCTAAGTACATACAATCATATTTAATTTATTATTAATTTAGTTTAAATTGACTTCTCACAGAAACTACCAACAGCGGTGAGTCGGTGGGCTCAACTAGCCCTGCTCTGTGGAGCAGCCATGGTCGTCAACGCTGTGGTCTCTCCGTGGTCCTTACTCGCGACTGTACCGGCATTCGTCACTTACATCGTGTTGCAAGACATCTATTTGCGAAACGCAAGGTACCTAACATTAACAGATTTATTTAACATTAAATTTAAATTTGGTACTTATTTACGGTCTACATTACGTAAAGGTAAGGTTGACCGATATAACTGGATTAAAATAGATTGAATTGTTTTATATCTTTCCGGTCCATTATCTAAGTGTAATGTAGGTATGATGGTACGATTCAGAATAATCTAGCGCAATCTCTTCAGGAGTTCCATAAAGCTGACATAACATCTCTAATAATCAAAATAATTACCTACTGAGATTAATTGTCAAAAGCTGTAAGATTATTTTAAAAGCATGTGGTACGTTCGGTCAGGGAGCTGCAGCGCGAGGAGGCCACGACGGCGGCGAGCGCGCTGTCGCTGGCGGCGCAGACGAGCGCGGGCGCGGGCACGGTGCGCGCGGGCCGCCTGCAGCCGCGCCTGCGCGCCGCCTTCCTGCGCCGCCTCGACCGCAACCACGCCGCGCTGCTGCTGCTCAACGCCGCCAACCGCTGGCTCGGACTCACTCTGGTAGAATCCGCGTAAAACTGCTAGTCCGCTCAGAATATAGAAATGAATCACGTCGCCATAGCAAATTGTATGACTACACCTGCTCGCAACAACTTCAGAGCGGACCAGCAATTTGGCGTGGACTATACGGTTACGTTACTCACTCGGAAAGTAACAATGACAAAGCTACGATACGCTGTATAAATATTCGATGCTTGCAAAAGCTTCTATAGCATGGTATTCGATACGAAGCACATTACATACATACATGTGATACATGTGATTTGCGTTTTACACAATGTTAAACAATCGCATTTAGTTGACTTTTACTTTGCACAATAGAAGGTGGATTGATAAAGTAAATAAACAATAATATATTCAGTTAACGTACATTTTGCTTTTATTATATCTGACTTAAAACTGTGAGCCAAATATTATCATTTAGGTAGGTACCTGCTTTGTGTAAAATTCGTAGGTGGCATAATAAATAACAGTTCACCACGGATATAGGATTTAGTGGGAGCGGGCAGCGTGTGCGTGTCGCTGGCACTGGCGCTGCACAGCTGCGCGGATAGCGGCGCGGAGGCTGGCGCGGGCAGCGGCGCGGGCGCGGCGGCGGGGCTGGCGGGTGCCTACGCGCTGCTGCTGCCCGCGTACCTGGCGCACCTGGCCAAGTGCCGCGCCGACCTGCATCTGCAGTTGGCCGCTGTCGAGCGCCTGCTACACGACACCCACGCGCCGCAGGAGGACTACAGGGATGACTGTGAGCACCTCTATACCTTCATGTCCAGCAAAATACCTGCATTGACTTGCCTGATAAAAATCAGGCAGGCATCATAAGTAGTTTAGTAGTAGTATAGTTTGTTTTTTTTCTTGTCTTATATTTTTGTCAATTAATTTCTTTAAATATGAGATATTTTTATTTTATTTAAATTATATATATAATTATTAATAGTTAACGTAATATAATCATGTTTCGTTCTATATATTGACTTTCACTAATCTAAGATATATATCAGGTCCTATACCAGCCGGGTGGGAAAGAAACGGGAAAATAGAATTTCAAGATGTTACCATACAACCTCAACCAGGGTCGCCTCCAGTACTTAAAAATATTAATTTCACGGTCCAACCAGGTGAAAAGGTAAGTAAAAACGTTTCTATCATTTATTTTATCGTATCATTTATATTACAGTCTTATAATAAATTTGACTATGACGCGCTCACTATCAGTCCATGCACAATTGTACGTTATTTTTATTTATCTCAAAGATTAAAAGTAACCTACATAAGTAATTTCCTATATCTCTATATTATTATATAACATTGCGTGTAAAGTGAGAAATGACGATTAATCCATTTTATTTATTAATTTTTCACACAAAAAGGACCTATAATAATACACAAGATTGCTTCATAAGACATTAGAAAATAGTTTTGAAGTTACAAAGTAGCACCATTATTTATTATTAATTGATAACTTGACGTTAACTGCTCATTTTATAGGTCGCCGTGTGCGGTCGAAGCGGCAGTGGCAAATCGACGCTATTGTTATCATGTGTGAGTGCAACGACCATACAAAGCGGGCGAATTTTAATCGATGGGCATGACGTCACGCGTGTGCCGCTCAGGGCATTGCGCCACCGTATAGTGGTGCTCCCACAGGAGACCATCATGTTCTCTGGGACGCTGCGAGAAAATCTCGACCCACTCGCCATGCACACTGACGAAGAAATATGGCAAAGCTTGAGCGCTGTGGGGCTTTATGATTTTGTCCACGCTCAATCGGCTGGGCTAGGTATGTACAGCCTCACGCAAATTGTGAATAAAAAGCCTAATATATTGTCAAATAATCACAAAATATTTTTCCATACTCAAAAACAGAAAAGATGTTACTTAGCTTAAATTAGCAGTAAAGAAATTGAGGGTTTATAAACAATATATTGTCTACATTTTTAGGGTGCCGTACGAAAAATCGTAAAACGGAATCTTTATAATCTCACTCGTTTATAAGTTAAAATTAAAAGATCATATACACCTCATAGTTCTTAAAAATCAATAATAATATCAATAAACACTAGGCTATATAAATATACTCATTTTGAAACACGTACCTTGTCGGGTTGCCCTGGTGGTGTACCCAGGGTGTATCGTGTAGGGGACAAAAAGGATTAACGAAATTTGAACAAAGTATTGTTTGTCAGAGTGCGGCGTGGGGCGGGCGGGCTCCGGGCGCGGCTGGAGCGGCGGGCGGGCGGCGCGCGCGGTGGCGGCGCGGGCGGCGCTGCACGCGGCGCGCGGCGCGGCGGCGCTGCTGCTGGACGAGCCCGCCGCCGCGCTGGACGCGCCCGCCGAGCGCGCGCTGCTGGCCGCGCTCGCCGCCGCCGCGCCAGGACTCACGCTCATCACCGTCGCGGTAACACATCTGCTATACTGTCTTCCACTCCATCGTGACTATCTTTCTTATTTTCATTTTTCTTTAAAACTCATAAACTTATTTTTGAATCAATATATCCTGGCCTCTCGAACCAAAAATGTACATACAAAAATATTACTTGAAATAACTTTTTAATAACACTAACTATCCTTGTTTCACGACACGTTCAGTTGCCCATATTTTACGGTTTTCTCTGCCGCAATATAACGTCTACCTGCATGCTCTACCCTTATCGTATCATAACTTTCATAGATATATTTCTTGTTACGGCTGACATACGTAAGAAGGTCACGAAGATTGCAACAAAGTTATTTATGTCGAAACGAATGCGAATATAATTCTCATGACAGAAAATAATCGCTCAAAGTAACATTTTGGTCAATAAATGCTTTATTTATTTGAATATGTTTACTATCATATATCCTATATATTATGTATAGTGTTTCAAAAATGCTTAAATGTGTGAAATGTGAATTTCGACATCACTATTGCGGTACTTAACCCACTGTACCGCAATAATGATGTCGAAATGAAAATTATTTCTTCAATTATATCTATCCAACATTTTATTATGGTACTATATCATTAATATTACGGTACATATAGCACCGCATAGCGTCACTGCAGCGGTACGACGCGGCGGTGGTGCTGGAGGCGGGGCGCGTGGCGGAGCGCGGGCCGCCGCGCGCGCTGCTGGCCGCGCCCGCCGCACGCCTCAAGCGCCTGCTGCCCGACGACGCTGACGACGCGGCCGATACTGCCGATACCGATGACGCGGTGTTACGACACAACCAAGACTGAAGTTACGCCATAGATTAGGTTATTGACGTTTCTGTGAGGAGCTTTGTGATATTAAAAGTCCCTGCCCGCGGGACCATAAAACGATGGTGCGCGTTAGGAGCGGTAGGGACAGACGGACGTACAATGCTTCATTTAACGAGTTGTGCAACTTGTCCGCTCGAAAACGTTATTTTGACAAGCTTTATAAAGGTTCATTTACTGTGCACCTTATAACCCGTAGGCGGCATTCTATTCGCTCACTGTTATAATAATATTGTCCCGCGGACATTGACAATTTTAACATTACAATAATATATCCACTGGATAGCTGTCTGTATATAGATATCTGTTAATTAAATTTAACGATTCCAATATCGTTATGTATATTATATTATGTGATTGATTGAATAAAACAAACGAGTAAATCTTTCCAAATTGTATTTCCAATAGAACAACGATTGCAAATAACTCTTTTAAAGCTCACATTTAAGGGCGGCTCGCACGCGCGCTCCGAACGGTCGACGTGCTACCAGAGTCAACGATACATCATAAAATTATATCACTATATAACAAATTACAACAATATTTACGTTGGCACCGATTCATATAGTATATAAAACATTTGTGTCACCACACAAACCATATAAAAATATTTACTTAAAGTAGTTACTTCCGTAAATATAGGTAGGTACTTATAGTAATTCTAAATTAAATCTCGACATGTTCAATAAATTCATTTTCCACTTATTGACTACATAGATATTCTCGTCTAATCGGACAGGACGGGCAGACGCTTAGCTATCGGTTCAAATTATCACACTGAATTTACACTTTCAACAATTAAGTTACAAATTGGAGATAACTGTGATTCTTTGGTAAAAAAAAAACATTATGCAGTTTATATATTATACATTTGCATTGAAGATATAATTTTATTAATTTCCTACAAGGCACTAGGTAAGGCCACTGATTCAATTAAATATGTATATACAAACATTTACAACATTATAACTTTAATGTTTAAACAATTCATTCGATTTGAGCGATAGTTTATAAACGAATGTTCTGTAACAAATAATATACGTATTAAATCCATACAACAGATATTGTGTTTGCTTTTCCAGATTGCACGTTCAAACGATTTCCTTTAAAGGACTTATTTTCTTGATAAAAATGTATAAAACACATTTGAACGTCAAATTGCACAAGTATGTATATATATACATACATTCCCTTTTATACAGGACTGCTACACTCTTGTAGACATGTTTGAGTATTATGTTCGTAGTTCGATTTATATTATCGGCCTGTGCGCCACGAGTGTGATGTAGTTTGCATAATTATATGACAAATATGCGAACAAATACCTCATGCAATTGGAAAAATACTATGCTCTTATCATTTGCATTTCATGTTAAGGATATAACATTCAACAGATGTGACCCACTAAGATATAAAGGATAAACTTTGTTCAAATTTTACACATTCTAACTGTGGTAATAATATTATTTAAGAAGTTTTATCTCAATTGTATTTTTAATGTTTTTGAAAGTTAAATTACTTCAACAATGCTAATTTCCAATGGGTTATTCCACGAGGTATTTGTAAGAATGTAGAGGCAGGGCCGAGGTTGACTAACTAATGATGAGGTAAAGGTATGAGAAGTGAGACATTAAAGTACATTGTGTTACATGTATCAGTCGAGACAGGTTTAAGTGAGAGCCGTCGCCATCGGCCCCGCCCACTTATTCACTTATCTTAAAATACCTTAAATGATAACGTGTAATTAGTTTTAAATGCCACCTTGCACATAGAAACTGACTCAATGTATAGAACAACAATCAAAAACCTTGTAGAATCTCTTTATAATGTTTACAATGAAGAGCCTGAATTGTATTACTGTCCCCTAATCGAATGCACTATTGTTACTAGGATAACATTTATGAAAACGTGATAAAATAGAATGTTATCATTTTTGCCTATAAGAAAATCATCAGCAAACAACATGCTATATTGAATGTGACGTCATAGTGAATTGCAAATTTAGGCAATTGAGATTAGAGGCAATCACCACGTGTTCTGTGTGTGCTACGCTACGCTTTCTCATATCTATTTACTGTAGATTTTTTAATAGATCTTGTAAATGTTAAAAAGCTACACGCATCAGAGAAAATAATTAGACACCAATTTACTACGGAAACTCAATATAGTTTTAAGAATAATAATTCAATTAATTGCACACGTGACTACAACGTAATATTAAGCTGTGAAATAAAATACGATTAAAATGTTTTAATAGAAAGCAGATAGAAAGAAAGAAACTCAATATTTTTAAAATGGGTACTGAAAAAAGGATTTAAAGGTGTCCTGAAGAAATAATGATCAAGAAATACACATCTACGTGACGCGACGAAATTAGGGAATGGGGCTTAATAATGCTATAATATTTTGCAGAAAAAAAACATCCCTTTACATTAAAATTTTAGAAAAAACAAAACATCCTAAATATACTATAAATCTGCAATTTTGTATTTCAAGCGTGCATTTATTAATTATAATTAATAAGTAACAATATGACGATTCGCGAATATTATACGACCTATGGTAATCGATCGTGTATTACAAATATATTAATTTGATATTTATATTTGTCTCTTTCGCATTAATCTCAAAATCAAAAATTACGCAAATCGTTCCTCACACAATTTGACCATTAAATCCTTTATACACTTTTACATATATTTCAAATTTATAAAATACATACTCGTGAATTATTTCGATGACCGAGACGATCAACTGCGATTAGGAGTGAGACGCAACCGATAATTTATATTTACCGCATTAATTATACATTTTAACTTGTAATTGTAATTAATTGTCTTGGTTATAATCATTCAAATTTTTGAAAGGTATTAAAGGTAAATAAATCGTTAATTGGAACTGTAAAATTATTATAGAAAACGAAACAATTGATAACAATTAATATATTTAAATATTTTATAAGAGATATGCATTTTGGGTTCGCGTCGATAGTTTTAACGATAAGATATGTGTATTAGTAATCGCCCAAACACGATGGATCGTCTCAGATTGGTTTATGGTCGACCAATTGATTGATGTGTTATATCATACGATCGATTAATTACCAAACCCACGGGACCCAATATAGATAGCGTGATTTCAGTAAGGGGCATCCATAAGTTACGAATTAATTTTTTTTATATTTGATTTCCCCGTTTTTAAAACGCGTTATAAGCTTTTTTTTTTTGTAAAATTTAAAATTTATTTCATTATTTACAACGTCAAGCATTTAAACGATATGACAATTAGAAGTAATTTACAGATCACCCCTAAACACGGTCGATGAATACACAAGTCGATATGGCAGTCGGTGGTAACGTCGAAAGCATTGTGAAAATGACTACAAAGTGTGAATGAACTGTCAGAGCCGACACACATAAAAGCGGCGACGGCACTGTACGCCGCCACGTATTATTCGGTGTTAGTTAGACGGGCTCCTCATACCTTTGACACAGGGGCCATCTAGGGTGCATGGCGGTCGTAGCGATATCGGGAGTATTCTACACACTTCCTGCCGTGCAGGGCTCCAGAAGATGTTGACCTGTTTCGATTATGGCAGCAGGGGTGACTTACACACATCACAATAGACATAATGACAAATTTTGAAAACCCCTTCTAAAATGTACGTACATGTCTACTGATTCCAAAAATCGTATTATTTCGGCAATAAGTTCAGTATTAACGAAAACAATAGCATCTTTATATACTTATTTTGAATTAAGCGCGAAAACGCTCGCGGATGTCATGGCGTCCGTTGGTGACGTCACACTAGAACATCCAATACAAAAGTTCAAGCAATTCAGTGTCATACCCAAAAATGTCGTCATTCGCGCCCCGATTAGCGTTTCAGACAAGATAGCCGATTGTAGTATTTTGTACTTTTTGCAGTATTTTATTGAAAATATAATAAATCATCATTATTTTTTAAAGTGGGTTTTTCTGAGAATTCTTTCAATATATTGTTTTTAATTAAATCATTTATTCTTTGATTTTTTTAATACTGTCATCATGCCTATTAAGGGTCATCCCCCACTCTTCCACCCTGGATACCCCCTTGCGGCAGGTGTGGTGTGTGGGCGTGACAAATGCGCTAGGTGGGCTCGGCCTTGACGGGCCACAATGAAGGGTTATCGCCGCTCTTTTACCCTGGATAGCCGCTGCGGCAAGTGTGTGTGTAACGGGGTGGCGTGGCGTGTGTGGCGTGTGCGCTAGGTGGGCTTGGCCTCGACGGGCCACAATAAAGGGATAACGCCGCTCTTCCACCCTGGATAGCCCCTGCGGCAGGTGTGGTGTATGGGCGTGTCGTGTGTGCTAGGTGGGCTCGGCCTTGACGGGCGCGGCGAGCGCGGCGGCGCGCGCCTCGTCCGCGAGCCGCTCCGGGCTCGTCAGGATGTCCGTGCTCGTGCACAGCACGCGCAGGGAGTTCAGCACCGCTGTCGGGGAAATGTTATTTATTTAATGGGATTATTTTGGTGATCGAAAATAATCTTTTAGTCTATAAACAAAAATACTAGTCATAGTATAGTAGAGTGCGCGCCAATCTGCTAGTCCTCTCTGAATATAACAACGAGTCGTATCGCAATAGCAAATTAGCTAGTAGTAGTAGATATTAGCGGGACGAATTTATTAGCAGTTTGATAAAAGCAATTTGGCGCAGACTACCATAGAATGTTACAGGTTCGTATGCTGAATTTCAAAGTTCCACTCAAGTGGAATATTTGCCACGTCTATATCTGCTATATTACATTGTTAAACGCTGATGTATTCTTGTTTAAAAAATGTTGTAAGAGGGAATCTTGTACAAGTACGTTCTTAGTCTTGCGACGTACAAACACATCTGTTTCCAACATATAGAACTTAAATTCCTTATAAAGTTGATTACAAAGTCCTGTTATTACTTAATCAGTGATAATTCACTACACACTACATTCAAAACGCCCACAGTCACGCAGTAAGTTTTAAAAATAAACAAGATACACAAACGGTACCTGGTCGCATCTCGACGAGCGAGCAGTGCTGCTCGGCCCACAGCAGCGTGGTGCGCACGAGGTCGGCGGCGCTGCTGCACGACACGCACGCGCTGAACGACTCCACCAGCGCCGCGCTCACCACGCTGAACTGCGCCAGGTTAAGGAAAGTCGCCGCTTGCTTGCGTGGATCAATTTTGTTATAACAATGCTATTTTTTTTTTGCGTTTGGTAGTGATTACTTCAAATTTGATAGTTAATTAATAATAAATAAAGCTTGGTTATATATTTTCTCTTATTCAAGTTTTTATTAATATTGTTTCGAAATAAGTTACGACAAAATACAATTTTTCAAAGTAAAATTTTAATTTGTTTATCCGACTCCTTGCAGAAGAAATTAAAAATAGATGATAGATTAGCCAGAATCTATATTCTTGAACTTTTAACCAGAGCTGTTGGCTCTCTCTAAGCAATCATGCTACATCTTACACCACATTTGACTTACCAATAGGTTTTAAGGTTTTAGACCTTTTTGACCCCACGTTTCTTTTCATCCAGTGAAACAGTAAACTGTAACGCCCCGCGAGATTACCATCGCGACACACTAACAACGCTGAAAAAGTAAGGTTATCGGTCGGTTTGTGAAAGGATACGAGCCAGTACTTCCAGTTGAGCGCGGTGCGCGCGGCCACGTGTCGCGCGAACATCTCGCGCAGGCGGCCCGCGCGCGCGCGCGACACCGGCGCGCCCGTCGCCGGCAGCATCGAGTGGCAGTTGCTGCGGGATGAACGAACAGATAGCTAAATATTTTAATCATTTCATTTTTGGAGTTTACTCCTTAAGAAACGATTTGAGTTATAAGGCCCGGTACGGAAATTTTATGAGGAGTAAAATCAAGTGTAACACGAAAAGTTGAGGCGTAACGTAGAAAGAGACAAACATATATATCTGTAGGATTGAACGTGTAAAAGAATGAGATGGAATACATTACACAGCGTATATCATTCTCGGGGTCTCCTCTTTGCGCGATACTTCGTAGTCTCACTGTATAGTTCACTACACCTCCAGTGACCAGTCTGACAGTTGAATGTGTGCGTATGTTTGTACGTGTGTGTTGCGCGCCTGCGTATTACGAAGTTCTGCCACAACTTATAATTCAAAGTGAAAGAAATCAATCATCCTAAAATTGGATTTGTATAAATTGAACACAATTATTATTGTTATTATTATTTATATTATTTTGTAACATACTTTATGTAATACGCATTATTGAAGTAATATAAATAATCCGAATAATTACAGATATATGTTTGTTTCTCTTATCATTTTAGCAGATGCGTTCATTTACCCTTTTTTTCTATTCGATATATATCATAATTATCGTTCGTAAGGAGTAAACTCCAATCGTGCGTCGTAGCTGACACACACACACTTTTTATTTTTTACCTTTTCAGTCATAGATTAGTAAAGATATCTCACCGCCTTGTAATTGAAGGAATGAACAAACGGCTGACGGTTTCGTGTATTTACGACACACATACGTAAACGGTTTTTCCCATTACGTCGCCGACTGTCATGGTGTAGTTTTCGCGGAACAATGCCGACATTTGCAGGTAAGTGGTGCAAAAACAACACGACATCGAAGAAGTGCGAAGAAATATCGTTTCTATGCGTACGTAAACACATTTATTAAAATTATTGTATAAATGGGATAAAATACAATTTTGAATCATGTGTGTGGTATTAAATTTAAATCAATGGCATAAATGCATTTGTAATTATACCACCAACAACAATGCAATTATGTCAGCTATAAATAAAGCAAGACGGCCTATATGGGTTTTAGCAATTAATTATTAACTTTTTAACGCATTACAATGTAAACTGAACGGCACCCCGTAGAATCATTTTCACCATTACCCTCTCTTAACGAATGAACGATATTTTTTCCATCATGTCATCATCATGACACAACACCGCCTCACAACTAGTTTTACACTCAGTTCGATCGTAGACTCCTACTGATCCGCACGCGTTCCACGTGCTCGGTAAAACTTCGTCTGGTGTTTTAATTGTAAAGTTACAATTAAGTGTGAATTCATAGTGTTTCTTTTCGGGGTAACAATTATTCTCCACGATCTCATCCTATATAACTAACACGTCCATTAATAATTAGAAGTAAACTTATCATACAGTATTGAAAAATAATAAGGAAAGTGATAAAACTTACGAAATAGAATTATTTAAACATTCAATCTGTTGCCGTAAGTTCTCCATTTCTTCTTTAATTTGATTTCTTTCTGCCTTCAATTGTTTAATGTACTCTGCCCCTTTTTGTAACATGGCAGCTTTACTAATCTGGAAAAAGATAATAATAAACGATGTTTTAATTGTTCTTGTTAGTTCTATGAAACATGAAATAGGTTTGGTTAAAAAAGGAATGTTTGAGTGACTGAAGAAGGCGAAGCACACATGCAAGTAAGTACGAATGTAAGTTTTTGTAAGAATATTTAAAACCGAACTAACAACTGCCTGCTAATCTGTGATTAAGTGTAAACATTTAAGAAACAACGTGTTTGACAAAATATTTTTACTAAATAGGTCATAATTACCAAATTAATAAATTTATGTTCCTTTTGCCAGTATAAATAACCTTACAAATTCATAGTCACAAAGTTTTAAAACGGATAGTCCGCGTAAACTGCTAGTTCGCTCAGAATATAGAAATAAATCGCGTCGCCATAGCAAATTGTATGACTACACCCGCTCGCAACAACTTCAGAGGGGACTTGTAGTTTGACGCGGACTATACGTTAGCTACCTTAGCGTTAGGGTTGGCGTTGAGTTGCGGGATGAGCGCCTGCAGCGTGTCGAAGCCGTTCTTGATGTTGTAGCGGCGCTTCTGCTCCGCGTGCAGGTGCGTGCGCCGCGGCTCGCGCGGGGAGCCCGCGCGCGGAGACCCCGGCGACACTGGCGGCGACGCGGACTGACCGCGCGACTGGACACCGACAAACGATTATTTATAATAAACTAACTGACCCGACAAACGTTGTGTTGCCATATAAATAAAAAGGGTGAACAACCCTTATCACTTAGGGGTATGAAAAATAGATAGTAGCCGATTCTCAGACCTATTGAATATGCATATAAAATTTGGTGAAAATCGGTGAAGTTTCGGAGGAGTACGGTAACTAACATTGCGACACGAGAATTTTATATATAAGATAACATTTGACAATTATCATTATTTTAAAGACACTTTCTACATCCGTATCTTCACACAAGGAAGCCCTATATCGTGAGTGCCATGGAAACATACATAAACTAGTACACAAACAACCAGACCCAGAATAGAAATCTAAATTCATCATTCGTATACGGCGGGTCGTCAAAAAACGTACTTTATATTATTAAAAAGTTATCGTAAACGAGACAAATAATTGTTTAAACAAAAACCTAACTATTTAAAAAATAACTTTCCACAATTTAGACAATAGAGTTGTCTCCCTGACACAACACTCCCTAAGTTAAAATCCGTCAAGCCATTTATACTATGGGGCGTGTCAAAAATGAGACATACAGACATACCCTCGAAAGGCTTAAAACTCTGCATAGTCAGGTAAGTATATGAAACCTATACAGAATAAGGGATTATTTTATCTTAAAACATATTCCCTATAATTCTATACAAATTTACATTGCATATTCATTTTAAGAAAAGGTAAATACATACTATACATACAGTCGATTTATCTCCGAAGTTAAAAAAGTGCAATAACCATTTAATTTTCAATGGCTAAAGATTAGTTTTGATACCAGCCTATATTTTTATATCAATAATTCAATATACGATTAGATAATAACACCCGCAACTAGATAGAAATAGCATATAATGTTATAGTATCGAATTTCGGCAAACTGAACCTACCTATACAAAGAAAAGCTTAAGTTGCGTTTTTTTTATAATATAGGAGTAGCAGACGAGCATGCAGTTTATCTGATGGTAAGTGGCTACTGCCGCCCATGGACATCTGTAATCAACCCCAGATAGGATTAGACATTCCTACCCCTGAGGAATAACCTGGAACGCCTCGTAAAAGTATGTCTCCTTTACCACAACCCTCAAAACGGAACACAGCAGCGCCTAACACTGCTGTTATTAGGCAAAAATAAGTGTGGCGGTGGTGCCGCCGTAGTCTAACCACAAAGGGTTCGACCACCTTCAAAATTCAATATTTCACAGACTGTTAAAATTACATTATTAAACATTTTACTGCGATTGATATAACCCCGTTATTAATTGTCAAAAGCTTTGCCCACCAAAATTTAGTTGCATAAAAAAAGATTTTATTATTGGTGATATTCTGCCCATAATATATACCCGCATTAAAGATACAAAATACATAGTGTCAATGACTTTGCTTTGACAATTTCATACACCGCCGTGTGTAAAATAGATTAGTTTAACAAAATACATTTGATAACACCACAACTACATCTAATCTAGTAATTCTGTATTGTATTTATTTAACAAACGTGAATAAATATCACTCGACGATAATATTTACCGAGCATATACATATTTAGTTTAGGATTTGCAATGCACTATGATACTAATGATCTTTAGCTGCAGATTAATTAACAGTAATCGAAATCTTGACGCGGTAACAGGCGATATACATTACTGTCATATATTATCATATCATATATTACTAGTTGCAAACCTATGACTGTCCTTATGCTGGGTATGCATGGGTCGCTTCTCAGGGTAAAAAAATCTAGGCTGGCCTGCAGGGTGTATGAATAGATTTCATACAACTTGAAGACCTTGTTATTAAAGAACTGTTAGGCGTTTCAATTTCCTCACAATGTTTTTTTTACTGTTAAAGCAGGTAATAGTGTAATATCTAATATGCACATATGCAATTAACATAAGCATCCTCTATGCTTGTATGTTCGGTCATGTTAATTAACAAAATGCCAACAAAAATTAAACATAATAAATTTGTTCAATAACTAATTGTCATGGAATAAAGAAACATGTGGCATCAATTAATTTCAAGTGGATAATTGATTATATACGGTCCCCAACTAATTAACAAACATAAAGAACAATACTCCATTATAAATACTTATTGTACTAAATTAAAGATGTGTTTCTCTGCGATCCGTTTCTATATTCTATAAATAAATAATCGGTATTGAAGACAACAGACGTAAATATTTTATTTTAAGAAATTCGCAAAGCACAAAGGTAACTGATAATATCATCATTCGAAGTCGTGATGTGATAAATAATTGCTATCGCATGATTTCGTCTGCGGCTGATAAAATGCTTGTGCCGTACGAGAATCCGTTACTATGTAATAAAGTTATTATCTGGGGGCACGGTAGTCGGGCCCCCAAGGCTATATTACTGCCTTGACGCCAAAACTGCATAATCTACAAATCAAGTTGTTATTGACAAGGCATCCACTTCCTCGTAACGCAGTGGCCTCTAGCAGAAACATTGCGATATGTAATAACGCTAATAACGTAGTCCCACGGGGTTGCCGCGTGGTTGATATTTTTTTATGTCTGTGTTATCTGAACAAATAGAGCTCAGTAAATATTCCATGCGTACCACTGTTCCACAACAATCTTAGCCTATAGCTCAGTCACGTTTTTCGGGTATTAAATACGACATTTATACGACCACTAGGCATTTCACACTACCTTCACTAGTTATTTAAATAGCATGCTGCAACACATTATACGTCCCACTGCTGGGCATGCGTTTCTCCCTGAAACTGGGGGCAGGTGAATTAATTATAATGAATATTTACATTATGGTATCGTGTTGTTTACCTGATGCGGTGACATGACGTCGCTCCCGATGGGGGAAGGCTGTCCCCGTCTGATAGGCGACTTGGTGGGATCGCTTCCAGAGGCAACATCTTCAAGACTACTGTTGAGCTTGTACAAACTTTGAGCTAGAATCAAAATTTGAAAGTAATTAATAGAAATGTCATTAATACAAAATACTGCACAAATAAGTCAATTAGTTTATCTATATTATCCCTACTAATTATACTGCTATAAATCTAAAAAAATGCCTAAGATAGATAAATGTTTCAGATAGGAATATTGCGAAAATAAGCCTAAATATATTATCTACAAACTGCAAATACATATTGGTGCACACAAGATAATAAAAATAATGATTAAAAACTTTCCATCAATTCCATAAACATGTTATGACATTCCTAATAAATACAAGATATATATTAGATAATCTCAGGATTTTAGAGTTTTGTACGTCCTTATGACAAAACGCAACCTTTATAAGCGCGTGCGTGTGTTTCTTTATCACAACCATTTTTATTCGAATCTACCGGATCGATCAAGTTAGAATTGGGTTCACATTTGTGAATGACTGTGACCCAACATAAATAAATAAATATTTGTTTGGTAAACAATAGGGTTCCTACAATGTTGCGCGGAGAGCAGCTGTGCGAGCATGACGCTGGCCTGCGGCAGCGTGGGCTCCGACGCCACGCTGGTGAGCGGCGGCGGCCGGCGCGCCCCCGCCCCACTCGCCGAGCCGCTCGCCGCACCGCTCGCCGCGCCGCTCGCCGCGCCGCCCGCCGCGCCCTCCGCCACCACGCTGCTCGACGTGGACCGCGACCGCATGCGCATCGCGCCCGAGTTTGGCTCGCGTGCCTGCATACGGATACTCTTAGTATCACATTCATGATGCAATTCCCTATTCAATTACATTATACGAAAATTGAATATTATTGAAAGGTGTCACGACCTTAGTATTTTCGTTTCACTTGTTTATTGAATTAATCTTTAAACGACGAATCAATTGATTTGCATGAAATGATTGCATGAATTGAATGCGTGAAAAGTGAACATCGTTATTTACGATTATCTAAAGAACAACTCATTTTTTTTAATTCTCATCAATCATGTAATGGTATGATTTCAATCAAAGCCAGTGTCAATAGACTTACATCGCTAGGCCAATATAATAGTTCTCTACATTATGAAAAAAATTAAGTTATCCGTTTTAAACACCACTACCAGTTATGAATTTAAGTTTAAAAAGTCTACCAGTTATGCTGTCACTACAACATTACAGACACTGAGAGCTTCAAGAACTTGATTACACATTAAATTTTGCACCCATCATTCCATATTTAGAGACAGCCTCAAAAGTATAATTAGTAATTTAATTTACCTAAGTGACTATAATATTAATCTAATACTAAGTAACTAAATCCCTTACCCTCGCCTGGTGCGCGACGGCGTCGTGCGCGGCGGGCGCGACCAGCCAGTCGGCGGCCAGCTGCGCGCCGAGCTGCGCGCCCAGCGGCAGCGAGTGCGAGCGGTACTGCTCCTGCTTGCGAGCGCTGGCTGCTGCGCTCGGGCCCGGCGCCGCCGCCACCGGCAGCTGCACCTGCCGGACCGACTGCGTGATGTTACTTCTCACGAAAACTCGGAGAAATAATAGCTTCTAGGAAAACACTTTTTTGTTTATCCCGCCCACCGGCGGCAATATTTCAGAAATAACATTTTTCAATGACAATCATAGAAATAAGACCTAGAAGGTATTTCGTATATTTATATTTTAAACAAAAAACATACTCTGTTCTCTAGAGGGCAAACTCGACTTGCTCACCGGGCGGCACTTTTAGTGGAGCGGCAATATGTCACAAATTACAAAAAGAATCCAGATATATTTCCAGTACATAATCTACTTTTTAAGCCATATTTTTCTAACAGATTTAATTTGTTTTTTTTTTGTTTACCTTCTTCCTTCCTTTTCCCCGAAAATATTCCATTTGCGCCTTAGGCCGCCAATGCCCAAACCTACACTATGCCGTTAGGACCGACAATATAGGTCTGCTCGTACCTGCTGCGAACTGGAGGGCGTGACGGGCGGCGAGGGCAGCTTGAAGCCGGTGGCGTTAGCGGGCCCGCCCTTGGCCTTGTAGTCGAGAGGGCCGGGCTGCAGGTACTGGCCGGGCGAGCCGCTCGCCGCGCCGCTCGTCGTACCGCGCGACTCGTAAGCTGTCACCTGTAGCGGCTGGGAGTACGCCTGGTATACGTACACTTGTATTAAATAACATCATCATTTTTGTAGTATTATTATGAAGTATTTTAACACCTTTTATTTCTTATTGATGCATAATCCTCGATTAAAGTATGTTAAAATGTATGTACGTAAGTATTTATTAAATATGTTACAAAACTAATTTAGTAGAATCCGCAAAAAAATTAAGAGTAGTTTCAGTCTTGCCTAAAATAAAAGGATTAACTCAATTGACAAGTAAAGACACTTTTTCAACAATTAGGACCAAATTTAAACCTATAATAAAATGATTACTATTAAGAATTTCCAATCTGGCGATGAACACAGTAATCGAATCCATTCTATTATTTCTTACTTTCTCCATTTTCGTATTTACATACTCACCACATTTTGATAATGATTGTTGGTCATCTGATTAGTGTAGTGTGGGAGCCTGGAGCGGGGTTTGTCGCGGGTGTACGCGGCGCGACCCTGGATCACGACGGTGGTGGCGTACTTCGGGTTTTGCACCGGCTGCTGCAGCAGCGACACCGTCTCCGGTGCGGTTTGCGACGGCGGTATCGCTAACAACACAAACGCAATATTGTAATGTTTCGTAAAGTGTGTAATGATGTGATCCTTGGTGATCGAAAATTAGATTCTAATTTTAGATATGCTAAATAATATAGTAGGTACATTAAAATTGTCCAGCCCATTCATTTTGGTTCCCCATAAGTTTCAAATTTATCTGCAAGGACACTTTATCTTATTTTTTTTAAATTCTATATCTTTAAAAAGATCTTCTAATAAAAGAGGTGTAGTAAAGACACAGCTAAAAATGCAAAAACCACAGTTTCATACACCACGTGCCCTCTCCTGGATGATCGCCTGGCGACGTCCTTGATCGAGTTGAATTTATTTTAGCCTCCATATAAACTCTTACGGGTTCACATCACTTAACAACGTACGAGATAACATATATGCAAAATACAAATACCAACCCGCACTGTACTTAGGGTAACAAGCCTCTTGCTGCGTTATAATTTTCGGTGGCGCGCTGACGTACTGCAAGCGCGTAGTTTTCGGAGCGTACACGTTGCTGTGGATCTGTGCGTCGGGCTGCGTCACCGTGTGCTGTTCGTACGCGCTCGTTTGGAATGAAGGCAGCAATTCCTGGGAGCCGAGGATGTTGTTGGCGAGCTCCGTTTGATTGAACAACCTCTCACTATCATACAATGGAATCTGCTCGCTCTTTCCCTGCTCCGACACAGATACCATTTGAGTATTGTTACTTGTACCTAAAAGTAAAAGAGTCAAGATTTAGCCAGTATTTCATATTTACAAATTGAGGCTAAGTTTATACATGCGTATACCATGAATGGTCATCTGACTGGTAGGCATCGTGACTGTAGTAGTACTTTGACTGCCAGTTATATAGCCTTGTGGTGTATATGAATCTACTGACATTCCGCTCCTGTATAATGGATCTTCTGGAGGAATAGTGGTTTCTTCAGGTACAGGAGGCAGTCGGGGCGTCGAGAGCAGGTCTGCAACATGTTATTGACCACAAGTTATAGTCCGCCGATTCATTTTGTTCACAAAGTGTGTAACATAAAAAATATCTTACCATGAAGCGGTTCATATGTGTCCATAAAATCATCAAGATTCGGCTGCAAAGGGCCCAAGCTTGGTTGAATGAAATCAGCTAAGCCTGCACCCTTGGCTAAAATTCAAAAACAATGCGTCAATTTGGAGAGGCATGTTACATATAAAATGCAAAAGTCAAATGCGTTGCTTTATTGAATAATCATAATACCAATCTCCCTGCAATCTGGGAAAGCAAAAGGCTGATGATTTGTGATGGTTGAGAATAGCGTGTCACTCATGAAGTTGAGATAGTCCTCGTCGGTGAGCATGTTGCCCGCGAGGTCGCTGCACTGGGAGAACGACTCCACCGTGTCCATATCCGACATCTGAAAACCGCATAGTTTTGACATCTGGAATATAACGCACCGTTTTCCAACGTTTAGATAGTGGCAAATTATTTAGTGATCAACGACACCATTCCTATAACTATGTACATTAAGATTTTATTTGGAGTTTTATTAATAAATCATAGCGTGTATTATAAAAGCGTGTTATTACACACAATAGCATTTTCGAAATAATAAATAATGGTAAGATACTGAAATTTGGCAAAGTCATAATCCTATCAGAAAATATATTATACGCGAAACTTCAATCAACAATTATTATGATCGAAGCAGCCCAGGCTTTAGTTTAAAACCGTAGTTATTATTCAGGCAACATTAGTCATCCTTACCGTATCCTGGACAGAGGTATCCCCCTTGCCGAGGAGTCTCATAATGTGAAACATTCGCCATTTTTTATATTCTGCTATAACTGCCTCAACTCTTCTTTTCCAATATTTCCCTTCTAATATTGTTGTCTGAAAGGAATAAAATTTGGTACACATTTCCATTTCAATACTGCTTACAACATAAAATATCATTTACCAAGTGCTTAAGGTAGTAAGTAGTAAGCAAACCAACCTCTGGTTTCACGTGTGTATCAACATCTAGCGGCGAAGCGAACTGGCACACCAATGTATTCTTTTTCTTTATGACTGTAACCAAAAGTGTAACTATAGCACATCAAATATAACACGAACTGTTTCGTAAGAAATTCTCGAAACTAAAATACTAAATATATAGTACCGGAACCAACTCAACACAAAACGCGTTCACAATGCGGTGAAACTGAGATTTTTTTATCAAGAAACGACTAGTACAAACATAATCATCTCGAACCGAAATGAAACACATTGTGTTGTTGTGATTTCTTATCGATTTAATTGATCTAATACGAAATACGTTTATCGTAACGTGGACTAATTCGTTCTAGATCACGAGGTTGTAGACGATCGACTATTTATTAGTTGATGGGTTATATTATCTTCAGTGACTCCACTCACATCGCAACCCATAATCAATTGTGTAATGTAGACGCGGTATCAAACATTATCTATATAGGTAGATGACCCTTTAAGCACAATTGTCAATATGGTTATTAAGAATTGCAGTTCACTTCTGAATATTACTTTACAAGAAGCAAATATTGTATTCGAAATTATTTGCGATTTAAACTTATTCAATATAATATACACATGAAAAAAATTACGAAAAAACATCAGTTAGGTACTCTATCTGAAACAAACAGTACATAACAGTAGCACTACAAAAAAAAATTGAAATATATTCCTCTTCAAAAGTATGGTTAAATTATCAGTAGAATAAATTCACAACTGTACCACATACATATTTCATCTTTACAACAAATCACTTATCTACACATTGTGTAATAACTATAAGTAGTAAAATAAAGATCAATGTTATAGCGATGCTCACAACAGCATGTCTGTGACAACATTAACTGCTTTATGATTATGTAGTCTCACAGAAAATAGTTATAAGGAACACTTACATTGCATATGCCAGCATCTCCAAATTACGTTGTTCAATCTGATTTTGTCCTTCCAACGTAGTTTTATACCTTTGAAACGATTCCATTTTGGTGATGTTAATTTTTGTCTGAGAAATATATACAAATAAATATATCAATTAATCAACTTACCATGCTTCTACCCAATACACCGTCACAAACTGTTGTTAGATAAAAGAACTTTCATAATTAAATTAATTATGTAAGTTATTGAAGGCAAAAGACACATTTTTGATTTCAAAATAATAAAATTAGACATTATGAGAGGAAAAACCCAGTTGAATTTTACAAATAAAAGTACAGCCTTAGAGTTGGAACTGTACTGTGGAAATATAAGATTGTCAGATGCCCATATGCCCCTTATCTGTGGCATTATCAATAAGTGATCTTAAGCTTATTATAAATAACAATTTGATAAGAAAGGAACCTGACTCTATCTTATCTGTATTTCCACTACTCTAAATACACATAGGTAGTTAAGAGCTGTTGATTTAAGAATTTTATAAAAAAATAGTTTTGGAGATATATTTTTACAGTTTATAACCTTTCAATGAACGCCTTACATTTTATTACTTTTAAATGAATTTAGTTTTAGCTAATCTCTATTATCGATGAAAAAACATCATCGTCATCATCAATCCATTACTGTCCCAATGCTGGGCACTGGTCTCCTCATAATGAGAAGGATTAGGCCACAGTCCATCGCGCTGGCCAAACGCGTATTGGTAGACTTCATATACCTTTGAGATTTTTTTATATAAATCACTCAGGTAGGCAGGTTTCCTCACAATGTTTTCCTTCACCGTTTAGCAAGTGATAATCAATTTCTAATATGCACATAACTTTAAAAAATCAGAGGTACCTGGGTTTGGAACTTCAGACCCTTCGATTGAGAAGCTGAGTTTCTTAACCACTAAGCTTTCTTAACCACTAGGCTAGCACTGCCTCAACATCAATAATTTAGATATTTTGTGTTGTATGGTAGCTAGTTTTTTTCTCAATACATATTAAATGGGACCTAATTTCGCACTTTAGTAAATTAAATATTGTAAGTGCACAGATATTTTTATAAAATGTATAAAAATATATGTACAGGACTACATAATTATACATGAATATATTAAATTTGACTTCATTATATATTCTAATGAAAAAATACCAATCCAGACCAACATTTTTTCTAAATAGATAAATCTACTACTGATTCTAGAAATCAAAACTTATATTTGTAGTCAATACTTCTATACTATATAAAAGATATATTAACTTAATTTTCTTATCCTCAAAATATAACTAAATTACAGATAAATAATTAAATATATCATTATATTTTTACATACAGACCCTGTATATAACACCCTGCAAAGCACACATGAGAATCTTTCCCATTTATTTTAAAATGAAAACACAAATTATGTATCATAGATACATCAATAAATCGAAAATAATATCAGGATTTACTTTACATAATATTTACAGTAAAA
Source organism: Epargyreus clarus clarus (assembly GCA_014595695.2). Lineage (NCBI taxonomy): Eukaryota > Metazoa > Arthropoda > Insecta > Lepidoptera > Hesperiidae > Epargyreus > Epargyreus clarus. Next base: position 512,818 of record JACTTY020000027.1, read on the forward strand.
TATGTTTTATAAATATCTATTTGCAAGCAGACTTATCTCAGCAAGTGACCTGTGTCTTTTGTACAGGCTTTGACCCCATCTTATCTTTGCACACCAAACCTAGTTAAGCAGTATGTTTCCTCTTTCTTACACTACTTTTAAAAAATTTACCTCTTAACTAAGCTGATACCACATCCACAAACTGACTGCCAAACTTAAAAGTAATCCATAATCTCAAAAAGTAGTAATTAAAACGAAGTGTTTACAAGATATGAATTACAGAAAAATAAAAATCATATGATTTGCTCACCTAAATCTAAACTCTATTTAGAAAAATATGACTAAAATACACTTACCTATACGCCAAAGTCATGCATTTGAATAATTTTGTGAGAGATATCTCAATAGAAAGTTGTTGATGTTGTTTACTTTCTTCTTTGTCAGAAAGAGGGAATGTTTCTGCGACTCCTGGCACGGTGTACGTGGCCACGACCGACGTCTTTTGGACATTTTGCTCCTCATCAGGGATTGGCACTGCCAAATCGTCATATTCATCTTGTTCTTCAGCTTCAAAATGCGACACCATGAAGTGCCCAGAATGAATGGTCTCCTTGCCTGGGCGAGTCGGCCGTTTTTCTACATGAGTCATTGTTTTGTTTCGACTATGATTGAAGTCAGTGATCCGTTGGGGTATAGTATAATAAATAAGTTTTAAAGATGTATCAACTTTTGGACTTGGCCATATTTTCACTTATCACTCACATTGTTTTTTTCCATCTAGGTGACATTTTTCTTGTGATGTTACTAGAAATTTGACAAATGATCAAGATCTCCAAAAAATTTTTATACTAGCAACATTATAAAAGTGTGAGTAACAAAAAAATTAAACAGTATTATGAAAGGTTCAAGATATGGACTACTATACTCTTTGGGTTCAAGAACTATTCTCAAAATAATAAGTATTATATTTACTCTAAGCTACGATTACTTAGAATGAACTTCGTTAAATGTTTATTTTTTTTATTTCTGATATTCTTTATTTACGTTTTATTTAGGGATGGCGCCATGGAACAGATAAATAAGGATGGCGCCAATAGGTTACTATATCCTTTGGATGGCGCTCTGAGCAGCTGCTTTAAAATGCAGTCCGTGGAGGAGTTTGTGGTCCACCTCGCTCGCTCGATGTACGAGCGGGCTCAGGCCGGACCACACTCCCACCTAAATGGGTTCGCGCCCCTTCATGATCGACCACCTGAGGGGCGGCCGCTTCCGCGGGAGCTCCCAGGGTTGGTTCCTCCCTCCGACCATCAGGAGGGGGACTGCCAGCTTGGTAATTTGACTGAGTTCCGTACCTCCCGCTAAACAGCGGGGTTGGTGAAATTTTAATGTTGTCTCATTATATTATGATATTATTAATAATATTATATTATTATGAAAGAATATTAAAAAATCCGGGGGGGTATTCACCCCCTTGAGAATTTGCCCGGGCAAAGAGGGTACCCTCGAGACCCGAATAATCCCTACCCACCCCCATATTGCAAACGCAGACGCGGCATATGAAAGACCGGTGGATATGAAGTTCCATCTTGCTTGCGCTCTGAGCTTAGATTATTGTTTCGAGGTTCCGTGGCTCTGAGATTGATTAAACCAAAGAGAATAGTCTAAGAGTATAGCATCCTTTTTTTTATTTTTTTTATTATAGTATCCTATCAGGAATTAAACGAGGAGTAATTTTGTTCGCGCCAAACTGCTAGTCCGCTCTGAAGTTGTTGCGAGCAGGTGTATTTATACAATTTGCTATGGCGACGCGATTCATTTCCATATTCAGAGCGGACTAGCAGTTTTACGCGGACTATATTATGCAGTTAATGGATCTAGTTCCGATAGCAGATACTAGAAAATTTGTATTTTAATATTTTTATCCAATGTAACCATAGTAATAACTTGCTTGTTTTTTTCATATGTAGATCTCTTATTTTGGTTTTTGGTTTTCGTTGATATCTGAGCGGCAGCGAAACATTGTTTATGTTACTCTTTTTATGTTACTAGTATTTGCCTGCGACTTAGTAGAAATAATAATACAAACTTTCAACTCCCACCGTTATAGCACGTTAGGGATTGATTTTCCGAAAACGAAGAAAAAAAGAATGGAATATCCAAATCTCCTTTTGCCTGATCTTCAAGTTCCCTTCTTAATGCTTACTTAAGCTATACAGGGTGTCCCGTAAGTACCACGACAAACTTGGGGAGAAGGTAGCTTCGGGTCTGACCTCTCTGAGAAAAAAAAATACCTTAGTAAAAGTGTCACCGTTTTTATACTACCGATTGCTTTTAGTTTTTTTTTTAATTCAGACCTTTTCATCTTCTTTCGTTAACTGCGTGTACAAATATAATGATGCAGTGTTTATTTTTTCTGTTAAATACTATCAGATACTCGTTGGTCTACCGTATTAAAATGTAAATCGGTTAAAATATTTAAAGGAACCATGAAAAAAATAGGGATGTCACACCACTTACACTTATTTTATATTGAACTCTATATCCTAGGAGTTAAATGTTAAAATCGCATAATGAATCATAGAATTCACGATTCTCGAACTGCCGTGAACCGCGACCTGAATTGACCTGATCTGTTTGGGTTTGAGCTGCAGCTCAAACTCATATAATAAGTGATCTGAATATTTGTACCGGTTCAGATCTGAGTTACTCACCTCTACTGTCAAGTGTCAACTTCGTCAAGTGTCAATTGTCATTAATCACTTACTGTTTTAGAAGATCTTAAACCTGAAATTAATTACAAAACCTTTTGAATATTTGTGCTAATCGGTCCAGCAAACAGTATAACATAGAGAACACTCTTGCTGTGTTTAAAGTACGAAGTGATTGTATTCGCTGAACAACCAATAAGGCGTTTTTTCTCATGTTGTGGTTGTTTCCCGCGTTCGTAGATCATTTCGTATATAATTAAACATAGATTACTTATCTATGTAATTAAAAAAAATCTTCGTAACGTATTAAGTTTCCGAATAAATAGTATTTTCAGATTTTTAAAATACCCCAGTAGCAATGAATTCTCCTAAATCACCCTTATCTCCCAGATACAAAAATTTAAAATTAAAACGTTATTCTTCTCCAAAAGAGTTAAAGGAAAAGATACGACAGGTAAATGCATAATTATTACTTATTTTACAAATTATTACAAATCTATGTTAGTCTGTTTCTTTAGAAATAAGCTTAAATATATGTGGGATCGTATGAATGAGAGGTTGATGGTGATATTTAATTCTTATTTTATTTCTCAGAGCTCATGTCAAATCCAACGTACATCGTTTTAAACTCTCTCCAACTGACTTCACCTTCAGTGTTGTCAAAATCAAACTTCATCAGAGTTCGTATATAAAATAAAATTAAAATATGTGTACTCATGTAGGTATTATCCCACATATATAAGTGAATTTTTTGTTTTATTGTTTGTTTTCCTATAATTTTTATGTAGAATACAATCAGTTTTATTAATATTACTGTAAGGTTATTATTATTTTATCTGTAAGGTGGATTCGTGGTCTGTTCAATTAAATCTTAACAATTACGTTTATTATTTTAATATCATAATATTGGTATCACAATTTTTTTTTTTTTTATCATATAACCTAACGATTAGGCAGACGTGCTACCTGATGGAAAGTAGTCAACGCCGCCTATGGACATTTGCAACACCAGAGGAGTCGCCAATGCATCGCCGACTTTGTATGAGAGCTCTTTTTGCACCTTTTTTGAAGAGCCCCATGTCATAGCGCTCCGGGAATACCTCAGGAGGAAGAAGAAGAATATTGTTTGTTGAAGAAATACATACTATTGTGGTTAAGAACTGCAAAGCCTGAATTATTCTCATGTTGGGAACAACAGTAGACTAGAAAATTTAATTGTCAAATGGGTTTAAACATGGGCATATAAAAAGGCATTGTAGATAGCTTTCTGGGTGGTGATTTTCCGTTCAAAATTTATTCGAACAGGTTATCCTCACTCATATAAGAGGGCACCTCTTCCCAACAGATGGTCCCCCACTTATCATTCCTCACCAGTTCGACTTTCGCCACCAGCAATCGTGTCCCCAACAAGTCCACTGCATTGCCGAGTACATTACAAGCAGGTTTTATCCAGGAGTAATAGGACATTAGCAGTCTTCTTCAATGTTGCGAAGGCTTTGACAAAGTCTGGCATGGAAGACTGGTATACAAGTTATACCAAACTGGTCTTCCCGATCGTTTAGTTCGCATCGTGGCTTCCTACCTTCAGGTCAGAACCTTCTGGTTCCGGCACGAAGGTGTCCTTTCGTCTCCACGCCCCAAAACAGCCAGAGTCCCCAAGGGTCAGTGCTAGCCTAGTACTCTAACGATATTCTCATCCCCAAAAATGTTGTGCAACTCTCACTCATCCCTGATGACACTGCATTTTACATCCTAGGGCAACAGGAGTCATCAATCCTCATGAGTTAGGAGGCTGGTTTAGGACATGGCGCATCGAAGTCAATGCGGAGAAAAGCTCCGCAATGCGCTTCGACCACAAACACAGGCGCATACTCGTCTTTTCCTCCGTCAAATTACTATGGGCCCTCATCCCATGGAGGGATCCCCGTGCGTCACCTTTAGACCCCATGTCACAAAGGTAACCCATATCGCCCGCCCCTTCATGAGCCGCCTCAACTGCATGATTGGACACGGCAAGGTTTGCATACAACCGGTGTTAACTTACGCCTCCCCATTCTTCGCTCACGCGAATCTCACCATCCTAGATAAACTCCAGATCGTCCAAAACATCTTTTGTCGTAGGGCTCTTAATGTCCCATGGTACGTCAGAAATGTCGACCTACACCGTGACTTGGAGCTCGTTCCCATTCAACAAGTCCTCAAAAAAATCTCTGAACACTTCTTCACTTGCGCAGAAAACCATCCTTACCCTTTTATTAAAGGTGCAGCAGACTACACTGTCCCATTCCTACTCGCCATAATTGCCGTCGGTGCGGAGGTGTGATTGCGGAGGTGTTTAGTGGGTAGGCATCCCTTAAGGATGAGTCCTACACTCCCCAGGTATCGTCGTCGCGTCCTGTTCCCCTATTCCATATTTCTCTGGGCGAAAAAAAAAAGACATTTTCCGATTATTGTAAAGAACGTTACTCTGCCACTTTTGTTGTCGAATCTATAATTTGTATGCTTACTTGTTATTTTGTTAACTTAGTAAATAAAAGTAAAATGTTCTTGGTTTATAAACATTGTTTTTAAATAATTTCCTGACGATATTTCCTAACATCATAATTGGGATTGTATCCACGATCAAATCCACCGCCTTTGTTTGTTTGTTCTTAATAATTCAATAATAAGTAAGAAAAGTGGCAGATCACGTGTATCGGTAAAATCACAAAGGAAGTCTTGATCAACGGAGGAAACCGTATTGCGGCTATACTCCACGGATACTGTTGCGGGTTATAGGAGCGGTTCGCGGCGCAATCGAACATATTACGTGAACCACGTGCAGTGACCGTTGCGACCGTGGTGCGGCTTTCGCCTGGCGCCGGCGAGGCGTCTATATCAGGCCGCTTAGCTGTCCCGAAGTTGGGCGGACCCGTCAACCGCAGGTGGAACATTCGGGCAACATTTGGGCATGTGGAGGAGCCTGAGTTAAAGATTATTTATTGCTGGCGAGGTAGATACCCAATGCCTATCCCTGTAGTACCGGCACCAGAATAGGTCTACGGTATCCCCTGCCTGACGTAAGAGGCGACTAAAAGGGGCTTCCGGGGTTGCAGGCGGCAAGAGTGGGAGCTCAAACCGTCCAGCAAGCGACCCCGGGAAGGACAGCGGCTTGTGTGGTCGCATATCGTCGTAATCATCAGGGGATGTAAGAAAAGCGTAAATTGCTCCCCCCCAGGGCAGAGCCCGATAGAAGGGCATCGCGTTAGGAGCACTCCGGTTGTGTTCCGTTGGAGATCCCGGAGTTCTCCACCAAACGCTGAGGGAGGCGTTTTTTGTGCGGTAAAATCCCCACATAACCCGGCGTCACTCCCATGCCGACCTACCTTTGGGTACCTTTTGAAGGTTTCCCCCTCGTCAACAAAAAAAAAGATACCCAATGCCGGTGCTAACGTGTGCTGCGTGGTCTATCGTGCGATGCCGGCATTAAGGGTACTTCTAATGGAAATTAAACTAGTCCTTCGTAAGGAAATGGACGTTTTGAATTTGAACCTGGGTGAGTTAATTGACTTACTTCGGCATTTAGTTATTTCATTCTTGTTTTTTTTGTAGACAGGCTTATGCCGGGGCCTCTGTCTTTTGTTACGTTCACTTTGTATTTTTTTCTATGAAACATTTTTGTGTTTCCTCAATGGGGGAACACATTGAAAGACGTGTCTTGCGGTTGGGGATAGCCTCTGTCTGAGATATGCTATCTTGGCCGATGGATACACTGCAATATAGGTATGGTTTCATGTTATTGGATGTTGTATTGGGGTACGTTCAGGCATTTTGCTCCTAGTATATGCAACATACCCTACGGAATGCTGTGTTTTGCTTTGTGTGCTTGGACGCTGTCTTGGAGTTGCTCAGACATGTGGTCCTGGAGCTGTGTACAACTCTACACGCAGAGTCAAGCCACGGACATCTGTGATGAGTCACGATGTGTGAGACGTTTGTGTGGCAAACATTGTCTGTGTTTTTATTGTTATTAGCTTTGGTTGAAATTGAAACATGCTTTTATGGGTGCCGGTCCCGGAACCGGTCCCGGAACTACAGGGACAATGTGAATACATTGTCCCTGTAGTTCCGGGACCAGAATAGGGCTACGGTATCCCCTGCCTGTCGTAAGAGGCGATTAAAAGGGGCTTCCGGGGTTGCGGGCTGCGAGAGTGGGAGCTCTAACCACCCGGCCAGCAACCGCGGGAAGGACGGCGGTATGTGTGGTCACATACCGTCGTGTACAACACACGGTATGGCGAGCGGTATGCTCACCTGGACGGAGCCCTACGGGGCAATACGCTAAGAGGACTCCGGTTGCGTTCCTCTGGAGATCCCGGAGATGCAGCGCCGAGGACGGCCACCGGGGGGGTTTTAGTGCGGTAAAAATCCCACAAAACTCTGTGTCGTACCCACGGCACCGGGTACCTTTTGAAGGTTCCCCCTCGAAAACAAAAAACAAAAAGGTGCCATTCACATATGCAAACCTATGTCTCACTCGTAGACCCCTATCTAGTCATGATAGGGGTGCACTCCCCCAATTTAAATATATATTTTTATATAATATAGGAGTAGCAGACGAGTATGCAGTCCACCTGATGGTAAGTGGCTACTGCCGATAGATATTCCTACCTGAGGTCGGCCACAGATGCGCCTCTACCCCTGAAGGCTAAGCTGGAACGCCTCGGAAAAGTATGTCTCGCTTACCACACCCTTAAAAATGGAACACAGCAGCGCCTAACACTGCTGTTATTAGCCAGAAATAGTTGTGGCTGTGGTGCCGCCGGAGTCTAACCACAAAGGGTTCTACCACCTTCAATCAGACATGATTTTCTTTTGTGAGTTTTTGTGCAGAAGCAGATGACGAATTGGAAGATGGAGTCCGGGACGGTCTCCCGTCAGGAGAGGCCGTGTAGGAGAAGGAAGATGCGTGCGCTGCTGAATGGTGGAGGCGTTACCAGTGGCGGTTGGCTCTGCTGGCCGCTGCAGATCCTATCAAGGGCTTCCAAGCTTGCGTGTGCTGCATGGAGCGGTGAGCGCTGCCGCGTTCTGCGGGCGCCGCCGTGGTGTGCGCGCGCCGGTGTGGGGTGCGGGCGCCGCAGTGGGGTGCAGGCGCCACTGCGCTTTACGGGTGCTACAGGCGCCGCTGCGGTCACCGCCGCGCTCTTCGGGCGCTGCCTTTGTGCTCTGCGAGCACTGCCGTGCTCTGCGGGCGCCGCCGTGGTGTGCTGGCGCCGCTGTGGTCTACGGAGGCCACTGCGCTTTACGGGTTCTGCAGGCGCCGGCGCGCTCTTCGGGCGCTGCCTTTGTGCTCTGCGAGCGCTGCCGTGCTTTGCAGGCGCTGCCATTCTCTGTGGGCGCTGCTGTGCGCTGCTGACGCTGAAGGGCGCTGTAGTGCGCTACTGGCGCAGTCTGACACACTCAATGACTGCATCTTTACACATGCGCTTGCCACACGGCAGCTACCTATGGCGTGTGATTCGCGACTTACTGTACACGTGCACTAGCCTCACGGCACCTTTGACGTGTGATTTACGATTCGCATTTAATTGTTTTGAAAATGATAAAGATATATCTGTGAAATCTTGTAAGGATGATGAGTGCGTGTAAATAATCTCGTAACAGCAAAGCACATATCGTTGAAAGAGGGGCCTGTATGTGTGATGGATGAAAGAATAGGCAAACTTGTAATGTTATCAGTGTGAATGCGTTGCAAAAATTGTCCGGGTGGACGCTACTTCAGAACAGTTCTTAACCTTTTGTGCGTTGAGGTTGGTAATAAAGGCACTCAATGATCAGTAGTGCTTTATCCCACTTCAACGGTAGAGGTGGGCATCTTTATGCTTTACTTCCCATTCTTTACGGTAATGGTGAGGCGGATTCGGCCTGATTTTGCTTCTCTTACCGCGTAGGCGTTGTGTCGTTAATGGTCATTGTATCGGTGAGCATTGGGGAACACAGCGTGCTACTTTGTTAGAACGTTTTCTGAACTGGCTAACTATTGCAAAGGTATCGTACTTGTGCCTTGAATTGCGCAGTTTGAGACATATGTACGACATTCATCTTTTTTATATCTGTCTTTCATCTACAGAATCTGACATTGAAGACGACACTACACAACTACTACCATTTCATCCAGGACAGTCATCGCGTCTGTCTCTACTGCACGCGTACGATGCAGTTCCTGGATTTACGAAACGTCTATATGCATGAGAAGAGTGTGTCGACGACGCCAGAGGCCGTGTTAGGAACGACGGTAGAAGACAGAAAATTTAATTGTCAAATGAGGATATTAGCTAAAAATGGGCGTATGAAAAGGCTTTGTAGATCGCCTTCTGTGTGGTCATTTTCCGATTATTGTAAAGAACGTTACTCAGCCACTTTTGCTGTCGCATCTATGATTTGTATGCTTACTTGTTATTTTGTTAACGTAGAAAAGTAAAATGTTTTCGGTTTATAAACGTTGTTTTTAAATAATTTCCTGACGATATTTCCTAACACTAAACCATTTATGTAAAACATAATATACTATTTAAAGTAATAGTTATAAATGGTATATTCAAAGTTGAGTTAGCTATATTATAGAATATAGTCTATGCTTCGTGTTTATTTCGTATTTTACTTGTAATAACTAAAAGAGCGACCAGAACCAGATAAGACTAATTTGGGACTTATATCTGTATATCCATGGTTGGCAGTGACCACTTACCACTGGTGGACTTCATGTTTGTTGATACTTCCACATCACCAAATAAAAAAAGATCTTCAAGAACCATAAGAAAAAAATACAATAATCAAATATTAAATTTGGGTGTCTTAAAATTAATAATTGAATATTATTATTAAGACAACAAAAATTGTTTCAGGACATCAGAACTAAAATGAAGCGTAGTAGAGATTTGATACTGTCTGGATACAGATCAGACACATTTGAATCAGAAATTATAAAAAGAATTTCAGAAGTATACAACAAACACGTCCTTTTGAATGATGATGAAGAAAGTGAAATGCTAGAAGAAATTCAAAATGAACTTATCCAAGAGGAGCTTGAATGGTATATGTTTTTTTTTATATTTATACAAGTAGCAAACCAGTATGCAGTCCACCTGATGGTAAGTGGCTACTGCCGCCCATGGACATCTGTAATCAACCCCAGATAGGATTAGATGCCGCCGCTACCCCTGAGGACTAAGCTGGAACGCCTCGGAAAAGTATGTCTCCCTTACCACACCCTTCAAAACGGAACACAGCAGCGCCCAACACAGCTGTTATTAGGCAGAAATAGGCGTGGCGGCGGTGCCGTCGGAGTCGTACCACAAAGGGTTCTACCACCTTGTTTTATTTTGTTGTTGGCAACCCGTTACTGTACAGTACTTGATACCTTTCTCCGCTCAAAGTGAGAGGTACTTGGCCTTAGTCCATCATGCTGAACAAATGCAGATTGATGGCACATTTGGAAAAAAATATAATGAAATGAAGTATATTTGTATAGACCTGCGCAGGCACTTATGAATTGTCATTTACAGTATTTTTCATTTGATCATAAGATAAGAACGATATAAGATTGTCTACCGATACAGGTAAGATTATATACCAAACTATAACATAAAAAAATACTTGAGGTGCTTCCTTGTTTTGGAAAGTTAAAGGATGATTTACCACTTTTTATTACCATAACATATATCTGCAGGGTGCAGTCTGAAGCAGTTTGTAGTTTGGACCAGCCCTCAGTGTCCATTGTTTTTAATTATATGATTCGTTTAATTACTTATATTTTGTAACTGTTGGATATAGGTTCTTATTGCCTATATAAATCATCGTCTTTTGCAGGTGGCAGAAAGAGTATGAAAAATCACATCATGATATTGATTGGTCCACATTACATCAAGAAGAAAATGTTATATGTCCTATTTGTGAAAAGACCAATTTTGATATTGTTAAATCTAATGTTCATTGTCCAAATTGTAAAATTACTATTGAAACGGATAAATCTCTGTTAGAAACAAAGAAAGCTATTTTTGATGCAGTAGAAAAGCATAGTTCTTGTCCCACTAAAGCTGGATTTGCAACAGTAACTGAATTGAGCAATACCCACATCTACCTTATTTGTGACAGTTGCTCAGATATGGAGATAGTTATATAATTACTATACTCTTGATCATTATCTAAAAAAGTTCTCAGATGCTCCAAAAGTCTTACTTATTGTGATTTCTTTAAGGTAGTAATTCTAATGAAACAAACATTGAATGTGACTAATATAAATGTTAAAATAATTTTAAAAATTAATTTTGCTCTATTTAACACCCTTTTATTAGCTTGGGTTGTATTTATGTATGTATATAACGGAATCTTTAAGCTCAATTTTCACCAATTTCCACAACTCTGATTAATTTGATACTTTGCGTACGTATTAAGGACCGATGAAAATGCAATAATATGATAACAGTTTCCCATTATCCTTATTAGATTAATTAATTCCCCAATTTATAAGTTTGTCCCAGACTAAAAAAATAAAAATAAATGATAATTAAAAAAAACACGATTTTATTGCTAATCGGACTAAAAAGTAGAAAATAGTTTTTAGAATAAGATTTAAGTTATTAAAATAACAATTCAATTCAGATTAATAATAATTGTTGCAATCTAGTAACTTTACGATGAACTTTCTCTAAGGCGCTCGAACAATCTCGCCTCGAAAATCGTTAATCCTGAGGATGCTGATAAGGACTATGGTACAAAATTATTAAAATCGTGTGTTGTCACCGGTTTTTGATAATTCTTCAAAATTTTGAATTAAAATGAGCGTTCAAAGTGGATAGAAATCGGGTTCAAAGATTCCGTTACATAGTTACATACCTACATACATATAACCCAAGCTAATAAAAGCGTGTTAAAAAGCGTGAGGTATATTGTACTGCGGTTCATAACTATTCTCTCACAGATAATTGCCAATAGAATGATTGTAACATTTAAAATATAAACATAGTGAGCAGTTTCAATATTTTTTTCTGCATTTTGTTTTATCTTTAATATTTTGTTAAATATATTGTGCTTAAGCCATGAAACTGATTTATTTTTGTATTTTCTCCCATAACTGCATGTAGCAATACAAACAGAGAAACTTAGATTTTTGTCTTGTTTGCGTTAAAATTTATATACGATACGGTAGTGGTCGTCCTATGCTGCGGCGTGAATTCGCTACGAGGCGCTGGGTATTCTGGCCTCGAAGAACCCTTCCTTACTCGGGCAATCTCCTCAGTGGGTACACTTCCCACCGTTGATGTGAACTGCCACGAGGTACGGTGCACGGTGCAGCATTTGGTCCATAATATGACCTGTGCTAGGCTGCGACTGCAGACTTTGTCATCTACACGATCGGAGGACACTTGTCCCTCGAGTTCACGAGGGAGCGGGCGATGGTGGTCGAGCGTGGAGGGACGCGAAAACTCTCAAATGGACATGTGGCCCATTGTCAGCACGTTCGTACATACATACGACGCGCCAACTAGGCCACAAACCAAAATTTACATTAGACAACATGAATCCGGTCTAACATTTTACTTGAAGTACTATACAGTGTGTATTTTATATATTTTTAACCAGTGCCGGATTGGTCATGTAACAGGAGGCAATGTTTTGCTGCTCCTCTGCAGAACAATGGTATTTTCTGATTGAGAAGGGTTTTGGAGACAATTCCAATTAACTGAGAATTGGTAGACTTCACATACCTTTATATTTTTGGAACTCTCATACATATAGGTTTCCTCATGATATATTTTTTACGGTTGTAGCAAGTGAAAATTAATTTCTATTTGACTAATGTGAGGCCAAGGATTCAAACTTCAGACCACCTGCTTGAGTGGGATAACTGAGTTTCAACCACTCTGAATATGTGCGCTTATAAATCCTCTCGTTATTTTTGCAATGGATATTAGGGAATTAAATTACTGATGGGGATTGGGTGGTGCTCATGGATTTTTACGTAATTCCATTCAATATGACATTAGAATAAATACCTGTAAATTACTCAAAGCAAGGTATTCAGTGAAATGAAACTCTCATTCTTACAAAATAAAAATGACCTTTTAATTCAATTCATGAAGCATGGTAACAAGGTATATTGTAAATTATTATTACTCTGTCATATAGTTGGGGTTAGAACATTTTATTATATGTGATTAATTCCTACCAAAACATTAAACTAAACGGTAACTTGTATAAAATGTACATTAATAATAATAATAGTAGTATAAAACAGTACCATTATTTCACGGACATAGATGGGCAGCATTTGTAGTTGATTTCATCCTTTGTATAAAATGGTCAACTATATAAATTATTCTAGGCCTGAAAAAAATTAAACCATTATTTAATATATTCCACTTACATACTTCTGGAGTTATATATTCTTTCTTAGACAAGTAAAGATAATTTAGTGACAAATTACTATCTTTGGCACTGGTAAATCGGATAGATTATATAAATGTAATACATACAACTAAATCATCTTCTGATCGATATTGTAGTCCCGAAAAGGCAATATTTTTTAAGTTATTTAGATTAGAAACATCATCATCATCAACACCACGTCCAATTAGCCTAAAGATTCAATCAATTCTGACACATGTTGCTCATATGACTGACGTAACTTACTATATAGGTAGACCTTGGACTTCCATTGGGTCTTCCTGGGCGTGCGCGTGAGCGTGCGCGGCAGTGGATGGAAGCATCGCGAATGCGTTGTGATGTTGTGGTCGCGGGCGCCGCGGCGAACGCGCCGTGATCACGCGGGGCTTGTGGATTTCGTCCATAACTGAAGGTGCTACGTATGTAAAGCCCTGACATACAAAAAAATATATAAATTTTAAGTATCATAATCAGTATATGATTTTAGACTAAAATTATCGCGGAATTGAGACATTTTATTATGTAACGGGTACTCACGATATGCGTTTTTTATTGCCGATATTTGGCGCAGGAGTTGGAACACCTGGAGAAGGTCCTGCGTCTCAATGGCCACGTAACTATAGCCAAACGAACTGAACGGAATCATAACACCACCAGCGTAGTAGAAAGGCATTCCGCATATTTCCCGTATGTGAAAGGTGTCACGGATAAGATAGGGAGGATTTTAGATCGAAAATATAACATAAAAAGTATATTTACGCCTTTTAAAAAGCTCGCGGCCTATCTTCGTTCCCCCAAGGATACTATTCCATACCAGTGCCCAGGGGTCTATAAGGTTGACTGTAGTTGTGGTAGCTCGTATATTGGGCAGACAAAACGAGCCATATCACAACGCATTAAGGAACATATCAGCGCAGTCAAAAATAATGACCCTAAGAAATCTGCGGTAGCCGAACACATCCTCAGTTCAGGTTGTAACCACTGGATTGAATTACACAAACCTCAGGTGATCTCCACTGAGCGTCATTACTTTCCTCGTTTAGTAAGAGAAGCAATAGAGATCAAGAAACATCCTAGGAACTTCAATAGAGAAGATGGTTTTAAGTTAGCCCAAACGTGGAATCCAGTGGTTAGTTTGTGCAAGTCACAAATAGTGCAAAGTACGGAGCGTAAGGATATTGTCAGTGTTGTGTGTCGTGATATGAAACCTAGAAAAGAAAAACGAACTAGACGTAGGGTAGATAGATTAATCTACCACTAGTACTTGTCAACGGTTTCTCCCCTCCACCTCAGTTTCGCCGTGACCACGATCCATGCAACTGGGTCGAAATATCGGCAATAAAAAACGCATATCGTGAGTACCCGTTACATAATAAAATATCATAATCAGATTATTTAAATCCTATTACTACTTACTTTTAAATTTATTAACATTAACAAACTTCAATAATAATCGTCGTAATTAAGTTACGAGTATATGCTGATATTACAGCACTGTGGCAAAATCTATGGTTGAAATTCTTAGCTAATTTGGTCAACTTTTTTAATAACCCACATCATACAAATACAAAATGTCTAAATACATGAATACAAAAATGATGTATGTATACAATGTTGCTTAATGGCCAAGTTAACCCGAGTGCTTTTGAAGGTGGTAGAACCCTTTGTGGTTCGACTCCGGCGGCACCACCGCCACACCTATTTCTCAGGTAGGAATATCTAATATCTAGGGTTGATTACAGATGTCCATGGCCGGCAGTAGCCACTTACCATCAGGTGGACTGCATGCTCGTCTGCTACTCCTATATTATATAAAAAAAAAGTTTCGATACTTACAATTTTACAATGGAGGGTATACATACACAAGAAATCTATTTTTGATTCTTACCTGGAACATTAAATTGGCACTTTCGCTAAGTGTCGATTCATCTGGCGAGTCAATTGGTGTTTGTAGTGTAAATCTTGTATCAAATTGCGAGACATCATCTTCACCTGTCTGTACAAAAAGTAACATCATTAAATTACATAAAACAATAAATTGCTTGATAAATTAATGATTGAAATCTCGACCAAGAAATAAGAAGTCATAGCCATGAAAGATTTCTCTAAAATATGGATTAAATTAAATTAAATGCCAATAAATAATCGTCATTAAAAACCAAGCATGTATTGATTAGGTACATCATAAAGCTAATCACCCACACCACACCACAAATAAAGATTTTAATTAAAAATACTGAAAACTGTTGTCATCTAATATCAACAAATAAGAGTCATACCAGACGTGGCTTAATAGGAGGTTCCAATCTGCGTGCGAAAACGTCATCCCAATGGACATGTTTGAAGAATGCATGCCCGCGTACAGCGGCCGCGCCCGCTGCGCCTAAACGCTGCGTTTCCGAGCGTTTCATCAGACGCCGAATCAAGTCACGAGCGTCTTGAGTGAGGTAGGCCGGTAACATTAATTTACCTTTCAATATTTTCTCTATAGTTTTTGTACGGTTATCTCCAGTGAACGGTGGCTAAAATCAAAAGCAATAGCATACAAACATGACGACGAATGGTACGAAAGCAACTTTGCGACAGAAACATACTTGGCCAATAAGCATGTCGTACATCAGTGCTCCCAGACTCCACCAATCCACTGCCTTTCCATGACCGCTACGTGTTAATATCTCTGGTGCCCTGAAAATTCATAAAACATATAAAGAAATTGAATAATTTATTGTAGCCATATGTGATGGTGATGGTATTACAATGGCACTGGATATTTAGTTTCATACAGATAGATGCATGCCTCTACTCATTTCTTCTACTACCCGAGTGTGTAAAGTACTGGCTAAATGAGTATTTGACACATAATTGCACTAATGGTTGACTTCGTTTTGATTTAGGTCAGTTCAATTTGACTTTGAAATAGTTTATTAGTTTGCAAAAAGAACATTATTTTATCATTTTAATAATATTTTATTACAATAATATAACATGTTATGTAAAAGCTACAATATGCCATAACAAAAAAAACAAATATTTTAATTTTCTGGCACCAACAATATATACATCAACAGTAGATTACATATTACTTACATATACTCAATTGTACCACAGAATGTATGTGTCACTATGCCCTCTTGTATATGTTCTTTGCACAAGCCAAAATCGGTGAGTTTCACATGTCCTTGGGCATCCAGAAGGACATTTTCTGGTTTCAAATCACGATATATTATACCTAGACTGTGTAAATGTTCTAATGCCAATATAATTTCAGATAAATAAAAGCTGAAAGAAAAAAATACAAACACAATGTTAAAAAGCAATACAACATGACATAAATAATATTGTTATTGTAATAATTGAATTAATTTTCCCATTAACGGAAGACTTTTTGAAATTAAACTCTATAACACTACCTAAGGTGGGTGCAATATTAAGGGACGAAGTAAACAAAAAATCCTAACTAACATCAAACACAAAAATTAACTCTTACCAAGCTGTATCTTCAAGAAATATTCCTTCTCTTTCAAGATGCATAAATAACTCTCCACCACTTAAATATTCTAATATTAGATATAGTTTACCACCAGTTTGGAAAGCATATACTAATTCAACTATAAATGGATGCTGAAATAAGAAAAAATGTAAAAATAAACACCATGTTTAACATCTAATAACATTTTTCAAGCATTTTTTATAGTATAGGAGTAGCAGACTAGCATGCAGGTCACCGGATGATAAGTGCTGCCCATGGACACCTGTAATCTATCCCAGGATAAAATTAAATTCCTACTTCCTCACAGGTCAGACAGTAGACCTCCTCCACAGAAGTGGCACTACACTTCAGGCCGTAGCTAAAATGCTTCAGAAAAGTATGCCTCCTTTACCACATCCTTCAAGGTGAAACAGTAGCTCTTAATACTGCTATGAGGCAGAAATAGGTCTTGCATTGGTTACTCCAACGGTGAACCGCACAGGTTACTACGATCTTAAAACTAAGACTAATTAAATTTAATAATATAATATAAGCAGAGTCTACCTTAACAGCTTCCAAAATGTTCCTTTCTGCTTTAGTGTGTGCAGTGTCCTTCTGATTGCGAACAATGGAAGCCTTCTTTAGAACCTTCATTGCAAAGTGTGCACCCGCATCCGGTCCTGTGATCTTGCGTACTTGGAATACCTTTCCATATCCTCCTTTTCCCAAAACCTTTCGCAGTTCAAAATCTTGGGGGCCCAGGCGTTTGCACTGACCCGGATTGACATTGTCTTCACATAATTGTATAGTCTCAGAGCCTTCCGCACTATAACACATAATTAAAAAAAGTTTATTAGCATAGAAATAATATTTCAGATATAAATACTCACATATTGTTACTTACTTTACAATGTTGTTTACATGTAGCTCCGGATCATAATCAACCTGTGCAGAATAAAATCATCAATATTGCAAATTTATTCATAACATGTACAGATTACATTGCTACATCGCATAATGCAGGTAGATAGAAACCTTACATAGATCACCAAATAGATTTAATGAATTAACAAACGCCGTGAGAACATGAGAATATTTTACGGGCAATGAATTTGGTTTATCCTTGACCACTAAATGTATCTAGAACACGGTTATAGGTTAGGTAACAGTACGAAATTAAACACACATTGAAACATGACTTAAATACCTCGTCGACTTCAATGATATCGTCTTCGTCTGAATCTCCTATGGCAATAGAATCCACTTCTAAATCTAAATCGAAAACACCTGCCATATAAGATGACATTTCAATAATATCACATCAGCAAGTGCACTATATTTTAGCCGTGTCACGTAATGTGTTGGTTAATTCAAAACAATTCGTTACATGTATAAGTTAAAGATACTTCGAATCAATTCCCTGAATAGAACTTATTTTTTATTATGCAAAAATATTGACGAACTTTAGATAAACGCAAGAAAAAACAAGACAATGCAAAGCACTCTCGTCAAGCATCGCGTTTTAATATTAAATCATAGATAATACACAATACAATACACACTATAATTATTTATCCACAGATTACAAACAAAATTAAAACGAAATTACGGTTCGAAACCACAGATGACAATCAGACGTATAAATTATGATTGTATACCTACTTAATAGTTTTAGTTATCTGTGAACATTGCACAGTGTATGAATTAGGGATATGACAGCAAGATTATAGATATACCTAAATTTGATACCTACCAAAGAGTATAGTAACCTATGTACCTACTATCTGCCCAAAAGTAAACTGGGTATTGGGTATAAGGAATATTGGGTATGAGAAACTTTGAAGGTGATAAATAGAAACCTTGGTTGGTTCAAGTCTCGAGGTACCACTGGTACAACTTCTATTGCCTAATAACAGCATTATTATGCGCTGTTGTCTGGTAAGGGAGAAAAACTTATTCGAGACGTTTCAAATTAGTACTCAAGGGCAAAGAGTATAGTAATTTAAGCGAAGCATCTGTAGCATAGTAACCTCTAATAGAACTGTAACCCTTATCGGGGTGTTAATGTGTGGTAGTTCTCATAGGATTTCTGATACGCGTAAATACTAGTAATATGAACTGGCACTCTAGCAGTTTTTACTGTTATAGTGCAGAAGGATAATACGGATTTTGTAGCTACCACTAATGTGAACTAGCACTTAAGACTTAAGTAGGAGTATAGGTATTCTGTGCGTTTAGGCGGCCCCTTAACAGAACATAACACAGATCCAATTAAAATTAGGAATTTATGATGTTTTATGGAACGCATCGACACAATGCAAAAATAATGTTCTTATTATTAATTTATTTTTACTAATTTTAGTGCACAAACAGTGACAATATTGATTATAATAATAAATATTTCAATAATTTCGTCAAAAAAAATTAGAAATATTTAAACGTTTTGAACGCACCGTCGGTTGTCGGGGGTGTAAACATGTATTAGTAATCATAATTAAAAACTGCTTTGGTACTTTTATAACTATTTCAAAAATTGTGATATATTGTAGACTATTTTTTAAATGTACGACAATCATTGTGATAACTTTGTGACGTTATTTCTGATGTTATTTTGTTCAAAACCTTTCGATGGCTAGTGACAACGACAAAAGTTCGAGTAATCACAACTTGGACGGTTCCTTGAAGAGTAACAAGAAATTAAGCAATCCTGGTAATATAGGTAAGTTAAGGTTTAATTCTTGTTATATAAACCCGAACCTGTCTGATGTTATTATCATATTTCATAACCTCAAGGTTTTTGCAAAATAAAAGTTTCCAGTGATAGTAACATGTTCTTGTTGAATAGAGTAGTTTTGCAGAAACTTATGAATAACATATAGAGGCTTTGATACACACTTTAACTTGCCTGAAGTGAATCCTTTAAAACCTAAGTACATTTTGGACACATTTGTTACTGATATTAAAAGAACATGGCATATTTATTTTGGGCTCAATCTTATCAAACTTTATATATGTACAAGTGATCGAGCATCCTGTTTACCTGACAGGCTCTAAGAGATTATATAACAGAAATCAATTATAACTGACTAAATGAGGAGTATTATTTAAAAACCACAAAACAAAAAATGAATATTACCTATATTACCCTCACCATCTGCTAACATAGTTTTCAAACAAAAATATTCTTGTGTGGTTGAAATGATATTACTTTATTTTAAATAGTTTGGAAATTACATATTTGTATAAAAATATATGTGCATTTTGTGCATTTAGTATTCATTATAAAAAATCAAATTATAAATCCTTCTTTCTATCTCATACCTCAAGAATGTACAGAACTTTTCCAGTAAAATATTACAGTTATTTTTGTAAGGAATAGGATTTCTGCTATTTCTTCCAGAAAGCATAAAGAGGCTGTAAAAGTTATTAAAAGTTAGTAAAAGTATATTTTCAATTAATAAAATTGATATGAAATTTTTCATATACCATAGAATAATAAAACAAAAATTGATGAGGATTATGTCCCTCAATATATGCCTCTGATACTACCGTTAAACCAATTAAATAATTGGAAAAAAAAATCTTCAGATATTTCAAATTTCATTCAAGTTTGTGAATGTTGTAACACAAGTTTTAAGAAAAAACGTATTCACAGTGTTTATCAATAACTTAAGGATCTTACAAAATATAATATTAAGATTTTGAATTCTGTCACTGATTTTTGGAATAAAGGACAAGTTGTGAACCATCTACAATATTGTAAAATTTACTCTAGAGAATAAAACATTGATTATTCCTACACTATTATAAAAGCCAAATAAGCATGCAATCCATATAAATTAGTGAATTAGTGAGTTATAGCTTTCCATTAACAGTAGCTACAGTAATCTCTATATTTTGCTACATCTAGTGATCAATTCAAAAAGAGAGGCCAACAGAACTAGCGAGCCCCATCATCATATATTTAAATCCATCTGTGACTTCAAGGAGAAGTAAAATTTCAGAAAAAGGAAGTTTTAAGCACTGCAAAACCTAAAATGTTGTACTTAAGTCCACTTGTGATTTTGAGGGGTCAAAAAATTAACATTTAATCACATCAAAGTCTACATTTGGTTCAATTAAGTCTGTTTTCCGTCTGTCTGTAAATGCATTAAAAATCTATAGGTCAAATTCTGCTTCTCTCCTTTTTGTAGTTAGGGATCTCATATTCTAACACCACTTAATGTTATCTTGGGACTTTGCTGGAATGGGGCTTAATATTGTCAGATGAACCAGGTAGACAGTTGGTAGTATTTGCCTCCTAAGTTCTCTATGGCCATCACTTCTTACAGTCAATTTTGTCTCATCGTTTCTTGCTAATGTTGATCTTTGCATGATGCTTGAGATTACCGTTATAGTCAGAATTATTACAAATTAAATGGAAATATCAATTAATATTGTGCTTGGAGACCGTAGTCTCTATCACCCATATTATTTCCAATTGGCCAGTCATATATTTGTGTTATTTTAGTAATTAGATGGTCATTGTATGACTTGTTTGGAATTGCAGAGTTGCAAACAGTCATGTTATTTTAGTTTTATTTAGTTAGGCTTTATTCTATTCAATTAAAGCAATAAGTTGTATTGTTATTTGCGCTTTAAAAAGCAAAAGGTGCCAGACTATTTGTAACCACTAGACTTTTTTAAACATTTTAAAAGTAATATCTTGATTTTCAAACCCATAGCCTATATATGAATTATGAATTTCGGTTTTGATTGATCAAATTAAGAGATCAAAACCTCTATCGTCCATACAACCCTATAAGCAGCTCAACTGGTGGTCATTTAGGAACTAAAATTTGCCATATAATGCATGCAGATTGAGCTATCTTGGTCCCGGTTTCATTGAAAACTCAAGGTAAAGATAAAATCCAAAAAATTATAACTTAATTAGGACCCCAAACCGTAACGTTGTAAATCGTTTTATTTGGAACCTTTAAACATTACAATAAAGAAAAACGAATGAAGTAATAAAGAAATAATTTTAATATAATATTATAGTGCGATAATGTTGTGGCTGTATGACATTTTATCCTTGCAATAAATGTGTCAAATTTTGACATAGACTTTGACATTGCAAGACGTCAATTGTCAGTAAAGTGGAATGAGCAAGAAAGAACCATCACCACCTACTCAGTGGATATTTATATTGCTGTCGCTTTATTTTATTATGATTCAAGATGAATTTGACTTCAAAAGAAACTACCATAAAGGAATTCGAAGGAATCATTAAGAAATGCCCTCCGATTTTCGATGAAATTCTTGTAAAACTGGAGTCTGAACAAGACTTACCGGAAAAAGATATTATACAGCTGAAAAACGATGTTTTGTTTACTGCACTGGTTGTTATGATGATTGAAAATGGTTTTCGACCTAAACTGACTGACGGTGAATTACTGGAAGGTGTCAGTTTCATTGATTACAGATGTTTCGTGAATTGGAAACTGTCTTCAGGAACGTATGAAGCTGAATTTATGTTGGGATGCTGTGAAATATCTACGAAACTAATGATGATTCCTTTAGCTACAACCGTCATGGTGAATGCAGTCATTAAAGGAATAGAATTAGAAACATATTCAGTGTGCTTACCAATCAACCAATTCATAATAGTGAGGATGTGTGAACCTAGAGTCGCGAAGTTATTTCGTAATTTGCAGCTTTTATCAGATACATTAAAAAACAAAATTGTCTCACCAGTTAAAAGTAAACTACTCACTATTTGTGGTTATCCTGGTGCAAGTTTAATGGGACTTCCGGAAGATGTGTTTTTAAAGTTAATGCTTTACCTACCTATATCGGACATACTAAGTATGCGTGAAACATGTAGAATGTCTAAACAAATGTTAGACGATAATAATTTCTGGCATAAATTGTTCATTAGGGATAAAAAGTTGTTTAAGGAAGTAGAAGATAATCAGTGGTATAGAGCAAATAAAAAGTCAACAGATCCCAATAAATATGATAATTGGAAATCGATGTACACCGAATACTATGTGGAATGTAAAAATATTAAATTATTACAAAGGCGTATCAACCCCTCTGTGCAACAGCCCCGCAATGTCATTTTATTGCACATTCGGCATCTATGAGATGTGCTACACCTCTCCAATATTTTCCAGAATCATTTCATGGTTTTTTGTAACATAATATGACACTTGTATTGAACTTTTGTTAAAATAATACTTGCTAATAAATATAATAATTTTTGGTTTAATAGGCATACTTAAGCTCAGGTTGACATGATGTAAATGCTAGTAGTAGTGACCAAGTAGAGCCAAACGCAGCCCAAAAGTTCACAACTGTATGTTTCAGGTGAGCCTAAAGGTGTGGCCGTATTTCACGAAAACAAAAACATTTACTGAACCCTTTTTTTTTGCTAAAACTAAAATTTCAGTTGGTCACTATTGAACGTATATTCAGTTAAACATAGATTGAAAGAAATTATTGTCATACGTAAAATATATAAAATACTAGCTGACCCGGCAAACATGTCGCCATATAAATGAAAAAAATGTTATGGTTGTTACCCTTAACACTTAGGGGTATAAAAAATAGATAGTAGCCGATTCTCAGACCTACTGAATATGCATATAAAATTTGGTGAAAATTGGTAAAGTCGTTTTGGAGGAGTAGGGTAACTAACATTGTGACACGAGTATTTTATATATAAGATGTATATAGATTTATTGGCATTGTATTTTTGAGTACTTCAGTATGAAGTCTGCTGAAGATCTACAATAAGATGATGAATTACATGTTTATAATGAAATAAAGGTTGTTTATGAATTATTAATTCTTTCAATTAATTGTATAATTAAACCTTTGTAGTTAATTTTTGTCTGTTAAATGTAAGTTATATTAAAATTATCTAACAGTTATCTTAACATTATATATTTGACATTAAGATGGTAATTGGCATTATATTATTTAATATCATTCCAGCCAATAGACAGTAAGAAATGGTACACCCCTTTATGTTTCTACTTCGGACGCAATGCTGACACACCTAATTTCTGGGTGCAGCGGCTCTTTTATACGCTGTTGTGTTCTGCTTTGAAGGTTGTGTTGAGGGTCCTATTTGAGGCGCCCAATTTTTCCTACGAGGTATCAATGCATTGGCCGATTTCAGATAAGGCTAATATTATATGGGGTGGCTTATAGATGTCCATGGGTGGTTGCCACTTAAGATGCTGAGAAAATATTTATGTTAAAAATAGAGTACTTTTTATAACAACAACTATACTAAGTTGGTAATATTCAAATCCTATTTATCAGGTGACAATGGCGAAAAGATAAATCTGGGCCTGCAAGGACTTGGTAAAGGTGGCAGACATTTGTCTATACCTCTCGACTCTTCTCTACCAAACGGTGATTTATGTAAGTAAACCTTTATAGCTAACCATGTACCATTAAGATTTATTTTAAAAGGTTTTTGATGCCGTGGGAGCAACATCAGATTATGTGAGATTTTCTTGCCGGCAAAAATCACAGAAGTCCCCTTTTAATCGCCTTTTACTACAAGCAGGGGATGATGATTAAGTTAGAACAGCTCATATATGTGTTTGTCCCATACCAAACCTCTCAACGCTGAACACAGCTCGTACTGCTGGTCAAGCATAATAGGTGTGGTGGTGGTTCCTCCTGTTACTAGAGTACATGCTATGAATAGTATTTCCTCACTGGAAAGGACGAAATTGGAAGTCTAACATGGAAAGGAGCCCCTATGCGTGTTAGATTTTTAGCCTTTCCAGTGACTATATGAATTTTTTTGTGCAAGTAATAAATCATTTGAAAAATGAATACAATCCTTTGAATATTGGCAAAATGGGACTTTATAAAAATGTATCTGTTTCATTGCGTACTGTATTATACATATATCATTAAGAGTAGGTAGAAATTAAATTTGCCGCTCTATATAGGAATAGGTTGGCGAAAAAAAATATTACATTAAGTTTATATTATATGATTACTCATTTATTTTAAATAATTATGGCATATAATGTTTATTTGACTCGTATAAAATTACCCACCACGTTTCAATATTCTCGCGAAATGCTCTTGCAAATCAGTTCAGTACTTTGCTAGATAATCAGGCAGACTTAATAGAGACAGGGCGGTGTTATATTATGTGATATTGTATGTACAGATTGTCTTATATTTTAGAAATTACAAAAATATGGAGTATACATTTTCTTAAATTGTAGGCTTTACTTCAATGAAAAGTCATAATTAGTCTTGAACGTTTCTATTCAAATCGGTTTTAGATAATTCGTATAATCGATTGTTGGTTAAGTTAATAAATAATAATGAATATGTAAAATCGTTCCCTTAGATCTTGTGCATTTGTTTTATGGGGTATGAATGTGATGTATAGATGAACCGTGCTCGCAGGCTCGACTTTAGGAAGGGTGAGAGGTGCGCATTTTAGATGCGCCGCGCAGCCTCCACTCGTGCTCTCGCCTCTGTGGCGCCGCCGTCGGTGAGTTGAGGCGTGCTTCGCGAACCGGACGCCACGCTAGGAGTGAAACATAAATGTAGGGCCGTGTGCCGTGCTTATATTCTGATGGGTCGGAGGTGAGCGGAGCCGTGGAGGGCCCGCGAGTGGCGCGCGATCGGCCGCCGTGGCGGTGCTACGGACCCATGCTCACCCACAGTCGATCCGATGGCGATTTCCCTATATACACTAGAGGTGAGCGGATTATGTTTATATGGAGACCGTAGGGTTGGAACAATATTTTTGCTATTTTGTCCACCTGGTAATGAAATACCTAATTCTATCTATTAAACAAGGTATATTATCGTTATTTAGTACGTAACAGAATAGATAGGCTACCGGCTAAATATACATTTTATAAAACACTACACACTCCCTTAAAAAAACCATCAATAATATTACGGTTCTTATGATAAGTGGTTTACATCGGCGTCAACTAGTCGGATAGCCCAACTTCAGAGATTAACGAATCAATAGTCTAGCGTCCTATGACTTGTGTCGCTTATACGATGAATGATAGATTCGAACCAATGATTTCGATGCTCGTTTATAGAAATGAATATAGGTGCAATGTTTATTTTAATATTTTGTCATTATCACTAAACATATTTAGTTTTTAACATGCTCGATTGGTGCTTATTACCACGGTTTTATTGTACTTATCAATCCCACTTCATACACATTACTAGCAGCCCTTCCTCATCGATTCCGACAAGCACTATACGATCACGTTATCGACGACAAAAATATATATTCTAAACCTCTCTAAGTATTATTGAGCCGAGTATATTCTAGACTAGACATGCTTCGGCATGAAATATCTATTTCGTCTAGAAAAAGGCTTTGCACGTTATTTATGAGCCGGTGGTCAATATGTGTATTTTTAATATACTACATAATTATTATTCCAAAATATTCAAAACTTGACGATGCATATTATGGTAAATATACCAATTTAAGCTTCATCGAGTAAGTTACACGCTCATGTGAGTTTGACGCTTGAAAATATGGTCCGTTTATTTTCTAGGGCAAAGGGTACTAATCTATAAATAAATAAAGGCTGCACGGTTAATCTAACCGTGTTCACTGCGCCGTCGATGGATGCTGTGATCCTTCGACCAGGTGCTTATATGCTTCATTATAAGGCTGTATTATCTTTATGGGTAAATAAGTTTTCAATTTAATACGAATATAAACAAAAAAAAAAACAATTAATTTCATCGTGTAAAGTTTAATATTTTTATTTTTATAGCTTCAAGATATAAAACAGGATATTAATTTTTGTATTAATTGACCCTTATATTTGATCAAAATGTTTTCGTGAAGGATAAAGTATATATTTTAAGTAATTATTCGAAGTAATTTTTCTAAATGATAGTCCACATCAGTTAGTAAAAAATAGATTTTTTTAAACATTGGCAGGATCGAAAATAGTCGTGTTAGTTGACCATTCACCATTATATTATTGAGCAACGAGTAGGTATACTATACACGATCAACTATTCAATCGCTAGATTTAAGTCAGTGGAACTTAGTCGTGCAAGTCTAATGCACGACTAGATGTTACCTGATTAAATGTAATAAATACAATAATATTAACAAAATAAGATATTTCCCGAAAACCTCCCGTTTTCATGTACACGGAGTGCGCTTGGATGATGTTAATCTTTCTGAATATCGTCATTCGTCATACATTTTTGTTTCGGACTTTCCCTAAAGTTCTTCAAATCAGGATTCGAAGTCTGAAAACGTTGGTCCTGACAAATATTCAGAAACATGGACACATGAGAACCCTTGTTTTGACAACTTAGGATTTTCCATCAAAAAAATGAATGAGAGATTTGTTGTTGATAAAGTTCTTCAAAAGTTCAAAACTAATCTGGTAAAATCACCAAGTCGTAATGAATGGAAAATGAATATTTATATTTCTTATCTAATTTTCTATGTAAAAAAAACAATTCAGTTTTGAATTTTGATCACCTTTGAATCACATTTGAATTGAGACCAATCCGTCTCGTTGTTTGTAGTGAACAAAATTACACGATGGTATATAGTTAGCTACTATGCTACATACCTATATCATTTTGATAAATCGTTGCTATCAGCCTCTTATCTAATCTACAACGTCTCAATGTAATGTCTTAGTTATAATTCGCATTTCAATTCATCTACACTTGAAATTGTTTGTCATGGGAAATTTTAAATAATTGATAGACATGTTTAAGAAGGAGTGACTGATAATTTTTCGTCGATAATGAATGATATAAGTGTTAAGAGGAAAATCAAAAAGGCTAAGCACCGGCCTATTGATGATGACACAAAAAGTGAATGTGGAAATTTAGATACAGATGAAGTTCCATGTAAGTGTTTTTATTATTATTTTTAAGGTTTTATGTTAAGATATTTAAGAAGTAATTTATACGATCTACGAGTATGTCTGTTTTCTATTTGGACTGAAGTTTTGCATCAGCATTTTCATGGACAAGGAACGATTTCATAGTGTTCGTTAATCATAGCAAGGTTGATAGTGGCAAGCAAAATATTTTTTTTTTTTTTATAATATAAGGGTAGCAGACGAGCATGCAGTCCACCTGATGGTAAGTGGCTACTGCCGCCCATGGACATCTGTAATCAACCCCAGATAGGATTAGATATTCCTACCTGAGGTCGACCACAGATGCGCCGCTACCCCTGAGGACTAAGCTGGAACGCCTCGGAAAAGTCTGTCTCCCTTACCACACCCTTCAAAGCGGAACACAGCAGCGCCTAACACTGCAGTTATTAGGTAGAAATAGGTGTGGCGGTGGTGCCGCCGGAGTCGAACCACAAAGGGTTCTACCACCTTCAAATGTATGTATGTATGGTCATTGGTGTTCATTTGTGAAGTGTACCAATTAGTCCTGAACCGTTATGGTGGGCGATGGCCCAAATCCCTATCATTACGAAAGAAACTCGTGCCCATTCGTAGGACAGTAATGATTTGCAGGTAATAGGGAACCGATCGTGAGAATAAAAATGTTATACTCGTACTTATATCTGAATAAAATAAAAACGCGATTTTTGTGGAACTTTTAGATGTAAAAGTACATTTTCCTAAATAATAAACGGATTGTCATATTTGTTGTTCAGTTTAAAAGATTTTCTATTTACGATTAAAAACGATAGGATTATTACCATTTTATTCCTCCTAAAATCTTCTTTCTGGCCTAAGATAATTGAATGAAGAAATGTGTACTATTTTAATGCGTTATACTAGAGTAAAACTAATAATTCAGGGTGGTTATTCAGCTTGTGAACGTAGACGATTACGCTTCTTCAAGTTCAACCTTTTTCAAGCTCATAAGATCGACGTCGTAAAGTTAATCATTTTAAATACATTTTACTGTTAATCTGTATAGGTTATGTTATTTAAGCGAGTAACGATAACGTACCTGTCGTTACATTATTTCGTTATGTTTAGACTATAGAAGTAAAAGTACGTATTGTATTGTTATTCAGGTGTCAGTTCTACGTACCTTCGTATTACTGAACATTACTTGAATATTACACCATAAATATAATTTTGTCAGATTAGGTCACGTTTACTGTTATATTTTCATTTTAAATTGACATAGAAATAATTTTGAGTTTTGTACTTCAGGCAACATTTAGTAGTATTCCTTTAAGTTATCGCAAAACTACCTAACTATACAGGGTGAATCTCCATAAAGTGCACATATTGAAACAGGTAAAATTAAACCGCATTTTGTCGACAAAAAAAATATAAAAAAAATAAAAAAAATTTTTTTTTGGGTTTTACGACCTTTGAATTTTTTTTTGGGAATTGTGAAATGAAGTGGTAAATCGTATTTTCTCCTTTCAACTTACTCAGTTTCGTATAACTTTTAAACTAAGAGGGTTATCAGGTCAAATAAAAATAACAATGATTGCCAATGATAGGCGTTATTGATCCATGAAAAAAAAAAAAACAAAAAAAATCATCTTCCCAGGAAAAAAATGTCAGATTAGTGCAAAAAAGCACTTTTTTAGATAAAATTTCAGTAATCATCAATTTCCTCAAAATAATCTAGGCATTTATTTTTTTTATTTGTTTAATGCAATTCTACGTCGTATTAGCTTTCAAACACTAAAAAAACCACGCCTCTAACTCAAGTATAAAGTTTGCTAGGATCGTTTCAAAAAAGATACTCATGACGCGACGCACGTGCGCCCTAATAAAACTGGTATAGTCCGACCCATAATTAGATGTCCAAAATATAAACAAAGAAAACTATCAAAAAATGTTTCAATGGTAAATTCATGGTAGTTTCTTATTTTTGACGATATTAAAGTGATAAAACTGTAATAAAATAAATCTTTAATAATTAAAAAAAAACACTAGTTGTATGAAAAATGTTATTTATTACCAACACCCTTAAAAACTGCCTTTGTTTAAGCGCTCGTAGGAACTTTATACTTAAGTTAGAGGCATGCTTTTTTTAGTGTTTGAAAGCTAATACGACGTAGAATTACATTAAATAATAAAAATAAAATAAAAGCCTAGATTATTTTGAGGAAATTCACGATTACTGAAATTTAACCTAAAAAAATTGCTTTTTTCACACTAATCTGACTATTTTTTTCTGGGAAGATAAGCTTTTTTGTTTTGTTTTTTTCATGGATCAGTACGGCCTATAATTGGCATTCATTGTAATTGTTGTTTGAACATGATAACTCTTTTAGTTCAAAAGTTATAGCGATTTATTTACTTTAGGTGCACAATTCCAAAAAAAAAAACTTCAAAAGGTCGTAAAACCCAAAAAAAATTTTTTTATTATTTTTTTTATTATTTTTGTCGACAAAATGCGGTTTAATTTTACCTGTTTCAATATGTGCACTTTATGGAGATTCACCTGTATAATCGTATACTATTATATTGTATTGTATGTATTGTAATACAGATTGATTGTATGTATGATTGAGTGTATTGTAATACAGATAAACAAATCCAATATTTATGTATTTATTCAAACTCTGTTAACTTACATCGTTATTTGCGATAATTACGACACAGGTAGATTGTGATGTGGGGAACTAGGTAGAAAGGGTGCGTTGCTATTTCGAGTAGTGGTTTTTCTACAATACGACGCGGCAAGACGGGTGGGTACGGTGGCGCGGGGTGCATATACCCGCTTCGGGTAATACACCTGTCCAACTGGCAAGCGAACAGCGAGGATTTACGTTGCTGGATTTTTACGTGAGCCAATCCGGTATAAAGACGAGCTCGCCAAACAACTACTCACATGCATACCACGGTATTTCTCGTTGGTGGAATAAAGTTTTACTGTAGTCTGAACGTTGCGTTTCGAATATTAAGTAATACGTTTGCTCTTTTCGTTGAATATAAATGTTGTTCTTTTTCTTACCTTAGCAATCACCTCGTGTAAATAGATGTATCATCCGCAGAATTCGTTTAGAATGATACCCGTTTCATGTTCAAATATTGATAAGTTAGTGTGGAGTTAGTAACTAAAATTAGAAAATATCCCAACTTAGACATTTCTGTGACTTGTTCTTGTAACATGATGTCAATGAGAGGTTCGCTAAAAGCCCGCCATCATGATGGCAGTTATGGTACGGATGGGCGAGCAAAGCGAGTTGAATGCAACATGCAGGGGCGACAGCGACGGCAGGCGGGCCCCCACCCTGCCTCGCGCGGTGCGTCTCGGTCCGCGCGCCAGTCCGACGCCAAGCGTCCCTCGCGGCGCAGGTATTGTGTACGTTTCGTGATTGTATTCGGTTAGTAGCAATCGTGTGTGTCCTTTGTTTAGTGTTTATTCCAAGTGCAGTGTTTTGTTAAACTGTCCAAAGTGTATATGCCATACGTACGATATGGCCGCATGTAGTTGACATGTCGCTGAGCGCGCCCGCCCAGGCGGTGCGCGGGACTAGGACCAACAGCCTCGACCAACTCGATTTCCAAGAGCGCAGGCAGCTGATCGCGAGCTCGTTGTCTCTTACGGATTTCCTTCATGTCGGCGCTAAGGAGGTGGCTGCTGTCGCGGGTCAGTAGTCTACCTATTGGTAGCTTCCACACCCAACCGGATTCCTAACAATAGCTTTGCGAAATTAGACTCACGCATGACATTAACTCGTAAACTCTTACAGAGATACCGACTTAGTATAGGTACCCATAGATTATACATTCTATCCGTACTTAGTTTATTATCGTTTTGTTACATTTTTCGTTTTAGTATTGGGATTTTTTAAATTAAATTATTATTAGCTTTTCGCTCGCGGTTGTACCAGAGTAAAAATCCAACTTAAAAGATGTGAAATACAAATGTTGTTTGAGCTATGTAAATTGCACCATTGAGTGTTTTAGTCAATATTTTTAAAGCAAACAATAAAATGTAATGCAATGCAAATATAACAAATAAGACAAGGTTGTCAAATCTGAAGACACTTAAATATGAGTGTCTAACTTGGTCATCAGGGGTAGCAGTGCCTCTGTAGTTGACCTTAGGTAGGATCCTAATTCTGTCTTAGGATAATTGTTAATATAAAAGTATACACACCTAACTTTACTGACCATTGAAATAAAGCTATAATTGTCTTCAAATTAATTAATTGACCCCATGTTAACCCAATCTCAAAAATTGCATTTTTAATGACATCTACATATTTTTGTAGATCATATTCAGACAATTGCTTTAAAATAGGTACTTATTACAAGCACAAGACAATTGACAAACTAGTTGCAAGTTTTACTCAGAAGTATTGCTTATCTTCAGCAGAAAGATAAAACATTTTGGGCGTGATTCATAATATTGTTGTTTTAGTTCATCTTATCTTAAAATTTCTTCTTTCTCTGTAGGTACTTATTTGGAAATATTTTTAAAATATTATCTTATTATTTCTGCGAATAATAATATTAATAAAATAATATACTGCAATGATTATCGTAAATCTCGTTACTATTTACACGGAATATACCTATACCTACAAATAAAAATACTAAATATGATAGAGTCAATTTAATTTTTGTTAAATAGTGTAAGATAAACATTAATTAATTATATATAGACATCTGTACCAAATCTGTAAAAAAGACATTTTTAATGATACAGGAAAAAACACGCTGAAACCTTTCGTGTAGCAAAGTATAACACATAGGCTAGTGCGTTCGGACAGCTAAAATTTGTCCTTTTGATCAAGTGTATTATATGCATACTATTGGTGCCCGCGGCTTCGCCCGCATTTTAAAGAAATAATATGACACATAAAACAGAAATGTTGTACGTTCATTGGAATGACAGTGGTGCCATCTGTCGAAAATTGGTCTTACCAACTCCCAAACCTTCGTGGGCTCTTCGACAACAACTTTGCAAAATATCATCACTTGATCAAATGCATAGTTTCCGATTCTATAAAATTAAAAAAAACCTTTCCCACGGACTAAATTGTGAATCTAAACCATTCTCAAATCCCCTTGAACACACACAACAAATTTCATCAAAATCAGTCCAGTCGTTTAGGAGGAGTTCAGTGATATACACACGCACATAAGATATATATATATATATATATATATATATATATATATATATATATATATTTATATATATATATATATATATATATATATATATTTTATATATAAAGATTATTATTTAAGGGTAATTATTAGTTATTGATACAATTGTACAGATATTTTTTTGCTATTTATATATGCATAGATACTCATTAGCTTTGTTCGATTGTGTCTGTTATAAACCAACAATATGACTTCACGATTGTTAGTCGGTATGCCGCCGAAAGTGAAAGTAATACTGTATAAGCTCATTATGATAATCTCTTTGAATGCCACTAATTTGTAACATATTACTGTTTATAATCTTAACTGGCATACAATGCCATTAGGCATCAAAGTACTGTAAGGTGTTACGACGAAGAGCTAAGTAAATAATACAATGTGATAAATATATATATTGAAGGTGGTAGAACCTTTTGTGGTTCGACTCCGGCGGCACCACCGCCACACCTATTTCTGCCCAATAACAGCGGTGTTAACCGCTGCTGTGTTCCGTTTTGAAGGGTGTGGTAAGGGAGACATACTTTTCCGGGGCGACCACTTTAGTCCTCAGGGATAGCGGCGCATCTGTGGCCGACCTCAGGAAGGAATATCTAATCCTACCTGGGGTTGATTACACATGTCCATGGGCGGCAGTAGCCACTTACCATCAGGTGGACTGCATGCTCGTCTGCTACTCCTATATAATAAAAAAACTTATTAAACTAACAATACAAAAATAAAATGTACAGTCACGAGCATAAATATATGACTATGGGCAGATCAGCAAAAATATGTGACCCAATAACGAGTTCAATAATATATGCCTGCACGAACGCAGCAAAAATATCTGACATTTATAGGCAGCAAAAATATGTGATGATAACGTTGATCAAATAATTGTGACATGTGTTATGACATGTGACGTCAACTAAGGTGCAATAATATCTGACATAATTTATAAATATCTTTGATGTAAATATATCAACCTACCGGTCAAAGGGGCCAATGTATTTTTCCGGAGAATATGAGTAAAAAACACGTTATAAGCATTTTCTCATATTTTTTTTATTTTAGTAAGAAAAAACAGGGTTAAGGACAAAGACAGGATAATTAATGTATTTTAACAGGGTGAATGTTTCAAATCCGAATCTATGAGGATTAGCGAAAAATGCTAAAAGGAGTTACGAGGCAAATTTTGATAAAAACTAATACTGCATCATTAGTTTTTAGGGTATACTTATTTTTATAAAATAGTAAACATCTGGTGGCGAATTATTTAAAATATCCCTATATACGGGAATCGAACGAGTTCATTTTGAAAAAAAAAATACACACCTTATATATCGGATAGTGTCCCTTATACGGATTAAATTCTGGGATTAAATGACAAATTATGGAAAAAGCTTCAATTTCGCCCTGTATACAACAAAAATAATATGTCCTAACAACTTTTATAATATTATATCCTTACTAATATTATAAATCCGAAAGTAACTCTGTCTGTCTGTCTGGTTGTCTCTTCTTCACGCCTAAACCATTGAACCGATTTTAATGAAATTTTGTACAAAGATAGTCTGAGACCCGAGAAACCACATAAGATAGTTTTTGTCACACGGGAACTAGGGATGGCGATCTAAGATCGATTAATCGGAGAATCGATCTTTTGGACCCAAAACATCGATTATTTTAATCAATATTAGTAAGGATTGAATCGTAAACTATGCATTTGATCAAGTGATTATCTTTAGAAAAGTTGAAGGTACGAATTTTCAGTTTTATGTATGTTAGTATGTTATATTTGTTAACGCGGGCGAAGCCGCGGGCGAAAACTGGTAGATTATATATTATTAAACTAAAATGGTTACGAATATTCTGATAAGACAAAAATATAAAAATGAAGTTACCGCAACAGTTAATTGATACATGTAACTTTAATTATTTATATTATCGGAGAAATAGGATCTATATTTTTGATATCGCTTTGATATATTTTTATCGTTAAAAAGTGGGTAGTAGATCTTTTTATCCAACGCTGCCGTGTAACGTTTCGGAATTGTTTGATAGTGTATTATTAGAAACCAATTCAATTTTTTTTATTATAGTATTATTTTATTAATTATTTTGTATTATTTTCATGATGTGTTATTTTATAATAATAAGTTCTTATTTATAAAGTCACTGGCTGACACGATTTTATGACTTAGCATTAAAAAGAAAAAGAACGCGGCTTGACGTTCGAGTTGTATTTTGAGCCGGAATAACAAAAGTGAATAGATTAATATTGTCAGATATTTTTGCTTCGTAAGGTGGTCACAATTATTTGATCAACGTTATCATCACATATTTTTGCTGCCTATTAATGTCAGATATTTTTGCTGCGTTCTTGCAGGCAGATATTACTGAACTCGTTCTTGGGTGAGATATTTTTGCTAATCTACCCATAGTCATATATTTATGCTCGTGACTGTACTTATTGTATAGTACCATACAACAGGTAAATTTTATTTTTGTACAGCATTAGATTTATAGAATAATAATTAGTATTTCCTCAACATCATTAAACATTTTAATGATTAATTATAAATTCAAGCCCATACTAATATTTAATACCACAACAAAACTACCTATTTGTTTCTCACACGAATATTTCACCACACGAAATAACTACGTATTACTAGATACTGTTCTGTCAACTTTTTGACGACAGAAGCGCTTACGTCATCAACTATTGGCCTAAAATAAAAAAGTAATTATACCTCTCTTTAAAATTACCTACCCTACCACTTCGATCACTAATAGAAGTATAAGTGATCGAAGATCTACCTCTACATCATTTTAGGATCTATGCGTAGATACCGCACAAGCTTATAACACTATTTTATCGTCAGTTCCGATTGAAGTGCCACTCGAAATATTTTTTCGTAATTTTTTTACCAATAGTTGGAAGTTACTTATCTATCAAATTCCAACCGTATAGTGTCAATACTCTCGAAGTTAAATGAATATGAACGACATAGATTCAAAACATGAAATTGTAAGAGTACCATTTTATGAGATATGACTAGACTCCGGAACTCTAATAAATTTATTATTGTCGTACCAAACGACGAATATCGTATATATTCGTCGTTTGGTTTAGTTTATGATAAAAGTATTTCTATTTATAGTTCATACCTACCTATGTAGGTAGGTTTTTGCGGAAAAAGATAAATAATATACCTTTTAATCAACATCAAACTTTATCCGATATTTTCCATTTAATTCGTTGTTTGGTAGAATCATAGAGTGTTATATTATTAACAGTAGTAAGAATTTACCATATTATAATATCAGTATCGCTCTATACAACAAAAAGGTCAATATTTTAGTCGCGCAGTTCGTAGTATAATACATAACAATAATGCGTATCCTTTGCCGGCTGATGTCATGGTGCCGGATTTACAGATACTGCCATTTGTAACTGTTATTTGGATTTGTGGCATTGTGAATCATTAGATTATCATTTAATATTTAAACAAGACAACATTGTAATTTTATTGAAACTTGATATAAATTCGGTAAATAGTTATTTCAATTGGTTCCGTAATCCGTACTTATTCCAGAAATCCAAATCCAGGATTTTTGGGGATCCAGGATCCTCTAGTGCATAATATGATGCGAATGTAAAGAATTTTTGATAAAACATACCATGACAAGTGGAATCAAAAGTTACAATATTAGTGAAATTGTTTTTACAACAGTAAATTATGTCATTTGAATAAATCCATATAAATACAAGGCGAACTATGGGCGAAAATTTAGGCTTTGATTTCATAGAGCATTTTTCTGCTGTTTTTTGTTTTGAAAAATGGGCATACGCAAAATATGAACATTTAACCTGAAAGTCTAATATCGAAACGTGTTCACTACACAACTGTAAGGTGTTTAATGTTTATACCCGTTCTGATTTAATTACCAGAACAGCTTTAGGGTCCCATATCGCAATGTCAGGGAATCAGATGCCAGTGACTGTTTGATAGATTACTCGCTTTGTAGGAACTAAGTGTTCTATCAATCTCATTCTGTCTCCATATATCAGCGCAGTGTTCGTTAAGAGATTTTGTAAGGTGTAGTTGCAATGCTTCGACAGAAGTTCGGTGTCGGTATGTTGCGTGGATAGCGGTCACGGTCTTCGGCGGCGAGGACACGTTGATGCCGCATCATTGATCTCGGTGAGCGCTGCTGTCGACGTTACTCATTGGCACTCGACGCTTATTAAGGTACCTACTTATTAAGAGAGCGAGAGTCAAAAATGTAAGCGACGAATTGAGAACCTGTCTTCTGTGGGATGCTGGTGAAATGTATGTTCTGTGTAAGAAGAATTAAAAATTTAGAGAAAAAATTTAAATAAAAAACCTTTGACCTTGCAAATGTATTTCTAATTTCTGAGGCGAAAATAAAAAAAAAATGTATATTAGAGAGCACTGGGCTGTAATCAGTAATTTGCCGTCTTTCTTATAATAATTTATAGAAATTTAAATCATCTAAAGCAGCAAACTTAAGTAATTGTCAATTATGGCATTTCCTTCGCTCTTACGCACATCCTATCAGGAGACGTTGGTATAAGGAAGTCAATCAAATTAGTACACATGATAAGAGGATACTTGAGGTGTATAGTTTGTAAGGAACGATCAAACATCATCCTCGGAGCCATTGTTAAGATATAAAATGATGAATATACTAACCTTTACCCGCGGCTTTGCTTGCAGTCAGAGTTCGTTGACAATCTATCGCTTAGGAACAATACATTTTTTCGGGATAATAGTACTCTATGAAATTTTTTGGACCTCTGACAACGTGTGTACAAAATTTCATGACCATCGGTTTGGTCACTTTGGTAAAAGAATAAGTTCTATCCCCATTAAATTTTCAATGTTCAATAATTGTAATACAGTCATTTTTTTAATATTTTCCTGAGATATATATAAGTAATTCCATGAAAGAATAAAAACTTTTAAGATTATCCTGATGCAAGCTACCACAGTAGCTAAGAGTAGTTATTTTGTTGGAATACAATAGACGTTGTTAGCATACAAATTGGCTGTAGTATTTACGTTTAGAATGCATGCCGTGATAGAGTACGAACTACAACTTCCACGATCGTCTTCGTCGAATGATATTATCGTGACTACAAAATACGTTTCTTGTTAAAAATATTTCTCGTTAATTGAAGAGGCGGTGTAGGAATATAGGGATTCAGAGATAGAATTATTTTATTATAGGTTTTAAAGATGATAGTATTCGTATTCGTAGATCGGTAGACGTGGCCTATCTATCTTCTCATGTTATTTATAATTACTTTGGTTTTGTATGATTGTTTATGGAAATTTTAAATTGGAGGTTTTATGATTCGAATCTGAAACACGAATCTCAGATTTTTCGAACTTATGCGTGCACTTGCTTTAACGATTTAGGAAAACTTAAGAACATGCCTAAGAGTTATTTTAAAAACAAAGGAATAAAATGCTTGTTAGCCTCTATCAACCAGTACTTGGCCATCGTGGTGGATATTGTCTGAATCCTTTTTAATCTGAGCAACGACCTGTGCCCAGCAGTGGTACAGTAATCAAATAAAAACATACATCAGTATCAAAACAACATTTTTTTATATAAAAATAGCTTTTATTTAGTTATCATGTTTGTCGTAATCGATAGGTGGCAAGTGGTTTGGAAATTGAGCAAACTGTTTAACAAATATGATTTATCGCTTGTGCAAGTGGACACTTGGAGGACGTGAGCATTTTGTAATTTTGCATGGACTTATGCATCACTTGTCACTTGAAAGATAAATTCTTGTGCACATCTTGACAACTGGCTTGAATACAGTGTTCTCGAACGAAACGAAGTCTGTAGAGTTGCCTACTAAAATCGGTATATTTGTGCCCAAAATCGGTATGCGACACAACGATAATACAATATTATATTTTGGCGATTTTTTTTCTTGACATTCCTATATTTCACAGATTATTTCGTCCTGATGTGTTTTTTTTTCTTTTTCGCTGATACTTGACTATCGATTAAATAAGTTGAATTCATCCCAAAATAGTTCTTAATTATCAGGAATGTTTAATTTGTGAACAATTTCTAAAAATTCGCCACTGTATCAAAAATCGGTAGAATAGTCGGGATAATTTATGTACATCCTCTGAAATCGTGGAAAAATCAATGTATTTCGGTAGGACAGGGTCAAAATCGGTAGAAATACCGGAAAATCGGTAGGTTCGAGAACACTGCTTGAATATATGCGAGTACATTAGGCATTAATGTACCTATGTTATATTGAGGCCCCTTTTGTGAACTGGGTTTAGGAAATCCCCAAATCTATTCCAGTCTGTGACACATTGACGAATTCTAAAAACAATTAAATATATCTTATCATATGTCCGGTATATCGGACCGTAAGCTAGTATTAGATAAACTTACTTCTATTAAAACGAGGCGAGTTTGACACAAAACCTAAAGAATACTTAGAGAAGAAATGACTTAGTTACAATCCTAAATAGCAGAGTATATGAAATATTGTAGTTTATTTATTATAATATATTATAGTTTTCCAGTTAAAAAGTTCACTTCTGCTTTTTTTTACCTAAAGTAAAAAAATAATACTATCTATACTCTTACAGGTGTGTATTTCGTATTCAACTCGACATTCGTTGGCAGTAACCGACAGCATGTTTCAAGAGTCATGACAAGTGTAACGACTTAATACTAGTACCGATAGCATAATACTTTAAAGGTAGAGCCAGTATGGTTCAACCAGGGAGTATCGCTGCCACACTCATTTCTAACGTGCAGCAGTTCTTGTATTTCAGTGGAAAGATGATGATGCCCACTGACTTAAGTATGAGCGGATAAAATGGGCGGAAGCGACCACTTACCATCATGTGGACTGTAAGCTCGTTTGCTACTGTAATCTTATAAAACCACAAGTTATTATTATACAACAATAAGGAGCAGGAGTATTCCTGTCCTTTTGATTGACGGATTCCGATTTTAAACATACTCGTAAGTCTTAGAAATTATGTGCAATGGAAAACGTGCCTGTCACGCTGCTTGAAAGCGTTTGCAACAATAATTATATTGTTGTCTATTGACGCAGATAAGAATCGTTTCTCTTAAACATAGACGTAGTTTCTACGTACATCGTACGTATATACTTTGTTTCGCGGGTATTGTGATGTGCGCGGACATTTCTCGGACAATAGGCTTTCGACGTAATAGGACCATTGATTGTGATGATGTGTATGAATGGTATTGGATACCGGCTGTGTCGCAGCGGTGTTCACACCAAGGACATAATATTGTTAGCGATGATATTTCTAACTGATATTATTATGTTTGTTATGAAGCGTTATTAGTTATAACTTATACGATGGTGTGAGCGCAGGATAAACGTTTGTGAAATGCTCATTACATTTATAAGTTTGCTGTCTTCTTTTGGGTTTATTACAAATATCGACGGCTCTCTATCCATGTCAGTATCTCGGGGCTAAGTTGGAATACTTCTATGGATGTATATTCATTACCACACCTTTCAAACAATGTTGTTATTCGGTAAAAATAGTTGTGGCTCGATTCATGGAGCATGTAGTTAGTGTCTTCTTGCTCACGAGCCTAAACTCGAAGTTTTTTACCATCTTTTGGTGTGGTTATGTATTATTCAATCTCACTGTACTGCTTCTATTAGATAAAAATCTTGAGTATGGAATCAATGAAACTAGCATAAACAAAGTAAGTTGGTCTTCGTTTACCGCAGTTAATATCTGCCTGTCACCAGCATGAGACCA
Organism: Epargyreus clarus clarus; assembly: GCA_014595695.2. Lineage (NCBI taxonomy): Eukaryota > Metazoa > Arthropoda > Insecta > Lepidoptera > Hesperiidae > Epargyreus > Epargyreus clarus. The sequence continues at coordinate 553,313 of JACTTY020000027.1, forward strand.
CTTGAATGCTCGAATCAGCAGATTGCAGTATCTTTGCAGTTGTTGTGCAATTCGTTCGGTATTTATTTCGTTAGAAGTTAGCCTGCAGCCTGAGTGCAGACACAAGTACCCTAGGATACCTATTTTGTTGTTTATGTTGTTGTACATTGTTGTTTAAAATTTAATAACTCACCGTTCAAGAGCATTTTATCGCCGTAAAAAACTTGCTATTTGAACAGTGAGAAAAGATTCCACTGTGTCAAGATCACGTAGTATTTGTGATAAACACTTTTTTACTTCGACAACTTAAATTTGATATTTAATGCATTATATTTCGTAGATATTAAAAAAATTACGTTAATATGTCTTGTATATTTTTTGCCAGAGTTTTGTCTGAAAAAATAACGTTTGATATAATTCGCAGAAGCCACAAAGGGAACGGACTAACACGACTGCCATAATGTCTGAATGTAGGCATTGTTTGGCTTCACATTTTGGTTACTTAATTTTGGGTTAGCTATTGTTGTAGTATCTAAGCCGCTTTTAACGTGACAGGTTCGTTAATATTTACATATTTAGTTACAACATTATCTTGTTGTCTACATTCAATAAGGCAGAACCGTAATTTATATTAATATACGTGGCGAACTATGTTTACTTAAATACTTTATCAAAGAAAAAGTTAAATTGTAGGAAGCTGAAAGCTAAAATGGTAGACATCAAAGATATTTACGTATGTACGACTCTAGCCTCACAATCAATAACTATTTGTCAACGTAAACAATATTTCCCTTCAATTTTAAAAGATGTGATGCTTCTTGTGTTCGTGCTTGTCCGTAACTAAACATCTTTGGAAGCGGTAGTAGCCAGTTAATGTTCAAAAAGAGTCCAATAGAAATCAAGATTGAATAAATACGATTTAAATTGAATTTAATATAGCTGAATAAAAAACTAGAGGCAAAATTTAGATTACTTGAAGTTAAGCCGTGGGTCTCATTTTTATCATTGGGTAGCTGCAGTGGTTAACCTTGTCGCAGGTCTTAAAGGCGGTTTAAAAACCTTCGAAACGGTCGTGCTACAACTCTATAACTTCCTCAGTCCACGTTGGAACAGCTTGGCGAAGTACGCTCCAGGCCATCCCCGATTACGGCTACTCCATTCCCACCAACATAAAAAAGCAATCTGTTGTTTAGTGCTAGAATAAGATTTTAATTGCATGTTTTGTTGCAGCAAAAAAACAAAATGGTTCGGCGGTCCGGACGAATAGTCTGGGCTCCGGCGCGCGGACCCCGCCCGCGGAACGAACGAAGTCCAAGTTCTCAGCGTTCGGCAGACTATTCAAACCATGGAAATGGAAGCGGAAAAAAAAGTCAGAGAAATTTGAAGCAGCTTCTAGAAGTAAGTAGCTTTTTTTTATAATATAAGAGTAGCAAGCGAGCATGCAGTCCTCCTGGTGATAAGTGCTTTCTGCCGCTCCTGGACGTCTGTGATCTTCCCCGGATAATATTAGATTCCTACCTGAGGTCGGCTCTCCCTGAGGACTAAGCTGGAATGAGGAATGGAAGCTGGAAATGTCTCTGAAAAGTATGTCTCCCTTGAAATATTAATCTTTTTTGCAATATCTGGGTGACTTTTTTAATTATTTGTTATGAGATTGAAGTATCAAATGAGCGTGTAGTCCACCTGATGGTAGTCACTGCCGTCAATGGAACAAAGTTCCATATAGAAGAGGGGTTATGTCTGTAGGCGATCGTAGATGCTTTGCCATTCCTAATTATTAAGATGGTCGCCATATGTAATTCTGCCGGTCATATGTAATTCTGCCGGCATTCACATTATTCATTGGAACCCCAAGAACTATACCTAGAAATATGGTTCCTCCCAGGTCGAACAGATTGCTTTATTTATTTGTAATTTAGTCTCGATTGAAGATTCATTAGAATAACTGATTGATGTATTTATAAGATATATAATCTCCAAGTAGGTTATTTGGGACGTTATTTGTACTATGAAACGGGCTTTTAATATTATCAGGATAATTAGATTAGTATTGCATTTGGGAACATGCAAATGCATACAATCCGATATCTACATTAATGGATAATATTCTTTGTAATGTATGTTTCATTGCTTTCAATTATATAAATACGTAAAACGTAGGAAATGCGGTGTCCAAAAACTAATTCAATTTTAAACTGAATGATTTGCACTTTAATTCATATAAACCGCAAAAAGCAGGAATGATTATGAATTCAGCATTCAAACTAATGGTTTAATATTTTGTTAAAGTGGCAGTTTTGTCCATTTGGTTTTTTTGTTTTGTTCTGAGTACAGACAGAATAGTTAATTGAAATAGATCCTTTATAACAATCTTAATCCATCCTGTTTTAAAAGCAAAGCCATATTCAATTAAAAATGTATTTTTGCAGCTTTAGAAAGGAAGATATCCGTCCGAGCTAATAGAGATGAATTAGTGCAAAAAGGAATACTTTTACCGGAAAGTCCAGTGACGCCAGTACCCGAAGCTAGTAAGTGAATACCATTTCATTTGATTATATGTGAGATTGTAAATGTTTAATGTGGAATACTGAAATAAATTCTTTCCACGGTTAAAAACAAAAGTCATTTGAGCAATATAGTTTTAGGAACTGCTTTAAACGTGAATATGTTTTAACCCTTCGTAAACACGAAGGAGAACAATGACTATTCCTGTAATATAGATTATTATAAACAATTTTTTGGCAAGTTCGAAAGTGCATTAAAGGCTTTGGTGATCTTTTTCTTTAAGTCGTACTATAAATAAAGGAGAGAAGAGACATTTACCTATTTCAGCTTCGTAGATTAATAAATTTCTTAATTAATTAAATCAATAATGTTGATCAAATCAATACATATTTATAAACAGTACACTTACTTTAATATTTTAGTATTATATTATATCATACTAAAGCCCTCAAGAAATATTACTGACGCTTTTAAAATCATTTAATGAAACAAATGCAGTTGAACGAGAAAACTGGTCATCAGATGTGATGTGTGTGAAAAAATGTTTTATAAAAGAATAACTTAACATGGCGACATTATTAACTCGGCAATTACATCAAATATGTTTTTTTATTTGAAACCAATTTTATTTATTACAATAATCTACAGTCGTTGGCACAAACTCTGTACCTGTAGAACGTTTATTTTAATAATTCCGACACTTGTGATTTATAATAATAGTCTGAACAAAACAATAACAATTCCATATTCAAATTAAGTTAATCTGCATCATAATACTGGTGTGAAACAAAAAGTTAAATTGTTTTTCACTTGTTGAAACATAACATAAATGTATACAATTAGTTATTCTCATGATTGTTCTCCGCGCATCGGTTGACGCTTTTGTATTACTCGTCGCTTAGAAATTGTGAAGAAAAATTTTAATTACAATTACGCGTCTAATCTGTTTGTACTTTTAACGTCGTATGGAATCTGATAAAATGAATGGTGTTCTCTCGTGTACGCTATAGCTTTTTATAATATGGCTTTATTATTTTGATGTCACTATTTTGGCATTGTGCTAATGGAGGAACCATATGAGGCGTTTCTTCTTAGTCCTTTGGGGTAGTAGATCTGTGGCCGGCCTTAGTAATCGTAATTCTATCCGGGTTAATTGAGTACAAATGTACAGGCGGTAGTAGTCACTTATTATAAGGTGGACTGCAGATGCTCTTTGGTAGTTCCATATTTACAAAAAGAATATGTTGGCAGTTCACACGCCGTACAAATGAAACCTTTAGAAAAGTAAACCTTTTTACTACATCAAACATTACATGACACGTCTGAGATGTCAAACATAATGTATTCTATCTCAAACTCTTGCAGACATTCTACAGATCATGTAATTCTGTATTTCGTCCCATCAAATTTTAAACCACAACCATAGATTAGTAAAGATGACTCACTCCTAACAAGAAAATTATACTAGTTTTGACTTAGTTTTCCGTGTTGCAAAAATATTAAAATATGTAGTATTTAGATCATTTACGAATGAAACGACATGTCTCCGCACTTTTTCTTTGATTTCGTGTTTTTGCACCACTTAATTGCGCATGTCGGCATTGTGCCGCGTAAATTACACCATGACAGCCATTAAATGGCTGACATAATTGTCAGCCGTTTAAGCCATTTAATATCTTCCTTCAATTACAAGGCGGTGAGATATCTATACTTATCTATGACCAGTGTAAAAGGATTTTTCACTTTAAACGTAGATGAGGAGTCATCGCCGGAGGAGTCTCGCAACGAGCCGGCGAGCGTGGGCGGCATGGACCGCGGGCTGAGCAGCATGCACGCGGCGCTGCAGGCCCAGCTCGCTGCACAGTTAGCACAGCAGCAGGCGGCACTCGCTGCTGCTGTAGCAGCCGCCGCCGCCGCGCATCACCACCACCAGAATAATAATGTTATTGGTATGTATTTTACACATAACTTTTATATGTCTTAAGTAGAGTCCGCGCCAAACTTCTAGTCCGCTCTGAGTATAGAAACGAGTCGCGTCGCAATAGCACATTGTAGATATTAGCTTGACGAAGACATCGCGGGATCCCCCCCGGCACTCGTCCGCTGCCCGCTCTCGCCAACGGGTACATAGCTGCATTAGTGTGCCCTAACTGTTGCTACAGAGTATATGCTTGTAGTTGTGTGCAACAACTTCAGAGCGGACTAGCTGCTTGGCGCGGACTATAACACTTCACTTGTTAGCTTCTAAGTTCACGGTCAAGATTCGGTTAGGGTCTTTCAGCGTCCGAATAGGTAACTAAAGTGTTTATGTATGTTCATCTTGAAACTGATACATAATTAGTGCATTTAAAAAAGTGTGCACCTCGTTAGTGTATGGAATAAAAGTGATAAGTTTCTTTGTGTTCGTTTCGATTGTAAAAGCGCTATTCACTAAACTATTATAATCGTCTGAGGAGTGCGATCAACGCTTCGTAAGGTTCCCTTAATTAAAAAAAATTACGCACCAGCACCACCCCATTTAAAATCTTTACGGGGTATGGCAAAGTGAATTTGGAAGGTGGTAAGATTCTCTGCAAGTATTGACTGTAAAATTACTTCCATTTTCATACTGTAGTAATTATTCCCTGTTGTGTAACAAAAAGTATGAGATAGGGCAGGGAAAACATGAATGAGTATCCAACTTTATCGCCAAGGTTACCATTAGTGACCCAATTTAGACTAAATTTGTTATTTGAGATTGGGTCACAATCTATTAAGATCTAGATTAAAAGTTGTGACTGCCTGCGCACAAGCGCGCCCGACATCTGATTTCAACTTAATCCAAATAAGCCCTGCTATGATAAAACGATTCCCCAACCTTTGACTGCTATTTCACTTATTATATTGGCTGTTGTATTATGACTACAGGTTATATAAAATTTCATATCCCTTGAATATGCTCATGTTTTGAAATATATCCAATTAACGTTTCGTAAGATTTCTTACTGAAAGGACGTAGTACTATGCCGTCCGTCAGTTACTTTGTTCATCTTTACAGACTAAATAATTGCTGCATCCTTGCAACCGCAATAATTAGCCGGTTAAAATTTCCACAAAATGGTTATAATGGCGGATATCTCTTAAAATAGAGTTCTTATACAGGAAGACATTTTGTATGATGCTCTAACTTAATTAATTGATACTCTAGCTTAAAAATAGTGAACATTTGTTTGATTAACGTGGGTGGTAAGCCCGATACGCACTTGCTTGCATTTTTATTTATATATTTGCTTTAGAAGTAGAAAAAATAGAAATCAGTGAATACTAATTACGGTAATTAGTTAATTACCATGTTGAAAATCTAAAATGGCGTACCTATTCAGATGTCCTGGTTTTCAAAAACAAAAATTAGTGCTCAATCTGAACGAACTTGCGCTGAAAACCGGGAGTACGCCAAACATTAAAGCCATTTTACGCCGAGGAGGACAGTAAAAAGAAAGAAATGCGGTGCGCGTATTCATGAGCGGAGAAAAGCAACGCGTGGCGGGAATTAGCGGCTTCCTGGCAGGACGAGCCCCGAGCGTTGACCCGCCTGCCGGCCCGCCGCCTCGCCTTACTGCCGTACTGCCGTCATCAATCCACTCACGTCACCATTCGTTATTCTTGTCATAATATAATTATATCATATTGGCGCACAATTGCTTATCGTCACTCTCGACAACATTAATATATCGACATGTACTCCCGTCGAGTAGAACTCTACATCCTCCCGAGCCGAGTGTGAGTCGAGAGTTAATTTGATTAATAAGCGTATTGAACCCGAACCTTATCGCAATAAGGTGATTTTTTCGGGTCGGTGTATCATTTGGAATCGGGCACTTCTGGTCTGGAGGTAAGGGGGTGGCGTTTGAAGTCTAGATCGGGTAGGTCGGGCGGGGGCTGCGGGCGGCGGCGGGGGCGCGGGGGCGGCGCGCGGCGCGGCTCAGTGCTGGCCCGCCCGCGCCCGCGCCCGCCCGCTCGTCCGCCGCGCAGCGCCGTGCCGCATGCCCGCTACCCTAACCTCACTTAATCGTCCGCTCTACATGCACCACCTGTAATATCTCTCCGCTGCCCCCATCGATGCTCTCACGACGCGTCCTCCCATCGGCGCGAGCCTAATTCTCCTTATGACATCACCATTAATAACTAATTAGCGTGCCCGGCTTAAAGTTTATTGACTCTGGAATTATCTCTCGTCCTCGTAGCTGCACGCTTAACGTTATTTGTTCTTCGTCGTCTACGAGCTGCCTGCGTACATAAATTGAAACGATCACGGCTTCATCGTTCGTTAGTTTGATGTATCACGAGTATATTGTTTCAAATTAAGGAAGTTTAGCGAGGGCAACTCGTCTTTCGTGTTTTGATTTCGTCGGCAAGTAACAAGAGTTAGAGTTAGAGTGACGGTGTCGGTGTTTTAGTAGAAAGACGAGGTCTCATTTTATTTTTAATCGATGTGTGTTACTCATGAACTGTGAGTCGCGAGGCGCGAACTTAGCAGGCGATATCGATCGACACCGGCCGCAGCACGCGACCGCGCTCGCTGCACCGACGATAATGTCCCACGGCACTCGTTACGTTCTTTTAACCGAATTATTTATGGGATTTCTTTTATAATTTTTTGACTTTTATTCGTGACCACTTTTAGTGTTCGATTTAAGAGAGGGCGATCGGTTGACGATTTAAATTGGAACCGAGCGTGTTGACAGCGGATCGATCGTCATAGGGTGCATATTATGGGTCAGCCGGCGCACGTGATCGTATGACATAACGTAAGCACTGCGTGCGCGAAGTGCGGGTGGGTTCGAGCGTGTGTGCGATGTGGGCCGCAGCGGGCGGCTGCAGCGGGCCGAGGGTCGGGCGCGGCGGGTAACGCGGCGCGGTGTCGCGAGCGCCGCCGCGCGGCAGGCGCGTGCCGCCGCCGCCGAGGCCCCCGCGTCCCCGGCCGCCGCCTGCTCCGCGGCTTTCTATGATGGGCTACATCATGGGATGCGCGTGCTTGAGAGGTGTGTGCTCTGTTTACCCTATACCTGAAAAGTAATTTTCAGTGGCGTATTACAAAATATACTTATACCGGTGGCTGCAACCCTTGTAATATGTAATTGCTCAGCACGAGGCTCTCCTGTAGTTCTGGAACCTGGAATACGAGCGGATTCGTGTAGGAGAACTCAATTGAGTGGCCAACGTGTGTTAGATGTTTTTAAACGGCTCATAAAACGTGCAACACGAAACTGATAGTTTTAACTAAGTCTTCATGTTTCACAGACAAAGGGTTAAAACATCTAATAGAAATAAAAACCACAAAATTTATTAGTAAAAAAAAGTAACTTTCTCTTCTACGACATAAATTAAACAATTATAATCGTAGAGCCCGTAGTGTAGTGTGACTTCCATTAAATTTGTCCTGGAATGGTACTATCACATCGTGAAATCTCCCTAATGTAGGTAAAGAGGCAGCGGGAGAGGTTGCGCAATTTCGATTTAGTGCGGCATTCTCGACGGATAGGTACTCACTGCGGATACGTGACCCATAAGCTTGGATATAATTATCAAATAACACTTGGAAACTCTTGCGATCAGATCTTGATTACATTGAAATTCTCATTTGAAAGCTCTCGGAGTAGACGTACAACAGCTTTGCCACTCTGCTTATCTGTGAGCGGCTGTCAAAAGTATCTATGTACGTACGCTTGATAACATTAACTATTTAGTTAATGATTTTATCAAAGTAACAAACGCAATACCCTAGTTGCCTACGTCAATTTGCCTGTAGCATTACTTTCGTCATTGCTTAAAAATGCAAAGTTATTTAATGTTATGTTAAGTAATTAAAATACCTTACTAGGTTGTATTGCCAAGTTAGTAGCCTTAGTATGACTTTTCTATATTAATAAAATAATTATCGAGTAGGCACTAATTTGTCAAAATGGTTACCTTAATAACCTTACGTATTCCATTTAAGAATTACATAATATTAAACAACAATGTTAATAATTTTGATACTACTTTGTTTTATTATAAGTACAAGATACTAGTTTCATAGCTTTAATTCGAAAACTTTTCGCATTTAAAACTTATCAGCTTCAGATAAAATAACCTGAGCGTTACTTAAACGGTTACAGTATGGCATGGCACAACGCACTTTCACATAAAAGTAATTGATCATATCAGACTTTCTGTTTCGCTATTGTTCTATTTGCTTCACTCTCACAAATCACTATACAAAGCCATCGCTAAAAACATCGATTAAAACAATTCCAAAAACGGATAGGTCTACAACACCATGTTATGATGGTGTGTATCGAACCCATTGATTGCTTCCGTGATCCGTAAGAAGCGGAGAATTTCTTAAACGAGTAGTTCTAAGATAGACGATAAAAGTTAACCCTTTTCTTTTACCGATAGGGCAATCCAATATACTATAATGGGGCGATCGACATACATATATTCGAATTCAATTACATGTTTCAAATAGAAATTTTATCTATACAAATAAATAAAATTGAAGTGTCTGATACTTATATTATATTGCAATGTTAAAAAAAAATTGAAGCCCATGAAATCTATACTTTGTAATGCTCCTATATTATAAAAGAAACACGACTCATTTTAAAATTCATTTCAGACTGATTTTTGCTGAAATATATTTAACTGCGTGTGACGTGGTCACAACCAACTAACCATAAAACAATACCTATTCACGGTACCTACAGAGTAACATTCGTGACGTACATGTTGATAGTAATAAAATAGCAATACGCACAGATCTGCAGACCACATCGTAGGTATGGTATATTATTTTCCGCCAGAACGTCCAAGTTTAGGCACTTGGTAATTGAGGACAACCAATATTGGTAGTTATGTTGGTTATTGGTTGGTAGCTGGTTATTATTGCCCGTTTGTTAGCAATATAGCTTACTACTCGTATGTCAGCACAGGGTGTTTAAATAAACTAAATAAGTGAATACTTGTCGTTTCGTAACATAATATTCTCTCTCTTTCTTTATATCTCAGGGGTCTTTTATATCTCAGACACTGTATTGGTGTGTATTTTGACAGGCACAACACAACTTTTGTTTGCGCGTACGTGTTACGGTACTTATGTTAAGTAGTGAAAGTACATTAATACAGATCATAGGAAAATATTTTGTCTGCCATGCTACACGTCTGACGCTCTGACACTTTCTAGGTGTAAATTAATTCGTAATATTAATTTTATTGTAATCAACGTCAGTGCACTTGTACTTGTATTTGCAGACACGGTTCCTTATTTAAAATTCTGACTCTCATCTGTTTGGGTTGGATGACGACCAGTCATTCAGTGCGTGCATATTGCCTTGTATGAGATTTGGTGCAATGACCACTTAACACAAAATACAATAAATTGTTTACTTACTGCTAAATGAACAATACGCAATATGACCAAACTACACACAAATACACTGTATTTAGTCGGAATTCCCCATTATGATTAGTTAGTCATACAATAGGGCAAACGTTAGTCCACGGTTTTACGTTTCTAACAACATATATTTGTGGTCTGCGTGACGCCACGGTCTGATACTTTGGTGGTTCTAGAGTCGGTCTTTTTGCTACGTGTTTTTATATAAATAAATAACGACTTTAGATTTATATTTTATGTATGGGCAATTTGGGCGTTGTTACACATCGCTTCATTTGCATTTGCGTAGCATAACGTCGTGTCGCACTCTAGGAATAAGTCAGCGGCCGGTACACAAAACTGTATAGTCGTCACAATTTAATAGGCCCATTTTGATACATGTCATCCCAATGTCATTAATGTCTTAAACTAACTTTTTAGTAGGGAAATTACGACCACGTGACGGTTAGAGCTTGCAGCTTCAAAGCATTCGGAAGAAACCATAATCGATTAACTTTCAAATAATCGAAACTTAGAATTAGCAGTAACTAATTATTTGTCTCTTTTTCATTATAACAACAATAAAATAATCAAAACTTTGTTTCTTAGTGAATGATAAAACGAAAAAAAAAATACGGTATACGACCGATGCTTTATTTAATCTTCTAAAAAGGATGAAATTTTAAATAACACTAGAATTTATTTTCTTATCTCCTTTTTATTGAATATTTAGATGATTTAGAAAAATATAGAATAAATATCCTGTTTACAAAATATTAAGTAATTTATACAATACGATGTGTGGTTGTAAGTTGTAATCGATTTGTCGTAAAAATTGGTTTCTTTGGTTATCGATTTGTATGTCACATGCTTAGAGCCTAGCGCTGGCATGTGTCAAAATGGGCCTATTAAATTGTGACGACTATAATTACAATTAGTAAGCCTTTTCATACTTTGTCACATCAAAACTTTGTTTCGATTCGATTTATATTGATATCCAATTTCTCTCACATCACCTGAAGGAAAATCCTGCCTATGGCCTAGAGTCTACCATATAGTCTAGGCCCCTAGACGTAGACTATAATAGTAGAAATATGTCGGAGGTTAATGAACATACTACCTCAGAGATGGAGAATCTTCGATTCAAATCAAATTTGTAGGTTTACTTACCCTCCTCTGCGGATATTTGTGCGACACGTATTTACTTTGCCTAACTACGTGTCGCCGCAATATACTAAGGAAACCTGCAGACTAGCTACTTTTATCAGATCGTGTATTAGCTGCTTTTCGGATGCAACGATCAATCGCTCCACACCGCAGAAACAAAAACGCTAATCATGGCGATCGGCGATTTTACACTAAACACTTTTCCGAAACCGATCGGACGCATTTAATCGCATATAATGCATGTCTGCGATATTGCGACGAACGCTACTAGTCGCCAAAACTTGACGCAGCAACAGCAATCGCCAAAATGCGAATCGCCACTGCTAAAAATTGCTAGGGTCATACTGTCAGGGTAGGACCTTAGTCATAAATGTGATCTCGGAGCCGATCTCGTTTCACAAAGGCCGACGTGAAAGCGGTCTAAGGTAGGCGATTTATGAATAATATTAATCTTCAGCCGAAGATGACGGCTGCGGTCCGTTCAACGTTTCCCTTGAGAAACTCCGTATCGGCGGTTCTTCTTGATTTCATATTAATGCGGGAGATAGTCGCTTTATCTCTCTTTTTTTCATTTTTCCATTTCCCCCGGGTTTAAGCTGTACGGAATAAAATTTAGAAATTCTTTCGCGAGACTTTCGTATAATATTTTGAATGTAGAATGGAATATTTTATTTTATTGCAAGTTTTAAGAGACTTACACTATTCAAATGATACTTACAAACGAATATTATTTGTATTACATGTCATTATGTTGATAAGTACGTACCACACGCACACAGATGATCATAACATATGTATTGTTCTGTGTTGGCGCAGCGGTCACATGGGAGAAATAATAATGAAGTTAATCATCGCCAATGCATTTGCTCTTTACCTCATGACGTCACTACGTGTGGTGGTGTAAAGGTTTTATTGATGAGGTGAATATTTCTAATTTGGTTGACATTAGAGATGGGTTGAGTTGATGAGTACATATGTATGTAATACTGAGTTTTACTTAATTTTGAAATGCTTAGTAATTTTGTTCAGCTTCCCTGCAAGTTACCTCATCAAGCTTGAAGATGGAGCATTCTATATTTTATTACCATATCTATATCTGAATTATTACCATGCAATAGCAAGCAAGGTATTGTTTATCTTTGTCCCCACTATAGATGTATTAATAGCAGTTATAAAATTTTGGCAATGACGCTATTAAATTACTAAGCTCAACTGCATCATTCAGTGAGTTGATTCATAGAATAATAATACATGATGTCGCTAACTGTTACTCGGTTATTTACGTGCTATCCACAAATATATTTTTAGATAACAATTTTATTATGTAAATCAGTTACAGCTACATAATGATTGGTTGCATAAAATGTTTCTAATGACACAGGTGCACGTCGCAAGTCCGCTACCTATTCATAGTTATCCGTTTGTATTAATGAAACCTTAATTAAAGTGGTACTGAATTAATTATGACAGGTGTGGTGTGTCCCTTAACACCCTGAACCCTGACGTCATAGTGTACGAGCGATGAGGGTAAGCGATATCGTACGTGGGAAGATGACGCCCGTGCCAATGTTTACGTGATGCATTCGCGAACTTTGTTCGTTTATAGCACCTACGCACACGGTATAGCTAACTGGGGATATCCCTAATGCTCGACTATTCACGAAGTTTTGTGTACATTAAAATATTAAAACATAATAAACATTTAGCATGTAACGTGTACTAGCTTTTGCCCGCGGCTCCACCGGCGGGAGACTCGTTTATCGCGATAAAAGGAGTATTCTTTGTGTTAATCCATGTCATAAACTGTGTGTCAAATTTCATCTAAATCAGATCAGTACTTTATTCGTAAAAGAGTAACAAACGTCCATCCAGCCACACAAATTTTCGCGTTTATAATATTGAGTAAGATCCTATTCAATGAAGTTTTTGTATAATCGTGCGGTACCGTAACCTAATCTCTGAAAGCTGATGCTGTAGCTAGAAGTACCAGGATACGATGAGTTCATACAGCGAGCAGGTCGTTTTAATCAGTGTTTCATTGTGAATGTGACATCATCCGTCATGACTGTCATGAGATACCGTATTTTTTACCTTCAGGCTGCGGTACGTGACAAAGGACGAGTGTTGTTATGTTTTGTGTAGAAATACAACTCCCGGATTATTTTACTTTATTAAAAATTCGTAAATATATTCGTATAATGATTACAATCAATATAAAATGCGTCATTCTAGCGTTACTTGTGCATACAAAGCTGAATGTGAGATCAATCTCTCTTAAATATTTCTTATGACCCATGTATTTACTGTTTTTTTGGATTATATTAAATTAGCATTTAGTACCTGACTGTCAAATGCTCGATTACTCGTTTGGCCTACACGTCCTAATGAAGGCGGCCTATATCGGCAAGATTTCTCGAGCTATTTCGAAACAATAGGGAAACAAATATTGATGTACCTCTTTGCAGTAACTATTTTCTATTTTTCTAGAACAATCGTTGCATAATAGCCTGTCCGTCCGAAGAACGAGGTAATCATCGTTTTCCTTATGTTTTATCCTCTTTCACTTTGTAGGCAATTCTTCAGGAGGAAATATTCAGCGAGAAGGCCGCATAAAGGTTTAATAAAAACAATTTTCCGTCCACTTTCTATCTGATATTAAAAAGTTATCGAAAGTATTATAATTGTAAAATTATAGTCATATTTTTGTCAGTAAAAACGGTGTATGGTATTATGTCATGTTTTACTAGAAATAATTGTATACATAAATAGAATTAATACATGGTGTGACGCTGCGTTGAGCAGCAGTTGCCTTTCCGGATAAATGGAGAGTACCGCGTTCGATTCCAGATAGGCAAACATCGGAATGATCATTTTTATCTATGGTGTTCCAGGTGTGGGTTGTTGTATACTTATATCTGTGAGATTATGAATGTAGAGGCATAAAGGAGAATGCCCATTCTTGGTACTGATTTTTCTCATGCGTCAAAATGAAAGTAATATTAAAATTATTTTTTGATTTTTTTACATAATTTGTCGATCAGAATAGTTTATTTGAACAGGGGATCCCATTTAAGATAAAATAAGACGAAATGTTGATTGTTGTTCTTAAAAATTAAAATGGCGGAATTTTATACTCGGAATTCAATAAGATCTATTAGTGTTTTGACTAATGATTTTTCTCATGCATCAAAATGAAAGTAATATTAAAATTATTTTTTGATTTTTTTACATAGTTTGTCGATCAGATTAGTTTCTTTGAACAAGGGGGTTCCATTTAAGATAAAATAAGACGAAATGTTGATTGTTGTTCTTAAAAATTAAAATGGCGGTATTTTATTCTCGGAATTCATTATTTTAGGTTTTTAGGATTATTTTAGGTTTTTTTACCTACTACCTTTAAAAGTAAATGGAATATGTTAATCGAACTACATTATAGGTACCTACTATCAGTTAAAACCGACCATCAATCTATCGTCGGATATTTTCGATTTTGAGGTTATGTAACATTTCGGTAAATAACTTCAGAACCCGGGTGCTGACCTAAAAAATAATTATTGGTGGTAGTATTTGGTTAATTATACATCGTCCACAACAAGTTTCAACTTGATGCAACTCTGGACGGCGGTCCATACTTTCATGGGCATTGTCCTTTAATACGTGTATCTACTTCATACTTTCGTGGATATAATAATGACTCGCAGACATAAGAGTGAAATGGCTTTCATTTAAGTTTTTGACAATCAGACCGGCTGCATTATTTAACACGCTCTACATAGAGCCGCTCTGCTTCAGTTATTTGCTGATGCGCTTTTAATTATGTTCTGAGCAATTATATTATAGGAGGAAAGAAATTCTGGATTATAAATAGTACTGAACTTTTTAATGATGTCCACAAAAAAGTAAGGTTTTGCGGTTAGGTAATTTTACACAATCTAAGAGTTTACAGCGTATCATTCTTAGTTAAATGTACATACATAATTATAAACATGTATTTAGAAGTTGATAGATGTTTTCAAAATATCTACTTTATGAGGTTTTTATAGTCATTTACGCGGTGAAAAATATTTTCAATGTTTTAGAAGGTTGTACAAAGGATAACCGGAATTACAGAGGACTTTAACCCCGGGTTTGTGGAAGTAGGATAGAATATAATATAATATAAGATACACGCTGTTTCGTATAATAAGGGCCTAGGGGAAAAAACGACCTTTTAGGTTGAAGTACTAAAGGCCGGAAGCACTCAAGCATATTTCCCTAAATAAATGTATTTTTCAGAATATCTCCGCTATTTTACGATATTTTTTATCCGAATAAAGACTTAAGCTGGGACTGAGAGTGGGTTGGTTGTTTGGGGGATATTATGTTTTGAAGTCGTATATTTGGAGTATGTAAATATCTATAGGTATATAGGCAGTTATAAAAAATCCTAGTACTTTTTTCTGTTTTGCTTGTGAACTGACGTTATTGTTTTTGTTAGATAGCTACTAACGAGTTTGGTAATCAATGAAAAAGTTGAAAA
Source organism: Epargyreus clarus clarus (assembly GCA_014595695.2). Lineage (NCBI taxonomy): Eukaryota > Metazoa > Arthropoda > Insecta > Lepidoptera > Hesperiidae > Epargyreus > Epargyreus clarus. The sequence goes on from JACTTY020000027.1 coordinate 568,879, forward strand.
TGTATGATTGTGTTTGAATTTCGACTGTGGGAACGCTAGTACGTTTTAAATTAGATCCTTCGCACCAAATAACACATTCATTGTGCGATAACCTTAGACATTAAGGGGGCTACAGTTCGCTACTTCGCGCGTGTACGCGACGAAAACGGACGATAATAATTCACCCATTATCTGGCCTGTACAATGTTTGCACATGTCATGTACCATTCGAAATTAATTAATGTTAACCGTATACACTCAATACATAAATAATAATGCATGAACACGCTATAATTATTAGATATTGTTGTATTGTTTAATAATGGGTATTTGTGAAACTCTAGTTTCTAACTAACGTTTGAATCGATCACGTTATCCGTTATTAATATCAATCTGTCCAATGTTTTATCTACCAATGATCGAAAATTGTCATATATTTCTTATTGTTAAATTTCTACCTTTCATACGCCATAATATTATATGATAAATTGGTTATCAATAACGTAATATTGGTTTTTTCTACAGTCTGATCCGATCCCCTCTATGTTCGTGAATTGCATTAAGTATGTCTTGTTTCGACTTAAACCATCGCAGGCGTCTACTTATTTTGTTTTTATTATTTTTGCAGACAACTCGTTATCGCGACGCAAACGCGATGCAGTTGCGAATTGTGATAACGACTCTTATATGGTTGGTAGCGTGAATCCCTTATGTCTCTAAGGATATGTTGTTTGCGAAATAATTAGTATATAATCATAATCATCTTTATTTAGTTATTTTTTGGGTTATTATGGGATACACACATAGTCAAAAGCGCACCACAATTGAATGTACCGATTGTTGTGTTTCAAATTTATACCACTCACATAATATGTATTTTACCTATTAAGATAATCAATGGGAAAATAAGTCTTACAAAGTAACATTTTTATTTATCACATAAAAGCAGTATAAAAAGCTATCGGTATGAAATCAAGCAAAAAGTATTTTATGGTGTTCAAAAGTGTAATGTAAGTCGGCACACGGTAGACGGTGGTAGTGCTAGGCACTAGGTGTATCTGATTTTTATTTTGAGTAGGCTGGTACCTATTGGGTGGGAGTATTGGGCGAAAAATAAGACACGCATTTTTATTGTCTACGAACTGTATATAAAGATAAGGAAAGAAAAGCAATAAATATGACAGAAAGTATATAATATGAAGTCAAAAATTATACTAGAAAATATTAAACTATTATACAGACGTACAGCTTTTGTATAGATAGATACTTATCGTTGATTATGTCGTTAAATGTTCGTGAAGGCATCGGAAAATGTTGACGTACTGGAATATGCTTTGTTGGAACATCACAAAGACCATGTTAGCCGCAGGTAAGTGGTTTTCTGTAGAGGAAAGATAAAATTTTATACGAGACATAACGAATACACGAGGTTGTTGGTACCCTCCCTACTTGTACGTATGTAATGGATCAGTTTGTTGGGTTCATTCATGCTAATCTTTGATGTACAATTTTCTTTGTCGTACTGGATTCATAATTTAGAGAAAGTGTTAAAATTAAAACTACAAGGTAGAGAGATTCCACGTATCGACTAGAAACATCGACTTATATACACAAAATAAATAAGTGTAGTTAATGCAGACGAAGCCGCCGGCAGAAGGTAGGTTTTTTATAAACGTCCCGAGCGACTCGCGTTCTTTAAATACCTATTTCAAAGGACTCTCAAGGACGTTATGTCTCCGGGGTTCAGTGATCTATGTACGTTCGCTAGCGACTTATTCAGTATTACCCGAACATATAGAATGTTGTCCGTTCATAAATTGTTCGCGCATAATTATTCGCGGTTAGCCATTAATCAACATAATAAATGCCGGTCGTTGAACTTTAAAAACCATAGTGGAACTAGTTTTCTCGCTTCACGTAGCTCGAGCGCGGGATGAATGGCGTTAAATTAAAAATTCAAAACAAAGCGAAGCGGCGTGTGGGCGGTTGGACGGTAAAAGCGCGGAGGGCGGGCGGCGATCGAAGAGCGCGCGCGGAGTAGAGTTCCGAGCGAGAGGGGTAGAGACGAGGGGTAACGATCCGCACCGGCCGCAGTCTTCCAGCCGCGAGCGCGCCGCGAGCATGAGCGACGTCGGGACGCTCGCCGCCATGGACGCCTTCGCGGGCGGCGCTCGGCGCAGACCCACTCGGCTACCGCCGCCGCCGCCCTTCGTGCCGCCGCCGCCGCCGCAGCGCCACGACCACTACTACGTGCGGCGCAAGTCGCCCGTGCCCAGGCACTCCTCCAACCTGACGCTCTTCGCGCGCACCAACGGTACCCGCATCATCTTTCGCTGATCCCCATGCATTTCCGCCAAGCCCTCCACATCTACCACTTTCAGCCCACAACATGTTCACCGCACCCGTGACCTACATCTTCAATGTCAATGTCCCGATCTCATCGTCGCACGCATGTCTCCATCATTTTTTGTCAATCTTTTTCTTAATTGAAAGTCAATATTACATTGATAAATCGTAGTCGTCATATTATATTTAGGACGATTTCATGTAATGTAACAAAACCTTTATGTAAGTTGTGACAACACGATTTTTTTTTATAAAAAATCCTTTATTTATAAAAAAAACTTTATAAAAATGCCAGACGAGTCTTAAATATTTTAGGGGTAGGTACAATTTATTGGATTTGCACTTACATGATTAAATATAGCTTACTTAATGTACAATCTAAAATAATTTACAGGATTAAATAAAAACAAGTTGTTTAATCGTGGTCAAAACGCCTCATTTTGATTGCTATACTGCAGTTCTGTTAAAACTTTCAAATACTCAGATATTTGAATAGTGGCAAAACTAATTAAAAATTAACTCACCTTTTTTCATTACCAAAGGTTATTTTTATTATTGCCGAAAGTCCAAGAACAATGCGCCTTCTCGGGTAGTCGCACCTACATTTGCTAAGGTCAGTTCAAGGTTTGACCTTATAAGTGTCGACCTCACCTTTCCTTTCATCAATACCTCCTTCCTTACATAGAAAACAAATGAACTCGTTAATCTCGATGCAGTTTTATCTTTGCAATATATTTCACTTAAAATACACAATTCTTGTTAAAACAAATATTATTAAAACATCCATTTCATTTTTTTTTCCGTAATACAGAGCGTAGTCTTTGAGATTGATTTAATGTACGTACATATGTATATTATGTACTCGAGTGCTCTTCGTTAACTAAAATGGAAAAATCACTTTACAATAAATTCGATAAATACTTCTCTTCTAACATAATTACTTTTGTTTTAAATTACTCCGCGATTAAATCGCGACTCACATAGCATAATAATTTATGTCATTGAGCTAACAATAAAATTCATGATAGAGTGCCGTAACCTGCGGTGTAGTGAGGACCGCCCACGGCACCACACCCAAATTCTACACGTCAAAGCCTTTCATGAGTAGCATAATGTGTTATCATAAATTCTTATGTGCACACTGCTGTATTCGAGTTAACCTCTTCTGGGCTTGCTTAATATATTATTCACTATCGCTTTCAAACTTCTCGTGTGGGTTCAGGGTTCTGTTGCATACATACTTTACAATGCGAATTACTCCTACATTATAGGAGTCTAATTAGGAAGTTTAATATTTTAAAGTAAGGGATATAAGATACGTCGTATTTATATATGACTCATTAGTAGCGTAAATATTCGTAATTGCTTCAATAATAAAAGTAAAATGATGGTACAAATCATGGTTTAACTGTATGTATTGCGGACTATCGTGCTATAATTGACGTTTGATTGGGCTCGTGTAGGAGACAGTCGTGGATGGTCGGCTGCTAAAATTTCTACGAGACTGCAATAAAAAACAAGGACCAATATTATAGTCGATTTTATACGTCAAAACACTGATCTCGTAATCCATCAAAAATAATCGTGATGTTGCAATATTTTCTACACACAGCGCCGTAATAACGTTGCGGATATGAGAATCGAATGTTTCCGACAGGCGTTATGGCAGAGCATGGTGTGAGCGCAGTACACTGTTGATATAATAGCGAAGGTGTCGCGGTGTGGCCTCGCGCAACTATTTGCGTGCTTGTGCCGTCCGCGTCGTGCGCTCCGTACGCCATTTTAATTGCTATCATGAATGTCAGACACCACATTCCAAACCTAATATAATCAGCGTCTTATTTATTAGCCTTGAGAGAAAACTAACAGTGCGTAGGTACGTGTATTATCAGGTGTTATGCTCAGCACACATTGCGATCATTATCTGCAAAGTACCTAATAACGGATATTATTTGATCTATAAATTCGTAATGAAAACGTTCATAAGCAAACTAAATCACATTTGAAAGTATTCATAAAATGTTGTTCGTATTTTGTGTTTGTATAACATGGAAAATGTTTTGGTTTTGATGAAGCACAAAGCTACAATGGCAAGAATGCGAAGCAGCAAGTTCTGAGAGCTGGCAGCGGTCGCGGCCGCGGCCCGCCCTTGACCCCCTGCAGAGTTTCCGCTGCTCCGCCGCTGCCTTCGTTATGATATTAACGCTCCATTAAACCTTTTGTCCACAATGCACATCATTTAGAACTATTCTAGACGGAAGCCGGTTTCCACTTTCATATAATTCAAATTCTATGACAGCTGTTGAAATTGGCAATGATTTAACTTCTCTGAAATTATCTTCGCGTCTCCATAAAATGAATGAAACAATTACTAATCGATCGCGGAGGTGGTAAATAGTGAACCGATCGATGTATCACGTCAGTTTACTATTATGATGTTTGAATTTCTTTATCGTACATATTATCGTTATCTCAAATATATAAAATACCAATTTTATCTGCGAAACCACGTTGCCTTTGAAGTCGAAATATCTTTATGTCGCATAATGTCGAATTCCATTCGATGTTGCGCGTTTTCAGGGCGAGATGACGAATGAAAATACTCGAGTTATTTCTGGCTATCAAAACATCTAAACTTTGATTCACTGCTTTCAAAATAAATCCGTACTCGTACATCTAGGCTAAAAAGATTTAGGATGGGATTCTCTGGCTAGGCACTGATCACGTGTTTGGAAACTATTTTGCGAATAAGAGCAAATATCTTGCAGTAATGTATGTATTTGGAAAGAGGTAGATCCCTTTATGGTTAGACTCTGAAACACGAATGCTGTACCTTTCTCTACCTAATAACAGCAGTGTAAAACACTATTATGTTCCGGTTTGATGGGTTTGGTAAGAGAGACATACATATCCAAGGCTCTCACCCTTTCGTCCTCGGAGGTTGTGTTGCTAACATCTGTGGCTTCAGGTTGTACTCTTATCTTATCTGGGGCTGATTACAGATGTCCACGGGCGGCAGTAGCCACTTATTATCAGGTGCACTGTACACTCATTTGTTACTTCTATATTATATGTAAGTTTTCCGAAAGACTTGCAAATGTATAATGATATTATTTGTATGTGTTTACAAATTTGATGTCACTTGTCGACGTGGTCTTTGTCCTATTTCTTGGCGGTCTTGTAGCTTTCAGCATAATATTATCTCACTCGTCTTCGTTCGCCCACGTGCAGCTCATCACTGTCGCGAATGTTTTCGCATCGTCGCACTAATTCCGCTCGTAGTGATTTTCGACCTACTTCTGTATACTCTACTAATTGCAGTGCATTTACATCCGTAAATATACTACGATTACGCCCATAAACATCGTAGGAATTTCCATTGGAGATATGTACATAATGCACAGAATTATAATGGCTTTCGTTGATAGTGCGTGTTTATATTCCATTTATATTGATAGGTAAGTTATAACTTATTTGAAAAAATGTGTCGGGAAAAACCATTCATATTTTCCTGTTTCATCAGAATTCGCTCAGCGGCTTTTGTGGTCCAGGAAAGGCGCACAAGGTCACATTGAATAATCCGATGTAGAGTACCTTAGCAATGTGTAGTTTCCTGTACTTGAAAAGTTGGGTTGTTTCTCTGTTGAAAATTAAATTTTAACTACCTAACTATTTTGAACGGACGGCGTATATTTTTAACGAGCTCGTGGCGGCAGCTGTACTGTAGTTGTAGTTGTAGTTTTATGCGTGTGACGAGGAACCGCGTGCGGTGCCAGCGCCAGCGCGTGCTCTAATATGCGTACTCTTGACATTGTGTTGCTATTACGAGAGGAGTTCCATCCTTCTCGTTATTGGCATATTTCGCGTATTGCGTCACCGCTTTGCAACCGACCTTTGAAGATTACATTTGATGATGGAAGTCCGATGTTTTAAGTGTTTCCTGATTACTTCCTCTTCAAAAGTTACACGATAAATATATTTACGTGAGTCTAATGCTTTGAAAACATTACGGTTTAAAATGTTTTGTTACATCCTATCTGTATACTCAATTTTACCTGCTCTTCAGTGTTATATAATTTTAATTTACTTGTTTTTCATTCTTATAATGATGTCCAGAAAGTTACTGCCGGTTACATAACGGCTTAGCGGGTAAAATCTTCGGGTTCGAGGGCGGCATGTCCAAGGGCGACCGCATCGATCCGAAGAGCCCGCTGCCCGCCCCCGGGCTCTCCCACGCGTCTCTTTGTAGCCTGTTGAATAAACCAGCTTTCCAAGTCGAAACTAATCAACGCAATGTTGCACCAAAGTTCATAGTTCATGTAGAAATTAATCTCGTAAAGGATGAATAATTAATTAAATACCTAAGTACTTGTACATGAGGGCAAAATTTGCATCATAAGGAGCAGAACTTATGTCGCTTTTCGGGAAAATCTCTTCTACAAAATATATATATTAACAAAAATGTCATAATAGTTCGGATAAATCTATTTCTTATTTCCAATGTGCCAGATAAAAAAATAAAATAAAAAAATGGTTGCCTGTAAAGTCGGTTTTACGGGCGAAGATTTTACGTGACAACGTCTTTTTCTCGGTAGAATATTTATTGATATGAATATAATTAAATTGCACAATAGGAACAAGGAATTGAATGAAAATAAGAATTGCACAAATTTTAACAGTTGTTGTAAATGATAAATGACGAATCTAAGCACTCCATATTTTCACTACAGACACAGCTGACGATACTTTAACCACACGTGTGAACTTGTATTGTGACGCTTTCTTGTTTTTCCAACGCCAAGAACGTTCGAGAAAGACAAAGACAGAGACACAAGCATGCGCCGATTCAATGCGCCTAATTCTCTAGTGCTGCGCGCGCGGCAGACCGATCATAGTTGAGTGGGAGAGAGACGCAAGGCATTCGGCGGGCCTCTCTCTCGTTCGGTGACTCATCGTAACGTTACCGGGCGTTACACTTTTTCATAAGTGACTCCCAGCCGCAACCTAATTTAAGACGTTGTCACGTCAAAAAGTGTATCTTGGGGTACTACTGTGAACTATTTTTCGGTGAGGGATGCGGTCAATTGCATTTTTTTTGCAAACTAGAATCATGAATGTAGAGAGATTGAAAAGAAAATAAATACAAAGGAACCAATCTCTCTCGTCGGCTTTCAAATATGTACCGCAGAACCTTGACGATTCGAATAGCGCTTTTTTACGCAATAAAATGTCCCGAGTTGAGCTGTGACATCGTAGAGCATTCTGCTTTATCTAAGCTTTATAAATAAAATTTTAAAATAAGATATAGGTACATTAAAAAAATAATCGAACAACGTAGATAATAATAAGGCTATGATTCCTAAATTGGAAACAACGACTTCTCTTGCCGACATCGTGTAACCTTTCAATACTGCTCAGAACTGAAGGCTGAACCGCATGCTCTCGCAAAAGGCTACATGATCTAGTCGTTTTATATGATTGATCGTAGTTTATGAGGTGTGTTCGAGATTAGATACATTTTAATCGTTTTGAATAAGGCCTATAACTTAATTGATTAGTGTTGCAACTGCATTTGAGCAACAGAATTGTAGTGTATCGTGGAAATAGCGAGGCTGCCGTTGCCAGTTGCAAGTAATAACATATTGCACCATGCAGATTTCTAATCGGCTTGTTTTTATTGTGACACACTAAACTGGATCAATGATATACTGCTTGATAGTAGCCAATAAGTATTAATTTAAATAGTTTATGAGATAGTTATGGGTGTGAGAATAAAAACTGAAACAAGGAATGGTCCAATATTGATGCTTAGAATTACAATTGATAGGTACACAATTTAATTTGACACTTTGTTTTTATATACACGCATTTGAATACGGGGATAATATAATTCTCCCTCTACATCGGGATTATAAGAGCTCCATAGCGCTGCGATTTGATCCGATATCATGTCAATGTAATTTCGTGAATGTCACGGGACTAAAAGCAAAATCTGATACGAATATCAGATTTTGCTTTTAGCCGCTCTCTACTCGAATAACTCGTGAACAATGAAGAACTCAAGCCTGTGAAATGGCCAATCGGTTTCGAAACAGTTCAGAATTTGCACATAAGGCAGACTGATTTATCGGAGAAAAAAAGTAGTGTTGTACGATGCTGCGAGTCGGGATGTGTTAATAATACAATTCCATGCGGCCAAGGCCGCGGAGCCGGCGCCGACGATGAATGGGAGTCGCGTGCCACGCGGCCGGCCAGCGGAGCCGCCGCTCGAGTATCACCTATTATTAGAATCATCGACGTCGCGCCGTGACGCTCTCATCCTGATTCTACCAACGCCTACTATCTAACTTTTACTATGATCGTATCATAAGAAACGAGAATGAGTAATGTTTGCGCATCACGAAACGTAATCTTGCGCATCGGAAATCCGTTAATGTATGCTTTTTTGAAATTGATTGATCGTGCGTTCGATTCTTAGTCTAGGACGTTAGTAGCGGAATAATACGAACTGCTACTAGTAAATAAAAAATATTATTAATACTATAATGTTTCTACGTTATCAGTTCTGTATGTAATAGTAATTGGTAATTCAATAAAATAATCTTTGTAAACTAAGTGAATTTCAAGATAAATATAAAATTGCAAGATAAAATAAAATCCATAGCTACTAAGTATATAAACATTATGAATGTATTTTCTTTTCAGAGCCAAAAAAAGACAAGTTGGAGAATGGTGGCGAACTGGTGAGGCCGGAACGACCAAACTCCTTGACGCCGGGGAAACTGCCTCGGAGGATATGCTACCCAGGAGACGGTTAGTCTATCGGGCCTCTTGCTCAGAACACTTTTACAATTTTCATCAGTCAATAATTTAACTTTTTTATTTCTACACTGAATTTATAAATATTTTAACTTTTTTTTTCTTTTTATTCACCCCTTTTATTAATATTTATTACCACCCTTAAAATTTATCCATAACAAATTTTGGTGTTAGGATACCATTACTTGTGTTTCTGTAATATTCAAATAAAATGTGCATACCTTTACTATATAATTTGAGTATATAACATAAATTACAATTAATAAATTAATATATTATAGGCAATCTTCAAAGTTATTTTAGTACAAAATGTTATTGATTTAAACTGTACAAGTTAATTTATTATTGTATAGTTATAAAATGACTTTGCTTTAATTTCTACTTAGTAAATCACAGAAACATGGAGGAAAATTGTTTGAAATGACTAATTTAATTGGCAATTTCCTTTAATGGTTATATGTCGACATACCTACCGTATAAATAATTAGAGTAATAATCAATGTATGATTACTTGGTACTTATTACCACAGTATAAGGATCTATTTATATATATTTTTACCGTGATATTACAGTTCTAAATGAAAAATTCGTATGACGATTCTGTACAGGAAAAATCATTTTATCAGTCAACTATGTACAACCCAATGTTTTGTTCATGGTATGGGTGTGCGATTCCATTCAATCTTTATTTTCTAAATGTCCAATTTATACACGAAGCATTATTTCTTAAATGTCATTTATACTACCACCGCTTCTTATCGCTTCGCTTATAGCTCGGGGATCGACAATACGGGCCGGGGTTCGTCCAAATGATGAGTGTTTACAATGTTGTGTGTGATGAAATTTCAGTAAGTGGTTACGGTGGCGGCGTGGGCGTGGGCGGCATGGAGGGCGGCGACGGCAGCGCGGAGGAGCAGCTGATGCTCTCCGACCTGCCGGAACCGCCCATCGCCGTGTCGGAGATCGGGCCCATCCCGCCGCCGCCCATGTTCAGCTCGCCCAGCCCCACCCGGCACCACCACCAGCACGCGCTCGCGCACCATAATCTCTCTGACTGTAAGCACTTATTGCCTACGCATGAGCGCTTCTACGAAACGACTTATTAATTTGTAATTTCTAAGCGGCCAACGCATATTAACGCTAACTTTGACTATTTATCAATGGGGAGGGCGGCTCACAATGGTATTATATCGCCTAACCTGTCTAGACAACCCTGGACAATAAGAATATGTGACATTGTCATTAATGTATTTACAATGGACACATGGTAGGTTCTATATGAGCCATTAAAATGGAAAATTATTAGTAGCATCCCTCCCCACTGTCAATTTTTGAATAAAGTTTATGCGCACTATTCATTATTTATTATATTATTAAATATGCGTATTTTTTCATTCAATGAGTTAAATAATTCCTAATTATTCATTTTAACTTTTGTCTTATACGAGGAATACGGAATTAAATAAGTACTTATCGCTATATTTAAACTCTATAAGTAATTTAAGCTTAACATTAACGTTTAAATAATTATAGATACTGTAAGTATAATTATATATTTATAAGTAAATTATACTAAATATTATATCTCATTGCTTTCAGTGCTCTGTGTTATATGCTATAATTTATGTGTATTATTAATTTCTAAAATGCTTTTCATTATTGCCGTCCTGGAGAGGTTAAGCTTTGATATATAGGCTACTTCCATGCTGATATTATTACTTAATAATAATTTAATAATATTGCCTAATTTCTTATATTATCATGACGTGTCTATAGGCTTGTACCTACTAATATTTCTCATATTATCACTTAATACATGTATGTGAAGTAAATATACCCGAATTAGCTAAATTGTATTCAGATGGCAGAAGGTAATGTATGCATTGTAGCGAGTGTGGGATATGGTTATCCGCTCTCGATTGTAATGATCATTTTTAAGGTATCATACCTATTGTAGCGTTGGTGGGATATGTTCACCTGCGCTTGATGTAGCATTTATAGCCACAAATTACTTAGATGTTTAAAGCGATTGTAAGGATTAGTGCTATATTGTATCGACGGTAGGATAAATTCCGTAGCGCTTGACGTACATTAGAAGGTGGTAGAACCCTTTGTGGTTCGACTCTGGCGGCACCACCTATTTCTGGCTAATAACAGCAGTGTTAGACGCTGTTCCGTTTTGAAGGGTAAGGGAGACATACTTTTCCGAGGCGTTCCAGCTTAGTCCTCAGGGTTAGCGGCGCATCTGTGGCCGACTACAAGTAGGAATATCTAATCCTATCTGGGGTTGATTACAGATGTCCATGGGCGGCAGTAGCCAGTTATGATGAGGTAGAATGCATGCTCGTCTGCTACTCCTATATTATAAAAAATATATATTGTAACGACGGTAGGATACGTCCCGTAGCGCTCGACGTAGCCTTGGAGGGATAACCTAGTCGAGTGGTATAACGGTGTGGTCACCCCCAGCGGAGGAGGAGGACGACGGCGACGAGGAGGAGGGGGACGCGGCGGGCGCGGACACGTCGCGCGTGGAGGAGATCCCGCCGAAGGAGCCGCTGTTCAACGCGGTGCCGCTGAAGTCCGCGCTGAAGAAGCGGCCCGCGCCCGCCGCCTCGCCCGCCGGCACGCCGCTCGCGACGCCGCTCGCGCCGCGACAGGACCACCACCACGCCAGCTTCAAGTCAGTATACATTGCTGTATCGTATATGAGTAAGCGTAGTACACTCTAGTAAATAGGATGTAGGTAGAAAATAATGACATTCTTTTTTAAATGATGACTATTTTGGGAGATTTGAATTTTAATATTTTGGTTAGGTTGACAATAATGAGATTTTTTTAATAATTACTATTTTGGACGATTTCAATATTAATAATTGAGTCGGTAAGTAGTTCTTATGACTAATTTTATAATAATTCAACTAGTACTAATTTCTAGTTTAAAATTGGGGTGTGAATGATGATATGATTATGTAAATATCAAATATTTGGGGTTACGTGTCATTAATGCTGACTTCTAGTCATATACTTATTGTCAGAAAATTCTAATAATCATAAGTTGATACTCTACTCGTAAGTACTCTTAATTACTAGTAATATATAATATATTTTTTGAATAGTCCTACTACTTCCAATTAGTAGACAAAGGACACTAAAATTATTGTTTATTTTAATGTCTAAAATTCTTAAAGTTTGGTCCTATCAGTAATAAATAGTAGTAATGAATACATTTTTCTAAGTGGACTGATTTAATTGATCCTATGGGGAATTAAAACAAATAGGCAAGTAGTACTCAAAAAGATTATATCATCGCACATGACATCGCACTAATTATGAAATAGGAAATATATACAGTTTATTGGAATAAATATTATTAAAAAGTTGGCAACACAAAACCTTTAATATTTAATATGTACTTGAAAAAACAAATTAGCCACCCTTACATTGGTATCATCAACGTCAAAGGTAATTTATTAAGTAGTATCTACTGTTCTCCAATGAAATATTTTCGTTACAATTTGTAGGTTTTACGGTTTTTGTGGTATTTATAAATATTTTGTATACTTCAAAATTTATTAAACTGTGTTTCAAATTTTACTTGGGTCTAACAACTTTGAATGAGTAAGTTTATAATGAAATAAATATTATTTTTCATATTTGCATTTTAAATATTTCATATTATGTAGTAAGAACTCTTAACTAATTTAAAATGAACCTATTATTAAAAGTTTGTATACGTCTATGTTTGTACAGACACATGAATAATGTTACCATGAAAATGGGTTTTAACATTTTTACTGAACGTTATAATGCTGAGTAGTTCCCACCTAAATATCGCGTGACTTTTAATGAAGAAACACCTGAGTAATGCATAAACATATGAAATATTAATGTATATTAAACATGTACACAACCGTTGTTTGGTATATGGGCGTGTTTGTGAAATTGTCCGTTTATTTTCATCCTGCGCTGGCGAGCAGACGGCCGCCGCCCAAGCCAAGGATTCGCATATGGTAATAGTCCCACACGTTTTGTCAATGTTGTCGAGCCACGCCATCCCACCGACCTCCCGACGGTCCGCTTTGCCTTCCGTCCATGCATCGTGCATCGCACGCTTCCAACCGTACCATCATCATCTGTACCTTGATTGACCTTCTCTTCTCTCCCGCTCTGTTCATGCGATGTAGCGCCGTGATCACCACACTGTACACGCCCCTCACTGACACACACACCACACCTTGTTGTTTCACACGAACATCACACACAACGCATTGTCCACTCAATAACGACACCGAACACTTGTAATTTACATTCAACCATAAGTCTTTAATGCTGTTCAATTAATATAATACTCACTACTGTTCACTTGTGTTTTCTATGTGTATGTCGTTTTGAATGATACATTTATACTGTTTTGTGTTGCATGTACGTGTAATATTAATATCGATGATTTATATTGTAAAACTGTTGTGTGAAATTGAAGACGATTCGATGTCTTAACGTCTGACAGGTTTCGACAAATATTTTTGTTTGCTTTTAAATTACTTATGGCATACGATGTTTGAGACCGTAACGTCAACCGCTTATTAGACTTATTGTAATAATAGTATCTTTTTAGAACGGCCTATATAACTATGTCATAGTATTTAATGTGGTTCGCCGCGATGGTTGTCACGCACGTCTGCGCTGGCGTGGGGCGCATGAAACGGAAATATTCCGCACGATCTAGATATATTCTGCGCCCATAACGAAAGTAGGTTTCAGGCTACGGCCGCTCTAAAAGAAAAGCAAACAGACGACTCGTATAAAAAGGCCGAAAGTAAAGCTATGCAGTTTTCGTCATAAAAACTTTAACAATTATGTCACTCAGACCGCTTTTCGGTCGCCGGACCGTCTATTGTAACGACTGTCCGTTCATTTTTCATTTCTTTTTATTCATCCGCTTCACTGAATCTACAAATTCGTGTTCATCAACTGTATCGCTCTACTTCCGGTGCGCTAAATTATATTATATCACGGCGTGCGTAAATTGACGTTTTACGCACGCTTCGCGTGCGCAAAACCCCCATTTCCGACCCCGTAATATAAAATTTTATACAACACGCGGACGAAAAATGTTTTTCTGACTCGTGTGATTGCAGTCCTCGCCTGCGGCTCGGCCTGCAAACTCACACTTGTCAGAAAAAAATTTTTCGTCCTCGTATTGTAATGTACTATTGTGCGAAGTATATAATTTTATTATCGTATCTAAGTTATTCATAGCACATACGATAAGAAGATACACATGCGTATATGAAATAAATAAGTAATTATTACAAATAACTGGTGATGACTTAAACAATTAATAATTACATTCAATTAACAATGTTTGTAAAAGATAGATAGAACACACATTAGTTAAAATGTTAGTTGCCGTCCAGTTTCGCTTTTCAAGATTATTTTAATCTATATGACCTTAGGAGTTAATACAAGTCATCTTAATTTCAGACTAATGTAAAGCAAGAGATAATTAGCATTGAAAATATTTTACTAGTTAGCGTTGTATTATGGAACTTTAACGTAAACGTTTGTAAGGGAACAATGTTGTTATATGGCAGGCCTCATTACTTCTTCTGATGCTGTTAGCTTGAAAATCTGTAGAGTATTGGTTGTCTAATGTATTTATTATTTCCTGTATTTATTAAACGTTATTACTGTATTTTAGGTTGCGTATTTATTTATTATAAGGCGTAGGCACTTTATGTACAACAGTTCTACTGATACTGCTGTGAAAGGCTGATATTTTAAACCTGATACTAATAAATTTCAGTTTTCTCATGGAGTCTCTATTCGCTTGTAAATTTGCATTTGCTAATCTATGTTTATAATGAAATTTATCTTGAATCTGTCAGAAGTATTAAAAGGTTGGTTGATGGTTATAACAAACTTTATGACCGCTCGGAAGTTGTGTGATGTGTGATTGTATGAACATAACGAATAGCCGAGTGGTCATAAACTTTGGCATTTAATTTACATATGTATCTATTAAAATTGAACTCCGTCATTTTTACGGTATTGTTGAAACAAAACAAAGTACGTTATTATGACATAATAATTTACTATATTGTTGTTGAAACAAAACAAAACAAAAATACATAAAAAAATGATAAAATATGATCGTGATACAGTACCCGGCCGGTGCGCGTGGGCGGCAACGCGCTGGAGAACAAGGAGAACGCGCGGCCGTGGGAGGAGTTCCGCGAGGAGTACGCGAACGAGTCCGAGCGCGTGGCCGCCAAGCTCGCGCGTAAGGAGAGTCTCAACATCAAGCTGGCGTTGCGGCCCGACCGACAGGAGCTCATCAACAGGTATTTATTAGGCATTATCATCACCTATTTCTACCTAATATCAGCAGTGTTAAGCGCTGCTGTGTTCTGGTTTGAAGGGTGGGGTAAGGGAGATATACTTTTCCGAGGCGAGTAGCGGTGCATCAGGTGGACCGCATGCTCGTCTGATGCTCCTATATCGTTCACAAAAAAGGCATCAATTAACACTAGATTCATTTATCAAAAGTGAGTAGTGATAGCTTATTAATTGAGAAATTAGCCACGTAGAAGTTAAAAAAACGTCAGATCTATGTAAAGTTTAACAATTCTTACTTGCCCAGCGTGGTGGACTGCCTAAACATCCTCACCCTGAGAGGAGACTTGGTCCTAGCATTGGAATATTTTAAGGACTCATTATTAGTTCGTTCATTCAAACAGAAACGTTCACTTTGTAAAAAAAATGTATCAATACAATATTGGTCGTGGTTAAACGCTGTTTGTGGCTTGACTGCGGTGGCATCTTTACGTAAAAGTTAGTGCCGACTGCCGAAGTATTTTGACGGACAACTCGGCGTAACCTTATTCAACTATTATAATTATTTACATATTAAAATGTATTTTAATTATAATTATAAAGTATAAGAGTTGTGCAATCAGATCTTAGTGACTTAAGTTATTTCAATAGAATATTTATAAAAACATACGTAAAACGGTCATCCAATTACATCATATCCTTTGAAACTCGAAAATATTTCAATCCTAAATATGAAAGAAAGCAAACTTTTGTCTTATATTGTTTGAAACTTTGTTAATTTGTTATTCAAAGGAATACAAGCAGGAAACTTGGAGAACAATTTACAATAAAAATAGATTCACCAATAAAATATTCTTTTGAAGTTATGTTGTAGAAGTAACACAAACAAAATTACTTTATCAAACTTACTTAAGTACCTGTTTACTAACATTACTAACATTTCGCGTAAAAGGCAAAAAATCCTGTTGGCGGCGATATAATTTAAAAAAAATGTAGATCTTACTGAGACTTTGTCAAAAAGATTCTCTTCAACAAGTACTTTGAAATTTTTATTCAATAAGGTAGTTCAAACTTATGCATTTTTAATCTAGTCAAATTAAGGAAATTAATCACGTTAATTTTACTGAGCTACCCGTGAGCTTAAGTGATTTTCGGCAAAGTATAGAAAGATGACCATTATTGTGTATCTACCTTATATTTAGGTATATTAAAGTTCTTTTTTAATATCTTGAGATTCGTACCTCCTTTGTTTATTTTGAAGTCATAATTATCAAAAGTATTTTTTGTAATGCATAGACGATTGCTCACAAAACAAAAAAACTTTATCTACTATATTGAATTAATAACTTCTATTATATACTTCTATTATATACTTATCAATTTATTTATTGAATCGCCAACATACTGTACACTTATGCACTATATATTAAACAAACTCAAGTAGGTAGTAGGCGACGACAACATGCAAATTAACAAAAACATACATGTTACCGAAATACTATGTTTTGTTATATCGAGATAGTTTAATATATTAGTCACGGTTACCTGTCAACCCTGCTCGTGACGTAACAGCGTAACTCGGCAAGTCGCGGCCGCGTCGCCGGGCCACGACTCCGATGCACGCCTGGGAGTGTTATTTTTGTTTGCATACTCGTCCATTGTCAATCTTTTATTTCTTCCTGTTTTTTGAAGCCCGCTCTTGGCACTGGCAATGGAGTAATTACTATTCGAGCTACTGACATTGGGTGTAAAAAATAACCACCATAGATATTATATACAGTGTGTAAACAACGGGCGTCCGGTGACGGATTCGTTAAAATCTAGAACTTCGCTGTGTCGTAAAACGCGTTGTATCAACGACCTTCACTAATTAATTAAATGTTGTCCGGATAGTGCGATTTGGGATTTGGCCAAAAATTTACGGTAATCGCACATTATGAAGCTTTTTTCGGCGACTCATTTGCTGTGGCAAATCTTGTATCGGCGCTCGATCGCCAGCGCCCGTGCACAAGTGGAGCGGATATTCTTCGTTGTCACCATTCTGAGCTGCATCAGAGAGAAAGTTACGTCAGTGTAATTTGTATTTTATGTCTACTGTTTATATCGGATGTGCAATATGTGACGTTGAAACTATGGATCGTTTCGCAGAAATATTCTGGTGGTGCAGAGTGAACACGAGCGGCAGGAATCGTGGGAAGCGATCGGTGCGCGGTTGATTCGCCGCCTGTCCATGCGACCTACAGCCGAAGAACTCGTCGAGAGGAACATACTGAAAAGTGAGACACTCGGCACATGAGCAGTAGTTAAATTGGAACATTCACTATTTATATTCACTGTTATTTTATTATCCAGGTCAGTCTCCAGCCGAGGAGAAGAAGCAAAAGGAGGAGAAGAAGAGATACTTGCTACGCAAGCTCAGCTTCCGACCTACAGTCGACGAACTCAAGGAGAAGAAAATTATTCGATTTAGCGACTACATCGAAGTGACGCAGGTAACATAAACACGCCAATGTTATTGTTATGTATTTGTAGGAGCTAATATTACTACAAGTTTATTTCACACGAACTGCTTAAGTATAGCTAACGATGTGTAAGGCTAAATATTGAGCTGTCCTCTGTCTGTTCTCTGTCTGTCCTCAGATATGTGACTGTTGACGTTGTCTTAATTTTTTTACCATATAACAACAGTATTAAATGTTACTGTGTTTCAGTTTGAACGTTGTGGTTAGGGAGATAACATAATACGAGGTCTTTCAACGTAATCCTTAAGTATATCATCGCAAGTATGGCCGACCTATAAATAATATTTTACGTCTTGGTTTACTGTCTTGATTTTGCATAA
This sequence comes from Epargyreus clarus clarus, assembly GCA_014595695.2. Lineage (NCBI taxonomy): Eukaryota > Metazoa > Arthropoda > Insecta > Lepidoptera > Hesperiidae > Epargyreus > Epargyreus clarus. Next base: position 587,204 of record JACTTY020000027.1, read on the forward strand.
GGGTGTTTAGTTTGCACAGTGACCACTTAACAAAGATGATTGATATTTCCAACGACTGTAACGTCCACTCCACATTCTCGCGAGAACGCGAGAAAAACTCGATTTGTATCGGCTCCACATTCTCGTTTCTTGTGCTTTTCTCGTGTTCTCGCGTGATTGTGGCGCGGGCTTAACGCGTGTTGTGTCACGCAGGCGCACGACTACGACCGGCGCGCGGACAAGCCGTGGACGCGCCTGACGCCGCGCGACAAGGCCGCCATCCGCCGAGAACTTAACGAGTTCAAGAGTTCGGAAATGGCGGTGCACGAGGAAAGCAAACACCTCACTAGGTAATTATGACTTCTATTCTATTTACTTTCGACTATATGTGAATTACATACATACATACATACATACAATTACATTACAAAGTGTAAGTACTGGTAATTCAGATGTAAATTTAAAACTTATAGATCTTCGCAAATACAGGCTGGGGATTATAAGAGTTGATTGGAATTTCTTTCATTGATGAAATGGCATGTCAGACATGTTAGATGTATTCTTAAGATATGACCACAAAATAAAAACTAACAGAAGGCAATCTCATGTATGTTCTCATTCATTTCTTATACCTACGCTCGGCCATCGCGCTAGGGTTGTATACTTTAACTGATGCACTCATATACTCGTGTAAAGTGGTGATATTTGTATGTGATCATGTTTCCGTGTGTCCGCAGGTTCCACCGGCCATGACGGCCGGGGCAGCGCGCCGGGCGGCGCGGCCGCCGCCGGCCCCTCCTGTGATGTACCGTATTGTGTGTGGCCGGCCCGGCCCTCGACTCTTGGCGACTCGCACTGAACGAGTTACGTTGTGTGAGCGTACCGCGTGTGCAATCTTGTTTTTTTTACCTATCATTATTGTATTGTAATTCGTCGAGTACAATTTTTTTATGATTATGTAACTTTTACGTTAAGTTCGCATATCCTAAGGCATACCTATACATTCTTTGAATTGACCTTCGCGAAAGGTTAGTGATACTGATTATAGTGGTGTATTGGAGTTTCTGAAGCTCCGCGAGATTACGAGTTGTTTTGAATTGTGACGTATCCATCTTAGAACGTTTGTAGACTTGTGATTTTTTCTTATATTGCTAGCTTTAGCTACGTAGTCATTAAGCTAGAATTGATTTTAATTGTGTTTATTTCGTTGTTGATGTTTTGCGGTCACAGTAGCGATTGGTTTATTGGAATTTTATTGGCAACAACTCTTTTATTTGCTCGTTCCCGTAGGTTTTAAATTAGTCAATCAGTCAGATTACTTACGAGTATAACTAGTTTATTGATATCCCTTTTGAGGATATTAAATATTTTGGCAACATCCAGCTGGAGTTATATAACCGGCTGCATCATTCAGGTGAGGAAGAAGAGCAAACATGTTAAAATTGCACCATCTCATTCTTTTACTCAGGTTGCAAGCTTACAAAGACTTAGCCGATATGAATTGCAGCTAGATGTTGCAAAATTGTAGATCTTTTATGAACACTCCTATAACATCCACGTTCATTCAATAGAAAAATATGTTTTTGAGAGTACTTGAACTGAAAAAATGTTGATTTTTAGTATCGTTTTTAAAGGTTTGCAAACAAGGCACACATTGCATGTAAAAACTTGTTGGCAGGTAGAATAAATCGACTATTGCACAAATTCATATATAAATTTATACGTAAGCGTCAAAAATAAAAGGGTTAGTATTTTATATACGTATTGGTCGAAAAATATTTCCATACTTCAAGTGAAATCACTCGTGTTAATGCTTAGATGTAATGAATTCATGTTTCGTTGAACAATGATTATTAAATACAAACAAGAACCATGTAATTAATATTACTAAAGAGAGATTACTAGTAGTGAGATTATTTCTGGCAGTATAATCAGTCCATTTCTATAATTCATGAGTACAGGGAGACAGTCAGTGATCGTAAATCATTATACATTCGCTGTTATTGTTATAAATCACTGAAATATGACAGATTTATGTAGAGCTGAGGCTGTTCGGTTCTATCTCCCTATCTCGGTTTGGTCTCGCCGGGTACCGTCGCAATGTAAATTGCAGGAGAGCGTGTCCGTAATCGTTAACAAGACAATTTATAAGATACGTAATAATTGATTATTTTATGTTATCAATATAATGCACGGGGAGAATGCGGAGACAGGACAGGCGAGACCGGTAGGCGGGATTAGCTCGGCGGGAACAACTTGTTTATCATCATGTCACCATAGCTTAGGACTAACATAAGTATTTCAAGTTGAACGAAGTAACATAAATGAATAAATATTAATGATTATATAGCTATATAAAGCTGTAGCTGTTTAATAAATATACGCCTTTGAGATTACGTCATTATTTGGTATATAATACATTATCTTATTTATTACGAAAACGTTTTAATTTTATTTACAAACTAACTTGTTAAGATGGAGAGCAATAATAATGCTATAGTGATTTGTTTGAGTTTATTGTGATGTGGGAGTTTTAAAAATGTATGGAGAAGGCGGATATTGTTTTTTTTTTATAATATACATTGAAAGTTCGTCTTTAAGTAAGTAATAAGTAGTAGAATCGGTTTGATATCTAGATAGCATTTTATAAAACACCATATTAGTAGCAGTGCCATTCAACATGTCTAACAAATTGATGAAAAAACAAGACACTGTTCATACTTTGCAACAAAGGTCAATTTGGAAATTTAAACTTATATTCATACTATAACAGTAGTGAATTTGACAGTTTTATACATTTAGGAATAATATGTTGTTTTCCAAATAACTTGACCGGACTACATCCATTCATATTATGCCGAGACATAATTATGTATCACAATGCAGTAAATCTAATCTAAAGTTGTTAATAATGATGGTTACTCTTGAGACCATTCCATTGTATAAGTAAAGTGGAAGCCAAAATGACGACTTATTTTTCTAAACGATTTTGTTAGATTTGCAATTTAAAATGTATAGGTAAATGTAGATGTTTATCGATATTATAATATAAGACATTCAGATTTCCAAAGATCTAAGGCTCAACTAAATTCTTTTAGCTAGCTTACGTATTGCCATTGTTGAATTATGTATGTATATTGCGAATTTGACCGGTTTTATTAATTTCAATCAATGGAAATATTAATTTGGAACGTTTTAACCGACATCACTTAGTGTGTACATACTTAATTACCATAAAATGTGATAAGACTTCTTTGTGTTGTAGTATTTTTGTAACTTAAGTACATTTCCTTTCATGTACATTTTGTCAAGTTTATACAATGCTAAATGGTGCTGGCAGTTAGCATTAGCATTATTACGATTTTTATCAGTTTTTCGGTATAATGTAATATTTTTCTAAGGACTACCAAGTTCACAATAATATGTAACATTTTGCTAGGTATCATAAGTTAACATGCTATCTATCTACACGATAGTTTTATTGATAAGTAAAAGTATAATTTTTTAAATTTTAAATTTGGCTTGTATTTTAATACAAATCTTAACAATATTATTAAGTCAAAATTTAATTCATTTTACACAATAAACTAGAGAGTGGATGTGTTCTCCCGAAAACATTCTATTTAAATGTGTATATAATTTTATTATGATGTAAATTGTGGAATCTCTTTTACTTCCAGTTATGTCGCGCGTATGTTTTGTGCTATTAGGACTTACAATCGCTATCTTCAGTAATCCATTTACTGTTGCTTTTATTTTTAATATCGTGTAAATTATTAATGACATGTTGTAATAAGTATATAATGATAGCCATAAAATATTTGTTTTATATAACATAAGTTTGTAAATACTATGATTATACATTAAGTTTTATACTTTATTGTTTTTGTTTTATCTCCCTTGTCCCTTCCTGAATCTATGAAATATGAAAAAATAAACTTGATTCTATTTCAAATTATATTATTTTTTAATCTTTTACATATGGGTAGGATGAGTAGGATCACCTTTTATGAATGAACATTAATTCAAAGTATATAAATGGAAATAGAAGAAGCAATCAATGAAGCTTTGACCCGTGATGCTGGGGCGCAAAGACTTTCGATGGTGCATGTTATGGTCGTGCGAGTAGTCGAAGAGAAAGTTAACTGTAGTCCGCGCCCGTTACCGCCGCGCCGCGCTCACTCCGCGGTCCGCGCGCGCCCGCTCCGCACGTGCTCGCCGCTCCGCCACACGACACTGCGAACAATGTTTACACATCTATTGATTCGCAGATAACAGAAAGCGATAGTGGTTCATGAGTGCATTGACGATCCAGTGACCGATGAACGGTGAATGACAGTTTAACGTACGGAGGGCAAGTGTGAAGTGGTCGTTCCGGGGGTAGCGATGACGGTGTCTGGAAGCATGAAGGAGAGCAAACCGCGTAACGTGAAGGAGTCCTGGGAGTCTGAGGTGAGCGCTAGCATCTATTGTGGCCCGGCGGGATGTTAATTAATTTATCTGGCACGCATCTGATTCATCGTTAACATTGAATGGAGAAATTATTGAATAGAACAGACTCATTAATTCGCTTTGTCAGCTAAATATCTGAATAAAATTAACATATTTTTAGTGCTCATTAACTGTCTCTAATCTGTATATCTTTAAAAAGTATTTCATGAGAAATATAACGCAAACGTTTGGCAAGACAAAAAGCAAATTGAAATCATTTAGATTAAGAAAATACCTCCTATTTACTATAATTGATCAATTTCATTGCACAATCAATTTAGATTATTTTCAAGAATAATAAAATATATTTTGTTACCTAAATAAGTTTTACCTACATACAACTCGATAAGTAGTTAAAATAAGTAACTTAAAAAGTATCGGCTTTTAATATAGCAATTGGTCAGTAGATCTGTTTTAGGTTTTATATAAGCAGAAACTGTTTGTATTTTATATTCAAATCGCTGTGTAGGGTGAAGGATTTATGTATGGAAGGTCGGTCCAGGCGTTGCCACCTTTTACTGGGCTAACTATAATACTAGTCCAGTGTTTTTCAATCTTTCTCACGGCACGACCCCCTCTTTATGTGAAAAGACCTTATGTGAAGTTTATATGTACTTTTTTGTTCCTTTTTTATTCAGATTTCGCGATGCCTTGTTATCTTCTTATAGAGGCTTTACGTCTTCCCAAAGGCGACCCAAACGTTGAAAAACACTGCAAAAGTTATTTATAACACCCTTCACAAATAATTGTCGCGGCTTACTTCTGCTGTCACAAACAATTCGTAGTGCCAACTTCAACTATTCTAAAATCCAAAGTTATGATAGAAAAGTGAGGAGGACCCCAAGCAGGTTCTTATCTATTTTGTTTGAAATAAAATACGTTTCCAAAAGTAATTGGATCTTAACTGACACTTTTTAATCACTTAACTTATCTAATCGCTTTGTGCATTAAGACGCTCTTTTGTTTAATAAGCAAGCTCTTTATTTCTTACGCCGGTCATATAGATAAAACAACACAAGCTTTGTTAACTAACTTAAGGCTTGAGGTACATTACTCTGTACTTCTATGGACAGCCTAAAATATCTATAATAAGTATATAAGTAACTGTATTGCTAAACAAAGTACTAAATTCAATTTAAACGCATAAACTCTGTGTTGACACTTTAATTTTCTTCATACTTTTCCAGTTACTGTTGCACTTTAATAATTACTGTTTGTAAGATAGTTAAAACTATACCAACCAACCATTATTCCGGACATTGTAAGATCACAAATTAAGGTCCTTGAACTAGGTGTCAGTCATTACAAGCACACATGTATGCTAACAAGAGTTGTATTAATAAAAGTCCACTAGCCAGCATTACCAATATCAAAACCAGTTAGCCAGTTGCTGAGTTTTTGAACAGGAAGTTTTGTAACTATACGTACCTACTCGTGATATGAAACTTATTGACTAAGTAATTAAGTGTTAATATTCTTTCTTTATCTGAGGCTGATAAATAATTGAATATAATAATGATTATTTTTCTATTTCTATATTTTTTATTGGTTTTATCTACCTAGAATGTAACCTATGAATTGATAAACATACCTTTTAAATAAATAAAATAAATGCTTTGTTTTTATAAAAAGTAGAATGTGCAATAATTTCTACACGAAACTACATAAGATTTAGGTTTTTTTTTCAATCAAAAATACACATGAGATTCGTTTGAGCATGCCAGTACATTAGCATAACATAAGAAAAATAATTGTGATGATGGTGACCCATTTTAGTTTATGTGTTTGAGTTTTAAAATCAGAAACCACGATAGACTAGATAGACTCAATACACTATGGACATCATTATTACCTAATGTAAAAGAGCTATAACTATATTGGGTCATTTTAATTTTGAGAGCTAATCTTCTTTTTTATAAATTGTAGCGCACATTGTTTTAAAAGCGTCTTGTAATAAGTATTTATTTATTAAATTCAACGCAAGCTTCGTTCACCCACCTGTTGTGAAACAGCAAAGTGGCACAACACCTGTCGCAGTTTTACTTTTTGGTAAATCAGTAAAGCACTTGTGAGAGTGGAAGTGTGTCAGTGGATGCTAACGGCAACGCTGGCGAGTGATGCGATCCGGGTCGCCGTCAGTTCGCTGACCACAACGGTGTCAAATGTGTCTCAAACCAGTCACCGTTTATAAGATGCGAAATAGCCTCTAAACAAAAACTATTTCTACAAATAAACAAAAGTAGGTAGGTAAATAACAGTAAAAATTCGCTCTCAATCTGACGCTCTAAGGTACGCATTCCAGGTACCCAAATCTAATATTTAAATATGAATGATTGAAATAAATTATGTGCGTATTAGAAATTAATTATCATATTTTTTGACGGTGAATGGAAACATCGTAAAGGAACCTGCATACGTGAGAGATCTTTAATTTAAGAAAAGATTTCTAAGGTGTGTGAAGTTTATCTATCCGCACTTGGCTCTTGGCGCGGTGGATCACAAGTTAATTACCTATCTACCTATCTCTACTTTTGTGAGAAGACCTCTACCCAATAGATTGACGCAAATTATTAGGCATATTATTTTTCCCGTATAGGAATTGTCCAATGGTTATCCATTGGACAAAAACAGCGTGGCTTTTTCATATTAATGGATACTCAAGGTAGCGCTAAGGAAATAAATGTATATAGGTAGTATCTATACCTACGTGTAGTCTGGTATTATTGTGTTGCATAAAAGTATCGCTTTAAATGATCAAACGTTGCATCAAGGTGAGCAAATTTGAAAAAGTTCATTGCCGTCTGAAATTCGCTTTAGTCACAAGTTTCATCTTTATAAGAACTGAATTAGTATTATAGACCAAAATATTTACGCTAGATTGAAAGCTGTTTTATTCTAAGGAAATTATACCGTCATATTTTTTCTTGCGTGTTTTCCGTACATTACAATAAAATATCTACAACAAAATAAATAACAAACCGCTAACAATTTAACAGGATAATTTAAAATATTGATTTGAGCATTCTGTCAATTGTTGAATGGGTTGTTTAAGGCGTTTTATGGCTGCCTCCCTAATTTTTACTTTACAAAACTGTGTAGTGTACAGTTTTAATTAGGTACCTATATGAATGAATTAAAACTAAAGAGCATTGAGTATTAACCAAATGTCTAGATGTCTATAATAAAATATTACGGTGAGGTAGGAATTTACGCATAATTTGATAGAAATTAGTAATTGGACATTCCAAATGATGTTAAGCTCTAAATGAGCTTTATTTCAAGTAATGGATCTCCTGTCAGCTTCGGAATGTAGAAATGGAATCCAATTGGGAATGGCAGATGTTTAAGTACTTTCCTTATAAACTTGAAGTCAATGAGGGTTAAACCCTTTATAACAATAACCCTAAATATTACGGTAGGGCTTCATATATCGTAAGTATTGCGAGTACCCAGTTTATTTCTCTGGTAACGGTTACGGGAAGGTTACAGGAGTACTACGGTAGTTAATAGTAATTAATGGGTACATGGTGAACTTAGGTAGCTACCCAGTTACCTAGCGGCTAGTATTTCAAAATAGTTGGCCAAGAACCGCAGTGGCTATCCAATTACACTCAGTACCCTACATGGAAATGTAAACCCGCTGAAACGGACCAAAGTATTTGTGAGTATGAAATACAATATTCTAATGTAGGTAAGTATTATTCTATTTGTAAAATCGAATGTCTGCCTCACATGTACGAATTTAATACTGTTCGTTTAGTTTTTATACATCTACTATTTATCTGCATAGGATCTATTTAACAATTTTCGGTTTTAAAGCTTTCATAATGTACTTACAAGTAACACATGAGCTACGAGTATATTATGTTATTATTTAAAGCATAATAGAAAATTAATAGGTAATTAATCTTATAATAACCTGAGTTACTCAATATTACACAGGATGGATTACGATAAATTCATAAATCTCAGGTGAACTCTGAGTTCTGATGCGGTAGTATAGTTTATGTAAAAATATTGTAACCGACAATTGGTAAATGTCCGATAGTAGGCCTGCACGAAACGAGCTTTCAACGACTTCCACAGGAATTGAAAAACGTGTTTCACGATTATTTATAACCAGAAAGCCAATATGTATCATTTTTAAAAGTGCTTGGATTGGATTTTTAATCAAATTTCATCATTTATTTTATGTCCTCAAATATTCTTTCTTAGCATACGTCGTAAAAGAATCACAAATTTCATGTCTATAGCTTCAATAATTTAGGCTATGTAATGATAAATCAGGCACACTCTTTTTATTTTAAATGATCGTTTATAAAGTAGGGATGCATTCATGTAAGTAGAGTAGGGATAGGTAATTATATGAACACATCACGATGACGTGAACGAACCGGTTGACAACATCTTATCGGGCTACTTTCACATCAGCTCACGCTGCCGGCTTCCAGATTTTAATTGCTGCTTTCTTTGCCGGTACACGCCGGATAAACTCCATTGTAGTCAGCGGTCAGTCAACTTAGCGTTGATCTTTATGGAGTTATGAAATCGTGGTTTAATAGTTTAAGTCAGGAGTATTATTATCATAAGCCTGCAAACTGTTATATATGCATCGATGCCTATTCTTAAATATCCACTTTATTTGTGGCTTATATTTATTAATTTGACGACCCGCGTGGCGGAGCGGTCACCATACCAGTCTGACGCGCAGAGGGTCCCGGGTTCGATCGCCGGCCAGACAAATCTAAATGATGAATTTAGGTTTCTGTTTCTGGGTCTGGATGTTTGTGTATTTGTCTCTGTATGTGTCCATGGCACCCATGATACAGGTAATCCTAGTGTGGGGCTGTGAGTGTAGAAAGCGTTTTAAAGCGTTTATCAATATATTAAAAATATACTTTATACCATTTTTTTTATTGAAACAACATTAGGTATTTGTCTAACCTGAGGTCTATTCCGTTCATTGGTTAATAATAATTTACCCCCATTCCATAAATTAAGTTAATAAGTATTTAGTCATTCTTTCAATTAGCTTTCGATTATTACTACACATGGTAGTTTAACATAAGCACTGATAAATTACCAATTATACATTTGGTAAATAGATAATCTTCAATGATATTTATTGATTAATTTATTTTTCGCGAACATTAGCGTTATAGGGTCGTCTCCATTCGCAGTCCTATGACTTTCTGATGTACCTCATCTACCCATTGGGAAGTCATGTAACACTCGAGCGTGAGTCATTAATTGTACAACGAAAGAGATATTGCTAATGAATCAATTCGTATTAATATGATAATTTTATTGGTTTATTGGTTGCAATCTTCATTCAGGAATCGGCGTAGAAATTGGTACCTATTTTGATAGGTCAAATCTATTTAATAGAAAAAATAACGTGGAGAGGGTAGGCCGCGACGTCGGTAATTAACAAGAGGCTCGTTTTATCTGCCAGTACTTTTAATTTGGTGGATACCTATTATAATTTCAGTAAAAGGAAGCAATCGTCTGTAAACGTAAATTGCGAGACACGTCTTGAAGCATGGGCGCTACCTGGCAGCATGTGTCCCAAAGGTTATGAGTATTGGTATTTTGCTGTTTTAATTTTATCGATATATAAATGAATTACCTCTGCCATGCGGTCATCGAACTTTATGCATCGAAGAGGCGACATGTTTTCATTGCATGTGTTTTAGGGGTTGAATCCCTTACCGAGCTAAGAGATTAATGTCAACAACTAATACATCTCTAGTGAGTCTAATGCAGTAATAAGTATATTTATTACATATTTGGAGTAAGGATACCCACGTGTAATTTATATTAATAAACTAGGTAATGTAGAGTCATAGTAGAGTAGAACAGGTTGTATATAGAATTGGCAGGTGTTAGAAATATCAATGCACTGTCGGATGAAAGTGAGGGCGTTCGCATTGTTAGTGCTGGAGATCTGAATAGAAACCAGCGAAAAGGCTGAGGCGTGCTCAGCGCCTCTATTTTGTAGTCGTCGAGCAAAAACGTGCGACAAATGTAGGTCGCGCACAAGTGCAAGATGCAAGCGGTTTGCTACCGAGATTATCTCTTTGTGCGTTTGAAATGTTCGCAAAATTATACGATGCATAATGGAAAAGCTGTTCTCATTCGCTATTAAATAGATTATGAATGTAATAATAGTTCATAATAGATACGTACAGTCCGTCTTCCTTTAGATTTACTATTAAAATATCTAGCTTGTTATTAATTGATATAAAGTAAAACTCATTTCCATTCGAGCTCAATAAAAATAATATAATTACTATTACTTGGTACTGGTCGGATCTATTCAGTCAAATGTGTTCTCTATGCAATCAAAACTTGGCCTTGTTATCATATTACAGGTACCTATGTGACCGTATCGACTCTAGAACACCTCCAAGTATTCTCTTTGTGCGACGCATTTGTGTTCAAATGCCATTTGTATGTCAGAACTCAGGCGTGTCACGTTTTTGTGGTCGAGAAACAGCGTCAGGTATTTTAGTAGTTCACAGTAAGTCCATGCTAAAGTTTCATGATAATTTACTGTGTTACAATCTTTGTGTCGAAAGACTGAACGCCAAAGTTGTAACGGGCACTCTATTTTACAAATAAATGAAACGTAATACCATTTAGGGTAAAAGTGATCTGAATTCGTGATATTTAACACATCCACCCACTACATATTTATTTAAATTACATTATATAACCAGTATTAAATGTAGTATGAATTAATTATAGTCACTCACTAGTCAGCTTTGAACAAATATAAGTAAAGGTGGTAAGAAGCAGTGATGGCTTAGTGGTTGAAATTCGGCCTCTCGATCGAGGTGTCCGAGTGGCCACGTGGTCAGTGCGGTGGACTATGACCTAATCCTTCTCTTTCTGAGCGAGATCTCGTGCCCAGCAGTGGGACGGTAATGGGTCGATGTTGTTTACTGTTGTTATAAGTAACAAATATATAACAATAGTAACAAGTATATTTGGTATGTAATTCATTTGATATTTAGATAAATTGTTAATACTTTTTAGTATCCTACTATACCTACTATAATTCCGTCATAAATAATAATGTTATCGACTGCAGATCGTACCATATTTAGTATTTTTATTATTGGAATGCTGCGTAAGTTTTGCAACACTTTATGTAAGTACCAAAGGAACGAACTTAAGCAACATTCGTGGACGGTGGAGGCAATTTTAAAGTATTGGCATTTAGGTGGATATAGCTTTATTACAGTATTCTGTTAGAGATTGAATGATACAGCTCATAAAATTTCAACACATTAATTCTATAGAAAAACGGTGGTTGTGTAAGCAATATGATTAGATCACGATTAAAAGCGAGCATGATGTCCAAAAAATAAAACTTATTTCCGCTTTACTTTGTTTTTATTTAAACTAGCATTTGCTGTTTTTGTTATTTCTACGTACTTGAAATTACGCATACTTTTAGATGTTTATTTAGTTTATTTAGTAGGTATACATACTTTTATAGTTACACGGGTTTTTGTTAAGTTTGAGCAAGTATGTTGTGATTATTATCACAACATATTTGCTCAAATCTATTTTATTAAATAGAGTTCGTATAAACAAATTTGTCAAGCCTTGCCTTTACCAACCTCTTTAGAATCCATTTGTAGAATAATAGTGCCAAATCTTTGTGGTGATGGTAGAGATGGATCAAATCACGAAGAGTTTTACCTATACCTTCGTAATTTCCGCATCTTACAGCTATCCCTTCCCCATTGATTCAACACAATAAAACCTATTGACTGTGTGATGAGGATTTTTCTACTGGATTTTTCTAAAGTCTATATGTGGAGGAATTGAGAGTTAGCATGAACGGACAATACGCTAGATATTCTCGACCGGTATTATTATTCATTTTTTAAAATTATCTCAATTTTTAAAATTTATTTCTAAGTCTTATACTTGATAAATTATGGAATATATGACTATGGCCACTGTCCTAAACTCATGCTAGATTCCTATAATCATAAGTGTATGAGGTGAAGGCAAACTAAACTTGTAAGACGGTACCCAATGAGGGTGTTATGGAAATTTAGAAGAACTAACCATGGCGCTCACGTACAACATATGTATTTCTGTTCATCTTCGTCTATTGAAAATATTTTCAGACATTAATGTAAATAAGCATTAGTAGTACTCGGAGACTGTAATCAATATACAAATTATTAATAGAGCCTTTCCAGAATAGGTAGCTAGAGCCACATACGTTGAAGTACAATAAATTATTTTTATTATTTCAATCTATTATTTAGATATAAGCTATTTCACGGGATTTTCCAATATGATACAATATTGTACGTACATATTTCATCACAAACTTACGTATAAGTACATAATTAGAATATTAGATGCCTATTGAATCGATGCTATTCAAATATTCCTCCCAGAGTTATTGTGCGAAAATAACGTGACTTGTATAACAAAAGATTAGTTTGTCAGCAGTATAATATACCTTTAAACGACATACGTAATCGTCCTCATTGAATAGGAGGCGAGTTGAACTGAATTGTTCGGCCAAGATCTTGAACAAATAGAACGATTGAATAATAACGATTACAGATATCACGTGAACATGTCTTTGTTAAAAGTACCTACTTTTAGTGTATGAGTACATGTAGCAGTTGTCCACCTCTACATTTTCAAAAAACATTTAACACATTAGATTAATGTTTGGCATCGCTAAGGGGGACAGGAATGCAGATGCAGCTCCTAGAAATGCTCAAACCACTGCTACATAAGTCAACTGAACTCGCTCAAAAAACATGGATCTGCAGTTCGGTAAAAAGTAATCTATAAAAGGACTGTATGAAGCTTCCAAGCCTTTTAAGAGAACCTATTATGCAAATTCTGTGACCATAGAAACATCGAAACATCGCAGTAGCATTCACTTGCATAAAAATCGGAGACGGACATACGAGTAAAGCTGCAAACTGTGGCGAACAGGTGGGACGGGCCCATACAGAAATATTGGATGTCTTTACACATGGCATCGTCACACTTTTGCGCAAAGTAGTATGTCCTATGTCCTACTGATTCGTGTATTTATTAGTAACACTAGTTATATAAGTGAAATTGTTACTAACCCATCTATAAAAACATCCGAAATAAACGATTATTATTATTATAAAGGGATATTTTATGTGTATGTAGACATTTTTAGTTTTATCTAGTTTGAAAGTACCTCAGTGTCCCAAGGAAATTGTCTTTTTATAACCTGTCAATATATAAATTGATTTTAAATAACTTGCCGTATTATTTAGCGCTATAATGAACTAGCTCCCATTCACTCTGTATATCTATGCAGTTAATAATAGATAGATCTACCACTTGTACCACGACAAATGTTGTAAGTAGACAAAGAAACCACATTGATCAATATTCGTGAATAAAAGGTACTTTACTTTATAACTTCACACGACATTTAATACAGATGAAGGCCAGATAGAGCCTATGATAATTTAAAATTAATTACAACTAAATGACAGACGTAAACATGCATTCAACGACTTAAATCTTAAGATTTCAAACTTGTAGTGTCATTTGTTTTGATTAAGACGGTGTTGTCTATTTTTGCAGTACCATGAAGTTGTTTTATAGTGTCAAAAAAGTATCTAAACTTGGTCGTTTGATATTTGTCATTGTTTTTTATTAATTTTGTGTTATTACTTAACATATATTTTTAGAATTATCATAATGAGACTTTTAATTTGGTACCCATGTAGCAAAAAACATTTTCACTTAAAATAATGGTATATCACATCCGCCATAAGTATTTGTTTATTTTTACGTCTTATTTATGAACAATTGGGCTGTCAACAAGTTAAGAGTTTATGAGGTTTACGTTTACTTTTTCTTTTGCATAAATAAGTCCAAACACTGTAGTGAAAACATGGTGAGAGCTTTTATAGCAGCTGTGAATATTAAAACCTGTTAAACCACCACGTGTGGTATAGAAGGAAAGCTACCATACTGAAATAATATCAAACCGCGATTCATACACTTACAATTAAGTGATTTTAATTGATTTAACTACAAAATTGTGTTATTGCAGAAGGGACTTATAGATTAGAAATCGAGTTGCTTTTGATAAATGACAAAATACCTATTTAATTTCAAATATTAAAAAAAAATAAAACTACAGTTACTCTCTACTCTACATTATAAACAAACGATAAAATTTTACTTATTTGCAATATTAAGTAGTTTAGAAATGGACAAAATGGTCAAATGGGAACTTGTTTACTAACAGTTGTTTTTCGTTATTTAGATATTATACGCTTTAGTGCAGCGTAGAGTTATTTACTAAAATTGTGATTCGATACCCATAATCAGCATGAAGTTTTCCTATTACTTCTTTAAATACTGTATAGTTTATTTGAAATACTCAAACCAGCAGATGTTAACATATCGAATAAATAAAAAATCTACGTACGTAGGTAACGTAAGTACATAGATTCCTTGAGATAGATATTTAGACCTCAAGTGCCTAAGACATCGTAGATAAACTTGTTTACTGGCCTCGTTAGACATATGGAAATCCTGAATTTAAGCAAGTACAGCTATTAAAGGAAACTGGCTGTCTTAAAACAGGTTTATTTGGTATTAACTCGCGGCGGATGCGAAGTGATAGTACCTACCTATAATACCTGAGTAGCTAACGTCTCGCGAATGGATTTGTTTTATCAAAACAGATATAAAGACAACATTTGTGTTTGTTCGTATAGCTGAACTTATCGTAGCTTAAAAAGTTCTACCGAGTTTGTAAAGTTATTTTCATATTCGCTTACTTAAGGATAAGTTTACTTAATATGATTTTTATTATTCCTATTATTTAGATTTGGATATTATTTAGATCCTTCCTATTCAGATATTAATAATGTATTAAAGTATTGGAAAAAAATATTGGAAGACTGGTCATTGGCAATAATAATAATAATAATCATTTATTTCAGACAATATAAACAAAGATACCAAAAGTATAATTGAATACAGAGGTCCATATCATATATACCTTACAGACTAACATACATATTAATATATACTTATAACTAAATCACGTATTTGTTGCGACGTGAGACGCGGGTCTGGTGACTGCCGGGGGTCCTCTCCGTCCACGGAATTTCCGGAACACAACTCCCTTCGGCCACAGCTCCTCCTTCAGGAAGGTCGACAATTGTTCGCTTGGGACGCGTACAACAAATGAACTAAAGTTCACTGCGTAACGCGCCTCCAACTTCTATAATTGACCATCTTTACTACCTACTCACTGCCTCTATCCATCTATAATTTGGTTACCGAGAAATAAATTTCACAAATTCTAATATTTTAAGGTGCGTTCTACTTCAAATAGAGAATATGCCGCTGCGATGGTATCGTTCTACACATACTAATAAAATACCAGTTTGTGTGTCGTGATGTCATGACGCATCCTTGTACTGAATTAGTTGCATTCTCACAAAACTTGAGGGTTTTTCACTTTAATAAGTTTTAAACATATTTCAGCAGATATGCAGAAAAATTCCCCATCTTTTATCTGTCTAACCTACCCATGTGACATAATACGCCTACGATTTTATCTACATTGAAAGAGTAGGTATTAAGAATTATAGCTGATAATATATTAAAGGGACAATATCTTTAGGGATTAAGTACTAACTTACATCTATCTATTTTACAAATAAAATATTACATAGGTATATTAGATACCTATACGATACAGCCCAGATTTATAGCTGTAACGCCACATCAATAGTTTTTCATTTTTTTTCTGGTAAAAAACATCTTATATGCGTGAATACTTCCTGTAAACTTTAGAAAACTGGTTTTAGCATTCGTGCCCTGCAAATAAGCTTATAAGGTCAGAATGCGGTAGTTGTTTAAATAATCTTCACGAAATATATCTCCATATTCTAACCACAATTGAAACCAATATATTTGCCGCAAATCGGCAATGGGTTTGTATCTGCGTAGCTCTTTACATTTAAAGGTCTAAGTATTGGACACGTACAAATAATAAGTATTGAAGAAATCTTTAGGAACCTTGTATGAAACCTTGGTCTTTTTTGTATTGGTTTTTGAATATGGGTTGCAATGCAATGCCATACAACCAAAACAACATACGATCGCCTACGCAACAAACACACAATACAATCATGCGCTACATTGTTCGATGTCTTTGAATGATATATACCAATTTATGTACTTGGGAAATTAATATACCTACGTCCAAAACCAAAATATTGTATTAAATGCTACTTTTGCGGATGCCGGCTGAATTGTACCTACTTGCAAATATCCTCCTAATCACCTAAGTATCACTACTGACATATTTACAAACCTGATTTCACTACCCTCCATGAAAATCTTTAATATCTCCATTTAAAACATTTATTCTTTCTGAAGCTGATTACGGCTGAGTTGCCACTTATATATTAGTCAGCCGGCATCCGCACTCTTCCACTGAAACACAAGAACTGCTTCACCCCAGAAGTGTGACGGTGCTCGCTCCCGGCCGAATCATACTCTACCGCTCTTGAATTTGAAATACTCTATAACCAAAATAGGTACCTAAACCTAAGTCTACGTAGAGCTCTAGCTTATTTTATCCGATCATTTGTTAAAATTAAAATTATTTTTGTCCGCAGCTAGGGTACGGTTGGTCGCGCAGCGGTCAGCGGCGATGTCGCGCGCACCGGCCGCCCGAGTCCACGATGTCCGTGAGCAGCGACATCCGGTTCACGCGGCGCAAGCTGAGCCGCTCGTGCCGCGGCTGCTGCGCCGCGCTGGCTGCGCTGCTGGTGCTGCTGCTGCTCGCCGCGCTCGCTGTCTACCTCGGCCGTTGGTACCGCTCTATACCTATAAGGCTATCTTATGATGAGGTGTAGGCTTTAGGCTCATATGCTTTTTCTTTATAGAATTTTGGGTTCACGAAAACCATCGGTTTTTAGTCGTTTATAGGCTTAATCAAATCTTACAGTAAATTAGCGATGTCTTTATACTGAGGTGTAGGGTTTAGGCTCATATGCTTTTTCTTTATAGAATTTTGGGTTCACGAAAACCATCGGTTTTTAGTCGTTTATAGGCTTAAACAAATACCTACACTTAAAAAATTGTAATGTTACGATGTTATGTCAAATATTTTGGGTTTTCTAGTAATTTAGTCTGAATAGTATATCGCATTACAATTTCGAACTCAGCTAATGCCCAAATACTTAAGTAATAATTATAAAAAAATATAAATATAAAAGGTTAAAGATTTTTCAGCACGGACGGCGAAGGCTGTCGCGCGAAGGTGCTTAATTAAATTTCCGTAAATGAAGTTGCGAGCAGAACGTAATGCAAACATTTTGAAAATATAAACAGGCCCAGAGCTAAACACAGAGTCAGTTATACGAGTAGCTTACCTGCCTTATTTAAAAACAAGTCTTAATTTATTGAAATGAAATGCATAAAACGTGCGCTGTATAATGCGTTTAGATGTATTCAAATTAGAATAGGTGCCTTATTTGTGCATTAATGACACTTACGTGTAAATACGCGAATAATACGCCAATTACGCTAAAGTAAATTGGTCAGTTTCTTTTGTTTTAACCAATAGATATTGTTAAATCGGAGTCTCCAACAATAAAAACACAATCATCTACCCACTCAACATAGTTAACAGAACGATTTATACGCTAAGTAGAAGAAGGATTACACCAGAACATTTTACAACCTAAGCGTAAGTAAGTAATTAATGATGACAATAAGTTTTTTTGAAGTAAATGCATCAACGTTTAGTACAGTATACCTTTTTTTTTTTTATGTTTACGAGGGGGAAACCTTCAAATGGTACCCAATGCCGTGGGAGCGGCACGGAGTTATGTGGGATTCTTACCGCACTAAAACCCCCCCGGTGGCCGTCCTCGGCGCTGCGTAGAGGACTCCGGGATCTCCAAAGGAACGCAACCGGAGTCCTCTTAGCGCGTTGCCCCATCGGGCTTTGCCCAGGTGAGCTTGATGCTCGCCACACCGTCTGGTGGGCACGACGGTATGCGACCACACATACCGCCGTCCTTCCCGGGGTCACTAGCCGGGCGGTTCGAGCTCCCACTCTTGCCGCCCGCAACCCCGGAAGCCCCTTTTAGTCGCCTCTTACGACAGGCAGGGGATACCGTAGCCCTATTCTGGTCCCGGAACTACAGGGACAAATAGTACAGTATACCTACCTACCTATAAGTAAGCAATTAAAATAATAAATAATTAGCTTCCTTTGTGGGTTTCAGTGGAAATATAAAATATACGACCTAATTTTAGAAGATTGTGCGTAGGCATTAGAGATTAATTACCTATCGCTTGTTTTAACTATGAATCATAGTGAAAAAACGGACACGCCTGAGAGTCTACCAATCCGCACTTGACCGGCATAATGCACTATGGCCTAAACGTTTAAACCGCTCTCTCGGAGAGATCCGTATTAATGACTTGATGACATGTCAGATTTCGTGAACACCGAATTTACACTTGTAATCGTATACTTTTCTCTGTAAACCTTTCTATTTTGCGTTCAAGCACCTGTCAACATCCATCTTTTTGATAGAAAAAAGAGCAAGTAGATACCTACTTACTTACACTTAAAACTATATCACATACTTATAAGTATATTATTAATAAATATATACATAAATTAAATTTATAAGAGAATATAATCGCTTTGGAATAAAATAACTAATAAAAGTTTAATTACCAATAGGAAATTGCACTATTATCTACAGTTATTTGCAATTAACATTACAAAAGTAATATGTAGCAATTATTTATTACACTCAATGCAATTTTCACAGTGAACGTGAAATTATACGCCTAGATGAATTTAATATTTTAAAATTTCGATTACTTATATAAAAACGAATATAAATTACATTACATTATTATATTATTATCGATAATCGATTCGGTAATCTCTGTTGCAATTTGAGTATCACTAAATCAATCCGTTTCTTAAATAGGAAAAATATATTTAATGCAATGAATATAATGACCAGTGTGTCTCAGTTTATATGACTTCAGAGCAAGATTGTCATTCAGTGCCCTTTTATCGTTGTCCGAAGACACGTTCGTTCACGTAAATTTTATTTCCTTTTTTCCCTCCGATGTTTTACAGAGACAGATTATATTCTAAGAATATATTTATTCTCATTTTTTAATTTCCTCACCTTTGGAAAAATTGTTAGGCTGTTTGGCATCCCGTGTGGGTTTTTAGACGACACTTGCCTCATGACGTCTAGAGCAACCATTTCCACTCACTCTACCCCAAGGCTGAACCTGATAATAATAAAAGACGGCATTTTATATTTTCCCCAAACGTTTAATGTCGTCGAACAACTTTATGATTCACTGAGATTCTACTTTTCTTATGTTTAAGAGTTAGCAGCATGAATTTGATGTGATCGTGTGGATAATTCGTGATAAGTATACAGAATTTGATTAATTATCTCAAGAAGATTACTTACCTAATTATGTTCATCCACTTTTTGCTAGACACGGGTCGTGACAAAATAATATTTTTTAAACAATATTATTGTGCACCATATCTGCAGATACAGGGCCTTACTAATCATAGTTTCTGACGCGTTGATGTCTTTTATAATTACAGAGCGTAGCGAAAAAAATCACATTAAAATTGCAGCTCTTTAATAAAGTAATTATATAGGCAGATCAAATCAAAATGCATGACCCTGGTTGCTCATATCTCGCAGTGGACAGAATTGATTTAAACTTATGTTGAACTGATTTGTGTAGCAAATTTCCTATTAAAATAAAACTTGAAGACTGGTATAATCGTTCTTATTATTTCTTAAATGAGTATGATCATTATTTTAATTTAATTAAATAGCGTCTAAAGTTCCAAAAATTAAAAAAATCAGGATATCATAACCATCGATTCCATGGGATGTCATGTTTTTTAGATATATTTTTTCTTAAAGTTAAATTAAATTATGTAAGTAAAATAAGTTATTAGCCAGCTAAGCACAGGTATTTTATTCTGCTAAATTCGTAATTGGCAATAAATGTTACATGGTTAAGTTCATTCATTAGTAAGCATTAGGTTAATTGTCTAAATTTCTCACAAACTTACAATCACTAAAGTACAATAGCTATAGCGTGTTGTTTTTTTTTCGTTAAGAAGTGATTGAAAACCTTTGTATATAAACATGATATCAGCATTTCCGTAGAGGCTGAGCGTAGGGTTTTCAATCTGAGATCGATTAATCGAAGAATCGATCTTATGGGCCCAAGAAATCGATTATTTTACTCGATCTCCAGTGATGGATCGATTCAGTGAATCGATCATTCATCCTAGAAAATCGAAAGTCGATCTTGTTCGAAGTTGGTTGAATGTGTTATAGGCATTTTGCTTTCGGATACATACACTGCTTCTTTGGTCCTGATGACTTATTTCCACAATCCTCGCCCCTTTCAGCTGAAAACATCGAAGATCGATTTTTTGGAGAATCTTTGGGCTTCGTTTTTTTAGTGAATTTTTTACACTTCGATTAGAATCGATTCAAGAATCGATCTTTTTCGGAAAGAATCGCCATCCCTAGCCGAGCGCCGGGTATGCGGGTTCGAGCCCGTCACCGCGAAAGGCCAACATCCCGCGGCCTTGCGTTCTCGCGACAAGTGCGTGCCGCCGATCCGATCGCTGGATACTTCATCAATAATATCGTCCACTCTACTTATTAAAAACAATCCATAATTTATACGAGGACCTTCAATTAACTATTTCTAGTATTTACCTATTTTAGAAACTTGCAGTTTGTCAGCTTGTTTTAAATAAAATGCCTCTTATAAGTTGTAAAAAGCAACTGTAAATTAGCATATACCTATTACATTTTTTAGTAATGAAAAGTTGGGACAGGACCAAATATTAAACATTTCAAACTTATTTACTTATAACATTTACCTATCATTTACATCGTTATCAGCACAGTAGACGAAAATAAGTTCTTATCATACAGTTATAAATAGGTAATACTGAAAAGCTTTCTAGTAATAAATAATATTTATAGTGTTTAATTACCTTTAATGCCACCTAAAACAATTTTGAGCTAACATTACCCTGCCATATTTTAATATTTCTACATATTTACAGATATGTACATATTCGGCGATCCTCTAAACCGACAAACCTTCCGAGGGTCATTCGTGGTGTCGTCATGGGAGCCGCGCGCCGACCTCGACGTCACCGGGAACAGCACGAGGGAAAGTGAGATGCAGCAAGCTCTAGCCGATGTGTACAAGAACTCCGAGCTAAGATCCTGCTTCGTGGGAGCTGAGCTACTCGCATTAGACAAGTATGTTGATAACTAACCTACATATAAGTAATATACACAAGTATTTGTAACTCCAATTCCAGAACAAAAGTTCTATGATTTTCCAGAAAGATGATAGAACCTTAATGTGGAGGTGTCCGTTGCTATTTTCTTAGAAATTATAGCGCACAATGAAACTAATAGCTATATACCGGTAGAGGACACTAAAATACTTAAACAAGAAATGTTACTTAGCACGCTTTGTTTGTTTTTGTTTATTATTGGTTTTGTCTACCTATAAACTAGTTTCATTGTTCGCAACTTTGAAAATAATAAAAAGGGCGGTGAGTGGTTTATGCTAGTGCCAGACAAACATCTTCGAACACCTAATACTTAGTTAATATTGAGACTGCAACTGTATAGAAGCTCTAAAGTAGCAACGACTAGGTACAAGTAAACGGAGATATAGTGAAGAAAATCTGCTGTTAACGTCCCTGTGACACCAATTTTCTACTGTTGCGATATTGTTCGATGCAACTTCAGAGCGAACAAGAACCGTAGCGCTGTCTGCACCAGATTTAAACGTAATGTGGCTGACTTTAATGTGACTTTCGAAGCCATTACAATGATAAATAATGTAATTACAATCATTAAATATGTAGGTGTCAGTTGTATTTAATTACAGTATTTTTATTTCTTTTAGGTGCCAAAGTTGTACCATCTCCTGATGCCAAAGTTTTACAATTACGAATAAGCATTTGAAGTTTCTATATGAACTATGAATAGGTGTAAATAAAAGCGCGTTAAAAAGTAAATAATGCAATAAACCTATATCTAATAACTTAAAACTATAGGTACGTACCTATTTAGTGTTTAAGATACAGGAACTCCTAATCAGGGATACCAGTGTAAAAACAGTTAATACAAGTACACATACACATTTAAACTTTAGTTGATTTCCCACGTTGTCGCATCGGTGTAATGACCGACTTAAAAAGTGGAAAAGCGCTTAACGTAACTATAGGATGCAATTCTTCGTCTAGCTATCAAGTAAATACATTTACTTAATGCAAGTTCCACTAAAAACGCCGTGCGAAAACATTGTCACGTCACATTTCCCAGTAATTGATAGTTTTGACTGTATGTATTGCCGTATCACGCTAATATTTTGTTATTTCCATTAAATTTAACTAGGTATCTTATTAAAAGATCTACATTTAGGGACTTAAAAGATTAGAATTATGATGATTGATGAAATGAAAGATTTAAATGTCGACTACGATCGCATCCTACGAACTTAAAACCATACTTTATATAGATATAGGTACATAATAATAAGCACTAAATTTCCTATAAGTTTAAATATTTCAATCGTCAAAGAACAAAATCATTTTAACTTTCAAATGGTACGTGTGTAATTTGTCAGAGTATATAAACTTAGTTATGCGTATATTGTTATTACACGTGTTAATGGGCACTACGTTTAATTTTATTCTCTAAATATTCCAATTATGCATATTTTATAAATTGTTTCGTCCGAAAAAAGATGCGGTTTTCACACAGATGTTTTATTTTATTTCACTTTTTCACATGTTTTCATTACTGCTCAGCGATTATTCTTGTCTACTTATAGATAAAAATCATTAAGTAAGTGAGCAATGGCCGTGTCATGAATGTAGAGTCACAGGCTAATAAGAGTAGTCCAATGATTTAAACCTACAAATACGAATTTCTAAAAAAAACCTCTAATTCTTAATTATCATGTTTTGTACATAATTATAATTATAGTTGCCGTTTGCAATACGTGTTTCGTACTCAAACTACGTAGAGTCCTTACGTAAATTACGGTTACAATTGCAATGTTTGTGACAACTGTTTGTCACGTAACTTAGTTCTCATAAGAAAACTTCTTAAGCAACTATTAGAAAAGCACTTCTTACCCAGTTCTTTTTCGTAACGATTACTAATGGGCATTAACGTTGTTATGTCCGGAAATATATGTAATAATTATTAAAAGTAAAATCCATCTTAATAAGCCTTAATATTTAGTACTTCCCGGGCTATTAGATACATTTTTAATGGCGAGAACGTACGACTCTTTCAAGTGTTTATTGTACGGAATGACGTAAGAAAGTGACTTAATTCGTGAAAGTAATTAAATATTATGGACTTACATAATAATATCCAATAAAGCAAACATTACATACTTTACTCCGCAATAAGTATCAGTAGGTACGATTGAGAGAAAGTCAGCTTTCTCAAAGTCGCGACTGAGATCGAGCGTGCCACAGGGCAGTAAAACGCAAAAAGTTCAGAATCATTCGCCACAAAATGTTATACCATTATAACGCCGCATAAAATTATATATTCATGGAAACCATGGAAACGGTTCTTGTTTCCATCTACTGTAAAGCATAAAAGTAATTAGCTAGGTACATATTTAGTTTTTACGATTAGAGAATTAGAGATTGAGCGTTTTGGTTCCCACACAACAAGCTCTTATAATTATGAAAAATAATGTCATTTATTCATAAATAATATTTAAGATCAGTGCTGATTATCCTCAGCATCATCCATTAATTAATACCCAGTATTGGAGTATTGATTCAGACAGAAGTGCCCTTTATGTAGATTTTATACAAATTTCCCATGAGTGCGCGACCTCATTTATTTATATACCATGATTACAACGAATAACACTTTAGTCTTGTTAACTTATCGTTTGACGGTGGAATAGTAACATAAAACCACAAGTCCTACAAAAAGTAAAATATTCAGCATCATTAAATTATTTCTTGATGTAGAAAACACTGCTCGCAATAATGTCTTCAAAAATTTCTAAATAATGAACATTTTGCATGCGTATTACTTGTAACGAACGTAACACTTCAGGAGGATCCATAAACGGATATAGAATCGGCCATTTATGTCCTAGAAACCAGAATACCCACATAACCAATACCTTGTTACGCGCCTCTATTTTACCTTTAATAGTCGGGTTAATTTAAATTCAGTTCATAAAAAGAAAGGGCCACAATGAACTTGAATGTGGTTTAACACGCACGGCGTAGAAAGTTCAAAGCTTAGAAATCTCGGCACGCAATAACTTTCCCGTCTCGATATCATACAGCACATTGTATTGCACCTCGGTTAAGGCTTTTTCAAAGAAATACTATCGTTTTAACATATCGTGAGAATAAATAAAATGTTTAAGATAAGTACCATTGTATATACTCGTACTCGTTAGACAAATTTATAAAATGTCTTGTTCTCGACAAGTTTTAATGACTTCTCATGCGGCATTATTCACAAAAAAAGGAATGTGTAACAAGCTGTATAAGTAGACTGTTAAACGAGGGTAAAGTCCGGAAACACTTGCGTATTTTAAAGTAGAGGCCACTTAACCGAAAATACTAATTAAAACTTCAGTCATATTTTCGATTCGCTCGTTCCAAAGCTAAGAGTGCTTCGTATTTATATTATACTTAAATAAATACCAATTTAATTATTGCAGCGTAGACGAGGGTACTCGGGTTCACTTCGAAGTGTCGTTCGAGCCAATTTTTACTGCAGTGAGCACCGGTGAAGTGACCGCGGTTTTGGCAAAAGAACTACGGACCCCTACAGATTCTTTCAAATATATGGAGGTGTTACCCGAAACACTGCATATTGAAGTAAGTATTGAATTTTATAATGCCATGATGTTCCCAAGAAATACTTTACTTGTTAATGAAAACTTTCGTCGTTATTATTTTAGTCCGTTTCATTTAGGTATTAAACTAAAACAGCCCTGTTCAGAAAGGTTTATTAAAGTAAAAAGGAAATAAATAAGTTCTAGGAGTAAAAAAATAATTATGACTTAAAGGCTTACGAAGAAACCAACAAATCATGACCGAATTGATGTAGAGGTCCAATCACATGTACCTATAGGTATAACTGTTTAATTATACTTAGTACAAATTAATTTTAGAGACTGCAATGAGCATTTAATGTTTTTTAAAATTGAATTGTCAGATCCGTTATCATATTTTTTGCTCTACTTACCTACTTTGCAGTACGTGTGTATTTAAATATAACGTTCGTAAAATGCTCATATTGTAGTTAACTTATAAGTTTAAAAACGTAAACTGTTGTTTTAACATGAGCCATTAAATGAACTTTGACATTATAAACATAGAAAATGAATATTTTAATTAAACTGCTACTTATATAAATAAAATTTTATTGTAATGTAAAAGCTACAACTCCCTACAAAAATAGTTACAAGGAATATAAAAAAGCGATGAATATTATTAAAAATATTTTCTTAATTTCAGGAGAATTCAGCAATATCATCACAAGCATTGAAAGAAAGTGACACGACTGTAGCAGATGTGCCGACTACAGAGGCAATATCGCTAGATATTACGGAGGAATTGAGAGAATGCTCGCCTTTGACCTTGCAACTGTGTTCACATTTGCCGTACAACACAACGACCTATCCGAATCTTGTAGGTCACTCTTCCAAGGATACTCTAATGAGAGATCTCGTGGCATTTAGAGAGCTGCTAGACGCAGAATGTTCCCACCTTGCGCAAGTAAGTAGGATATACTGGGTATAACTATGGCGTAAAAAATATCGTGGGTAAACTGTTTCGCTAGATTGAACATTTTTGTGCAAAATGTGTATAAATGGACTATAATTGTGTGCAAAAAGTATAGGTTTATTAAGGACTATGGTAACTAGATACAGGGTAGAATTTTTGTATTCGAATGTAGAGTCCTAGAGTCACTTTTCGGTTTATACATATACTTTTTGGTATAAAGGTGTCTTTTTTATCAATATGATTGGCATAAAGTAGCATCTAAATAAGCTTCAACAGTTTTTAAGATTAGCCCCATCAGACAAACAGTACATTAGGAAACAATTATATTTTCGTATTTTAGCATACGCGTATTACGCGTGTAATACTAGCTGTTTCGTTCCTCATTTACTTATGTACTTATTACTAATTAATTGTATTCTACAACAACAGAGTTTAATATAAACAGGTGTTTTCCAGGATTTCGTGTGTCAGATGCTGCAGCCGCGGTGCGAGGCGGCCCGGCTGGTGTACCCGTGCCGCGCGTACTGCCGCGCCTTCCACGCGGGCTGCGGCGCGCGCCTGCCCGACCGACTGCGGCCGCACTTCGACTGCGCCCGCTTCCCGGATTACTTCGGGCCTGGGTCTTGTGCTCCGGAACCAGGTATAGATGAAAACATTTTCTACACCCACAGCCCCACACTAGAATTATCTTTGTCGTTGGCACCTTGTACACACAAAGACTAATAATACACAAGCATAAAGACCCAGCACAGATATCTAAGTTCATCAATCAGATATCTGGCCGGGGGTCGAATCCGGAAGTTTTTGCTCCCAGACCGGAAAGATGCCCGCTTCACCACGCGGGTCGTTATACTTAAAGCAATTTTTTTGTTGGAGGTCGCAAATATGTGTTAATGGAACATTAGAGGCAAGTTTTTTTTCACACGAATTTGCGTAATTCGTCACAATTGTTGTAAATTCAGAGTGTAAGCACTCACTAAAAATATTTTTATTATTTTATCTTCGAGAGAAATTTCTATTAAAATTGCGATTGAACTAAAAGTGTTATAAATGAAGGTAGAGTGTTGTAATGTACGTTTATAATATCACAGTTACTGCAATTTTACAACAATCTACTAACATATAAGCGAGTATAATTTAATATCTCAGTCAACATAAGTAAGTTTATCTTAGAAATTATAACACTAAATCAGATTTGGTGGAACTCTCGCTTTTAGATGACAGACAAAGCGTGATTATTGCACAAGCTATATTTAGGCATCCTATTAAAGAATTATGAAACCGCGCAAAACGATCTACGTCGTTAGAGCTGTTTGGATAAAATAAATCACATTTTTAAAACTTTACTGTTTCGTTGGTTACAGACTGCCACGGATCCCTTCAGCGCCTAGCTTTATCCCGGCGGTCATGTGACGGTGTTCCGGACTGTGCGGATGCAGCAGACGAGCGGCAGTGTTCCCACTGCGCGGTATCGGCGGGCGGCCCCGCGCTGCGCTGTGCGCTGCAGCCGCACTGCCTGCCGCAGCATCTGCGCTGCGATGGCACTCCCGACTGTCCCGACGGGAGTGACGAGACTGGATGCCGTAAGTTCATACCTACCTATTTTATTCCATGATTAACGTAAATAATTATACCTATTTAAGGCATCGCGTGCAGTTTAGTTTGTAAGTTAGTTAAAGCTAGATGGACTTAGTAGTTGTGTAGAATTATATCTACTTTTTAAAATCGAGAATAAGTGAAAACATAACAATAGGTAAGCAAATTTATGATAGACCTATGCACGTAGATAATACGTGGGTTATACGCAACAACCAAAATGATGTAAAACTTACCGAAACTTTTAAAGGCCATGCAAACTTAGTAGTCATTGCACTAAAGTTGTGTAACGTAGTTATCTATAGTAGTTTTTCTATATATATTGCAAATTATATGTTTATAGTGTGGATAACCCGTTCGCTGTCGTCGTGGAAGCGCGAGAGCAGCGAGAGCACGCTGGGCGCGGTGCGCAGCCGCGGCGGCTACGCGGTGTGGGCGGAGCGCGGGCGGCGCGGCAAGGTGTGCGCCGCGCCCTACGAGCACGACCGCCGCGCGCTCATGAGCGTCGCCTCATCGCTCTGCACTGCGCTCACTTTCAAGTAATAGTTCGATTAATTGCCTAGTTTCCACCAACACCCGTTATTGATAATCAATCTATCCAATGACTTGTACACTAGACTCTACTAAGCAAAAATTGACTTACGATCTTTTTCAGTCAAAAATGAAATAAATAGATTAATAACTAATATCGGTTATTAGCTTCAATTGTGTTAAACTACTCGAATGCTGGCAAAAGTTTTGTTTTTCTGTATTTAGCACGTTATGTATAATATAGAAGTAGCGAACGAGGTTTCAATTCACTTCAATGCAATCAATATGTAGCCCCTACCGTCCCTCTTATTCAACCTCGCAGAATTGAAGCTCTCTATTATGCATTTTTATATTTAACTTAAATAAATTATGTGCCTAAAATAGGAAATAGGTATATCTATTATATGTAAATTTTATTTCGGTCTATCAGGACTGCAGTATCAGCCGAAGCAGTACCAGATGGCGAAGATGATTCGGAAGGAAAAGATCAAGATGAAGAACAGAAAGATGCGCCAGAGTACGTTGAAATAGTGGATCCGCAGGCACCAGAGATATCATTTGTAAAAAGTGACTGCCCGCAGCGGAAAGTTATCAAAGTTGTGTGTGACCAGTTAGGTAAGCATTTCACGATATAATTTACCGTAGTTTTATTAAACGGATAACTCTTTTTTTTAATATGCTTGTGGGTTTAATGTCTATTTTACATCACGCGAGAGAAAGTAGTGTAAGAAAGCAATTCATCGTAATGATAAGTTATTAGCTCCAAAAGTCGTTGCTGAGATCTGCTGAGCATTTATTTCTAATATTAAGAGAGGTTTAATCCATAGCCCACCTTGACGGTTCTCAGGACAATTATCAGATATAGACTTCCTCTCAATGGTTTGCTTCACCGTCAATGCAAGTAATAATTTGTAAATAACTTCGAAACACTAAGCACTTGCATGGGATTACATTCCAGCACTCCTGGTGTGCGTGGTCAAATTTCAAACCACTTGGCCATCGTTATATTCATTTTAAATCAATCGTTTAATGTTACTTTTATATCTATGAATTTCCTAAAAATCATATCGTTGGTTCCAAATACATCCATTACACTAAGTTTTTGCTACTTTTTCTTTAGCATTTGGATTAATCATATTTAATATCCCCACATCCTCCAAATCAGATCATCAGCGTTACTCTACTGTCATAAGAAAATCACGCACTCGACCCAAGTTATTTCTTAAACTCATAATATCTTAGAATGCGGAGTGGCATCCGCTAGAGGCGCTCGCGCCGCTCGCGGCGTGGACGGGCTGTCGCGGTCGGCGCGGCCGGGCGACTGGCCGTGGCACGCGGCGCTGCTGCGCGCGCACGTGCACGCCTGCGACGCCGCGCTCGTGCACCCCTCCTGGCTCATCACCACCGCTTCCTGCTTCCAAGTGAGACTCGCACTTACACTTACACCCTTAGGTGTACATATACTATAGTTATATAGTCCGCGCCAAACTACTAGTCCGCTCTGAATAGAATTGAGTCGCGTCGCTATAGCAAATTGTATGACTACACCTGCTCGCAATAACTTCAGAGCGGAGTAGCAGTTTGGCGCGGACTATACTTTAATGGTAGAGTCCGCGCCAGACTGCTAGTCCGCTCCGAATATAGAAACGAGTCGCGCAATATCAAATTGTAGATATTAGCGGGAGAAAGACAGCGCGGGACCCCCACGGTACCTGTCCGCGGCCCGCTCTCGCCCACGAGCACATAGCTGCGCTAGTGTGCCCGTACGTTACGGAGTATATGCTAACTAAAACTGCGCGCAATAACTTCAGAGCGAACTAGAAGTTTGGCGTAGACTATACAACCCATCATTGTTCCACTACAGCTGCACTACCGCCGTGCCTCTTCTGCCTTATAACACAATGTTAAGTGATGCAGTGTTCTGATTTGAACCAAGTGGAGAGACACCTATACAAGGTGTTCCAACTAACTTCGAAGGAGTAGCAACACATATATGGCCGACCTCACTTGGAACTCTACTAGGGATAATTGCAAATGTACATGGGCAGCAGTTGCTACTTACCACCAGGTAAACTGTATAGTGCATGCTCATTTACTATTTGTATATTATAAAAAAATATGAGGTATAAATGATTACTAAGAGGCGTAATTAGGTTATTGGCAGCTGTAGATACTTCTTCATCAAGAAACATGGAGTGCGCTACCTTGAAGGTTTTAGAGGGGGTTGATTACAGATGTCCATGGGCGGCAGTATCCACGTACCATTAGGTGGAACTGCATGCTCGTCTGCTACTCCTATATTATAAAAAAAAACGGGAATGGACGGAGCAGGTACCTACCATAAAATGTTTCAGCGTGTTTTTACCTAATATCATTACTTAATAATATTATGCATGCAATGACTCTACCAACCTAAGACGAATAAGTAAGGGAAAGGAATTTCTGTACTTGAACATGTATCACAGAACATAAGGAAATGGACATAAGTAAATTGAAAGTGCAAGGGCATGAGTCATATCCTCGCACAACCGACACTGTGGTAAAGATATCTACAAATCATATTTATTTTTTTAATGTTAACAGGGTCAGCCCAAGGCAGAATGGACAGCACGATTAGGCACTGTTCGCATTCAAAGCACCACTCCCTGGCAGCAGGAAAGACGCGTCGTGGGCATGGTCCGATCACCGGTGGAAGGCAGTTTGCTAGCATTAGTCCGCTTGGAAGAACCGCTAGAAATGACAGACTTCGTGCGCCCGGCATGCCTTCCAGATGATACCGTCAAAATTGATAATCGTAGCATTTGCAACACACTTGGTTGGATTCGGAACAGAGATCAGTTGCAACGAGTACACGTGGTTACAACTCCGATGATTTCATGCGAAAATGTTAGCATTGCAACCGTCAATGGTATTTGCGCAGAGCCTTTATACGATCAAGACGATTGTGATGTGAGTAAACATTAATTAGTACAATTCGTTTTTAAAAGACTCGTTAAGTAATTAAAAATGTAGTAGAATTCTGATTTGACTCGAAAGGTAACACCGCCGCACGTATATACAGCGGGAACCAGTTCTTGCGTTTCGATAGTCGTGGCAGACTGATTTAAATGAAGCAATTACTTAAGTCCCCACAAGAAGCAACGCATCTAGGTTCGGAACGAATTCTGGTTACAGATGTCCATGTACGGCAGTACCCTCAGGCTAATTGCATGCTAGTTTCTTTCTTCGACATTAAATAAAAAACTACGCAATAAATCTCATTCATTTCATGTATTCTACAGGAGGAGGAGTATGCGGGCAGTTCTATGATGTGCTTTGACGACACCACAAAGCATTGGTCATTGACAGGCGTGAGCGGCTGGCGTATCGCGTGCTCCAAGATAGGACTGGGCAGGCCTCGGATTTACGATGCTATATCGTCCCATGTCGACTGGATCAGAAGAACTATTTCTAACTCAGCGAGGTGACCACCTATAACTAGTTTATGAAGACTGTCATGTTTATAATAATAGTGTTCAGTACATGTAGGTACACAACCTCACATGTCAGTGGTGAAAAGAAGGCTGGGGTAGGTAACAATGTCTAAGGATGCCACATAAATTACAAATATTATAAAATAAAATTATCGTAATATATTTAAGTTTGTTACATCAACATTCATAGGTACCTGATGATATTTGGTGTCCACACTATTTGATGGTGATCAACTATAAAAAAAAAATTTACAGCTCTATATTTTTTTGAAAAGAAGATACAACTAAGGATTTTTTTATCAAAATATTTAATTAATTTATCGAAATCAAAATTCATTCCTGTATTCTGTGAAGGAAAAAACGATATATTTACTTTGCTTGAATTTATTGAACAACTATTTTTTTTAAATACATTTTTAAATAATGTTAACTATAGTGCACCAGTTACCTTTTATGGGTAATAACTTTAGTAGCACATATTCTAGATCTCAAAAATGACATTTTCCATAACTTCTTCACTTGTTTAATGAAGCTATTCCATTCTTCTTTGTTCACAATGTATCTGTATTGTTAAGTTTAACATATTTTCTATTTTTGTACAATTTGTTATGTTAAACATAGAGTATATTTTGTAACTTTATTTTACCAAATTAATTATTTTAAGAAGCCAAATAGTTTAATACTCTTATAAATTATGATATTTTTAATTAAACTTAATTACAAAAAAATAATATTTTAGTACATAACAATATAAATAAGTACATAATAGTATAAACAAGTACTTAGCCACTAAAGCAAAAATTGTAAGTAAACTTAGTAACAGAAAAAAATGTGTACAATTGTTGCATACATAATTATTAAGTAATTAATATTAAGGGAATAGTATAAATAATAAATACTTATGTTTGTAATTTATTTTGAAATAAATTTGTACAACGTACTTTAACAGTTTGTATACTAATCTGTTTATTTTCTGTAAATATGTATAGCTTAAGAAAATATTTCATTAAATATTGATTTTTTTAAAGTGTTTTCTAATTATTTTAGATCACCTACCCAATTTATTAGTAAATGAATTGTAAGACAATGCTACTCTTGCTGTATTTATCTGTTATAATTGATTTGACAAATTGTTTTCTATACAAAATTATAGAGCAAGATCACAGAGCCCCCAGACCTATGTTATTTTAACAAAGCTGAAATTTTCAGGACTATTAGTACCTACAATGTCTTGTTAAGAGGTATGCATACTTATTAGCCTAAAAGCGGGGCCATTTTTCAGATAGCGTGAAGTACAGGTAGATAAAAACCTTACCTACCTATGATAAAGTAGAAACGCTAATATTTAAATATTTTTTTAAGAATATTATTTAAAATTAAAATTCATTACCGCCAGACACTTCCTGTGGGTCATTACTTCTTCCAGACATTTTGAAAGTAATGGAAAAAAAAATTAGGTAAACTATGTTATAGTAGCAAACCTGTGTAATTTAATTTACCACCATGTGAAACTGAATGACTAACAGTTTAGATGAGCAAAAATATATTGCAAGTGTCTGGAACATCCCAGCAATTTAAGACCAGAAAATAATGAGTGGATTTTAAAAGATTTTAACTGGTTTGATGGAGACCAATTGCCATGTTTTGTGAGCGAGTCACTTGAAAACAAATTAGGTATTTTACTTATCTACCTGTCCTTCACGCTACCTGAGAAATGGCCCTGCTTTCAAGCTAATGGGTATGCATACCTCTTAACAAGACATTGTACTATTAATCCTGAAAATTTCAGCTTTGCTAAAATGATGTAGGTTTGGGGGCTCTGGGATATTGGACTATTAGAATTGTTAGTGCAATAGTGGCATACATCTATAAAGTAAGCCACTATTCCATTCTTTTAATTTCTTTTACCTTATATTCTAGCTCAAAATTATTCTAGAGAATTTATTACTTTAAAAGAACCAGAACAGTTTTACTCTACTATTATAAGTCAGAAATAAGAGTGGCAATTTCTCGAGTCAGACCACAAAGCAAAACACCCAATTTTTTTTATAAAATAAATGTAAGTAGTGGTTAAAATAAAATAAAAAATAAAATCAGTTTTAGTAAAATCTACTTTATTTACATAAATAAAACTAAATTACCTAAGAGTTTTCTTCACCAAAATGACTTCATTTGAGGATTCCTTCTTCTTTTAACTCTTCCCTGATTTGAACTTGAACATTTTCTGGTAAGTTTTCCAGTTCTTTGTTTATGTATTTGTTTAGATCCATCATTGGCTTAAAGTAAAGATGCACTACCTGAGACCCGGTCAGCATGGACAGCGAGGCTGCCGTGCAATATGTAATATATCGTCCCCAACTGACTCCTACCGGCATATTTAATGAGTAGCGCTGTACTTCTCAATTTTCGCTTCCACCAAGTCTTTAGCCTGTCGTCTCTTAAATGTAGTATAAAAATTAATGTCTCCCACCTTCCAATTGATCATAGAATATTCTAAGGCCGCCCCAAGTACGAAGAACATGGGAAGAAACCTATACATTCCAAAAGTTTTCTGTCCAGGCCATTTGTTCATTAACTTGTGAATCCAGCCAATTCTCATTTCACTGCAGTGGTAATTTATTTTCTTAAAATATATTGCATAATAATATAACCTCTAATGATATATCATGCTATTCCTGATTCTTGATCCCAAATTATTTTATTTTCAAAACGTCAAACTCACATTCTTATGTCATCGAAATTGAGAAAAGTGACACATCAGAATCAAGTTGCGTTCAGAGCCTACTTCAATATATTATACTTCTTTTATTTAATTTGATTAGGACAATTTATTTATTATTAGGAAGTTAATAAATGGTACATAATAAATAAATTATTTTCTGATAAAACCTGATATATAATTTAAAAAGCCAATCACAATCACTGTTGAATATGTCGTGTGAAACCCACCTAACACAAATGTCAAATGTTAATTTGCCAATGTCAATGACATCAATAATAAAAATTTAAAACTCAAAAGTAAAAAAAATGAATTAATATTGGTTCTCATTCAAAATTTCGAAAATCTTTACCCATCAGTTTGGAATGTTTTGTAAATAAGCAAAGTTTATATCATTATATTTGCTCGTAGCTCGTAACAATAATAACATATAAGAAATAGCTATTGTTGCTAGTATTAAGTAAGTTTTGTGTTAACACCATTGCTAAAAGTTTATTGAAGTTTATGATTAGAAAAAATAAAAATGAATTAAACACGGTACCACCAATGAATTGTTGGTTACTGTAAAGAAAGATTCATAGTCTATGCAGGGTAAAGAACACAAGAAATCATTTTTTGAAAATGTAGCCCCAACAAAATTAACTGAAGGTCGTCGAGTAAAGCTGCACACAGAAGGCTGGGGACTATTAACAGAATATTATTTGGAGTCGGTAAAAATTGATAAACAAAGTTGTGGGCCAGCATCTTCAACTGCAATCCTTAAAATTGGTGATGGATCGGGACAAACAACCTGTATAGTGAAAGGACATTCCATAGGGTTATTATTTGGATTATCTAAGCAAGAATGGAAGGATATAGAATGTCTGTGTAAAAGTGGACAACAGTTATTTTACAGATACTTCAAACAAGGGCTTAGTAAAAATTTTAGATGCGAACAGAAGTTGTTTTATAATTTCTGCATGAGTAACCAAAAATTTAATGTTCTAGTAGCTACATTTCGCAGATGTGTTAATATGAGAAACAAGGATAAATCTGATGCGTTTCTTCAAATTATGGACCTACAGGAATGTAACATACAACTTTTAGATTTGTATGTAACTCATTTACGGGGTACTTCAGACATGAATCCTAATTAACTGTATTGTATCATCATGATGTATTAGTAATTTAATATGTACAAATGGAATTATGTCTATAAGTTTTAATATATGATTTTAATTTATTGTCACAAATTATTTTTTTTACTTGTCCCCCTTGATATTTAGTTTAAGGTCACAGCCTACTCACCTTGACTTTGTGTAATTAACAGAGTCTGAAGAATATTATTCACATGGGCTAATGCATTCATAGCAAGATTTTTGCATAATGTGCATTTTTTTATTTGCTTACAGGCCATAATAATAATTAAATATGGTGGGTTGTACATTTTAGCCTAAAGTTTTTCAATCAACCATCTGTTTCAAAATTGGAAATATCACACATAATTCTTAGAGTGGCCTTTGATGTTATCAATTTAAAAAAAAAATCAGTAATATAATCTACAATTTCAATTGTTCGATTTTACATCCAAATGCTCCCATATTACCTCAATTAATTTTATAGTTGACGAATTGCGCGGACGTGTCACCATATGACTATTAGTACGTTTCGACGTGATAGACCTACCGCACTGCCACCAGTGGTGCGGCCGCACTCCTCGACCGGGACGGTAGTACCGCCACGCATTACTAGCGTGAAGCATTCATTGCATTTTGCTAGAAAGTGACGGATACCAGTTGACTTACGTCTGAAGCGACCAGCTTAGTCCTCAGGATTAGCATCTGATTTATAAACGGCTTCAGATGGAACCCCAGTTCTATATGGAGTTGATTACAGATGTCACTTACCACAAATTAACTGCAAGCTTGTTTGTTGCTTCAACCTTATATAAAATATAGATGGTGTTAGGTTCGATCCCCGGCCATGACATCTATACAATTAATTTAAATTGTCTATGCAGCCACTACCTACGAGTGTAAAAAGTATCATTGTAGCGCAAGTAATGCAAAAAGTAGTATTTGTTGTAGGTAATATTTGTAACTTTTGCACTAAAGACTGGTAAACAATGACTGCTTTTGTATGTTTCTCCCTCACATTATAGGGAACTGCCTAGAAGAATTTTTGATAAGATTTTTTTATTGAAACAAGTTACATAACATAGGTAGGTACCCGTATATATTCTGCCCGTAAATTTACGAATTTACGGGTAGAATATAATAATCATCCAAGCATCGTCAATATAGGAACGATTTTATTCAACTAAGGACAAGTAGCAGATCGCTTTCAATCTCAACATTCTAGTTTCCATAACCATACGGTGCTTTTCGCAAACCGTTAGCCAAGTTAGGTAGGTATATTACACCTAGCCGATGTCTAAGCCACTCTCAACTACGATTTAAGCAGATGTTAGAAAAAAATTGCCCTCATATTGTAGTGTTTTTAATTATTTTATATAAGTGATCAAAACCACATGTACTTAATTGTATAAGCATGTTTTTAACTTAACATAAACCATTAGATTAATTCTTGAAAATTCCTGGAACAAGTTACTCATATTTTTTGCCTTCTAGGAATATTACAATCTGTACAGTGGCACTTGAGAACAAATAAATTTGATAACACATGCTTCCCATCCGGTTTATTTGCAACTTTCAATGCGTAGGACGCGACCTGCGTCTGGGTGGTAGCTTAAGACGTATCGTGGGCGTTGACATCGAATGAGTACCTACGATATTTATTTTTTGCCAACGGAAGGCATTAAATAAATATATTCATTTAGTTTAAGAGTTAAGGTTGCGGACTGCGGTGTGACGGCTGCGAGCGTCATAGTCATACTTGTTGGTTCAGTTCAGTAGGCTCTAACCCGGCGCGGAGACTGAACGTAAGCGCGTGATATTAGTGTGTGAGCCATAAATCCGAGTGTAGCTGCAGCGATCGAATACAAAACGACACAGTCATGGAAGTGGCGGGTCAGTGGCGGCGGGAGTGGGCCGGGACTGCCGAATATGGAAAGGTGAGGTCACCGACACTACCCTTAAAACTGAGCTTACAATATGCCAAATTAAATAGAGCTTAACGCCTGAATACAGTTCTTACATGGATATGTTGTTGATTCGTCCAGTGTCCAAATAACCAAGTATATTAATATAATATAAATTAAATAATAAACGTTAAGTTATTATTTGGAAATACTCTTTAAAATCGGCGTTATAAATAATAGTTCTAAAATTGTAACCTTCTATATTAGTCAACAATAATGTAGAGTTGCAAAAACTTGGTATAAAGAAGCAGTCACTGCCAAATATAAAAATACATGGCATTTCCTTATATAGTGTAAAATTCAGCGACACGATCGTCTGAGATGTAGAGTTTTCGCTGATATGCAAAAAATAAATCTTGCCTCAGAGCTTTAGAGTCCAATCCCGCGTGCAGCCTCCAGCCAAACCTGTCTGGTCCAGTTCATCGTGCTTTAATTTTAAAAGTTAAATGGACAACACACGAGTGATATGCTAAAGCAAAAACTGCACACAAATATTAAAACCGGATTATATTCGTAGTTCTAGCTTTAATTCAAGTTTAGAGTATCTACCTACTACCTACACATCATACATATTACAAACATTATTAATATACATTATAAACAAAGACTTCTGAATTATTAAGACTCATTGTTAGTAGGTAGGTAACTGTTTCACTGCAGAGCCTTAACAGTACTCTTAAATTAATAGCACGTAGTGTGTAGTTACACCAATGTATTAATAAACAATAGCAGTATGTGCAGACATCAGTGTGGGACTGATTCAATAAACCGGTGAAAGTGATGTTACTCGTGAGAAAGGTCTTGTTTCCTGATCATTAGAAAATCTTGATCGGATTTTGATATTAGTCCCATCGTCGCTTTTTAATGATTTTTAAATCTCTGTTGTAGGAGGTAAGGGCCGAAAGTAAATCTCAACAAAAGTTGTTGGCAAAACAATGATGGCCATGGCCAAGATTTCTTCTTTGTATTAAGTTTTACAATTTAACTTATGATGATACGATAAACACAAGTACAAGGAGATCTTTGAAAAGCGGAAAACCAAAATGTAGGTATCACTGGACCCCTAATTTCGGCTCGATAAGCGGTGTTCAGCGCTACTGTGTTCCAACTTAACTCTATTTCGGGTTGTTTACAGATGTTCATGGACAGTGTGCTTGCTTACCATCAGGCGGACTGCATTCTATTTTGATATTTAAAAATATGTTTATAAATCGAATATTTAGATGGGATAATACATTTTGGATTCAGGTAAAATTTAAGATAAATTATCTTTTATAGGGAATTATACTTTCATGCTGCACGATTTAAAGGTACTTAAAATAAACAAACGTTTACATCACGTACGTTTATTTACATTTACACGCTTAAAGCTTCGTCGCCTCATTAGTAAGTATAAAGTATCATTAAGTACAATTATCTGCAATTTAGATTAAAACAATTCAAGTATGCATTCAACAAGGAAGAAGCGATACAAGATTTACATGCAAATTTAGTTTCAAATCTGTTAAATGAATGTGTGAAGACGGTTAATATAAACAAATATGTACAGTATTTGTAGTAAATTGTATAAGTATATTTTATTTTTATATTATACATTTTAATTTACTTATTTTGTGTCGTTACCTCTGTGCGCGTTGATGTCTTTTCTATCCAACTCCTTGTAAAGTTTTTTTGGAAATGGGGATCATACTTCTCAATATTATTATTAGGTATTACTAAGTATTAGTATTATGAAAATTATAACAATAAAATAGGAAGTGAGTAAAATAAATTACTAACGTAAACGTACCTACCTAAAATAAATGTTTCTAATCA
This sequence comes from Epargyreus clarus clarus, assembly GCA_014595695.2. NCBI lineage: Eukaryota > Metazoa > Arthropoda > Insecta > Lepidoptera > Hesperiidae > Epargyreus > Epargyreus clarus. The sequence continues at coordinate 626,809 of JACTTY020000027.1, forward strand.
AGTACATATATTAAATTTATTTGAGATAGATATCAATTACATATTGTATAAGGTAGATGGGCATTAATGAGCATTATCATTTTTATATTGTGCTGCCGCTAATATTAAGTAGGTACCAACTTATACTAACTAATTATCATCAATAACTAATGTCATTACATAAGTAAGTAATGGTAACTTTAATGTAGGTTAAAATTTGCACGTAGCCTGAATGCCTTATAACATTTGAATATGAAATTTGTATAAGTGGGGAGTTTGTTTGTACAAGTTGGTCATTTCCATTCCGGAAATCCTGCGCCAAAGGCCGCTCCGAGGCTGTGATCACGTACCTAGTAAATACTTATTTTACATTTTGAATAATACGTATTTTGATAAAATAATATATTTTTGCCCATATATAGGTATTTTTCCGATAGTGAAACCTTCGAAGTCTATGACAATACATTACCGTGCTATACATATTAGCTAGAGAGTATCTATATACTCTCGAGCTGTACAGAATAAGCAATACATACAGAAAATGAAACGTAGAGTTTGCTTAAGTTACGTTATAGTAACTTAAGCAATGTTTTTACAAATACTTATATATTCTTAAGCTTTTTGGGCTTCATACCGCCATATCTACTTTTGCCTTAGTCTTCAAGGATATACTAAATGAATATGATACTTACTTACTTAGGTACTTACTCCGGTGGCTCGTCAACCCGAGGTGAGTCTTGGCCTCCGATACGAGAAGTCGCCATTTCTCCCGATCCTGTGCAATTTCTTGCCAGTTGTGTTGTCCTAGCTCCCTGAGGTCCCTGGCTGCTTCATTTTTCCAGCGGTATGGATCCTCCAGAGGTATGATAGAAATGAATATGATAGGTTCCACTTTAATTTTCAAGGGAAGCACATAATCCCTTACGTATGTTGTTTGTTCTACTCGATGTTGGATATTTTTTCATGACACTATGAGTGTTAGTGACCGCTTGATATGCACTACTACTAGTTTAGGTGCTCCATCTAATACGTTCCCATATTTGCAAATATTAAGTACCTAGGTATAATTCTTTAAAAATACAGAAATTGAATTCGAAAATGTGTCAGTCTGCCAAACATTTGTACAGTTATCACTGTCAATTTAAATTTAATTTAATTTTTGAAGGTGGTAGAACCCTTTGTGGTTTGACTCCGGCGGCACCACCGCCACACCTATTTCTGCCCAATAACAGCAGTGTTAGGCGCTGCTGTGTTCCGTTTTGAAGGGTGTGGTAAGGGAGACATACTTTTCCGAGGCGTCCCAGCTTAGTCCTCAGGGGTAACGGCGCATCTGTGGCTGACCTCAGGTAGGAAGATCTAATCCTATCTGGGGTCGATTACAGATGTCCATGGGCGGCAGTAGCCACTTACCATCAGGTGGACTGCATGCTCGTCTGCTACTTCTTTATTATAAAAAAAATGAAATATGATTACACTCGTAACTATTGAAAACACTTACAGTTTCAGCGGTACCTATACTGCTCTTCTATCTGGAGTTATCGACCCGAAAACAATGATACATTGAAGACCGTTACCTGTTGTAAACCGTATGAATGAAATGATGTGGCTATCTAGATGTACCAGAATTAATGTTGAAACAAATTGTGTAGGAGGATACCACTTAGGTGATCTAATGATTTCACATATTTTTAGGAAATACAGAGCCATTACTTGCCGTATTTTAAGATAGTTCGCCGAATGATTTATCCTCATTCGATGATTATTTTCCAATGAATCACGTAACGGGTTTCCATTAAAATATCGATGATATTCACGTATTAAGCTATAAAAAGTAGCATCGTCACCGAAGCTCGATTGATTTGAATATTGTGATCTACAATCTAATTACTTATTAGAAAAATGCATTTTTATATAATTGGAATATAGGGACAAGGATTTGACGATAAATTAAAATTAAATCATTTACATTAATATTACACATACCTACCTACTTATATATTTTTTTTATAATATAAGAGTAGCAGACGAGCATGCAGTCCACCTGATGGTAAGTGGCTACTGCCGCCCATGCACATCTGTAATCAACCCCAGGTAGGATTAGATATTCCTACCTGAGGTCGGCCACAGATGCGCCGCTACCCCTGAAGACTAAGCTGTAACGCCTCGGAAAAGTCTGTCTCCCTTACCACACCCTTCAAACCGGAACACAGCAGCGCCTAGCACTGCTGTTATTAGGTAGAAATAGGTGTGGCGGTGGTGCCGCCGGAGTCGAACCACAAAGGGTTCTACCATCTTCAAATATAAGTAAAATATAATTTTCTACAAAGTTTGCTTTTAATTATCACGTCACTCTATAAGTTTAAGTAAGTATATTGAATGATTCAGAAGACGCGGTCGGAGATCCCCGCACAATATTCTAGTGATTTTAAAATATCATGAGCATGATTAAATTATGACGTTTATTAACGCGCGCAAGTGTCGACGACCGGGCAACGTTATTCAGATCTTGTTCCAAACTTAAAATGTGTAACAGATGAGAAATATGAGCACAGTTGAGGAATATTTATATATAGAAGCAATCAAAGACAAACTTGATTAATAACCTACCTACTCGTAGGTATCTGCTAACGAGTGGGTAGCGGCCTTAAGTCTGGCAGTGTACGCTTGTGCAGGTGACGTCATATTGTTTCAATCTTTGAAATTCACTACCTTGATCCGTACCAGCAAGAGCTTAGAAGTAAGAGGTAGTTTAATCTATTTAAAATATAACTGAACTGCGTATCTACCTATATAGTTACTAATAATACATAAGTACCTAAGAGTGCTAAAGTAATTTGAATGTAGTATCATTTGCATTTGGGTTTAAATTGCAAAAATATGAATGTTAATAGCAAAGTACTATTAATTAACAGTTATTCAACTTGTAGTATGTCATTACCTACAGCTTAACGACCATAGCAGACAAATCACTTCAGCACATGGCTTCTAAAATCGAATGATCTACTTAATTTACCAGATGGCTTACTATGTACTTTTTTAAATTCTATCCATTGCGTTAATGCACAGTATTTGAAGAATAAGTCGGTACAACTGGTATATTGACTCGAATGTGCTCTTTTAAAAAATGTTACTTATTGTTATTAATATTAATCGCTTCAAACTTTTATATAGGTATTTATGAGTAGGTATCATTCTATTTTCTACGTATCATTTATAATGAAAGTAAAGTACCTACCTACGTAAATTCGTTGGAAAAATTGCAATTAACAGCCAACCACAATTTCATTTCGCCCCCGCACTAACAATCACGTCATCCTTAACAATAAATATCTACTTATCTATGTTACGTGTTTATTTCCAATCAAGGCCGCCGCGAGAATGCTTCTGCTACCTTTTTAAGCTCTATAAAACTATCAACTCTTTACTATTACTTGAACAAATATGTTATAATTTTCTTAAACACTTTTGCATTGAAGTGTACATAGTTCATACCTTTGTCATGACTATGTACTTATCGCGAAATTGGTCAGTCAACATTGAAAACCGAAGGTCCTTCGGCAGATTAAATTTTCACGAATGTTTTGTATTTCTTTACCAAAACCTTATTAAATGGAAACACCTACCTAAGTAGGTATTATAGGAATAAATATCTATAATAATAACGAAGGCGATATTAAATCTTCCTAGATTTAATGTCTCCTTCTACTCGTATATTATTATAGATAGGGAAATGGAAATACCCCTTAGCTTATACGACTGCTGTCGATCATGTTTTAATAAGGAAATACGTAAGTGCTGCCTAAGTATTAAGCATTAAAATGAAACCGGACAGCATTGTCCAATAACTTCGTGTTGTACTATACTTACATACACTTCACTTAAGATTTCATTATCAAGATCTTACTACGCTTAATATTTGAGCGTATAAAACACGGAACAAGTTAAACGCTGCATACTACGGACCTGACTTTTGCCAGACATTACCGAACAGTTATAAATGTTATAACAACACTTTGAGGTCATCATAAGTTTGGTCATGAATATTTCATGCGCGATTTTGTTTGAAAGTAGACTCGCCTAGATACCTACCTATTCGCCGGTAAAAGCTGTATTGTCCGTGTGCGTTGTAATGTAGTAACTAGTGACCCACCAAAACTGGTTTTTCAGCCGAAACTGAACGTTCAGTTTCTGAACTAGTTTTGTTCGAAATCAGATGTTTTTTAGACTTATGAGAATTTACACATAAAAGCATTTGGACGAGTTGCTTCTTTTAATATTTATATTTCTTTGATTCAATAAGGGCCATATTATACGCAGCCAGTCGGCGTAAGGTTCAGTAGATAAAAACACCGGCTAGTGAAACATCGGAGTATAACCGAATGTTTACGATTTACGAAATACTTACGAAAGTATGTTTCGGCTGGGTCAAAAGGTTTGGCCGATTTGTGGCTGAAACCGAAACTTTGACCGAAACCGCTTTTTTGGCTCAAACTTCGATCGGTCACTATTTACCTTGTAATAAAAAATCCCGCGTAGCAAAACATATCAGGAAAACGTGAAGAAACCTATTTATATGAGAGTTCTCGAAAGTATGCGTGGGTCAAACTTTGGTAAAACATTCGGGAAATATAGAAACCTTGTTATTCAACTTATGAGTGATTAATATTTGTAAAATATTGCGCGACAAATACGAGCATTACGGACTATGGTGCAATAAAAGCACAATCTCTGAACATCCTAACGTCCGTATAGGTACCGTAATGTGTCTGTATAGTCGTCGCTTGCTTTCGCAAATATTATGTTACGCTGTAACATATGCATGCAAAGCGAGTAGGTATATGCTTAGATAACAAAAAACTGGGGCAAGCGCGGTAACTGTCGAACCGTGAATAATACGACTCACATAGTTTAGGCTAGGTGTGGGTAATCATGGTAATGCCTGTAAAGATATTAACATAATGTCTTTATCAAATAGTAAATATGAGTTGGCAGGCCTCCAAGGCTTTACAGACCAGTTAAGTGAATGTCACGAGACTTGATTTGTTCTAAATAGCAATACAACAAATAATTTCTAGAGCTCGTTTAGTTTGTAAAAACTAGTCTAAATGTCTAAATATTCCTTTCACCCATTGCTAAACCCTTAGTCAAATCAAGGTATTGTGTGATAAGTGACCTTAGCGTTATCTCTTTGTAACATTGACCGTATGGTCTTTCTAAAAGTAAAAACTAATATTTGTTTAAATCCTTCCAATAAAACTGATCAGTAGCGTAATGTTCAAAATCATAGATTAGTACAAAATGTGGTTCGTTTTGGTGATTTTTGATAACTAGTCTCCACAGTAATTGAAATTGAAACATAATTATAAATATCCTATATTTTCAATAATTTTACTGGTTAATTTCAACGGTTATTTTTAAAACGTATTTAACAGGCTATTTTTAGGGGAAAACCTAGAAAAAAGGGTTACTTTTTGTCTGCCTATTTATATATTAATCATAGAGTAGATAAAGGATGAAAGAAAAATAGTTAAATGAGTAAATGTTATGATTAGAATAAGAGAAATATTTAAACCAGTAGATGTTATGAACACATAATTTATTGCACAGGTGACGGAGGCCGGCGTGACGCGGCAGGTCGCGCGCGCCATGGAGGTGCTGCACGCGAGCGCTCCGGGCGCCCGCGTGCGCGTCATGCGGGCCGCTTACCACTCAACGGCTGGACCTGGCGCGCCGGCTTCTTCATACTTACTCCATTCTTCACGAAGGGTAACTAGATTCACTTGTCGTCAACTTATTATTATCTCACTGCTAGGAATAAGGTCTCCCTCTATGAGGTGTTAAGACCACCTCACTGGCTCAAGAGCGGATTGGTAGATTTAATACACTTTTGATGTATTTTTATTTAAATAACTGTAAGGCGTATTTGATAACATACAACTTATAATAATTTCTAAAACACACATAGCTTTGTAATAAAAGAGGTGCATGACTGAGTGCAGAATTTCAAACCATTCGACTATCGCTGCCTTTGATAACTTCTTAACTAAATTGTTCGAACCAAGTTATTTTGCTAACTTTTGAATATCATCTATTTTCAGGTCATTTCATCTGGGTACAATTTTATAGAGCCGGACATATCGCCCTCTAAGCCGCTAGAAATATCGTCCACCCCTCTCGAATCTTCGCCTGACATTGAAGTTGAAAGAGGAAATTACAAGGTTACAGAACCTGACGATTTTGAAATATCTGAGCCATCAAAATGGAGAGCTTCAACAAGTAAAAGCTCAATACGTATGCCTAGTGAGGAATCTTCTTCTACAGATAATGCAAGTATCATAGATTTAGACTACAATAATAAAAATACAATCAGGAAAAGCACTGAAAGGTTCATACCACAGAATATTTACAAAAGAACATCACCTATTTCTTCATTGTTAGATGCACCCGTAACTTTAAGTACTCTAAAATATAAATCTCTCTTAAATGGAAGCGATAGTTGGAATAATAGAAGAAAGAGTTACAGTTTTGAGGAAACTCCAGAACTCGATGAATCAAATTTGCGTGGGACAGATGCTTTGACAATGGAATCGTCAACTGATAGCGGTATATGTAAGTCCACTGAAATTGTCCATGATAACTTTAATTCTGAAAGTTCCAGATATGTCGAAAGAAAAATGAAAATGGACGATATCCACGAAGAAACGTTTAAGGACTGGCTTTCGAAAAATAGACAGAAACCTTACTTAAATCAAGTTAAAAGTAATAAGGAACACATTATTAATGTGGAACGAATCGATGAAGATGGCATTACATTGCAATCTACAGGAAAAGTGTCTATAACATTACCAACGACAAGAACAGATGATAGTTCGGAAATCAAGAAGACTTGTGTTACTGAGGAAGGTGATCGAAGAACAAAAAAAGTTGAATTTTGCAAAACTGAACTTCATTTTGCCGCGGAATCGGGGAAAGTAAATATAATAGCCACTGACGAAAAACCACCACCTTCAAATGATTTTAGGAAAAAGAGAAGCGTATTTGTTCCCATGACTGATAATTATAATAAATCTATTACATTGTTTGGTGAGAAAACCAATGTTTTTCAAGTCAACAAAAAGGAAAGTTCTAGTCTTACAAGTGAGATTAACATTATCGATGAGAATACAGCAGCTACAAAAAGTATTCTCAAAAATAAAATCCCGAAACCCAAACCATATCTACTTGGAGAGAACATGGTTATTGGGGATTCGATTGCTCTTACTATTAGGGATGATTTAAATAATAACTTTACAAAACCCTCTGGTGTATCTCTGATAAATAGGCAATTACAAGAAGAGCGTAGATTTAGTAATGATTCACGATCAAGTATGGAAAATGATCCAAATTGGACCTCCTTTGAAAAATCTACGAATAGGACAAGGAAAATAAGTAAGTAACATAATAATTTCTAAAGTACATTCAACTATTTCATTTATTGCTTATATGTAATATGCTAAAATAATACAAAAACTCCATCTTTATTTCAGGTCCGGTAAACTACATAAAATTCAATCAGGATACAGAACAGTCCATTCAAAAAAATCACCAAATTGAAAAAGATGTCACCAACTCTATAAAAGGCAGGGTTAAGATTTTACAGATGTCTCCGACACCCGTGCGGGCTAAGACAAGGCAACTTCGTGATAGCGACCTGACATACTTTGGTGTTGGTAAGACTGGAGTGATGCAAAATGAAATAAGAAAGCATTCATTAGACAGTACTTATGATGAAGCAAATCTTAAAGAAGAAATACTTCATTCCGTCAAACTGGTGAAACTAATATCAAATAGTGTATGTAACAGTGAAGTGGACTCAGATGAAGCACCCGATTATGAAAATCTTCCTGTGAAATACAACTTTACACCAAAGCCTGCCCCTCGATCACGTTCAAAATATGATATTTATTCTGAAGGAAATAAGGAACTGACAGAATTAAATCCTATACTAGAAAAAGAAGATAGCGAGATAGATGCTGTACAGCCACGACGTGTTAAGTTAAAAAAGCAAGTAGTTACACCAAGTAGTAGAAGTCTATCGGAGCCACCGAAGGCAAATAGACAAAAATATGTTGAAACCTCCTCTAGGGTACATACCAAAACTAACCACATAAAAAGTTCTTCAATATCAAAGTACGTACAGAGAATAAACATTGATTCACATGTTCGTTACTAGAAAATTAATAAACTAATTACTAAAACATCTAGTTTACTATCCATTATTTAGTATACGGGTAAAGTCTAATACAAAAACATTTAACGCGCATTATCTAAAAAGAAGGTAGGCAAACAGAATGTGGTTTTCTTTTACATGAACTTTTCTATTTTTCTATTCTGTATTCTATTTGTCTTGTCTATTTCTGTACTCTTGTCATGTTATCCTAGAAAACTTGGATTTTATAACAGACATTGGCTGATTTACTTCTAGTCTTTATTATTTTCTGTAGGCTTGCCAAACTAACATATCATAATTATTAACATTAATAATTTTATTTCTCATTAGTTAACTCTCTAAACTTACTTTTCTCTAAACAGTACAAGTGAAACGTACAATAATTTGTCATACATGTTAATAAATTTGTTTTTCTTTTAAGGAACAACTCAACATTAGAAAAGTGTCAAAAAGATGTAAGCACACATAAACCTGTGCCTGAGAGGAAATCTGAAAGCCCATTGTACATTAACATTCGAATGAGAGAAACGAGGAAAAAAGCAGCTCATGACGATACTTACGATCGAAATAAACAGCTTATTCAAAAGAAAAACACCGAAAAGAAAGATCTTGTTGTAAAAGAGGATTCTAGAAAGTTAAAACAAACTAACAAGAACAGCTGCATTGCAAGTGAAGATAAAAATGCAACTTTAAAACGAACAGATTCTGAAAAACGAAAAGTTGAAGAAAAACATACAGAAAGAAAAAATAGGGTAAATAGAACTAAAGTACTCGTGACACCTGAAAAATCACCAAGTAAAGGCAGCGACGTGTCATATAATAACACTAGAAGCTTAGAGAAAAAATCCTTTAGAGAAAGGAAAGTTACAAACCAACCTACACAAAGTAGTCGCACCAGCAAAACTGAGGCCCGAGTATCCGATCGAGGCCGAGTTAATAAGGAAGTCGAAAGAACTACCACTTCAGAAGCGGCTATTAAACCGACAATTGACAAAAAAATTCACAAGTCATCAACAGATTCTACTAGCACTAAAACATCGTTAAAAGACCAACGTGTATATACAAATGGTACTATAAGCGAAATCAAGTCTTCTCAACCGAAATCAAATAAACCGGAGAAACTTGATAACATCCAAAACAAGTCTCGACGAAGTAAATATGTAATCAATTATGATGACAAAAACGGCACAGTTTCATCGGTTTGCAAAATTAAACCTAGTCACGGATCCCCTAGAAAGAAAACTGTTGAAAATTACGAAAATAAGGAAAATCTTAAAGATCATACCTTAAGAAAGGATCAAAGAATCAAAAATGATCTGCGTAAGTAACAGCTAACGACATGATTTAATAAATGACCTAAAACATTTTCATAAAGATACCACATAAACACATTTCAGTGCAGCTTCCAGAACAAGAAAGGATTTTATACGGAAATTCAAAGTTGAAATCGAAAATTCATGCGCGACCATCTTGCCAAATACTATAACGTGAACGACTAAATTATATCTGAAGAAAATCCCTATAAACACAATTGAATTGCCGTTTCTTTCGTGTCACGCGGGTTTATATTCGCTTGCGCGTCTCACCCGCACGCGTGCATAAACAGGACAAGGATAAGACAAGAAAGAATGAACGGTAGGATGCAAGTGGCACGCATGGGGACTGAATACGCACGCAGACAAACCCGCGTGACAGGAATGAGGCTTTTACTTAAATATTTCGTGATACATATATTCCTATCTGTACTAAATACACATAACTGATCTCATAACATTGTAAAGGCATTATTAATTAGTTTACTTAGTTTTATTGCTTTAATTTAACACTATGTTAACAGTACTTAATCATTGAAAAAAAAAATACATTTCATTTTCTTGCTAAGTTTTTTATTGTTTCTCCAAAGGTATTATATTATACAAAACCAACTTATACTGTAGTTAATGGATCTTTGTCACATTTGCTTATTTCCACTGTAACTTGGTTATCCAATTCTTTTTGAAGAATATTTGCAAATCTCACAAGAGAACCCCTTTCAGAATCTGAGTGATTAGTTAATATGACTGAGATGCCCTTTTGCGCAGCGTCTAGGATATCATGATGAAGCATTTCACCTGTAAATAGAAAATTTCCAGTTAAACCTTAATTCCAACCAGAATCACTATAGAAAAAAATGTTTTTTTTTTTTAATTTATAATGCTAAACCTCGTTAGAAAAAAGAAAAACAGTTGAGAAACAAAGTAAAAAGAAAAATATTCTTAAATGTTGTCTCGGTTTAAAATTTTAAAAATTAATATTACAGGGTTTTAAAAGAATCATAAATAGATATGGATTGAATTCTATCTATTAACCTACTTACATCAGAGGCGATCGTCTTATCCCTTAGTGGCAATGAATCAGTAAAACGCCTCATTAGCGATTTTAATAGAAATTTCACATATAATGCATATCTGCAAACGCGTCGAGGAAGAAACTTTTTATGAAGAAACTATTAAGTGTTAACATACCTGTAAGATAAAGATCCACATTGGTGATGTCCTTCAAAAGAGAGCCACCTGAGCCAGCACACAGCGCTACATCTTTAATAGAGCTTTCGAGGGTCCTGCCCTTTCCCATAGCCAAACGAATATGCTTTAGACCGGTCAGCTTTTTTATGCTTGCTACGGCCTCCTCTAAGGTAAATGGTGACTCCACATGTAAGATCCTGAAATTAGTACAATTTATAAGCATTAATAAAAATTCTGAATGCAAAATTCGAATAGGGACTTATTTTCAGTAGATAACATAAGTATGTTTAAATTATTACTATGATGCGCGAATATTACGAAGTGTCAAATGAAACGAAAAATAGGCAAGTGAAGAATTTGAATGATGTCTGTTCAAATTTTCCTATGCATCAAACAAAATTGTATAACAATTTAATGTGTAATTTTAAAAAACATGAACAGATACAAAAATTAGAAAGGTTACTTTCTTAATAAAACATAACAAGGACTTTCTATTTCAATAAATGCCATGTAAAACTTATGTTTTATAATAATACTATTATCATCATCGATCAATATCAACCCATTATTGTCTCACTGCTGGGAACTTATCTCCTCCCTGAATATCAAGTGTTTAGTTTAGACCATAGTCCAATACTCTGGCCGATTGTGGTTTACTAAACTTTACATACCCTTAAGACATTTTTGACGTGCGTTGGATTCGAATCACGAACTCTAGCAAGATAGTCCGTTTTTTAACCGAAATTCATATTATTAATTTTTACCTCCCAGCGCCTACATTAGGATCTTCTCCAGGAATAATAGGGCGTGACTCTGCAAAAGGGAATGCTTCAGCCAGCCAATCATTGACACCTCCTCGCACACAATCCCAGCTTGTATGGGGGGAATACATTGCAATTTGCTTTTCCAGCAAAAAGGATACTACTTTCTCTTTCCAGGTCCTGGAATAAAATTAAACTATTTCAAGTGATATACTAAATTTAAAAGGAATTATTGCAAGGGATTATATTATAAAATTTATGCAATAATAGTGACAATAAGCCTTTTATTCTAAGCCTCATATTAGTGTTGTACTTTTAAACACAAGATAGGTAAACTTCAAGCCACTTCCACAGCAAATACTAGACTCATCATGTGTATACATGACCGACTGTGTATCGATTCCGGTCAAGTTAATCAATACAAACTACAGCTAATCACTACACATTATAAAACAAAGTCGCTTCGCGCTGTCCGTCCCCATGTTCGCTTAGATCTTTTAAACTACACAACGGATTTTGATGCAGGTTTTTTAATAGACAGAGTGATTCAACAGGAAGGTTTGTATGTATAATACAAAAATAACATACTAGAAAAACACTGATAATTTTACAGATTTCTTAAATAAACACATTTTTATGGGCTTATATTGTGCACATAATTTTATGTGTTTCTGTTCTAAGAAAGGCATATTGTTTTCTGTTTATACTAGATGCTATTTAATTACAGTAGTTACACATCTAAAATGGCTCAATGTCTCTTATGGGTTTTGAGTACATTAAACAGCGTGGCAAATTAGCCACCAAGTCAGAGTTTACATACAAAAAATATACATAATGTATCACCTTTGTGTCACGGAAGCCAATGGAGCAAAGATAGGAGGGTGATAGGATATGATCATTTCAGAGCCACAATCATTAGCTTCAATTGCAACATCTTCCGTCAAATCATTAGTTAGGAAGATCTTGGTAATAGGTCTGAAAAAAAAAGTTTTGTATTAGATTCATATATATTATGTATACTGTACTGAAAAATGAAATATATTATTATATGTGTACATATGTTTGCAAATCTAATTTCACCTTTATTATATCAAGTCATACATTTTTGAACTAAATTTGAGTATTAGCTCTCTCAACAATACATGTATAGAACATTATAAAATACATTATACGAATATTTTTTTATTATAAATTATGTACCATAGTGGTATGATTCAGAACTTACGTACCTTGATGTGTATGGCTCAACCAACAGCCCAGTTTTATCCCAACTCTCTGCAAGCTTCTTCGGCACAATTTTCTCTAAAGCTGATGTGACATCACTTAACTTAACACCTGTCTTTTCTCCACTCGACATTTTTAATTTATTAATACTTGAACTTAATAATCGTATTTGAGGTTGTCTAGTACAAATTAGCCTGTGTAGTTTAAAAATCATTAGATGTTATCCAAATAAATCTAAAACAAAACATTACATATTTTAATACCAAAAAAGGCACAATAAATACATTTAATGTAATCAAAAACTATACCTACATGATAACTTATTAATAATATTTTAGTCATGTTGTACGATAAAGGCTTGATATATCAACAAATTTTATTATAATATATTCAGTAACCAGTTGCAATACATGTTAATATATACAAAACAATATTATGTAACAAACTCATGTTGAGTTTAAGAAAATTCTCTTAAAATATTGTCCTTTTAAATATGAAACAAGTATTATAGCTTATACTATAAAGTTAACTTCCACTTGAACCAAACATAAATTAGTAAAGATACTTTGCCGCCTTGAAATTGAATGAAGCGACAAACGGCTTATTAGTAAGTTCTTTTTTTGAATTCTTGACAAATAAAAACATTTTTAGAGAAAATTTACGAATAAATAACTAATACTGCGTAATTTACATAATAAATAAATAATTATTTCAAATATGTTAGGGACATGTTAGCATGGTGATGTGGCAAAACTTTTTTATGCAACTATTTCAATTCTCAAAACTGGGTACATTTTCTTGTTAGGAGTGAGTAATCTTTACTAATCTATGGAACCAGATAACTTAAATTAGACTATTCAGTTAAGTTCCACACTCTTATTTCACCATCATCACTGCAAGACAGTAACTCTTGATTTCCTGTTGGATTCCACTTAACACAGTTAACATCTTGAGAATGTGCATTCTGCTTAGTACAGACAAGTTCAAATGTGGGTGCATTGGGGTCGGAACCATCAACTTCTTTAAATATCCTTATTATGTCGTCACCACACGCTGTTGCTATGAGATCAGTTTTCTGACACCATGCTATATCATATATAGGTCTGGTATGAAACCCTGACAAGGTGCATATGCATTTCCATGTGGAGTCTCCTTCAGGCACCATCACTCCCTCTGGATTTCCCGGCTTATACTCTTTCCATATTTTCAGAGTCTTATCATCACTAACAGTGGCTAGCCTCTCTCCTGTCTTGTCGAAGGCTAAACTCCACACTGTGGACTCGTGAGATTCAAGTGTAGCAATGCAAGACCAATCATTGTCTAGTGGATCTTCTTTGTATAGCTTCACAGAGTTGTCGTAGGATGCAGAGGCCAGTACATCCATAGTAGGATGCCAAACAACCTACAAACAAATATGTTCAGATATTTATTTCTTGTATTGCATAAGATATACTAATTAAATTTGTTGCAATTTTACTGACTTTTTTCACATCTTGGTTATGAGCGTTGAGGACAGCTTCGCAAACATACTCATCATCGCCGGCCACTTCCCACACCCAGACAGATTTATCTCGTCCACAAGTTGCCAGCAGGTTGCCAGATGCAGACCACGCAACACTTTTGACTTCATTCTCATGGCCTTCCAGGGTGGCATTGCATTCAAATTGACCTATCAACATACATCTATGTTAAAATCCAGTATAACTATGCCTATTATAGATATTTTTTTATCTCAAGGTTATGTTTCTGAAGTGCATGTATATCTCATGTTTCGGGCATATTCTATGATGCAAATGAGTTGATATATGAGGTATTGTTGGATTTATTTAAATTGTGGGAGTGAGTTAACCTATATTTTTAGGCAATTGGGTGTCTCCTTTTTATAATAAGTACATTATTTACAATACACACCACTTTTCTTATCCCAGACAGCTGTGGTGGCATCAAAACTGGCAGAAGCGAGGAAGTTTCCGCAAGGTGACCACGCTATCTCTCTAATGGTACGTTGGTGACCGTCCATCAGCACAGTTTTCACTGTCCACTCCTGCCCTTCTTTGCTCCATAGCTTTATTATTTTGTCTTCACCGCAAGATGCAAATATTTTTCCAAGAGGATGCCATGACACGTTCCACACAATTCCCTTATGACCAGATAACGCGCTCAATAATTGTAATGATGCCATCTGGTCCTGTCGATTATTAATACACAATGTTCACCTATTATGTTCCATTTTTTTTTAATAAATATGGCTAATCCATGAAATTATAAACATCATGGAAATGTAAATGTAAAAACTGCAATATTAATTTTCATTACAAATTCTTGATTGACACATTATAGACAGCAAAACAGATATAGTCAAAAAAGTTGCTTTAAATATACAGGTATCATTACAAATTGATTTTTATATTGCTTCTACACCCATGTCATCTATGATAATGAAAGAATGCATTATGTAACATGATGAAAAAAAAACCAAATAAGTTCCCAAAATGAACAAAAAATTAAGTTTTATGCACAGCCTTATCTGGCCACATCTCATACACAATACACACATCAAAATGGAAATATACTTATAATTGGCATTTAATTTAGATCTTAACTCAGAACATTGCACTTTTATAGGATTCTTGTCTTATTTTTGGTCATGTTGGGTATGAAAGGGACTTGGGTCACATACCAGTCTACAGAATTATACACTTTTTAATGTATTCTACCTATTGTAATGTAGCTCTGCCGTTTTTTCCGGCAGGGTCGAAAGTTTGGTGTAATAGGCAACAGTTTAAGATCCTAATTACTTAATGATCATTTATTTTAGCCTAGCTTTAGGTACATTCACCTAAAATATTAAGGTATTAAGGTAATTTGTCATCAATGTTTATACAGGATTGTTTAGAAGTATTCAGCTCTTCACATTTTTTTTACCGGATTACTTGCTATTTACTAAATGTGGTGCAAAAGGTACTAAAGATTGGAACCATAAATACATTTTTAGATTAAATTGTTATACTTAAAATGGAAAAAGTCTACAACCAAGTGACCTACCTCTTTAGTCAGTCAACTTCTGAAAATAGAGGAATAGAGCGAAAATCAAATAAAATGTTTACTTTACAATATCACCTTATTAAAAGTTTTAAACCTAAATACAAATTAAAAACGTGATCACAACTAATCTTGACAAATAGACATAGATAGATATGAAATGTCAGAAGTCACAACTGTCAGAAGCACAGAACACCTATACTCCTGTAAGAAGGCAGAATGTCTGTCGTGTGCAATAATCGATTTTTCAAAGAGTAATAATCGATTATTTTTTATCAAATAATTATTGAATGAGAGAAAGACAACGCGAGGCCTGCAATCAATCTACAATTTGTGACCATTATTTCCCCTATTTTTTTCCCAAATGTTGAAATGAGTGTTAAAAAAAATTTAATCGATGATTAACAAAATAATCAACTTTGTATATATTTGACAGAAAGGAAAAACGATTATTTAGAAAGGTTTACTAATATAAATTATTTGTTTACCTATTCGTAATAATTTGCCTGTACGCTTCGATCACTAATAAGTTCTTATTAGTGATCGAAGCCTGTACCTTTGTAACAAACTGTTTCCGAAAATCGCAACACGCACAGAAAAGTTGTTGGGCTGACAATGGGCTGACAGTCAATTAAAACTGTCAATGTCAATTGTCACTGTCAGTAAATGTTAATGTTTTTTGAAAACAGTTCTCCTCACAAGCGTGCAAGTTACATTTCAGTCATCATTTGTTACTATTGAACTACAACTAACTGACTGATTTAGTATCTAATAAGAATACATAGTTAATATCGTTAGACTTAACACCATGGTTCTCGGCGGAAGGATCGGACCGCAAATGGAAAACGATATGATGGTACCTCCGCACCTAAACGCTGAAGTCTACAGAACGGACACTACCGGCACTCTAACTCAATCTTATTGGGAGTACATTCGCTTTCATCCAGGTAAATATATTACAAGATTTAATTACACATTTGCACTAAATCTTTTTCCTGTGTTGGACATAAAGCTGACAATACACATGCTTGAAAATGAAATAAAGGTTATATAAAATTATTGGGAATCTTAAAAAGTAAATGTAGGTTTTCGAAGTTGTAGAACCCATTGTAGTGTGACCCTTGTTGCACCACTGTGGAATTTACTCCTGTGTTAAAACAGCAGTGTTAAGCGCCGCTATGTTTTGGTTTATTGTGTGGTAAGCGAGATACAATATATAAGGCATACTAACTTAGTCAATGCTAGCAACATATTTGTGTTAAACTTCAGGTAAGAATTAAATCTTATCTGGGGTTGATTGTAGGTGTCCATAGGCAGTAATTATTTCTTCTATATAATAAAAAAAAATGCATACACACTTATTAAATTTTATTAAAAAAAATATGTTTCAGATGGTACCATGATAATTGGCTGTTCAGAACTAACTGGCCGATACTGGGATGGTGGACTTATTGTAGGAACATTACCTGAAGCAGGAAAAGACATTGACAGTTCCACTAAAAAAGCCATTACCTCGAATAGTAGCACAGCTGATGGATACTTTATCGAGACCTCAAATAAAGTAATTAAAAATCAGTGTATATTTTATAAGCCTTACCTAAGATTTTATAATAATGATATCCAAGTTATTGGAAGGATAAAAACACTATTCCCATGGGCTTTCTACCACATTCTCAAAAGTGTATAGCAATTTAAATTAAGCCAATATTTTTAAAAGTAAGTCCCTCTGGTAGGTTAAAATCCCTAACAGGGGAATGCTCAGGAATGAGTAAAAATGTATATGTGCTCAAAAAGTCAATTTTATTATGAAAATGTTAATTAAACATGATATTATATTTGGAGGAACTTAAGTATGTCTTCAACTGGTACCTTGCTTAAATAAATAAACATTTTATATGCATTTCATATTACTAAACAATATAGTGCATATTAAAAAATTATTATCACTTGCTAAACAGTGAAGGAAAACATCGTAAGGAAACCTGCATACCTGAGAGATTTATAAAAAAAATCTCAAAGGTATGTGAAGTCTACCAATACGCACTTGGCCAGCGCGGTGGACTATGCCCTAATCCTTTTCATTATCAGAGGAGATCCGTGCCCAGCAGTGGGACAGTAATGGGTTGTTGATGAGCAGAAGATATTACACAAGTTAGAAAAACAATAACAATGTGGAAGTTTATATTAAAAATAAAAAGCATTGCATTAAACTATTTCAGGTATTATTATGTGAAGACAGTGGAGCACTAAGTATATGGTCCTGTGGTGATGATGTGTGGAAGGTGTGGTTAGGGGACATCACTGTGGCTGAACATGATGATGCAATCATGGCAGTGGACCGTCTTGACAAGGACTATGTCACTGTCGGTGCTGATGGGAATATAAAGGTTAGTTTGAACAAAATAGTAAAGAAAAATCATTTTCTTTCAGAATTTCTAATTTGTCTAAATACAAGTTCCTAAAAAGATCCTAAGTCACTTAAATCATTATATTATAAACAAATTGATGATTAAATAATTAATAATTCTTAACAGTATTGAAATTGTATTTGTTTTAAATAATTATTTATTGTGAGTTATTTTAAACTTAAAATTCAAAAATGTCATCAAAAAGTTTCTTTCTCAATAACATACAATTAAATTACTATTTACTACTACTACTACTACTGCTACTACTACTACTACTACTATTAGTACTATTTACTATTGTGAAAATTAAATTACTATTTTGGAAACATAAAAAGAGCATACACTCATATTTATGTACTTTTTATAATACAATTGGTGTTATTTGCTTTTAAGGTTTGGGACATCAGTCAGATGGTCTCCGTAAGAAGTTACAATGCTGCACACAGTATGGCAATTAATGGTGTGGCAGTAAAACCTAACTCATCATCAACATTTGCCACAGTATCATCAGATCAATATGTCTCCTTATGGGATGATAACACAAGCAAACCTGTTTGTGGTATGTAATTATGTATATCAACATTTTTTTATGTCATTGGAGGTGTTAATCGTAGATACTTCTAATTGAAGCCAAAAAGGTTGAAGTTCTGCTTGAGTTGCTATCCTTGAAATTTGAGTAGGATGTTTCCTGTTAGTATATATCCAATATGTGTATGTCATTTACTACACATCAAATACTACAGCAATACTTTCTTGATAATATATATAAAGGTACTTGACACTATAGGGAAAAAATCGGGTTACTATATTTAAGGACCTCTAGTAATCCGTGTCAAGTTGTGGTAGCCCACAAGTTATAACATGAAAGCATCTATGATTTTATGATTTCTGATATATTAAAATTCATTAACTTATATCTCATCAGATGAGACTCCATGGATTCACATGATTCGTATTTCAGATGTATTAAAAAATGACTGTGGTGTACGCTGTGCTCAATGGCTGGATGAAAACAAGCTAATTTTCGGAGATGAAGCGGGGATATTGAGACTAGTAGATATCCGAAACCCTGAGGGTGCTCTGAAATTGACTGAATTTCCGGCAGCAGTGCATCGAGTGAATATTAATTCTGAGTAAGATTACAAATAGCTTATGTTAAACTACACTCCCATATAGATTACATAGACTGAATAAACTACTATATGTTTAACCCCATAGTCACCAACTTTAATATCAAAAATAATTTACCATATTTGGCTACAGTAAAACACTTGCTATTTATTAAAATGCAGATAATCATATAATATGTCATGTTATTCTTAAATTATGCCTTATTCATTACAGACAGACCATAATATGAAATCTTAAATTTTACCTTATTTCAGATCGAGCAAGATGGCAGTATGCTGTGACAACAAAATCGTAACAGTCTGTGATGTAACTGATGATAGTAAATTAAGAATTATATACGAGAATAGGACTTTACATACGAATTATGTTAGAGGATGTGCTTGGGATCTATCTGACAATAACACTTTGTATACAGTGGGTTATGACGGCGCACTAAGAACTCATAACATTTCCAATAATGACGTATGACATCATTTTTAAGTGCCTTAATTATTCCTATAATAATCTATAACAAATTATGACTTGAAGCTTTCGCACAAAAAGAATATTTTGACTACTTTGTTGTAAAAGTGTTTACAGTAAGATTGAAAGTCTTTTCATAGTTCACTGTGTCTACAAACACTATAATAGCCATTTAAAAAACATAATTAAAGTTTAGTTCGGTCATAATAAAGGAAATTTGATATTATGTATTCGTTTTATTATAGGTGTTTATGTGCAATATATGTTTAATTTGACGTTTTATTTCTATGTCTTATGTATATATCTGATGATGGTGCTGAAAAGGTAGCTACGGCTCAGCAATTAAATGAGGCATCTACATCGAATAGTGACTCGTTCGATTCGTATGCTAAGTAATCTGGTGCTAGGGTTTGCTAGTTTATCTACTAATCGAATATTATAGGTTGTACCAAAAACATACAACATTCCGCCGCCGGCCAGTTTCATTGCAGATGTCGCACAAGCATATGACAAGTGGCGTATAAGATGCCATGTGGAACAATGCCAAGATCACCACGTTTCATTCACATATGTGCATCAGCATTCATCAGTAAATTTTTTATGAACGGTTGGTATTGGAGACGAGGGGAATGAGGAAAGTGGGGAGCGGCAGATTATCTTATTTTCAACTTTTATAATAGTTCTTGAGCATTAAAAGCTATTATGATATTTAGTTGGGTTGCGTTGAAATGAAACAGAATAAATGCTCAAGAATTTATTGATGATTAAGTACAGTGGAGATCGGACGAGTTTTAAGTAGCGTAGTCGGTTGTGTTGCACAAAAATCGATATTCTATCCGAACGAAGTTAACCATATCACTAGTACAATATACATAGACTAGTATTATTGTTATTAAGTATAGGTAATGTGAGCGCTTCAGCGTAAACAATATCCATAGATAGATAGGCGATAACAATTTTGATTGATGAACAATCTTTAAGAAAATAGTATTGACTGTTTTATTTTAGTGCCCTTTTCTCGTTTGTATATGAACCGATTTCATTTTCCATAAAAAAACGACCACTTAAGCGATTAATCGTATTGATAGATATCGATTTATTTGCAACTTGTAGATAACGTAGCGAAGCGTTCATTGCGCGGCAGGGGACGGCGCGCGGCGGGCAGGGGAGGCGCCCGGCGACGATCCGCGACGGGGCAAAGCGCCCGCGCCAGGGCTCTTCAGCCGAACCATCGTGTCTAAGTGACGGAACCTGGAAAGCATGCTGGTGTAGTGAAATGGACTGTTAGTTCATTTTGTTCTTACGATGTTTATATACGAAAAGTGTTGACGTTGCGCGGTTTTTGATTTTTTATGCGGGAAATTTGTTTTGAGGATAATCTTTCACTCCTTGTGAAACCTTCTAGCCGTTTCTAAATTTAAACAGAATGCAGGTAAAGGCTTTTTTGTCTCGTTAGATACACATAGCGTTTATTTTGAATTTAACCTATATTTTTTATTTATTTGTGCAAATAATTTGTGAATAAATTGCGAAAATAAAATACACAATAAGTCAAACCACTTTGAAGAGGTTTAAAGCGACTTTAAAGGGCAGCATTCAGATAGATCTTGATGCTTTTAATATTATATTGCTATGATATATGAGCTTTAAAGTCTAAAATTTCTAGAGGAAAAACTTCTCGATAGGTGGTTTGGTGGTCTTACAATGATTACAAAAGTCTAACCAACCTGAGCGGTAAGTCATTAGCGTCATGGTCCACGCTTTGGAAGAAAAATGCAAGAGGCCAGCTAATCCACGATGACTGCTTCCTGTGAACAAATGAATAATTTATAAGCATGAGTTGGTGGAACGCTGTTCTGTTTAAAGTTGGTAACGAAAGTTCGACGGTCAATTATCACAGGCACAACTTTTTGCCTTAGGAACAAATGACGGTTGCTTTATTTTAATTAAAGAAGTTCAAAGGTTAATGTAGTAACACTCAATGGTTCGATTCCGGCGGCACCACCGCCACACTTATTTCTGCCTAATAACAGCAGTGTTAAACGCTGCTGTGTTGCGGTTTGAAGAGTGTGTTAAGGAAGACATATCACCCGAGGCGTTCTAGCTTAATCCTCAGGGGTAGCGGCGCATCTGTGGCCGACCTCAGGTAGGAATATCTAATGCTATCTGGGGTTGATTACAGATGTTCATGGGCGGCAGTAGCCACTTACCATCAGGTGGACTGCATGCTCGTCTGCTACTCCTATATTATAAAAAAAATATGCTAAAATTACGGTGTAGTCGGCACAAGTTGCACAGAGCCAGCGTCGGAGGGCGTGTCGGGCGTCGCGGGCGCGGCGGCGGGCGGCGGCGAGCCGGGCGTCGTGGGCACCGGCGGCGGCGTCTTGTTGATCGCCGGGTTGTAGATCTTGGGGTCGCTGACCATACGCACGAAGAAGGAACGCTTGTGTGCCAATGCGGCGCGGTTGCGGCGGGCGCGCTCTTCGTTGAGATCCTGTAATGAAGATAATCAAAGAATAATTATCCTTAATCCTTAATTCCTTAATCCTTAATATCCTTAATAATATTATAAATCCGAAAGTAACTCTGTCTGTCTGTCCGTCATTCTAGTTGTCTCTTCACGCCCAAACCACTGAACCGATTTTAAAGAAATTTTGTACAAAGATAGTCTGAAACCCGAGAAAGGACATAGGATAGCTTTTATCCCAGAAATCCCACGGGAACTAGGGATGACGATCTAAGATCGATTAATCGGAGAATCGATCTGTTGAACCCAAAACATCGTTTATTTTAATCGATATTAGTAAGGATTGAATCATAAACTTTGCATTTGATGATCTTTAGCAAAGTTGAAGGTACGAATTTTCAGTTTTATGTATATTAGTATGTTATATTATTTTCTTTTAAACGCGGGCGAAGCCGCGGCCAAAAACTAGTTTAATACATATATTACACAAAGACTTCATACTTCAATAAAACTTTATACTTTCGCATTTAACAACATATATTCGCGTTTTCCGACTGTCTTCATGGACAGTTCATGAAAGGTAGGTAAAAGTTAGTTGTCATTTAGTCAAATAATTGTGGAACCGTGCACGCTGCGGAATTTAACGGCTACTGCCGACGTTCTTCCTCGTTCACGGCAAGCAAATGAACGAGCGATTAGTAGGTAAAAGGTATAAAAGGTACGTGACAATCGCTTTCTGCCAGACTTGCCTTTTTATTTCGCAAAGTTTGCGGAGGCTCCGGCAATCTTTAAGTAGGTACCTAGATAAGTAATGAACAATCTACCCAACTGACGTTAAAAGTCAATTGTTTAGGTAATTACTAGGTCAATAATCCAATAACCCTATAAAAACCTAGTAACCCATATTATCATGCACTAGTTTCTTCGTTTTCAATTGAAGTGCTTTCTTGGCACGGCTTTATGAACTTACCCTTTCTTTGTCGGGGCCTTCCAATAACTCCGTAGCGAAGTCCGATATGATATCCCAAGCTATTTCTGGAAGCAATCAGAATTGACAATAGGTACTTAGGTATTCGTTAAGTACTTTTATCTATCAGTATAATGGTTTGAAGCCATTGAATAAGGCATATAGGTTATACGACCTAGTGGTTCAAATTCGACCTCTCATTCTTGATTCTCAATGAATCAAAATTCGATAACTCTGAGTTTTCGAAGTTATGTGAATAAAATAACTTAGAAAATATGGCGGAGGAAAACACTGAGGTATCTAGTCACCTGAGAGTTCTTAAAGATGAAGTCCAACGTATATACTCGCTTATACGACACGTCACGTTAATCATGATAAATTTAATTCTACTGCCACAGTCTATTTTGCGATTTTGCTTTCATAAAGTTTTAGTTTAAAAATAACTAACACGTGATTGGGGTTTTATGTTTTCTTAAATTATTCCCTACTTTACCTGCCCTGCGACCCCAGTATTTTTTAACTCGGCTCTGTACATGTACATACTAAAATCCATTATAAATGAGTATCTTACCGATATCTTCACGGGTGGCTTGTTGGTGTACCACGCAGAACCGAATAACAAAGTGGTCGCGAACGGAGGCCGGTACCATATGGATCTTGCCCGACGCGTTGATGTTGGTCAACAGCTTCTTGTTTAGCTCATCGATTTGTTCCGGTGTCTCATCCAGACCCCCGACGAGGCGGAAACAAACCAGACCCAACTGAAAAATTGATAGATTGATTTGCTGGTAGACGAAAATGTTACCTGCCTATAGATTTTGGGAATAATAACGATTTAGTTATTGTACAACTCTAGCCACTGAATCGCAAATATAGATGTGTATAATACATTATGACCACTTGATATGAGATAAATTGTATTAGGGGTGGTATGCGGTGTCTGCTTAGAATAGCACCGGTCTCTTAGAGATGCCGTATGATTAGGTACATTAATTTATATTGGGGTCTACTACGGTCACCAACACGCATAACCAATCACGATCTTTGCAGATTTGTGTAATTTAAACCAATACTCCATTTCCGGATGAGTCATATAATGACAAAAAGTTTCCATTACCTTCACTTGGTTGCAGACCTCGAACCTTTCGTCTTTCTTGACGAGTTTTTCAAAATATTTGGCAAGCTCACAGTGTCGTCGAATATACTTTTGAAGTCCGCTTATTCCGTAGCTTCTCAGCATAAACCACAGCTTCAGAGACCGGAACCGACGGCTGAGTGGCACTCCCCAGTGCCTATAGTCTATGGCAGTGTGGTCGTAGCAATGTTGAAGGTAGAGAGGATCTACTACAAGCGCAGAGGTAAGTAAATAACGATTGGTCACCCATAAAAGGGAACAATCGAAGCTCGTCAGCATCAATTTATTCGGATTGGTGTTGAAAGAGTCGGCGTACTCAATACCGGCAAGGTGGTACTTGTGCTCAGGGCATAGGAACGCGCTGCCGGCGTAAGCGGCGTCCACGTGGAGCCACACGCTTGGGAACTTGCGGACAATGGGGCCTATCTCGGGTAAGTTGTCAAAGGAGCAGCATGAAGTGGTTCCCAAGGTTGTAGCAACGAAAAAAGGGACAAGTCCCGCCTCCTCGTCTTCTTCCATTGCCTGAAATGTTCATTATTTTGTGAAAAACACATAACTTATTTATTATTATTTAAGTTTCAGTGTAGGTCGGAAAACATAATGTATTATTATTTAAATTTCAGTATGGGTCAGACGATATTATAGATTGGTATAGATACCAATACGTGGTACGTACATTCTCACAATTTAAAATGTTATCGATTAAATTAATTTAAAGAGTACTTAATGAAGTTCATGGGAAGCGCAAATTCATTTAATCTGTAGACTGATTGTAACTAAGTTGGGATGGCGGTATTTAATGACGTTCGCGGCAGGCCGCGTCCATTAAATATAGAACTTTGATGTAATTATGTTGGCGATCGTGACACAGTTGGTAGGCTGAAAATGTTTTAAATATGTATTTTATTGAGGAAAAATTATTGATTTGATTCTTATAGAGTTGGTAGGTTTGTGCTATGTTGTCCCTGTAGTTCCGGGACTAGAATAGGGCTACGGTATCCCCTGCCTGTCGTAAGAGGCGACTAAAAGGGGGCTTCCGGGGTTGCGGGCGGCAAGAGTGGGAGCTCGAACCGTCCAGTATGCTACCCCGGGGAAGGACGGCGGTATGTGTGGTCGCATACTGTCGTAATCACCAGATGTTGCGGGAGGAGCGAACGCTCCCCTAGGGCAGAGCCCGATTCGGGCATCGCGCTTGGAGGACTCCGGTTGTGTTCCGTTGGAGATCCCGGAGTTCTCCAACAAGCGCCGAGGACTGCCACCGGGGGGGTTTTAGTGCGGTAAAAATCCCACATAACCCGACGTCGCTCCCACGTCGTCGGGTACCTTTTGAAGGTTTCCCCCTCGAAGAGAAATAAAAAAAAAGGTTTGTGCTATGTGCTATCGCCGTCGACTAGGTGAAATAAAATGAAAATCGGTTAAATGGTTGCACCATCAATTATTGTTTATTTTTTATCCAATAATAGCATCGTTAAACGATTTTTCGTTCTGTTTTAGGTGATATAATAAGGTACGTTAGATGTTGGTACTTTGCCCCATGTAGTAGTAACATATTTTATTTTATTTTATTTTTATTTGGGAAACATACAATATTTAATACATACAGTAACTTTCACACAGACATAACAAAAATCAGCAAAGTTTCCACTAATAAATAATACATAAAGATTTAAAAATGTAATTGTTTACACTGTTAGGAGTAGGTATATTGAAATAATAAAATATATATACAAGTAAAAAAAAAAAAGAAAGGAAAAAAGTAATTTGTTACATAATGCAATTTTCAAGAGTCTGTTTCAGTTCCCGCTTGTATGCAAGTATTGAGCAATTAAATATGTCCAATTCTTGTAGATGTTTGTTATAAAAGTTAGAGGAACGATATATGAAATTATTACTTGTATATTTCTTTTTACACAACGGTACGTGAAACAGACTTCTACAACGAGAATGAATTCGGGGGCATCTCAAACCTATAGTGCTTAGCATGAAAGGGGATTCAATATAATTATTTAATATTTTGTACAAAAACATTTGGTCTCTCTCAATTCGTCTAAGGGTAAGGGGTGTAAGCACTAGCACATTGTTGAATCTAAACTTAAGATGTTTTAAATATAAATTAAAAACTCTGTCTATTCTATTTACTTGATCCTTGTATTGCGGGTTCCATACGACAGGTCCATACTCAAGCAGAGGTCTGACGTATGAGTCAAATAGGCGCGAAAGTGTTGAACTTAATTTAAAGTCTCGACTGACTCTTAAAATAAAACCTAGCATACGGTGGGCTTTGGACATAGTATAATTTAAATGTTCATTAAATGTCAGCTTGCTGTCCAAGATTATCCCTAAGTCTTTGTTCTCAGTTACACGAGTTACAGTGACATGGTCGATGTTATAATCAAATTTTACATAGTTTCGATTTCTAGTAAAAGTTATTATGTTGCACTTCTTAACATTTAGCTCCAAATAGTTATTTTTACAATATATTACAAATTATTCCAGGTCTTTTTGTAATTTTTTGCAGTCAGTGAGGTTCTTAATTGTTTTAAAAATTTTCATGTCGTCTGCGTACAATAAAATATTGGAGTGATTAAATATGTTGATTATGTCATTAATAAATAAATTAAATCTATTATCTACTGTATCAGTAGATAATAGATATAATAGAATCTATTATCTACTGATCTCGGACAATACTTAAATTTTATTTTATGGGGATATTTACATGTACCTACTTTATGCTTCGAATTCACGAAGATCCAATGCTCAAAATCATGTTACTGATGAAAACCGTTATATTCAGATATGCTTTAGGTCATGTTTCATTATAATAAAAATAAAAAAAATGTACGAAATCACCAATCACCAATAAAAGTATTTTATCATTATGTTGGTTCATAGCAATTCCACTAGCGCCTGGTGAAAAAGGACACTAAAATAGCACCATATTTAAAATGACTTCTAAATATTAATAATTGAAAGGCGCAAGACGTGTCTATAAATATCATAAACCTTCATAAAAGCGGACGTCAATAAAGGTCTTTAATAAGAGGTTGGAATCGTGAAATTCAGTATTCGTATAGAAAGTGGCGCACAATGCCGCCCTGGCTCGCCACGTATTTCCGGCATCCACGACGAGTCATTAAACGTCGACACCGGCGCCTCTGGGACATAACCCCCAATAGGGCTGTCTCTCGTACTACGATGAAAAAATACTTTAAAGTACAAGGATAAAGAAGTACTTTAAAGTACACGACGCATTTATATGATGGAAATCTTACGGGGAGATAGACTAACCATATTATTAAGTATACCATGTGCGTATTAGTAATTAATTATCACTTGCTTATACGGTGAAGGTAAACATCGTAAGGAAACCTGTGTACCTGAGAAATCTTAAAAAAAATGTTTTCAAAGGTTTGTAAAGTCTATCAATTCTTACTTGGCCAGCGCGGTGGCTTTAGGCTTCTCATTCTGACAGGAGACCTGTGCCCAGCAGTGGGACATTAATGGGTTGATGATGATAGTGACTATTATAAAGATGAAAGCGTATATGTTATACTTCTTTGACGTATTTAATAAAAATGAGTGCAGGATCATATTATGTACACTCGCAAGAAGTGAAACTAATCAAAATTAATCAAAACAAAAAATATTACAAAGCATGCACGGGACGTTACATATCGTTACAAAAAATATGATTTTTTCTGCAAAACCTGCAATATTTACTATTTAACTTTATGGGGTCGCTTTTGTAAAAAATCACTCTCATCGTTTTTCCTAAATGCCTCAAAAGTACCTATAACTTCAAAAATAACCTCAGTTGCTTCAAAAAACCGCTTTACGACGGCAACAATGAAGACTAAATATATTTAATTTATTCGTGCATTTTTCCTTATAAAAGTTCTGTATTGGTAACCCTAACATTTCTCGATTATTATGCGCCTAGGCCTATGTACAGCCTGTCATGGCACCTGATCTAAGGCGCGCGGTTATATTCTAAAGATCCACTTTATAGACCCGCTTGTGTATAATTAAAAATATCATAATTGCACCCAGATGAGATCTATACATTCTCCAGGTATCTCTATATTCGTTATTTAATTAAATATGGGGAAATTAACTCAGATCAGAGCTTTTTGTATTGAAGATCAGTGTGGTGATCGTGAGAACATCAATTATTATTGCTTTTAATAGACTTAGATAATGATAATTATAGTTATTTGTCACACTTACTTCCTTTAAAGTTTCACCTCTCAAACTGCCGTGTTCATCGGGCTGCAGAATTCGCATCTTGACAAAACAGATCATGGCGGCTTTTTCGACACAAGAATGTGCTTCCTTCGAACAATACGCTATGAGTTTTGAAAGGAGGAGCCCCTCGTCGACAGTCGGGAACTGGTGCTTGAGGCGTTTGATGCCGGCGGCGCGCGCGGCCAGCATGGAGACGAGGACGCACTCACTTGCGGAACCCTGAGCATGAAAAGAATTGAGTATGCCTTACTTACTCAAACGCTCAAACGAAATTGGGCAGTAATATGCCCGATAGATGTCGATACAGTGGTATGTATGGTGGTGTATATTTCTGTTTATTGCATGTGTACGCATCTTATGCGGGAGTACATACTGGATGGTTTAAAATATATACCCGAAGGTGGTAGAACCCTTTGGTTCGACTCCAGCGGCACCACCGCCACACCTATTTCGACCTAATAACAGCAGTGTTAGGCGTTGCTGTGTTCCGTTTTGAAGGGTGTGGTAAGGGAGACAGACTTTTCCGAGCGTCCGAGCGTTCCAGCTTAGTCCTCAGGGGTAGCGGCGCATCTGTGGCCGACCTCAGGTAGGAATATCTAATCCTATCTCGGGTTGATTACAGATGTCCATGGGCGACAGTAGCCACTTACCATCAGGTGGACTATATGCTCGTCTGCTACTCCTATATTATAAAAAAATACCATCATACATATTGGTAGCGGATTGTTGCTAAGTTTTAATTCTAACTTAATAACTAATAAGTGTGCCTGTTTCTGTGTAAAATTGTTTTTTTTGTGGATTATTCGTAACCAAAAATATTCGAACCTACCTCTATGACACCACCTCCATTGCTGCCTTCTTCCAGCGCTAGGAAAGCTGGCGGTAAGCCGATAGCTTTTCCTGTAAGGTTTTACTAGTTTTAAAACTTCATGAAAGGAGACCAATTTTACAAGTAGTAACAGCGTAAGAAATAATGCTACATATTATTTATAAGCTTTTTGAAGTGAATTGGTCAGGGCAGGACAAATCACTTTCCTTCTTTATAAATCGATTTAATAAGTGACTCAGAAGTCTCAGACTCATAAGTGTAGAATCACTCGGGTTAATGAATAAAACTCTAAAAGAGGACCCTTTTTGTATATTTTCTTAAAAGCTTCATATTGTAACTCAACGGGATTGCTTAAGACAGATATATAATTGTATTTTAGGCAGTAGTTACTGATTATAACCAAGTATAAGGTACTATAAGGTCAAACAACGTACCCATCCAATCCAGCATTATTATTTCCAGCTCTGTGCACGCGGGACTTGCAGCCTATAAATAGAAATATACTGTAGACTATATGATTTTACAAACTACGAGTACATGGATAAATTATTATAAATTAAAAATAACTCTTCTTTTAACCCGTCGTAAAACCCGTCGTGGTTCGAATTCGGAGACTCCACCGCTGCACTTATCAATTTCTACCTTTTAACTTTAGTGTATATAAGGTTAACTATATAAGGTTAATGTCAGACTTTCGAGGATGGCGGAAGCCACTTACGATCACACTGCATGAACGTTTACTACTTCTAAGTATACCTATCATATATGTATGAATACTTATGTCTAAGACCCATTATACCAAGTTTAAAGAATTTCACAAATTTAGAATTATAATGCGACTTACATTACTTCAAAGTAGGAATTTTTAGTTGTATAATATAAGACAGGTCCTGTACTAACTGAGGTTCGTGAAACATCATAAGTTATTCAAAAGGGGCATTTACCTACACCACGATCAATACTGTTGCAGCGTTTAAAGTCTATTTTTCATTCTAAATGTAGTTGGATTATCAGACTTTGAATAACTTTTTTTACTTTCATATATTTCAATGTTTATTTTTAATTCCTACGCCAAAATAGTCTAAATATGCAATGTTACTAAAAGTGTTTTCTTTAAGTTATTATAAGTAATGCAATTTAATAAATTTTACTCTTATATTTTTTATTTCATTAAAAGCCGCTCAATTTTAGAAATAAACGTACTTAGCGGCTTTTATATAAAAACTGTATCTATGTATTTTTGAAAATGCGTATACTTAAGCTTGTTAAAACACATTTAAGTAGATAATACTTTTAAGTAAACTTATAGAAAAACACACTTTTTTACTTATGCATAGTAGGGAAGTTAATACATGTAAAAATAAAACACATTTGAACCAGAATAGCCGTGAAAAATGTAAACTGGCGATCTTATTATAAGTGTCTGTCTTTTTTAGTTTCACGATAACGGGGTGGAAATGCCAAGTTCAAGTGTGTACGTCACGAGAAAATGAGCTGCTATTGTTGCAGCTTGTCATTCATAACTACTTAATCGGAAGTTACGAAAGGCAATGAAAATATCATAATCGTTCATCAATGGTAATTAACTAAGACAAATTTAAGGAAGGAAGTGAGGAAATATATTTATAGTCGTATTATTGAGTTTGGCCTTTCAGAAACAATGTAAGCAAACTGATGGGAACATCGCTTTCATTGAATTTACTCGTATTGTCGTTAAAATAATCTTGTAATCATTTATGTGGTATATTATATTTGGATGACACAAAAACTTTAAATTTGATTTTTCTTTAATCTACAGGGGTTCTACGCCCGAGCCTAATGATTTTCGTAAGAATGCTAATCTTTTTCTCAAATGCCCATCAACCATTAACTTAGAAAGCAGGAATTGTTTATTTTATTTTTGACATTATATTTACGAACTTTTAAAAAAATTGCGAGAATTGGTCCTTGCAATTACAATTGTGTTGTTTATATTAGCGAAAAAATACTACACCGCTATATATTAGCGAAAAATTATTACAACCGCAATGAAAATAAAATCAACGCTATATGAAAGTATGCCAGTAGGAATCTATATTTAATTTTCTGTACGAAATAATTACATGTGTATCTAACAGGTGTAATAGAAAGTAAATTTACCCATGAGAAACCGATACATCCAATTCCTGCTGACAGCATGTCTCCAAGGATAGAAGGGTACGCGTTACCGGATGGAAAATAGGCATGAAACCGAGGGTGTTGCCAGTGGGTCACTCCGGGCATGATCTTATTCTCCACGTCCATCATCACGTCATCCCAGGCCTCCGGAAGGTGCGGTGCCTCAGCGGGTAACGCCGCCCGAAGGTATCCAGGTTCGACCGACGGAGTAACCCTTCGCGTGCGCAAAGTCGTCATGTACGTGCAAATGTAGTCGACCATCTCCTTGCCCCTCACGCGGAATTCCTCTACATCCATGGCTTTTCACTTATTTTCCAGTAAATTTAAAGTAAGTAGAAGTGTGAAACTTAAAAAAGTTTTTTCGAAATGTACCGCATGGGGTAAAGAGTTGCTGTGGTGTCAGCGCCGCGGCGTCCTCCGGGTGACTCGGCGACCAAGCGGCAGCCGGTAGCACTTCGCTGGTCGAGAGGGTGCGCGGGGCGCGGACGCGTGTGTTAACTTCGCTACGCCGTAGAGGGTGGCGTATAAATACAAGAAACGCGATTTAATAAATATAGGAATAATTAATTATGGGAAGTAATAACCTTAAAGTATTATCTACTTCATAACTTGATAAGTTTATTTAAACGGGAAAAAAATAATATGATAGAAATGACAACATAAATTTACACAGTGTTTAGAATTCAAACTGCTCATTTTCAACATTAATAAAAACCGTTCAATAGTAAAAGATATATTAATTTGTAAAAGGTTTAATTTAAATAGTTCTGGTGTATTTAATTCCAAATACATGTGTAGTTTATAATTTAGTCTTCACTAATTTTATACCTTGAAAAATCTTTAACTAGCTATCTTACTCTAGCAAACAGTGACATAGTTTCCTTATTATTTTAATTATCTTATTTATTCGAATTAATTATTTAGCTATCCATTAAATAAAAAATAGAACTGAAATATATTTTAAAGAAAATAAAGCATAATATAACGTATAAGTAAACTGAAGTTATTAATAAGAGTTTTATAAAAAAAAATGTAGCCTGCCCGCCCAATCGCCGGCGCTCTTCCGCCCGTAGCGTGTAACTTGCGCCTCTTGCCGCCCCCGATACCACTTCATTGAGTCAGCTAAATGTTCTCCCCGTCCTATCTATAACTTAATATACATGTATTGCCTAATTTTCCTTGAATAAACTCTTCTCGCATTCTTAAGTATCAAATGTAAATTTAACAGAGTACAAGAAACAAAATTCTGTAAATATGGTTGAGACAACAGAGACTATAATGTTACGTACTTTTATTTAGCCTATTTAAGTATATTTTAAAACTAGAACAAGTAAACTTTATTAGATTATTAGAATGACTACTTAGGTATAACTGTTTCTACTACTTCTTACTACTTTTAGAGTAACCTGTATGTTTTAAAATGTAATAAGATTATTAAGTTCCAAAAACTCATGATATTACCAAACAATTTGAAAATTCGCATTTAATCTAATTTTTATTAAGAGAAAGGCTTCAATAAATCTTCACGATGGCTATTATACCTACGTGGTTTGAAAGTAATTGTAATTGTCATATACTAAAAATGGATACCTAATAATAATTTATTTATTATGATCGAAAAACGTTAATTTCCAATGTTAATTTCAGCTACGCTTAATAAAAAATTTAAATATTAATCGAGGTATAATAATTGTCCTGGCACTCAAGAAATATACGGATATATAATATAATAATTATTTATATGGTAGTGTCTTCGATCACTAGTTCCTATTAGTGGTCGAAAGGTAGTGTATAGGGTTGTAGGTAAGGATGTAAATTACGTTTGACCCAATAAATAAATAATAGCTATACTTCAGTAGTTCATTAATATGTAGTTAACTGTAAATTATTAATGACCTACCGTTGAAAGTAAAACCTCTTGTCTACGAGTGCGGCTGCATGAATATTCAGCCTGAAAGCTCATCCTTTTGGATCTACTTTGAAGATTCAAATTTTAAGTGCACTTCTTCTGAAACGTTTCAGCCAAATTTTAAGCGAGCATCGTTTTTCTATTAAACCCTGTAAGTAATAAGTTTATTACGAAAATCATTTTAACTTAAACGGTTAATCATTTAACTTTTTAGTAAGATTGATTCTCGTTTTTACTATAAGGTCACATGGGGCCGTGCCCATCGCCCCGACTTCTTGAAAACCCCGAAAGGCTAATACACTTAAAATATACACGAAAAATGTACTCTTTTTTTTAGGCCACACAAAGAGTAAAAACAGAACACTACTTCTAAAACTTAACAAAATGCTAATTTAAATCCACTGACATAGTAACATTAAGTCTTCTGTTCGTTGGTTTTTTTAGTTTGTTAATATACTACATTTATAAGTAGTAGCTACGTAGCAATTTCTTGCCTTATAACCTACGAATACATTTTGTGGCATTAGTATGGACCATGCTTTATGTCGTTAATTAAATTAAGCTTTACAAACGTATGTAATAAAATTTCAGTTTAGTTTTTACCTTATTTCACATTCATTATAAAACTACGTAACATTTTTTTTTCTCCAAGTATCCTGAATGAATAGAACACATAATGATTCAAACGTTTGCCACCTAGAGGCTTCTGACCTACAAGAATTAAAAACCTTGGTACATATTTATTTTTATATATTTTAGTGTTAAAAGACCACTACACTCGTAGTGTCACATTAGGATTTCCTGTGTCGTGGTTGCCACAGCTACATACATAGACGAATTCACGAACACCCGGACCCAGAGCGGGAATCTAAATTTAACCTACTTAATTTACAAAAAGATGTAGTAATAATGAATATAGATTATGAAGGTGTTAGAAACCCTTGTGGTTCGACTCCGGCGGCACCACCGCCACAACTATTTCTGACTAATAACAGCAATGTTAAGCGCTGCTGTGTTCCGTTTTGAAGGGTGTGGTAAGGGAGACACAGTTTTCCGAGGCGTTCCAGCTTAGTCCTCAAGGGTAACGGCGCATCTGTGGCCGACCATAGGTAGGAATATCTAATCCTATCTGGGGTTGATTACAGATGTCCATAGGCGACAGTATCCACTTACCATCAAGTGGATCAAGTGGAAGTTACCTTCATGCTTGTCTGCTACTCCCATATTATAAAAAAAAATCAACATAAACAAAACACGATATTATGAAGAAACATTCAAAACTTTATTAATTTCATGGCGTGACGACTGCTTGTTACAAAAATCGTTTACCGCGCAAGTTTATATTTACTGAGAGCCGCGTCGTGTTCCTGAAATTTGATATTTATGGGAAACCTTATTTACGTTAACTTTTAACTTATTCATTTATATAAGTCAGGTATGGAGAATCTTCGGGAAGTTGCGGGTTAAGCTTACGCATGTTTAGAAGCCGCGGGCTGTAGGTAGGTACTCGTAACAACACAAAAAACTTTATTCAAATCAAGTTTTGTGGCGCAGCGTAGCTACAAGCGCCCGGAGCGTAAATATTTTGAGGCTTAGATCCTAAGCTAAAATGGCCTAGTCCAGCCCGTGGGCCATTGGTGGCCCATATGTTAAGTACATAAACAAAAAAACCTGAAATATTATTTACATCAATCACACCTGCCCTTAAAATAATTAAGCATTTTCATGACCCTGTATTATGTAAAGTGTTAACACAAGATAATTTTTCTAGAAAATTAAAAACCGTATAAAGTTAAGCTTTTTCCAATGTCTTTTTAATTAAATATGCGAATAATTATTGGTATGAAATTTTCCGAATCATGATTGCGTGAAATGAGGCCATCATAGATGTCTGGAGTGGGTGCCGGCTCGGGGGCGTCGGGTGCTCTCCGGCACGCCGAGAAGTCGCCGGAACGCGCGCATTCTTCCCCGCTACGGAATACCAATGCCATATTATTATGTGTGATCTCCCATCCCATTGTGCAATATACATCCACCCGCCCCTTTGACTCCATTGACATCTTATTCTCGCTGTTGTCACCCGAGTCACGATCTCGTGTGAATTATTCAATAAATAAATTTGCCTCAAATTCATTGGATTACTTACATCGACAATTTATTTCTATTTAACATGTCCGCAATGACCTTCACCAATTACTAATTAAGCTCGTGTGAAACATCATGAAACTCTATATAAAATTGGCAGTAAATGCGTTACCTATCTACATTACTTTGGAATCTACTTACGTACTATGTATCTAACTACTTACCTACTGTTTTTATCGTTTAAGTGCTGATCTCTCAAGGCTTCAGTAGCAATAAAAGTATTCAATTACCTATGTTTATCTACTTACAACTGATTAGATATGGCACTGTTCCTGCAAGGGGTAGGTTCTTTGTAATCCTTATTAAAAAGGGGGTAAATAAGAGGTACCCGCAGCTTTTTGTCGTTTTCGCGGTTCTAAAAACCTATACCTATCGAGTCCTCGACCAACCACCACCCACCAATATTTACTTTCACCAATAAAATCAAGGAATGTGTCATAACTCTATCCTAGATTCGTATCGTACATACATATTTAGTAAAAGTAGAATGATGACAGGCCTTGGTTTTAGTACCTACCCATATTCTAATAGCTATAGGTATATTTAACCCGCTCCCAACATATAGGTAGCACATAAAGACAGCACGCTATACTACGAGTAATATTACATAGCTGAATATATTGTTTATTTGTTGTTCAAGTGGTGGCCCGATTTAAATAATTCCCCATAAATTTAAAGCAATGCAATAATAAAAACTACAACAATATAAAATTTATTTATTTATAGTGACTTACAATTACATACAATTTTACATTATGTACCTATCGTTGGCTATCAAAAATATTTAACCACGAAGTAAGTAGGCGTATGTTGTTTTGCTAATGATTATGGAAACTCTTCATTCGGCAGAAGAAAGCATCACATTCTTAACCATAACTGAAGTAAACTGAAGCAACGTGCTGAAAGGTATACCTAAAAGTATACGTACTAGGTATACCTAATACGTATTTTCAAATCAAGTGTCAAATAATAATTATCGAAAGTGTACAAAAGACATCTATTTTGTATGTACTAGGAACCTACATGTTTACAGTACTCAGTGTTATCAAAAAGCCTACCAATCGGCACTTGGCTAGTATCGTTGACTATGGCTTCTACTCTCCTCATTCTGAGGGGCTGACCTCGCCCAACTATGTGATAGTAATTAATCGATGTGTAAACACTATGCGATGTTATACAAATATCGGTGACCGGATAGCATCAGTTTCCAGTGTGGCTTGCACCGCTGTTCGACTGTAAAACAATTTAGGCTCCTTCCTAATCGAATTGGGAGCTACGAGTTCCTCCGAAGCTGCATTCCGCTTCAATGATGGAACGTAAACTCAGTTAGGCTTGTTATACGATCCATATCTATTTACTTATTCGACATGTTGTTTTTAAATAAGTTAAGAGTTGTCAGTTGTCTAAAATAATCTAAATAAACTTAAATAACATGAATTAACGATCTAACATAGTCTTTAGTAATCAACGTTACTGTGGCAAGCTTATTATCGTAAAATAATAATTATTTTGCGTATTAGACACTTATTATTACAACTTTAAAAGATTTGCACTGTCTTTTAATTGGTTTTTATCGATTTCTAAACGCTGTCATATCAGACATGTCGCTGAAAGCCGTTCGAGAGTTCTTCCAAGGAAATAAAAGGACGAAGTACTAGAAAAGAAAATAGACTCGTTGAAATCTAATTTCGCGTAACCATAACGGGCGGACTCTTGAAAACGATGAGCCATCGTCGGCAGAAGCTCGGTTCATATCAATTCCTTAATTGAGACGCGGTTCCTTCGCTCCAACGCTTAGATGAGGCGTCTAAGCTGGGTTCAATATCGAATAATCATGGCGTTCATTCTGCCTTTGATGGATTCTTATGATATGGTTGTTGTCGTTTAAGTTTATAAGCATAAATGATTAACAAAAAATCTATTTAACATTTAATACGTTTACATGGTTTCATCTAACTTGTATTTATTTAACACTACAATTAATAAGTCCGGTCTTTACTCCTCTAAAGGCTGTGCAACCTTACTTTCCATAGTAATAAGTGAATTTTCGTCTTCTAATATTTTCATGTCGTAAATTGAATACGGACCTTCATTGCATTTCGGGTCGTCACATGAAAAGTTATCCAACTCGCAGTATTCCCCCGTCACCACCTGAAAAATACAGAGAAAAATACAGTAGGTAAGTACTTTTATTATTTAAGTATTGAAAGGGATCAGTAGGTACAGGTAAATTTTATCCTAGCTGTACCGTTTTTCCGGACTTATACGTAAAGAATAAATCTTAAATTACATACGATCGCCATGCCACTTACACAATATACCTACCTAAGTAGATTTAAAATTTAAGAAGGTCCTAAATGGTTACCTATTAGAATTGATTTTCGGTCTTCGGTAGACAAAGCATTGGATGGATTGTTTATTAATAACGTTAGTTGTAGCCATACCGGTCAAATCGTGACTGTTTGTTAGTATTCGTACCTTAGTGGGGTTCTCAGGGTCTGGATTACTATCACAAAAGCAACGGCCGCATATACATTTTCCTCGGCCACAGCATTCTTCCTCCTGCGGTAAACCTGGAGGTATACAGTTTCTTTCCATGTTGCCACCGGCACACGAACATTCAGCATTCTCTTTTAAGCTCACTGTAGAATAAATAGGTTTCGTGTAAGTATTATAAAAATAAAGTAAATTAAAAATTTACTTATGTAGCTTATGGAGCATGGAAGGATTTTACTTGAATTCTACCGCGTTCTTTCTAAGAATGCGGCATGTAGCAACATAAATATTTGTAGTAAGTGCGGTGTCCGATAGTCCTAAACCCTTGCAATTTTATCGCCTATACGTATAGTCTATGGTAGAATATTTACTTGCTTAAGCGTTTATAATAGAGATCTGATATTTATAACAGTATAAATAAATAGGTAATAGAATGAATCTATTTTCAGTTACCTAACTATGATCAATTATAAGACTAGCCCACAGACTCAGTTTAATTAAAACGCAACTAGGTACCTATTAATTGTTTACTTAAGTCTGAAACTTACTTCCATAGTCAATGTGGTGGATAGTAGCATTTTCACAATATTCTTGTTCTGTTATTAACTTTTTAGAGTAGCATCTGCTTTCTGTGGGACACCAAGAGCATTGAGGTAACCGCAAGCAGTCTAAACATGATTTTTTTATACGACAAACAACATTTTCATCAAGAGAAATCACACTGTGTTTTGCCGATATCACTCCTACACTAAAATAAATAAATATAATAGTTAACGTTAATGAATTCATATTTTATAAAATACGCAAATATTATTCACAAAATCCTTGTTCCGCTTTGAAGCTTTTCTGATAACTACTTTACCATTACTTAATAAATGACTTTATATAGCAATAGATAACCTTTACTCCAACCTTACAATTACGCAAACAAATTGTTCCCGATGTACATTGGTCTTCGAAATAATATTAGTGGCCCATGAGAAATAAATCCACAAAAAACAAGCTAAAAATTAACGGCTCGGCCAGTTTTCAAAAGTGATCGACTACACTTGAAGATATTATGAAAATACACAGATATGTGGGTTTCCTCAGAGCGAAGATGGTAGACAACTCCGGAAAATAAGTAGGGACCCAAAACAAAGCAAAGAAATTCCAAAATAAATGACGTCGCAGGGTCGCTGGGTATATTTCATATGTATGTTTGTTTTAAATAGTTAATAGTTATTTTCCATCTGGAATGATTAGATAACCATCCAATATCTCCATTGTTATTTTGCAATTTTATAGTAGTTTTTTCTTAGAAAGGCTTATTTCTCATAGTGTATCAAGAATCAGGTAGAACTATTTATCAATGGGTAGTTTATTAAATAACATACATTCCTAAAACATCTGCTAAGTCAAGATATGAGCTAACGAGTTCTTTCTGAATGTTCCATTTCGGTATAGGTATTTAACAAACCACAGTGAGAAAATCTATCAATGTTTTCAGGCCTACGTTACTTGTAGTTAACATTACTTGTTACCTACACATACCTAACACATTTTTTCAGTTTCGACTGTAAAACAGTGGAAGTGAACACGATTCATTCTATTCAACTGGGTCAACATTATGTGTCCCTTTGATGTAAACTCTGACTACTATAGCTACTATATTATACGATAAATGAAAATGAACATGATATCGCTACTAATATTATAAAGCTGAACAGATTATTTGTTTGAGCGCGCTAATCGCCGGACATACGAATTGGATTTAAAAAAATCGTTTTGAATTGGATAGACCATTCATTGAAGAAGAGTTTAAAATATAATATAATTTATAATATGGAAGCAGATAACCATTTGGAGATCTGTCGAAAGCTCATTATTATCATTGTTGTATTTTTTAACCGACTTCAAAAAGGAGGTGGTTATCAATTCGGCCGGTATCTTTTTTTCTTTTCGTGGATACATTGTGGAGAGTGGGTTTAACAAAGTAGCGATACTGGACCAGTGGGAAAAATTATGTGGACTCTGCCTTAAAACGCGGGTAAAACCACAAGTCATAATCAATTAGGGTTCCGTACCTAAAAGATAGAAACGGGACTTTATTTCTCAGTCCCTGATGTCGGTCAGTCTCTCAAAAGGGAGAGTTTTTATTATAATATTATATTAATATACCCCTTATTTGTTATTAAAATTACTAATTAATATGTCTAATAAACTGCTGACTCAAAGTAATCATATAAATCATAAAGTTATTAAACACAAGCAGTGATTATTAGGTATATATGGTATTATTTTACATAAGATGAAGCTAGGATTGGTAGGAAAATGAAAATATCAAATATCCTTTGCCGAATCTACCAAGTAATTTGACCTAAAGAGCGCCACTCAGAATATTCATTCGTTTAGGTAAACTCTTGCTTAAAATAAGGTCACTCCATAACGATGACGAGATATACTTTCCTGAACAAGTGGTGTTTATTAAATCCGCTTAATTTACATATTATTTTGATTAATATTACTATAGGGCTGTTATGATATGAGGCATTCCAAAACGATTTTGTATTTAGGTATACTATAAGTACTCTTAATGGGATAGATATATAATTGAGTACCTAAAACTTTTTGAGAAAGTGTTTTAATGAATTCCTCTACGTACTATATTATATTAATTAACTCTACTTGAACTATATAATGTAACTGTTCACCATAATGGTGGTGTTCTGAACTCGTATCTGAGTAGGCCCACTATATATAAAACCATAGATATATTATCCTACTGATAATAATTATATATTTTTAACTTTTGTTAACGAGGGGGAAACCTTCAAAAGGTACCCAATGCCGTGGGAGCGACACGGGGTTATGTGGGACTCTTACCGCAATAAACCAACCCGTTGACCGTCCTCGGCGCGTCGTAGAGGACTCCGGAATCTCCAAAGGAACGCAACCAGAGTCCTCTTAGCTCGTCCTCTTAGCCACATCGGCTGGTGGGTCCGAGGGTATGCGACCGTCACACATACATACAGCCGTCCTTCTCGGTGTCGTTGTCCGCGCGGTTCGAAGTCCCACTCTTGCCGCCCGCAACCCCGGAAGCCCCCTTTTAGTCGCCTCTTACGATAGGCAGGAGATACCGTAGTCCTATTCTACGCCCAGAACTACAGATAGGTATCTACTAAAACTCTAGTCTATCCCTTATAGTCGGTTTATCGTTACAAACATTTTGTTTGGCAATTGGCTACTTGACACTTTTTGGGAAAGTGTTTTAATGAATTAGTATACGTATTATATATGCCTTTCATTGATCACTTTTTCTAAAAAAGGGCTATTCATTAATAAAAATCGAACTTTCTTTACGGTGAACGGAACGTCGCGTTAAATCAGGCGGTCAAGTGTCATTTTGTGGCGGAACGTCATTACACTGTAAACAAACAACGCTTAGAAGAAAATTGAGAGTTATTTAGCTATTATAACTAAAATTTCAATAAATGACAAGTTATAAGACGTGTGCAGTGACGATGTGTACAAGTACGATCGTAACAAATTTGCTTATACAAGTTCCGAAACCCAAATCTCATAAACGTTAAAGAACTTGCAGATTCTTATATGTTTGAATCCTCTGTTTGCAAGCAATGACATTTTATACTATCTATGTAAGAGAAGTATTATTGAAAAAAAGGAATAAATTTAGTAACTCTCGAGTGATTCGTCAATTCCAAATCATTGGAACGGGACATAATCAAAACAAAACAGCAAGTGGAAGTATTCATATTTAATATATTTATAGATGTCTATGATAAGAATAGAATTATAAGACGTCTATGAGAATTCTATTTTAAGGGCCCATTCTGTAATTAATAGGACACAATTAAAATATTTCATGACTGTTATTATTGATGGTGCATGTGCACTGATTAAGTTACAGGACTGTATAATTAAAAATACATGATTTGCTAATATTAGTATTTTATTAACCGATTTCTTTGTTTATTTGGTTTATAT
Organism: Epargyreus clarus clarus; assembly: GCA_014595695.2. NCBI lineage: Eukaryota > Metazoa > Arthropoda > Insecta > Lepidoptera > Hesperiidae > Epargyreus > Epargyreus clarus. Next base: position 668,869 of record JACTTY020000027.1, read on the forward strand.
GGTTCTATTAGTGAGTACATACAGTAGAACTTTTGTGTATATTTATCATATGTTACAGTTACAATAATTACTACAGATCACCTAAGCTAAATTTTTGTGCTGCTTGTCTGCTTTTCTTCATTACTAAAATTATTTTCCGTAACAAATGGATATATATTTTTATCACTGTCATTTTCAGAATTAAATTGCAATGCAATAATAGGAACTGTATAGTCACTTTTCTTCCTTCATCTTGTTGGGTAGGTTACGCAAGTAAAGAAGTACTATTTCCCGTGTACTTTACTTTATGTATTTCAGACTGGTGCCCACTTTCGAAAGTTTTGGCTCCTCACTTCTTCTAGGCAGGACAGTCATCACATTTTCATTTTCATTGATGTACCTTGTGTTCAGGACAACTTTTACTTTTCATGAAACACAAACTTGCCTTCCTCTTAAACTGAACATACCCTATAACGTCGTCACTATACGATTGTCGGGAAGATCTGTAAATATAAATATAACCAATAAATAACCTTAAAGCAGTTCACATAAGAATATAAGTATATTTAAAAAAATCTTAATAATTACTTGAAGACAACCTTTCTTCTGTCTGAAGTCAGTTAAGAAATGTTTTAATTGTCCGATATGATTAAATGTAAATATAAAGAATGTTTTACTTACGTTGTTTATTTGATATTTCCATAGGTTATCTCACGGAAGTTTTTGTATCCATTTTGATTTATTGCACTGCATATATGGATCTTCTTTAAGCAGGTTCACGCTATCAGCTTTAATATAGTATGGCTCCATTTCGGTTCACAACATAAATTCAACCAACTCTAACAGCAAACGATTTAATTATTATTTGTCTTGTTTGGTTTCGATGTAGTGACGTCACATGACATTTGAGGCAGCACTGTCGCCGTTTTGGGATTTAAAATCCACAGATAAAAAATCGAAAATTTCTTTTTAAAAATTAAAATACTTAGAACGTATTAAAAAATAAACGAAATACTGCATAATTTATGTTTACTTATAAGCTATCATATCCAACATATTTCATATTTTATTGTTATAACTGTCAAGTACCCAATACTGGTTATGTCATGTCATTGTCATTTTTGTCCCTATCAGAAGTGTCAGATTAGTTGTCGAACTTATCTTTAGCTGTCACTGTCACTCCACATTGGACTTGAACTGTCATTTTCATGAACCTTATAGTCTTGAAATAATAATGTGATTTAAATGAAAATAGTATAAATCCCAATTACAATGGACAATTATTTCAAAGGAAAGAATGTTGAAGAAGAATTGGAACGTAGCAAAATCCCACTCAAAGATCTACCAGAAAACTTCTTATGGATGCAGGTTTAGTTTGCTTTCTATGATTTTAAAATAAATATGTTTTTTATTTCTATATAAATAGTAATGGGATGTTTGTTATATCAGGTAAAAGGAGGTAGTAAGATGGCTAATCTCCTCTCACATGCGTCAGGCATACTGGAAGACAAGGCAGCTACAGCTGTCGTGTGGAGTGGTGCCGGAGTAGCTATACCTAAGGCTATATCGTGTGCTGAAATTATAAAGCGGCAATTCTCTATTCCTCATCAAGTTTCTAAATTAACTTATAAGAGGTATTTTTATTTTTACGTTTTGAATTTATTTGTTAATTTCTTTTTTTTTAACATTAATTACTGATGTAACATTTGTGGTACAGTAGTGTCTGTGCTAAACTGAACTCGGAAAGGACTATGTCTGATTCGAGGCCAGAGCTACATATTATTATGAAATGTGAAAGATATTTGCTTGTTTGTTCATAGCATAAAAATGGTACCGCATTATTTATACCATATGCTATGATTACTGCTAGCTTGTAACCATAACTTCCAACATGGCTTTATAAATTTATTTTTTTATCAATTTTATATTTGTTATTGATGCATTACAGGATAGAAGAATTTTGGGAGCCAAAAATTGATGGACTAGAAACTATAGTAGTAAAACGTCAGGTCCCAGTTATTCACATATTACTCTCACTGGACAACAATGTGGATGTGCAGCAACTTGGGTTTGTATATTACTCTATTAAACCATTGATTGACTAGAGGGCAAATTGCCCACGACCCTTGTCTACAGATTTCAAAGAATACTGGGGCCCCTGGGTATGAAGAATTTGGGGCTCTATAGGAAAGTATTAATTTATAAAAATATATAAATCTAACATTATAGTTATTTATAAACTAAATAGTTAATAATAGGCTAAAGTCAAAATTAATAGATTCAGTAGTTTATATTGGGCTTTAAGGGCCCTGAGGCCAGCCCCCGGCAGCCTTTAGAGTGAAGAAAGTAAAGCTTTTATTTAATGATATCTAGCTACATCGCAAGACATGTTTTCTTTGTGACAAGCTAAGGGGAGAAATGGTTGCATGGCATTAGATGTTGGATATTTGTGTCCTAATGAATCCTAGGCATTATCATTTTCTTGACATTCCAGCATGTAAATGCACACAAAGCTCTCTAAACATTAACTTATGGTAATTTTATAATTATTACAGATATCAATCCCTTGAAGGAAAGAAGTTCTGGCAAATGGGACAATCGAATAGTAAAAATCAACAGTACAAGGCAAAGAAACCATTTAAACATAAGAAATCTCAAGAGAAGACAGTAACATCTTAATATTATTAATGTTTTTATTGTAACAAAATTAAAATTAAGCCCAAGTATGCAGTTTTATGACTTTTTAATAAATCTCGTGTCAGTACCTAATTTAAATTCTTATTTAAATATTTAATTACCTGCCCTTGTCATCCATCATATATTATAAGTCTTGAAACGATAAACTAGATATTAGATAACTTATACAAGGGCTTATACCTGTTATATCTCAAAATTTGCATTTTTTTTGTATTTCCATAACTCTAACTCATCATACTACTAAATATATAAATACATTCTAATAATTGATTGTATACAAATAAAAAGTCATTGAGAGGACAACTCATTTATTTATTATACATACATTGATAAATGTAATATTTAGAGGTGTACATTTGTGATCAATGAAGAACTATCGTAATCTTATAAATACTTTAACCACTCTTTACTTACAGAGAGCTTGCTATTCAACCTCAAATGAGACTTATTAAATATTATTCTAATGGTATTAAACAAAACAGTAATGTAACTGGTATCAATAATAGAAATATGTACTACATTTTAAATTTGAAAGAGTATGATTAAATAACTATTCATAAATGCTTAGTTCATAAATAGTGTAGTTCCAATACTGTACTATATACTACGAGTTCTGTTATACACTACGCTACAACATTTGCCTCAGATCTCAAGCTTCTGATTCGCCAACCGCTGGAGTGACTGGTTCATCGTCAAGTTTAGGTAAAATTAGAATTTCCTTGGAAATAATCAAATATTTTGTTACAAAATATGTGAATCGTTTGCACAGGTGAGTTTCTTTTTCGAAAGCGTCGAATATTGACCGGTGGTGGAAATAAGCGTGCGAAAATATTCTATAAACTCTTCTACATACAGATCCCAATTTAGCCACCGATGACTCCTTAATGCTGACTCTGAAAATAAATCATTAGTTAATATGTTAGTCTAGGTATATGCTGTATAACTGTGCATATGGCCAATTTTATTACAACTAAATGGAAATGATATTAGGATATACTTTTATCTAACAGGAATTTTGTGATGAATTACCAATTAGAATATTTTTTTTTTAAGTAGTACACCCCTGATACACAAGTCAAATTTCAACTTTCTACATAATTGTTTTAGGGAATTCTAGATGAATGATAAAACCTTATCATATATTTTTACCTGCTTGGAAAGTATTTATTGCTATTAAGCAAGCATGCAGCTCCATCTAATGTATGTCTGGTGTAGTCAATCGCCGGACACTCCTTGGGTGTCTTGTGTGCTGCACATAAAAATATCCACTGTTCAGTGGCTGTCATTTGTGTGCATGTCTGGTTTACATTCACTTTGCAATCTTACTGCCAACCCATTGAGTTCCATACAGAATTGCCTGGAATAAAAAATTATAATTGAGAGTTTATATGTAACATACTATGTAATAAAAGGTACGTACTTATTTACTTAAATAGTAGGAAACCTATTTTAAACTGAAGTGAAAGTCTACTAACTACACTACATTAATTATTTTGTTTTTGTTCCTACCCTTTTCAACTGGCTTGAATGAAATTGGTGTTGAAAATTTTATGGGCAATAAAAAATATTTGTTCTAAAAGTGGGCCAAAATGAAATAAGTTTGAGAACTACTGCTAGAAATTGTGTTTGTAATTACCTGAGGTGCTCATATTTCCAGACACCCTCATCTTGAGCTTCAGGCATCTTGAGAATAGCTTCCAGGTTTGAAGGGTCACGTCTGATAGTCTGTTGTATGAACTGTTGAACTGCCAGAGTACTGTCCATTTCTTCAAAAGGCTCATCGGGCCAACGGCAAAAATCCTGCACACAGATTTATACACATGTATATATTTAGTAAAGAAAATCTGAAACATTTTATTTATAATTAAAGAGTAGCAAACGAGGATGCAGTTCACGTTATGGTAAGTGGATAATGCCGCCCTTGCATCTGTAATCAACTCCAAGTAGGATTAGTTTCCTACCTGAGGTAGACAGATTTGTTACCCCTGAAGGTGGAACGGCTAGAATAAGTATGTCTCCTTCGACCCAGAACATAACAGCGCTTATCATTGCTGCTATTACAGAAACAGGTGTGGCGGTGGTGCTTCCGGAGTCGAACCACAGAGTTCTTCCACCTTCAAATGTAACAAATATACTTGAAATCTCTGTTGTACAAACCGACCTTTTCCGTCGCTATACATACCTTAGCTTTAGAACCTGGGCGGTTACGTCTGAATATTTGTACTCCACCAGCCATTATAGTCAATACAAAGGATAACAGTAAGAAACAAAGTAATTACTGACGGTCCCAATAGATATTAAATACAAAGATCTGCAAATTATCGATAAAATACACAAAAATAAATGGTACTTTCGAAATATATGCTGTCGAAACGTTATTGTAGGTCGAAAATAAATAGAAAATTTATAAGGAGGCCTAAGGCATCTTCCGAAAAAGCTTCTACTTCAGAATACGTATGACATTAAACAAAGTGTTGCCATATATAATATATATGTTATGCTGATATAGTCCTGATTGAAAGGCAAGAAGCTAAGGCGGTAACCATAATATAAAAAATGTGGGTGTCATTTTTGTCATCACAATCAAATCATCAATTTCGTTTTTGTAATGTGAAAGAAAACATCTGTTTCTGTTTAGTGTTGATCAAAAGTGGAGACAAAAGTATTGTTTATGTCTGTAATCAATAGTAATTACATAATTAAAAGAAACAATACATGCAAGACAGATGTGAGTTGTTAAATAAAAGAATAGAGGGCGGAATAAAGTTTCAGCATGTCAAATTATATTCCATTAGTTTTCTTTACCTATTTTTCCTTTGGACCATTTAACGAAGGACTGTTAGCAGCTTTTGGTGATTTTAATTCTGACGAATTGACTGATGCATTTATAATTAACGGCTCAAATGTAGCAGTGTTCTTGGCTTATGACAAAGAACCATTTTTGCGACCATCACCTTTTATATGTAATTTTAACAATAATGTTATAACAAGTGTGGTGCCAGGTGATTTTGATGGTGATGCATATATGGACATTCTAATAACCACACAAATTGAGAATACAACTTCCGACCTTCATGAGGTCAGAATTCTATGGGGTGGGATGCCCGAACTGAACTGTTCTGATGCCCTTATAACCAAAGCCATAGTTACGGGGCAGCCACTGATCCTGGACTACAATCGTGACATGATTTTAGATATATTTGGATTAAATACACTAAAGCAAAGAGTGTTTTGGGTATTTGATAACACAAGATCAACTCCAACAGAAATATTGATGGATGGTGGAAAAACAAATAAGGAAATGAAGTTGCCACACTCACATTCATTTTTAGACGTTAACGACGATGATGCTGCAGATCTCTTAGTGACAACTATAGTGGACGTTGAAGTGTGGTTAAATGAAGATAATGGATTTCGGTATAATAATAGTATTAATCTGCTTATCGGCCATCCAGCTATATACGGCCAAGCCCTGTTTACTGACGTTGCACTGTCAGGAGAGTTCTTTTTAGTTATACCTGTCTGTTATGATATTCATTGCAACAACAGCACCATTCATATATATGATAATGAAGAGTGGCATGACCTCCAAGTTGACTTTAACGATGGTAAGGGGACCTTGTGGCGTTTTGTTCCACCAAGAAATGAGATGTACTTGGATACGATAACTATGCGTAGTGGAGACTACAACATGGATGGTTACCCTGACGTCCTGATGGCCCTGAGTCCTGTTACTAGCAATGAGACTCAAGTTTTCCTACTACACAACGTACCTTGTCATTTACCAGGTTGTAAATTTAGAAGGACATTTCAAGTGCAGTGGGAGAAATTCACCTTTGGGAAAAATGTTGTTATGGCTACATTTTATGACTTCTACATGGATGGTGTCTTAGATGTGATCTACGTACAGAAAAATACTACAACACAAACCTATCTGATGCAAGGTTTTAGAAATGAGCTGGAATATGATACTAATTTCATAAAAGTAATTGTGGTAACAGGCCTCACTAATGACAGGATACCTACTATCAATGGCACTCTCTATAACAGGAAAGGAACATTTGGTACGTACCTGATTGACATGCATAATGATATTGGCTAATTCACTAATACAGAAGGTTGATTTGAGTTTGGAATGCAGGTTGAATTTGTAGCTCTTTCAATGTCAGTGAAAAAATTGATCTACCCTATAGGATATTTTGCCCTCTAAACAGACCATACAAGACAATGGGAATCTACTGAGATATATAATTTCATTATAACTGCAACAAGGAGAAATCATCCCGTTGTCCTGGCCTGCATACACCTCTGTACTCAAACAATTTAACTCACAAAAATTCTTCGGAGCAATGTTCTCATTTCGGAACACTAACAACAATCACTTCAACATAGCATATCTAACTGACCTTAAAACCCAGTTGAAATTTGTTACATTTCTTATCCATCGAACACAAATATTTGATTGTGTACTTTGTTTCAGGCACAAATCTACCAGGTCCAAAATTGGATACAACACTTGGTCACAGGAGGGTAACTATAGGACCGGAGCATGCGCGCAATTGCCACAATCTGCATATTTTGCTTTACAGCTGCCATATTCAATTTTCGGCCTGGACAGGACACCTAATTTCGTTGATAACTTATATGTAGGTCTTTCTGGATCCTCAAAAGTTGGTCCCAAATAATACCAAACTCCCAAATAGTAATTATTCCTTCGCCCCCTAATGATCCCTCTCAGTGGCGAGCACAATTGTTTGTAACACCGAGTAAAGTTATCCTAAAGAGTATTGTTGTGATACTGGCTATTATAATTATCATAACGGGATGTGTTTTGTATCTACATTGGAAAGAAAGAAATGATCGGCAAGATATTATTGAAATTGATGAAAATACCTATGTTAAAATATAATGTAAGATTTATTTTGTATGACAAATTTTACTCTGTGATCATAATTATTATATAAAAAATATTTTATTGTATAGTTATTGTATATAGATTTTTATTATAATTAGTAATGTAAAACAAATGTTCATGTAAATAGATTGATTAAGCAATAAATGGTTTAAATAATAAGACATCACTTAATTGAACTAAAACAATGTTGGCTACGCATTTTGTCTTTATTTTAATTTTCAGTTAAAATTCAGAATAGCAGTATCAGAATAAGAAAAATATTACAAACAGCTCACAATACAACAAATGCAGATAAAATGTTACAATAATCATTATTTTAATGTTTATTTAGACTTATGTTTGTGTTTCTTGTCCTTTTTCATCTCCAATTTTTCCAACTTCCTGAAACAATTGAGATTTTAATTAGTCATTTTAAACTTATTATCTTAAGCAATAGCCAGTATATTTTCTGGTTTCTCAATTTCTTACTCTTATCTGTGTCCCAAATTGATATACTTACCTTATGGTTATGCATTATTTCTAACTTTTTAATATTGCAAGAGAAACCATGTAACCGTTATAATAACAAGGTAAAAATTATTTACAAGCAAATTTACCACTAAATACTAACCAGTAATGGCTAATAAGTTTTTTGTTTATAAAAATATGATTAAACTATGAATATACACTATTCAGACAAGAATGAATTCATTGGATGTATGCAGGAGATTACAGTGTTAAATTGCTGCTGAAGTAGGGATGGAATCTGAGATCGATTAATAGAAGAATCAATCCTTTGGACCAAAAAAAATAGATCATTTTCGATCTCCAACATTGGATCAATCGAATCAATATTTTATTCTAGAAAATCGAAAGTAGATTTTATTGATGTTGATTAAATATTATAATAACAAATATATTATAGACATTTTTTGCTGATGGATAAGTATTTCAGTGGTTGTTTGGCCCTGACGACCTTTTTTCGCGCTATTCAAAGTTATCACATGAAAAAATCGAAGATCGATTTTTGCAGAATCAATTTTTAAGCCTAAAAATTTTGTGTATTGGTTTATCACACTTCCATTTGAATTGATTCAAGTATAATCTTGTTCAGTAAGAATCGTCATCTTTATGCTGAAGAGGGCTAAACACATTTAACTTACTTCAAAAGTTTCTTCTTTTGCTTTTTAGTCAATTGACTGAGAAGATCTGTCTCCGTTAAAGTTGATGGTTCATTTTCCTCTATCCTTGTAGCAGCTAATGGCAGTGCTCCTGGTTTCATCACCAGCCCGGTGTCTCGCATCTGCTGCATCAGTGTTGGTACATCTGGTTTAGGTTCCTCCTCCTCTGGAGCTGACGTGGAAGCTTGAAGGGCACGTGCTCACTCATTGATAATGTATACATTGAACATTCTTTATCTGTAAAATATTATATTGCATAATATAGTACATTACAATACGAGGACGAAAAATTTTTTTCTGACAAGTGTGAGTTTGCAGGCCGAGCCGCAGGCGAGGACTGCAATCACACGAGTCAGAAAAACATTTTTCGTCCGCGTGTTGTATAAAATTTTATATTACGGGGTCGGAAATGGGGGTTTTGCGCACGCGAAGCGTGCGTAAAACGTCAATTTACGCACGCCGTGATATAAAAAATATTTATAAATGTAAATTACTTATAAAATAATGATGTACTAATTGTAATGTAAATATTAAATTGGTAGGAAAGGCCTATTCCCACATAACACGGGACATGTCAGGGGTATTTAAATATTATTTTAATTATTGAATTAGTTATTATAGTCAGTTGGTCAATCAGTCGGTGAAGATTCAGTCAAGTAGATGACAAAATAACCATAATGAGGGCTAAGACAGCCTATTGAAACACAGTGATCCATGTACCAAGACTCATCAAAATCAAATGTGTAATGATCAAGTGCTACAATCATCCTTAGTTGTCGTCACTTTGGAGTGTCGGCGTCACTTTGGAAGAGTTGTTGTCATTTTGGAGTGTCAGCGTCACTTTGGACTCAAACCACAAAAAGCTCTACTACCTACAAATAATATATTATACTTACTTACTATCTTAAGAAATATTACCTGTGTTAATGTGCCCCCACTTGTGACATTTGATGCATCGGACGTTCCTCACAAGGATACCAAAAGGTTGATCTCTGATCTCATTGTCACCCTTACAGTAGCTCTCTCTCGGTGCATTGTACTTTCTCTGCCATTCAAACTTATACTCAGGTTCGTTGTCCTCCCTCTCCCTCTCTTTTTTCACCCCTGGGGGTGGTTCATACATGAAATTCAAGCTGAGCTTGTCTTTGCTGTCTTTACTCAGCAATGCTCTAAAATCAGAAAGGCATCATTAAATTAAAATACATTTCAATTTCATTTGTGTGGCTTGCATAGTTTTCGTCAATGATCCTAAATATATACTATGTGGTTGCCCCACATATTTTAATAGATACAATAAACAGAAAAGTTTATATACAGCTGAAAATCATAAAAAAAACTATACTTGAAGCTGTAGTGATAAAATTTATGTGCCTTTTAACAGAGTAATAATGTGATTGCTTGTCAGCTACCATAAGTAAAGACGATGGTTATTATTTCAACACAATACAATAATATGCTAAAGTAAGAAATGAAACATACTTATTTTCATGTAATTCCTGTTCCTTTTCATACTGAACTCTTAATTCTTCTTGCTTTTTCTTGTATGCATCAGTTTTCTGCTCTGCCATCCATACCTATAAATTATATAAACTAATTAAGCAAAAAAAATTCGTCCATGTCGTTTTTATAGTTCTATATTTGTCTGACATAAGTAAAAGTGAGTAAACACTATTATTTTGTTCAGATATAAAACCGTCAATTCCTAAGGTAAGAGGAATTTAATAGAAATGCATATAAAAACATGCATAATATCATGAATATGTATATACGAAACAACATCTATTTTTTGAACTGTGACGATACAAATAGTTTTCTCCGTTACATTGAGAGATATTCAAAATATTTAGTGTTAGGACAAGGATTCTGAGAATAAAATAGGTCTGACTTTATTCCAATATTCTTACCCTTTTTAAGTTGTCTCTAGAAGCTGGGTGGAAGAACTTCTTGCACATATAATTATTAAATCCTTTCCCCATATTGAATTAGATCCAGGAATGATTCTAAACAACTGATTACTGGCCTGAAAATTAGGAGTTTATTTAACTGTGACTACTAGACTGTTAAATATTTTATCAGGAAAACAAATAGAAATACGCTTTAAGAATTAAAGGTGACGAAATTGACATTTCACATTATTGACGAGAAACAGAATAACTAAATGAATGTCATTGTCAAATCAAATAACAAAATCAGTCTTATAGTGCCACCAACTTATCTGTTCAGTTGACAGGGTCGCTAGTGCAGCGTCCAATGTTACCATATAATTATATTTGCCTACTGAAGAGGGAGCTCAACAACTTTGAGACCTATGTTTTACTAGATAAAATATGTAAAAAATATTTAAAAAGATAAATAACCTTCGTAAACATCCAAAAAAAGAATTAGGTTAATAATGTCAATTTTAATTCTTAAATGATATTCTAGGACAGGAAAAATAAAAAGTCCAGAATTATTAACTATAATTATTTATATTTTATAAAAATAAAATTTATATTTTATAAAAATAATTATGGTCATGATCTCTAACTTCGAGGGGCTCCACACCAGACATCCCTGAGCGAAATAATGACGATGCGCCTGAGGTGCCTGTGCCAAGTGATTTACATAATTCGTCATCAGAGTCACTTGAATCGCTTTCGCTATCACTATGCAACTTAATAATGAATGGTTCTTCTAAATATCCATCATTGTTCCTGTATTTTTCTTCAATTCTTTTTACGTGGTGACATGGTTTTTCCACTCTTCTTTTGTTATTTTATCGAATGCATTCTGAATTAACTGGGGCATTTCAGCACTAGATTTACCAACATTTCGCTCAGCGACATTTCTCTTCATTGAACTCCAAACCATCTCGATTGGGTTCAAATCACAGTGGTATGGCGGTAACCTGAGAACAGAATGGCCATGACTTTTTAATAGATTATCTATTTCATATTCAGGAGCTGGTTTATTACGCTTTATTAATTCTTGCAGTTGAGGTTTCGTCATTTGCTCAGAAAATTCTATATTTCTCTCCCTCAGCCACAATTGCATGACAGCCTTAGTGTGGTTTGAATTGGGACATTTATTAACACAAATGCTGTGATAGGGGGCATTGTCCATCACTATAAGAGTATGCTTATGCAGGTTCGGCAGCAATTTCTTAATAGTCCATCTTTTAAAATTATCATTATTCATTTCATCATGGTAGTCACCGCTCTTAGTGTTTGATTTAAACACAAGAAGAGCATTCTCTACAAACCTTCTTCGCCTCTTGCATGAACTATAATCCACCTATTCCCTTTTGATACTGGCTCCAAATCACCTTCAACATCTGGGCCTTGCCAACATTTGTCAGTTGAGTGAGATGAGTGTATATAGGTCTCATCTAAATAAACGACGGGTTTTTTTTCTCCAGACTCATTCTCACGAATTTTTGTAAGTATGCAGCCCTCCACGCAGTTATGTCATTACGCTCACATAGCACTTTTCTATTTGTTTTAGTTTTTTTAAAACGAAATTCCTATTTTATTGCAGCAGTTTTCTAAGTGTTTCACGTTTTGCAGAGAAATCAATTTCTTCTCTAAGTATGTTTAATAATTTTGGTATAGTCGGAATTTCCTTTCCTAAATGAATAAAATTCATGAATTTTTCTCCGTATGACGCCAATGTCAAAATCATCAATGTCCAATTTTCCTGTTTTTCTTTCTCTATTCTTACCGGGAGTAGATAGTTTGACATTACTTTCTTCAGCTTTTTTTCTTTTCATTCATGAGCTTGTAAACAAATCGTTCGCTTACTCCTGTAGCAAAATATAAATACATGAAGTATAAAAAAACATTTACTACCAAAATACTCAGTGACACTTTAACTAAGTAAAATAAAAAATAACTGAAATATTTACGCGGGACTTTCTATTAATTAACTATCAACACTTCATAGCAACACTAACCTGTCGCAGCTGCGACGCGTTCTGTCACTTTCTCAAACGGTATTTCGGAGGCTAGCAGGCGTTTTTTCTTCCCTCATGAAATCTAAAACCTTTAAAATAATTGACCCGTGCATCACTTTTTGAGAGGCTTAGGCATTTTTAATCACTTATTACAATTATATTCGAATCGAAAAACAAAGAGCACTCACACTTCAAAGAATTGACAGCGGAATGACATTTCAAAATGGCGGTCGGCTTTGTTTTAGTTCCAGATTTGTCTACTGAACAGAAAAGTTGGTGGCACTATACCAGTTTTTTCATTAATTTCATTAAACAACTGGTATTGTCACCATAATTTGTATTATATTTGCAGCAAGTTTTTAAAATCGTTTACATACATATAATGAATTGTGTTTGGAATAAAATAATCTAAAGCAACATAAAAAAAAATAAAAAAAGGTTATATACGTATATTCCGGTAATAGGGAATATGCATGTGATTTAGATTTGCTTGTTATTTTTTTCCTCGGTACATTACGGTCCTGAAATTACATCTAAACCATTATTTTTTCTTTATTTCGTGTTAAATTGTTTAAAACTTTAATCAAAAATCGTAAATTATGCGCGCGAAATTCAAATTTGCAAAACGCATTCCCATTGGTCGAATCGAAAAATGACGTCACATAGCGTGTTACGATGTTAATCGGCGTCGAAATTCAAACTGTTTGAGAGAAAAAATTGTTTTTGTCTATATTCCTACAGTGTTATTTATTACCTAGTGCGATTTTTCTACATAGTATTATTAGGAATAATCAAGAAAAATGATTGAAAGTAGTTTTGTCAAAGCACAATCGGACTATTTCCCTAAAATATGGAAAATGAATAAACTGGTTTTTATGCATAGGTCAGTTCGGAAATATTTAACTGATCATAACTTATTATGTTAATATTCTTTTTTTTTATAATATAGGAGTAGCAGACGAGCATACAGTCCGCCCATGGACATATGTAATCAACCCCAGATAGGATTAGATATTCCCACCTAAGGTCGGCCACAGATGCGCCGCTACCCCTGAGAACTAAGCTGGAACGCCTCGGAAAAGTCTGTCTCCTACCACACCCTTCAAACCGGAACACAGCATCACCTAACACTGCTGTTATTAGGTAGAAATAGGTGTGGCGGTAGTGCCTCCGGAGTCGAACCACAAAGGGTTCTACGACCTTCAACCAATCACCTATATTCATCTATCTTTATAATATTATAATAGATTATAATGCATTTTGTGTGTTTCAAATGATAGTATTTGTTGTAGAAGTCGATAAGTACCTAACGAAGTAGATGATCAATGCAATATTTTAAAATCATTTACCTAAAATTATTGTTTGTTACAGTAAATACAAATGTTAATGCGATTTTGGAGATACTATATCTGTTTCCTATAATCTTGCACCACATTTACCGTATTTTCGCATCTTTTGCAAAAGAAAATAACACTATATAATGTATTTCTAGTTTATAGTACTGGTTTTGCACAATAAGTCCAGGAAATATTTAAAAAGTAGTTATTTAGCCTTTCCCATGATGTAAATAGCGATGAAACCTGAAAATATTTAATAATACCTTTATGTGCATACAGTTATCATCAATATTAATACAAATCACGCTACGTGACGTCATTCAATGAGCGCGTAAAATGGCGGCGTTCAAATGTGTCAAATTTTATTGATACTTTAAATAATTTTTAAAAAAATATTTCAATCACTAATAAAATTGTTTATATTTTTTACTATGTTAAAACGATGTGATAAGTGGTTTAAAATAATAAAATAAAAATGTGCATATTCCCTATTACCATTGCGTATGGAGCGCATTTTCAAAAACAGTCATTTGGTGTCAGTGATTTCCTCGGAACAATAACCTGAGCAATGATTTCTCTTTTTACCCATAGATTAGTATTTTTACCCAAGAAGGTTTTAATCTTTACTTACACTTCCTAGGTAGTTTTGGCAACCTGGCAACATTACAATTACCAGCCGTATCCTTGCCAGCTTGCCACATGCGCTCAAAAGTTTATCTGATTATATTTTGCGACATATTTTGTATATAATATTTTGTATAAAAATAGATAAATCATGGTCGTATATAAGGGGCCGAGGAGGAGGAGGAGGAGGGTTAGGATCTGGTAGAAAGATTCCTTAATTAAGGACGCCGGGAAAAAAATCAAGGAATATTTATTCCGAATACCCCCTTAGCATTTCGCCGATAAATTACACTTAGACCACGAAACAAGAAAAACTACAGAGACTAGCCAATCTTTTTTTTAGCCAAACCGTTGGACTCATTAAGCTTAAATATATGTTACGAGTGATGCTAGTAAATTTAGTAAAGCTAGGTTTACCCGGGATTACTTAGTATTACCTTCTTGGGTAAAGTCCAAATTATAGTTGAAATAAATTTTAATAAATATGTGACCCATGAGACCAATACCATGATGGCCCATGAGACCAATACAGCCATTTGCGCTTGTTAAGATTAGATTTTGAAGGTGGTAGAACCCTTTGTGGTTCGACTCCGGCGGCACCACCGCCACACCTATTTCTGCCTAATAACAGCAGTGTTAAGCGCTGCTGTTTTCCCTTTTGAAGGGTGTGGTAAGGGAGACATACTTTTCCGAGGCATTCCAGCTTAGTCCTCAGGGTTAGCGGCGTATCTGTGGCCGACCTCAGGTAGGAATATCTAATCCTATCTGGGGTTGATTACAGATGTCCATGGGCGGCAGTAGCCACTTACCATCAGGTGGTCTGCATGCTCGTCTGCTAATCCTATGTTATAAAAATATCGTTTATATGAACAGTAGGTATAATGCTTATCGGTCCGACGTAATGTGAACTCGTGGTAAAACCGTCATAGTTGTACAACCGTTTATTCGTTATTTTGTCTTTAGAGAAACAACAACTAAGTTAATTGAATTTTAATATCTTAATATTCAGAGTAATGTCGTGGGCGAGTTGTGTTTTGGCGGAATAAGGAAAGGTTTGAAATTTATTCATCATTGGCATTTGTAAATAACACTTTTGATTATTTTTATTTTATATAAAAATAGCGTATCTCGTAATTATGTTATTAATTTTATTTCAAAATCATGCTTTGTGAAAAACTTTTTAGGCAAAGATTCAGCTATGGTATGTTTGAATCCGCAGAACTAAAATCTTTTTTATAATATTGGAGTAGCAGACGAGCATGGAGTCCACCTGATGGTAAGTGGCCACTGCCGCCCATAGACATCTGTAACCAACCCGAAATAGGATTAGATATAGATATCAGCTTGAGGTCGGCCACAGATGCGCCGCTACCCTTGAAGACTAAGCTGGAACGCTTCAGAAACGTATGTCTCCCTTACCCACACCCTTGAAACCAGAGCACAGCTGCTAAAAACATTCGCCGAATTTACTTAGATGATCCTTTTTCACAACGTTGTATTTCTATAAAAGACTTTCTATGTACATTTTATTCCAAAGGTCCCACGGGAACAGGAATGATTTTGTTATTTAATTTTCTAGTAATTTATGTCTATCAGTAAAGCTAAGCATGTACAACATACATAATAATAAGGGAAAAAAGACAGGAAATATTAATGAAATATATCCATAAACACCTCAAAATTAACCAGTAAAATAATATACGAGTACCTATAGGTACCTATTAATCATACAATATTTCATAATAATTTCGAATCACTGCTCAAATAAAATGTATGTAAAATTACTTACACAATACCATGAATACAATAAACATAAAAATAATATTTGACTTGTAATTCGATTCGATTGTAATTGAGCTAGTACGAGACTTCCGAATGTAATTGTAAGACTTAAGACGCTTAAGACTTAAGACGTAATTCGTAAGACGCTAAAGCGAGGCGATTGACCACCGACGCTGCGTCGGTAGGCTGTTTAGTGATGATACAAATGCATCTTTCTTCGTCTATATCTGCAAAATGTGTAGTCGATTTAGGATCGTAACTTATAAGTAATATTATAACCCAAATAAATTCAATAGTTTATATATAACTTTTTCTCGGCACTGTATAACATTGATACAATCCTCTTATCATAAGTACGTAGTGGTTAGTATAATGTTACGTATGCCACTTATTTAACCTTGCGACCGCCAGCTCCATAGATAGGATGTCAAAGATGCTAAGATGTCACAAAAATATACCTAAAATTAAGCGAAAAAATCTCAGGAAATAGGTAGGTCATTTAGTTGTGTCTCCGACTGTCGCTCAACGCTACGGAATAAAAAAAATAATCATTTATCTTACAGAACGCAATACATGTTTTGCAAAACACATAATATGTGAAATAGTCGAACCGCGGTCCGGATATGGCCATACTACTATTTACGGGACAGCAAATGTTTTTAATACGCTTTTATTAGCTTCAGACGTATGTATGTTGGTATGTTAGTATGTAACGGAATCTTTGAACATGATTTTAACCCCCTTCTAAACGTCGGATTAACTCGAAATTTGGCATACTTATTAAGGACCGATGACAATTCAATATTTTAAACATTCTGACCCGTTATCCTTACTAGGATAATCAGGATCAGCGATTTATTTTCCTGAGACCCGGAAGGTCTGCGTTAAGACCAATAAAGGAATCTACCAGGCGCGCCGATCACCTAACCTAACCTAACCTGACCTGACCTGACCTGACCTCAACTTCGACGCGTCCGTTGTTAATAGCATCATGAAGCGGTGTCTCATCATCCTTATTCATTCAGCACTTCAACATCTGCACCTTCCTTTAACAAGATTTCCACTATTTCATTGTTCCCATTTCTTGCTGCCAAATGTAAAGGCATATATGATTTCAGCTCATCGTCATAGTCACAACTTATATTATTAACTCGAGCTGTAAAATTAATTAAACTACTAACAGTTTTAAAATCTCTGCAGGCAGCAGCAACACAAAGAGAAGAAATTCTAGAATTATTTTTGATATTAACATCATCATGCTGTAATATTAAATCGATGATTGGACGACGTCCTTTTGAAATGGCTAGATGTAAAGCAGTTGACCGTTTTTCTCCTGAGTATTGCCATCAGCGCCTGTTTTTAAAAGATGCTCTATCATCCTTTTTCCGTGATTACTTTTATCCAAGATAGAGGACCTGGGATATGGTATAAATTATAAAAGAAAGCAGTTAGCATTGGCAATTCGGATGTCATTCAACAACTCCTCTGGGATTTTCACGTTAACAATAAAAATAAACACCAATGTAAAACACCACTTCATACAGCTGTGTTAAACAATGACCCAATATTCATTTTTGCACTGCTAAGCAAAGGTGCTGATGCTGATTCGAAAGATAAACTTTTTTTTTTTTTTTTATAATATGAGAGTAGCAGACGAGCATGCAGTCCACCTGATGGTAAGTGGCTACTGCCGCCCATGGACATCTGTAATCAACCGCAGATAGGATTAGATATTCCTACCTGAGGTCGGCCACAGATGCGCCGCTACCCCTGAGGACTAAGCTGGAACGCCTCGGAAAAGTCTATCTCCCTTACCACACCCTTCAAACCGGAACACAGCAGCGCCTAACACTGCTGTTATTAGGTAGAAATAGGTGTGGCGGTGGTGCCGCCGGAGTCGAACCACAAAGGGTTCTACCACCTTCAAGCTTCAAACTTGATAATACGCTACGTTATAATCGTTAAAATAATCGCTAAAATAATCACTAAAAATGAAAAGTAAATAATAGTTAAAAAAAAATAAAAATACGCTTTTATAAAAAATTCGACCAAAAAATGAAAAATAATTAATAGTTTAAAAAAACTAAAAAAAAACACTTTTTATAGAAAATCCAACTAAAAAATAGAAAATATTTTTTTTAAAATTTGAATTATTAACAGTGTAAATAAGATAAAAATATTTTTATTGTAAAAAAAGCGTGGGTGCTTTTTAAGATATTATCAAAGTGATAATCCTTCTACTCAATATCTATCAATTAAATATTTATAACTATTGACACCATGCACCCCACGCTTTTTTTTACAATAAAAAATATTTTTATCTTATTTACACTATTCTTAATTCAAATTTAAAAAAAAATATTTTCTATTTTTTAGTTGGATTTTCTATAAAAAGTGTATTTTTTTAGTTTTTTTAAACTATTATTTATTTTGGTTTAGCTATTATATTTTTGTAGCAGAGAGTTGTTCGAACCCAGCAATATTCTTTAGGCCCGTAAAAAAAGGTTTGCTTGGTATACATGGACACCTTAGACGATTAAGTCATAACGGTCTCAGTCTTAAACTTAGAGTAGAAAATTATCTGACTCTGCGCCAATGTAAATTTGTCCAGAAATTAATACCATTGGATTAAATTAGTGTTATAACTTAACTTTCTTAATGTTTTTGCTTTAGTTCGTCACCCTCTGACCCTGATTGCAAAATCGACCTTATACAGTCATATTTTGGTAGTGTTTTATAGGTATAGGACAGACATGTGGAATGGGGCTCACGTGCTAGTAGTGGCATTGAGCCTACTAGCTGGACCCTATGTCGCCGCAAAGAAATATTATATCAGCGTTGGCTACTTACCCTGTATCAAGAGTGAATTTAGATACATGCAAGGACTTTCCATTTCTGGGGCGATTTCGATGGCTCTAGATGAAGTGAGTATTTTTACACGCTTTTTATTAGCTTCACCTGTATGTTTGTATGTTTGTTTGTATGTTTGTTTGTATGTTTGTTTGTATGTTTGTTTGTATGTTTGTAACCGACTTCTTTGGGCGCGATTTTGACCCACTTTAAACGGCCAGATTTCGTTCAAACTTTGTAGATTTATTTCACAATTATACTATTTACTGTTCCTTAATTGATTCCTAGATTCATTTAGATTTTCTACTTTTTAGTTAATTTTATCATAAAAGCGTGTTTTTTAGTTTTTTGAACTATATTTATTATTTTATTTATTCAACTTTCTTTCAACCTGAACCGACAATATACTAGACAAAAATCTAGTCTATTACGCGCATTCTTGCTAGCTTAAATTTCACGTTTATATATGAGCTATATAGTCAGTGGCTGACCATTTGCGCTGGTTTGAACGCGCACTAATTATATAATTCTAACAATACCTACTTGCGCTTTTCAAGGCTTAACAAGCTGCCGCAAATTCAAATTTGCAGATAGTGTTTGACTTGGTTTATATAGGCTTGCAAACCATTTTAATCTAGCTTTTAAGTCTCCAAATTAAGCCAAACTTTTGTAGTGATTTAGAGTTTGTGGTAAGTGCCACGAGTGCAGACGCGGCTTTAGACAGAACATAAGATTTTCTTTTTGGTTAAATTCATGTAGATATACTGTACACATATTTCAGATTAACAACAGTACAGAAATATTACCGGATGTGACTCTTCTTCTGCAATGGGCTGACACGCATTGCGATAAGCTTAAAACAACTAGATTGTTCACGGAAATGATTTGTACCTGGGCAGTAGCGTTCTTCGGGCCGGAGGAACAATGCGAAATGCCAGCATTTATCGCACAATCCAGAAACTTACCTTTGATTTCTCATGTAAGTTAATTTTTATTTAAGGAAATGTTCTAACTTTCACTTGGAGTCTGTAAAACGAAAATCGCATTAACAGCTTATTGAACATCGAAATGTCATCGGGCAATTTAATAATAATAATTAATTACACATGGCAAGGGAAATTATTTGTGTATATTGATTGATATAACATGTTCGTTTTCAGAAATGTTCGGATGACCAGATTAATACATCACCAAACTTTGTAAGGATGGACCCCGCCGTCAAAAAGGTATCTTATTTGATGTTAGAAAGTTTTCAAATTTGCGACTTTTTATGAGCATAATTTATATAAAGATATATAATTAACGTATAAAAATATATATAAAGTTTTGATTTTTCAGGTAACAAAGTCAGTTGTGTCTCTGCTACGATACTACAGATGGAACAAATTCTCAATTTTGTACGAGAAAGCGTACTTTAAAGCAGCGTTGTCGTTGGAGCATCATGCGAAGTTGATGAAAATGTCGTTAAACTACCTGCGACTCGTTGACGACTCATGGAGTCAGATTATACAGGACACTAAAAGTCAAACTCGAAGTGAGTTATTCATGATTTCCATGAGCTACATTTATCGCTTCGTCGTCTATAATGTAATAATAATAAAATAAAAACATGTGTGTATTTATGTATGCACGTAATAAGTTATACTTCTTTGGATATTATAAACCATATACAGGGTGTCCCGTAAGTACCACGACAAACTTGGGGAGAACATAGGTGAGGGTCTGACCTCTCTGGGAAAAAAAAAATTACCTTGGTAAAAGTGTCACCGTTTTTGCACTATCAATTGTTTTAGATCTTTTGAGAAATTCAGCCCTCTTCATCTTCTTTCGTTAACTGCGTGTACAAATTTGGTGTTGCAGTGTTAATTGTTTCTGATAAATACTATCAGATAGTTGGTCTATCATATTGAAATGTAAATTGGTTAAAAGATGTAAAGGAACCATGAAAAAAAGAGGGATGTTTTTAGATTTAAATTTTTTTACTATTTTTCCCTCAACTTTGACTCGTCGCGGTGAAAAAAAAATGTACTGGACTATAAGTGTACGTTGCACCAAAAAATATGTCCAGTTAATAGAAATTTCAAAAAGGTACCACACTTACTATTTAAAGTTGAAAAAAAAAATGTTAAGGCCGTTTTTGCATGAAAGGGACTGAAACCAACTAAAACGTAATGATAGAGTTTTTATTTAAATTACGGTTTCTACCGACGCACAACGTGTCAGGCAGTACTAAATTACATTATTACCTAGTTACACACTTAAAAATATCATTCTTCATTTATAATTTGAATGACAATACCATAATTTGACATCTTGGAACAGATCTGATGATGTAGCCAGCAGGTGCATGGTTCATTTCTTAGTAAATCCCTCGAGTTTGGGCTAAATTGGTAAGAGATCTACCATCCATATCCTGGCTCCATCATCAGATCTATTCCAAGATATCAAATTAAGGTATTGTCATTCAAATTACATACATGTACGAAGTTTCACTTCGAAACGACAGTTCAAAGTAGGTAAAAATTGACTTAATAAATTGTAATACTCTGTTTGTTAGTTAGTTACTAAACTGTTTTTTTTCAAATGAAGAATGATATTTTTAAGTGTGTAACTAGGTAATAATGTAATTTAGTACTGCCTGACACGTTGTGAGTCGGTAGAAACCGTAATTTAAATAAAAACTCTGTCATTACGCTTTAGTTGGTTTCAGTCCCTTTCATGCAAAAATGGCCTTAACTTTTTTTCTTCAACTTTAAATAGTAAGTGTGGTACCTTTTTGAAATCTCTATTAACTGGACATATTTTTTGGTGCAACGTACACTTATAGTCCAGTACATTTTTTTTTCACCGCGACGAGTCAAAGTTGAGGGAAAAATAGTAAAAAAATTAAAATCTAAAAATATCCCTATTTTTTTTAGGGTTCCTTTACATCTTTTAACCAATTTACATTTCAATATAATAGACCAACTATCTGATAGTATTTAACAGAAAAAATAAACACTGCATCACCAAATTTGTACACGCAGTTAACGAAAGAAGATGAAGAGGGCTGAATTTCTCAAAAAATCTAAAACAATTGATAGTGCAAAAACGGTGACACTTTTACCAAGGTAATTTTTTTTTCCCAGAGAGGTCAGACCCTCACCTATGTTCTCCCCAAGTTTGTCGTGGTACTTACGGGACACCCTGTATAAAAAATATATCAATAGGACCAACTGTTTTCTGTATTTGCGTCTCACTCACACTTTGTTGCACATATTGAGAGCGAGGAAGATGCGTAATAATAGGAATATCTTTGGAAGAATGACCTCCTCTTATTTATGTTGCTCTAGTACTTGAACTGTACAAGTTAGTACATTTTAACATCGTGTGAAATATTGAATTTAAATCACTACTGAATATAATTTATCAGCACATATATAAATTACACTTATATGAAACTGAAACACGTGTGTGAATGTAGACACTATAAGAAACATGTGGATAAATACTATGAATATGAAAACAGTGAACAGAGTCGACGATCGAGCTAACTGGCGCGACTAATAGAGGTTATATTTCTATTTTGTTGATAGATTTTGTTTCGAGACTGCAAACGCTGCAACTTCATACTGTAACTTTCGTGTGACGAATCTTAAAATTTTACTCTAATCATTTTTTCATAACGTACCTAAAGAAGTATAACTTCAATAACTTCAAAAGGTTTTTTACGTTCTATGTTCAACTGTTTGTTCGATGAAGTTACTATCATAATAATTGTAAGTGAAATGGTTTTGTATACAAGTTGTATTATTTATTTTTCAGTTTACGTATTCTTCGGTTCAACGCCGGCATTGGTAGACATGATGAATGCAATGGAGTCCATGCAACTGTTTGCAAGGGGCGAGTATATGGTTATATTCATCGACATGATACCGCTTTGGCCTAAGGATCCCTTAGATTACCTTTTAAGTAAGAGTTCTTTTATTATTTTTAATATTACGTTTCGAATAATGATATTTCGTACACAGCAGGTATTTTTGTCTTGATAATACTAGCACTATTCGCTTACATAGTAATTATGAAGGTTGTTTATTGATGTTTTAATACATTTTTTTTCTATTGCCTTTTTTATAATATAAGAGTAGCAGACGAGCATGCAGTCCACCTGATGGTAAGTGGCTACTGCCGCCCATGGACATCTGTAATCAACCCCAGATAGGATTAGATATTCCTACCTAAGGTCGGCCACAGATGCGCCGCTACCCCTGAGGACTAAGCTGGAACGCCTCGGAAAAGTCTGTCTCCCTTACCACACCCTTCAAACCGGAACACAGCAGCGCCTAACACTGCTGTTATTAGGTAGAAATTGGTGTGGCGGTGGTGCCGCCGGAGTCGAACCACAAAGGGTTCTACCACCTTAAAAGTTAATAATGCCATACTTAAGTATTAATATTTTCGTTTTTTTCTTCAAAAGCAAAGGATCGACTGGTGTGTCCAAAAAACCAATTTAAAAAACGCGCGCAGTCGTTGATGGTCGTGGTCTCCTCGCCGCCGTGGTCCAACTATGAAAACTTTGCGAGAAAAGTGCATGAATATAGTAGCATGAAACCTTTTCAGTTTCCGGACCCCTTTTTGGGAAATACGGTATCATCTTATCTTATCTAAATAACTTGTAATTAAAGGGATATCATAAATAACATTTTTTTTGAATAATATTGGTGACATGAGGTGATTATAGATAAAGATAAAATAATCTGTCTATTTTGTGAAATTATTATAAAGACTAAATTCATTTTGCCAATTGACGGGCCCCGTTAATAACAGTACTTCATCATTGGGTCATCTTGCTACAAATTCGTATTCGGCTGGTATTAATAAGGAATTATTATACCAATTGGGTACTTGACAGTTATAACAATAAAATATGAAATATATCCAGTATGATAGCTTATAAGTAAACATAAATTATGCAGTATTTAGTTTAATTTTTAATACGTTCTAAGTATTTTAATTTTTTAAAAGAAATTTTCGATTTTTTATCTGTGGATTTTAAATCCCAAAACGGCGACAGTGCTGCCTTAAATGTCAGGTGACGTCACTACATGCATAATAAACAAGACAAATAAAAATGATATCGTTTGCTGTTAGAGTTGGTTGAATTTATGTTGTGAACCGAAATGAATCCACAGTATATTAAAGCTGATAGCGTGAATCTGCTTAAAGAAGATATACAATGCAATAAATAAAAATGAATACAAAAACTTCCGTGAAATAACCTATGGAAATCACAAATAAACAACGTAAGTAAAATATTCTTTATATTTACATTTAATCATTTCGGACAGTTAAAACATTTCTTAACCGATTTCCGATAGAAGAAAGGTTGTCTTTAAGTGATTATCAAGCATTTTAAACTATACTTATATTCTTATGTGAACTGCTCTAAGGTTATTTATTGGTTATATTTATATTTTCAGATCTTCGCGACACTCGTATAGTAACGACGCTATAGGGTATGTGCAGTTTAAGAGGCAGGCAAGTTTGTATTTCATGAAAAGTAAAAGTTGTCCTGAATACAAGGTACATCAAAAGTCATGCTCAGTGTCCATGACTGTATATGAAAAACAAAGTATTATTAAATGTGATGACTGTCCTGCCTCCCAAGGATGCAGCAAACATGATTTAATGTGGAGTCATAGAAAGTGAGGAACCAAAAGTTTCAAAGCTGGTCAGCACTCTGAAGTACATAAAGAAATGGGAAATAGTAGTTCTTTACTTGAGTAACAAGATGAAGGAAGGAAAAAGACCATACAGTTGCTGTTATTGCACTACAGATTTCTCAAAATGACAATGATAAAAATTATATATCTAGTTGTTACAGAAAATAATTTAAAAAATGAAGAAAGTACACACTCAAGCAGCACAAAAATTCAGCTTCAATATACAAGAAAATAACAGCTTCAAAATGCTTTGAGGTTATCTGTAGTAAATATTGTAAATGTAACATATAATGATTAATATATACAAAAGTTCTATGGTGTGTACTCAATAATATACCCATATAAACCTAACAAACAAAGCAGTCGGTTAAAAAAAGATTAAAATTAGCAAATCATGTATTTTTAATTATACAGTCCTGTAAGTTAATCCGTGCACAAGTAATAATAACTCAGTCATCGAAATAGTTTGTTTCTTATTAATTACAGAATGAGGCCTTAAAATAGAGAATTCTCGTAGACGTCTTTTAATTCATTTATTCTATTCTTAACTAATACTATTCTAACTCTATTCTTATTGTAGACATCTTTATAATATATGAATACTTTAACATGCTGTTTTGTTCTGATTACATCCGGGTTTCATGATTTAGAGTATAGGAATCACTCCTTATTCTTTTTTCTCATTAATACTTCTATTATATGTTTGAATCCTCTGTCTGCAAGTTCTTTTAATGTTTATGAGATTTCGGTTCAGGAACGTGTATAAGCAAATTTGTTAGGATATTTAGCGATCGTACTTGTACACATCGTCACTGCACACGTCTTATAACTTGTCATTTATTTCAATTTTAGTTATAAAAGCTAAATAACTCCCTATTTTCTTCCGAGCGTTGTTTGTTTACAGTATAATGACGTTTCGCCACAAAATGACACTTGACCGCCTGATTTAACGCGACGTTCCGTTCACCGTAAAGAAACTTTGTTTTTTATTAATAAATAGCCCTTTTTTCGAAAAAGTGATCAATGAAAGGCATATATAATACGTATACTAATTTATTACAACACTTTCCCAAAAAGTGTCAAGTAGCCAATTATGAAATATATCATTTTAGTTTTTTTCCATCCATGCGGCATATCTGTACGACTCTGTGAAACTATACGCAACAGCGCTACACAATCTTATAGAGGAGGAAACTGTACAAAAAAACGAAACTCTGAACTTCAACAAGTTGATGAGCATCGCCACGGATGGATCTCGCATCGTGTCAAAGATGTTAGCTCTCACTCCATTTAATAGTAAGTAGGGTATTGAAACTCAAACAATATTTACAATATTTTGTGTTTCCATCGAAGCCTTTTAAAGATATCCAATGCTTTGAAGCAACACTGGGTTTTGTCGGATTTTTGCCCACTAAAATTATCTCAGTGACTGCCTTCAGCGTTTCGTGGAAATCTCCGGGATCTTCGGGGACGCTACCGGAATCCTTTAAGCGCAATACCACCATTGGGATCTTCCCTGGTGAGCATTTACGCTTCCCGGTGTCGCTGGCTGGCTAGTTCCAGCTCCTTTTCTCATCTAACCTAGCTTAAACAAAACTTTAACGATGGATCCTCTAGTACAGAGCGATAAAACAGGCAAAGTGGCGAAAAATATTTTTTTGCATCCAAGTCCTTATAGTAACCAGTATGTCCTGTTCTATTAATTTTCTTTTAAAATACTTGCTGATATCCACCCTTATGAAGATTGTAAGAGTTCCGAACTGCATTCAAGGCTGTTCTCCTGTCCATCCAGAAGAAGTACATGGCCAAAAATAAAGTCAGATAGGCAAAAATGGCAAATGGTTACTTTTCTTGTTTCTCTGGATATCAAGCCTTCCGGTTGCCGGACAAAGCTATGGAGGGCAATACAGTCTTAAATCTTTCTTCTTGTCCTATCATATGTTTTTCTGCTCTTTGACCATTTAGTATTATTAATATTACCTATATGCGGTCGAATCTCTTCGTTAATGTACGATATATTTTTTATTTTTTTTATAATATACGAGTAGCAGACGAGCATGCAGTCCACCTGATGGTGAGTGTCTACTGCCACCCATGGACGTCTGTAATCAATCTCAGATAGAATTAGATATTCCTACCTGAGGTCGGCCACAGATGCGCCGCTACCCCTGAGGACTAAGCTGGAACGCCTCGGAAAAGTATGTCACCCTTATCACACCCTTCAACACGGAACACAGCAGCGCCTAACACTGCTGTTATTAGGCAGAAATAGGTGTGGCGGTGGTGCCGCCGTAGTCTAACCACAAAGGGTTCTACCACCCTCAAATTTGTTAATCTCTTACTTTTGGTTGTGGTTTAGATGATGACGGTATGTTTGTGTTAAAGCTTCCAGACTTTTAGATATTAAGTACATGATTTTCGTCTAATTGCTTTCTTTCTTTCTTACTGAAATCAGCACAGTTCACATTAGAAGGGTTTTACCTGATGGTTCTAAGTTTTGTCCATTGTTTGTATAACAATGGTTTATTTATTCTAGTGTTGTCCCTATTCACCCTGTATTACGGTAATAATGTAATTTTAATTTATGATTCAGGCATAATGGGCAGTTTAATAAGATTCGACGAGGAACAAAACACAGAGGGCAACTACACCGTGTTGGCGTATAGGGCTTCGAGCTTCGGGGACGTGTCAATGACGAATTTCAGGAGTGACTTCAACTGCAGCCACAGCATGATTCCCGTTGGACGTTTCCTTGAGAGGGGCTCCAGTAATTTCCCGGTAAGCAGTCAACGAATGCAAATAAAGTAGGTAAAACTATAATATTGTGAATTATTCGTTGCCCCTTGGTAAATATTCTGCTAATATAGTTTATCTTATTATTCATTCAGTTTTATAAACGTAACCTTAAGAAATTAGATGAAGGTGTGATTCGCTACACTTATATGAGGCGTTCCAATAAATCCTCAGGGGTACCAACGTATACAAAAGCGGCCAAAGTTCCTCTTTCGTCTCTCAGGACCCACCAAGCAGACCACCGGTGGGTCTATGAAGACTGATCTATCTCACCCATGAGATGTTCCGACCTCGGGTAGGGCTTAATCTTCCATTTGGAATTGATTGTTGGCCAACTAGGTAGCTGGATTTTATTATTTATTCGATACTTCTACGATATGAAAAAGTATTGTAATGTGTAATGTTATAATGTGTTTTTAAATTTTAGAGTTACGCAATGAATCTTCGTGTACCTGTAGACTGGCCGGGTATGGAGAAGCCTGAAGATGAACCTGCCTGTGGATATTCCAATGATAAATGTTGAACATTACAAATTGATATTTCTATAGTGTTTCATTTTAAAACTGTTCGCATGTGTCCCTCCGATCTATAGGGTTATCGATGATCGAAGGTCTTTATTAAAACAATTAATTACATTTTTAATCGTATTGTACACAAGTCAGAGGACGCAATTTTATTTTTTTGCATTTCAAAGTTTGTGTAAAACCAATTCTAAGTGTTTGAAGTCACAGCTCTTGTTCCGCCATCTCGTTCGGCCCGCAATAATGTAAAATTCATTATTTATATCTATAAAATTAAAATTTGCGAAAAGTATTCAACCAAATTGTGTACCTGTAAGTAAAATTGGAGTTTGAAAATTATTTATTCCAAGATTTAGAAGGTGGTAGATACCTTTGTGGTTTGACTCCGGTGGCACCACGACGTTCTCAGGAGTAGCAATGCCTTTGTGGCTGGCCTTAGGTAGGAATCTTTTCATATCTGGGGTTGATTACAGATGATCAAGGGCGGGAGTAGCCAATTACCATCAGCTTGACTGCAGGCTGGTTTACTATTTCAATATTATAAAAAAGTCTAAAAGTGAAGTTTAATGTAATTATTTAATATTAATCTGTGGCTGAAGGTAATATACGAAATATTAACTGACCAAAGTGATATTGGTTGTACAACCGTTATAACTTGTTTGATATGAGAGAAATGGCAATCTATACCTATAGGTTACTATACTCCTTGGGTCTAGCCACTTTCTCTATATGAATAGAGAAATTTGTTTAATATTAGATAAGTCGTGGTCATACATAATGAACAGTA
Organism: Epargyreus clarus clarus; assembly: GCA_014595695.2. Classification (NCBI taxonomy): domain Eukaryota; kingdom Metazoa; phylum Arthropoda; class Insecta; order Lepidoptera; family Hesperiidae; genus Epargyreus; species Epargyreus clarus. The sequence goes on from JACTTY020000027.1 coordinate 697,947, forward strand.
GGTACTTATTGGAACTCGCTATATAATGTGAACTCGCGCTTAGACCGTTGTATAACCGGTTATTCGTTATTTTGTCTTAAGAGAAATAACAACTAAATTAATTGAATTTGGATATCTTAATATTCGGTGTAGTGTCGTTGAATAGACGTGTTTCGCGGAATAAGGAAAGGTTGGAAATTTATTCATCATTGGCATTTGTAAATAACAATTTTGATTATTTTTATTTTAAATATGTCTAAATAGTGCATCTCGTAATTATGTTATTAATTTTCTATCTAATCATGTTTAGCGAAAAACGTTTTAGACAAAGCTTCAGTTATAGTATGTTTTCATGCGCAGAATTTAAAAAAATACCATAATTGCTGAATTCACTTACATGTTCTTTTTCACAACGTTGCATTCAGATATTATAGACGTTCTATGTACATTTTATTCCAAAGGTTCCACGAGAACGGGTAATTTGTCTTTCAATCAATAAAGCTTAGCATGTTTTAGCTAGTATATCAACATAATAAGGAAAATAGACAGGAAATGTCAATGAAATATACCTCAAAATTAACCAGCAAAATAACTGTCAATACGTATATAATGTACGAGTATACCTATAATCACATAATGAGCTAGTAATACTTGAGACGCTTAAGACTTAAGACGTACGAGTAATTCGTAAGACTCTAAAGCGTGGTGCGATTGACCACAGACGCTGTGTCTGTAGGCCGTTTAATGATGATTCAAATGCATCTTTCTTGGTCTGTACCTGCATAATGTGCCGTTGTACCTACATAATGTAACTGTTGCAAATTCGAAGTGAACACGTTACCGGTAAAATTGACGTATGTAGGTATACGTTCACATAATATTAACGGTTGACGAAAATGAAGAAAGCAAGTTTTCATGAGAGTCACACGTATAATTATAATAATATACTCTTATCATTAAATAGGTAGTGGTTTGTATCATGTTGCGTATGCTACTTATTTAACCTTGTGACCGCCAGATAGGATGTCAAAGATATAAAGTATAAAGTATTTTTAACACGCTTTTATTAGCTTGGGTTGTATGTATGTATGTACGCAACAGAGTAACGGAATCTTTGAACCCGATTTCTAGCCACTTTGAACGTTCAGTTTAATTCAAAATTGTGAAATACTGCCAAACACCGATGACAATACACGATTTTAATAATTTTGTACCATTGTCCTTATCAACATCCTCAGGATTAACGATTTTCGAGGCGAGATTGTTCGAGCGCCTTAGAGAAAGTTCATCGCAAAGTTACTAGATTGATTTTTAAATGTTTCTGTTAAAATTAAAATGATGTACACAAGTTATCAATTTTCATACTGTTTATTAAAAACACATTTTTTTTTCAACAAACAAAAATGAAGAGTAATTTTTATTTTGTTTTAGATACATTTTTTCCGTTTCGTTGATCTTTATCGCAGCGAATAATCTTAGGAAATATACTCGTAATAGGTAAGTAGGTAGTTCGTAGTTACAACTCACTATAAAGCCTATGCCAGTTCTATCGCTTAGTTGTATCTCCGACTGTCACTCTACACTGCGTAATAAAAAATGCATACTTTAATTTACAGTACGCAACAAATACATTTGCAAAAAACATAATATGTGCAATCGCCGGTCCGCGGATCGAATATGGCCCGCCTCATCTTAGGATTCGGCTCACGGCATTTTTAAGGTGTGGCAATAATTGATACACCTATGGAAGAGTATCATAAACTAAAGCTTGATAAATCTGCTACTTCTATTCTTATACGTATGCGCCTGGGGTACGTCTATACTAAAGAACATCTTTTGAAATTGGGCATTGTTGATACTTCCGAATGTGTTTGTAAAAGTGGAACTCACAATCTAAACCATATATTTTTTTCCTGTCCTTTACACGATTCCTCCGCCCTTTACCAAAATCTATCTTGTCTTACGAATGTATCATTTCCACTATGTATACCATATTTATTGTCTACCCTTGATCCTGATAGGTTCAGATCTATAACAAACACAACATATTTACGTAAAAACTCCCTGTTTACTTTTAAACGGAGTAATTGTTATCATCTTGGATACGATGCGCGATCCATCCGTAGCGATCGTCTTCAACTTCTCATAAGTCAGCGTCTCGTGCTTCTGTATAGTCTCCTCCTCAATCAGATTATGTAGTGCTGTTGCGTATAGTCTCACAGAGTCGTACAGATATGCCACGTAGATAGAAAACGGAAGTGGTAATGGTAAATTATATATACCTTAAATATAATAGCCTAGAAAGACAATTTTACAAAAGTTTAAGCACGGAAATCCTTACTAATATTATAAATCCGAAAGTAACTCTGTCTGTCTGTCTGTCTGTCTGTCTGTCTGTCTGGTTGTCTTTTCTTCACGCCTAAACAACTGAACCGATTTTAATGAAATTTTGTACAAAGATAGTCTGAGACCCGAGAACGGACATAGGATAGTTTTTATCCCGAAAATCCCACGGGAACTAGGGATGGCGATCTAAGATCGATTAATCGGAGAATCGATCTATTGGACCAAAAGTCGATTATTTTAATCGATCTTTCTACCCAGAAGATCGAAATTAGTTTTTTTCATAATTTACCTACAGTTACTTATCCATGTTAGTCGATCATCTATCTATCTTCTATTTAAATAAAAATGAATATTTGTCTATATACATTTTATAGAATCGGAAACTATGCATTTGATCAAGTGATGATCTTTAGCAAAGTTGTTGTCCAAGAGCCCACGAAGGTTTGGCAGTTGGTAATATGTACCAATTTTCGACAGATGGCACTACTGTCATTCCAATGAAGGTACGAATTTTCTGTTTTATGTATGTCATATTATATCTTTAAAATGCGGGCGAAGCCGCGGGCACCACTAGTAATAAATAATTTTAACAGAGTTCCATCAACTAAACTGTCAACATTGCAAGCACAAAACCATACAATTGCAAACATTCCTACGAATTTATCCTTCATAAGATCGCAAAATAAATGAAATAATTCTGATTACTTAAAATCATCGGCGTATGCAAGTGAGGTGATTGAGAAGGTCCTTCAATTAGCACGAGGCGAGAGATTCTTCAATTTGAGTTTTTCCAACAAATAGATTATTAGTCTTATTTTAAATAATACCTTATTTTCCAATGACGGCAACGGAAACTCAAATGGTTTCATACTATTATATTCCTGCACTTTTTTCGCGAAGTTCTCATAGCTGCTCTCAGGCTCCGAAGACACCACGACCAGCAGCGATCGCGCGCGTTTTCTAAACTCTGGTGTCATTGGACAGACCTGTCGGTCTTTCGCTTTTGAAAAAAAAACCTTTACAATAATTTTAATCAACGTAAAAATGCCTGTTCTTTTTCAATATTAATAAAAGAAAATCATAATAATAATATGAAATAAAATGTGTCATGGTCTATTAATTTAATTTAAAATATTTACAATATTAAAGTCAATGATAAAACTAAACTTACGTATGAGGTAATCTAAGGGATCCTTAGGCCAGTAGGGCATCATGTCAATGAATATAACCATATACTCGCCCCTCGTGAACAATTGCAGAGCTTCCATAGTATTCATCATCTCTACCAATGCAGACGTCGAGCCAAAGAATACGTAAACTGTAAAATACATGGTGCACACATTTACAAAAAGACTAAAATCTGAAACCGCATATCTGAGAAATCTTAAAAAATATATATTTCAAAGGTATGTGAAGACTACCAATACGCACTTGGCCAGCGCGGTAAACTATGGCCCTCTCATTCTGAAAGGAGACCTATGCTCAGCAGTGGGACAGTGTTGGTTTAATGATAATCATAGCGCTACAGCTACGATTGGAGAAATTGGTATAGAATTTTACACCCACGAAGATCTCAATTTTATTAATTCCTATTCTTCCCTAATTCTTATTTCCAACTAACCGTATTAACGTATATATTACCACACTATAAGGATCTATATAGATATTTGTACCGTGATATTACCTATTCTATAACACCTCCCCTCTCAAAGCTTTTAATTACTTCTTATCATATTCATGAAACGTTATAGATGATAGGTATTTTTTGTGTTGGAGACAGTAGTGAGAAACGAGAAGTATTTAGTACAGCTATAGGTAATATGAGATATCTTTGTCCCCCTTAAAATATTGTATCGTAGATGACAAAGCGATAAAAGTTTCTAGTCCTTATCAAATTAGTGAACAACTTACTCCGAGTTGCATTTTTAGTATCCTGTATAATATGACTCCAAGAATCATCAGTAGGTCGCCGATGGTTTAACGTCATGTTGATCATCTTGGCGTCGTTCTCCAACGTCAACGCCGCTTTTTCATATGTCTCTTCGTATAGAACTGAAAACTTGTTCCATTTGTAGTATCGTAGCAGAGATATAACAGATTGTGTTATCTGGAAATCAGAAAACAGTAAAAATTTGTGTCTTACCGTTTTTTTTTGTAGATTTTGCATAATCAAACAAAATTGTGAAATCACAAATTCCATCAAATTCCAAATTCCGCCAACATGCAATGGAATGGCGTAATAGGATTTACACCATGCCTGTCCCAAATGATACAAAAAAATCTTCACTAGCCTAGCACAAAGCTCACTTTGGCAAAATCTTTTTTTACGTTTCACTGCTAGGCCCATGCTGGGATTTTGCCAAAGTTAGATTAATAAGTATACAAACAAAACTTTGTACTAGGAATATAGGTAGCAAAGGTAGGAAAGATGCAATTCCTACCCTACGAATGTAGGACGTGGTAACCGTTCGGCCATTTGTTAATCAGTATCACGCTTATGTGAATTACGCATTTTTCACAAGCATTCAAGTTAAAAAAAAACATTCACAATTATTTTTTGTCTTTCCAAGATGATTAAGTAAGTAATAAGTGTAATAATATCGTTTTATTTTAGATACTGGCGGATAGATAAAGAACAGTCCAGCATGTGTAACGGCGCTAAGATGCTGGTAGTGGCACTGGGTCTGCTAGCCGGGCCCTTACCAGTCATCGCAAAGAATTACAATATCACTGTTGGTTACTTACCCTGTATCGAGGGTAACTCTAAAGACATGCAAGGTCTTGCAATCTCTGGAGCGATTTCAATGGCCCTTGATAATGTGAGTAATATTTAGGTACCTATTTAATTATTTAAACGCCTGGTTTAAACTCTAAAAATATTCGATTTTATTTACAATAACATCAAGACTTACACCTCTATAAAGTCTATAGGCGTTGTTAAAAAGAGCAAGAGATGATTTAAGTATTAAATATTGCGGCAAAACATACCAGCCAAAGGAAGGCAAGGTTTTTCAGGAAAACAAGACAAATTCCTTTGTTTTAAGTACGTTTAGACGGCGAATAAAATAGTGTGCACTTATTTACAGATTAATAACAGTACAGAAATTTTACCAGATGTCACTCTGCTACTACAATGGAACGACACACAATGTGATACGCTTACAAGAACTAGATTGCTCACGAACATGGTTTCTTCGGGTGCGGTAGCGTTCTTCGGGCCAGAGGAAATATGCGAAACTCCGGATGTCATCGAAAAATCTAAAAACTTACCGATGATCTCTTATGTCTGTTATTTTTTAGTTTTTATGTTTAGGGAAATGTTCAAACGCTCACCTGCAATTCTGAAAGTGAACATCAAGCTCATACCATTTATTTTTAATAATTTAATAGTATAAATGTTGACTTATTAAATAAGTACCTAAGCACGTAAATACATTGCGAAATGATTACTGAATATAAATCAATTTCATTTTCAGAAATGTTCCGACTCCCTTGTTTCTAAAGCACCTAACTTTGCAAGATTGGAGCCCTCAGTCTCAAAGGTATGTAATGAATTTAACAATCCACATTGGAATTCGAAGCGGAGACACAGAGCGTGGCAGTTATAGTACAAATGCACAAAAAGCTTGTAAAAAATGCGTAATTCACATAAGCGTGATACTGATTAACAAATGGCCGAACGGTTACCGCGTCCTACATTCGTAGGGTAGGAATTGCATCTTTCCTACCTTTCCTACCTATATTCCTAGTACAAAGTTTTGTTTGTATACTTATTAATCTAACTTTGGCAAAATCCCAGCATGGGCCTAGCAGTGAAACGTAAAAAAAGATTTTGCCAAAGTGAGCTTTGTGCTAGGCTAGTGAAAATTTTTTTTATCATTTGGGACAGGCATGGTGTAAATCCTATTACGCCATTCCATTGCATGTTGGCGGAATTTGTAATTTGACGGAATTTGTGATTTCACAATTTTGATTGATTATGCTAAATCTACAAAAAAAACGGTAAGACACAAATTTTTACTGTTTTCTGATTTCCAGATAACACAATCTGTTATATCTCTGCTACGATACTACAAATGGAACAAGTTTTCAGTTCTATACGAAGAGACATATGAAAAAGCGGCGTTGACGTTGGAGAACGACGCCAAGATGATCAACATGACGTTAAACCATCGGCGACCTACTGATGATTCTTGGAGTCATATTATACAGGATACTAAAAATGCAACTCGGAGTAAGTTGTTCACTAATTTGATAAGGACTAGAAACTTTTATCGCTTTGTCATCTACGATACAATATTTTAAGGGGGACAAAGATATCTCATATTACCTATAGCTGTACTAAATACTTCTCGTTTCTCACTACTGTCTCCAACACAAAAAATACCTATCATCTATAACGTTTCATGAATATGATAAGAAGTAATTAAAAGCTTTGAGAGGGGAGGTGTTATAGAATAGGTAATATCACGGTACAAATATCTATATAGATCCTTATACTGTGGTAATATATATGTTAATACGGTAAGTTGGAAATAAGAATTAGGGAAGAATTAATAAAATTGAGATCTTCGTGGGTGTAAAATTCTATACCAATTTCTCCAATCGTAGCTGTAGCGCTATGATTATCATTAAACCAACACTGTCCCACTGCTGAGCATAGGTCTCCTTTCAGAATGAGAGGGCCATAGTTTACCGCGCTGGCCAAGTGCGTATTGGTAGTCTTCACATACCTTTGAAATATATATTTTTTAAGATTTCTCAGATATGCGGTTTCAGGTTTTAGTCTTTTTGTAAATGTGTGCACCATGTATTTTACAGTTTACGTATTCTTTGGCTCGACGTCTGCATTGGTAGAGATGATGAATACTATGGAAGCTCTGCAATTGTTCACGAGGGGCGAGTATATGGTTATATTCATTGACATGATGCCCTACTGGCCTAAGGATCCCTTAGATTACCTCATACGTAAGTTTAGTTTTATCACTGACTTTAATATTGTAAATATTTTAAATTAAATTAATAAACCATGACACATTTTATTTCATATTATTATTATGATTTTCTTTTATTAATATTGAAAAAGAACAGACATTTTTACGTTGATTAAAATTATTGTAAAGGTTTTTTTTTTCAAAAGCGAAAGACCAACAGGTCTGTCCAATGACACCAGAGTTTAGAAAACGCACACGATCGCTGCTGGTCGTGGTGTATTCGGAGCCTGAGAGCAGGTATGAGAACTTCGTGAAAAAAGTGCAGGAATATAATAGTATGAAACCATTTGAGTTTCCGTTGCCGTCATTGGAAAATAAGGTATTATTTAATATAAGACTAATAATCTATTTGTTGGCAAAACTAAAATTGAAGAATCTCTCGCCTCGTGCTAATTGAAGGACCTTCTCAATCACCTCACTTGCATACGCCGATGATTTTAAGTAAACAGAATTATTTCATTTATTTGCGATCTTATGAAGGATAAATTCGTAAGAATGTTTGCAATTGTATGGTTTTGTGCTTGCAATTTTGACAGTTTAGTTGATGGAACTCTGTTAAAATTATTTATTATTTCCGTGCTTCAACTTATGTAAAATTGTCTTTCTAGGCTATTATATTTAAGGTATATATAATTTACCATTACCATTTCAGTTTTCTATCTACGCGGCATATCTATACGACTCTGTGAGACTATACGCAACAGCACTACATAATCTGATTGAGGAGGAGACTATACAGAAGCACGAGACGCTGACTTATGAGAAGTTGAAGACGATCGCTACGGATGGATCGCGCATCGTATCCAAGATGATAACAATTACTCCATTTAAAAGTAAGTTTTGTCGTAAATATATTGTGTTTATGTTCTAAATCTGACCCACTCAAAAACTGACGCACAACAAACGTGTTAGTTTTTCAGATATCAGCCTGAGGATTCAATGGGGTATCCTCTGCATATATAATTACGGCACATGGATTGTCAATAAAGTGTATTAATAGAACGTTAATTACATTAATAAAATTTTAATTTTTTTAAAGGTGTAGTGGGCAATTCAATCCGGTTTGACGAGAATGCTCACGCAAGCGGCAACTACATGGTCTTAGGGTACAAGCCCCTAAACCACACAAACAGTCAGTCATTTGAAGCTATTAGAAGTAACATCAACTGTACTCACAGTATGATTTCCTTCGCACACTTTCAAGAAAGCACGAAGAAGTTCCCGGTACTTAAACGATACATTTTTAAATGGAAGCTAAATAGTTACTAACGATGTGAATGTACTTTTATATACCCATGTTTTTAATGTTTTAGGTCTATACAATGAATCCTCATTTACCCTTCGACTGGCCAGACTATGTAAGACCTGAAGATGAACCTTCCTGTGGATTTTATAACGAAAAATGTTAAAGAATATAATTTGATATTTCTACCTACAGAGTTTTATTATGTTTGTTTGTGTCCCTTTTTGGACAGAAGTTGAAAAGAGTATCTTAAATTTTGATGGCTTGAAACAGTATGTTAAGTACTAACATTCCGGAGAACTTTTGGAGAGTTTTTCGCTAGTTTCATAGATTAGTAAAGATTACTCACTCCTAACAAGAAAATGTACCCAGTTTTGAGAATTGAAATAGTTGCGTAAAAAAGTTTTGCCACGTCTCCGTGCTACAATGTCCCTAAAATATTTGAAATAATTATTTATTTATTACGTAAATTACGCTGTATTAGCATAGTATTAGTTATTTATTCGTAATTTTCTCTAAAAATGTTTTTATTTGTCAAGAATTCAATAAAAGAACTTACTAAAATAGTCCGTTTGTGGCTTCATTCAATTTCAAGGCGGCGAAGTATCTTTACTAATCTATGGCTAGTTTTGAATTAGTTAGGTGATAGTGTTGTGTCCTTTAAAATCTGTGATTTTTTTACCAAAATATTGTTACGTGGATTGGTCTCTTTGAGATTGTAGACTTTTGGTGGATGAACGAGAACATGCTAATTTATTAAAAATGTTAAGACGACAGTTAATTTTCATATTAGAGAGATTTTCATTTTTATAATATTTTATGTAACATTACGACCATACAAACTAGACCATGTTTGTATGGTCGTAATGTTGTTCATTAAAATTAATAATTATAAACAAATATATTTTACATTCGTAACAATAACTGTTGCGTTTATATTGAATCGATTCAATCGTTAAAATTTTCCGCTTAGGTAGGTAGTTTTGATAACCTAGCAACATTAACTCGAGGTTGACAACTGACAACATTTAGACATTTTTTTTTTCTTTTGTGGCTTTGGCGTATGGACGCTCAGCCAATGACACATAAAAGCGGGGAAACGAGGATTAGAAAAATAAAAAAAACGGATGAAATTTGGAAAAAGAAGGATCAGTACCTACAGTAGGTTAAATATATATTTACATACAGATAAAGATATAATAATTAAAGGTAGGTATATAAATATTAAATGTTAATATCATTTTTCATAATAAATAACGCCAAGATTTTATATGTACGTGCGGAGGAGGCGTGTAAAGGACAGGAAAAAAATATATGGTTTAGATTGTGAGTTCCACTTTTACAAACACATTCGGAAGTATCAACAATACCCAATTTCAAAAGATGTTATTTAGTACAGACGTGCCCCAGGCGCATACATACGTATAAGAATAGAAGTAGCAGATTTATCAAGCTTTAGTTTATGAAACCAAGGCTTGACAGGGATTGTTGGCTGTAATTGATGAAAATATTTCCCCTTTTTTTGGGAAATCGATGTCCAGTGTTCACTCCATGAGTCGTATAAATAATCTTTAGCAAGGGATGCTAGGTCTTGGGCGTAATTTTTAAAAGGAAAAACGTCACCATACTCCACTGCATCATTTGCCAATTGATGGGACTTTTCATTTCCTGCAATCCCGGAGTGACTTGGTAACCATATAAAAACTACATCAAATTCATTCAATAGACATGTATGGTGTTTATTTCTAATATCCAAAATTATTGACAACTGAGCTTTGTATTTAAATGGGAATTTCGTGACAGTCTGCAAAGCACTCTGAGAATCAGTAAATATTAAAGTTTTTTCTAATTTCATAGTTAATATATATTCAACTGCTTTGAAGATGTCATAACATTCACCTGTAAACACAGAGGTTTCAGGTGGAAGTTTAATTTTTTGTACAATATTGTACTGGGAATGATACAAACCTACACCCACACAACCAGATTTAGATTCTTTAGAAGCATCACAATAAATATGATGCCAGCCTTGCCATTTATTATTTATAATTGAATTGAATTTAACATTACATTGAACATCATTTTTTGATAAGGAATGCTCGCAGATTTTAGGAGACATTAATAAAGAATCGTAACTATTGTTAAACAGCGGTAGCATAGTGCCAGCGGAAGTAGGAGCTTTAATACTATTAAATTTCTCAAAGCTTCGAAGAAGGCAGGGTGGAGATTTATGTGTCCAATATGGAGAATTTTTTAATTCATAAATTTGCCGGATTTTTGTTAAAATTGGATGATTATAAATTTGGAGACACCGACCTAAAAATCTATCTGACAGATATTGTCGTCTTAAGTGTAGAGGGGGATCTCCACATTCAATTTTTAATGCAATTATTGGGCTAGATTTCATTGCACCTGAAATTATCCTTAAAGCTTTTGCTTGCACACCATCTAACTTTTTTAAACTAACGACGTTACACGGTTCTAATAGGAAAGAGCCGTAATCAATAACACTTCGTATCATGGCATTATATACAAGTTTCATTGTATACGGATGGGCACCTCACCATACACCTGACAGACATCTTAGGATATTGAGGTTTTTTTCACACTTATTAACTATATATTGACAATGTGGTATTCCTGAAAGCTTAGAATCCAAGATGAAACCTAAAAATTTCACTTCACTTTTTGTTGGAATGGTATCATTATTATATATAACATTTAAATTGGAGGATTTCGCATTCTGGAAAATAGAACTATTGCACTTTTGGACACTGATATGTCTAAACCATTCCTGTCTAACCATTCTTTAAGTAATTTAAGAGAAAATGATAAATTTTCACAAGCTGTGGGTATTAATGAACTAGTAGAATAAAGCAATAAATCATCAGCGTATTGGAGAACTCTAACAGAATCATTAAGTGTTTTATCTAAATCATGAGTATAAATGTTATATAAGATTGGACTAAGGACCGAACCTTGTGGAAGCCCCTTCCATATCGTTCTTGTAATGACACGATCTTCTACATTTTAGTTAATATCTCTTTCAGATAGCATTTTTATAATAAAATTTACAAGTATGTTATGTTATCGTCGTTAATAAGAAGCTTGGATATTAACGATATCACATTTTTATAACGTTACATTAAAGTAATAAGTGACTCATTTGATACTACAGTTTAAAAACAGATGCGGGTAGGTGAAGTGGGGACGACACCTTGGCGGCGCTCGAATTAACAGAGAGCGACATTCTGGTCGGAGACTTCAGCAAGAGCAGTCGAATAACGGAGATACTTGTGTAGTTATAATACTTCTAATCACTAGTGTGAACTTACTTACGTATAATTGTTATATCGTTACTCTGTACCGTTTATGTGACTATATTATTACATGACTTCAAGACCTACAAGATGAGTTTGATTTCATCAGAAGTGTACAAGAACCAGCTCACAATCATGGACGGCGATTCGTAAGTACGAACATACTTGACACAGGAATAAAAACCGTGAGTTAAAACATTATTATGTCATATGTGAATTCATCTTGGTAGAATAAGTAAAAATGGGGGTAGATAAATGTCGTTGATGTAAGGGAAAACTCATTTGAATTAAGAAAATGGATAGATTGAGACTAGTAATTCAATGAAATGTTAATACCCTCTGAAAATGATATACTTAAATTTTGTGAACAAACTTTACTCTTATCAAATTACTTGTTAACATTGTAAACTGAGGTGTTTACTTCAAAATAAGTGCATTTTCTGTGAAGAAGTGTCTAAAAGTAATTTTGCAAGGCAGTTCTTGTGGTAAATCTGTCCATTTGGTTAAATTCTGTGGTGTAAAAAGTAAATCCTAATTGTTCTAAAGTTACACCTACTTTGAAATATATAGAAATACACGTACTTATGAAAATATTTTAAGGATCTTTAATCTTAAATGTCAGGCTTTATAGATATGGGAACCTAATGGTTGTTAATATAGGCTAATGTACGCCAGAAATTGCATACAGGTTAGATTTGAATTTATTTTTGATAACTTTTAATGTTTCAAACGGGGTTTACGTATATGCGTTTGTTTTTATTGTATGGAAGGGACTATGCGGTAGCAACAAACGCAGTTACAGAGTACAGTATACCTACTTGATATAAGTGACACGATTATTAAGTTGCAAAATTTTGATTATTCATAATTGTACAGAAATGTATAATATCTACGTGGTACATATTTAACTGCCTGCAAAAAAGTATCACGACCACGGTATTGAGTGGCTGAGTGTACCCAGGAGGGAAATGGTAAATGAGTTTAAGGTTTATTGTTTTTTTTTTTTGGATATTAATTGACTATATTTAAAAATAAACTTGCATTCACATCTACATTGTTCACATTTTCATTTTATAAATCAATGAAAGTTTCCTTTTGATTTCATATACTTGATACGTAATTGTTATGAAAGAAGCATACGTACGTTGCCAAATTTAGATTTCCATCAATTCTAGGCGAATTCACGCAGTACTGTGTACTACTGTGTTTTGACTCCCATAAAGTATAAATGCACATTAGTTAATGATCTATAAGAAAACTGAGAAACTTATGCGCAGCGGTCTTTGGAATATTATATATAAAAATATCTCTCTTATCTCCCATTCTACTTCAGACTGACTCACTTATACATAATATTAAATGTCTGTTTTAAATTTAGTATGCAACGTTTCGTTTTGTATTAATATTTCTTTACATCTCGTAATTTTAAATCTTTAAATTTCAATTTGAATTTGACACATTACACGTCCTTTTGGTTTGAAAATTGGGCACTATCAATTTTATCAAATACTGGTAAATGAAGTTTGTACCTTAAACGTTGAGACGCTTAGACTATCGATATTATTAATTATGTGAGCCATTTACGAAATGATAAACGGGATCCACTTTGTATGGGATTGAGAATAAATTATTTTAAGTAAAATAATAATAATAATAATAATAAATTGATGCTTTTATAACTTGAGCTTAGTTCTATTTACAAGTTACAGCAATTAAGTTATTATACGTATTAAGTGAGAAACGGTCACTGAAGCCTACATAAATTTAGATAGTCTCTTGTATACCATATTTAAAATGAGTCTTGCCTGCGACTTTGTTCATGTGGAGTCAGAATATAATTTGAATTGCATTTTTAAAACGAGTCTTGCCTGCGACTTTGTTCATGTGGATTCAAAATATAATTTGAATTGCATTTTTAAAACGAGTCTTGCCTGCGACTTTGTTCATGTGGATTCAAAATATAATTTGAATTATACAATGCCCTCTGTCAAGATCACGGAGTACGTTAGTAATTTGGAATTGTCCATTACCTGGTCATGTAATGTTTTTTAAAAAAAATGTATACTTTTGACATCGACTTCGTAGTTTTGGTTTTAATGCATTTTCAAATATACAAACCGACAGACAATTTTTCTTTTTCAAATATATTCGATGTAAACACGTGAAGATTTCATTCTTATTATATGTATATCATAGCCAAATGAATAATAATGTAATCAAATAAAAGCATAGGTACATTTCGATGGGATTTTCTTATACAAAAATTTACTTTTCATATAAATTTCATACGGTTCACAATTGCGTCATGTCTAGGTTTTCTCTATAGAAACATCGAGCATCTCCTTGAGAGTGTTGGTTGTAAATGATACATATTATATTAATATAATCTATATAGATATTACGCACTAATATAATTTTTATTACAAACTATATAAAAGTCAGGTGAAGCCGAGGCGTTTGAAATATATATAATAAATATGAATTGTTCGGTAATAAGGTGTATCATAAGATAGTTTGACTAACTGTTTGTTTGGCTGGCTGGTATAAAATCATGATCAACTTTAATAGACCTTTTTCAGGTCATAGAAATTTTAGGTTGTGATTGATAAGGAGCCACATGTTATGTAAAACAGTTATAGTTTTAAATCTGACGATCGTGATGAGACAAAATTAGAATCGGACAAGATTATTAAAATCATGTCATGTCATAGGTATTTCAAAATTTTTAAATAAATCTGACCGTTCAAAGTAGGTAAAAATCGAATTCAAATATTCCGTTACATACATACAGGTCAAGTTAATAAAAGCGTGGCAAAAATAAAAGCGTGTTTAAAAAAAATCTTTTATCAGTTGTAGACACAAATAAGTATAGTAAATAATGGCCGGTTTCTGAAGTCATTTTTCTTGGTAGGTAGTTTACGAGTGTGTATTCAATAACACTATCCGTTTGATAACTACCTACGGAAAAAAAAATCCGCTTCCGAGGAACTCAATGTAAGACAAGGTCTGTTTAAACTCCGTTTAGATTAACGGACCATTTTAATGTGTTTATTCTTTCCATAACATTATTTGATTTTTTTTTAAAAACGACGTTTGCGTAAAGTCTAGCAAATCTTCCTTAGTATAATGCATAACTTTTACAGTAAAATAGCCCAAACTATAACTTCCTTATGGGAATCTTAATTTAAAACTTTTGGTGAAATAAAAAAAAAAAAAAAGTTAAGTAGTTAAGCCATACACAATTGACAAGTATGTCGCTGACGTGAACGCATGGGTCCTTTGCTTTGTTAATTAAATTTTGAAATTCATGTAATAGTATGTATTATTATAACTGAATATAAATTCAATTTAATGTAATGAAATTTCTTTCTGACTTTCAAAAGTGGGTTATGTGGCCCTACTTTGAAAGAAATAATTTGAATTTGTGATAAATAACGTAAAAAAATTGGGTTCATACAACTTATACGTGTTATATTGTGTGAAATTCATGGTTAGTTTACCATTATTTAGTCTTTAACTTTGATATCATTCATTTCAAATATTCACGATATATTATTATTTTGATACTGCTTCATCAGTTGATAAAAGACGTACATTGGAAAGGCAACTATTTGTATAAAATAACATTGTAATAATTAAAAGAAGTACTAAGTAGTAATAAAATAATTTTATAATAGTATTTTGAGTCGCACAGATTCATTTAGTGGCCAACTATAGATCTATCTATCTATCAGTATAACAGTTATTGAACAGGTTGTTGAGCATTCCGAAATGGACTAATAAGATAAACGTCGTTATTCTGATGCGTAACTTTATCGAATCAATAGTTGTTGGAGATTTAACTATTGGACTTAGAATCCAGACATAAGTAAAGTGGGCAGCTAGATGTTGTCATTACTGTAGGTGTAGGAAACTTTTTTTAGTTTGATTTTTATTTATCTGTAGTTAAGATGGATTAGTGCAGATGCCTCGAGCAGTGTAATGTTCGCGGGTGTCTCTTGGTGATGCATATGGTTGGGTGTATGTATGTATGTATGTTGGGTGGATGTATTACATTGAGTGAATATTGCATTTTTAGAGTAAATTTGAGTTGAGCACTGGCCGAATGTTATCGTAAACAAGGTATAAAAACTGCGGTGATACATGACTAGAGTGATCCTATATGAACATCACCTAGTTTAAACCGTGTGTTTTATTATTTAACAATGGTCTAATGCATTCGCTTCAATACCTGTCGCGCATATGACATTTATGTAAAGAGTCCTTATGAACTATGCCTGCAACAGAAATCCGTGGTGAACACTGTTGGGGCAGATTTATAACCTAGGTAATACACAACTAGTGTGATTCTATATGAACATCACCTAGTTTAAGCCTTGGTTCGGATCAACAGTTCGGGCTTTTTACATGCGAGTCGGTATTGCAAGAAAATGCGTAGAGTTTAAGCCATGTTTTTGATAAACAGTTCGGGCCTCTTACGTGCGAGTCGGTATTACAAGAAAATGTGTAACTCTTCTGGACTTAGGCATTAAACAACTGGTTTTCTTTTGCAGCTCTTGCATCAGACCATACACGATCGAGGACGAACGTGTGAGCAGGACGGCCGAATGTTATCGTCGTTAATAAGAAGCTTGGATATTAACGATATCACATTTTTATAACGTTACATTAAAGTAATAAGTGACTCATTTGATACTACAGTTTAAAAACAGATGCGGGTAGGTGAAGTGGGGACGACACCTTGGCGGCGCTCGAATTAACAGAGAGCGACATTCTGGTCGGAGACTTCAGCAAGAGCAGTCGAATAACGGAGATACTTGTGTAGTTATAATACTTCTAATCACTAGTGTGAACTTACTTACGTATAATTGTTATATCGTTACTCTGTACCGTTTATGTGACTATATTATTACATGACTTCAAGACCTACAAGATGAGTTTGATTTCAGGGATATTCAATTGAAGCATCTTAAGCTTTAATAATGAGATGAGAAAATTATCATATGCAGATTTTATATCTAAAAAAGCTGCTAATATACTACAATTGTTAGAAAAAGCAAGGCGTATATCTGTTACTAAGATACTTATATTATCAAGAGTACCTTTACCTCTCCTAAATCCATATTGACTATCAGCCAAAAGTTTATTACTTTCGACAAACCATTCAAGTCTATTTTTAACTAGATGTTCGGCAACTTTTGCTATAGTAGTTGAAAGAGCAATGGGGCGATAAGATGAAACTTCCAATGGAGGTTTGTCGGGTTTTAAAATGGGTATGATAATCTGAGATTTTTATGATGGAGGGATGTGCCCGCTAATCATAACAGAATTAATTAAATTTAAATAATATTCAGTGACACCATAACAATTATTTGAAAGAAATGAGTATGGTATGCCATCAGCGCCCGGTGCAGAGTCTTTTAAGTAACTAAGTACAGAGGTTAATTCGGACATGGTAAATGGTGAGTTTAATCCGTCGCAATCATTGGTATATGAAATAGAAATAGGAATTATGTTATCTTCAGGAACTGAGGCTGGGGCTAGTTTGTTCATAAATTTACATGCAACTGATAATGGCATTGTATGAGTTACGGATGGGTTAAAGGCTGATCTAAATTGTTTAATATTCTGCCAAACCAGAGTAGAACTAACATTAGGGCATAAAGAAGAACAAAATCTTTACCACCCTTCTAATTTTTTCTCTTTAAGAATTTTCTTTGAAGCTTGTGACACCTGACAGTATATATCAAAATTCTCAGTTGTCATTGAATTGCAATAATACTCTATGGTCAATATACATAATCTGTCTGTACTCCATCCATTTTCCTACGTAGTCTGTGGTCTGTTTTCTGTTTGCCACAGAGTACTTTATATATATAATGGAACTGTTTGCTTTGCAAGTGGCAACAGCAGATTTTGCGTTGCTCGGTCAATGCAATGTTCAGTTCACTCACGTCGAAATATAGCGAGCGAGCGATGTGTTGTTTATCTTTGATTGTGGAGTGTGGTGCTTATTTTCGATAAATATCCTTAATTTTAGATTCTGCGCGTCCGCTCACGACTTTCTAGTATATACAAACTAGTACTTTTACATCTAGAGTCTGCCGTTACCCTATTTAGCCAGTCGTAATTTCGATATTTTCGAATCGTAATAGTTTTGTTTAGCTAGCAATATTGGGTGATGAATATATCATATTGTAAGTAATCGTTGTATTATAGTGTTGAAAGTATAGTTTGATAGGAGGTGCGAGCAAAGGGTTCACATATAATATTAGTAAAGGGTCTCAGCAGTGCGATGCCATAGTGGTTAATCCGGATTCGCGATCCACATTTACTCATTGTCATCGTTGTGTTGCTTTATGTTTTAACACATTCATACAGTTTTATCGTGCGGAGTATTTTTAGAATCCGACTGCGGTATTGAAGCTTGATGTCTTGGTAAACATAAAATCATTGTAAATACTTGCGCTGTTTTTATTGTGATTAAATGAAACCGTTGGGTGATATCAAAATTGGATGAGCAGTTAATTCACCTGATTGTGATGAAAGGAGTAAGTGCATATGAAGAAAAACCACGCGATAGAAGATAATTGTATATTTATGGTGAGTATAATAAACTTACTATTGGTTCTCTTGTAGTGAATAAGTTAAAATTGGTTAATCTGCTACAAATATGTACTTAATGATAGTGTAAGAGACATTTTCCTGATTCTTTAACTGTTATCAATTATTTAACATGGTAATGTCAAAAGCTATTTATACTTTCTTTACATATAAGTTGTGTCCACTGGTGTGTATCAAAGTAACTTATATTCATTTAGAGACACTTGCATGTACAAAGGTTATTTAAAACCTAGCCCATGTATATGTACACACCTTATTTAACTATGTACAAATCTTACTATGTTCAGTTATTAAGAATGTGTTACTTTTGTTTATTTTTAATTCATTTCATAAAACTAATGTGCAAAAAGCAGCGAGTTATAAAATTTGTCTCTGAAATATAAAGAAATCTATTGTAACTTTATGCCGTTAGACATTTATTTTAAAGACATTTTTGTGTTTATTCAGTTTTCGAAATTTGACCACATTATTAAAAATTTGAGATAAACATATTATCTGGTATGTTTTTGAATTTGTTTATCAGTAAAACCAAAGACCATGTATAGAGCTACAACACAAGTACAAATTTGGTTGACAAAGCAAAAGAAAAGAAACTACACAGTTACCTTTTACCTCTTTATATTTACCTAGTATCTAATACCTTTAAACGAGCTATTCTTGTATATATATTTATAGCAACATTCTCGGAAACGGCTCCAACGATTTTTTTGAAATATTATATTTAGGGGGGGGTCAGGGGCGATAAATCGATCTAGCTAGGTTTTCTTTTCAGAAAATATTGTTTAAAAAAAACATATACGGTCAAATTGAGAAACCTCCTCTTTTTTTTAAGTCAGTCAAAAAACACCGAGCAAAGCTCGGTCATCCAGGTACTATATATATATACAGCATTTCAGTGCATTAACTGCATAAGTAGTAACAGGAAGTAGGTACATAAGTATATAGCTATTGTATACGTAGTGGTAACACTTGGTGACTTATGCAAAAACTATAAAACAACTTTAAATAAAGTTAACATTCCACAATGATTTTCCAAAACTTTGTTTAGTTAATACCAAGGCTGTAGAAACTAAATTGGTGAACCGATAAAAGAGAAAAGGGTACTTAACAGTTTTTAGATACATATACCCTTTTAAAGGATTCAAAATGTAAATCAAAATTTTATTAGAAATATGTCTATATACAGTACATATATGCTAAGGTGGTTGTAAACTTCCAACCTTATATTCTATAACCTTATCGTCATAGTCGTAGAACAAAGACAGATTCGACAAAAATGCGAAATTCACTTTTTATCATATTTGGATAACATATTCTCTAAATATTATTACTGCATTACAGAAAAAAATCTATGTATTTTAGTTTTCAAATTAATCAGTCGGCATAACGACGGATTTGAAATGCGCTCATAGGAAATGACGTTTGTGAATAACTTTAAATGGCTGCCCTGTAAAATTTGGTATTTGTTAAATCCGACTTTGTTCTACGACTATGACGTTATGTTCTCTACCAGTCAGAATATTATATAAGAGTGCTGGTCAATGGTAAATTTACCGCAAAGCTAAGTAGGCTGGAGCCGAAGGTGGCATATTTTGAGAGCAAGGGCAAATGTATCTTGGATAACCTTTGTTTTGGCTCACAACAGAGAGCGGCAGAAAACAGTGATGTATACTGCTTCTCAATATCTGGTCTGGATTGAGGTATCAAATGTAGATGTGGCAAAATTATAATACTGGTGGCAAATGTGTCGATCTATGTTGGTGCAGTAACTTGTAATATTATGTTTTTTTCAAGGACCAAGTTACTAAACAACTTGAAGCACAAAAGACCATGAAAGCAATTTTGAAGAAACCTTATTCATATTCAATGTCTGGTTGTCAATGATCTATTTGATGCTGTTTTACAATTTTTCCAATAATCTCATTGAATGGGAACCCTTACTGAGTAAATTGTACTTTACCTACAAAAAATGATATGCGCACCAAAATTTCAACTTCAACAGATTTATATAATCTATATATATAAAAGAAAGTCGTGTTAGTTACTCCACTTATAATTCAAGAACGGCTGAACCGATTTGGCTGAAAAATGGTGGAGAGGTAGCTTAGAACCAGGAGACGGACATAGGATACTTTTTATCCCGTTCGACCGCGTTTCCTTGAAGTCATTTTATAACTCAAGAACGGTTTGAACCGATTTAGCTGAAAATTGGTAAAGAGGTAGATTAGAACCAGGAAACGGACATAGGATACTTTTTATCCCGTTCGACCGCGTTTCCGTGAAGTCATTTTATAACTCAAGAACGGCTGAACCAATTTGACTGAAATTAATCGAGAGGTAGCTTAGAAGCAGGAAAAGGACATAGGATACTTTTTATCCCGTTCGACCGCGTTTCCTTGAAGTCATTTTATAACTCAAGAACGGTTGAACCGATTTAGCTGAAAATTGGTAAAGAGGTAGATTAGAACCAGGAAACGGACATAGGATACTTTTTATCCCGTTCGACCGCGTTTCCGTGAAGTCATTTTATAACTCAAGAACGGCTGAACCAATTTGACTGAAAATTAATCGAGAGGTAGCTTAGAAGCAGGAAAAGGACATAGGATACTTTTTATCCCGTTCGACCGCGTTTTCGTGAAGCATTTTATAACTCAACAACGGCTGAACCAATTTGATTGAAAATTGGTGGAGAGGTAGCTTAGAACCAGGAGACGGACATAGGATACTTTTTATCCTGTTCGACCGCGTTTCCGTGAATAAATAAGAGTTGAAAGTTTGTATTAAAGTCCCCCAGTTTTGATGCAAATCTATATGAAAATTGGTATTTGATAGGATTTCGATAGAAAGTAATTAAATATCTATTTTACGATATTTGCAAAATCAACCCTTAAGTTGGTTAAGTAGGGGTTGGAATTTTATATTAAAATCCGTTAATTTGGAAGCAAAAACTGTAAAAATTTGCATTTGGCTTTAGAAGACACTTCGTTTAGAAATCGGCAGATTTTGAAGCAAAGTCTATGAAAATTGGAATTTAGCTTTTTGATTCAAAATAATAGAACACATTTTTCACCGTTTTTGGAAAATCAACCTTTAGGGACATTTAATCGGGTATGGAACTTTAATTTAATATCCGTTAATTTGGAGCACTAAGAAAATTATCATAAGACATAATGAAGCATCTGAGTCACTGTTTGTTTTTTTAGATCAACCCTTAAGACTGTTATAAATCGCCTTTCTATTTACACACCTGTTTCAGCATTTTTAGCTATTCAACAACCCGATTAGAGTACTATAAGTAAATAAACTTTCTTAAAAAAAACCGTTATTGAAGTTATAGGTACTTCTTTTCGCGTGTTTGTAAAAAAAATAACAAAAAATACAACCGACTTCTATGTCACTACAAAGTAAAAAATAATTCGAACGAAATATATTGAGCGCCGACTTCAGAAATATGTACTAAACCAACATTTATTTGAATTATTTTTTACTATGTAGTGACATAGAAGTCGGTTGTATTTTTTGTTAAAATTTTTTTTACCCTTTTTAGTGATGACATAATAACATTTATATTAATCTTATATATATAAAAGAAAGTCGTGTTAGTTACTCCACTTATAACTCAAGAACGGCTGAACCGATTTGGCTGAAAATTGGTGGAGAGGTAGCTTAGAACCAGGAGACGGACATAGGATACTTTTTATCCCGTTCGACCGCGTTTCCTTGAAGTCATTTTATAACTCAAGAACGGTTGAACCGATTTAGCTGAAAATTGGTAAAGAGGTAGATTAGAACCAGGAAACGGACATAGGATACTTTTTATCCCGTTCGACCGCGTTTCCGTGAAGTCATTTTATAACTCAAGAACGGCTGAACCAATTTGACTGAAAATTAATCGAGAGGTAGCTTAGAAGCAGGAAAAGGACATAGGATACTTTTTATCCCGTTCGACCGCGTTTTCGTGAAGCATTTTATAACTCAACAACGGCTGAACCAATTTGACTGAAAATTGGTGGAGAGGTAGCTTAGAACCAGGAGACGGACATAGGATACTTTTTATCCCGTTCGACCGCGTTTCCTTGAAGTCATTTTATAACTCAAGAACGGTTGAACCGATTTAGCTGAAAATTGGTAAAGAGGTAGATTAGAACCAGGAAACGGACATAGGATACTTTTTATCCCGTTCGACCGCGTTTCCGTGAAGTCATTTTATAACTCAAGAACGGTTGAACCAATTTGACTGAAAATTAATCGAGAGGTAGCTTAGAAGCAGGAAAAGGACATAGGATACTTTTTATCCCGTTCGACCGCGTTTTCGTGAAGCATTTTATAACTCAACAACGGCTGAACCAATTTGACTGAAAATTGGTGGAGAGGTAGCTTAGAACCAGGAGACGGACATAGGATACTTTTTATCCTGTTCGACCGCGTTTCCGTGAATAAATAAGAGTTGAAAGTTTGTATTAAAGTCCCCCAGTTTTGATGCAAATCTATATGAAAATTGGTATTTGATAGGATTTCGATAGAAAGTAATTAAATATCTATTTTACGATATTTGCAAAATCAACCCTTAAGTTGGTTAAGTAGGGGTTGGAATTTTATATTAAAATCCGTTAATTTGGAAGCAAAAACTGTAAAATTTTGCATTTGGCTTTAGAAGACACTTCGTTTAGAAATCGGCAGATTTTGAAGCAAAGTCTATGAAAATTGGAATTTAGCTTTTTGATTCAAAATAATAGAACACATTTTTCACCGATTTTGGAAAATCAACCTTTAGGGTCGTTTAATCGGGTATGGAACTTTAATTTAATATCCGTTAATTTGGAGCACTAAGAAAATTATCATAAGACATAATGAAGCATCTGAGTCACTGTTTGTTTTTTTAGATCAACCCTTAAGACTGTTATAAATCGCCTTTCTATTTACACACCTGTTTCAGCATTTTTAGCTATTCAACAACCCGATTAGAGTACTATAAGTAAATAAACTTTCTTTAAAAAAAACCGTTATTGAAGTTATAGGTACTTCTTTTCGCGTGTTTGTAAAAAAAATAACAAAAAATACAACCGACTTCTATGTCACTACAAAGTAAAAAATAATTCGAACGAAATATATTGAGCGCCGACTTCAGAAATATGTACTAAACCAACATTTATTTGAATTATTTTTTACTATGTAGTGACATAGAAGTCGGTTGTATTTTTTGTTAAAATTTTTTTACCCTTTTTAGTGGTGACATAATAACATTTATATGAATACAATATAAAATTGTATAAACGTGATCATGAATTAAGGTACGGTCTGAATTTACATTGATTGGAACCGCCCGCTCGCAGGGCGCTGCCGCGCCCTGCCCGCTTAGTTTTATATTGTCTTATGTGTTCCAACCTAACCTAACTAAATAGTCAATGATTTGCAATTTCATTAGAACCTCCTACACCAAATATCTTCAAACACGACTCAATTATTCCCATCGGTTGAGGAGTTACATATTTTGTCTCCGAGCCACATTATCAGACCCTTAAATAGTCAATGATGAACTGACTTTGCAATTTCGTTAGAACTTACACCAAATATCTTCAAACACAACTCAAATATCCCCATCGGTTGAGGAGTTACATATTTTGTCTCCGAGCCACATTATCAGACCCTTAAATAGTCAATGATGAACTGACTTTGTAATTTCATTAGAACCTACAATAAAAAATAACACAATAAAAAAATAATTATTAAAATCGGTTCACTAACGGCGGAGTAATTCGTGTACATACATAAAAAAAAGATACCGGCCGAATTGATAACCACCTCCTTTTTGAAGTCGGTAAAAAAATAACAGAGTGCGGAGAGGTAGAGTGAATTTTATTTAATTGTATTTTTTATTTTCCTGTTCTCCTGTGGCCATTTCCTAATATTTACCAGTAGTTTATGGACATAATACATAAATTACACGAGTGAAACCACGAGGTACAGATAGTCACACATAATTAGGTGGTACGAAGTTCACCGGGTCATCTAGTATGTATATAATTCTGTTGAAGTTGAAATTTTGGTGCGCATATCATTTTTTGTAGGTAAAGTACAAAAAATTAAGTAGAAATACAATAACAGTGTGTTGCCACAATTTGTAATGTTTTACTGGAAAATCATAGCATTAATAATTCTTTTAGGTCTCAAAGATATGTAATTACTATATATTTCTCATTTGACATTTTTCAAATTGTTATTTGCAATTTAACTTGAAAGAGTGGCAAACTCAATAACTTAAGTCTTGTAACACTTTTAAAATATACGTAGAACAGTGAAAAATTATAAAAAAAAGTTTTTGAAACTCTTCCTTTTCAGGGCTTTATCAGTTGATTTCAAACTTTATAGGAACTATTCGAAATTTTGTGGCCTAGTGAAATGTTGATACTAAATATAATTGAATTATTTTTATTTGGGACACTTCAATTAAGTCATATTTGAAGCGTCATATTGTAAGCGTTGCTGTGTTCTGGTTTCGAGGCGTTCCAACTTAGTCCTCTGTGACCATCCTCAGATAGGAATATCTAATTGTATCTGGGGTTTATTACAGGATTCCATGGGTGGCAGTAGCTACTTACCATCAGGTGGACTACATGCTCGTCTGCTACTCCTATATTATATAAAAAAAAAAATTAGGTGAAGATCTTGGAAGATTTTGTTTAGAAAAATTAAGAAATTGTGGTACAATTTTGGATTTTGACAATTATTTTCAGCCATTAATTGAAATGTTTGGGTAAAGTATTTATCAGCGATGTGATTGAATGAATATTTATTTATTTAGCTATCAAGTAATAACTACCTTGTTGCATATAAAATTAATATTAAGGCCTATATAATACGACATAATTGCTTTATTTACGAAAAATAGCTTTATTTTTATCATCTCCACTGGTAATGCTGAGTATCAGAAAAAATCTGTAAATATATAAAATTTTCTACTAAACTCTGATTCATAATTAGGTGTCCAAAATGTAAACAAAGGTGTTGACCTATCAAGAAAATACGTTAGAAATAGTAGTTGTTATTTTTGTCGATATTAAAGTAATACAACAATAATAAAATAATAATCTAAATAAATTAAGATTAATTCACATTTTCTAATATTTATATCACCTCAACCTTACAGTAATAATAATAAAAAACAAAGTTTATATTATAGAAAATTAAAATGTCATAATGGTAACACAATCGGAATCCAAGACATCTCTTGTGCTGTCATTTTTAAGTTTCGTTACTGATATTATTAATTTTCGTGATTGTGATCGAACTATAATGTTTTCGCGTTTACATAACGCGTTTGTTAAATTGTGTATTTTTGTTAAATTTTCGTTTTTTGTTGAGTTTGTTAAAGTTTTTGTTTCTTGTTAATTTTGACAGTGACATTTCTTTGTTTACATTTTGGACACCTAATTATGAATCAGACTTTAGTATAAAATATACTGTGTACTGCAAGTTAGTTCATCCTCTAATGCCCTGTGCATGAAAGGATGGAATATGGAATATGAAAATGGAATATATTAATGTTTCTTAGATTTATATCTTAGATGTAGGTTTCGTTCTAGATGCCTGTATAAAAATATATTTTCCTATCTAGATAGGTAATAAAGTAATATATTATTATCTGCATTAAATAGGAAATATTGACTTGTACAACTTTATTTACACAGTTTTCGCTATAGGTTAATGGTATTGAGTAATTTATGTCAATTGATTCTTTATTTTGGGATTAATGGATGTCTGACTTACAAAAAATAACAATTTAATGCTTAGACATATCTATATATAAATAAATGGTTAATTAGTGTATGTTGCGAGTAGGAGTTATTTATACGAGAAGATTGGTGAGTGTATAATTCATAGCCTTAAAATATCCAACACAATACAATGGTTTTGATAATTGCACGGAGCTGTTTGCTGGTCGGACTTCAACCAATATGCTCCTTCAAACTTATCAGTCATAAGCACCGCCAACGTTTACGTCACATTGAGCATGTCGCTTAGTTAACGCGCAATTTTCCTAGTCTCAGATTGGGATAAAAAGACAAATTGCAAAATGGCCGTATTATTATACCGCTGTACTGTACGTTGAGGTATGGACATACTTGAGTTACCTGCTTTTTTTTTGAGTGTCAGGTCACTGATTTTTATATATGTGTTACATATTTTAGAAGAAAAGTTGCATGTGTTTGTTAAAATCGTCTTAAAGTACACCTTGAGACTAATTTAACGTGTCTTAATACGTATGTGGGATGGTTTAACGCATAGGTGGTGTGGTCCCCTTCCGGCTTCATCATCACGCCAGCTCAATGATACCAGAATATTGCATTGTTCCGTTATCGTATAAGTTGATAAATATTGGACGCCCTGTAGGTTTTCGGGAAATCAAAACACGATAAAGTCTACTAGTACCCACCTACTTTTGCTGACAAAGGTGTTCCACAGCAATGCGTTTGTAACCATCTCCAGGACATAAGTACTAATTAATGTCCTATTTAGATAAAATGTGGTGAACAAAAGAGAATGAGCTACAGAAAAAATAAAGCAAGTTATGTACATTATATAATGATATACCTATATCAATACCGTATTGTATCTACTTAACATTTTAATGTCAATAAATTTGGACGCATTGCGATAGTTTTGTGTCATCTCATTGATTTATTCAATTTGATAAGAAATGTATTTATAGTTTAATCAAAGTATGATCCGGTATCAGCTAATTAATTATTGTCTGCCGATTATCGCCCCTTATTAATCAAATCAAATCAATTATTTTTGTTATTACCGAAGATCTAAATTTGACATTTAGTAATTGGCAGATATTGCCGAATGCCGATATTTTTAGTAGGCCAAACATTAGATAGTTTTTACAATACAATACAATACTCTTTATTGTACACCAAATTTATACTAAGAAATACAAAATAAACATGAATTAAAGGTACAACCGGCGGCCTTATCGCTAAATAGCGATTTCTTCCAGGCAACCGTTTACAAATTTCAAGAAAGTAATATTGTTTTGGTCTTTAAAATTACCAGGGTTTAGTCATCTTGCAGGCCATTGGTCCAAAGTATAATGGAATTGTCTTATGGAGTTACAGTCATAAACATAAAACGATAGGCATTTTAGGAGTTCAAATTATATTCGAAATTGGAATTGGAATCGATCGTCACGTCAACGTAATATCAAAATGTGACATGGAATATAGTTTTTTAGTGTTAGTGTGCCGGGGCAGCATGGGGTGGTCGATTTTTATTATCTTGTGGAATGGGAGTGGCTGGGTGCGGCAGACCAAACATCGGCTCGCCGAGATCGATAGCATCACGGACGATTCCGTTTGTGTCACTCGTATCCCTGACAGAGCTACTTTGCTTTAAAAGCGCTGTAATGTTTTACAGTGTAGAAATAATGTAATACGAGAAAATTGATTTTTGCTAAGCGGGCGATGTTATATTTTTAATTCTATACCTACTGTAAAAAGTATGAAAATTAAAATCATTCCATATTCTAAATCAGATCAAGAAAATAAATTATTAATAAAACTAAAAATATACCTTAATGCCAATGAGGTTCATTGAGGAATAAGAGAAAAATATTTTTAAGTAAAGATTTCATTTAATAGCGTCAAAAAGTTCTCTTACTTTATACAATTAAATTACTTTTGGATTAGTTCCATTTCCCAATCAAGTGTAAGAAACGCCAGGGCATCTGTGAAAATACTTTTACGCTATATTCTAGCTAGACTACTGCCCGTTATAAATCAAACCATCTAATGTTTTGCTTTCAAACCTACATTTGACGATTTCTTCACAGTAGATATTGTTGTTCTACGTAAATATCGGATAGATCGATTATAATATTAATCACGGGCTAATGCTACAGTTAAAACTACTTTTGACTGGTTAAGAGTTTTGACTGTATCTAATAATAACAACTGCATGAGTAAATCGATAAAAAATTAGGTTTACATAACTAAAAAAATCGGGTAATGGTAACGAAAAGTGCTCGAAGAAAATATTTGATAAAAAGAGAAATGTTTGATGTTCTAATTTTAAATTCTCCTAATATTGGGTATGCACTTTAGAGGGAGGGATTAATAGGCTGAGGAGAGCAGGGAAAGTGCTTACACTAGTTAATTATTCTGTCTGCATACAGAGATTTAGTTCTAAAATTTAACATGTATAAATTAAGTGTTCAACGGCATTTGTGACTGATTCTAAGCATACTGACCGCTGAATCAGACTATTGCTTATGTATTGGTGTGCTATTTATAACTTGGTAAATATGTAACCAAAGTCGAGGTTACAAATATTAAACTTGACTAAGGTATGTGTGACGCAATGTATATGTTTCGGTGTTATTTTTGTTATGTGTGTATATGTTATGCTATATGGTATATTTAATGTGAATCTATTTTTAAATTCTGTCATAATTTGGCACATTGATTGTTGTAATTATACTTTAAAAACTCTCACTTTGATCGTCACAGTAGGAATGTACAAAAGTAGAATTGAAGAAGCAAATATAAAATCCTGAGGCTGTATCGTAACTTATCTCTCTTGTACACGTTTAAATGTACCTACTTCGCTTAATTCTGTTACAAGGAATCTGTTAATGTAGGTACACGTGATATTCACATGTCAGAATGTCTTTGTTATTTTTAATATTAAAAATGGAGTCATAAATGACTCCGAATTCGCAAAATGTTTATCACATTACCTTTTTATTGAAGTCTAAAAATAACTGTGGAGTGTTATCGCTGACGTTATCTCAAGGCGAGATCATTGCTTGTGCAGTAGTGTCCGCCAGCGCGGGTACACGTCGCCAGTCCTAAGCACACTGCAATAGTAATAACTGTACTCAGGTGCATTAATTTCCACTTATAATTTCATTCCAATATTCGCGTCACACTACTAGGTGCCTCGACGTTGGGATAATATTAAAATAATCCCTGTACTTACGTAGAAAGCTCTTGAACAATAATAAAATGGTTAAGTAATGTTTTGACGTTGCTGTAATAATGATTCTAATGTCTTCTCTGATGGCTGTGACGTTGATGATTATGGTTGAAACATGTAATGTTTAGGATTTTATTTTAATATTCGCAATGTAAAATTTACTTAAAACTGGTCAAGAGCCGAGTCATGTTGTCAAAATAGCTTCAAGTCAATTGGTTTAATCGGTCGCCGGCTGCGAGCCAATTACTTACTTGACAGCAGGGAAGCAATTCCTACATTTGAGGGCGGAAAGCGCGCCGCAGGAAGACTTCCCTTTATACAGTTACAAAAATAGACATTCTTATTGATGCCATCTTGCACAAATGGCAACACAATATTAATATATCCTCTTTGCCGGAATCCTATTTCTGCAAATAAGACCTTTGTAGTGTCAGTATAAGTCGACATAAAGAAATAACAAACGACCTATATCTTCAAGATAAAATATGTCGTTTGTTGGTTATTCTTATACATATTATATTATTCACACCCAACTGATCTGCTAAAATGCAATGGAGCGCTGCTTCATTGCTTTTCCAAATTTAACACTATGCAGAATGTTATACTTAGGTACATGCTTATCTAATAGATAGTATCTATGTACAGTTAAATAATTCACTACTTTTAAAGCACTTGACGAGCGTTATCAATAAAAAAGAAGAACGTATGATTGATTGATGTTCGAATTTTGACCAATGGGCGAACTCTATTATTAAAACTTAATTATTTTTAAGTTTTACAATAGTAGAAAATCAAATGGTTGTTGAAACGTGAACTAATTGGTAGCTATTCATTAATAAAATGGTACATAAAATATTAAAAGTTATATCTTAATAAAGGAAAACTACAAAAACATACACAAAGATGTCAGTATTACTTATTACGTAGGAAGGCGAGTGTAGTTATTTATTTAAAGCGAATAATTATTATGATCATGAATCAAAATATAAAATAACTGTATTTTAAAATATATAAGATTTATGACATGAACAGCTTTAAAGCTATTAATTCAGAACTTAGTTCCTTACCTTAATTTAAATACATTTTTACTCAGGAATTCATTCAATGATTATGAGGAATACTTTAAATTTCGAAAATAACGGATTATTAATATAGTGATATAACGGATTATTACATATGTTACATGTGCTTGCAGTTTTTTTGCATTCTCGCTAGAACAAGTGTGCGCCTTAATTTTTATACTCGCATGGTGCAAAGAGCGCAAATACGATATTATGTATTAATTTTTATGATCTGACTTCTGAAACCGCCTTGAGCAAGAGCATTTTTAGTGTCACTGATATATTGTTAAATATTACGCGTAAAGTAATGCCACAGTATGAGTATATAGATCCGTATACTGTGGTAATGGTTATTCACGGATAGATTAACAGGTCCTGTACATTTGTGTAGTAGAATGTTAGTTCATAGTAATTCGCCGATGAGTTACGTATATGACTATGTTACTGTTATACATTGAAATTTACTATGATTCACACTTAATGTTAGGTAAATATATAAATTGTGACGAATCAGGACTTTAGTCAAATTAATAGACAGAATAAACACCTTATATTTGTAACTTTGTTACAATTGTTTTGCCTGCTTGTTTTATTATATTTAAGAAGAAGGTATATTATTATTTTTTTAATATAAGAGTAGCAGACGAGCATGCAGTCCACCTGATGGTAAGTGGCTACTGCCGCCCATGGACATTTGTAATCAACCCCAGATAAAATTAGATATTCCTACCTGAGGTCGGCCACAGATGCGCCGCTACCCCTGAGGACTAAGCTGCAACGCCTCCTAAAAGTCTGTCTCACTTACCACACCCTTCAAACCGGAACACAGCAGCTCCTGAAACTGCTGTTATTAGGTAGAAATAGGTGTTCTATTACTTATAACGAATTTGAGATGTTATTTTGTTTTGATCCAGGTGCTGGCGCCTCGGTGAAGGCAACGGCATGTGGAACGGCGCTCGGGTGTTAGTACTCGCGGCGTTGGGTCTACTGGCCGGGCCTTCTGTCGACGCAAAGAAATACAACATCACCGTCGGCTACCTGCCCTCCATCAAAGGCGAGCTCAGGGATAGGCAAGGGCTCGCCATCTCGGGGGCGCTCTCTTTGGCCCTCGAAGACGTGAGTTTTTTTATATAAATGTTAATTACTATTCTTGGTAATGTAAACTGCATTATTTCATTTTTGTTCATACCAAAATAATAATTAGAGGAAATTATGAGTTTTAGGTTTATAATTCCTATATCACAACGTAGGTATATCTTGTCAGCTCCTGTGACAATGTGCTTCTAGCACCGGCACCTTTTCTTATCTGCAGGTGTATTTTTTCTGCAATGTATTCGCTTTTTAATCTAATTATTTGCGACTGTAATCAACTCCACATAGAATAGATATTCTACTCGGACTAAATGGTCGCCTCATATTTAAGTCAGCCGGCTTACCGACTTACCGAAATACAAGAACTGATAGAAATAGGTGTGGTAGCGGTACGTCCCGGGTCGAACAATATTTTTTTTTTTTTTTATATAGGAGTAGCAGACGAGCATGCAGTCCACCTGATGGTAAGTGGCTACTGCCGCCCTTGGACATCGGTAATCAACGCCAAATAAGATTAGACATTCCTACCTGAGGTCGGTCACAGATGCGCCGCTACCCATGAGGACTAAGCTGGAACGCGTCGGAAAAGTACGTCTCTCTTACCACTTCAAACCAGAACACAGCAGCGCTTCACACTGCTGTCATGAGAAATAGGTGCGGCGGTGGTACCGCCGGAGTCGAACCACAAAGGGTTCTACCATCTTCAACCTTTTTAAGAGTTTACCACCTTTCATGTTTTTATGGATATAAAGATGCTACTCCATACTTTGTATATTTCGTCTGCAGATTAACAACAGTACAGAGCTATTGCCAGATGTCAATCTGCTCCTGGAATGGAACGACACACGATGCGACACGGTGATAGCGACCAAACTGCTCACGGACATGAGCTGCTCCGGTGTGGTCGCGTTCTTCGGGCCGGAGGGGCGCTGCCAAACGGAGGCTGTCATCGCACAGTCGAGAAACTTGCCTATGATCTCATACGTAAGAATTTCACGTTGGATATTTATGGCGCTTGTTACTTAAAAAATAAAATGAAAAAATGTAGTTGTTGAAGTTTAACTTTTATGGTGTATTTTGGAAAACGGACAATAGTATATTTTTATTGTGAGAAATTGGGTATGACGATGTGACATAATATTATTTTCTTCATTACGATGAAGTAGTACATATACCTAACATTTTAGACGTACTTACTTCACACACGCGTTTTAGTCCAAATATTTTGTACAGTTATGCAATAAATTTATTTATCTTCATCTATTGTCTATCCTTTATGTAATTCTTTAAGCAATAAATTTATTTAATGAATGTTTTTTTTCTACTGAACAGAATTAGAGTATTACCTGAAATATGGTAAATGGCATAATATGTAAATAGATTTGTTT
Source organism: Epargyreus clarus clarus (assembly GCA_014595695.2). Lineage (NCBI taxonomy): Eukaryota > Metazoa > Arthropoda > Insecta > Lepidoptera > Hesperiidae > Epargyreus > Epargyreus clarus. Next base: position 730,974 of record JACTTY020000027.1, read on the forward strand.
CTTGATTATTATTTTTTGTTTTCAGAAATGTTCCGACTACCAAATTTCTAAATTGCCAAATTTTGCAAGATTGGAGCCTCCCGACACACAGGTAAAATTTCCTTTATTTTTGAAAAAATATCATTATTGAAGTGTAATATGATTTTTTTGTTACATTTAATATATGTTTCTAAAATCCCTGTTAACATTCATTTTGGGTATTAATACATAATTAATTAATTATACTTCAATTAATATTGTGGTTTGATAAACACTTATTATAAATATGTCCTAGTCAATCCGTTACTGGCCTAGGGCTGGGCAAGGGTGGTTTCTTAGAGTGAGAAGGGTTATGGCCATATTTCGCCGCCCTGGATGGTTACGGCTTGGTAGATTAAGAACTTTTTAAAGGTGGAACTGCGTGCAGCTTTTCTCACAATGTTTCCTACATCATACATGCAAGTGATACTTAATCATACATGTTTCTAGGCCGAGTTTCTACCCACTTTAATACTGCTTTTTACCAATATGTACAGTAATTAAATTTGAAATTTATTTTCTTCCAGGCAACAAAATCCGTTATATCTCTGCTACGTTACTACAGATGGAACAAATTCTCCATTCTGTACGAGGAGTCGTGGGTGACGGTGGCATTGACCCTGGAGAATCACGCGAAGAAGAACAACATGACGGTGAACCACCAGCGGCCCGTCATCGACGGGTTCAAGTGTTGCGAGGAGAAGATGACCTGTTGCGCGCCCGGCTTCTGGTATCAGTTCATACAGGACACCAAGAATAGAACGAGAAGTGAGTTTTGTATAGTCCGCGTCAAACTTCTAGTCTGCTCTGAAGTTGTTGCGCGCAGGTGTAGTCAGAGAGCTAATGCGGTCGAACACAACTACAAGCATATACTCCGTAGCGACAGTAAGGGCGCAATAACTGCGCTATGTACCCGTGGACGAGAGCGGGCAGCGGACGGGTGCCGGGGGGTCCTGCGCTGTCTTCGTCCCGCTAATATTTACAATTTGCTGTTGCGACGCGACTCATTTATATATTCAGAGCGGATCACCGGAATCCGATACTTATTCCAAAGTTCAATTTCTAGGTTAATTGACGTACAAAATTGTCCTTTTTGATGTGAAACATCTATAGCCGCACGTAAAACCGATTTCTAGCGTGGCGACGCATGCCGTGGTATATATATATAGGTATATATATACAGTCTATATGCAGTAGTGTGTACGGTGTGGCGACGCGTCGCCATGCGCAATCGAATTCAATAAATAGTCATCGTTATCTGGAAAAAAATCGTAATATTTTATTTTATCATTATGACATATTTAGTTCCTATCACAATATGTTCTTTTCTGCATATTACTTTTACAAAATAATGTCGATGTTTCACATCTGCCAGGCGTCCCGTGACGGCTCACATTTTTTTTAAAATAGAGTTATACTGTTAATAACGTCTGATAGAATGCGCTCAATTTTCAAGTTATCGCGCACGGGTTGTATATTTTGACGCGTTTGAAAAACAAATTAGAACGTAGTTTTACGTGGGATAAAGATGCGCACGCGCATAAAGATGCGCACGCGACTCTGTTACACATAATTTTCAGTTTTGGACTTATGTTGGATGTTTTAATGAATACGTCAAGTAAGTCTTAGTTAGTTTTATGTGTACACACTTTTTCCATTTTTTATATATTGGTAAATATTATCTGCTGTCTCTGTCAGACGACACTTACCTATATCGTTGCTATTGAGTTTTCAAATTTTGTCGTACAATTAAGAGTTCCGGGCATTAATACTTATTCATGATTAATTGCCCTACTGAGCAGGATATCGCTTTATAAGGAAATATTTCCAGATGCTTACTATAGCTATTGAAATGACAAGGAGGGAAGGAAATGTTAATGTTAATTGCAGGTAACGGAACATGGGTTCCGTTGAAAAATAGTTTAATATTTGCACTCGTAAATGCACGCGAGAACAACGCACTTGTTTTTTAGCTTTTCAGCGAAAAATATGCTAGTTAAAAATGACTCAGTTAATAATATGATAATATTCATCAACATTTATGATTGACGTATATAACCGCAAAGCGATGTAATGGTATTGGTAATATCGACGTCAAAAAGAATCAATACGTATTAAAAATGTAGGCAAAGGCGCAAGTATAATATTTAGCAGGATCCCTAATTCGAATTAGAAGAAACTTAATAAGATCTTGACACGTATTCAAGCTTAACTTGACTGCGTATATACCTTAGTATTTAGGTAGATTCTAACCGATTTACGAAACTATACAAATTTGGGACACATTAGGGATTAAAAGGATGAAATTTGGGCGTAAACCAGACCAATATTATCTTAGAAAATATTATTGTAATTTTAACATTATTTTTCTGATTTTTCTTCGTCAATTCATTTTCAGTTTACGTATTTCTGGGCTCGACGTCGGGGCTGATAGAAATGATGACTGCAATGGAGTCCCTGCAACTTTTCGTGAAGGGCGAATATATGGTTATATTTGTTGACATGATGACATACTCGCCTAAGGATTCTTTGAAGTATCTTATAAGTAAGTAATCAATACATTTTTCTACTTTCCTTATCTTACCTCAGGAAAAAGTTTAGATATGTCGACTGCCGGGCCACCTACCGGGCCCGAAACTTAGAGTTTTAAGTTTGACCAAACCAATCACATGAAAATTTTCACTGAAATTCGATAAGCCAGTTTCAATATTAGAGTGTATGAATGGTGAAATGTAATTTTGATATGTATATTGAGATGTACCCTTTAGGATATTTTCTCTTATCAGAATATCTTATGATTTTATTGCAATTTGGTAAATTTTAATTCATACATGCAATTTACTGAATTTTAGGTCATTTGATATATGAGTATTATTTTTTTAATGAACAAAACTTCAATATATTTCAATTTTTAGGTTATTAGATACATGTCGCGCTGTTGTGTTCTGGTTTGAAGCGTGTGGTAAGGGAGATGTACTTTTTCGAGGCGTTCCAGCTTGGTCCTCAGGGGTAACGGCGCATCTGTGGCCAACCCCAGGTAGAAATATCTGATCTTATCTGGGGGTTAATTACAGATGTCCATGAGCGGCTGTAAGCACTTACCATCAGGTAGACTGCATGCTCGTCTGCTTCTCTTATATTATAAAAAAATAACTAATTTGTTCAGAAACGGAAGAGCGTGGTTACGCGAAGCTCGTGTGCCCGAACACGCCGGAGTTCAGGAAGCGCGCGCAGTCGCTACTAGTGGTTGTCTCCTCGGAGCCGGAGAGCAGCTACGAGAACTTCACGAGCAAAGTGCAGAAGTACAACAGCATGAAGCCGTTCCAGTTCCCGTTGCCCGCTGTATTTGAAAACAAATTCTATAAGGTACTACTGTCTATTCTAAATACGTTATGTTATGCATTGTGGTGAAGATTGTGGATGGATTGAGTGGTACGGATGACTCTTCAATTTTCGTCATATTTGTATCTTTAAGTAGTATAGTCCGCGCCAAACTGCTAGTCCGCTCCGAATATAGAAATGAGTGGCGTCGCAATAGCAAATTGTAGATATTCGCGAAGGAAGACAGCGCGGGACCCCCCGGCACCTGTCCGCTGCCCGCTCTCGCTCACGGGTACATAGCTGCGTTATTGTGACTTTACGAGTGAACACAACAACTTCAGAGTGGACTAGAAGTTTGGCGCGGACTATACCTACCCCTATTCTATATGGTGTTGGTAACAGATGTCCATGGGTGGCAGTGACCACTTACCATCAGGCGGACGGCATTCTCGCTTACTACTATATTGAAAATAGATTGTTAGTAATTAAAGGATCTTCATTAATATCTTAATACACACCTATATATGCCAATGAATACGGGTATAATTTTGTAAGTCGAAAGATCCCCATTATAGGTATTCCATTATTGCTATGTCTGCGCTTCAGAATTCGCCTAAAACTGTCGTCGTCGGCTGTTATAATAATATCTACATTATTTCAGTTTGTTTCTATCTACGCGGCGTATCTGTACGACTCTGTGAGGCTGTACGCAACAGCGCTACACAATCTGATAGTGGAGGAAACTGTACTGAAGAACGAGACGCTCACATATGAGAAGTTGATGAGCGTCGCCACGAACGGGTCGCGTATCGTGTCCAAGATGATTACAAATACGCCGTTTAAAAGTGAGTACCTATTTATTGAAGTACTCATAATGTGTACATAATTGTACATTAATTTAATTTATAAAGGTTAGTGTCGTTTTAAGTTCCATCTGATGCTATAAGACGTCTGCTTCGTCCTGTGATAAATTTATCTATGGGTACGTATCGACACACTAAATTTGAGAGTGAGGTTATGAGCTTGCTGTAACTGTAATTGCCGCAAAAATTTCAAATCTATTGTGTAAACAGTTGAAATAAATTTAAAATTACATTAACTTAAATGAGGGCATTTATTAATTACGTAAGGATGATTTTGGCCAATTTGAACCGCCCAGACTCGTCAAGTTAAGACACGTAAGATTATAGTACATTTTTCTAAATAATATAAAGTCAAATACGTTTTTTATATTTGATCCCTGCCAGACCACGTGACCGCACGATTCTCAATTTAAAATATCGACATGGAATATATAACGTAAGAATGGATTTGACCCGAGAGTAAGGGTATGAAGAAAATCAGATCATTCCAACGACCCTTACGTAATTAATGAATGGCCCTTAGTATTTAACGAACTTTAGACAGATATCCGATATACATGTTACAGTTAAAGAGTGTTATAATAATGGTATTTGTGTTATAGGTGTGTCGGGTATGTCGATCCGGCTGGACGAGCGCGCGGACTCGGAGGGCAACTTCTCCGTGCTGGCGTTCAAGCCGACCAACTTTACCGATGACGACATCAACTGCACCTACAGCATGATCCCCGTCGGACACTTCCAGCAGAGCACGAAGGAGTTCCCGGTAACCAATCCTCTTATAAATAAGATCATACTTAAATATACTATGTATTTTAATTGTCTATTAAAATCCAAAAGGTTTAGATTAAAGTAATTGGCTTGTCAAGTGCGCGATGAAACACATAAAGTGTTTCATCGCGCACTTTTGCGCACAATTGAAATATAGAAATATATAATAACTGCACATCAACTCGCGTTCGTGGTGATAATTCATTATTAATAAGCATTTAACTACAGCACAAAAACAGATGGGCGAAGTGACAGAATGTTTATCTCGAATCTTCAGCATAACAGTATTAATGTTTCTGTTGTATAAACTTCAATATGTTTGAAGAAATTCAATTTTATATTGTGCTACCATATATAAACTCTTTCATAATAACATAGCCGTGGTATCGTATGGTACACATACCTGATTATCTAATTGGCAAAATTAGTTCTATAATTCATCAGTTAAGAAAAGATTATTCCAAACATAAAAATCCAGGTATTAAACATAAAAATCAGGTAGATTCAAGAAAACCAAGAATTTATCACGTTCATATTTACTGAATGTTTATATTTCAATTCCAGGAATACAAATTGAACCCGCGCCTACCTATCGACTGGCCGGACAGTGTGAAGCCCGAAGACGAACCTTCCTGTGGGTTTTTGAATGAAAAGTGTCCAAAAGATGATTCCCAGATAACGTCGCTAGTGGTCGCGGGAACACTGGCAGTCACTCTTTTTTGCGCTCTTGTTGTTACTATAAGTATATATCGGAAATGGAAAATCGAGCAGGAAATAGAGGGTCTGTTGTGGAAAATAAACCCACACGAAATCGTAGGGTACATGGGCAGCGGCCTTGTATGGTCACCTAGTAAGGTGAGTTATGATAACTGTGTAGAAAGGTGGTAGAACCCTATGTGGTTCGTCTCCGGGGTCACCCCCGCCACACCTATTTCTGCCTAAAAATAGCAGTGTTAAGCGCTGCTGTGTTTAGGTTTGAAGGTTGTGGTAAGGGAGACGTTTCCGAAGCGTTCCAGCTTAGCTCCTCAGGGATAGCGGCGCATTTGTGGCCGATCTCAGGTGGGAATCTTACCTGGGGTTGATTACAGACGTCGATGGATGGCAGGGGCAACTTACTCTCACTGACGGAGGTTCCCTGTATGCTCGTCTGCTACTTCTTTATTATGTTAAATGAAAAAGTGGAAATAATCTATAATTGACAAACAAAAAATTAAATACTTGTCTTCTTTTCAGTTAAGTATCACAAGTGGCATATCATACGAGAGCAAGTGCTGTACTCAGATATTTGCTACCACAGCACAATACAGGGGAAATGTTGTTAGAATTAAGGAGTTGAAGTTTTCTAAGAAGAAAGTAAGTAAATTGTTTATTATACTTGTATAATATAATGATACTACCAATGATTTTTACATTCATAGCTTCCCAGCACTACGTTGATTGTCGCGGGCGCATACAAAGATGTAGAAAAAGATGTTTCACTAAATCATTCAGATATCGTTAAAATTAATTGTCTGGTGGCCACAGAGTCATACAAATCATCTTAAATATATTTACGTATATTAAATATTTATGATTTTTTATTTTGTTGTCTATAAATTAATGTTTTTCGCATTCATATTTGATACACAGTTAACCATAGAATTTCTTTTTAGCGACCCGCTTTCCCATTCAAAGACCTACTTTTAAACGGAGATTACATCGCGCGCGCGGTATGTGAAGGGTTTAGAATGTGGCTTGATTCGGTAGGACGTAACATTGGTTGCATCTTATCGCCTGTGGTTTATTAAAACGAAACAATATTCATGCAGTATTAACAAATGACGGCGTAATCATGTTTTTTGCACGTTAAACATAAAACATTTCATCTCATAAATTATCAAACAATCCGTCGAATAACTTGTTGAACACTGAGGAATAATCCATGATTTACGCCAAATTGAGCAGAGAACGGATAAGTTCGCGGCGCATACTGAATGCGCCCGATTAATGTATGTTTAATACGGTATGATTTTTTAGAATGGTTTTGTAAACAATTGTTGATCAATAGGACAAAAAAGTATATTTTGTTAGAACTGAAAAAATATCAATTAATCAATGATCTTAAAGTCATAACAGACAAAAATATGTTAAAAAAACATTTTAAATACATGATGAAAAAATACTTGATGCTGATACATACATTGATGATACTTGATGCTGTCAATCCTATCGATACCACAATACTATCGACAGTATAGATACTATTGTAGATCATCAATAGTATTGAGTATTGACATATTTTATATTATCGATATTCTTACTATTACCACACTAACGATAGACTATCGATAGTAGCATATAGCGCTCTATATCACGCATCACTACTGATTATTCGACATAGCAGTTACTTGATAGATGCGCTACCGACCACGTTCTAAGAGAGAGTGTAACGGAGTACAGACGCAGAGCAAAGTGTTTTAAATTCTAGTCTAGCAAATAGTATTAGTGCTTACACTTATTTCTATCTAATGGAATCATTTATCATAGTCATAGTCATGTACGTTATGTGTTCGTGATTTAGTATTTTTTGAAGCAGTAGCGGGTAGTCTTACAGCCGTTCAAATAATCAAATAATGTAGATTGTGTGTGCATGTGTGCCAAGTTCGTACAGTCTTTCTTTTTGATATTTGTTAGATGTATTCACAATAGATGTCTTATTCGCGTGAGGGTAACACGAGGGTAAACGCGAGTAACCTACTCACCCACGTTTGCCCACGTTTTCGGGTCTATTCGCCTGTGCTCGGCGAATATCCAACTAGTACAGAAGTTCGTTTATACAGGACATATCGCGCGAGGTGATGAAGGAGATGCGCTTGCTGCGAGAGTTGCGCCACGACAACCTCAACTCATTCATCGGCGCTGTTGTGGAGCCGCTGCGGGTGCTGCTCCTCACCGACTACTGTGCCAAAGGGAGTTTGTATGTGAGTGGTTTGTTTTGTATGTGTTCAATGTCACATGTCGTAGGTTACATTAAAGGCATCATTGTCACATCTCTTTTTGACTTGTGACGGCAGTTAAGCGCTGCTCTGTTTTGGTATGAAGGGGCGATAAGTGACACTTATATGTAGTGTTTTAATTTGTTCTCTGAGGTAACAATGCATCTGTGGAATTATGTAGGCGAATTTATATTAATGCAATTCTATTTGTGGTTGAGCAGACAATGTTTTTCTATGCGCAGCACGTGCCGCTTACCAGCTATATAATAAGAAAAGTCTGAGAATAGTTCTAGGATCAAATGGGTGACCGCTACTGGCGAAATGTCATGCGCGCTTCCTTGCTTTGGAAAGCACGTGTAATTCTAATTATCATTATAATATAATAGGCCTTAAAACTTAGTTAACCCTTTTCGTAAACCCTAGATCCGTATGCAATAATTGGATATGAAAAACTCCCGCCTACCGAACTTTCTTAAAATATGCGAATTTTCAGCAAACTGAGCCATGAACATTGCTTCTCTCGCTGTACATATTCTTAAACCGTCTTATGTTTCAGGATATAATTGAAAATGAAGATATAAAGCTGGATAAAATGTTCATATCTTCACTAGTTCATGATCTCATTAAGGTAAGAATTTCTTTAAAAAATATTTAGCTTTCATGTATTTTATGTTGTTATAAGTTTCTCCTTTCGCTGATTTATCTAGGAATATTGATTTATAATTTAATTATAATTGCATTTTTCGTTGTTCCAGGGTATGATGTTCATTCATACTTCGCCATTAATTTTTCACGGAAATCTCAAATCCTCGAATTGTGTAGTTACGTCTCGTTGGATGCTTCAGGTAAATACATATATTTACTGTTTTTACCCCACTGTCAAGGAATGGTTATTTATTAAAGATACTTATATGACGCATTGTAACTTAATGCGTAGGGATAGCAACGTATCAGTTGCTGATCTCATCTTATCTGGGATTGATTATAGATGTCCATTTGTGGTATTTGTCACAAACCATTAAATGGACTGTATGTATTGTTGGCTGATTCTGTAATATTTAAAAAAACATAATAAGTGCAATAATTTGAATATTATACATTTTAAATTTGTACCCATTTTTTAAAACAATCTTGTTCGTTAGGTTACAGATTTTGGGCTCCACGAATTAAGATACTGTGCTGAAAACGAATTAATAGGGGAACATCAATATTATAGAGGTAAGTTAAATAAGTGTATAAGCAACACAAAATAATAAATAAGGAAATTGTTTATACAAATACTACCGATTCATTTAGTTCTGATATTGTGTTAAAGTATAATCCCAGAGTAATAATTAGGCGACAGTGCGCGCATGAATTCAACACCTTGGTTCCAATAGTAGGCAGATGCACTATAGTTGTATTATTCTAGCTTACGAAATATACTACTAGTTTTCACAGCATATACGGGGTGAATTTTTCAAAGCCTTCAGGGCCAAATCCGAAACTATAAGGATTAGCGAAAAATGCTGAAAGGAGTTAGGAGGCCGATTTGGATAAAAACTAAAACTGCATCATTACTTTTTTAAAATAACTTTTTCCCTAGCCGGGAATCGAACGAGTTCATTTTGAAAAAAAAATACACCCTCTATATTATTCCACTATCTGATAGCGTTGCTTATAAGGATTAAAATCTGGGAAGTATTTGGGAAGAATCACTGTATAACAACTATGGAAATTACTATTACAAAACTAAATTAGTTAATACTTGAACTTTTATTATGACTGGTAATTCTTCCGCGCCTCGTTATGATAATCTTACCTGTGTGATATGAACACATGAGCCGTAGGTTTCACATACGAGTAGGCTTGCTTTATACTTCATAATTACTTTGGAATTATATGAATCGGACATTTATTGTAATATTGCTTTTTTTTCAGGCTTGTTATGGAAATCTCCGGAACTATTGAGACAGTTGGAGGACCCTAATTGGTCCGTGGGCGGCACGCAAAAGGGCGATGTCTACGCGTTTGGCATAATTCTGTACGAGATTTTTTCTAGGAGAGGTCCCTTTGGTACAACTACTTTAGAGCCAAAAGGTATGAATAGTCTGTTGTTATGTTTTATTTACGTTCTTATTATTTTATTGTGACATATACGTTTTAATTTATAAATAATTCCAATTTTAATAAACATCTTGACTTGAATATCAAATAATTACCGTCGCAATTTTTTTATATTATAAGAATTCAAGTAGCATACGAGCATGCAGTCTATCTGTTGTAAATGTTGTCGATGGATATCTATAATCAAACCAAGATAGGCTTGTCCTAGTTGAGGGGTGCTAGGGATTGTTGCTATTACTCAGTTTTTAATAAACTAAAGATATTTTATTTGCTTTTTCGACCAAATTTACATTTCACTACACCGAAGTTTGACAATTTCTAGTGGGAAGGAATTGTCAAATGTAAAACTTTAATAGGAAACACATTGCCAAACCCTGCAAACCGAAACACAGCAATGTTAAATACTGTTTTTATTACGTAAAAGCATGTGTAGCGGTGATTCCATGAAAACCGAACAATAATTACTTCCACCAACTTTAAAACTCATTTTATAAACGGGGCAACGTTTCGCAGACATAGTGGAGCGCGTGAAGCGTCCGCGCCACGACGGCGAGGAGGTGTTCCGGCCGGACACCGCCGCGCTGCGCACCGCCGACGACTACGTGGTGGCGTGCATGCGCGACTGCTGGGCCGAGGACCCCGCGCTGCGCCCCGACTTCCCCATCATCCGCAGCCGGCTCAAGAAGATGAAGTCCGGCAAGTGAGTGAAATGTGAACGTAAACCTATTATTTAGTCTAAATAATTATAGTTTAAAAACTAAAAACCACACTAAAATCGCACAAGGAAAATCGTTAATCTTGATTCCTCACGATCCTGATGAGAATGGGATAAAATTATTAAAATCGTGTATTGTCATCGGTTCTTGATAATTGTTCAAAATTTTAAAGTAATCGGACCATTCAAAATGGGTAAAAATTGAACTCAAAGATCCCGTTACATACATATAGATAAAGCTAATAAAAGCGTGGTAAAAAAAGGAAAGTGAGTGCAGTGTGACTGGTTGGCTTTTGTATGATGGGATCGTCTTGGTCCCCGGTGTGGCGAAATGAATACGTACAGGCCGGCATCTCTGTGCTATACGAAATTGGTTGAAGATTTCCGTAAGTGATAATGGGCGTTTAGCATCAGATGAAGAGTTTATTATTCCAATCTTATATAAATGTCAACTTAAAGAAGCTTTCCATGCTTATATTACGGATTTATGAAAGGGAAATAAGTGAAGTGAAGTGTGAAATCATTTTGTCATTCCAAAATCCAAAGTACAGTATCTCAAATTAGGCTAAAGAAGCCATTATTATTTTTTTTGAGTATATTTTAGAACGGAATTAACATAAATTTCAGCAGGGGATAGAAGTTATGCGATGTAACACATAATATATTTACAGTGTTTAATTTCATCTATTGGTCGTTTACCTGGTAATGAATATAAAAAAAATATCAGTAATGCATTTCAAATGTTAAATAAATAATTTTATATATATTTCAGGTCAAGAAATATAATGGACCAAATGATGGATATGATGGAGAAGTATGCCAATAACTTGGAAGAACTAGTCAACGAGAGAACGAGATTGCTGATGGAGGAGAAACAGAAGACCGAAGACTTGCTGCACAGGATGCTACCAAAGTAAGTTGTTGATTTTATACTATAATATATTCTATGATTTTAGACTTATTTTGCAGAATTTAATATGTAACGGGTACTCACGATACGCGGTTTAAATTTCTTTGTAGATCAATATGTGATCCGAAATGCAAAAGAAATTGTTTTCGTGTATCGTGAGGATGTGTTGCTTATTAAAATATATTAAATTACCTATAAAATTATACAAGATTTTCCTCTCTACCTAACCTGTTGTGTTTGTCGCTTTATTTTTATTGTTGTTCACATTCAATTTGTGTAACAAATCCTTGAGCGTATGTACATGTCTAATTTTATTGTTATTATTTAAAACTGAACGGAATCTAAACTTAACAACTAACACTAAGTTTTTTCGATATTCGATCCGGATTTTTTTCAATGATACTTATGAACCAAGTCGCACGAACACTATGCATGCCGATGTTATTAAGATTTCTGTTGTTGTACAATTATGTTTTACTAATGTTACAAAGTCGTTACCCGCGAGGCAATGAGAATTGGGTGCGTTAGGGACGCCGTGTGCGTCGCGACACTTATCGATATACCTTCTAGACTATAGGAATAAAGGTGTTTATAACACGATACCTATTTATAAGAGCGGACAATTTTGAACTTAAAACTTAGAAAAAAAAATCAATAAATTACTTCTAGAGGTAGTCTGTTTGGATATCCTTTCAATTGTCATATGATATCTGGAAGTTGCTGGTTATTGATACAGAAATAAGTAAAAATTATAATAGCATTCTTAACCATTGATAAATGTAATTATTAGAATTTTTTTTCATAACATAGTAGTAGCAGACGAGCATGCAGTCCACCTGATGGTAAGTGGCTACTGCCGCCCATGGACATCTGTGATCAACCCCAGATAGGATTAGATATTCCTACCTGAGATTGGTCACAGATGCGCCGCTACCCCTGAGGACTAAGCGGGAACGCCTCGAAAAAGTATGTCTCCCTTACCACACCCTTCAAAACGGAACATTGCAGCGCCTAACACTGCTGTTATGAGGCAGAAATAGGTGTGGCGGTGGTCCCGCCGGAGTCGAACCACAAATGGTTCTACCACCTTCAAACAGTTTTGTGTTTATCATTTTTTACACTGTTGACTACACTACGCTTGCTTATATTTATATTATGTTGACAAATACAGTGGTGCGTTACCATGGCTTCCGTAAATCCGGTAAGTGCGACAGAGAGCACAAGCGGCATCCTGTTCGCTCGTTCAATCGTCCCGCGGTTAGCGACTTTGTAATAGTTATATAGTATTAAGCCAAACTGTAATCCCTTATTGTTACTAATAAACCTGTGTAACAGATTGGTGTAATTAATGTACATGTAAGAAATAAGGAAGACGCAAATACAACAAGCTGCATCACACTCCTGGCTGCCTGCAGTGGTGTGCGTACTGGTTTACATTTAGTCCAGTCATTTTGTATCGATTTTTGTATTGTAATCTACCACTGAACCTATTAATGTATTTACATCGACAAGGTTTATATTAAATTATCTTTGAAAGTATTATTATTACATATTTAGGAATTGTTTGAGGTATTTCAAAGATCTTACGGTTCTGTAAAAATATGTAAATAAGTATGGTACAGGATCCCTAGTATAGTTTTCATCATTTATTAATAACAAGCTGATTTTTCGTGAGTAGCTTCGTTTCGACAAGACGCCCAACATTTTTCCTTACAGCAATGTTGGTAAATGGTAGCTTGATGGGGCAGCAAGGATATAATATGTTGACCGGACGAATTCTAAAAATTTATTACTAACCAAATTTTTCTTTGTTAATTATCAAGATAATTATTTAAATAACGTGAAAAAATATTTGTCCTACAAAATATAAGGTTTTTATTAAGGCGTCCCCCCTCTCCAACATGTATCATAAACAAGGTCATGAAAAATAATTACTAACCAGCTGTTTTTTTTTTTATTGGCTGTCTACCATTTACATAGTCTACCATGCACATTGTCCTACAAATTGCATGGTATGTCATCTCATCAGCTTGTTATTAATAAATGATGAAAACTATACTAGGGATCCTGTACTAGTAGCTCAAAGAGAAACGAATAATAACCGTTTTAAAAATCGAGTAAAGCTCATATGAAAAATTAAACAAAACAATGCGATCTTTCAACATTCGACATGGACTCGATGTAAAGCAGTAGTAAGTACATGCTATATATTCAAAAAAGGAAAAAAGTCTATTTATATTCACTTTGTTGTACTTGTGTTCTTTTCCAGATGTGGAGGTTGAATCGATTATAGAAATGTCGTGAAAATGTCTTGAGGTAATTAACTCCGTATTGGTGATTGTAGTTAATACTTACGGTTTGTCTTGCTGTAGGCGTCGAGTGAAGTGGTCGCGTCACAGATTTTTTTCTTATTAACTGACTAGAGCTTGCTTTTTTGGGTCTTGTGGTGGTTTTACGTGGCACATACCGAACGGTGTTGGAGTTACGCTCGCTTCTCACAATCGATTTCTTTAATTCGCTAGGTAGTGGGTGTGTTTGTTATCCTGATATTTCCTTTTGTAACTCTATTAAAGGCATGTTTTATTTTTATTATTAGATTTACGTTATTTTATATTTTTTTGAGTAATATGTATAAGTAATGTAATATATTTATAATGTATCGATTAATCGTTATTTCTAACCGTCACAGTTTACGATTGGATCACAAGAGAGTTGTGAGTTTATTAGTTACAATTTTAGATTAAATAGTTATGTTATTAAAAAGAAAATTTTAATGTGTCTATGCCGAAGTCGCAGGCAGTTTACAGAAGTAACGAAATAGATGATCGATTTAGATAATGTATTTGAAGTGTTGTGTATTACCTGATTAGTGTTATGGTACCTGAAGTTGATGTATGAAGAGTAGAACTCCTAATTGCTTGTCCGTATTGCTAGTTTAATGTTTTGTTCATTGTCTGCGACATATATTGGACAAAATTAAATAAAATAACAAATATGTGGTATTAAATTTTCTTTTTGAAGATAGTAGAAAATGCTGCTGTAACCGCTTTGAAAGTATTTTTATTAGGTAGTAATTAGTTTAAGCATGGTATATTTGGATTTACTACTTATGCAAAAACTTTTATTTTGTTTTTTATTGTAGCTACGACGTTGAACCTATTCGGTACTTATCTTTCTTCTGTATAATTAACAAGTAACATTTCCCTTTTCACCTTAGTGATCACTCCCGCCAAACTTTATGACTTTTTCAGTCGATCAAGATAATTTTCCCTCGCTGCGAAAGTTAATGTATAAAATATGCGTATTCATAGGGTGACTGATCCTATAAGGGCCTCTGCAGGCTAGCCAGCTTTAGCGTCCGCGACGATTTAACCGATTTCGAAAGTTATATATAAAAAAGGCAAGTCGCCGCGACCGGCGATCTTATTCCCGGAAGCGATCTGACTAGTCGCGAAAATGCATAATCGACGCAATCGTCAGAATGCGAATCGCTAGTCAACAGTCGCTAGTAGCGAACAGCTAGTCTGTTGTTAGAGCCGTCATAAAGTTTGGCGACACCTATGCCTATTATAATTTAGAGCGTATCAGTAATTCAAAATGAGCAATCACGTGACATGTAGCGTTATAAAAACTTTGGTTCGTTTTGTTATAGGTCAGTCGCGCACCGTCTGACGACGGGCGAGGGCGTGGAGCCGGAGTCGTTCGACTCGGTCACGATATACTTCAGCGATATCGTCGGCTTCACTGCGATGTCCGCTGAGAGTACGCCGCTGCAAGTCGTCAACTTCCTCAACGATCTGTACACAGTCTTCGATAGAATCATAAGAGGCTACGACGTTTATAAGGTGGAAACTATCGGCGACGCTTATATGGTGGTAAGTTTTCTTTTATCTATCGACAGAAAGTGTAATTTCTTTTGCTAATAAGTATATTATTTACGTACGAATATTATTAATTTTATGGTGTAACGGGTTAATCTAATTAGCGTAAAATTGTCTTCTTTTACCCTTACCTACCTTACCTTTTACCATAATTAAACGTAATTTATTAAAATATTTCAATAATTATAATTAAAAGTAGATACAGAAATATCTAATGAATGCTTCAACCATGGAATTCTTTTTTGTGCCTTCGCTAGTTAATAATTACAAAAAAATCTTAAAATCCACATTTAATTTTCAGGTGTCAGGTCTACCGATAAGGAACAACGACAGACACGTGGGTGAAATAGCCTCGATGGCGCTGGAGCTACTCAACGCTGTAAAGAGTCACAAAATATCTCATAGGCCTAACGAGATTCTTAAGCTGAGAATAGGCATCCATACAGGTACATACTATATAAATTTCCTTAAATACTTTGCGGTTTCTAATTTGATTTACTGTTGATTTATTAAGGTGGAAAATATTCAAGGGTCTTTTTTAAATAATTGATTGTAATAGAAAAGTGTTTGTACATATTTATACTTCTTTGGCTTTATTTTTTTATTATTATCATAATATTTTTATTATTCATTAATTTGAACTGTAAAAGATCAATAAATGAAAGTAATCGATATTGTAACACATAAGTAAAACTATGTGTGTTACACCGGCGCATGTTATTACGCCATACGCTGATATAATACATTTGTCTGTTTTAAAAGATGTAACTAAAGAAGTAAAACTTCAAAACTTTTTATATCTTAGATTCTCTTTATATTGCTCCAAATAACCTATAGTAATATTGTTTTCTACAACAGGTGCCGTAGTAGCCGGTGTCGTGGGCTTAACAATGCCACGGTATTGTTTGTTCGGTGACACTGTGAACACAGCCTCCCGAATGGAGTCCAACGGGGAACCGCTCCGCATACACATATCGCCTAGCTGTAAGCAAGCCCTGGACAAACTGGGAGGCTACGTTGTGGAACCAAGGGGCACCATACCCATCAAGGGGAAAGGCCAAGTGAGTAACTTATTTTTTACTACGAATCTTACAGAGTACAACTATTTTGTATTAGATAATTTTTATTTCCCATGGGAAAAACTTTTAAACTTATTTTGAGTCCTTGTCCGCGCATAATTTTACAAGTTAAGAGTGCTTTTTGTCGTACTAATTTTGGAAAATTTTAGAAGCTATATTTTTATTTATATAAGAAGGCTTTTTTTTTCGTCGCCATTTTATTCCCATAGGTGGCAGTAAATTAAATTTTTACTTCGGGGTCTTCAAATTCACTTTATGTCACTGCTGTCTATCAATTATTAAAATACGGTTAAAATTCCATATTTTTTGTGCATTACGTATTAAAATAACATATTTGTATTTTATTGCAGCTTCAAACATATTGGCTGGTTGGAGCCACTGAAAAGGCGATTCAAAAGAGACCGGTCGATGGGGAGGAGCGGCCTCTGTTTTGTCGACCGCGGAGGAGTCCTCGACTGACGGACTCCAGACATCCTTCGATATCAGGTTTGCATTGAATATTTTTTGATAGCTATGATTTTATTTTACGCATGATTTAACAGTTTTATTAACGACAATTTTTTTAAATCTTTATTGAAGTGAATTAATAAGTGTGTTAACAATTTATTTGAATTTTGTAAATAACTTTACCTTTTATATTCGTTTTTACTAAGAAATTTTGTACATTTAGTTATCGTGTTATATTACATCTGCGCTCATTAATATAAAGAATATGTGTAAATTAATCATAGTTGACGCGTATTTACGCAAACGAATAGTTTCTGCAGTATGGACTGTGTTAAGCATAGATAAATATACTTTGTAACATTAAAAAAATGGTTAAATCTTAGGGGTGTGCGAATAATTCGAACTTACGAATTATTCGTTCCGAATCGAATATTAATATTCGATTCGAAACTCGAATCGAATAATTCGAAAATTCGAATTATTCGAAAGTTCCCGAATAATTCGAAAAATTTGGAATAATTCGAAAATTTTCCAATAATTCGAAAATTTTCGAATAATCCGAAAATTTTTGAATAATTCGAATTTTTTCAGGGTTTCTTATTTTCAATTTTCGAATAAAAATTTAACAGTCAATATACATTTTATTTAAACCATATAGTTACACAAATAGAACAATTAATATAGTTTTTTTTTTAAATAATGAAATAATAAAAATTGAAATTTGGGGATGATCCTATTCTTGTAATGTTAATAAATAACTTAAAATGGATGGTAAAAATATTGATTACCTTTTTTACGGCACTTCAAAAAATTACCTGAAATTCATGCTTCTAGACTAGAATACCCCCTTAATTCGCGAATTATTCGAAAACTTTCGAATTATTCGAAATTTTTACGAATTATTCGAAATTTTTCGAACTATTCGAAATTTTTCTAATTATTCGAAGAATTTCGAATAATTCGAAAGTTCGAATTATTCGATTCGAATTCGAATCGAATATTGATATTCGATTCGATTCGATTCGAACGATATTCGCACACCCCTATTAAATTTATTAATAAATTTATTTGTTGAAAAAAAGTGTAACGCTAGATAGTTGTTATGATTGCTTTTCGTAAGACTTTGAAGTCTACGAGACACTGGCTCTTAAGCATGTTAGCTTGTTGTACACTCTTTCTTAAATCGGTTGTGAAACCGTGCGACGCTAGAGCGCACCGCCTCGTGCGTGTAGCACTCGTGTGTGAAAGCGCGCGGCCAGTGCGCGGTGTAGCGTGTGCCGGTGTGCCGGTGTGACGTGTGTGTGTGGTGCAGAGCTGCGCGGCAGCGAGGCGGCGTGGGGCGTGCGCCAGCGGCTGCCGAGCGGCGCGTCGCTGCCGCCCGCGTCGCCGCCCGCGCAGCGCCGCCCCAGACACCCCGAGCGAGAGCCCGCAGAGCGCGCCAGGTACGCATGTAATGTGTCCGTTACGAACGCACAGCGGTCGAAGTTAGACCGCGTAACTGCTTGTCCGCTCTGAATGAATATAGAAATGAATAGAGTCGCCATAGCAGATTGTATGACTGCACCTACTCTCGACAACTTCAGAGCGGACTAGCAGGTTGGCTCTGACTATAATAAGTATTATCGCTTGTTATTACTAATTAATTAATCTATATCCTCTTCGGATAGTGTATTTTTTTATAACGGGCGTGGCTTCCTTGTAATCTTACAGACATTGAATTTGTCGTTTCAGACAAAATCATAAAATCTTGTTTGACAAAGATTGCACTCGTTTGCGTGAGTGGTCGTATTACGGAAGATAACTTAATAATATTTTTATCTTATCGACGATCCTTGATGTCTGTAGATATATTTGTTTTACATATTTATTTGTAAACATCTAAATATTTCGATGAACACTACGTCTTTTTACATTTTGAAGTTTTATTAATCAGGTCGTACTGACGGATTTGAAAATTTACTGATTAAAATTTGACTTTTAAGGTTCATTTTTTCACTCAAGTTTAGACTTAGAAAAAAAGCTGTTCTTCCTAATTGTATTTTTTTTTTGCAATATTTAGAGGGCATTCTGTTTGATACATTTTATCAACTGGAATGGAATGCTCTGTACTAGGGGTGTGCGAATATCGTTCGAATCGAATCGAATCGAATATCAATATTCGATTCGAAATTCGAATCGAATAATTCGAATTTTCGAATTATTCGAAATTCTTCGAATAATTCGAAAAATTTCGAATAATTCGAAAAATTTCGAATAATTCGTAAAAATTTCGAATAATTCGAAAGTTTTCGAATAATTCGCGAATTAAGGGGGTATTCTAGTCAAGAAGCATGAATTTCAGGTAATTTTTTGAAGTGAAAAGGCAATCAATATTTTTACCATCAATTTTTTTATAAGTTATTTACATTACAAGAATAGGATCATCCCCAAATTCCAATTTTTACTATTTTAAAAAAAATTCGAAAAAGTAAAAAAAAAAGTACAAAAACAAATTTATTCGAAAATTGAAAATAAGAAACCCTGAAAAAATTCGAATTATTCAAAAATTTTCGGATTATTTGAAAATTTTCGAATTATTCGAAAATTTTCGAATTATTCGAAATTTTTCGAATTATTCGGGAACTTTCGAATAATTCGAATTTTCGAATTATTCGATTCGAGTTTCGAATCGAATATTAATATTCGATTCGGAACGAATAATTCGTAAGTTCGAATTATTCGCACACCCCTACTCTGTACCTAAATAGAGCAAAAAGAAAACTAGTAGTCTACTGAAGATCTGAGTGGAAAACAATTAAATGAAAAAAAAACTATAAGGATAGCATAATACATGGTTAAATCAAGTCGTAACGACCTGATTAATAATCACCTTAAATTATGTAGGTCGTATGTGCGCACATATGGAGTCATGAATGTGATATGTCCTGTTGGTGTTGCAGACATGCCCTGAGCTCGATCGCGTCGTCGACGGCGTGCGAGGAGGGCTCGGCGGAGGCGCTGCGCAGCGCGCACTCGCTGGACGTGCTGCCGCGCCGCGAGCCGCGCCTGCGCCGCGGCGACACCACGCGCTCGCTCGACGTCGACGCCGCCGTCGCCACCGTCTCCGGCCCGCTCTTCAACGGCAAGATCTTCGGCATCGTCACCGACGACCCCCCCAAGACCGAGGAGGACAGCCCGCTCATCCGCAAGAGCAGCCTCCACAACCGCCACGAGCGGCCCAAGCGCAAGGTGCACGACGCGAACTACATCGAGTTCTACAAGAAGTGGCGGTCGCTCGAGAACGTCGCCGACGCGAAGGCCGAGACGCGCAAGATGCCGCGCTTCACGATCGGCTCCTTCCTGCTGGGCATCTTCAGCGGCAACCGCTCCAGCAGCTCCTCGCTGCGCCGCGCCCCGCCGCTGCTGGACCGCGAGTCGGCCGTCTGACCGCCCCATCCCTATCCTATATCGGTGTATGTTTAGTATATGTATGTATATGAAATGCAGCTGTAAATAATACGTGTAAGTAAAACGATGTTACCGTGAATTGTGAAATAAGAGTTTAATGTTATTAAATAATTTCTATTGAACAAGGTCTCTTAATAATACTGACATAGATCACATTAATGCTACGAATGTCACGCGAAACGACAGTAAACCCCGAATAGGATAAATAAGTATTAATCTACCGTCTTCGAAACCGTGAACGAACGCTTATAATGAACGATAGTTACGTCAAGGTGGTTGGACGATCACGGCTATTGACTAGGGAAGCGAGCTCGAGGCTAGCGGCGCGTTACGCGTCGGCGAGCAGCGGGATGCCGGCGGGGTCGTCGAGGCCGTTGACCAGCAGGCGGATGTCGCAGGCCGGCGTCTTGCTCTCCGACGTCTCGATGATGGGGCACGACACGCTCACGTACTCTTGCCTCAGACTCGGCGCCTCCAATAAGTCACTGCGCTGCGTCGGCGCAAGCCGACCCTCGCCTACCACCTATTTTATGATATTTTTTATAACGTGAAACAAATATCGCTTTATTTTAGTAAAATTTTGGTTACATACAATACTCACCTCCATTAGATATTCATCACTCCTGTGATGCAGGACGCTATCTGTATGAGATTCTAAATTATTTCCCGATGCAAATCTGAGTTTCTTTGGAGATTCTAAACTGCAACACCTGTAACAATCAAGAATCTAACTTTATTTAAATCGTCGCAACATTGGTTAGATAACATAAGTGTGGGGTGGCTCTGTTTTGCTTAATTTGGAAATCTATCAAGGTGATAGGGAACTGAAGCAAAAAATATAAAAGGGGATAATAATCACGTGATTCATAAAATTAAGAGAAAAGTTTCAAGTAATATTTACCAACAGACATCAAGTTTAGGCAAAAATTTAAGAGCCATTTAGATGGGAGAGTTTCTCGCAAGTTTCGGTTCGAGAAATCGTAAGCAATTATCACAGGCAAGAAATAGCCGTAATATAACCGTATCAAATTGTTTACAAACAGGCAAGAACTAAAATCTCGCCTATGATTATGTCATACGAGACTCGCATACTTATGGTTTTATATTCCTTCGATAATCGTATCCTCGAGACGAGAAACTCTCTCCGTCTAAATGGGCCTTTAGCGACCATAGAGTAAAAAACCAACAAATACCTGTGTAACCCTCCGAGCTGGTTCTTCCACGACCTGTTCTTGAGCGAGGTGCGGTGCGGGCGCTTGTCGGCGAGCGGCGCGCGGCGGGCGCGGCGGCGCGCGCGCGCGGCTGCGGCGTGCGGCTCCTCGCCGCGCAGCCAGTACGTCAGCTGGTCGCGCTTGCCCTTCATCGACACCACGCCGCGCTCCTCCAGGATGTACCCGCCCAGCTGGTCGAGTAGGGTCTTGCATGCGGCGCTGCAGTGGATTTTTAGGGCTGAAAAATATAATTAACGTGAATAGCAAGTCTAACAAAATGTTGATCCTACATAATTTGTCCAGTGGCTTTTTATTAAAAAATACACGTAGAGATTACCCGCGTTTGAAAAAAGAACCTGACATACATATAACTGAAAATTACGTTTTTCTCTGAACTTTTTGTTCAATCATAGAATATAACCTATTATAGCACTCCTGAATAGTGTAGCTTTCTGATTGTGAAAATTTTTTCATGATCGATTCAGTATTTCCGAAAATTAGCCCTTACAAACAAACAATCAATGTTACAAACTTTACCTCTTTATAATATTAATAAGGTCATGTATAGGTAGATTATTTGTATTTTTATGACATCCAATTATCCATGCTAAGTAAAAACTTTTTGTACTTACGTGCTCCCGTTGATTCGAATCGGCTCGCAGTATTAACTGTGTCACCGAAAAGGCAATATCTGGGCATTTTCAATCCTACAACCCCGGCACATACTGGACCTTTGGAATAAATAATACATTTTAAATTAAAATGTTTGGTTTAAATTTCGACCACAGACACAAAATTAGGCCACACTACAATCGTATAACTTATAATAAGTAGGTACACGTACTGCAGTGTAAATTCGGACTGCTGCTATAAGAATCCGTGATTCTCGCTATTTTAAAAATTCGAAAGTAAATGATATGCGAACATAACATCAAATATGTGTTATAATGTTTAAATCATGCAAAGGACAGGTGAAGGACGGGAACACAGTTGTCAGTGAGTCAACCTATTAGTTACAAAAATCTCGTACCCGAATGTATCCCGACGCGCAGCAGCAGGCGGTGGTCGGGGCGGTGCCGCACGCGGAAGGCGCGCGTGGCGGCCAGCAGCGCCAGCGCCATCGACGCCACCTCGCCCGCGTGCAGGATGCCGTTCCGCAGCGGCAGGCCCGACACCTGACCAATTTAACAATAGTTAGTTCCTCTCGCCAAGCTCCACCCTTCGGCGATATCACTATAGTTATCACTCTAGAATAGACTTAATTGCGGTATTGTGTATGTATTTTAAATACACAATAAATGTACACATAGTAAATATTATACGCTAATTTAAACAATATAAATAAAATAATATATATGTATGTACATACATATATATTATTTTACGCTTTCACGCTGAAACGTTTCGTGTAGTATATACGATACAGATAGACTGCGTCCAGAAATGTTTCCAACGCACAGACGGTCAAAACCATAATTATGTGAAAGAGCCGAAAGAGATAGGAAAAAAATACTAGATCAGGCTATAATGAAGCAAATAATAGTACACTTTATTTTTTAACCAATTATAACCACGTTAAAAGTAGCTTAATCTAACTGTAGTTGTAATGAAAGATAACGTAAATTACATAACATTAATTAACATAAAAAAAAAATACTCACCACCATGTACGCATCGCCAATAGTTTCAACTTTGTAGACGTCAAAGTTTTCCAAGATGGAATCAAAGCATGTGTAAAGATCGTTGAGAAAATCCACCACCTGTAGGAAAACACATGTTTTATTAGATTTTTCTTTTGTATGCGCAAGCATACTTACTGCCGTATGTAGAATGTATATTTTCTTATTAATTAATCACAGCTATGTAAGGATATCTGGACCAACTTAGCACTGAAATGGTTCCGTAAGTTGCTACTCTCATTACTAAGTTTAGTTGTCCACGAATGAGTATCTTATTTTTGGCGAAATAAAACAGAATTGTCATCAGATCTTTAATCGCTATCGTATTACAGACAAAATAGCTAACTTTGGCTTTTATTACGACTACCACCTTTGATTGTCCGGCAAGCTGACGGCTGACCTTATGATTGGCTATACTACCCAAAATAAAATAATACAGCAG
Source organism: Epargyreus clarus clarus (assembly GCA_014595695.2). NCBI lineage: Eukaryota > Metazoa > Arthropoda > Insecta > Lepidoptera > Hesperiidae > Epargyreus > Epargyreus clarus. The sequence goes on from JACTTY020000027.1 coordinate 754,836, forward strand.
CATTTACACTGTTGTTATACCTTATAAAATATACCTAATACTATAATTATAACTGGGGTGCCGCAATCGGGCAACAGAGTATTTTATTCTTTGAATCTTTCGTAAACTTATTGAATGTCAGTAAATAAATAAGTTAATACCTGCAGTGGTGTGCTCTCAGCGGACATCGCGGTGAAGCCGACAATGTCGCTGAAGTATATCGTGACGGAGTCGTAGCTCTCGGGCATGACGCGGCGGCCGCGCTTCAGCTGCTCCGCCACCGGCACCGGCAGCATCTCCTCTAGCAGTGCCTCTAATAATAAGACATGAAAATACAATATTAATTACGTTTACGTAGGAATGTAGTATTTACACAAAATATAGTGTTAGAAACATATTCAAATTATTTAACTATAGTATTATTTCTATTCATTATTTTGTGTTGTTTTCATGATGTGATATTTTTATAATAATAAGTGCCCGTTTATATGGTCGCTGGCCGGTACGATTGTATAAGTTAATCATAAAAACGAAAAAGAACGCTCTTGACGTTAGGATTGTATTTTGCGCGGGAATAATAAATGTTGTAAATTGGACCAAGAAATAGTTTTATTTTATTAATAGATTTGTAAAAAATATTCTATTTATTTTAATTAAGATAAAATTATTTACTTATAAATAAAAGCTTGTTTATAACAAGATTTTTAAGTTCGTTTTATTTTATTGCCTCAGCTGCCTCAATGAGCTCCCTTACCTTTTGTCGTTATTTGTTATCGACATCACATAGTTATTTAAATTGGGTATCAAAACACCCGTTTAATAAATAGGTAGGGTCTCACACGAGTCAAATATTGAAAAGAAGGAATGTAATCGTTTATCGGATCTTAGAACTCGTTAAGGTTTATTAGTATTCAACCATCGTGACTATAGCGCAGATTTATCTATGTTCGTAATCAATCAATAATTGTTTAAGCGTCAAGCAAGCATCAAGCGTAGTATTTAAAACTTGGTCAAGAACCATAGATTAGTAAAGATACTTCGCCGCCTTGAAATTGAATGAAGCAACAAACGGCTTATTTTAGTAAGTTCTTTTTTTGAATTCTTGACAAATAAAAACATTTTTAGAGAAAATTTACGAATAAATAACTAATACTGCGCAATTTACGTAATAAATAAATAATTATTTCAAATATTTTAGAGACATTTTAGCAAGGAGACGTGGCAAAACTTTTTTACGCAACTATTTCAATTCTCAAAACTGGGTACATTTTCTTGTTAGGAGTGAGTAATCTTTACTAATCTATGCTATAAGTAGGTGCATATATCACACATTGTATAATAGTTTATATAAACCAAGTTTAAAAAATTATATTTATTTTTTAATTCTTGTCTTAAAGAGCCCTCCTTTCTTTTTACAATGTTCTTTATATCTGACATACTTATTATTAAGCGCGTTATCTTCTTACATCAGAAAATGTTCCAAAAGGTCCCAATTATATTTTAACACCGCGGCTTTCATGCGATTTAAGTGCCAGGAAGGTGATCTGTGTATATCTTATTGAATGGTAAGACTGAGTATTTTAAAATGATACTTATCAGCTGCAGCCGCAGTCTATATAAATTGTATTAAGTGCGTTACCGTGGTACATAAATTGTATTAAGTGAACCTACCGGTTTTCTTTTTCTCCTCTTGCAACTGGTCCGTTCGCTCGTCGACTAACGCTTCCAAATTGTTAGCATATTTCTCCATCATTGCGATCATATTGTCAAAAATGTTCGGTTTCCTGGAATTTAAAAAATATAGGGCGTGGCGAACACTTATCGTTAAAAACGTACATTATTTGGCCGTCGTTCAAAAACATTGAGCCGCCTGACATTATCTATCATCGTAATTAATGAAACTCAACTTTTTTGCGCCGGACGCAGTTGTGACGTAATTACTTGTACGTACGTTGTACCACATGTTAACGTCTGCTTTGAATGATGGCCACATTTCTCATACTTAATTATGGTTTTTTATTTCGAGCAATTTATCATCTACTAAACTTGTAGGTACCTATCCTTCTATTACAGTAGTTAATCTAAACAGAGCCTTTAGAATTTTTTGCTATAATATTGCTACTAGTTTTAGAATAGAGAAGGCATAGTGTGATAATGATATAACCCAGGTAGCACTTTTATCAAAATCTTACAAATTACTTTTCTTCTGCAATATATAATTAGGATTTTTTAAATGTAGATTTTTTCCTGCTTCGAGCGATACTTTTTACAAAATTGCACATAAAAAATCTCTATAGGGATGGTTACTAGGAGTTATTGCAAGCAAAATATAAGGATAGTGTAATAGAAGATGGTAGAACCCCTTGTGGTTTGACTCTCTTGTGGCGCTGCTGTATTCTGGTTTGAAGGGTGTGGTAAGGGAGACAGACTTTTCCGAGGCGTTCCAGCTTAGTCCTAAGTAGCGGCGCATCTACGGCCGACTTCAAGTGGGAATATGTAATCCTATCTGGGGCTTATTACAGATGTCCATGGGCGGCAGTAGCCACTTACCATCAGGTGGACTACATGCTCGTCTCTCCTATCTATACTAATATTATAAAGAGGAAAACTTTGTTTGTTTGTTTGTTTGATTGTAATGAATAGGCTCAAAAACTACTGGACCGATTTTAAAAATTCTTGCACCATTCAAAATCTACATTATCCACGAGTAACATAGGCTATATTTTATTTTATATGAAATATATTTGATAAATAGATTTTGAGGCGGTACAAAGTTTGCCGGGTCAGCTAGTACTATATAAATATAGAACTACATATATAGAACTCAGCCACTCACATGCCCTTCCGTAGCGGGCGCAGTCGCGCGCGCACCTGCTTGAAGTCGGGGCGCGCGGCCGCGTCCTCCGCCCAGCACTCCGCGCAGCACTCGCGCACGCACTCCGCGCGCCCCGACAGCGCCTCCACCGGCGGCCTGCCACGACACCACGTCATTAGGGTTAAAGATCATTTATTCTCAACAGAATTGGTTACAATTCACTTAAATGAGAACTTAAGGTCTGACGCGCAAAGGGTCCCGGGTTCAATCCCCGGCCAGACAGATATGTAAATGATGAATTTAGATTTCTGTTTCTGGGTCTGGGTGTTTGTGTATTTGTCTATGTGTGTGTCCATGGCACCCACGAAACAGGGAATCCTAGTGTGGGGCTGTGAGTGTAGAAAGCGTTTATTTATTTATTTAAGATAAATTACATTCATAAGTAATGAGCATGGGGGTAGACTGCAAGAATTATGTGGAATTTACTTATAAACAATACTGCGATGGCGGTATAGATGGAATATGTTAACAAAAGCTAACGTAGCGATAGTGCCGGCTGGATGCGAGTTCCTGTTAATGTTAGAAAGGTGAGCGTAGTCGTTTATTTTTGTTTGTTTTATTTTACTCTTATGTTAATATTAATGCATTTTTATTTGTTGTTCGTACAGAAGTGTTATTAAATGTTATGTTGTGTTTATTTTAATTTATCATTATGGTTGTTAGGGTAATTATTATTTATTTTCAATTTATAGTGAGATTTTTTCGCTGGGAGAAAACATCATCCCGTACAAACAAACTATAAAGTAATATATTCATCCCATAACATAGGTTGTTAGGGTTATTCACGGTCGTGCTTTAGAATATGGCCTTGACGCGCAAGTACGAAATTCATGACATTGGCTATCAATCCCTGTATTTAATTAAAAGGATGCATGTAGGTATTAGTATCAATATGACATTTAACAAAACATAACGTATCGCTTTATTGGAAGAGGCGACTGTTAAGTTGGACGGTGGTAGAACCCTCTGTAGTTTGAGTCAATCCGCATAACGTTTTTAAAACAAACAGCAATATTAAGAGTTTGTTGTGTGTTGGTTTGAAGGGTTTAGTAATGGATACATAATTATCCAAGGCAAATAGTTTAGTTCTGAGGTAGGATCGCATTTTTGGGCGACATCAGGTATCTAATCTTATCTGGGGGTAGCACCTGGCAGTAGCTACTTACCATCAGTTAAGCATGCTCCTACCCCAATATTATAAAAATGTAGTCTTTTATTTGTCGGTTTTGAAAATTCTATTTACTTTTCCCCAAAAAGTCGGCCATTTGACTTATGAAAGTTACGACAAGCATTACCAAGTGCGTGAGTCCGACACATACCTACCTGTAGGGCGCGGGGTCTGGCGCGGCGAGGCGGCGCAGCAGCGCGGGCGGCGGCGGGGCGTCCGCGCCGAAGGGTCCGCGGCGCGTGTGCAGCTCGTACAGCAGCAGCGCGAACGCGTACACGTCCGCCGCGGGCGAGCCGCCGCCGCGCGCGCCGCCGCACTCCGCGCCCCAGCCCGCCGCGCGCAGCAGCTCCGGGGACAGGTACACCAGGCCTGTCACAGTACAATTGTGTCGTAAGGGAGTTACTTAAACTTATTTGTCTTAGTCGCAGCTCCGGGGATAGTACATTAGGCCTGTGACAATACAATTGTGTCATAAGGAAAATGTACCTACTTATTTATCTGAGCCGTCCAAGTTAGTCCACAGGAAATTGATTACACGATTCCACATGTAATGGAACATAAGTAGGTGTAATGTGCGACACTGTGTACTCGTTTGCTACGTCTATAATAAATAAATAAAATTTGCACTACCAAATGCATGTAAAATTTATTTTAAAGTAAAAACAGTGTGGAGAGGTAACACCGTCATACCACGAAATAAAATAATAAAATCTTTATTTTGTGGTCATATCGGTATTTCTAACGTGAGTTATTACGTTTCGGTAGAAGTAAATAAAATGAAATTGGGGATCAGTCCCCGTAATTGGAATTAATTAACCAGTTTTTGAAAAATTCAAGCTACACGAAACCCTCCAAAAATCTGTTCACTACTACGATGAACAATTGAGATTGACTAACTTGCTATAACAATCATTGACCACAATTGGACTCCCATAAAAGTGCCGACCTTTCTCGGTGTTGCTTTGCTTGACCTGATACATTATTTGCAATCCACCAAACCACAAAATTATTACGAGTTTCAAGAAAATCAATTATATTCAAAAGGTGAATGTGTATGTGTAACATCCACCGGATAAAATTAGTATTGGCCGGTTAAGATTTTTATAGATCCTTTTAAATTAAGTTAAATACGTTTTTTTATTTATCGTTGTATATTAAAAAAAATATTAATTTTTACAATGCTAAAATAAGTTAAATCTAAAACGGTTATATAAATAAATACCTACGGTTAGTCCCGTAAGAGTGTGAAAAGTGTTTGAAAAAGTTAACTTTATTAAAAAACTTCTGTGATATATTTTGTTTTATTTACACCACTTAACATTATTTTTACTTACTTTCAACATGAGATCGGAGGGCATTTGGCTCAGAAGGTGGCATTTCGTCTCTCCTGAATTCTCTGAGTCCAAAATCAGCAAGTTTGACCACCCACCGCGCATCCACTAAACAATTTGATGGTCGCAATGCGCCGTGGTATTGAAGGGGTGACTCGTGGATAAAAATCATTCCCTATTAACATAAAAAGCTAAATAAGTAAAATTAAAATAATTCAAAAATTTAACTCTATAATTGTTATAGGGACACTCGATACATAACGATTAGGTACTATTTTTTTATTCCCCACAACTTGTCCCAAGACATTATTTTTCATAAGAGATTCTTATACGATGCTGCTGGTGTTAATAAGGTAGTAAGTAACAACCCTGAGAGGGAGATACAGGTTTGCTTTAAGGCTAAGTAGCAGCTATTCTTTGGTAGTGGAGAGATTACCAAAGAACCCCTACCAAAACACACCACCAGAATTACCAAAGAGGCTCCTATTAAACCATACTAGGAGGCGTCCCCTAGATTTTTGGGGGATGCTCCCTCTAGAAGCTCCTACATTTACCTATCATATATCGCTTTTTATAATACATACGTTTAAATAACTCAAAACGTAACAACAATTTCTTCAAAGTAAACATTCATCACAAACATAAAACTTAAAGCATATTCTATGATTGACCTATAAATTTTCCACACGAAAATAAAATAAGGGTCCTAAGATCCAATTCGTTTATTTTATGGTTATAGATACTTTTGCTTTGTGTTCAAAATACCCTTATTTCGTATATAACATTGATGGTGATATCACTTACCCTTATAATATCCCCCACGAGAGACGCAATAAACATATTGTCCAGTTTGATGACCTCATTTTCTAGAATATCCTGGAATCGTAAAGATTTTGTCAAATAAAGTATAGAAAGTACAACACTACGAAATAAGTGGTTATTAACTAAATCTGTCTGTGTTTGGAGTTAACTAAAGCCTATACTCGCCTTGCAATTTTACGATTGGCCAGTCGTATGCTTAAGTGCAGTCATTTGTACCTTATCGTAATTGAACGACCTTAGGGCTGAAATACACACGTACGATACGATTTCGCATCGTCGCAGTGACGCATGTGACGTCACAGAGCGAGACGGTGTCGTGCCGTGGAAATCAATGTGCATTGTAAAAGTCACGACACGTCTTCGCATTGTGGTACAACGCCCGGTACATCTTACGGTGATGCAAATCTGCGTATTTTTTTACAAGATGACTTCCATAATTTACGAGGGTAAGAATAGGATAAACCCAGTATTTAATGGTATTTTGCGATACGACATCGTTCACGACACGACGTCGCAACGTCTTCCATTGTGACGCCGTATTCTATGTACAAGTTTTTATTTTGGGCTCATGGGCTTTTGCGAAATTTTTTGTCCTTAATAAAAAGGAATACATTTTACTCTTAAGAATGTGGAAATCATAAATAAGGGTTACCTTAAGACTGCCTCGCGTGCAGTACTCGGATAGGGCGCATACATTTGGCGGCTCAATGCACGCTCCCACGAACCCATTCACGTTGTCATGTTGAAGATCACGCATCTGCATTTTAAGAACTAATTTTAGTAATCATACTTATTTTATTCAAGCGATTAACAACAGGAGATTGATCAATCAAATTCTGATAATATGCGAACCTTTCTGATAAATTCAAATAAATGATGCTATATTTTGTACATAGCTAAAATTAAACAGAACCATCACGAAGAGTGGTTTCGCTATATTTTTTTTATTAGATTTACGCCAAATATAGACACCTATAAGTTTATATTGCGCTGTCTGGCCACGGAAATTAAAGCTGTCGAGGTCCGAGGTGATATTCCTGCTCGAAGATGTCACATTGAAGGTATTTATAATAATAAACATATAGGTACATTACATAGATATAATAGTCCAGTGCTGTTAAAGGTATTAATATTTCTTTAATTAAACTAACACAATATTCTTAAATTATTCGTGTAAACTAAGTAGGTGCTTTAGTTATAAAACCTCGATGGCAAATTTTAATGTGTATGATCTGACTAGACTATGGACGAATTACATCAAGAGTTTATGGTTTCTTGAGTGCATCTTAATTTTCCGGCAAAAATGAAATTAACAAATTAAATTTTGAAACAGTAAGTACTGAAAACGGAATAATTAATCTAGGACGGTTACGTAATTAACAAACATAAATTGATTCCAAAAATATTGAACAGGTCCATATGAAGAAAATGATCAATAGTAAAGTCAAATTAAACTAAATTGAAAATTCCATTAGGTTCGCAAACAGTTGAAGTTAGGAAAGGTGTTCTAGATTTCCGACGTGCATAAAATAGGTACCTACCTACCTACCTAAATGCAAAATGTTTTAAGTAGGCATTTTGTATTTCGCTTCCTCGCTTTTGTGATGAGATTAATTTGGAGAGAATTATATAAAAAATCTTGTATCGTATATTCTGCAAAAAAGTTATCCGTAAGGCTTACTATGATCACGTTGGTCGGTTGAGTACGAAGCTAGCTTCATATCCATCTGGGAGCAAATCATTTTGGTCTCTCACCAAGTCGATCGAGTCAAACTTCGCCAAGCCTTCATTGCCCCCTCTATCTAAACCGGACGGCTCTTTAGCCTACAGTTCAGTCGACAAAGCGAATCTTTTGGCTTCTCTCTTTGCAGAAAATTCACGTCTTGATGACGATAACACTCCTCCACCTTCACTACCTCAAACAAATTGCAGTATGCCCAATGTGAACATACACAACAAGGAAGTACTTCGGGCATTACGTTCTCTTAACGTGAATAAAGCTAGTGGTCCTGACGGTATCCCACCAATAGTTCTTAAAAGTTGCGCTCCTGAGTTGTCTCCCATCCTTACACGATTGTTTCGTATCTCCTTAAATACTGGCCTAGTCCCCAAATCGTGGAAGCTTGCTCATGTACATCCTATTCCTAAGAAAGGTAGCCGTACAGATCCTAATAACTACCGGCCCATTGCTGTTACCACCTTACTGTCTAAGGTAATGGAACGTGTGCTTAATACCAAGCTGTTATCGTACTTAGAGACTAACGACCTTCTCAGTGACCAACAGTTCGGTTTCCGAAAGAATCGTTCTACAGGAGACCTCCTCATTTATGCCACAACTATATGGGGACACGCAATCGAGAAGCATGGCGAATCACTAGCTGTGTCTTTGGATATATCCAAGGCTTTCGATAGGGTCTGGCATAACGGGCTCCTTAGTAAGCTTCCCGCATACGGGATTTGCAAAAACCTTTGCAGTTGGATTGCCAACTTCTTAAGTGATCGGTCTATCCGCGTAGTGTTGAACGGATGCTCGTCTGAAGAGCTGTCGATAAATGCCGGTGTTCCTCAAGGGTCTATTCTCTCCGCGACCCTATTTCTTCTGCACATTTATGACCTCTTGAAACCAGGCATTCTAGGTTATGCTGATGACAGCACTGTCGTGGAATGTTACACATCTACTGCCCAAGCTAGCAAAGGCGAGATTCAATTGCAAAGGGAGGCCATGGTCAAACGTGTAAACGAAACCCTTAAATTCGTTTCCGAATGGGGTGTGGCGAACAGAGCCGTCTTTAACGCCTCTAAGACTCAAGCATGTCTCTTCACCAACAAACGGATCCCCTTTAACTTGGCCCCAAGTTTAAGAAATCAGGCTATACCGATCTCTGATCATCTCGAGATGTTAGGTATGGATTTCTCTCCCACTCTCAATTTCGGTCGCTTCATTGAGTCCCGAGTCAAAACAGCTGCTCGAAAACTTAGCATCTTAAACAAAGTGAAGCACTTCCTTACACCTATGCAAATGCTTACGCTGTACCAGGCGCAAGTCCGTTCGTGTATGGAGTACTGCTGTCACCTATGGGATGGTACAGCTAAGCATCACTTAGAGGCACTGGACTCGGTTGAGGAACGGGCCAAGAGACTCATTGGGGATGAGTCGCTAATTAAAGCCAGGCTCCAAAACCTACAACACCGTCGGCGTGTGGCTCGTCTTGCGGTTTTCTACCGAATTCATTTTGGGGAGTGTGCGCAACAGGTTCACGATCTAGTTCCCCCAGCCCCATTCTATCTTCGGACGTCCAGACGCACGGCAGGCTACCACCCCTATCAAGTCGACCTTCCTTTGGTTCGAACGAAGCGTTTTGCCTCGTCTTTTCTAATACGAACCGCCAAGGAGTGGAATGCCCTGCCGGCTTCTGTGTTTCCCGACACATATAATCTAGGAGTCTTCAAGTCAAGAGTGAATAGGCTACTTCTAGGCAAGCGTGGCACATCTTAGGCCTCATCGAAGCTTACCATCAGGCGAGATCGAGGCCAAGCGCATGCCTATCAACTAATAAAAAAATAAAAAAAAAAAAAAAAAAAAAAAAAAAAAATTTTAAAATAAAAAAATGGTTATATTTTGATGTTGTTGGTGTACCTTAGTGACATTAATTTTAATAAAGTAAATCACAAATTAATAAACATCATATCAAAACGCGTGATTATGCGTTGGAAAAATTTAGATTAATAACATTTTTAGATCATAACATTTTAGATTAAAGTTGACTACATAACACCGATATCGTTTGGCCGTTAGGGATGTCGTAAATTGTATTTGATATTAAGTAGTTATACACACAAGTAGTATCACTAAAATTAATGTGTGCAAATTGAAAAAGCTCAAAATTAAGCTTGTCTGATATTTAAGCGCTGCTCTGAATATAATTTATACTTTGTAAGAAAAACTGTTCGATAATGCTTGATGCTACAAACTTTACGCGACAGCAAAACTTTAGTAGCAACAAAAATAAGGCTTCGAACTTCCAAGCCTTGAGGAAACGTGCTCCATTGAGAGAGTTAGGGTGCAGTTTCAATAACATAATCAATATAGAATAAGATGAATATCTAACTACATAAAAATTTTACTCAGTCATTATTACTGACATGGTTGAATGTGCCTGATTAATTTTGTTATTATGGAAAATAGGTACCTATGCGATTAATTCGTATGTTAAAGTTCAATGAAGTCAATAAACAAAAAGGGTACATATCGGTACCTATAAGTTCTGTTGTAGTAAAAGTACAATATACACGATAAGGGCTCTAAAACTGCGGCCATGGATTTTTTAAAGTTCCTCGTTAATTTATATATGCAATGCAAAGAAATTTCGTCTGTATTGCTGTCGGTGGTCTACACATTTACTTTTTAAGAAACGCGAGTATTTTCGTCAAAATATATAGCTGTAATATATCTTATAGTCACATACAATCCAGTCGGTTAGTCAAAACTGGCAGGTTAATACGGACATTAGTCACATGTTTACCCACTGTACCTCAACTTATATGTTGGATACCACCCACCGCATTAGGAGAAGCCGAACGAATGACTATGATTTATCTCCGTTACCATGTCTCAACGTAGCGGTAGTTTAGGAGAAAATTTTCTGTTTCGCGCTTCAGTGAACCTTTGATAAAGGTATTGTTGCTCTAAGCTCCCCTTTCTGGATGAGCTTAGGGACGGATTCGTGATATTTTTTCAGGCTCCCATTAGGGGAGGTTTGTGGCCACTCATGTAAAGATTTGTTCCTGCGATCTTGATAGGGTTTTATTTGTCGCTGTACATTTCTTTTGTTATGGGGCTACAAAGTAATTCTTAAATGGTATATAGGTAAAACATATTTTTTAAGAACGGAAGTAGCAAATGTAGGCATGTATTAGTATGTCGTATACTATTAGTATAACGTACCTATGTAATTATAGCATTTTAGGTAGTTGTGGTATGTTTACTTTTGTAGCTCAGTTAGCTTAACAAATTTAGGAAATAACACTTGCTGTCCACTTGATGCTAAGTGATCACTGCTGCCGGTATCTGACCAATTACATATAACAGGTTCTGCCTGAAGCTGATCACAGCTGCGTAGCCACTCTTAGTGTCTTACTCCTGAGGATTGTGATGGTCGCTCATATGTAAGTTAGACGGTATCTTAACCTTATACTGAAAATCAGAACTGCATGTCTGTAAAAGTGGATATGGTGGTGGTAGTTTTCCTACCATTGAAAGAATGACAAATAACACTGTAAATAAGAATTAGAACTTACAATCTTAAGCTCCTTCTTGATTTCCCTGCTAATGTCGATGTGGTGTCTGCGCACGCGCTTGACGGCCAGCAGCCTGCCGCGGTAGAAGGCCACCTCCGTGAAGATGGCGGAGTAGCGGAAGTCCAGGTCGGGGTTGGAGCTCAGCGACACCTGGCTGGAGCGGCCGCCACCCGTGCTGCCCTTCTCCCCGATCGCGTTACTCGAGTTCGCGTTCACGATCACACTGCTATCTTGCTGGAAAAAATCAGCTCTGACCAATTTGCTTTGACTAATAAGATTATTTTATATAGGAGTAGCAGACGAGCATGCAGTCACCTCATTGTAATTGGCTACTGTCGCCCATGGTCATATGTAATCAACCCCAGATAAGATATTCCTACCTGAGGTCGGCCACAGATGCGCCGTTACTCTTGAGGAAAAGTATGTCAGATGCGCCAGGCTATTAAGTATGTTATAATAAACATTTTTAATAGGATTATGATAAAAGTAATAGTTCCATACGTTGCCTCATTTCCCGATCTATTCCGAAAATATAATCATAGTTTCCGATACCTGGGGAATGGGGGTGGAACGTACATCAGCATATTCTAGCGGGACTATTTATAATATAAGCAAGAAATGTAGGCAAATCTGAAATCTGAGTGAGTTAAGTAAACATCTAACTTATGATAATAATGCGGTGTGATAATGCTTAACGTGCCTTTGAAGTGATGTCACGCTCATTGTAAACCAATGCCACTAACACTAAGCAACATGCCACAAAATAAACATATACCGGTATACATATGCATGCAAACAACATGTATAAGTTCCGTTTACCTACTCAGTTTGTTGGCGCGTTGCTCGTCATCGGGTAAGTGGAGGTCGCGGAAGTCTATCTTCCAGAGCAGAGAGTCCAGCTCTTGCTCGTAACGCCAGCCCCGGTATAAGGCTAGAGCAGCCAACGCCAGCAACGCCAGAGTACCGCCCGAAGCACCCAACGCCCATGCTCCCACGTGATCTGATTCAAGGGCATTTTGTTACTCGTTATCATAATAAGTTTGTAGTAGTAGGAATACAGTAGTAATGATAGCCTAAAGATTTGAAACTTGGTCTTTCAATCGGAGTCAATCGTGTGAGAGTTAAAAAAACAGTTTATCATTAAGCCTTTTTTCTTAATAGGTAATTTGGTCATTTGATCTAAATATTTTTACTAATTCATATTAAAAACGCTGAACTAGATAGATAGATAGATATTTAATAGAACATTTTGCTTAAGTTTGAATTTGCTGAATCGTCGGAACTTGATTAAAATCTGTTCCGGAAGTTTTCCTGTTAGGTAATGAATATAGGTACCTACGTCCCTTATTTGGCTGCGTGGAATTAAGTTCTTTATGCTAGCTAGTTTCAAGTTTACTATTTTTTTTACCATACGAATAGGTGAAATACTTTTCATCACTTGACTACACAACAATACAATTTTTACGATAGAAATAGCTCTATTTAAACTTAATTGTAAAGGAAATTGGATCCATCTTTCTATTTGTAGAAAGCTTTTGCTTCAACAAAACTGAAAAAGGTTTCATTCATAATGCTGTCAATGGAAGAAACCTTATATAGCCTGAGCATTTATCGTTCACAATAAACGTCTCAATTCAATTCCAAAGCTCCAGCTTTAAGGGGATTCTTCAAAACAAGATGATATAAAGCATGAGTCAAATCACTAAATTGAAAATAAAATTGGTCAAATGCGAATTCACGCGCGGTAGATTTCGTATCTACCACCAGATTTTATTTTATAAGTATTTAATATAATAACAGTTACAGAAGTCCATGTGTTGTGAAATTTTAAAATGCTACCTACCGAAAAACGCATAAATAACGGTTTCTTGTATGGGTATTTTATTAAATTAAAAAGTTTTCATATTTATTTGTTATTATAACATCCATAACAATGCACACTGTATTTTCAACCTATCTATTAAGGTTTATAAGAAACAGTCCGGTGACAACTAGACAGCAAACGCTTAGTAATAGTTTTTACCCTTTGGCATCGGAACCCTAAAAAGGCACCAAGCCATGCCTAGTAAATCCAGCATTTATGTTTACAAGAAAAACACGGCGCGCTATCGTCTTGGGCGTTCGAATAATATAATCATGTTCTTGCCATTCCCTTTTAGTATTTGCAGAAACAATTTACGGTCACTTATACCAGAAAGCTCTTGCCACAGAATGATATATTAGCCTTAATGGAACCTGTGTAGATTTACGTGAAAGTAACAATTGTATATTAGACTGAGTCAGAAAAAAATATATATTTTTTTAATAAATAGGTACATGTAAAAAGTTACTTTGATAGACAAAAAAAATCTCCTAAAATTTCAGCTTGATATCTTAAAAATGGAGCTGGCGCATGGGGGGTCCCCTTTCCCATTGAAAATGCATTGAAATTTTTGTTTTTTTAATTTTCAATTGAAATCATCTAGGATATTTTTTTCTAATTTCCGTCTTCATAATCTTGTAGGAAATTAAATTCTCTACAAAAAAGTTCGTGTCTTCTTTTTATTCAGCCTAATAGGAAAAAAGTTAAATTTAAAACAAAAAGTGCGTATTAATTTATTTATTAACTTAAACAACCTCCCCAGGCGCCAGCTCAATTTTTAAGATATCAAGCTCAAATTTTAGGAGATTTTTTTATTATCTATCAAAGTAACTTTTTACATGTATTTACATAAAAAAAACTGAATAGTCTACTTAAGTAACGATCTCTGGCTTTCAGCTTTACACTTATGTATTAAAAAAGTAATATCTCTCTTAGCCGTGTACTTTATGAAATAGAATTTCTTAAGAAGATGAAATTAAATTAGGTAAGCCCTAAGAGATCAGGTGCACCTTTTGAAAATTCAATTTTCGTAATCCGTAACTTCAGTGGCAAATGGGAATCCTCCACAATATTAGTGGTAAATCGGTCGTGCTTATTCATTCAAAGCGGTTCGCATCTCGGGCTCTGTGTAAATCTTGAGGTTTTCGTGATTTTCCTGCTTTCTCTGTACAGTTCTGAGAGTTGTGTGCAAAAAGTGTGATTTTAATGATGCAAAATGATTCCTGAGTTCTGAGTCATGTAGGTAATTTTCTCAGTGTTTCATGTTAGTTATGTGACAGGAATTGTAACCATTGAAAAGCTCATACATAAAAAATATAAATATTTATTTCGCCGGTGACTACGTGACTTTCTAGGATTAATTAGGCGTGATCGTGTGTGGTACTTAAGCCCGAGATTTATATGTAAATTGTTCTAGAAAGTTGAAGAAATATTAATATATATTTGGATCTCTACATGGATGCTATTACTACCATATTGCCGATAACGCTGTAAAATGTATCAATCTGGATGCATAAGTAATTTAAAAAATAAATGACATCTACAAATACTGTGCTTATGAGCTTTAATTTCAATTTGAATACGCTATCGGAACTATTTGATTTACTTATTATAATAAATAAGTTCGACGGCGACTGCGGCGTCGATAACGGATAGGCGCTGTAAATTCTGCGTAAGCGAGTTATGGCGATTTATTTTACTGCTTCCTCCTATTACAAATCTCATAAAGCAGACACGGAGGCTGCTAGGAGGAGATACCGTAAAATTAACGACGTCTTGCGGTTCCATTCACGGTTACCGATTAAAGTCGAAAGCGGTAGAATATCTTTTTTTATGAATGGCGGAGGATTCTTGATTGAAAATTATATATAAATAGAAGACGAAATATTTTATTCGCTTTTTCTCGTTTAAAAAATGTTTTTTTTTTTACTTTGTAACTATTAAAGAGCTTTAGGTTTTTTTTTCCTTTCACGTGGTTCCATTCTTGCGAGCATGTCTCACACGCACGCATAAAATGAATCACAGCAGTCACACGGGACCCGCGTGCGTGTAGGCTGCATGACTTTAAGTGCGCTTAAACTAAGCTTACTTAAGCGCTGAAACTATAACATGCAAGTGGCTAAGACATGGACGCGGGTGTAAGCCCGCGTGGCAGGAAAAAGAGTATTTTTTTATCAATAAAAATTTTGGGCAATTAATGACTTGTCTAATTCTGATGACAGGGCACTTAGTTAGAGGATTTCATGTTTATTCCATTCTCGTAACAAAAGTCAAAGAGATTAAAGCATACGAAGGTGTGAGTACGTGTAAATCTAAAAAGTTATTCATTTTCTGTAAAACACATAAACCGTTTTAATTGCCTAACTTCTGAACGTTATTCAAAAGTTTGTCAAAGCTTCGATCATAACTCGTCCCTTCTAAAAATAATTTGTCCCAAACTTTCTCCAGTTCCGGAGTCAATTATAGTCAACTTTGTTAAGAACAATTCAAACCAGCTGGCTCGTGTATTTAAACTACCTACTACTGACTACTTAGGTTTTCAATGTATTAATTTACATTAAATTAAAAAAAATAGAATATATATCAGCAAATTATAACATACATATAATATAAATATATACATATAAATAGGCAAATATAAAACAGTTAAGTGCCCCTTTTTGTCTGTTTACAACCGATTTTTTTATTAAATAATACAATTCTGATTTTTAAATTCTGATTTTTTTGCATTAGAATTTAATGCAATGAAATAAGAAATCATTAAATTCTCAATTTAAGGATTTCTTATTTCATTTTGCCATATAAGAACTATGGCAAAATTTTGACCATCAGGCGAACGCTACTAAAAGTGAAACTGCTATTTATATTTGCAAAATATAATATTTTCTTAGAATTTTCAACACCAATAAATAGGTATTTAACAAAAATATTTTAAAACTCATAAATATGTTTTAACATATTCCGAAATACATAAATACGACATCATTTACAATAAATACTTATATTATTACCCTTTTTAACTCTCTGTGACCTTAATGATTTTTATTAAGTACATGTTTTGGCGTTCCGTGCTTTCAATAAGTGGTATGGAATTTAGTTCGACATATTAAGAACGGAAGCAATCAAGATACGGATGAACTGCTATTTTATGGTCGTTGTTCTGAGTAGCAGATGCTATAATGTTGGTTTATATACTGATAGTAATTTTATGGTGATTGAATTTGGATTTTTTTATTTGCATGTAAAGGCGATATAAATTTTCGTCGTTCAACTACGAAGGCACTAGCGCCACTTATACGATGCGATCTAACATAGTCTTTAGGGGCAATGCATGTGGTTGATCTCTGGCAGAACTTAATCTTATCTGGGTTTGTTTATGGAATATTCATGCAGCATTATGTTGTCATTTACTATCAAGGGGACTACATGTTCGTTTGCTACGTCTATATTATGAAAATGGTTATGTGTGACTAATATATTATCATGACAAGTGTATTTTACTTCATGGAAGGTCTCTTTACCTTGTAGGTACATGTCATAAAAACAACATTACTTTAATACGATTTTAAACCTATTTGATTTTCTACTTAAAATTTAAACGACACATGTGCTAATGCAATCTGCCTTGCCACGCTCATTAGGCCCGAGCACAGTTTAAACTCTGTATGAAAAAAGAATTGTCATTAACCTACTTTTTGTTCCTCGACGGATAATGATCTCGAAGTTATAATGATGTTAGTATTGGATTTCGTTAAGGATGCCTTTTTATTTGAGTTCTTTTTACAAAGGTAAAGTATTTAAAAATACACACAAATCAATTCTATGATTTGAATATCAAAAGTAAAGAATGAGAGGAAATCAGTAAGTTTATTTATTTAACAAAACCCAAGCTACTAAATTATATATATAAGTTATACTCGCATATTCCGCCATAAACCATAATGTGCAGTAAGGATCAAGTTACTGTCTCAAAATCACTGTCTCGTATGTCCGTTATTAATAAATAACCTATCGAACGTTTTGCCTATTAAAATTCAAAATTTGACAGTCAAATTTCGATCTGTGGTAGGCTAAAATTATTACCTAATACCGCCTAAAGTACCTTAAATTCTACTCGTAATTAAATTTTCATACACGACACATGACACAATCTCGTCTCTACCATACATAATTGAGTAATTAGCAATTTATAATGTATGTTGAATTAAAGTATCAATGAATTGCTGATATTGTATCCCTTTGTTCGGTCACAACTTTACTGACTTACTTTTGATTAATTTGGTAAGACAACTTATACTAAGAACAGACCATTATGATAGTAACCGATTAGAGCCACTAGATGGATCGGCGAGCGCTTAGAAAAACCTACCTTTCTATAAGGTACATTGAAGAAAAAACTAGAAAAATATTCAAGATATTAACAAAAGCAAGTGTTTCATACTATTTACATGTAATGTGTAAGTATCAAGTAGTGGCATTAAGCGGGCGTGTCGCCCGGCGGGGCGTGCGCCCGACGGCCGCCGCACAGCTTGTCACCAGCTCCTAACGACGCTTTTACGACCCGCACCCGTCCCACTTGTGGCCATTTGCAAAACCTTGTACTTAATGCTGTACCAGACTCCCGTCTACCGTTTTTTAGATGGCCACTCGCTCAACAAATGCTTTATCCAGCGTTTTATTACTCGCTTACATACGTTACGCATTAGGACCAGGCGAGTAAACTCATGGTCACTCCTGGAGTGCTACGTGTTGTGTTATGGCGTCAGTGTTATTTATAAGCGTTTTATATGAGAGTGCGCATTAACATAAAAACGTTTTACTTACTGACACATTTTTCGCCTCGAAAACCGCAAGGCGGCTCGGAGAGTGGCACCCGCCCGCCGGGCCATTTCATCTCGCGAAGCAGTCTCACTTCCTGCCGGTAAAAGCATACTTAATGTAATAATCGCGACATTAAAGAAGCTCTCCTGTGAATTCATTATGTTTTCCCTAGTGTGAATATTCAATAGCTGGCGGTGATAGCATTAGGTAGCTGCCTTTTTGTTACTTTCTCTTAGCATAAATATATTGAGGTTTTAATTAAGATCCTCAATATATTTTTGCTAGAAGATGTTTATCGTCGTTAGAATGTATTTAATTGCTATTCAACTTTACAAATACAAAAAATTGTAGGGGTTTCACTGCCAGACAAAGTAGGTACATATTTAATTAAGACTACAGATTTACGTGCTAATGTTTACATGCAGAAAAACAGTTAAAGTCATGCAATCAGTCTTCTCTCTTTGCTCATCGTAATTTACTTAGTGTTACATCAGTTTTTGTGTAAGATTTTGATCATTATACTAAGTAGGAACTAATTTCTTAAACAGAGGGAATTATTTTAGCCGTATAAGTGTTCTTAAGTAGCCCATTGTAGCAGCTGTGACTCCGTTTTTAATCAGATAAACATTTATAAACATTCACCTGTGTCAGACGCAACAAGTGCAAACAAACCGGTCTTGGATTAAGGATGTTGAAAAAATAACGATATATCGATACGTCGATATTTTTATTTCGATGTATCATCTTTTTTGGCCTATACATTTGGATCCGATACATCGATATATCAATACAAAATATCGAAATATCGAAAATTGTATAAAAAAGATATATTTTTTTCCAGCAGTATCTATTGCTATCCCACAATATTTTGTAATTTTGCCTATTAAAAAGGAATACTTAGTAAATTCAAATAATATTAGGTATATTGTATTATATTGTATAAAAACCTATTGATTTTATTGAATTAGGTTGAAATAAATACATCATTATTTTAAAACCACTAAATATTTTGAAAATTCGTTATTTTTCTTCGATATATCTTCGCCGATATCGATATATTATTTTTTATCGATATTTATTTTTAATTCCGACATCCCTACTTGGATTCATGTTATTGCCAGCGCTTTTTCGTGAACCCTGCGAGTAACAGGACATAATTTTGATGCGGTGACAGTCTGAAGCTCGGTTTTGTTTTAAGATTACAAGGTGATGGTGGGAAACATTACGTTTGCATGCAGAATTAGAGTCGTATTAACGTTGGCTTTTTTAAATTACTTTTTAAATGACAATGTTTTTAAAGAAAATACTTGTAAGTTGCAGTGACTCTTACCTTAAATCTTAAAGTTACGCAGCTAAATGTTAATGTTAAGACGTAAAATGATAGAATAATTTTGTTAAGATAAGCTCACAATCAAACAATTTTTTAGGTACATACCTATTTTCCGACAATATGCTATATATAAAACTAGATGACCCGGTGAACTTCGTACCACCTAATTATGAGTGACTATCTGTACCTCGTGGTTTCACTCGTGTAATTTATGTATTATGTCCATAAACTACTGGTAAATATTAGGAAATGGCCACAGGAGAACAGGAAAATAAAAAAATACAATTAAATTAAATTCACTCTACCTCTCTGCACTCTGTTATTTTTTTACCGACTTCAAAAAGGAGGTGGTTATCAATTCGGCCGGTATCTTTTTTTTATGTATGTACACGAATTACTCCGCCGTTAGTGAACCGATTTTAATAATTATTTTTTTATTGTGTTATATTTTTTATTGTAGGTTCTAATGAAATTACAAAGTCAGTTCATCATTGACTATTTAAGGGTCTGATAATGTGGCTCGGAGACAAAATATGTAACTCCTCAACCGATGGGGATATTTGAGTTGTGTTTGAAGATATTTGGTGTAAGTTCTAACGAAATTGCAAAGTCAGTTCATCATTGACTATTTAAGGGTCTGATAATGTGGCTCGGAGACTAAATATGTAACTCCTCAACCGATGGGAATAATTGAGTCGTGTTTGAAGATATTTGGTGTAGGAGGTTCTAATGAAATTGCAAATCATTGACTATTTAGTTAGGTTAGGTTGGAACACATAAGACAATATAAAACTAAGCGGGCAGGGCGCGGCAGCGCCCTGCGAGCGGGCGGTTCCAATCAATGTAAATTCAGACCGTATCTTAATTCATGATCACGTTTATACAATTTTATATTGTATTAATATAAATGTTATTATGTCATCACTAAAAAGGGTAAAAAAAAAATTAACAAAAAATACAACCGACTTCTATGTCACTACATACTCGTAGTAAAAAATAATTCAAATAAATGTTGGTTTAGTACATATTTCTGAAGTCGGCGCTCAATATATTTCGTTCGAATTATTTTTTACTTTGTAGTGACATAGAAGTCGGTTGTATTTTTTGTTATTTTTTTTACAAACACGCGAAAAGAAGTACCTATAACTTCAATAACGGTTTTTTTTAAAGAAAGTTTATTTACTTATAGTACTCTAATCGGGTTGTTGAATAGCTAAAAATGCTGAAACAGGTGTGTAAATAGAAAGGCGATTTATAACAGTCTTAAGGGTTGATCTAAAAAAACAAACAGTGACTCAGATGCTTCATTATGTCTTATGATAATTTTCTTAGTGCTCCAAATTAACGGATATTAAATTAAAGTTCCATACCCGATTAAACGACCCTAAAGGTTGATTTTCCAAAAACGGTGAAAAATGTGTTCTATTGTTTTGAATCAAAAAGCTAAATTCCAATTTTCTATAGACTTTGCTTCAAAATCTGCCGATTTCTAAACGAAGTGTCTTCTAAAGCCAAATGCAAATTTTTACAGTTTTTGCTTCCAAATTAACGGATTTTAATATAAAATTCCAACCCCTACTTAACCAACTTAAGGGTTGATTTTGCAAATATCGTAAAATAGATATTTAATTACTTTCTATTGAAATCCTATCAAATACCAATTTTCATATAGATTTGCATCAAAACTGGGGGACTTTAATACAAACTTTCAACTCTTATTTATTCACGGAAACGCGGTCGAACAGGATAAAAAGTATCCTATGTCCGTCTCCTGGTTCTAAGCTACCTCTCCACCAATTTTCAGTCAAATTGGTTCAGCCGTTGTTGAGTTATAAAATGCTTCACGAAAACGCGGTCGAACGGGATAAAAAGTATCCTATGTCCTTTTCCTGCTTCTAAGCTACCTCTCGATTAATTTTCAGTCAAATTGGTTCAGCCGTTCTTGAGTTATAAAATGACTTCACGGAAACGCGGTCGAACGGGATAAAAAGTATCCTATGTCCGTTTCCTGGTTCTAATCTACCTCTTTACCAATTTTCAGCTAAATCGGTTCAACCGTTCTTGAGTTATAAAATGACTTCAAGGAAACGCGGTCGAACGGGATAAAAAGTATCCTATGTCCGTCTCCTGGTTCTAAGCTACCTCTCCACCAATTTTCAGCCAAATCGGTTCAGCCGTTCTTGAGTTATAAGTGGAGTAACTAACACGACTTTCTTTTATATATATAGATTATAGAGTCGGTGATCATAAAAGTACGATACGATATCTATCTAGGTAACATTTTTGTTTTATTTTCCAAATATTTGTCATCACTATTAATTAAAGGAAGATTAATTAACAGATATCTTTAATTAAAATCTTTGTGGTAAAAACCTTTCACATATTTTGTTAATTTTAATTCCTTTCTATTATTTAACTAAAAACGATTAATCAAAGTAATTAGAAAGTTCGAGCAGACCAAACTAAAATATTTCTAAATAACTCTACCTAAAAATAGTTTACCGGTGTAGATTTGTGCAGCACTCCAAGAGGGTAGAGTCCCGGTGGACGCGTCGGGTCCACGGAGAGTAATGTGTAGTTGCCTTCCGCGTCACCATTATCATCCATGTGTATCCAGTACCTGGCCATAGTTACATCATTATATTATTTCGAAAATGATTAATGGTAAAATAGAGAGTAAATTATAAGGTAGTTTTTTTTAATTTGCCAATAAATTCTAAGCGAATTAGCTAACTTAAAGACTGTTAATAAATGAATCAGATTTGATCTAAAGCTCGTAAAATATATTCAAATTAACTCGAAAAATAAATTCGAAAAAATTTAATCCAAGAAAATGACGATGAGATTTTTGAATTGGTTTGTTTGTGTCCATACATATTATTCATGTTATAATAATATTTGCATTCGCGTTTATTAACATATGTAAAAAGTAAAAACTAAAAAACCGAAACCAAAGACCAAAAGTGTGCAGCGGAAACCTAATTTTGTACAATGTGCCTACGTGTCGCATTTTAATAACCTCACATGCCTTGCCGTTGTACTGTGCGAATACTCTTATTCTCCGAAATTTACGACCACTATCCTTAGATGAGTAAAATATATAGATAGCTTACTCCAAGAGTAACCAACAAGAAAGTGCAACCAGTTTTGAGAATTGAAATTGTTGCGTAAATAAAGTTTTGCCACGTCTCCATGCTAAAATGTCCCTAAAATATTTGAAATACTTATTTATTTAATATGTAAATTACGTAGTATTATTTATTTGTACGTACATTTTCTTTAAAAATGTTTTTATTTGTCAAGAATTCAAAAAATAACTAACAAATTAGTTTTGTGGCTTCACCCAATTTCAAGGCGGTGAAGTATCTTTCTATTTTACTTATCAAAGCCACTATCACAGTTTTGTAGCGCGTCCACGCACGCCACAGGCATATAAATATAGCGCAGACGTGTTATGTAACAGAGGCATACGATTCATTCAACTTACGTCTAGTGTATTGACATTATAATAGTTTCACGTTATTCGACGGCCACCTGTGGATTTGTTCGGGGAACGAATTAGCATACGCCAAACGCGAATTATGATCGATTAGCAAAAATATACCGTATTAAACACGTACTTATACTAAGTGCGTGGATCTGTGATTAATTTCAGGCTGTCAACAGAAATTCTAATTTTGTCAAATGGAATGGTTTTTTAGAACGACAGCATTTATTACCGGTTATACCGGATCAACTTTTATAATCGAATTTTCGAACAGTCGAAATTGTAAAATATTACATAGATATACTTATTCGTTTTTGCTTAGTTGGCGGATAAGGTGTATATATGTAATACTAATATAGGTACATAGGTCCTGTCGTGGTCGTGTTCCGGAAACATCATTTCCCATCTATTCTTCGCTTACAACAGCTGCAGCAATGTTTGAAAGATGTAAAGGAGATACATTTATCTTTATAACGAATCTTTAGACGATATCAGAAAGGACACTTATCCTATTTTAGGCTATAAACTGCTAAACTATTACATCTATATATAACATAATAATTTCATCTTATATTTATAAGATGGACCACATACATACGAGCATGTATAGTCTAAATAAATGTGTTATATATGTGTAGGGCATGTCTTATAGATGGACTACATGCTCGTTTTTATGTAAAGGTAGAAACCTCTACAGAAGTATTTACGAATTGTTTAATTGAACAACATACCTACACATTAATGATAGGAATATGTCTTAACTGACCCCATAACGCTGTGATAAGTGGTGTTCCTCATACGAGCAGCGAGTGCCCTTCCATCCCTGGGTTCCTCACCGGTCTTCAGCGCCTCGACCAGCGCGCGCGCATACACCCACACTGCGTCGTGGAGCCACGCAGCTTCTACTGGTATCTAAACACAGACGACATCGTTTGGTTAACCTTTAACTTTTTTTTATATAAGTAATATAGGAGCAGCAGACGAGCATGCAGTCCACCTGATGGTAATTGGCTAGTGCCGCCCATGGCCATCTGAGGTCGGCCACAGATGTGCCGCTACCCCTGAGGACTAACCTGGAACGCCTCGGAAAAGTTTGTCTCCCTTACCACACCCTTCAAACCCGAACACAGCAGCGCCCAACACCGCAATTTTTGCCTACCATCGATCGAAATTGGACAATTTCCAGTCGGTAGTAACTATCAATACTTCCAGTCACTCCATATTTTCAGTCAGTTTCGATTTTAGTAGGCAAATCATTAGATAGATTGATTAATAACGGATATAAGTCAACGTTGTCGTGAACCCATTACTGTGTCACTACGGTACAGGTATGGGGTCTCCATCTAGAATGTGAAGTGTTGAATTGCGGATTGGTAAACTTCATACACCTTTGAGAACTTTATAGAGAGTAAGGCATGTAGGTTTCCTCACATTTGTGTGATGTTTTCCTTCGCCGGTAAATGTAAAGAATATGCATCTATTGTCTACACATAACATTCCGTTGAGATCTGAAGCGTATTGAATCTGATAAACATATCAAGTTGCTGCGATGTTTGTTCCTCAAGGAACTTCGATATGAGTGAAGTATTTTGATTTATTCAGAGCACTTTGTGGTTCACTATAAATAACAATTGGAAATAAAGGAACATTTTTATAATAATAGATGGATACTTTAAATTTTCACATTGCATGTATGTATGTACTTCTATTGATTTTACGACAAATACTAAAAATAAAAGAAATCTGATGGAACGGAATCTTCCGGGTGTGTTAAGTGGCTACTGCCGCCCATGGACATCTATAATCAACCCCAGACAGGATTAGATATTCCTACCTGAGGTCGGCCACAGATGCGCCGCTACCCCTGAGGACTAAGTTGGAACGCCTCGGAAAAGTCTGTCTCCCTTAGCACACCCTTCAAACCGGAACACAGCAGCGCCTAACACTGCTGTTATTAGGTAGAAATAGGTGTGGCGGTGGTGCCGCCGGAATTGAACCACAAAGGGTTCTACCACCTTCAATTTCTTTCTTTATCAACCATTATTCACCCAATGTTGGGTTTAGATCTCCTCCGCGTTCGACTAACACTTGGCCAATTATTCAGAGATACCCATATCTCATAGTGAATTGTTTCGGAAGTTGTTTCGTTGTAAATGTAATTTCCTTTACAACATTCATTAGGTATTTAGAGCGACACTCGTAACGTTATCAATCATCCGGTCTTCCAAGAAGCTAAACAAAAGGCTTGCCAAATTTACTTATTTTTCTTACTTAATTAGGTTTTTTAGCAGAGTACACTCTTGAATAATAATTGACTGACTGCAGCCTATGTATATTCCATTATTAGGCAAGTTATTTAAGAAATTTTTCGTTTTATTGTTACTTGTTTTCATCACATAATTAGGTCATATAAGCTCTTACGGTGTTTATGTAGAGTGCATATTAGTACATAGGTACATATAGGTATTAAAATACTGGTACTCCTTAATAAAGTTATTGAAATTATGAGCTATCTCATTCGACGATACCAAAAATAATGAGATTATTTTTAAACCGAATCATATACAGCATTTCTCTAGGTCTACGAACTATTGTTTCAACATTTCCTTTACACGAAAAATTATTGTAGACTATCAATAGGATGGAAATAATGGTGCATATACTAACATATACATTACATAGCAAGATGTGAATATCTTATATATAAAATTCTCGTGTCACAATGTTAGTTACCGCACTGCTCCGAAACGGCTTTAGCGATTTTCACCAAATTTTATATGCATATTTAGTAGGTCTGAGAATCGGCTACTATCTATTTACATACTCCTAAGTGATAAGGGTTTATCACCTTTGACATCTTTTTATTTATATGGCAACACAACGCTTGCCGTGTCAGCTAGTAGGTAGTTTATAAAATAAAAGCTTCTAATAACCTTCCTTGTAGATTTTTCTCGGCTATAATTTTATGCAATTTAATTAAATCCAAGAAAATGGGGATACAGATATATTCAGCCGATCCGTGTTATGGGTTATTTATATTCGTAGCGCATGTTGCGAGAAAATTAATTAACTCTGTTATTAGGTCGGCAACGCAATGCGAATTTAAAAACCTTGAATGCAGATTCTACGCATCGCTTTTGCGCATTATTACGAGTATTTGGTTCCATCATCTGCAAGATCGGGATTTAAATTTTCGAAGTTATGCGCGTATTAGAATTTAGCTATCGCTTGCTTTAAGGCTGGAGTAAAACATCGTGAGACATACCAGCACGGGGTTGCTTAAAAAGTTCTCAAAGGTGAAGCCTACCGGATTGCACTTGGTGAGTGTAGTCAAATATGACGGAAAAGTATGGAAGAAGTCTTATGCACGTCAGAGGGACATAAATGGGTTGAAGACGACCAAAAGTATGTGACCCCGTTTTTCATATGCGTAGTTTTGTACTGCCGACAGGTAGAGTAGGAAGAATTTATAGATATTTAATTACATGTTAAAATCCTACTGCAGTATTAAAAACATAAACATCTTACCACTTTGCCGCCTCCTAACTGAATCAAGGGGTTTGTGAAATTGAAAGGTGCCATCTGAAGCCGTCTATTGACTTCCCTGGCGAACACTGGGTAAGACGGTGAAGGTGACGGCGTGACCGCTAAGTAGGAGCGGAACGCTTTGATGGTCTTCGCTTCAGGTTCGTTCCTCAGTGGGCCAACGAGGTATCGAATAGCTTCATCTGGCTCATACTTCTCTACGTCAACGCCAATGGCTGCGTATTCACCTGTTGGAAAAAGTGGATTAGAATTGGCGATAGATATTGAATAAGCTTTTGAGAAAAAATGAAAGTTAATCATATTTCTGAGTCGTTCGACGTGTTTGTACACATTAATATTTGGACTTGTATGCCGAAATAGAGATTAAAAAATTGAATGTTTCGGACTGCTCGTAGTTGGTTTCGACGCTTTCGATGGCATGGCTTAAAATATTTTATATAAAATATGATTACTTGTGTCTTAACGGATCAGCAAGCAGTCCATCTTATAGTATGTACCTTCTCACAGTGGCTATTATACTTATAACATAACGACTCCGGCGGCACCACCGCCACACCTATTTCTACCTAATAACAAAAGTGTTAAGCGCTGCTGTGTTCCGGTTTGAAGGGTGTGGTAAGGGAGACATACTTTTCCGAGGCGTTGCAGCTTAGTCCTGAGGGGTAGAGCGCATCTGTTACAGACCTCAGGTAGGAATATCTCATCCTATCTGGGGATTACAGATGTCCATGGGCGGCAGCAGCCACTTACCATCAGGTGGACTGCATGCTACTCCTATATTATAAAAAGAAATAATAATAATACAAGCACCACAGCCATAACTTTAGATGTAATTTTTTTTGCTGCGATAAATATTTATGGCCTTCGCACTCGAACTACAACGAGTTCTATCATCATTAAAGACTATACGATATATTTGGCTGATGTAATGGTAGAAGTTTTTCATCACACATGAGAAATATCTATTCGTTTTCTTTATCTATTTTGTGGAGTTTAGTAGACAGAAATATGTATAGTCCGTACATATTCTACAGAATGGTCCACAAAAATTTACCGTTTAGTAAACAGGACGAAACTTTCTTCAGATTACTGTAAGCGAAGTGTGATATCGTCACCGAACACGCCGGCAATAATAATATTCCTATAATATACACTTTATCGACAGCTGCGATATTTCAGAAAGTTAGGCGACTTATGTGATGTAAATATTAGCAAAAGCTTTGCCGATATTTGTTATGTATTTTACTATGTTCCACTGAAATCAGACTGGCTTAGTTACATACTCGTATGAGGCGACAAAAAATAATTTGTAGTACTTCCTTAACAAAAATAATCCGTATGACCTACTTAGAAAATACATTTGTAGTCGTATCGAGCATGCAGAGCATCTGATGGAAAGTGGCTATTTCGTAATGAACATGGACATTTGTAACAACGCCCGATAAAATTAGAGTTGCTACCCCTGAGGAAGAAACCCCTTGGATGTCACCCATTCCAAACCTTTCAAACCGTGTGTTCTATACGAGTACTTATATAACACTGTTGTTATTAGGCAGAATTAGGGTGCCAGCGGAGTCGAACCATAGAGGATTCTACCACATTTAAATCTCCGAATTTTACCTCGATGATCGAATATTAGATTCACGGATATTGCCGTATTTTAAATAAATAGAAGCCGTAGAAAACAGTTTGTTATTACAACTTCCTACTTCTATACAAGGTTTGTAATTAATTAAAATCACTGAGCCTTTATAATGAATCTTAGCGGTTTGTATCGTTTATCATATTAACATCAAGAAGTTGGACACGATTAAGAAATAGTGGTCTTGATCTACATACAATTAGTTAAACATACAGCAGTTAACAATTAATGCCAACATCATGTACATGTATGTACATTATACATATATCTTGTACCTATATAAAATACCTACTTAAGGTACACAACAATACATTCAAAGGTACAATAGATTAATTAATAGGTTTATTAATTAAACTAATTTCGTTTTAACTAGAGAGTTCTAAGAATCTCAAAGGTAGGTGTGTGAACTCTACCAAATCGCAGCGAGGTGCACTATGGCCTAACCCTAAAATAAGGCCTAAGCAAAAAACGGGAAATTATTAGTTGACAACGGTAACACCGTCGTTGTATTTATTTCTGTTTTTAGCAGCAATGTAGCACTGCTGTACAATGTGCGACTTGTACGATTACAAATATCCATGGGTGGCAGTGATTTAATGTTAAGTGTTAAGTGAGTGCTGTTTTATTACTTCCATTTATTAGATAAACCGCCATGTAAGTAGATGTTAAATGATAATCGTAGCTTACACCTGATTATCACCCGTGATTCGTAAATCAATCTTTTAAACATTTGCCTACGAAAGATCGTTAAACCACAATGTCTAGTATGAAGAAATTGCCAAATGTCAGTCTTGGTAGGTAAAATATTAGACAGATTGATTATAAATACCGCGCGTTTATTTACTAAGAAGGCTTCATAAAAACAAATTCCAATGGAATTTCAACGTATTTGTAGCAAAATACCGTAAAAGCTGGGCGTAAATTGAGTATGCAAATACAACTGTTACTCCCACTGTTTATTTATCATATGACTGATCTCGTTTTGTAAGTGATGAGCTAAGGAGAATATGCGTATTTTTTGCTCTCACAGTTTCTTTAACGTGTGCAGTATTTTGCTGTAAAAAAGCTAGCAGAGCAAAAAATAAACTGCCTATACGCCTTGAGATTCGTCTAGGCAGATAACGATATTTGAAATTATATAAATAGTTTAATTAAGGTAGGTACTTACTTAGTGTAAAAAAACAGGCTAAGATTTTCAAGTGTAGGTACGTGGATAATCAAATTAGAAACTATAAATAATAGTGAAAAATACTGAAGGGAGATACGAGGTCAATCCTGTTAAAAACTAGAACTGCATAATTTAATTTAAAAATCTATTACCCTTATACGAATTCGAAAGAATTTATAATATATAAAAAATATTATGTTTTGTGCCAGCGGATAGTGTTGCTTATAATGCTTAAATTCAGGGAATTAATTATAAACTACCAACCAAAGGGAATGGTTTATTTTTAAGAGAATTAAAAATAATTATATATTAAAAATAATATATAATACATTCCCGCCGAGGTGTCGCCGTGCGTCGTCATGTCCACGCCTCAACGTGACTACGCTGCAGCTGCCTCCCGCCAGCTACCCGGGAAGCGGAAGACAACGAGGCCAGAGAGGGAAAGCGGGAAACCCCGCATCGAACCCCCTCGCAGTGCGGTGTCCAACCATGTGGCAGACAAGGATGGCTTTATTAAAGTCGAGCGGAAGAGGAAGAAGCCTCCTTGTCGTAACCAATGTGGCACAGCACCGACAGGAGCGGATCATGTACTGCGTCCTGCTGTTCCCGTAACGCTCGTGTATGTATGTGTATTTGTGGTTTCGCCTTCCCGCACTGTGTCGCGCGCTAAATCACCTGTTCCGCGCACACTTGCGACATTAAACGCGCTCATGGATCATTATCCGAACTGTGATGTGCTTGCTGATGACTGGAAGCTGATCATGTCTGTATGCTTGGAGTTCTGTGAGTTGTCTGTATGTTAGATCTGTCTAGTTAGTGTAAGTGGCCTCGGCCGTTCTAATTAGATCAATAAAATAAATAAATAAATAAATAAATAAATAAATGTCTCGCGGCTTCACTACAACACGAAGCCGTCTGACGTTGTGGAGTACTTGGCGATCAACACCAATACCCGACTGGTGGTCGAGAAGTTGGAGGCGCGCAACGCAGTGAACTTTAGTTCATTTGTTGTACGCGTCCCAACCGAGCAATTGTCGACCTTCCTGAAGGAGGAGCTGTGGCCGAAGGGAGTTATGTTCCGGAAATTCCGTGGACGGAGAGGACCCCCGGCAGTCACCAGACCCGCGTCTCACGTCGCCGCAAATACGTGATTTAGTTATAAGTATATATTAATATGTATGTTAGTCTGTAAGGTATATATGATATGGACCTCTGTATTCAATTATACTTTTGTATCTTTGTTTATATTGTCTGAAATAAATGGTTATTATTATTATTATTAATAAAAATCTTAATTATTATTATTGTAAGAAAATCAAAATCTAAAAAAAATCTGCATTTTAATACGTAGTAAAGCGCAGCAGTACATACGAGTATACCTACATTTATATTTAACATTGCACTAGAGAAAAAGCATTATTTTCATTTTAAGGTTGTCCGCATTCTACTCATTCTGTCTGTATGGCCCTCGTAAAGCTATCCTTTGAAATAATAGGGTGTTGTTCGAGTAACAAAAGGGGCGATGTAGACAAATATATCAGGCTCGGTTTATCGAGTTCATACACGTTTCTTTTCAGGCAAAAATTCGCCTGAACAATGCAATGGCTGCTGCTTACAACTCTTTTTACGATGGTCAACTTTCATAATGTTTTACGTCCTTCTATTCATGATACCGGCTATAATCTATAAACCTTCGTGTTATTAAACGTGTTTGTACGAATTTGAAATAATAAGGGGATATTGTAACTAATCTCATTTTTATATCCTGTTTTCTGCTATTTAAGGCTAAAACACGCGTTCAAAATTTCTTATCAGTGATAGCAACTTGCTGTGTTTTATTGAGTCTAGACTATTTCAAGACAATAATTAGTACATAATAAGCACCAGAGTGAGTGAGAGTGAGAGTAAAGCTGAAACTCAAGGAACCTTTTTTTTCAGCTACCGCACGGGGACATACTATTAACAATGAAAATGTATGTAAATAACAGTTGCAGTTTTCAGGGCGCGGTTTAATTCCGCTGCGTTGCGATTGTGCTGCTTCCGCTGCGACGTTGGGCAACATATTATGTATGTCTGTATGTTTATTACTTTTTAAGCATTTTGCGGTTCCGCGTCTATGCGGTGAGACCGAAGAAAAATGCTATATTAGATCTAAGCTTCAGGTGATGAGTAGAATATCATTAAAATTCGCCATTTTTAACTTTTCGTCAATCACTGCTAGACAACAAATTTCCACACACAATGTGATAAAAACACTTGAAGATACATTTAATTACTTAAATAAAAGTTTTTATACCTTACCTGAATCCAATAATTTCAGCGAGTCCAATGCCAACATCAGCCCGATGTGGTCGTGGTAGTAGCCCACTGAGACATATACTGCAAATGAAACGGAAGTTTAGACAGGGCCACCGCTGATACGCTTTTAATAGTCTTCTCGAAACTAGTTAAACTATGATTCTTGAAATTAAATGCGGACACTTTAGTCTTAAGTTTCTAAGTTCCTTTTAAGTAATCATTATTTATGGTTTTGTTTTTTATGTAGAGCACTCGCAATAAGACCTATATTGACTAAAATTAGTATTAAGTAGGTAATCGATAGTTTAATCAAATACCTAAATCTTCAATTAAATTTTAAGGTTTACTGACTCTATCTTACTATTATTGTAATTGGGCTCAATCTATGACATGAATTTAAGATGCTCAATCTACGATAATTTTTCAGTATTTTCTGATCCCAGTCAAGTTATCAAAAATGAACGAAATTCGTGTCAAAATTTGCAACGTGTTTTAGGTGAACAATACGTTGTAATTTAAATAAACGATCGTAAGAAACATAAACAAACGTCAGATTGTAAAAATGTCAAACTAAATTAGTGGAAGTTCCGATCAAACAGCAATCGTGTGGTCATAGTAGCCGATAGCTGCAAGTACTTACTTCTGGTATCTTTGTAAGTTTCGCGTACGATATCCAAGAACGGGTTACGAGTGAAGTTTTCCCGTCTGTCCTCATAGTAATAAGGCTGTCGATACACTTGGACAGTTCGTATCGATATCTTCTTCTCATTCGCTGCGGTGATAATAGCAAACGCTAATCTAGAAAAGTCATGGTTTGGTGCTTTCAGATAAACGACTGCTACCTGTGGAACGGAAACGTTATATATTCATGAAATCGTTTTATAAAACCACACGTTAAAAATTAAAAATCACGCAATTTTATTTACAGAAATATTTCCTAAATAATTGTAATACTTATGTGTAAGTACCTATAGGTACGTTCCTTTGGACTATGTCTCTATAGCTCTGATGTTATGGAATTTGCTTAATTAAGGCTGATGGTTCATTAGCTACTACCGCTTGAGCAATTGGTAACTGCGATTATATATTGGTTAACGCTACAATCAGGAGATGCCCGGCATCTATATAGATGCGCAGGCAATCGACTGTCGACAGATTTTTCGAATAAAATCAAACATGTTCCGTTCGGCATCCGCTTCAACACAACATCGGATACTTTGTCGGATTCAGTAACTCGGTAGCCCAAGCGACAAGTTAGTAACCTACGCAACTATCACTCACTCGATAGTATCCAATGTGCGATTAGCCTAAGATGCTACAAATATAAGATTTTTTCTATTGCTCTACCATAAGATCGTGTCTTCTACTAAGAAAAGCAAACTTATAAAAACGAGTTTGTTTACGCTTAATTCGATAAACATCGAGTATCTCCATCAACGTTTATGGGGTGTACTGTATATATTGTAGAAGGAATGAGTAGTAAATGTTTACATGCATGAAATTGAAATGCGTGAGCACGGCGACGACGGAGCGCGAGATGTCGATGTCGGAGGGACGCGTGCGGGAGAACGTTGCGTACACACGCTTGTTTGAGCTGGCGACGTCCCGGCAGTACTGTAACAAATAATACTTTTCTATACTAATATTATAAAGAGGAAAACTTTGTTTGTTTGTTTGATTGTAATGAATAGGCTCAAAAACTACTGGACCGATTTTAAAAAATCTTTCACCATTCGAAAGCCACATTATCCACGAGTAATATAGGCTATATTTTATATGAAATATATTTGATAAAAAGATTTTGAGGCGGTACAAAGTTTCAGCTAGTAACATATAAAGTGGTTGGTTTTTGTACGGTGGCAGAATTATGGTTAGACATTGATACCACCGCCACATAAAATTCGCGTAACGCAGTCGATTATCGATATATCTTGTAATTAAGTACATTGGTAATCGGTGTGTTTTGGGTTGAAGGGACATATCCGACGCGGTTCAACTTAATCCTCAATGGTAGCAACGTATCTGTGGTTTCCTTCAGGAAAGATATCATTGTATTTAGGGGTGATCACAGACGTCCATGGGCGGCCATATACCTATAGTCTAATAGCCACTTTCTATTACGTAAACAGCATGTACGATTACTGCTTCAACGTCCTAGGAAAAAACTAAAAATCAAGTCAAATATACAATAATAATTTTCACATTATAAAAAAAAACAAAATTTTGTTTTGTGTAGCTGTATAACGATATCCTGCTATCGTCAAGAATAATTTGTGTCATGCTAAACATCTGTTTTGTGTTCACGCTTGTGTTAACGACTTTTATTTTGTTTCTACATCTATTGCAATAAAATCAAACGTTTCTGTTTTTAGGTCATTCTTTAAAATTACCATAGATTCGTAAAGATACTTCGCCGCCTTGAAATTGAATGAAGCCACAGACGGCTTATTAGTAAGTTCTTTTTTTTAATTCTTGACATATAAATACATTTTTAGAGAAAATTTACGAATAAATAACTAATACTGCGTAATTTACATAATAAATAAATAATTATTTCACATATTTTAGGGACATTTTAGCACAGAGACGTGGCAAAACTTTTTTACGCAACTATTTCAATTCTCAAAACTGGGTACATTTTCTTGTTAGGAGTGAGTAGTCTTTACTTATCTATGAAAATTACATTGAAAATGTTTTACTCTCTATACCTACTATAGTAGTAATTAAAATTGTTCGACTTTCATGCTGGATGTTTTAGATTTCAGTTATTAAAGAAATGTTAACACGAATTAGAAATTAAAAATCACATTTTTAATTAGGAAGAAACTATATAACACGAGGAGGTCTATATGTCGGAGGTACCAACTCTATATAGAATTTAAAGCATTACAATTTATCAATCCTCATTTGGCTTGTGTGATAAACAATTGGCCTTAACCCTTCTCTTTCTAAATATGGACCCGTACTCAACAGAGTCACGGTAAAATGATAACGAGCATAAATTTCTAAAACAGGAATAATTCTAATAATCCCTTATGAACTATGAATATACTTTTCCCAAACAACTTTTGGGATATTAAGATTATTTCTCCGCGGGCGCTATGTGTTTACTTTTTAACATTTACCTCGCTGGATAATCAGTTGGTTCATAATCATTTATATTATTCTCACGGCGTTTCGCGTGACACAGTCATATGTCACATCAGCGAGTTGGCAAGGTATAACGTGACATAAGGAAATAACGGTAATGTTTACTTCAGTCGTGTGTTTTATTAACAGTTAGAAATTATTAATGACGTTGTATTTTGAGAGTGACAGATTTAACTAATAGATAAACTGAAATAACTTGGCATACGCTACTTGTAAGATTCTCGAATTAATTCAAAAAGTTTTCAGCATCACTTTTAAAATGTAGATAATTTGTGCGAGCCTCAAAAAGGCATCCGTGGCCGTTAGGAACAACGCACGGTTTAAATAACTTTAAAAATATACTCACAACATGCATTTTTAAAATAACAGTTAAAATAAATATAGTAAGGTCTAAAAGTTGTGTTGGTACCTACTAAGTACTGACACGGAACTTTTTGTAAAGGTTTATAATATGTATTATAGATATTATAAAACATCCTGAGGAAGACTATACCTACTTGAAGCTTGAGAAATTTCTACAACATTTTGTAACAAGACAAGATTGGTAAATTTATATTTACCAATCTTGTCTTAAAACCCTACTTATTCTGAGAAGCTTACTTGTGTCCCACAACGGACAGCAAAACATCGATAATAATAAAGAGGAAATTGAATTCCCGTATCAAAATGTCTTACGCCACCGACATTTCCGTTTAATTGCGTTTAAAAACTTAAAAGTATTGATAAGATAGGTAGAGTGGTATGTTTGTCGCACTTACGTAGCTGACCATGGGCAGGTTGAAAGCCGCCGCCATCCTGCCTTCGTGGACACATGTCTCCTGCGGCCCGATGAATGCAGACACGTTGGCTGCCCAAAGCGCCGCTACCTGTTGATGTTAAGCTATTGAATAAGGGTAATGCAATTCAACCAAGTTATAAGTATTTTTTTTTTTACTATATAAGAGTAGCAGACGAGCATGCAGTCCACCTGATGTTAAGTGGCTACTACCGCTCATGGAGATTTGTAATCAACCCCAGATAGGATTAGATATTCTTACCTGAGGACGGCCACAGATGCGCCGCTACCCTTGAGGACTAAGCTGGAACGCCTCGGAAAAGTCTGTCTCCCTTACCACACCCTTCAAACCGGAACACAGCAGCGTCTAACACTGCTGTTATTAGGTATAAATAGGTGTGGCGGTGGTGCCGCCGGAGTCGAACCACAAAGGGTTCTACCACCTTATGATCAGTATCTTAAAGTTAAGTCATACATTAAGTTAAGTCATACATTACCTAAACGTCATTAAATTTAATTATAAAGGTTTATAAACTAAATTAAAGTGGTAGAATAGTCTGTTCGTAGAACGGTTTGATCTTAGAGCCTCGATCCCTTATGGTTGTATCCCAGAGTTAAAAGTAGCTGTGTTCTGTTATAGAATCTAGTAAAAGAGACTTTTATGACTAACGGCTTTCCAATCTAGTCTTAAGGGGTAGCAACGCACTTATAGGCGACCTCTGGTTCAATTCCAATCCAATCCAGGATTGATTACAAATGTCCATGTGCAGTAGTAAATTTACATGCTCGTCTCCTTCTACTACATATGTATGTTATAACAATCTCTATCTGTACGTAAAGTTGAGACTAATATAATATTCGCTGATCAATTTCAAACTGATACATAAGCAAGTGTTGCTTTCCCGACCGAATTGTAACAATAAATCGTTGTAATGCTCAAAATAATTGATGCGTGTTGTATTACACGTAAATGCTCTCAGTCGGTACACACTTTACAGCAGAGGTTCCGAACCTTTTCTTGTGCAGGGGCCACTTTTATGATATTCTTGTTAGCAGGGATCACTATATAGGTACAATAAAAATTAACTGTAATAATCACAATGAAACTTTAACTTTGAAAGAAAAACTCAATAGGAACATACATAAAAAGAAATAATAATAGTATAGGATAAAATTTACTTGCATTACTTACTTTCAAAACTAAAGTTAATAAACGGCCCGCTAATTTTAAAATAGTTTGCGGACCATAACTTGGCTTCTGAGGACCACTGGTTGAGAACCACTGCTTTACAGTAATGATACGTTTGTATCGAGCTCAGCCGCGGGCGCCGGTAAATAATCAATTTCTTTTTCACATTGCAAAAATTCAAGTTGTCATGTTTACTTATTGTTTTAACGGGTTTTGGGATTCTGATTATTTTTATTTTCGGTTAAATTGAATAATCGTAGTGCCTGTGGTTACAGTGACAGCTTGAGAGCTCTAAATTTTTTTGGAAAAGATACAACGTATTTTTTTTAAATATACAGATACTTAATCGACTAAACCTATTCTTAGTTTAAATACATTATCGTGGACCATAGGGGTAATAATGCTGTCTTATACCGTCACTCTCTTGTGTGCGTGACGCATGTCGCATATATGGTACTACGTGTCTGATCGTTGTTTTCTCTAAATTTAACTATAAGTTTTCTATAAATTATTTCCATCAGTTTCGATGTCTTCTGATGCCAATTTATTTAATCTTATCTTCTCCATGTTATGACATAATGAAATATTCTACTTTCTGACCTACTTTCTGGATCTAGATATTTTGGGGAAAAGTATAACATTGCGTTATATGACGCTGCGTTATATGATTGCGATATATGTTACTACTATCTTCATATGAGACAGCAGGTAATTTTTATAATCTTCCTAACAATCTCATATCCAAATACGTGTTAGCATGTTTTAATCTTTTAACTATCATCTTATCTTATAATTCAACCAATTTGAAGTTGAATGTAGAAGTAAGACACGAGCAAGTGTTCTAAATTGTTAGTAACGATCAAAACAAACATCGTAACTTTCCACAATATTGCGTGTTTACGGAATCCAAGGATTACCGTGGCGATAAAACCGAGTTACTGTAGACTAAACTGTATCTGTGAACACACTATTCTATTATTATACAAGTTACTCTAAATGTAGTCGTTGTGGGCATGGTTCTCTCAAATAGAGAGGAGTTTACCAAGTAAGTTTGACCAAGTGCGGATTTGTGGACTGCACAAAGATGTCGCCTACACTTTGCCTGTAAAACTAGTCACTAAATCAATTTAGGGGAAAACATAAACGTTTTCATAGTATTATTAATGTGACGAAGATTTTTGTGTTTTGAATGCTACGTTATTAGGTACGAGTAGATACTCACAATTACTATGACGATAAAACAAGCGGAATAAAGAAAACAATAAGTATAACAACAAAATACACGATAGTTAATATTTTATTGAATAGTTATTTTTGTCTAATGACACCAAACTGCTAATTTCAGCCGTAGACGTTATAAAAATCCCTTTTACGATCTAAGCTGTCTTCAAGAACTCACTGTTTTACAGCAGTGAAGCTTATGAGCTCTGTGACAAAGTGTGACAAACATTTTATAAAAATAATCGGTTCCAATATCTTCTTACCTTAAAGGTACGCGACTGTTTATGTTTTGTATTTTTAGAAAAAAATGATGTTGAATGAAGATGAAGTTTTATTTTACTACCTATATTACGATGTTTAAGACGGAAAAATGTGAAATGCAAATTTATACAAATACTAGCTGACCCGGCAAACTTCGTACCGCCTCAAAATCTAATTATCAAATATATTTCATATAAAATATAGCCTACGTTACTCGTGGATAATGTAGCTTTCGAATGGTGAAAGAATTTTTCAAATCGGTCCAGTAGTTTTTGAGCCTATTCATTACAACCAAATAAACAAACAAAGTTTTCCTCTTTATATTAGTGTAGATAAAGAACATCATCATAACTTCATCGATTTAAAAATATAGTGTATAGACGGATGTATGGAAAATATATGGATGAAATTTCATAAATTGGTATAAAATATGTCAGTGGTTTCATGTCGTCATTACATTTATAGCGGAGTTGGCAAGACTGAGCTAAAGAAATTGTGTGTGAAGTATGAAAAAGGGGTCATCGATAAAATCGCGTCGGAATTGATGTTACATTTTATGAAAACGAACGTTCTGGGTGCTGATCCATTTGTATTTCATTAATGGGCAATTCATATTATAATACCACTCTTAGCCAATGAATGAAACATGTTGACAGTAATAGTTGTTTCGTGGCCATAGATTAGTAAAGATACTTCGCCGCCTTGAAATTGAATGAAGCCACAAACGGCTTATTATTAAGTTCTTTTTTTGAATTATTGACAAATAAAAACATTTTTAGAGAAAATTTACGAATAAATAACTAATACTGCGTAATTTACATAATAAATCAATAATTATTTCAAATATTTTAGCGACATTTTAGCACGGAGACGTGGCAAAACTTTTTTACGCAACTATTTCAATTCTCAAAACTGAGTACATTTTGTTGTTAGGAGTGAGTAATCTTTACTAATCTATGTTTGTGGCATAGACATTAGCGGTTTGGGATTATCATTATATTAATTTTCCATTCTCACTGGTACTTCGGATTTTATCACAAAAATAAAATCGTATGATCTTTTTTATTCTGTAACTATTATTTATTAATTGCTTTATTTGCCTCATAGGTCAGCCTATGGATTGACCTATTGCTCGGCTTATGCACATCTGCTACCAATTACTGTAATTAACATTACGATACACTAGATCTATGTGTATAATGGAAATATTACTCCTATTAGCTAGCACTTAAATAACATAACTTTTATTATCATCTAGTTTATTTTTTACAAGATTTTTTTTAACTTACTAATGATTATACTCCTTCTCATCTTAATAATGATAATTCCGACGATACCGATAAACAAAAATCCAATCATGTGGATATTTATGTACGTATTTCTTAAGCATTGAATTGGATAAAGTGTACCTACAAAGACTTTCTTTTTGTATAAAACCCTACGTGGAAGTAAGTATTAGTGATAAGATACAGTGTCTGGAGCAGACAGTGAATGATGCGTGCCTTTTTTACACTACCTTAACGTATCTTCCACGCCACTTGAAACGTTAAACGTTCGGCTATTTTCAATGGTTCCCCTCTTTGAGTAGGTACACTATAGGATTAATAGGCGTAGAAGTTTTAGCGAGAAATATTTAATATTGTCAGGTGCATTGCAATAAATTCATCGCAGTGGTAGCCTAGTGTTTGAAACTCTGTCCCTCAATTGGGACGACCAAGGTTCGAATTTCAGGCATATTCCGAAGATTTTTTAAAGTTATGTGCATATTAGAAAATTAATTATTATTTTTACTTGCTATAACTGAAGCAAAACATCGCGAGGAAAACCTATACGCCTATACAGACTCTCGTCCGTAAATAAGTTAATGACGATTGAATTAAATTAAATTTTCACATGAATATGTGCTATAAGTACTTGAACTCTACTTAATTACTCTAGTGTGTAACCAAACTCTACATTGTAACATAGATATATATATACAAGGCGATTATATATTTATCTTGCACCCCTTTATTGTTTCAAATATTCATGGCTTAAAAGCATGAGTTTTGTTAATTAAAGACATAAGGGAAGGTAGGGCACGTATCTCAAGTTCCGCAAATGTAAATATAGGTAGTAACATAAGCCTTCGATGACTGTTTGCACGCGAACTGTGTCGACTCGATGGTCATTATTACTGGGTCATTGCGATTACTGGGAACAATCAAATAACACTCCGTTTTTAAATCAGACAATTTTGATTCCTAGATACCTAACACCGTAATGTTATGTAGCCAAGGCTTAGTGAGACAATATTGACTGAACGTGATCTGATTGACGATCGATTGATTGAGCTTGAATAATCATTAGGGTGGCGCAAATATACCATCCTATTTTGTTTTTGAATAACTTTTGTACTGTATAAAAAAAGTGATTTTGAGTAATAAAAATCTTTACCAGGCCCTGTAACTTTTTGTTTGCTAATTAGAAAATATGATATCTGTCAAGTATCTTCCACCAGCGTTGACAAATATTTGCGATTTTCCGCGACTTTCCTTAAGAATTTCTCCGATAACTTCGCATTCCAGTCGAATATTCTCCTTAAGAGCTGCGTTTGATCCGTTACTTCAAGTAGTCCCAAAGAAAAGAGTCTGGGATGGTTAAATCTGGCAATCCTGCTGGCCATGTCAAATCGCCAAAACGAGAGATTACGCGACCTGGAAACGCTTCCTAAACAATATCCATTGTGGTTCGTGCTGTGTATGCGGTTGCTCCATCTCGTTGAAACCACACGTTCATCAAACCCAGATCATCCAATTCCAGCAGAAAGAAATCGGTTTTTTTTAATTTATGTATTTATTTATTTGTTTGTTTGTTTGTTTGTTTGTTTGTTTGTTTGTTTGTTTATTTATTTAATTATTAGTAGATATAGTAGTAGGAATTGCCAGGATGCACCGAACTTTGTACACATATTGCAAATGTTGAGTATTTGTGATGACGAAAGAAAATTATTCCTTTTAATTACATAATGAAATTCAGGGAATTGTTTTTCAAACACTAAATTATACATACAACAACCTGATTAATACGTTGTGCGCTTGTGTGTGTAATTCGTGTCTTTTATGCACATGCAATTCACTATAGTAGGTATGCATTGTGTATTTTATTTCAGAAGTCCATTTTATTTTTGATGAGACGTCCAGATAGTCAGCGCATGCATAGCAAAATATGTTTGTGTTCGTTTGAAAATCTCACACCAAGTCAGTTTGGTTCACGTGGGTATAAATCAGTCTTTCCCAAAGTGGGCGATAACGCCCCCTTGTGGGCGCTGCAGGTCTCAAGGGGGGCGGTAAGAGACCCAGAAAGAAAATGGGGGCGTTGTGTAGAGGCGGGGGGGGAGTGATTTGTTATTTTATTTAGCTAGGAGGCCTCTTAAACAACGACTGCAAGAGCTCTCGACTCACAACAACAACTTGTGAACATCAACTAATATGAATTAAAAGATTGCTCAAACTCGGTTCTATATTTCTCTCCGCGTAGTATATGAACTACGCCGTAGTTCATATATCTGTGCTATTTTATTGAATGTAGAAAAAATGAAAATCATGTCAATCGGTCGCTCCGTTTCGTAATGAAAGTAGACACAAACAAACAAATGAAAAGGCAACAGACACACTTTCGCATTTTAATAGTTAAGGTTCGGCCAAACCTGCGCGTCAGTAACGCGGGAAGCGGGACGCGAAGCGGGAGCGTCTGCAACGCGAAACTTAACGTGCACAGCTTAAGTGCGAAACTTAACGTGCACAACTTAAGTAAAGTATAGGCAGCGTCCGCCGCGCGGCAGACGCTCCCGCTTCGCAGACGCTTTGGTCGCGCAGGTTTGGCCGTACCTTAATTAGTACTCGTAGATATCTATCATGTTTTAACAAGTTTTTGTTAAATAACCCGAATTGTGCAGTGCATTCCTGTATCAGTCGGCTGGTTCATTGAATACTTGTTCGGACTTGTTGAGTACCATTGAGCGTCGAATGAGATAAACGAGTTTATGCATGTTTGTTTTATTCCTGTCGGTGCGTGCTGCTTAAGCATTCCTATATAAACAATGTAATATTTATTTTATTTTCATTTGTGGTTTCGCGCGCAATAGATGAGTAGTACTTACGCCTCCTCTACACTACTTGCGAAGTTGAACGTATTTCTCAAAACAACGTCGGAAGTAAAAAAGAAGAGACGGCAATACAGTGCGGAATATATCAAATTCGGATTTATTGAAAATCCCACAAACCCATCGTCGCCTTTGTGTCTTCTATGTCTAAAAACATTTTCGAATGAAGCAATGAAGCCTTCAAGGCTGCAAGATCATTTGAATAAAATGCATCCAGATAAGAAAGACAAGAATGTAGCATATTTTCAAGACCTAGAGAAGAAGCATAATACTCAGCCAAGTGTAGCAAAACTATTTTCGACGGCTGCTAAGCAAGATGACGACGGACTTTGAGCTTCGTACAATATCTCTTTGTTAATTGCTCAAAAAGGCAAACCACATAACATCGGAGAAGAGTTAATATTGCCAGCAATAAATGAAGTAATAACTACTGTGCTTCATAAACCGGCCGCAGATATTATCCGAAAAATTCCTTTGAGTAATAATTCTGTGCAAAGACGAATTGATGAAATGGCTGAAAACATTGAAGAATCATTGTGCGATCACCTGAGGACAAGTCAATTCTCAATTCAGCTCGATGAGTCCACTTTACCAACTAATGAAGCATTGTTGTTGTCTTACGTGAGGTTTATTAAAGATGAGAAAATATGTGAAGAACTATTATTTGCTAGAAATTTAGAGACCGATACAAAAGGTGAAACCATATTCAATACATTGGAAAAGTTTTGCGATGAGAAAGGGATTCCTTTGAAAAATATTATTTCAGTTGCTACGGATGGCGCTCCGGCTATGACAGGGTGCCATAAAGGCTTCATAGCGTACTTAAAAAATAAAATTTCAGATGTCCTTGCTGTACATTGCGTTATTCATAGACACCATTTAGTAGCTAGAAACTTAAGTGAAAAACTATTTCAAT
Source organism: Epargyreus clarus clarus (assembly GCA_014595695.2). Taxonomy (NCBI): domain Eukaryota; kingdom Metazoa; phylum Arthropoda; class Insecta; order Lepidoptera; family Hesperiidae; genus Epargyreus; species Epargyreus clarus. The sequence continues at coordinate 798,118 of JACTTY020000027.1, forward strand.
CACTGCAATATGTCATCAAAGCAGTCAATAAAATCCGCAACAGCTCTTTGAATGATAGATTATTTCATCAGCTTTGTGTTACTAATGACGAGGATTTCAACCGTTTGTTGTTTCATACTGAAGTTCGTTGGCTATCAAGAGGCAATTGTCTGACTCGATTTTACAACCTGTTTGACTCTGTTATAGAGTTCTTGGAAACTAAAGATACAGAATTGAAAGACAAGCTCATAACATCAAAGAATGATACAGCTTACATGACAGACCTGTATAAATTGTTCAACGACATGAATCTCCAACTGCAAGGCGATAAACTAAATTTAATTAAAACAAAAAACGTCGTTGCTGCTTTCGCAGCCAAACTGCTTCTACACAAAAAGAATCTGGGCAGACGTGAGTTTCACAATTTCCCAAATTTATCAGTATCATGCAGTAACGACGAATTGTTTGCCTACTGCCAACATTTGGAAAACCTCCACATTGATTTCACCGAACGATACCAGGACATTTTGAACTTGGAAATACCAGACTGGGTGTTAGATCCGTTTTCAAATGTCAACACAGCAATGTCACCTCAGCTGGAAGAAGAGCTTATAGAATTGACAACAAGCGAGGAAATAAAAATCAAGTTCAAAAATGGTTACCAAGAATTTTGGCTACAAAAACCGATCCCGCAATTGTACCCTGGATTGTGGTCAATCGTTCAACGATTCTTGATAGCATTCCCATCGTCATATTTGTGTGAACGTGGATTTAGTGCTGTGACAACACTGCTTACTAAAAAGAGAAATCGTTTGCTTGTTACCGAACGTGGCGACTTGCGACTGTTCTTGAGTAAATTGGAACCTGATATTAACAAACTTATTAAACAGCATCAGATTCATCCATCACATTAGTTTTTATATAAGGATTGATTATTTTAGTTATATTTTTAATAAAAGATACTCTATTTTAATACCATAAAATTGCGTTTCAATAATCATTCTTACTGGCAGGTGGAGCCCGTGAGAGTTAACTTGAGACCTAAGCGCCGTTGTATGTTACCTACTGCGCTCAGGTTTTAAGTTGCGGGTTATAGTAAAAGTTTCGTTAAGAATTCTCCGTTACTATACATTATATAGTATATAGGTCACAATAATTAATTAAACTAATTTGAAGTTATAGTGGTTTTTAAATAGGTGAAAAAATGGGGGCGCTAAAAAAATATTTATTCTCAAAGTGGGCAGTAGACAAAATAAGTTTGGGAACCACTGGTATAAATGGTACCATTACATTAGCATGACGTGTAGAAAGTACACACACAGCCTCACACTAAGATTCCATGTATCGTGGACGACACACAAAGCCGACTACATAAATACCCAGACCCAGAACAGATATCTAAATTCATCATTCAGATATCATTTTGGCCGTGGATCGAACCCGGAACCCTTTGCGCGTCAGACCGGTATGGTAACCGCTTGCTACGCGGGTCGTCACGAAAGGTTTTTCAAAAAGTGTTGTTGTCTTTTGAAGCGCGTAATTTGGAGTATTAATAGCTGTTAAATATTTCACAGTTAAATAAAATCCGACTATATGTCAGCAAAGATTACACATTCATTGATGCCACGAGCAGATTAAGCGGGCGCTAAAATAACGTGAGTGCCATTGCATTATGTTTACACCTGTTCATCTGGTTATTTGGGTATCGCTTCAAGTATTTCCTTTTTTATGTTTTCATATTTAACCGTTACCACGAATTTTTTGCGAGTTAATTGCAGTACAGTATAATGATACATCTTTTTGCCGCTTTAACAAATAATTATTGAAAATATATTTATCGGATATATATTTTAATACTAGCACTTGGTGAAGTCTCCGCGTGGACAAGATTATCCTATGTCTCCTATGTGTTCATACAGATCTTAAACTATTTAAGTGCAAATTTAATTCAAATCCGATCAGTGGCTTTTGCATAAAGTGGTAACAAACACCCATCCATCCACACAATCTAACTCGTTTATAACATTATTAGGAGATAATATTTATACGTAATACCTACCTAAGAATATAAAAAAAAATCAATTCAAATTGAAAATAAATAAATAATTTAACGTTCATTCTTACAATGGCTATTCTAAAACAGGAGATTATTTCTATTAGAAAAACCTGCTATTATAACATGTCAACACATCATTCGACGTTTTTGCTGCTTCATTTTGTCACTTGTGTGTAGGCGTAAAACCAAATTGTTAAGCGGTTATTATAATCAAGAAGCATTCTAAAGCAATGAATACAAAAATATCAATCATTATAAGTAGAATGACGAATGCCGAATATAGATTTTGGCTGCAATAAGCCTCACAGAGCACCGTGTCTCATTGAATTATGAACATTGTAAACTTTCCACTATCGTCCATTCCATAACTTCCCTCATACGCATGCGAAGCGTTATCTCCATATGGTTATGCCTGTGTAGGGGCTATAAATCTATACTAACATGATTTTGGGCGACATTCACAACGTTTACACGGGAGGTTTAATTATTTGATCCCAAAATTATATAAAGGCAGTTTGTACCTACTAAGCACCATTTACCGTACCCAAAGGGTAAATATTTTAGCCTCCACTGTCTGTCCGTTTGTCCGTCTGTCACAGGGCTATATTTGTTGAACCGTAATAGACAAAAATAATAAAGCTTCAAAATAAACGGGGGTCGCCATACGAAAAACCGCTATAAATCAGCATTTTCTGCAGCATTTATCTATTGAACCGTAATAAGTAGACAGTTCAAATTTTCACAATGTATTAACATTTGTTGTTGCTTTGATTACAAATACTAAAAATAGGAAAAAAATTAAAAAATCACTTGGCCAATTATTGTGAGCGTCTACCGTAAAAAGGACCGTAGGTTTTTTAAGCTTTTACAAGTTTTTAGTAAATAACAAAACATTGTCTTAGAGTTTACATTTAAAAATGGAAAGAACAGAGTTGTTTAGTACTATGCTTTCCAATCTGTGTTCAGAACCTGTAAAAGAATAATGGATGTCGAGTGGGTTCGCCGTCTGGCGGGTAATTTCGCAGTCGATTGGAAAGAATACTTCCAAAATTGGCACTTTTAGGAGAACGTTCCGAATTGTTTTAGTAATATCACATTTACAGTCATTTAAACTTTGGATATAACTGCAATTCTTGAGTATCTTTTCCTTTAATGTTATGTTTTGAAGGTATAATTGTAATTGTCTTCGAACTCAAGTCATAACTTAATAAGTTTGAGTGTTTTTCGCGTCTATTTTTCTAAGTAGGTACCTACTCTCATAAGTTTCTTTTCAGGGAGGCTTAGAAATATTATCACTTTAATTTTTATTTTAATTATCCGATAGTTCGTTTAGTTTATCGGTTCACTTTCACTTTATTGAAAAATTATTTAAAGACACTATTCTTTGATAGATAACTACTAGTGAATATAGTATGTACTTAACGTCATCTATGTCTCCCATTTGTTCAATTTATAAGGTACTAGCTGACCCGGCAAACTTTGTACCGCCACAAAATCTATTTATCAAATATATTTCATATAAAATATAGCCTATGTTACTTGTAGATAATGCAGCTTTCTAATTGTGAAAGAATTTTTAAAATCGGTCCAGTAGTTTTTGAGCCTATTCATTACAACCAACCAAACAAACAAAGTTTTCCTCTTTATAATATTAGTATAGATATTCGAAACGGTAAAGCATATTCGTTAGAAATTATGTAAGTAAGTTATTTGACGCCTTGAATTTGAACTAAAAATATAAATTTGTGCGAAATTCAAATCGATGGATTGTAGATTAAATAGTGGATTTTTCGAGATCTTTTATCTGGTGAATTGCAGAAAACGAGATGTAAGTCCGGACAAAAATTCTTCAGAGTATTCCATTGTAAAATCAAGACTTGCAAGATTTGTAAGTTTTAATTACGATGAACTAAATCGGTGATAAAACGTTTGCGAATAATTGCTCGCGACGATTTGCATGCGAAATTTCCGGAGTCCAGTTCGAAACGAAATATAAAATACTTAAAATATTACGAACCTGTCGAATGGAAACTTCTTCCTGGCCGTAAGTTTCTGCGACGACGAAATCCAAGGAGTGGCCCATAGGTCCGAGGAGTTTTTCGTTTACTTCATCCACCGCCATCGAAATAGCTCCTGGTAAATAAACAAAATTTATTTATAAAATTTTGCGTGCAGCGTGCGTTATGGTTAGGGTTATCTGCCTACATATAATTGAAAAAAAAACTAGGTATGACTTAATAATTAAATTTAGGAAATTGGAATTGGTCACCGAACAAAAGATCGTCCAAAATAAATTTTCTCTAGGTATAATTTGTTAATGCCGGCAGGAAATTATACTTAATTATAGGAATGGTCAAATGTTAAGGTGGTTGCCAACAGCTGCTCTAACCCCACGTTTACGAACAATGTATGTCGATAGATTAGTAATATTATTTATTAAATTTAGAAACACTCTATCATTGTTTCTCTTTTATAAAAGTAGAAAAAAGTATTTTGTGTAACTACTTTATTCATCCCTTCAAGTATAAAGTCCATTTATTAACATACTACAGGTAATTTATAAAATATGGGTGGCAACCCTAGTTACAGCAAACATTGGCATTCGTGAGCCAAGTTGGTTGTGCCAAACTCTCATATTCGAGGGTCAGATCATTTGGCCAGTTATAACAAACATTCTTAACTAATATATCAGGTAATCTTATTTATCATATCAAAGAGTGAGAGACGCTAACTAAACTGATGATAATTTCTGGTTAAAATAATCTTAGGGTGGTAAGATACTAGCGATAGTAACTTAATATACGAGCGGCACTCCGGTATATACGTCCGGTATAGTAGTCGTCGCCTGTTGTCAGCGATAACGACAAAAACAATCGCTCGCTGACGACAGGTGACGATCGCTGGCGACTGTTGTCGTCTGTCGTTGACGTCGCCGGCGCGGGCTGTCGCTCGTATTTATAAAAAGCCTTTATATATCTCTAGATACCTACGTAATTCACGAATCAATGCATTCTTAAACAGTAATCTCCGAAACTGCTCAACCGAAATCATATGATTGGAGTCATGAGACATATGACTTTAGTACTCCATATTGTAGACGTCTATATTTTTTGTAGCTCTACTACAAATAAAAATGCAGTTAGTCATATAATATTTATAATTTTGTTCAGGTCTATAATTAATTTGTTCCATAATTATGAATGCTTAAAATTCTGATTTTAGATAACAAAATTATCTTTGTTTTAATTATCATTATCATATAGCCAACGTTACGTAACCCACAAATTCAATATTTTCGTAATTTTACACATAATTGGGCTACAAGATTTTCAGCGAATTCTACTTACATTTATGTAAGCAGTGATACCTAATGGTTTAAACTTGGCCACACAATCGAGAGGTCTGAGGTTCGAGTCCTAACCAAGCACGTTCAGTTTATCAAAGTTATGTGAAATATTAGAAATTCTTATCTCATTCTGAGAGGAGACGCGTGCCCAGAAGTGGTACAGTAATGGGTTGACGGTAAAAAGGTGATAAGTAACTATTTCGTTTATTTTCATTCTCCGTGAAAGGTTTCATTATAATATTAATATTTTATAAGTTTCTATCACAATTTACTAGTAAAATAGTTCTATACCTACTACTTTAATTAACTTGTAACATCACTGAATTTAGATCTAAACATACTTAAAACTTATAATTGATACTCATTCCTCACAATATTTATTTTAAAAGCAATCACTCATTTATCCTGAAAGCTCCATAGTGTGTGGGCTTACTGTTTATTCTTGTTAATGGAAGGAGCCATCACAGGAATGTTAGCGAAATGCAATTTATTTTCAAATAAGTATCTGCTTAGATTCTCAAACCAAATTTGTTAAGTAAACAACAAGGGGCTTTATATAAAAGCTTTTAATTTTACTTAAAATTCTAAATGTTTGTTTTATTTTATTAACATTTAGCTTCTAGATTAGTGTGTTAGTTAACTTTATACATAAATATGACGAATGAAGAGAAACTGCGAAAAACGTGTGTAAAACTGCATATAGGCATTTGAGGAGGATATTTAAGTAGAGTCCGCGCCAAACTTCTAGTCCGCTCTGAATATAGAAACGAGTCGAGTCACAACAGCAAATTGTAGATATTAGCGGGATGAAGAAAGAGCGGGAAGATCCCTCTCCTCCCGCACTTGTCCGCTGCCCACTCTCGCCCATTAGTGTGCCCTTACTGTTGCTACGGAGTATATGCTTGTAGTTGTGTTCGACCATATTGGCTTTCTGACTACACCTGCGCGCAACAACTTCAGAGCGGACTAGAAGTTTGGCGCGGACTATAGCAACAAAAATATATTATAATTGAACTTTTTATATTTTAATAGAGTTAAAAGAGTAAACTTGCATATATTTTTGCTGTTGACAAATAAATTACACCTATTAAACTAATAGGTACGTTTAGGCAAAATTGGGCAGCTTAATAATGCAATTTGACTACCAATTTAATCTTTAATTGGCTTATTACGTTAGACAGCTAATAATTTGCTACTCAAATGTTTAAACTCATTAAAACATAAACAGTATTAAGTTAATCTTTATGTAATTGCTATTTTAAATCGATTTAAGTTCATCATCATCAACCTATTACTGTCCCACTACTAGGTACGGGCCTCCTCAGAATGAGAAGGATTAGGCCATAGTCCACCGCGCTGGCGAATAAAGAATTGGTAGACTTCACAAACTTTTGAAAACTTTTTTTTAAGATTTCTCAGTATATAAGCTTCCTCGCGATATTTTTTTTCACCGTTTAAGCAAATTACTTTGCAGATTAATTTGAGAAATCCGTGGTTTGAACCTCGGACTCAATAAAGAGGCCGAGTTTCTCAACCGGCTATCACTACTCACTTTCTAGAATTGTCTTGAAGTTTACCTGAGATAACTCTTCCAGGTCTTTGATAGTTGTAGTCGCCGGGACGCCGCTCTGAGCCCGTCAGGTAACCCAGGGTAAACTTCTCTCCATGAGAACTGTCCATGGAAAAAAGTAGTATACACCAACTCCAGTGCCACTGTAAAGAAGAAATTAATACTTTAGTTATTGTGTCGGAAGAATGGGCAGTAGCTATGTTAATTGAATTCAAAAGTTCAAACGTAAAGTGGCGTCAAAAAGGGACGAAGGGAAATTATCAATTATAAGTTTCAGAAAATTGTTTTTCTGGTCTATGGTAAAGGGAGTGGGGAACTCACATCTCTCGTATATCAGAACCAATCTAATTGATATACTTGGATCAGCGAAGAAAGACTGTTGCAGTAGGTATAGACCGGGTAAGTAAATAGCAACTTTAACGATGATTGAGATCTGTTCTTGGCGGATCTATAGTCATAAATACGACACACTGATGATATTTCGTAAAGAATTTTGGTGCTTTAGTAATAGTGTACTTATAACACTACCCGTATTATTAGTACTACCAGCATAGTATTGGAGTAGAGTATGCAGTATGCTCCAAGTCTCCCTTACTGGGAGAGACAGCGTAGCAGCTACTTACCAGTAGAAAATAAAAAAGGAATGAAAATAAAAAAAAAGTTGCAGTCACTTTTATGTACATCATTCATATTTATTGACATTTCCTTGTCCAATTTATGTAATCGTTACATATTATTTATCAATTATAATTTATGTTTAGTATATACTTAGTGTAGCAAAGATTTGCATAATGTATTCTCAAACTTTTCGACGCCTAATATGCATATTTCAAACACGCTTAAGCGAGGAGCGGTTGAACATGTGAAATATGGCAAGTGTATAACTTATCGTTACATCACTTTACAATTTAAAAATCGCATAATGCATAGCGGACGGCGCGCACGTGCATCTAACATTTTTCCGATATTGCCGCTCGTAAAGTGTCGCGCGGTGTGGACGGCACGCTGTAACGTAGCTTCTCTCGAGCCGCGGCAGTGGACGCGATATTTATTGACAATCTGAAAATATTGCCATTAGGTATGGTGGATGTAGCGTAATTTAATTATTCAGTTTAATGTTCAGGGAAAAAGAAATAATGTTTATATGTTTCTGAACCTTTGAATCCCCAAAAACAAATCTATAGACATTCCTACGGCATCCCCAATGAAGCTACTTAAAAAAATGTGCCTTGCCATGGTTTGCAGGATATGTACGTAGGTATATTTGTAAAATTAACTTTCAATGGTAGTTACATATTTTTCTTCTTTAAAAATAAATGTAAAAATGTCGCAGGACATGTTCAGATGCTCTTCCTCATTTCTACTTTATAAAAGTTACGTTGGCGATTGTAAAATCTCTCTGTGATCAATATGAATATTTTAGACATATTTTTACTAGGAGTTATATTTTTCAATTTAAAAAACGCATAATGCATAGCGGACGGCGCGCACGTGCATCTAACATTTTTCCGATATTGCCCGCTCGTAAAGTGTCGCGTGGTGTGGACGACACAATGTAGCTTCTCTCGAGCCGTAGCAGCGGACGCGATTTATTGACAATCTGAAAATATTGCTACTAGCTAGCGTTAATGTTGTGTAAACTCTATATACTACTTAAATAAGTAAAATTAAAGTATCATATACTATAAACACCAAATTGAGAAACATTTTTAGGACGCCCCGCGACTTCTACAAAAGCCTTAAATTTCGCCCGCAACTTTGAAAAAGTTGCCTAGCCCTGCTGTAAAGCATTTTAAACTTTTGTAAAATATATTTTCATACTTTTCGATAGTTCAATAATACTTCAAACACGTTTAAGCGCGGTGCTGTCGCTTGTGTGAAATATTGAAAGTGTATAAATTTTGTGATACATCATTTTACAATTTAAAAATTGCATAATGCATAGCGCTAGAAAAGTGCCGCGAAGTGTTGACGGTACACTGTAACGTAACTTCTCTCGAGTCACGGCACCGGGCGCGATTTATTGTTAATCTTAAAATATTGCTACTACGAGTAGCTAGCATGGATGCTGCGTAAATCATCCGCATATCGTACGTATAGTATTTGCATATATAGAATGCATCTCATGCTTAACTGTGAACGATTAAATAATTTGATTTGTTTCTGATCCAGCGTAAATAATAACGTTATACAAATAGATAGTTCCATTATAAGGGAAGACGATAAAACTGGACAATAATACATGTTCAGGTGTAGCGTATCTAGCTAAACTGAAATATTCTGTGTTTGTTAATAATAAGGCAGCATAGTAAAGCCATTTTACCGCAAAAGAGTACTTTGATAATGATATTGAAAAAGAAACGAATGAATAACAAGTCCGCTGGGTTACTTGTCAGATCTTCCCAATTGAGGTCGAGTTGATCCGGTTATAAACTAGAAAAATATTGTAACTGACATTTGTAAGCAGCACGATACAAAATAAATATATTTCATTTCATTTTTTTCATTTGGTTTACTATACAATAAAGCATAATACTTTTTGAACACGGCTTAAACACTACGTATTTTTGTCATCATCATTATTGTCCCACTGCTGGGCACGGGTCTTCTCTCAGAATGAGAAGGATTTATTTTTGTAGCAATGATTAAATTGTTCGAAATAAATATTTTATAAAACAGGATAATATTTCTGGAAAGGAAATGTATGCTTTTCAATTTTAAACTAACTCGTGAATATTTAAGTACAGCAACTGACTTATACTTTAAGCATAGCAAATAGGAAGTTACGGAAATGTACATAAAGTTATATCTGCATAAACTTGCTTACAACATTCCCCACTTCCTTATTTTCTATGTTCATGGATACAGTAAGATACATAGCATGAATAATAAATATGCAGTCCTAGCAAGAAACAATAAACATATTAAGTATATTCCTACATAAAAATATAGGCATACATTATAATAAAAATAGTTCAGTAATTTTCTCTCTTTTTATGCTAGCTAGTGAGGAGCTGGAGGTGGTGTAGTGGAAGCTATTGATCCTGACCGTTCATCGGCTACTATAGGGCCGATGGTTTGAAGGCTACTGTCTTGTCGTTTAATCTACCGAGTAGTCGCTTAATCCGCTGCAGCTCGGGCGTCCAATTTGTTTTAGAGACCGATGCGATGTATAATTTTTTTTTCAAAAATCTATCACGTACATGCATAATTTGCTGTCGCCTTTTGATATTAGCTTGAACCACTATTTAATCATTAAAGCTATCATTGGAAGAAATAGTGGATATTTGGCGTTAAAACGTGTAATTAAGTATTTATTTTCATTTTTAACGTGTAATATATAAAAATATTGAAACATGCAGTTTCAATGATTTTCTCCAATTTCTGAAATGATTATGGTCGAATTACGACTACTAGTATAAATAGATCCACATATAAATCTCTACTGTTGTACGCCAGACACATTAAGCTCCACGTCTTTCAGTCGCTCAGCTGAGTGTGTACACCGAATCACTTTGTAAGTAGACCCCTTACGAGAATTAGCTTCGACCACGTCATTAATTCCAAGCTTTGCGCAATGAGAGGCTGTGACGGCGGACAACGAAACTTGTTCGAGACGACAGGTTCAGAGCACAAAGCACTGAGCTTTCGTATTGTGAAAGCTATCATATGTAATGTATGTATTGGCTTTAGGCGTATACCTACGTACTTATAATGAGTAACTCCGTTGTTTTGTTTTTTAAGCTAATCTCACACTATTTAAAGATGTTAAATGCAATTAAAATAATAGTTGCAAATTATTGTATCTATACATATAATAAGAAGGTTTGCGTGTCTGTACACCAAATATTTTAGAAAAAATGAAGTTAGGTGAACTGACAATAAATAATAGCAAGTTGCAATTTCCATCATTTTTATAAATTTTGTCTGTGTGTTTGAAATTGTATAAAACCAAAACTAGAGAATTTAATTCCAGGGTTTAAAGAAGTATATAATCCACATCTTGGCATAACATTTAGACAAGACACTTGTCTTGTCTAAATGTTATACCAAATAAATAACTTTATTTAGAAGTAACTTTTATAACAAATCGGAGAAATTCAGTATACCGGCGTGCTTCGTGAACTAGATAAATGAAATTTTATGATTTATTTTATACTAGCTGACCCGGCAAACTTTGTACCGCCTCAAAATCTATTTATCAAATATATTTCAAATAAAATATAGCCTATGTTACTCGTGGATGATGTAGCTTTCGAATGGTGAAAGAATTTTTAAAATCGGTCCAGTAGTTTTTGAGCCTATTCATTACAATCAAACAAACAAACAAAGTTTTCCTCTTTATAATATTAGTATAGATATAAATCCAGGCAAACAAAGTTGTGGATACAGCTCGTTTATAACAAAGCTGTCTATAACGTTATTAACTAAAGCGTGCCAATTTATAAAGATCGAAATAAATGACGTTACCTATTGTTTCACTTTGACAGCTCTAGTTAGTTACCGATGTCTGAAATTACTGCCGTTACATCTAATTGGGCATTCACAGATATGATTGAAGTAATTTAAATAAGAGTGGCATGGGATTAAAAGCGTCTTTAATATGTATCTGCATTGAGTATTAATTAATTATTAATATATGTTAATAATGATGATATGATGACATTTCAATGTACATTAGTAATTTTAACAGCCCACGCAAATGCCAATAGATAAATTCCTATGTTAGGTACATTATGAGCGATATGAAACTTTGGTGATATTATTTTTAGCTATGTCACAATTTCTGCTTGTGATATATAGGCACATAGCATTGGTAGGCAATATAGATAATATGTAATGTTAAATTATTTGTGTACCTACCTAATGTAAACGTGTGCTCTTTTATCAATAATAGTTTTTGTGTATTACTAACTCTGTTTATGTTTGCATCGTACATTACACGTGGAAGATAAAAGAAAAGAAAAAAACATCAAAAATCCTTTATTTAAACAGAACTAAATTAAGTTACAAGGTTCCGGGACTCTCCTGGTAAGTTTATGTAAACCTGTGGTAGGAGAGTCCGCTCTTATCTGTGGTCGCCTTTGCTTAAAAAGGGTCTATGCATTTAGTTAAGTTAAGGAAGATGATGTTCAATTTAAAATAGGTGTACAATGAGTATAAAAGCAGTGATAGTCTAGCTGTTGATCGCCTCTAGATCGGGTGGTCGGTGGTTCAAATACCAGGCACGCAACTCTGATTAAAAATAATATACCTCTGTGCGTACTACTAAATTACTACTTCATTTAACGGTTTAGGAAAACATCGTGAGGAAATCTGTACACCTGAAAGATTTATAAAAAAAATCTCAAAACTACTTGGCCAGCGCGGTGGACTATGGCTTAATGCTTCTAATTCTCATAGGAAATGTGCCTGGCAGTTGAACAGGAATGGGTTGACAACGTCAATGAGTATAAAAGAAGTTAGACAACACAAACAAGTGTGTTTTATTTATTACATTGATACTTTTGCGAGCGAGTGTCATAGTGCTTGTGTTGTGATGTGTGAACATTTTCGTAACGCACTTGACGGGAGGGCATTTTGGTACAATGTTGATAAAAATAGCTTCCGTGGGAGATATTTATGTTACTATGACCGGGTTAAGTCAACCTGTTTCATGGATGGGATTTGCATGAATGCATTCGCTATTAAGAAATGTTAATTATATTTAGAAACGTTTTATATAAAAGTTTCAATCTATTCCTTGTTTCAAATACCCATTCCCGAAGAGTTTTAAGTCATTTTTACAAAATTACAACTTCGTAAATTTCTCCCATACTATAACTCATATTTTTTTAATCAAAGATATACTACTAATAAAGACATAGTGGTATATCTATGGATTTAATAATGTATTTTTATACACAACGCATGTCGTGTTTAAAATTATTTTTTTAATTTACAACACTATCTACATTAAGATATAAGAAACAAAAAAATATATATTTAAGCTAGAAAAAAATATACCTACATACTAATAGAAACTAATTTACAAAATGTACATAATATGTAAAAAAAAGAAATGGTAGTTATACGCCCACAGGAGTATTAACTAATACGAAATAGAAAATGACGATTCCGTAGTATCAATGAAATGTATCCTAGATCAATCATATGTCAGTTTATCTGTCACTCAGTCTGTCTGCTGTCTATCTGTCCATCACAGTTTTTTATAACTTCACATTATATCTAATACAAAAAATAAAGAGACTTGTGTATCTAAAATCATATGTACATAATTATAAAGAGCAAATGTTAATGTAGATATACAAAACGGGAATTTGTATCATTTTCTTAATAAAATACGCTGAGATTAAAGGAAATAGACACTTAGATTGTGTGGTTAATAAATTTTAGATTCAAAATGTTTACGAATTACGAATACGAATAATTACGAATTACCTCACAAGTTAAATGATAAAGTTATTTATAATTTAACAAATATATTCCTTTGTCCCTAATGATTAGGTAGCAAAGTATATAATAAGTGGTCATAATACATCCTAAACATAGTCGTAACGAAAACGCCAATTAATATTAGTTCAACAATCCATAATATTAGTGTACTGAATCCTAATTTAAGGCCCTCCGTAACAACAAAGTTCTATTACGATCCACTCCCATTTGAGATAAACCCAGCTGGAGTGAATTGGGTAAGCATCAAGTGGAACGAGATGGCAATGTTTAACTAACTACGTATCTATAACTTAAAGATTTATCCGTTTAAGCCAGTGGTTCCCAAACTAATTTTGTGTTTCTCACTTTAGAATAGATTATTTTCGAGTGCCCCCATCGATCAGTTATTTTTATAATAATAACGTGTCTCTGAAATAAGTCTGCGAAAAAAGTTCGGTCCATTTTTAACGAAGCTAATATAGCTAATTTTCACATTTACTCTATTTAGTAAAAAAACAAATTTAATAATAATATAAATATAAATTTAATAACAAATTTAATAATAATAATCATAGGTATCGCATCTTAATCTGCTTTTACGCTCTCCCGATTTCTTTGGTCCCTTCACCGATCTCCATTATGCCTCCAGCGCCCACAAGGGGGCGTTATCGCTCATTTTGAGAAACACTGGTTAAAACTGATAGAAAAGTCGTTTTGGAATGTTCAATTGCCTCTAAGGCATAGCAAATTGGCTGACCCGAATTACTACCATTTATTACTAAAACCGATTTTGTAATAAGATCCCAAGCTTTGAAATTTTCGACTTGATTAAGCAATGAGAACTTTAAAGGTCATTTTGATACTAGTGTTCGCCCATTGATCGAAATATATTTCCAAATTTTTACTGGTAACACGAAAGCTATCAAACAAAAAAGAATATCAGTTGACAAAGAAGACTGAAAAATGTAGTAAACTGTTTTTACATTAAAAATTGGTTATTTATAAATAGATAAAAATAAGTTTATTTATTAAAATCATCTCTCCATATTGACATTCATTTGATTTAATTTACGATATTGTTCACTGCCGCCTATGGTTTTTTTTTTAAAGTATAAGAGTAGCAGACGAGCATGCAGTCCACTTGATGGTAGATGGCTTCTGCCGCCCATGGACATCTGTAATCAACCCCAGATAGGATTAGGTATTCCTACCTGAGGTCGGCCACAGATGCGCCGCTACCCCTAAGGACTAAGCTGGAACGCCTCGGAAAAGTCTGTCTCCCTTACCACACCCTTCAAACCGGAACACAGCAGCGCCTAACACTGCTGTTTTTAGGTAGAAATAGGTGTGGCGGTGATGCCGCCGGAGTCGAACCACAAAGGGTTCTACCACCTTCTATATCTTATCTACCTTATATATCTGTGATCGTCCTCAAATAGGATTCGAGTCCTTAACAGATGAGGAACTGGATGCAGATTTGGAACGTCTGCATCCAGTTACTCATCTGGTCCATCATCCTGGTTGAAATGTACCCCTCACTTCAAACCAAAATCGGCAAATACTGTCAGTATAACTTAACTTGTTGTTATAAGAAACTTTCGGATTCGACCAACGAAAATCGACTCTATAAAAACAGTAATACTTGGGATCTCCTCATAATATTGTCTTGTTAATGGGAACTGGCGAAGTACATACTTTACAAATAGGTTGTCTTCATATTTCTTAGGTAAATAATGTAACCGAGAATTTAAAACAACTTGTTGTATTCACGTTTTCCTTCCCCGTGAAAACCATAGATTAGTAAAGATACTTCGCCGCCTTGAAATTGAATGAAGCCACAAACGGCTTATTTTAGTAAGTTCTTTTTTTGAATCCTTGACAAATAAAAACATTTTTAGAGAAAATTTACGAATAAATAACTAATTTACGTAATAAATAAATAATTATTTCAAATATTTTAGGGACATTTTAGCACGGAGACGTGGCAAAACTTTTTTACGCAACTATTTCAATTCTCAAAACTAGGTACATTTTCTTGTTAGGAGTGAGTAATCTTTACTAATCTATGGTTAAAACAGGTAATAAATTAATTTCTATGCAAATGGTTGTAAAAACAAAAGATGCAATGAATAGTAATTAATGGAGCAATGAAAATAAATGAATTTACTTTAGCGAATTGCCTGAATTTATTTAATTTCAACTTGTGTTAGATTCTTCGTTATTACCAATAAAAGTCGGCGAGATCTCGTTTTATGGTTCCGATGTTCCAAATCCAGCTTACTAAATGTACTTATTTTTGGCATACGCCTCGAATAGGATAAATGCATTTTTAATAATAAAAGTCGCTGTACCTAATACAATTACTTAAATATATACATTTAAAGTATGAAATTGTACTATAGCCGTAGTTAATAACCAAGGGATATAACTATGAAATAGTCATAGATCGTTTATGGGGAGGAAAATTGTTATCCACAATTTATAACTATTGGCCAGTTGGTAATAATTCCATGATGAGCCTGACGTGTCATCTGCTATATAGTGCTATGTAGGTAATGTCAACCCAATTTTTAAACATAGTGTCATTTTAGCTGTGTTATTATGAAACTAAAATGAAAACTTGGTGACGATTCAATATAACCATTGACACGTTCTGACCAGGGAAATGGAAAATGGCTACAGGATTTCCGTTCTAATAGACATGTTCCTACTATGTTTGAACTCGGCAGAGGTGTCCTACAGACTTCTCAGGTTTCAGTTCTTGATTAGTAAATGAATTTACTAAACGAATTGGCAAAAACATAAATGCAAGTTAAATGGTCGTTATAACCATTTAATAGGTCAGTGCATTACATGTAGCGGAAATTAACATATCTATAACTATGCTTTGATAGCTAATATTTTGTAGATTATGCGTATGAAGGTAATACGAGTATGTAAAGGGTAATGGTAATATTAAATGTACCTATCTATTACTTAAACTGTGTACTTCAAAAGTATTGGGTATAAGAAACGTTTACTACGGCTTTAGATAAGAACCTATTTTGTATGTCACAGCACTCGCAGCATATATATAAGGTACCTACGAGTACAATTGTACAATGTACAAATTGAAGGTGGTAGAACCCTTTGTGATTCGATTCCGGCGGCACCACCGCCACACCTATTTCTACCTAATAACAGCAGTGTTAGGAGCTGCTGTGTTCCGGTTTGAAGGGTGTGGTAAGGGAGACAGACTTTTCCGAGGCGTTCCAGCTTAGTCCTCAGGGGTAGCGGCGCATCTGTGGCCGACCTCAGGTTGGAATATCTTATCTTATCTTATCTGGGGTTGATTACAGATGTCCATGGGCGGCAGTAGCCACTTACCATCAGGTGGACTGCATGCTCGTCTGCTACTCTTACATTATAAAAAAAACAGTAAAAAATAAGAAACAAAATGTAATAAAATAAGAAACAAAATGTATAACGCCAATAAAATTCACAAAATTACTCAGTTGCATGAAGCTAGTTGTATTTGTAGCAAATTAGAGGATTAAACGTTTCGCAATGTTGTTTTCCAATAATCGAAGAGGTCGATAAGAGTCGATAGATAGTATGGCTACGGCATTGACATAGTTGCCGCGTCACTACGTCAACGGCCCGCACAAGCGCACGCGCACGCATATTAAATTTATAAACCCTTTTTATTTCGTCGTATTGTACATTAAGGTATTTTATACAATAATGATGATGTCATAATACATTAGAGTAGGGTTGCTGATCAGCAAATTTTGGTATGAATGGACGGATTTTAATGTTTGAAGCGTTGTTGGATTCGTCTAAATTATGAAAGTGACATAGCCTGTATTTTTAAGCGGTCAAATTATTACTTTTATAATTATTGCTAACCAAAATAATTTCATTTCAATATCTCAAAACTTTTTACGGTAGAAGAACTGAATGGCGAGAATTGGATCTTTTTACAAGCATTGTTTTTGATGGCATACTTATTAAGTCTACCTAGTATAAAATATAAAATTAATTTACTTTAAATATAAGGATATAAGGATATAGGTATCTGCTGTCACATATATTTCTGTATAAATAGTTATGAGTTACTTAATATTCTTAACCATACCTGTATTTCAATTCAATAAAAGTTCTCATAGAGCCAAATGACATCAGTGCGGATGTCTTTATTTCCTGAGTTTGACATATTCATGAATAACATTAATTTGTTCAATACTAAATAAATTTCATCATAATAATTAGTGGACACAATTATAAAATAAAAATAAATATAAAAACATAATTATTTACAAACGTGTTATATATTGGCCTTAATCACCATAGTTAGAAGTTCGCCTTAAACAAAATTATCAAGAAGACACCCGATCCTGCACCGCCGCCGTGCCGTGGGAACGCTGACTCCGCACCACCACTCCGTTTCCACTGTATAGTCCCGAACGTGGGAATTCACTCTGGGTGCTAGCATTGCCCCAGCAAGTCACTTAGGATAGTTAGTTTTAATTTAGGTTAAATTTAATCCAAAACATGTAACATTCTGTTTTGATTAAATACGTTTATATAAGTAATTCGGTCTTTCTGTATCCTGGCTGCTGCATCCCGACGCATTATACAACTAACGTATATGTATGAAAATAATAATAAATTTCATGTTTACGTTACGATAAGGAGTTAAATACGTTTATAACAATAGTCTACAAATAATGAGAACGAAATGACTGAATGCCTACCGTATTACGGACGAAAATTTTAAGACTATTGTATAGTAAAAAGTTGGTATAACCAGCACATCTTATAACGTCGTTCTGCGTTATATCAGCAGCGTTCGCGTTGCCATGTTCTGGTTTAAATGGTGGCACGCTAGAGTTGTTTGAAAGGTAGAGTTAGAGCCAGTATGGTTTAATAAGGGAGAGATTACCGCCACACCACATTTCGATGGAAGGGTTCGTAATGTCGATGCAGACTGATTGACTTACATATGAGGCGATAATCTCAATTCTCAACCCTCGCGAGTAGGAGGCTTCAGGTAAAACCTGGTCTATATGGAATTGGTCACAGATGTGGACTGTAAGCTCTATTGCTCCATTATAAAAAAAACTTTACCTACGTTGTTGCTAAGCAGTATTTTGCGAGGGAAAAGAATTTCACCAGCTCAGCATTTGTATTCATGACGGCGTTGGCCCGTACGTTATGGAAGGATTGAACCCGCATCATTAAACAACAGTACCTGATCCCGGCGCCCGCGCAACCTTGTCGAGCGGTCGCGCCCGATACATATTAATGCCATGTTTAGTACACATTGATATTTTGTTAGTGATATCAACATGCGAATTCAGGTAAACGTACGCTTTTTATTTTGTCATGCGATTTAGTTACATATCATTAGGATTGTCAATTGATATTACATAGTTTATGAGTATAGGGGGATTACAACCGCTATGCCCATTTAGCGCGTGATTTAGTTCTTGCGTTTCGGTGGAATTACACGAATGTAGGCTGGCTTCAGGTAGAACCTCTGTTCTGTACGGAACCGGTCTATATACACCCAAAAATCGAAGGTTTGATTAGTTCATTCATGGTATTTTTGTGTATTGGATTTCTCATTTAATTAACAAAAACTTGAGGCGAAAGATAGATAGATTACTGTAGGTAAGTAACCTACAGTTATTAAGAGATACCTAACCAAATATTTTCCAAATAAAGGTACGGGATCTGTATAGAACTAATTTCTGTAAGATATACCTAAGTTTTAATTTCCGGTGTTTATAATAGGGACTCTACTCGACTTTAGTAATTACTTTAAACACAAAAAACAAATTGCCAATTAAACTTGTCATCTATCGTAATACAGTAAAACCTTGGACGTTTACCTACTAGGACGTACTTAGTTATTATAATCTACTCAGTTATTATAGTAAAGGATATATGTAATGTTTAATAATATAATTGTAATGTAAGACAGTATTGTATGACAATTCCGGTAATTAAAATACGAAAAATAAATGGAAGCGACTATATAAGTAACTAATCTTTAAAGCTAACTTTCACTTCTTAATTTTTAGGGCAAATTACATATCTTTTTAGTTACCTTAAATTAAATTTATTAGCTATACTCGTTAATAAAATGTACTTTCGCAGGATTTATTCTTCGTTTTCCCGAACCTCGGCATTGATGCTTCATGTTTCTTTATATAGACGTTATTTAAATGCGATATTGTTTCAAGTTTATTACTCATTTACTTATATTTTTGGCGCAAAAGTTTATTTTTAAAATGAGTAACGATTACTTTTGATTGTTTAAAATTTCGGTCAGGGTACCACGAATCAGAGGTCACAGGAGTGAGCATTTTTGGAAAAAACGCGTAGGTTTTAGACCGTTATGTGTAATAAAAGCAATTTATGCCGACACTTAATGTAACGGCTAAGATCTGTAAGTTCGGCCGTAAATTGCTTGAGATCTCCAATAGATTGGAATCATAGTGACAAAAATATAGATGAACTTAGAAATTGACTTGTAATTCTACCTTTTCGTGTAATAGACCAACCTCAATTATGATAATAGTTCAACCTGAAACCAATCACTATGGATCACACTTGCTATGATCGAGGTCTAAAATGATATTTGCTGTGAGCTTTTAGTAAATTAATAATTGACCGATTGGTGACAAAATTCACTATCTATCATTCTTGGAGTTTGTTTTTATCTATATCGACTAATTAGAGATGATTTCATTTATCGAGATTGGAGTGGGTTTACGATTTAATAATAATAAGCTTTCCTAAATTTCTCCTTAAGGTTTTCATGGGCCCACGAATTACTACAAATATAGGTACTTGGTTCGCGAATTATATAATTATATTGGCATCTTCAAATGAGTATTGTAATATCCTAGGTTAAGAAAAAAGTTGTATTCTAAACATTAAACGAAGAATATATTTTCAGACACGTTTCTATACACGTATCTCGGTATCTACTATAAATTTAATTCCTAAAACAGATTATGTCACATCTGAATATAGAAATTATTTAAAACTTATGTAGATTCTTACCGACTTCTTATTTCTTGCCTGTTTCAGTAGATATTCTTGAGGAAAAAAATATTATTGCAAACCTCTTTTACTATGTAGGTACCTAAGCGAAATAAAAATATGTATATGAAGGTATATAGTAAAGAATATCGTAATATATTGTAGGTAACATCCCAGTGTCCTTATCGCAAGTGGGTATCTGTATTTTAATAGAAATTGATTGGCGGAAGATATGAGTTTTTGGGTTGTATGCTTTTTAATATTAATTATTTAATAGTGAAATTTTAATTATAAAATAGGTATGTACCTACGTATCTTTTCTAGTGAATAGGTATGTGTGGTGGGTTGTCCCTGTAGTCCTGGGACTAGAATAGGGCTACGGTATCCCCTGCCTGTCGTAAAAGGCGACGAAAAGGGGGCTTCCGTGGTTGCGGACGGCAAGATTGGGAGGTCGAGCCGTCCAGCAAGCAACTTCGGGAAGGACGGCGGTGTGTGTGGTCGCATACCGTCATAAACACCAGACGGTGTGGTGAGTCCTGAAGCTCACCTAGGCGGTGCCCGAAGGGGCAACGCGTTCAGAGGACTCCGGTTGCGTTCCGTAGGAGATCTCGGAGTCCTCTTGGCAACGCTGAGGACGACTACCGGAGGGGTTTTAGTGGGGTAAGAATCCCACATAACCCTGTGTCGCTCCCACGGCACCGGGTACCTTTTGAAGGTTTCCCCCTCGTAAACAAAAAAAAAGGTATGTGTGGTGGGTACTTATATATTATTTTTACGTGAATACAATGTTTATTTATTTATTATTATTCATATTATATAGTTAATCATTGCATTATCATTCAAGATCTAAATTTCAAGAACGAACACAATGTACCTATAACGTATTTCAACGTTTAATTATAAGCATTTCAAGTATCAAGAAAACTTGTTATACAATGAGGCGAAGAAATTATCATTAAACTAAGTGACTATTTTTTAGATATTTAATTAACATAATGCAGGTAGGGTTAATATTGACGGTATATGGAAAATAGTTGTATATTAGATGTGACTATTTAACTGATTTTGAAGGAAAGTCGTCGTTATTTTATTTATACCTACGCATAGGTAGTAATTATATAGAACTACCTATGAATTAACCAGACTATCTTACTCATCTATTTCCAAATTAAAAGGATTACTATTCAGGAAATGCGTTTAAATTTATGTTTTAGCTCTTTAATGATAGAAATATATATATTTAAGTAACTTAATTTAATTAGGGGGTCTCATAAAATCGTTTAGGTACTCACCAGAGCTACAGCCAAAATTTTCAGCATTTTTCAATTTCCAAAATATTTCACTACTATATCAATATTACAACTACAACCATGTCTTGTTTTACGCGATGTAAATTTAACTATTGAATCGACTCCGAAGTGTTTTTCCTTATTTTCCCCCCATATTGTAAAGTTTTTCCCGCGTTCGCGGCCAACGTGTGGGGCGCGGCGACGTCGACCGATGACGAGCTTAGACTGACGCGTACTGACGTTTCTACGACTCTACGTAGAGAACGCGGCCTGTAGTTGCAGAATTTGCAGACTAAAGCTGTCTACAAGTGTGAAGTCTCCTGGCCTTAGTGACTCATAGCTTAGGCTTCAATGTTTTTGTTATGTCAAATGTGCCTCATTATGTGTGTTTATCTACTTTTAAACAGATGCAATGAAGTGTGCGAATTAGGCGAAGGACAAAGTTATTATTGTTGTTATGGAAATAAGCGCATGATTTTTAAAAATAGCTATAATTAATTATCATTGGTTGAAGAGTAGGTACAATGCAAATCGGACTATAAATTATCACAGTGCGCTTTCACTCATATAGGATAGGATTCACTAATATAACTACAGTATGATACATATTTTATTTATACAGTATTTTGTGCTAATCGCAATAGAATAAAGAAATTTATTTAAGTATAATATTAATATTGCAATTATCTTTTTGTAACAAAAAGTATTCGTGCATTCTTATAGGGACCCCTTAAATTAGCTGAAAAACAGACATCTACCTATCCTATCTATCAAAAGGTGTACTGATATGAATTTGAATAATTTTATCATCTGAATGTCTGTATGAATGAATACCATAGGCAAGCAAAGTGCGGTCAAGGCAAACACGTTTGTATTACTGCAAAGGTTCCTACACATGCGACATTAGATATCGAATACCTACCATAAATGTAAATTATCGTAAACTTATCCCTTTTTGTAGTTTACTACGGTAGACTGGCGAATTTGGCGGATAATTATTTCCTTTCATAGCAATACAATCCAATGAATCACATATTCATTTGCCATACCTACTGTAAATAGTTATTTGCCATACTGTAGTACTGTAGTGCCATAGAACGTAGTTATTTGGGTTGTTTCTCTTTTCAGAAGCGGAATAAAAACAAAGATTTCGTATGGAACTCTGATTGTTAATTATGGGTCACCTGAAAGGTTTCCGTTACAGAAACTATTTTTTTATTAATCCAGAATACTCAGTGCGTTGCGCGCGCTTGATTTTTGTTCGTGCGGCCCCGCAACGCTTTTCTATGTATCGGTAATTATTTAATATAATATGTATTAGGTACTTATGAGATACATTGCGTTTTCATTGCATCATATCACATGTTATCTGTGTGTTAAATCAAATTTCTACAAAAATTGAAGCTACATAATATTAAAAGGGTAGTATTTAAACGAGTGACTGCAAATAAAAGTTTTGAATGACAAAAATAATGAATTTTGGTTATAGTATTGCTAAGTGAGTGACGAGAAATCAACAGAACAGCAACTTACAAACATTAATGTGAGTTACTTAAAATACGAAAATAATAAGCTTCATTATATTTGAGCGACCTAATATTTGTCTAAGTGTAAACATTACGTCCTGCGTTTCATTCCATATTTAGCAAATGTTTTTTTTAATAATAATAACTAGCATTTTATTTTAAATGAAGTGTTTCGAATACAAATACCACTTTGATACATACTATAATAAGTAGAATATTGTGTGGTCATATCATTGATCATGAATAAAGGTAAGGTCTGAATTCATACATTGGGCCCACCCGCTCGCAGGGCGCTCCCGCGCCCTGCTCGCTTAGGTTTATATTGTCTTATATGTTCCAACCTAACCTAACCAATTCAATTAGAAAAACCTAATCTATCATAATACTAAAGTTGCCTCTCTATATTTCCAGTCGCTCACTTAGTAATGTAGTCGCACAAGTTATTAAAACAGTATGTCATTATCAGTCGCTAAGTTTTTTTATTCGATCGTTTTATAATTTCCCATATTAAAATACCATTAAAGTTGCTTGCGTTTAAGTTGCTCGAGTCTCGTACTGAACGATGAATTATGTGTTTTATCTGAACAGGATAACGAAAAATCTTTGCTAGGACTTTACTAATGAGGATTAGTTGCATGTACCAAAAGTAAACTAAACAAAGTTTTATAAAAAAAAATTAGTATCTTTGTAGATAATTTATTATATCAACATTAAAGTTTTCATAACTGTAAATCTTATTTAAAAACAATAATAAATATTATCACAGACTTGTGATGCTGCCGTATACAAGTGTTTTAAACATTATTGTAATTTACTATTGCACCTTCTGAAACAATAAAGGAACATTTAATACTTTCACGTCTATAAAAATAGAATAATCAAACACACCTTGTCTCAAACTGGTAAACAATAAACATAGCATTGAACTCACCATTGTTATTTCCGGGAATATTGTGCTCAGGTTGAAATTGGCTCGGGATGTTACTGGGAAACTAGCTAACGAACGATCTACATTGTGATGACCCATATTTTGCATATTTGAAGACATCAGGTGACCGTTGAAGAAATCAGTCTGATAATTAGTAGACATTTGGTTGCCAACATAGTTAGGAAAAGGAATTTCTTCGGACATAAGATTTGAATGGCGTTTGGTCGGCGGTTTATTTTGCCATAGAAGATGAGAGTTATCATTCCATTCTTCCACCTCATTGCTTAGTTTAGCTCGTTTACTCTGATACTTTTTAGTAGATTCCTTTTTCGAACATTCCAATTTATGTTTTGCGGCGGATTCTCTCCTCGTGCTCTTATACGTCGTGGGCAGTTTATCTTGGTGGAATATAGTGGAATTATTCTTCATTTTTAGCTCTTCGTATTTATGATTCGTGTAATTACATTCAGCTGCCTGATTATAATCCATAAAGTCGGTTGTGAACGGCCCGCCAGTATAATTTCCTGCCATAAGATTAGTTCCTCCCGGCATAAAATTAGAATAAAACGAATTGGAAATTGTGTTCGTGGTAGAATTATATAAAGTTGTCCCAGAAAATTGTTGTCCGGTGTAGCTATTGTCGGAGTAATCTATTATCGGTGGAAAATGTGAAACTTGAGCGACGCTGCTATCTTGAGCTATGTTAAAGTCATTATACTTTTGCGATGGCGCCATAAATTTCATACTAGTGTTATCAACCGTTTTCTGACTACAAGTACCTCCGCGTATCAAGGCCTCCGCCGAATAGTTGTTCTTCTGGTTTTTAGTGCTCTTCTCAGTTTTATTAGGTTTACTTTTAGATTGCGAAAATTGTGTCATGTTTTCGTAATTGCTTATTAGTTGTTTTGGATCGTTGAAGATGTAACTAGGTTGCAAGTTGGTTTCTAATCGTGATGGCATCGCTTTTCTATTTGTGTCACTTACGTTTGTTATATTTTGTTTAGTAAGAATCGGTTTCGGCGCTTCGAGGCTTGGCCCGTAGTAACGAGATGGCATATTATCTGAAGATCTATTCATAAGTTGGGTAACAGAAAGAAAACTGCTACAATTTGGTAAATCAGGCTGTGGGGCTCTTTGTCCCATCATTTCAGTTTTCTTTTTATCGTGAGGTCCTAATGCTAAATCACCTACCAATGTTGGTAAATTTATAGGTGGAGGATCTATGCTTATTTCCGTGGTGCCTGCCGGTCTGGCTGTAGGCCATACTTGGAATTCTTCTTGATTAGGTTGCGTCGGATAATTGTGCATATTTATAGGGAAATAATTGCTGTCATTGTGGTCTTGTTTCTTTGTCACATGATACACTTGTGAATGTAATGGTTTATGAGTATTCTTGACTTCTGCTTGGGGTTGATTGCAATTATTCTGCATCGGTCTGATTTCTGACGTCATCCAGTTTATGTGCATTTTACTAGGTGACTTCTTTGTATCAGGCATTTGATGTGGTCCCGTACTATTTGTGGCTTTGGGGTTAGCACCTATATTATTGTCTGTTGCATGTTTTATTTCATATTGTTTTGCAATACTTGTTTTTACATTTACATTGGGTTGTTCAACTACTGGAAGATAATTTTGCTTAGTGCTATAGTTTTTGGAGAGATTTGGATTATTATATAAAGGAACGTCATCAGTCCACAGGTTCGTTGTTTGGGAATATAAACTTGAAATTGCTTCAGGAAAAGAGGTACTTGGTTTGCTTGGAACATGGTCTTTTTTATTAGTGTTTGTAACGAGCGGTACATGAAAATCTGGATTAAAAGGATTGTAAGATGTCGAATATGTAGTCGCCGCTGAGGTTAATATGTTTTCTTTGTTGAATGTATTTGAACTAGTTGTGCAATTAACAAAATCAAAACTTTTATGAGACCAGCCCAGATCAATGTCATAAGTTAACCTGGATGACCCAATTTTCATAAGATTATCCTCAACATTACTGTAATCTGTTTTACTTTTCGTTGTATATTTTTCCATAGCACACGGATATAGTCCGAGACTATTAAAATCATGTCCAGAGGAAATACTACTTGTGCTATAAATAGTATTCTTTACTGTATTAAATGGATCACCTTTGTAAAAAATATTACTACTATTAACGTAACTAGAAGTATGGCTTGCGGTGGTTTTATTTACGTTGCAATCGAAATCCATACCAAAAGTAGAATCTGTGAGCGAACAACTCGTTGAAATAAGCGAAGGCATTGTTAAGTTTAAGAACGGATTTTCATTTGATGCACTTGTTACAGCCGTTAAATTAGTTGTTTTTATTTCTGCTTTGCTAGTAACTATATTATTACTGATATATTTTTGTGCGTCTGGTTTATTTATCGCAATAATTGGGTTGGAATTTTTAGTTGGGGATTTTACTTTGCTGAGTATATTGGGTTTTTCAAAATATGCGACAGTGTGAGGTGTTGTGTTGTGTACGTCGTTTCGCCTTAAGTTACTGTCTTTTGGATTAGAATGTGAAGGATTTTGGGTATCTTCTGCAGGACTGTCAGCTCTATTCCCACTGACTAGTGGAAAAGACATGAGAAAAGCAGCAGTAGGTGAAGCTGCCAGCAGTTCTTCTGCCAATTCAAGTCTAGCATTCCCACCATCGACGTTTTCGCACATTGTTGCTTCTAAGATATTCGGTAATTTTGTTTCTTTAGTTTTCTCTTCTAATATTTCTTTATTTAAGACATTCTTGTCAGGTTTTACTAAATTATTTTCAGACGTATTTTCTATGTTTACTGGCTTTTCAGTTGAAGGTGGAGGCGGCTTTTGAATTATTGGTTTTTCTGTAGCTTTGGATGAAGCTGGGATTTTTAAATCTACATTTCCACCAGTTTCTTTTGGTTTTGTTTCTACAATTTTATCTGCTATTTTTACTTCTTGAGCAACAGCATGACTACGATTTTCAGCCGGTTTGGATTTATCTTTACCTGTTTCAGCAACACTTTTGGTAGGTAATAACTCTGCTTTACTTTTTTCACTTTCAACATCTTTTTGTTTATCACTATTATCTTTTATGCTTTCATCTTTTGGTTTTTCTTTCGCTGTATCTTCATTATTTACCGGTATCGTTTCTTTGTCTGCTTTCTCTTCTGGGTTTACTTTTTTTGCTTTTTTGTTATTACTTTTAGCCTTTGAATTATTTTTCTTCGATTTTGTTGCGGACAATGGTCTTGAGTATGCTGATATTGGCAAAATATTAACCATTGTGGTTTTTGTAATGTCAGTACTATTTCTATTTATAATGGGAATGGGCGACGGTTTATTTAATGGTTGTAAGTTTGTATCAACTAAAACGATTGTTGGAGGTACAGTAGGAAAGAGTAGCGGTCGTTGTGGAAAAATATATGGTGTCGCTGGAAGCATTACTAATGTGTTTTCTGGCCCTGCAAATATAAAAAAATGTATTAAAGTTTGTTACCGTATAAGTGCTTAGCATTATTTTTCGATATTTGAAATATTCATATTATCAGTTTCTTCAGCTTGTAGAAGCCTTAGAACTATGTTTTAATTATTTTAGTTCAACTTACCTTTTTTGGTATTACTAGACAGGGGTAACAATTTTGGTAACTTTGGTAGGCATTTCTCTTGGGCGGGAATTGTAACAGATTTCTCAGTCTTAGATTCAATTATTTTATTGTTTGCAGGTTTAGGCAAATCTTTAGTTTTTTGCTTTGACTTTTGAAGTTTTACCATTCTTATAAATTTACCATCTGTAACAAAGTAATCATAGTTAATAGTATCGGGATGTTACTTTGCAGAAACCATGCTTTAAAGTTAGGGTAAAAACTTTGCAACAATAATCTACCAAAAATTATGTTGGTGATATATTTTTTAAAATAATGCAGCATTCCATTCACCTACTATATGTATGCATACAAAAAATAAATCTTACTTTTTGAAAAGTATATCCCCTTACCACATCTTTCAAACAAGAAGACAGCAATGCTTAATACTACTGTTAATAGGCAGAAATAGACTTGGCAGTGGTGAAACCGGAGTCTAACCAGAAATGGTTCTACCACCTTGTTACAATGAATCGAGGTAGAATCAACTTAGATGATGTTCTGTTTTGGGGCAAAACATGTTGATGGTGATAGTAGTGTAGTAGTAGTATATTTTTATTTTGTTTACATTGTTTGACATAAGTAACATATTCCTTAAAGCATACTTACTTGGATTTTTTTTATTTACAATGGACACTTGAATACTGACATCTTTTTTATCAGATTTTTTGATACCTTCCAATTTGACCTCCAGAGCCAGTATCTCAGCTTCTGTAATGACAATATTAATTGTATCAGAATACAAAATATTCTATAATACAAATAGTAAAGTGGTACGCATTTACATTTACACAATGATACATAAGCTCAACGGCCATTTACAGATTAAGTATAGTGTACAAATTGTATAGAGCAGTGTTCTGTTTCAAAACTCATACATATGACAATTTCAGTATACAAGCAATTGTCAAAATTTCGATCTTTGGTAGGCAAAAATTTGATATAAATTTAAATTTTATTTTAACGGACATAAACACGCAGTGTAAGAGTCAGATGAATGTATGTACAAAAAATCAAAAATGGTTTCTTTTTCACAAAATGGTCCACAATGTACTCTTTCATGAAATGGTAAAACGCTATATTCAATATTTTTATTTCAACTACTGTATATTATCTCTATTAATAATCTGGTAAAGTTTGAAGTGGCGAATTTTCACACTATTTTTGCTCTCCTGTAAAATTGACAAAATGTAGACACGTTCATCTAACTCTTACACCGCAAATAATACCTATTCCTTTTCTTTTTGGTGGTGATTACAGATGTATTTGACTAATAATATGAAGAAATTTTATACTTCTTGAAAGGTGTTGAGAGTATATTAAACCCATAGAGGGGTACAAGGGTATTATTTAAGAATTTATAAAATGTTTTTAAATTATAAATACGATATTTTCCTAAAATATAATAATTAAAAATACCATTTTAAAACTTTACTTACTTAGTTGAGTTTTCTCTTGGGCGTAGTTTGTTAAACAAATAATGGCCTTCTGGATTATTTCAATTTTTGGATATTGGACATTGTCAGCATCTCCATCTCCTGTACTGTTGTTAGCCTTATTGATCGCCTTCACAATCTCTCCCAATTTGGATATAGCATCATTAAATTTGTTACGCCTCTGCCGCTCCCACTCCCTACATTTGCTGAAAAAGTTTAATAGATTTTTTCATTCAGTCATAATCAGGTTGTAAGTAATATAATAACAATTATTAGTGACTATTACTTTGTTACCTAAAACACTGTAAAATAATAATTAGTATTAGTAAAGTGATGTACTTATATTTCTTTATAAAAAGCTCTTGTTCGTGCAAATACTTTCTTAAAATTTGTATTGCAATATCAAGATCAAATAGCCCGGATAACATTGAAAAAGATTTGATGTTTTGATATCATTCTAGTGAATACTAGGAAATTGGTAGAGCTAGTATAGTTTGCTAAGGGAGGTACCACCACATCCTATTTTATAGTGAAAATCTGCAATTTAGTAGATGGGTATGGGTGCTCTGACCATTTAAAGTGTGAGTAGTAATCTGCAATTAACTCTAGATAGTATTGGAGTCCTGCCTAAGGTTCACCTCAAGTGAGCCACAATACCTCTAAAGAGCTCATAAAGGTCTACCCCTTACCACTCCCTTTAAAACAGATTAGACAAGCGCTTCAACAAATCACTGCCTGTGTGGTGTCTCCGGAGTCGTACCATGCAGAACTACCTTTAAAACCTACTGGTAAATAACAGGTAGGTGCATAGATGCAACTTAGTTAGCATATTTACATGATTATCAACTTATTTGCAGACAAATTTCAAAGATTGTTTTTAATTAATGGTTTATTGTTGTGTAATATATACTGATTTAAGAAGTATGTTTTACACTGATATCTGATTAATTTTATTCTTACCTGGGAGTACGCTGTTTATTAGTAGTTTGCTCCATATTAAGTAATTTTATAATTAACAAACAATACAATACAATCAGAACATTATTTACAATATTTCATCTTATAATAAAAAATAACAAATTAAATCATTTATGTACACTTTACATAAATTACATTACATACAGAATACAGATAAAAAACCTGTCAACTTTCTTTTAGAAACATGTTTGACATTGACATTAAATGTGACATTTGAAGTTTCACATCTTTTTTAAAAACAAAATGAAGAATGATGCCTAATTTAGATAATGCCTAGCAATCTGCCGAGTAATTCGCTGAACAATGACTGAGTATGTAAATTCCGCGCAGGAGGATATACGCGTAATCCTTTGATTCGCTCTATAAAATCCAGACCAGATCTTCATGACGGACAGCAATGAATTATTTATTTACTTGGGCCTATTCGTCACTACTCGGCGAGAATGTAAACCTAACATTACCACACATTATATATATATTTTGTCAACCTATATTATATTTCTGTTATAAAAATAAGATTGATAAGAAACAGATATGGAGAAGTCTAAAGTGCACACGAAGGAAGCAATCCTAACTAAAGTAGTCTGTAATTCAATTGTTCGCTTGATTTACAAAAACCATTGACAATTGACATTCAACTTCAGTGAAATGTTGCCATAAGAACAACAATTGCCGATTACTTCGATAACTTGGAACTTGCTATGTTACTATGTTATGCTATGTTATGCTATAGCTCGCAAAGAGTATAAGAGTAACCAATAGCTCATAACATAATATAGAAAAAATTTAACTTGACGTTACTATAATTAAACAAAAAAAAAAACCTGTAAAAACTATATATTTTACATTGAATTTAGATTGTATCACAGAAATTTAAAAATACGTGAATGCTCATGAAGTTTATCTCAATAGTGTCAGTTTTATATTGCGATTAATTTCATTTAAATAATTTAAGGCGAGGCCTTTAAAGAATAATAATTTGGTATAATATATTCGGCAATTTATTTTAATATATTCGGCAACTTAAAAATTAACCAGCGGCAACACTGTTTTGACTGACAAACAGGACAAAGTGTGTTGACAATAATATCTTGATCGTTGGCCCGTTCATCATTGGTCAATTTGGTCAATGGGCAATTCCCGGATTGCTATTGACTCATAACTATAAGCCATAAACGCAGATATTATTGTGTTTCAGAGTGCTTTGCCGTGCCTGTTCTCTATTATATTAAACTTGTGCTGTTATATTTCTTTGGATATAATTTTAGTGTGCTTATAGGAGTTATAGGTGAGTAACACATTAAAATTATTTGTGCAAGATTTCAATAGGTTTCCTTGCAACTACTAATTTACCTATCGCACAATAAAATACGTTATTTAGGTATGTAATTTAGTGGTAGGCATATGATATTTGCGCGTGTGTATCGTAATTTCATTATTGTTCTAGCTGGGCACGGGTTTAGGCTATATTCCATCTCGCTGGCCAGGTTCGAATTGGTAGACTTTACATGCCTTTTTGAATATATTTTTCCAATAGATGTTTTTCGTCACAGTTTAACAAGTGATCATTATTTTCCACCACGCTTTTATCATGGAATACATAAAAAACATTAGAGGGGCGTGCTTGAACTTCGACTCTCGATTGAGAGTTCGAGTTTCAACCAGTTTGCTAATATCTTAATAGGACTCCTTCTTTTAAGGTCACCATGTCTCTGTATCCGTCGCTGGAGGATATGAAGGTGGACAATATGGCGCGGGCGCAGATGGCCAAGCACCAGGCGCCGGCTTACCAGCAGCCTCCACAATACCCGCAACACCCTCACCACCCGCAACATGCACCACCAACTGCCCCACGGACCATGTACCCAGCCCTGCAGGACTACATGGGCCTCGAGCTCTCATCTGATGTGATTGCACTGAACATGCCAGAGTATCAGGTGCAGACGGTTGGTATCCATTACTTCTTTGCTACAAAGCATTGTGTAGAAATATCTCTATTTCTGTTGAGGGGAATTACTCAAAATATAAGGGACCATTATCTCTTTGTTGCAAATTTGTAACGTGTACAAATACCTACATTTCTATTCTAGTGGAATGATTCAAAAGTTATTCCATTTGAGAAGAATAGAGGAAGATTGTAGAGTTAAAAAACATGTAAGACAACTTTTACTGCTAATCAATTGTATGTGGTTAGATGTCTGACATTACTTAAATAATAATTATGGTGCAATAAAACCTAACCACATTATAATCAGTCATTGGCATGAATCACACGAATTAAACTTTCGAATATAGTAATTAAGTAAATTTGTTAGTTTTTAAAGCCTAAATCCTCTTTGGCCCATTGCAGCAATGAATTAAATAAGTAAATATTACTCATGCATTCTACAATCTAAAACGCCAATCTATCTGCATGAAGATAATTCAAACTCATAACTTACTAAGCTATGCACACAATTAGCACATGAGTTGTTTATTATACATTGTTCTTATATTAGTTTGTATCTGTAATACTTTATAGAAATGACTGTACATTGTTTATCTTTGAAATTACAATGTCTCCAAACAAACACATTATAACTTGACTCATGTTTGTAGGTCCAACATGGTACTGTCAGCAACGTTGTGGCTCCATTGTCAGCTCAGTCCACTACTTTGGCCAAAGCTACTGTCACCCAGGCCATAAGACAAGTGGTGCTATGCAAGGATAGGGATGGCAAATGCGGTTTGAGACTCCACTCGGTGAACAATGGAGTGTTTGTGTGCTATGTCGGCGCTGGCAGCCCTGCCGCTCTCGCTGGTCTGCGATTCGGAGATCAGATACTGGAGATAAACAATGTTGCACTCGCGGGAATGAGCATGGAACAGTGCCATGCTTTGCTGAAAAAAGCCCCAGTTAATGGGATTGTGATGGCAGTCCGTGACAGGTAATCATTTATGTATCATCGTATTATTAATCGTATCATTAGTATTATTAATATCAATACAAATTGAATCTTCAATAGTAAAAAGTTTCGCAATTTTATTAGGGTATTCCTAGTACAAAATAGTGTATAGAACATTTCCATTCGCCACTATGTGCACACATGCCATGGTATGTCATTTGAATTATTTTTTTTTATAATATAAGAGTAGCAGACGAGCATGCAGTCCACCTGATGGTAAGTGACTACTGCCGCACATGAGCATCAGTAATCAACCCCGGATAGGATTAGATATTCCTACCTGAGGTCGGCCATAGATGCGCCGCTACCCCTGAGGAATAAGCTGGAATGCCTCGGAAAAGTCTGTCTCCCTTACCACGCCTTTCAAAACAGAACACAGCAGCTAACACTACTGTTATTAGGCAGATATAGGCGTGGCGGTGGTGCCGCCGGAGTCGAACCACAAAGGCTTCTACCACCTTCAAATATTCTGAATATTCTGAATCTGAACTTATTAATGGCTTCTTAATTAGATAAACTTTTTACATGGCTTAATACTTTTTTTTAATTGAAGCCATTTGTTAAATGGTAATTGTACACCAATGACTCACCCAGATAATTTTATATTAAATGCGTAATTTACCGCATGTTTCTACATAATTTCTGATAATGCAAGAATTTGTAATGAGGTTATTATAAATAAAGTTGTGGAAAGTGATTTAGAAAATGGGTAGAGCAACACACTTGATGTAATTTACTAATTGAACCTGAAATCAGCATCTTTGGGTGCCAGCTCCTTTACACACTCATCAGGCATACCTCAGGCAATTGTCCTAGTCCAAAGGAATGTTAATACATCTGTGATTGGCTGGTGGATCCATGGGCGACTGTGGCTACTTACATGCTTGTTTCCTATGTTGTTAATATTATAAAGAAAAATAGTTACTTAACTTCACATTGACTATTCAGTTCAATTCTTTTCATTTTTGAAGGGTAGCAGACAAGATTCTATCAATAAAAATCATTCAACTAATAAATTTCATATGAGTCTTATTATTTCAGGCCATTCGAGAGGACTGTTACTCTTCACAAGGATTCCCTTGGACATATTGGATTCCAATTCAAAGACGGAAACATTGTTGGTTTGGTGAAGGATTCCTCAGCCGCTCGCAATGGATTGCTCACCGATCATCAACTATTGGAGATTAACACAATAAATGTGGTCGGCATGAAAGATAAGGAGATAGCTAAGGTCATTGATGAAAGCCCGTCTGTTGTAAACATCACCATAATTCCGCACTACATTTATAAACACATGATAAGCAAGTAAGTATGTTTTATTATGTATGTATTTCATGTTTGGTTGGCATACACAAAGATAATGTTTTTCTGCCTTAACAAAGCTGGTTAAAAACACGATATTTCCTAAACCTCAATGAACTATACCTTAGCATTTACATTTAATTAAGTATGTCAATATATTGCTCTGTATATTTCATAGATGTGACCAAATGATATTAAGAAATGTGTAATGTTTATTATATTTCTGTAATAGTAGTGTTTTATTTTACAGGATGTCGAGTTCTTTGTTTAAGGAGTTGGACCGCACTCCTGCTGTCTAATACAATGTCTATCTCCAAGCAATGAAGGAATGGTGGAAGAAAGAGTATGGACTGGGAAGTTTGAATTCGACCAAGGTTAAGCCACAGCACCAACTTTTTCTAACGTGAAATACTCAGTGGAAAGTTGTGTATGCAGACATGTGAGGTAATTATCTTAGTCCTCAAAAGTGGGAAAGTATCTGTGATCGACTTCAGGTAGAAGCACTAGCGGACTAAGGAGGGGTGGAAGGGTACAGCATGATCCCTTGGGGGCCTCCAAACAGATGCAATCAATTTCTATACGAAATGTGTCTTCGCCTAAAAAAAGCTAGTGAACATCAAACTATCACTATGAATCATCACTATATTATATATTTATCGGTGAAAAATATCTATAACATAGGAGACTCCATTATAAGTCTGGGGGCCTCCAAATTCAACTTTCCGCCCGGGGCTTCCATTCAATTTTCCGCCCCGGACCTCACTCATCATTTCCGCCTCGGGCCTCCGACCTTAGTCCGCCACTGGGTAGAAGACCTTTTTTAAATGGAATTGGTTACAGATGCCCATTTTATAAATAAAAACACATAGAAAGAATTATTATACACTTTTTTATATTAGGAACATTTTTATCTCTTAAGGGATCTGCAAACGATTATGTAAAATTTGTTTGTCAAATTTTACGTGCGCACAACGTTTCGTACGTTTTTAAAAACATTTTTAAAGCTCTTGTCCAATTATTCACTACAAGTAGATAAGTCAATTTCGTAGCATTTAGTGTTAGTCAGTAAGGCTGTGAAGATTATGGAGCGTCTTATAGTTCGCGCCAAACTGCTAGTCCGCTTCGAATATCGAAACGAGCCGCGTCGCAATAGCAAATTGCAGATATTCGCGGGATGTAGACGGCGCGGGACCCGTCCGCTGTCCGCTCTCGCTCACGCGTACACACTTACCCTAACTTTACAGAGTATATGCTAACTAAACCTGCGCGAAACAACTTCAGAGTGGACTAGAAGTTTGGCGCGGACTGTAACAACAATTGATGAAGAGTTATATTAAAGAGTGTTTATGTGGTGTGTTATATTACTTTAAAATTATGATATATTACAATTTTCGTATTGAAATTTTCACGTTATTATGTATTAATGTAATGTAATAATTGTGATGAGTATTATATTTCTGAAATACTATTGTTATTATTTTCGATAAATATGTGTAATCGCTTTCAATTGCCGGGATACTTTTTTATTTAGGCGTCACATTCCTTCATATATTTTTGAATGTTAGTTTGACTTTAATTTCTATAAATTATGGTACTTCATAAGTGTTACAGTTTTTATATCACTTTTACCCCTTAGTGTTATTGAATTTTTTGTATTTTATATATTCATGTGCTAAGTAGGTATGTGGCCATAGATATATTCGAACTAATAGTGTTACTAAGGATAAATTATGCCAAAAATATTCAACCCGAATTTGGTGCCATGCGCGAAAATAAGATTAGTTTGGTATAATTAACGTAGAATTTCATAAAGTGGGTGAGTGCAAATAAAATGAGAATGTATTTTTCTAATATTTCATATTAAAATCAAAACCTATCTATTACACTGCATTGCATATTTGTCACTATTCCAACCCTATTTGACTAAACATGCAATTTTGAAAATTTCGGGATAAGAAAATAATCGACTTTCAAAGTGGGCTGTAGACGAATATTATTTGAGAATATGTGCTTTATGCAAAATGCAAATCAAAATAAGGTTGGCTGTTAATAGCCGATAATGAACAACTAGCAATATGTATTTTTTATACTTCGACGCTACTACTAAAGTTAGCGTTTTATTCTTTGAGATTATTAGTAAAGTAAAAATTTGATTAATTTACATACGTGGTTGAGTAATTTTGACAAAATTTGTTCATTTATGTTAAGTGTACTATTTTTTGCTATGGAAATAAATTTATAATAGAATTTTTAGACGTGTTTTTTATCCTCCCTTCATATTATTATTGAGAAAATAGAAAACAAATATTTAACGTAACAATTTATTGGAAATCTGATACACTTGAGTATTACAGATAATATAAGCAACTGTAATAATTATAGATATATCCTTATTTATTTACTCTTCTTTTATCATGTCCAATTTAATCAACATTTTTTACAGTATTTCAATTACCCACTTTTGCATTAGTAAAATATGTCCAAAGGGTTTTCAAAAGTCCAGTTCGGTTTTAAAACAATTTCCGGACAAGACCAAGATTTTGGAATGAAAAAGCTATCATTTTCCGAAGGCGGGCAATTTTTTCGTGCGAAGTACTCCATTGCGTATAAACTCCATAAAAGTCCTGAAAATAATGATGGTAAATAATTAGTTATATTACTAGTATTTTAACATTTATGGACATTATAAACAGAAAGTTCAATCTTTATGTACCTACTTATTTCACGGTTGTAATACCTTATGTACTAATGAGCCGTTATTTCAGTAAATAGTACGGGATACGGATGAATAAATCCGAACTACGCAAACCGTAACCAATATTTAATCATATATTAATTTCTGAATCACGCTATCAAAGTTTTCTTAACATCTTGTAAGGTAGGTACATATATAAATTCCGACCTGTACCCTTACCATGAGTTTTCAAAACATCCCACAATTTTACGTTACGTTTACTCATACCATTATTCTGTTCCGTTTGCTTAGTAGACTGAGTAAACGTAACAATAAGTAAGTGCTCAAGTCTTAATGTCTACCTCACACGTTCGCAAAAAAGAGAGAAAACAAAACGCCATTTGTCAATTTAGACATTTAATGTTACGTTACTGACACTATAGTTCTGATACAATCCGCTAGGGGCGCTGATTGGAAATTGTATGGGCAAATACGTAAACAAATACCAAAACAGTCATATTTGTCAAAACTTAACTCATGGTAAGGGTACTGAAATTGTTGGAGCACGGCCGCTTCCAGGCATGATCACCTAACCCGGCGGGATATCTCCATTTGCCAAAAATTTAATGAACAGGTCATTATTTGTTTAATTACGTCGCCTTTGTCATGCTCGTTATATTACCTAATTAGTTACCTACTTCCGCTCTTTTAAAGATTTTTTCCCTGACACAGTTTGAAATTTGAAATTGTGGGTCGGAAAAAATATCGAATTTCGAACTTTTGGTAGACAAAATTAATTAACATTGGATTTTTTAATAACGTACGTTATACATTCCCTAATTCCTTAACCCTTACCTATATCCTTGTCTATAATAAATACCAAAAAGTATGACATATCATCGTATCGTAAAGTTGTACCTTTTTTTTTTGTTAACGAAGGGGAAACCTTCAAAAGGTACCCGGTGCCGTGGGAGCGACACAGGGTTATGTGGGACTCTTACCGCACTAAAACCCCCCCGGTGGCCGTCCTCGGCGCTGCGTAGAGGACTCCGGGATCTCCAGAGGAAGGAGAGGAGTCCTCTTAGCGCGTTGCCCCATCGGGCTCCGCCCAGGTGAGCGTGACGCTCGCCACACCGTCTGGTGTGCACAATACAATGTACAATGTACACCGGTATGCGACCACACATACCGCCGTCCTTCCCGGGGTCGCTGTCCGGGCGGTTCGAGCTCCCACTCTTACGACCCACAACCCCGGAGGCCCCTTTTAGTCGCCTCTTACGACAAGCAAGAGATACTGTAGCCCTATTCTGGTCCCGGAACTACAGTGACAGTGACAAATCATCCTATCGTAAGGTTATTCCTACCCAATATGGATGTACGTGTGTAATAACTATTACTCATACAATATTTTCGTATTATAAATTGATACAGGGCAAAACACGCAATACGTACGCAAATCTAATAGTTTCTGCTGTATATCATTGTAACCTGTTTATTTTCCTTGCTTTGTGTATGTCGATTTGATATGACCAATGCTGTTATGATTATATTAAATGGAGTAAATTATTGTTCTAGGTATTACTGCAACTCAAAGATAGGTTCGGTTATTACCTATATCTAAGTATCTACCTATATGTTAATCCAACGTCTTTGTTACTTTGTTTTGTCATTATTGTTTGAAAATATGCCGTTAATCATTGATATTATAGTATGATATGATAGGGATGGCCAAATGGAACTCACAAGAACATAAGTACATAAGAAAATAACAAGAAATTAACTATTATCACGTTAAGGTTTTTTTTTTTATAATATAAGAGTAGCAGACGAGCATGCAGTCCACCTGATGATAAGTGGCTACTGCCGCCCATGGACATCTGTAATCAACCCCAGATAGGATTAGATATTCCTACCTGAGGTCGGCCACAGATGCGCTGTTACCCCTGAGGACTAAGCTGGAACGCCTCGGAAAAGTCTGTCTCCCTTACCACACCCTTCCAACCGGAACACAGCAGCGCCTAACACTGCTGTTATTAGGTAGAAATAGGTGTGGCGGTGGTGCCGCCGGAGTCGAACCACAAAGGGTTCTACCACCTTATAAGTACCTATATAACAGTTTTGTGGTCTCGTCCCATCCATTTTTTATAATATATGTAGCTCTACCATCTGTTAATTATATTTATATTTCCGTATTTATTAATTTTAAGTTATAATAGTATTATGTAAATTAATTTTAATAGTAGATAATTCATACTAAAAATTGGAAAAATTACATACCATTGCCTACAAAGAATGCTAGCCACATAAAAAGATTGAAAGCATTCGGGAACCGGAGACCACTCGTGGCTGTAAGGGGCAGTAGCAGGAGTCCTAATACCCCGAATTCTGTCAAGAGCACTGGGTAGAAGAACCCAAATGACAGCGATAGAATCACCTCATGGGCCACTGCTGATATCTAGAAGGAAAAATAACCTGTTATAGAAAATAATTAAAACACTTAGATCTTTCAGTGCGTTTTAGGTAAAGTCCACTGCACTAGTACATACCTACCTACTAGATACCT
The DNA here is from genome assembly GCA_014595695.2 of Epargyreus clarus clarus. Lineage (NCBI taxonomy): Eukaryota > Metazoa > Arthropoda > Insecta > Lepidoptera > Hesperiidae > Epargyreus > Epargyreus clarus. The sequence goes on from JACTTY020000027.1 coordinate 837,800, forward strand.
ATATTTTGATATATTTTACTTCTGCAAAATATGATTATTTTACACACGTAAGTTAAAACAATAAATTAAATCAAAATAAAATAAGCGATTTCCATGATGAACTACAGATTTCAACATGGATTTCTCAAAATAATTGCTCAAAATTTTAAATTAATCGGACCGTCAAAATGGGTAAAAATCGAGTTCAAAGATTCCGTATATACATACAGGTGAATATAATAAAACCGTGGTAAAAAATCATGTAATTACAAAAGTTTTACTCAAATTAAATGTCAAAAGTCTCAAACACTATGTCAAATCAATCCGCTAGCATCTTATATAAAAATCTGCAGATTCCGAGGCCTAAACTAAAAACTGGGAGAACTTCCAAAAAACTGCAGATCTACAGTTAAAACTGTAGGGTTGGCTACACTGCGTGGAAGTGACTATGAAAAAAATAGGAAGTGGTCTTTCCACGAATTTAATTGTCTATTGCAGTCATAACTCCGGCCAGTTAATCATAATCTCCTATTTTAAGAGAGGTTTTTGTCCAGAATAGAATTATACAAGTAGGTACGTATAGAGTACGATACAAAGCATGAGGAAGTTCCCTAACATAATATAATATTAACAAGATACCCAATTAATACACTAGATATCACAGCATTAGATATTCATGACACACGATATTGATGTACCCTGAAAGGGTTGGTACTTTGATCTTTCGTGCTCAAGTTACACAATTCACAGAAGTACCTTCGAACTGAGAAGTTAATGTCAATTGCCCCGACGTATACTGTAACGTAAACTGGTTATTGACCTCGTTAAAATCTAATTAGCAGCTCCATACAGGTCGATCTTAATTACTTGCGGTACACAAATAGGTACTTGTATACAATTCGTGTGCTTTATCTTTTGAATAGTGTTTTGTTTGACTTGTATGTAGTTAAATTGTAGATATCGTTGTTATTTTGAAGGTGGTAGAACTTACGACTCCGGCTGTACTACCTCCATACCTAGTCCTACCCAATAACAGCAGTGTTAAGCGCTGCAGTGTTTTGAAGGGTGTGGTACAGGGTACATACTTTCCTTAGGGGTAGCGGCGCATCTGTGGTCGACCTAAGGTGGGAAACTTACTTATCCGGGATTGTTTACAGATGTCCGGCAGTAGCTACTTACAATCAGGTGGACTGCATGCTCGTCTGCTACTCCAATATTATCAAAAAATGTGCAAACATTATGCAATGAGGCCGTTGTTACCAATGATAGTTTTCAGGAGTAGGTAGGTAAGGGGTTGTTCAAAAGGGATTGAACTGTATCAAAGTTATATCATCATCATCATCATCAACCCATTAATGTCCCACTGCTGGGCACGGGTCTCCTCTCAGAGTGAGAAGGATTAGGCCATAGTCCACCGCGCTGGCCAAGTGCGCATTGGTAGACTACACATACCTTTGAAAACTTTTTTTTTTCTTTTTAAAGATTTCTCAGGTATGCAGGTTTCCTCACGATGTTTCCCTTCACCGTTTAAGCAAGTGATAATTAATTTCTAATACGCACATAACTTCGAAAAATCAGAGGTGCGTGCCTGGGATTTGAACCTCGGACCCCTCGAGCGAGAGGTCGAGTTTCTTAACCACTAGGCTATCACTGCTATATCAAATCAATCAAAGTTATATCGATGAAGACAATTATTGCCCGAAAATATTAACAAATTTCGCACGTGTCTGACTTCGGGTACAATAAAAATCTCTTTGGGATTGATATTGGTTTCCACCGATATCCCTATCAAGGGGACGAATGAACGATCATAATAATTACAATTAAATGTTGTTATGCTCTTTCAGTTCTATAAAAAATACGATGCTGCGTAAAACATGTAATTTGTCCATGTCCTATAGAAAAATCATAGAAAAATGAAAAGGGACTCTATTGAATTATATCGTAGGTATTGTAGGTACTTAATCGTCGATTGTTCGTAAAGATAGAATTTAGAAATGTCCTTTCAATTCTTGTCTGGCAAGATTTGTGGCGAACATCGTCCGTCTAGACGCCATAATGAGCGACATTGAAAAATAAAAACAATCCGCATTTCTTTCCAATCCTGGATCAGTCATAATTTCGTGTGGGTAACGATGTGTGAACGAATTGACATCATCTATGCATACATTTTAAATTGAAAATTTATTCAGATACCTATAGGTAATCGATTCCTCTTTGTTTACTAGAATTTTAGATCTCTACTGTTGTTCAACTGAGACACAATGGGTCGTACCAACAGAGTCAGCAAGGGTGGGGCAATGAGAGGGGTCAGATCGGAAGGGCAGCTTCGCCCTAAAGATTCTTAAATTATTTTTCACATTGGATTTTCACCGCTTAGTGTCGCTAAAAAGGGATTTTGGCCTCCGTAAACATCCAAAAACCAAGCTATAAATAACAAAATGAATGCCGTACCCATAGATTAGTAAAGATTACTCACTCCTAACAAGAAAATGTACCCAGTTTTGAGAATTGAAATAGTTGCGTAAAAAAGTTTTGCCACGTCTCCGTGCTAAAAAGTCCCTAAAATATTTGAAATTATTATTATAAATTATTTATTTATTATGTAAATTACGCAGTATTAGTTATTTATTCGTAAATTTTCTCTAAAAATGATTTTATTTGTCAATAATTCAAAAAAAGAACTTACTATAATAAGCCATTTGCGGCTTCATTCAATTTCAAGGCGGCGAAGTATCTTTACTAATCTATGGCCGTACCTATGATGCAAAAAAACAACGGCTGGCGATGTGTGCTTACTTTTGTCGAGTTAGGCAAACATTAAGCCAGCGGCCGACTAAGGTTGTTGGAGGTGCGGGGCAGAAAGTTGATTGGAGACCACAAGTCTAAAAAGTTGACTTGATTTTACAAAATTATAAATGTATTATAGACTTATTCGTCAACAAATACGTATGATTCCGGCAACCTTATTTTTCTCTCTGATGTATACACATTTTACAGATTGTTTGGATCTAGCGACCTTTTTTTAGCAACCGTGGTTGGGGCCCCAGAATCGGGGGCTCGGGGCGGACCGCCTCTTCCGCCCCCCTTTAGTCCGCTAGACCATCTAACACTATCTTGAATGGGACAGGAGTTCCACGTTTATAGGGATTGGAGAATAGAGAAAAACGTAACTTACAGTAAAAACTAACAAAGTTGTGAGTGCACGGCCAGCGTACGGTGCGATTGGCTTGTAGAGGTGACTCCGAAGCCACGCATGCACCACCCGGTTCCAAGCTCGGTAGTACTTCGAAAACTGGGAGGTTGTCCACCAATCCTGGAAACAGGACAAATTAGTATTCGTTAACATTAAAAGGATACGATTAAAAGAAAATAAAAAGTGCTAATTATTTTTCCTGGGAGGTACCTTTCTGCCTGAGTAGGTACGTAATGGCGATTCTGGTTTATTTTAATCGATGCAGGTCAATCTTAATCATTATGTAAAAATCTTTCATTTTTTTCATAATGATTAAGGTGTTACATTGATCTTTTAAACGCTGAAAAACTGAAAATAGGTTATATTTGACGAACTGCGAATATTTAGAGTGTTCGAAGTGGATATCAATTCATCAATTTTCTTGGACGTTACAATATCACATCAGCCACGGTTCAATATCGATAAAAATAAATATATTTTGTAGTTTGTATTATCCGCTACAGGTATTATCGTAACATTATAGTTGGCTTCACGTTATAATGAATGTTTTTCCGCAAAACTATAAGAACAAATAAATATGTTTCCTTATTGTTATCAAAATGTATAAATATAAAATAAACCCAATTAACCCATGAGTATTAATCATGCCGGATGTTTTAACGAACAATAGTATCAATTATTCATAAAGATTAGCTGACTTAAATGTAGGTAGGTATATCTACTATTCGTATCTTGTAGTCACGCTTAGACAATAGATTGTCCTAATAAATTTATGATATTTTCAAATTGTATTTTATTTTTATGTAGCAAATGAGATTACAGTTCATCTGATTGTAAATGGTGACTGCCGACTAGAGTCACCATTAACAACTTTAAATTTATATAGAGTACTGGTCTCTTTGTTTTAAGTAGAAGTTTTATTTTAAGGTTAGTCAGTCTGCCTTTCCACCGAAACGCGGAACTTTTTTTAACTAATTATATAAAAATATGGTGGTGGTAACCACACTGATTCTATCCTCTTTAAATATTGACGGAGTAAAATAAAAATTACTTCATAAAACAATCGATCTGCAAATTTGAGCATCTCTGCAAACGCATTATGCCAAGCGTGCAGCAGGCAGTAGAAGCCACACAAGAAGGATATGACTCCGGGCAGCACACACGAAAACATTCCTCGCACCACAGTTCCGGCTTCCACCTGGAAGTATACATATTTTGGTTACTTTTGATAGGATCCAAATCTAAATAAGTAGGTACATTAACCTGGCTACAACTCATATTTTAACCCGTCGCTGGGCAGGGATCTTTTGCGCAAGAGTGGATAGCCTACAGTGTGAGCAGCACCACTGTAGAGAGCTAAGCAGTGGTGCTGAAGAGAGCAGTGGCAATGAGCAGTGATGTCTTTTATAATTGGTGAAGGCCTGATTACGCCGTTACAAATAAGGTACGGATAGGAAGGTTGGGTTAGAGGCAAGTCCGTTGGTTTCGACCGTTCCAATGTTTTTAAACTATCCATAAGTTCTCCGAAAAGGTTCCACGATTGCTATTCAATTATAACGATTGGAACTGATGGTTTAAGGCCTTTCGAATCACTTATCGTTGGTTAGAATGTTCTCTTGACCAAGCCCGACGATACTTAACTTTGAAGATCGTTTAAGATCTATATAAAACACGAGGCTATGTGCTATTGTCGACAACTCATTACTGTCCCACTGCTGGGCACAGGTCTACTCTCAGAATGAGAAAGATCAATCCATACTCGTAGTATACCGCATTGACCAAGTGCGTTTTGGTAGACTTCGTATATCTTTAATTTAAAGTACTTTTTTAAGATCTCCTCTGGTATGCAGGTTTCCTCATGATGTTTTCCTTCACCGTTAAATCTACTGATAATTATTTTCTAATATGCACATAACTTTGAAAAGTCAGAGGTCCCTGCCAGGAATTTGAACCTTAGACCCCTAGAATTTGGGGCCGTGTTAATGTACAATAGTAACTTTTTATTGCTGAAATGAACATTTATGAATTGTATTTAAAATTTAATTAAAGTATGTTTTATCTAACAATAGCTTACCTGAGGTTCCTTGCCGTAATCAGACCATAGCGGCAAAATGAAGCGCTCCCATAAGAAACTATTATACAATATAATAGCACCAACTTCTATAAAGTGGAACAGCACTACAATCCATCTGATTGTCTTTGTTCTGCAAATAGAAAGGATTATTATACAACATGTGTTAATGGAATTATCATAAATCACGGATTAAATGTGTCACATAACGAGTTTTTTTTAACTTTCAACAAGATGATGTGAATATATTATTTGTCACAAAACACGGATACTTTGTATGTATGTGTGTAACTATGTCATAAACACATAAGGCATTTATGAGATCTTTTCGTTTGTAATCAAGTGTCAAACACAAATTAATATTTCACAGTTTCTAATAGTATTAAATTAGTAAAATGTTTCCTTTTTGTAAATGTAATTCTATGCATACAAAAGGATTTTTGTTGTTGTGCTTATAATAGAGTAGATATTATAAAAGGGGTAGTAAAAACCCAAGTTAGTACGAAATGTTTGGGCTTAGATGGATAAGATTAAAATCTCGTAGCCCATAGTCCTTTCCGCGAAATATCTTACGAACGAGGAATGAAGGGATCGCTATTACCGAAACGCAGTTACTTTATTGATATTATTGTATACGTTGCTAATTAAAATGAAAACAAAACACGATGGATTAATTTGAACCCTTCCTTGTACTAGGGAAAATGTAAAAAGCGACAAAATATGTGTGTGTGTATAATTAAGTAGAGGAGTTTGTCCGGTGTTAAAAGTCAAAGAAATGAATCTGTAGGTAATGTATTTCGTAATGAAAAATCAAAGAATCTTCGGCAACTACACATAGTGTGCACTTAAAATTATTATAACTGCCATAGATTAGTAAAGATACTTCGCCGCCTTGGAATTGAATGAAGCCACAAACGGCTTATTAGTAAGTTCTTTTTTTGAATTCTTGACAAATAAAAACATTTTAGAGAAAATTTACGAATAAATAACTAATACTACGTAATTTACATAATAAATAAATAATTATTTCAAATATTTTAGGGACATTTTAGCACGGAGACGTGGCAAAACTTTTTTACGTAACTATTTCAATTCTCAAAACTGGGTACATTTTCTTGTTAGGAGTAAGCAATCTTTACTTATCTATGATAACTGCAATAAAATCTTAGAATCGTTATTAAAAGATGAGCCTTATGGTAATCAGGATGCAGTAGAGGCTTTGCTACTAAGACAAGTGGGAATGTCTGTAAGTTCTCTCTTATTCACACACTTCTATTAAAACATTTTATTTTTGTAGTAGAAATAGATGTGGCGGTGTTACTGCAGTCGAACTACGAGGGGTTGATTTGCCTTTGAGAAGTTTTTACTCAAGTTCAGATATAAACGTAAACTTTTATATACCTGGGATATTCATCTTTGTAGACAAGTGTAGGGGCGAATAAGAAGTACAAGTAGTGTTTGAAAGATGGCAGTGGTGTAGTGTCGCTGTAGCACCTTTCAGCACACGCTACGGCGGCCGCGTGTATCTTCATTGTGAATCGAAACTGAAAAAAGAAAAATCTGTACATACTAAAATACATCAAACTGTACATGATGGTTGATTTAACTAATATTTTGTTACATTTAAATCATTATCTCAAAATTTGCAAAGGTATCGAAATTAGTTAAACGCTTTCTACACTCACAGCCCCACACCAGGATTCCCTATGTCGTGGGTGCCATGGACACACACATAGACAAATACACAAACTCCCAGACCCAGAAACAGAAATCTAAATTCATCATTTAGACATCTGTCTGGCTGGGGATCGAACCCGGGACCCTTTGCGCGTCAGACCGGTATGGTGGCCGCTCCGCCACGCGGGTCGTAAAGTTAAGTTTGCGTGTTCCACAGTTGGGCTGATGATTATGATGATGATGATGATGATAATGATGAGTCTTTAATAATTTTGTATCTTTCTGTTCTGATACAAACATTGATTTCTGCCTACAGACTCATGGTTCAGATGTCCACAACTAGATGGTATTAGTACAACCTTTACCACGCTGCTTGAAAACAGATTGGTGGTGGATAGTACAGGTTAGTGATCAGCTTAAAGATGGTGATGGTGATAACAGTTGAATATACTTCCTTTTAAAAAAAAAACAATACTAATCATACGCATAATAACTGTTTCCATTACCGAGAAGTTATTATAAAGAGAACAGTCAATTTCTATTGCAAATGGTCTTGATAGATGTAATAATGAACAATGATAATGAACAAAGCAATGCTAAAAGGTTTCTTATGTGAAAATCTGCAAGTGAGTAGTGTTTGCTATCGACATGTCGGTTTATTGATGGGGTTACTTGCCTTTTTGTTAGTAATAAGAAACTATTATTAGAATATAGGATTTATTTAAACAATAAGCTTAGATATAAATGAGGCAGATAATTAATTACTATTTCATTATTTTTTTTTTGTGAGATTTTATTTTAAATAACACTTGATGTTTTTATCTGATTTTTTCATCATAAGGGTTTGTCCAATATTGCAAAATGACGCTTTCTACACTCAGAGTCCTACACAAGGATTCCACAAAGTGGGTGCCATGGACACAAATAAAGACAAATACACAAACACCCAGACCCAGAACAGATATCCAAATTTATCATCCAGATGTCTGTCTAGCCGGGGATCGAACCCGAAACCCTTTGCGAGTTAGACCGGCATGGTGATCGCTCCACGCGGGTCGTCTGCAAGAAGAAGGTATATAAACGCCGAATTTTATGATTTCTAAAGTCAGCTAAAGAAGTCTATACCACTCCTATCCGACACATTAGCGAAAAATAGTAGAAGCCTTAATTAGTGGTTCGACTACGATGGCTCTATCATTATTTATACTTATTTTGTATTTAAGACCGCTTTAAGCGCTGCTTTGTTCTAGTTTTAAATGTGTGGACACTTAAAGGCTTTCAGCAACATCTAAGATACATTTTAAGCATGATTCTAATCATATTTCAATTTCATGACTTACAATAATATTAGAGGTCAGATATATTTTCTTTGCTACCTCAATCAAAAAGCATTCATATACTCGTTACATGAACCTTATAGGCTGTATATTTAATGGTAATGTATGGAGATTTTAAGACTTGGGATCCTAACAGTACAGTAATTGCAGGGGTCAGGTGGTTACGGAACTTGTAGGTAATGGGGTTTTGGTAGCAGCCGGCGCAGATGCCGTTATTTACTGGCGAGCTGACAAGGGTCCAGCTGATTTATGTTACAATTCACTTTCGACGTTGTTTTGCCCCCTTCGCACATATTTCAAACATTTTTTTGCATCCGCTAATCTAAAGTGACGATTAGTCACTGCACATTAAATAATGCGATGATATACTAATGTGATGTTTGAGTTGGTAAGTTGTGCATTGGTTTAAAGATGCCTGTCATCTAATTACCAAACGAACAAGCAATTTAGCTGAAAGTAACTTCAGTTTATGGATTCTAAATCCACATCCATAAACTGGAATACAGCAGGGTTACATTGCTACATTTAAACTAGGAAGCATTGTATTACCGAAATATAAAATAAAATATCTACACCAATATTATAAAGAGAAAAACTTTGTTTGTTTGGTTGTAATGAATAGGCTCAAAAACTACTGGACCGATTTTAATAATTCTTTCACCATTCGAAAGCTACATTATCTACGAGTAACATAGGCTATATTTTATAAGAAATATATTTGATAAACAGATTTTGAGGCGGTACAAAGTTTGCCGGGTCAGCTAGTACTGAATAATTTAATATTCGGTTTCAATTAACCTAGTAGTAGTAACTCTAATATTTAATTAGTGCTCAAAATATTGTCATTATCATTCAATGTGGTGTTTAACAAAATAAGTTAGTGTAAGTGTTAAGTAAGTGTGAAAGTTTAATAAAATAAGTGTGTAAGAAAACAATTTATTTTGCCGTTTTAGACACATAGGCGATATAAAATTGGGTTACCAAAAAGTATAAGCCTATGGTCAAAGCACTGTTCATATAATAGTTTGATCGTACTAACTCAACTTAAGTATAATGTAAAAATTGGTATCACATCACATAACATTAGAATCACGCAAGTCTTCTTAATTACTGGGCCTTGAACGTGTTTTCCATTCCAGCCGAACACTTTACTAATTAGGGGCATTAAACCGAATGTACGCTCTATAAAGTATAGTTCGGTAACCAAATTGGTAGTCAGTAGGAAAAATAAAGAATCATTGCCTTAGTAGATTGCCTACTAAGTACCTATAATGTTTTTTTATAAGTAGCAAACGAGCATTTAGTCTACCTGATGGTAAGTGGCTACTGCCGTCAAAGGACACCAGTAATCAACCCAAGATAAGATAAGAAACCCTGCCTGAAGTCACCGTTGCTACTCCTAAAGACTATACCTTTTAAACTAGAACACAGCAGCCTAATGACTCCTGTTATTAAGTAGAAATAAGAGTGCCGTGTGGCGATGGTGCCTTTTAAGTCAAACACAAAGGTTCTTCCTTCAAAAAGTAAGATAATTGTATAAAAAATCCTAATTTATAATGTTAGATGTCAGTTGTGAATAAAAATTAAAAAATATCTTTTAGGACCTTTAGGTAGAATTTCCTCAATGACATATTTTTTATGACTAAGGGAAATGTTTAAAAAGGTCGCCAGATGGAATAGTTGTTAAAATTTAAGGCCGCCAGTGAAAAAAGGTCGATCGGAACTGGACGGAGTTTGAGGGCGGTTTAATTTTAGGGGGAAATAGTTGGCGGAGTTGGCAACACTGCCAATTTGCCCGGTTTGGTGGTTCGGATAGTTTTATTACAGGTAAAGCTGCTCCATTTATTGCAGTACCTAAATCATCTTCTTAAATGTGAAACGGTGCATGTCAAAAAGAAGTTTATAACATTTGGAAAAATAAGTTTCCACTTTATATTTTTACATATTTTCAGTGCTATTATTATAATTAAGATAATGAAAATTATACATGGGTATGTGTATTGATAATGACATGGATACTTTTTTGACACACTTCTAGCGATAGTTTTAAATCTATGTCATCATTATCGTCACATCATTAATTCATTACCATCCCACTGCTGGGCACGGATTTCCTCACAGATCAGAAAGGAATCCCTTAAATCTTTATACCCTCTTGATTTGAAGGTGGTAGAACCCTTTGTGGTTCGACTCCGGCGGCACCACCGCCACACCTATTTTTACTTAATAACAGCAGTGTTAGGCGCTGCTGTGTTCCGGTTTGAAGGGTGTGGTAGGTAAGGGAGACAGACTTTTCCGAGGCGTTCCAGCTTAGTCCTCAGGGGTAGCGGCGCATCTGTGGCCGACCTCAGGTAAGAATATCTAATCCTATCTGAGGTTGATTACAGATGTCCATGGGCGGCAGGAGCCACTTACCATCAGGTGGACTGCATGCTCGTCTTCTACTCCTATATTATATAAAAAAAAAATACATCTACAAAACTGTGCTACAATTCTAAAGCGTCTAAGTATTAATTCATCTGCGTTGTAATTAACTGTGTAAGTAGAGAATCACACAAATGATTAATGAAAGCCACTACTGTGTACGTTAATTGAACAATAATAATTCTAATATCAGCCATTAACCTTGTCCCTGACCTTATTCCGGATGTTGAATTTAATTTTCTAATCACTGTCGATTTTGCATATCCCATCTTCTATGTATATTGAGAAAAAGTAAGATACAAACTATATAATAAGTATGTAGTTTAAAACTCATATTCTATGTCAATATCTTTAACTAAGCATTTTATTTCAATAAGGAATTAACCTTTAATTTATCTCATTTTTATTTAAATTATCATTACCGTCGACTTCAACCCTTTATGGTCCTACTGCTGCCGCTAAACCGATTTCAATGAAACTTTGTGAGTCTGTATGGTTGTTTCCGGCTCGAAAAATTGTATACTTTTGGACGATAAGTGATGATGTTGTCAAAAAAAACCAGTGGTTAGTGGAAGCCAAAATATGGTCCGAAAACGATTTTAATTTTAGAGGGCGGTGAGCCGTTTGAAAATGACGATTTGCGTGTAGCTTTGAGTAACAATATTAGTCCTAGGACAACCGAACTAGTGAAGAAAATACAGGCTCAGAAATAAAATTAATACAAAAAACAAAAGTTTATCCTATAATATTGTTGTTTTTTATCTACTTTGTATTATATGATTTTAGACTAAAATTATCGCGGAATTGAGACATTTTATTATGTAACGGGTACTCACGATATGCGTTTTTTATTGCCGATATTTCGACCCAGTTGCATGGATCGTGGTCACGGCGAAACTGAGGTGGAGGGGAGAAACCGTTGACAAGTACTAGTGGTAGATTAATCTATCTACCCTACGTCTAGTTCGTTTTTCTTTTCTAGGTTTCATATCACGACACACAACACTGACAATATCCTTACGCTCCGTACTTTGCACTATTTGTGACTTGCATAAACTAACCACTGGATTCCACGTTTGGGCTAACTTAAAACCATCTTCTCTATTGAAGTTCCTAGGATGTTTCTTGATCTCTATTGCTTCTCTTACTAAACGAGGAAAGTAATGACGCTCAGTGGAGATCACCTGAGGTTTGTGTAATTCAATCCAGTGGTTACAACCTGAACTGAGAATGTGTTCGGCTACCGCAGATTTCTTTACTTTGTATTATTTTTCTATTGAGTTTTTAATTAAGGTTTCAGTTTGATAATTAGTCGTTTTTTATTGTACCTATACATAGTGGTCCCTGCTAAAAAGAAATAAAAGTGGTCCCTGAGCAAGAAAAGATTGGGAGCCCCTGGTTCCTGGGGACTCACCATTTCACAAGTGACTGTAACGCACGACGCCAACGCCAGGTGTTTGCCGGCCAGGTCCCACACCGGTATCGCAATCAGCGCAATTTCCATGCTCGCTAGGCACAACACGCCAACTGCTGTCCAGATGTAACGGGCCGCTGTAAATTAAATTGGAACTGTAAATCAAATTGGAACAGTAAATCGTTGGAATAATCTTGTTTCAGACAGTATGTTGTATAATTGAAGTGTGTTTTGTATCATTGGAGTAGTAGACGAGTAAATCGTAAAAAATCTTGAAAACTGAAGCAACAATTGTAATAAATTTTCAATTCAATTAAACTGTAAATTCACTGCTAACTCTTAATATGATTACTGTATGAACTAACCAAGGGGTAAACAAATATTTTGATATGATGATGATATTAAGACAGTTTACAACGTATATAGATTAGATGTTTCAACGAACATTTAGTTATTGTTTATGTTTTCTGTGGACATCTATAAAGAATCCCATATTAGACAAGAACTATTCGAGAGCATCATAGATGAGGATCTAAATAGCATCATAGATGAGGATTCGAAGGTGGTAGAACCCTTTGTGGTTCGAGTCCGGCGACACCACCGCCACACCTATTTCTACCTAATAACAGCAGTGTTAGGCGCTGCTGTGTTCCGGTTTGAAGGGTGTGGTAGGGAGACACACTTTTCCGAGGCGTTCCAGCTTAATCCTCAGGGGAGCGGCGCATCTGTGGCCGACCTCAGGTAGGAATATCTAATCCTATCTGGGGTTCATTACAGATGTCCATGGGCGGCAGTAGCCACTTACCATCAGGTGGACTGCATGCTCGTCTACTACTCTTATATTATAAAAAAAATCTAGTCATTCCCCTCATATCTAAAATATCTATCCAAACACCTTTTATAAAGCAGTACTTTCATATATTTGTGAGTGTAACTTTCTGAATTATGAGGCATCTTTTACATTTTTACTTTATTTGTCAGTTGTTTGTAAAAAAGTTTGGCCTGGTCACCATATGCTAAAAGTTTTTGGTCGACAAATTCTTAGTATGTATGTATTTTCTGATGGGAAAATCTTACTGGAGCGGAAAGATACAAGAGTTTTAAGAGTATTCGTCAAAATAAACTCTACCATCCGGTAAATTGGTAGGCGGCACCCGGTAGGTACTTTATAATCATATGAGCTTAACTTTATCTATCAATCTTACGGGTAAAATATGTACACATTACGGTGTCGCATCGTGGCATGTTGCGACGTCGTGTAACGTTACGATGTCGTGTCGTGGAAATTTACGACATGCATTGCACAAGTCGACATCGTGAAAATTGGTGATGCAATTCCGCCTATATTTTTAAATGATTTTCATTACCCTATTAAGAAATACATGGACTCAGTATTTTCCTAAATATAAGAATAAAATGGAGAGACTCAATATATTCGTGAATTATGGATATCATTTTAACGTATCGTATCGTATCATAGCGATATGGTATCGTGTATGTATGTGCTTTCCTAAACTTCGTACGGCTTTAGTACATGTTAAAAGGAAACTTGCATCGTAGATGTAACTTTGCTTGGATGTAGAAAGTTTGAAGTTGTTTAATCTGATTCAAATTGATGAGCTCATATTTTATTTCCGCATGAACTTTGCTAAACTTTTGAGCTATTAATCCTCTATTTTGTCAAAGATAACTGTAAAGATAGCTGAGAAAAAATCTAAACTCTAGGGGATTAAGTAGTACCTACCTAGTAGGTAGGTATATGTGAAATGTGAGTAAATCGCAGAAAAAATATCTCAATGCGATTTTTTAAATTACGTTTATACTCATTTAGACCTTTATTTACATTTCGCTTACTAAACGCACGTAAAATACATTTAATACCTTAATTATAAAGAGATTCTCACAAATAAAATTATAACGAACGTAAAACGACATTAAGGTAACGTAAGCATGTTTTTTGAGCCGTAAAATTTCTGCCTGAGTAAAACTTTAAATACCACTAATCTATTTAGTTGTTCACTGGGACGTGTATGTGCAACCGAGTGATCTGAGCTTATAAAGAGCGGGGGTTGCACTAGGAAGATGTTCTGCAGTGTACACTAAAAACACACCGTGCTAGGTCATGCATAATTTAAAAATGTATAACGAAAACTTGTAATGGACTTTTCAACTCTCCGCGAATAAAAATCGCACGGAACTTATTCAATTTCTTTAAAATTTCATGCTGATACGCTATCTAGCAAGTAAAAAACAGTGGTAGCCTAGTGGTTAAGAAAGTTGGCCTCTAGATCGAGGGGTCCGAGGTTCAAATCCCAGGCACCTCTGATTTTTCAAAGATATGTGCGTATTAGAAATTAAATATCACTTGCTAAACGGTGAAGGAAAACATCGTGAGGAAACCTGCATACCTGAGAGATTTATAAAAAAAAATCTCAAAGGTATGTAGAGTCTACCAATACGCACTTGGGCAGCGCGGTGGACTATGGCCTAATCCTTCTCATTCTGAGACCCGTGCCCAGTAGTGGGGCAGTAATGGGTTGTTGTTGACGCTATCTAGATGTAACGTATAAAACGTGCATAAACTATTGTAATTATTTCGCGTTCACTGTACATGAGTACATTAAGTGAAATTCCTTAAAAAATGAGAATCATTTTACCAGCAAAACAAAGATACATTTTTTTTTATGAAATACATAATATTTTTATTAATTAACCATTTGTTCAAACACAGCAGTAGTTCGTAAGAAAATGTTCCTAAACACGACGTAAGGTGTAGGGTCCCGTTTTTATTCACAGACGGTGAAGTGTAAGTGTACACGAATCGTGGTAGACAAAATCATATTTTAATAGACTCGTCCCACAGTACGTACACTTTATATATTAGACTAGCAGAACCCGCGGCTTCGACCGCGTAAAAAAATATGATATAACAGACAAATACTCGTAACTGTAATCGTAAAATTGTACCTTTAACAATTTTAACGATAAAATAGCATTAATATTTAATTAATAAAAGCTTTTTTTCTTCACTGTGTAACTAAATTGGTTAAGCTTTCTTCAGAAACATACACTAAAATTCTAATTAGTGGACTGTAATGAAACTTTCTTTAAAATATAAGTTTCATTAATTACTCTATTCCATAGGAACCGTCCATGTTATATGCGGCCTTACATACAGTGGTTCTTTCCAGGGTAGCTGGCTGGGCGGTTAGAGCTCCCATTCTTGCTGCCCGCAACTCCCGAAGTCCCCCTTTAGTCTCGTACGACAGGCAGGGGATACTGTAGCCCTGTTCTAGCCCAAAAATTTTAATCCAAGGTCTATGTGTCTATCACATAACCATCACTAATCCACGCATAACCACAACCATACCCCACGGCAGGACAAAATGTTGGCACGCAGTGTGTCCAAAGTAGTTACGATGTACCTAATCAGTATACCAAAATTACGCATTATCATATATGAAATTTGCACCCGTCCACGTTGTCGTGTATTTGTCTGAATAGACGTTATCTGAAATTTTACGTTTCTAACTTCGAACCTAAAAGATTCCCGTATATATACATATAACACTTCTTTTACCTCCTTAGTAGAATTTCAAAAACATTCCTATGTACATATGCATCAATAAATACTTTATCATCAAATTTCTGAAAGCTAATTCAACACCTGCGGTCGGCAAGCCGACACCCACGGGTGGTGTATGGCCCGCGGCTTTTCCTTGTGGCCCGCGGGTCTGCGCGTTACTAATAATTTGCCAAGTGTAAGTCCAACCCGCACCTTGAGCATTCCGTACAACTAAAATTTTTATTTACACATTTTGTGAAAATTTCAACTGTCTACCTCTAACGGTTTAAAAGTTAGTTGGAAAAATATCGAATAGCAGTTTGTTGTATGGGGACCCCTTTTTGTTTTCAACTTTTTTATTTTTAGTATTTGTTGTTATAGCGGCCACCGTTATGCATCCTCTGTAAGAATTTCAAATGTCTATCTATTACGGTTCCAGAGATAGAGCCCTGTGACACACGGACAGACGGACAGACAGTGAAGTCTTAGTAATAGAGTTCCGTTTTTATCCTTTATGTACGGAACCCTAAAAAACCGTCGATGTGCACTTCAACACGCGTAATACATTCCCATGTTAAAAATATATGTTACGATGGCCCGTGGAATTTCACCCTACACTAAACCTCTCTGCACTCTGTTCTTTTTCCAGACACGCCAAAGGAAGTAACTTCAACAACGGTTTTTAAAGAATCTTCCTTTACTTATAGGTTTCTAAAGGTGGTAGAACCCTTTGTGGTTCGACTCCGGCGGCACCACCGCCACACCTATTTCTACCTAATAACAGCAGTGTTAGGCGCTGCTGTGTTCCGTTTTTAAGGGTGTGGTAAGGGAGACAGACTTTTCCGAGGCGTTCCAACTTAGTCCTCAGGGGTAGCGGCGCATCTGTGGCTGACCTCAGGTAGGAATATCTAATCCTATCTGGGGTTGATTACAGATGTCCATGGGCGGCAGTAGCCACTTACCATCAGGTGGACTGCATGCTCGTCTTCTACTTCTATAGTATAAAAAAAAATAGTACCCTAATGGTGGTTGATTGTTGAGTTGCTAAAATGCTGAAACAGATAGGCATAATGCATACACCCTTCTATAGCAGTCTTAAGGGTTGATCTAAAAATCTAAAAAAAAACCGTGACTCAGATGCTTCATTGATTGTAATGATAATTTTTCATAGTGGTCGCTCCCGAATTAACGGAGTTTGAAATAAAATTCCAACCCCCATTTAACGACCTTAAGGGATGATTTTCCAAAAATAATGGTATAGGTGTTTAATTATTTTCTATCGAAAACCCAAATACCGATTTTTATACAGTTTACATTAAAACTGGAGGACTTTCATACAAACTTACAACCCCTATTTTACCTTCTTGAGGGTAGATTTTCCATAAATGGTGTTAAAAAGTTCTATTATTTCTAACAGGAAAGCCAAATGCAAGTTTTTATTGTCCTTGCTTCCGAATTAACGGAGTTTGAAATAAAATTCCAACCCCCATTTAACGAACTTAAGGGATGATTTTCCAAAAACAATGAAATAGATGATTAATTATTTTCTATCGAAACCCAGATACCGATTTTTATACAGTTTACATCAAAACTGGGGGATTCTCATACAAACTTACAACCCTTATTTAACCCAAATAAGGGTTCATTTTCTAAACGGTAGAATTATAGTTCCACTGTATCTAACCAGTGAGCCAATGGCTAACTTACATAGTGCTGGCTTTCAAATTGGCAAATTTTAAAATAAGCTGTTAACCCTTATTTTACCAACTTAAGGGTTTATTTTCCAAAAATGGTGAAATAGGTATTTAATTATTTTTAATCGAAAACCTAAATACCGATTTTGATAGCGTTTACATCAAAACTGGGGGAATTCTATACAAACTTACAACCCTTATTTAACCCACATAGGGGTTGATTTTCCAAAAACGGTAGAACTAAAGTTATTTTATATCTAACCAGCAAAGCAATGGCTAACTTTCATAGTGCTGGCTTCCAAAATGGCAAAATTTAAAATAACCTGTCAACCCCTATTTAACCACCTTTAGGGTTGATTTTGGAAAAACCCTTAGATTAGATTTTTATTACTTTAAATCAGAAAGCTAAATACCAATTTTCATTTAGTTTGCTTTAAAACTGACGGACTTTCATATTAACTTCCAACCCCCATTTAACCCCCTTAACGGTGGAATATCAAAAAATCCGTTCTTAGTGCGCATCTACATTATAAAATGAAGCTATATTTCATAAAATTTTTTGGTCAAGTTTCAGAGTCTTAAAAGCAATAGATTGGAAGATAATTTATTTTTTTAATTTTCAACGCCCCCGCACTCCCCTCTGGGGGTGGAATATCATAAAATTAGTTTTTAGTAAATTAAAACATGCCAAAAAAAATATCCTGACTAAGTTTCATACCTATAAGAGCTGTAGTTTTAAAATGTGATTTTTTTTTAATTAACACCCCCGCAACCCCTCTTGGGCTGGAATTTCGTAAAATCCGTTCTTAGCTGACCTCTACTCGGTGAAAAGAATATTCCTACCAAATTTCAAGTCTTTAGCTCTAATGGTTCCAGAGATATCGTGATGAGTGACTATATACGTGGAAATCTCTTATATATATATAGATTACTTTTTGTTTCTTACGGTACACGTCTAACACGCTCTTTGTCTGTAGATGAAAAAGAACCCTAAAACGGTAAATTTGAAATTTTACTCTCAATTTTTGACCAATTATCGAATAATCGCTTAAGAAGATTCCCTTTAAATACTCTGTTTTATATTTACATATAAATACAGGCCAACCAATAAGTCAACATTATACATTTTATGTAAAATTTCATCATCAACATATTACTTGTACTTGATACGGGTCTCATCTCAGAATGAAAAGGGTGTAGGTCATAGGTTATTAGGTTAAGTCATTATACCGGTAGGCTGCTCAAACCTTTGAAAGATATTGAGAACTCAAGCATGTAGGTTTTGTCGTGATGTTTTCTTCAACGGTAAACGAGAGATAAATTATTTAATATAGGTACTTACAAAAAAAGAGTGATAGTCTAAAGGTTTAAACTCGATTTCTCAATCGGGGTCGGAGATTCGAATGCCAGGCATGAACTTCTAATTTTTCACCATAGATAAGTATAGATATCTCACCGCCTTGTAGTTGAAGGAAGCCATTAAATGCCTTAAGCGGCTGACAATTCTGATAGCCATTTAATGGCGGTCATGGTGTAATTTTTGCGGAACAATGCCGACATGAGCAGTTAAGTGGTGCAAAAACACGAAATCGACGAAAAAGTGCGGAGAAATATCGTTTCATTCGTAAATGATCTAAAAACTACATTTTTTATATTTTTTAGACAAGAAAATAGGTGACAGTGACGATTTCAAATTTCTTGTTAGGAGTGAGTAATCTTTACTAATATATGTTTTTCACTTGCTATAACCGTGGAAGGAAAATAGAACATATACCGGATGCCGAACATATAACTACTTAAATTTAGCAACGCAACTGTGGTCGATCTCCGGAGTACTATAATCCTACTTGGGGTTGATTATAAATGTTTATGGGCGATAGTTGCCACTTACCTTCAGGTTGACTGCATGCTCATTTGTTACTTCAATCCTATATATAAAATTTTCATGTCACAATGTTAGTTACCGTACTCCTTCGAAACAGATTTACCGATTTTTACCAAATTTAATATGCATATTCAGTAGGTCTGAGAATCGGCTACTATCTATTTTTCATACCCCTAAGTGATAAGAGTTGTTCACCCTTAACATTTTTTTAATTATATGTTGTGTTGCACAAAGTTTGCCGGGTCAGCTAGTAATATTTAAAAGTTCCTCTTTAACTATCTATTATTATATGAAGTTTCATATTAATATTGGCAATAAATTACCAAGAAAATATTTTGAAGTGCTAAAACGAAACGATTCGTAGCATATTTAACTAATACCATTTAATTGCTTTTATTACTTACACCCGGCACCTAATTAAAAAGCTGCAAACTTTTTAGTACCGGATCTATTGTTTGTTATTGAAAAGTCATAAAACTCATAAATATTGAAATCTTGATTTGTTTACACTCTGTCTCATAAGTTTAGAAAATGTAAGTAAATCTCGAAAGATGGATAGAGTTTGATGTGAGTATTAGTCATCCATCAAAATTCTAGACATGAAGAAAAATTTGCTTTTTACATTTGGCACGTGTATTGTAAATATCGGCAGTTTCTAAGAAATCATAAATACAGACACGTGATTGTTGTCTCCACTGGATTGTAACATCCCATCATTTTATGGGAACTGTAACGGAGAATTTTAAGAGATTTTTTAAAGGTGGTAGAAACCTTTGTGGTTCAACTCTGGCGGCACCACTGTCACCTATTTCTGCCTATTAACAGTAGTTTCGAGCGCTGCTGTGTTCTGGTTTGAAGGGTGTATTAAGGGAGACATACGTTTCTGAGGCGTTCCAGCTTAGTCCTCAGGGGTAGCAGCGTATCTGTAACCGACCTCAGGTAGGAATTTGTAATCCTATCTGGGATTGATTGCAGATGTCCATGGGCGACAGTAGCCACTTACCATCAGGTGGACTGCATGCTCGTCTACTACTCCAATATTATAAAAAAAAATTGGTTTAAACCATTTGTTAAACCCAAAACACAAAAAAAAATGTATTGTGCTTGCATGATATAACTTCGCCTCTACCATAACTAATTATTTACATATAAGTACTTCCATGTAAGGTTCAACATGAATCAATTTTGGATAAGCGAGATTTGAATCTACAAATCGGTAAGCAATCCTAAATAAACCTGAATTAGATTAGAAACAGTCCTTCTGCCCAAAAGTCGTCGGGACGAGATCGCTGTTTTAAAGATAATTACGAGTATATTAAAAGAAAAGGCTGCCTTTTGTGTATAAGATTCTGTAAGTATTTGAGATGTATAATGTCCGAGTATGTAACAAATATTTAACTTAGTGCAATAGTAGTAGTAGAAGTAGTAGAAATAATATTGCTGATTTAATACACTTTTTTGCTACGAGAAGTCGGTTAAAAAAAAGAGCGAGAGAAATTACTAAGATAGACGTATCATGTAAGAAAAGCCATTATTGTTGGAGGAGCCTATTTTGGTGTATATAAAAATGTCAGTAAATATAAACGGTGTGTAATCTGTGTTGTAGTTTAATAAAAGGTATATAGGTGAAAACACAAATTACTAGGTCTAATAATTTTTTACGTTACTGTGGGGTATATTATTTTTGCAACATATTATGTACCTAAATCCCATTCGTTGGCAGGCCTTACAGCCAACAGCTTGACTTTAACTTTTGATTTTAATTTAATTTCATAACTATGAAATTATTTTTATTTATTTATTTACTCTTTATTGACCATGTTAAAAACAATGTGGTGCAAAAGGCGGACTAAATAACATTTTCTCCCAGTCAATTATGTTAATATCCGAGACATGTGTTGTTGGATTCTTTTGTGGGAGTTATATAGGCTATATGTTTAGAAGTTGGATTTTTGGTTTTAAAATAATACCCTTCTACGTTCTTTTTTAAAATAAAATGAACTTAAGGAATAATATAACAATATTGTGATTAGATGTGGCTTACCTTGAATGTTAGCTATAAGTTTTCCGACGGCCGCGTATATTCTTAATCCGGGATAGAAAGCCAATGCAACTATCAAATCTATGATCCATAACTTTGCAGCCCGTTTGATGTCACCGAATCCATGTTTTATTGTACTTAAGCCTATGTTGATTCTGTAAAAAAACATAAGTTGATTAAAAAACTAAAAACACCCCTATTTTTTTAGTAGCCATTGAAGAATTCCACTATCCTCTACACCAGATCAGCTTCAAGGTGAAAAAAAATATTATTGTCATACTACAAATTAACGTAGTATATATTATATATATACTATATATTAATTTAAATTAAACGTAGTAGTTAGTTAGTAGTTAGTAAGTTAGTTAGTTAGTACGTAACGTAGTTTTAAATTTACTTTACTACACTTTCATATTATTGTTTGTTACAAAAAAGTATAATCAATAAACTCATGTTAGTAAACGATTATTTAATGTTCATAAAATGTACATTATGTAGGTATATGTCCAGATTAGGACAGAAGTCCAAAAACCCAAAAATTTGCATAATCCCTTCATATATGCGGGTTCGACGCATGGTGACGAGGATTTACATACTTATTGTAAAATGTTTTAGCGCTTTGTTTAACATTACTAAAATTGGTATTGTAACTAAGAATCTGTACGATCCTCTTTTTATTGTTGACAATTAATCTTAGCAATATTTTTATGAACAAAGGGTCTATCAGTTAAATGCTCGTAGCCTACATTGCAGTGACTCGTTTTTGCCATAAAAGTGCAACATGTGGAATTAACTTTCACCTGAAGTATTCCCAGAGTGCTATGAAAGCGAAAAGATCTAAACTTCAAACCTGGCGATTTATTGGCGACTCATCTGGTGTTGCAAATGTTCATCATTATAATTCGTAATTATTTTCTAACAATTAATAAAAATATAAAAATGATTCACTGACGGTGACTACTTTCCATCAGGTAGCCTGCCTTCCTATAACTATCAATATATTAAATTTAATAAAAAAATGATTAAATTTGACAATACTTTTGACAATTAACGCAACTTTAGAAATTAAGAGCTTGGATAAATTAAGTCTTATTGGAATAATAAATTCCAATAAAATAACTAATAATGCTTATTCGTGATAAGGTTTTACTTGCTTTCCGCGTTCCACTAGGTCGTATATCACGGTGTCGCAGAGCAGCACCAGCAGTATGACAATGAAAATGTGGTAGATCGCTCTTATGTGGAGTGACTCCTTCATCAACACTGTCAGCATAGATTCCCGGGGCACGAAATCTGGTGGACGTTTCTCTAATTCTTCTGGAGATACGATCCCATTTTGCTCACTGCTTGTTTTAAATCGGCTTCGCATTGTATCCGTTAATATTTCAGACATCTTCGTATTCTGTAAAATATTTTTTATTAGTAATTTACCTAAAAATGTACTATTTACAACATCGTAAAATGTGGTAAATTTATTTCTATAATTTAATAAGTGTTTTAATGAATTTACCGATATTAAAAAAATCAAGAAATATTATTTCAGACTACAAAAGCGTAATAATATTTAATAGTTGATTATTTTATTACTGTTTGGAGGCCCGACTTAACACAATAAATAATTAATAATTATTTTATAATTTTTACAAGCCGCTATACATACCAAGTCTAGGAAATATACTGTCGGGTTTGCGGTAACAATAAGTTGACTACTGGTTGGCTTTACGATAATCAATAATCATTGTTATCGGTATTCCAAATATTTAACCAAAAGCTTACATTGTATGCTATCGAACTAACCTTTCACTTCTGTTATCACTGTCGCATAAACACGAAGCCAATCACTGCACAATATGCATTTTAGCTAAAACGAATCACAAATCAAATTATCATCTAGTGTGGTTTGCACAGGTGGGTACCATAATAGTTTTCGTATGCAGGAACGTGCCTGGACGGCTTCGTAAACAAATAACCCGGTAATGTTTGAAAGGAATTTCCAATTAATATACACAGTCATGCACTAACACCAATCGTTGACCCAATTATAAGAAAATGTGGGTAGATGCAATCGTCCGCTCAGTTTCATTATTTACGAGTTATCAAAGGGCAAATGATAACAGTAACTGTTTGTTAAATAACTTATTGAACACACACAGTCCTATGGTTGTTTTTGTTTTCCTCTCTAACACTAACACTTTATTATTTATCGTCAAATATTCAAGCGAAATGGTCAATGACTGTCATTAAAGACAGCTGTTACAATGATTAAGTAGTAAAATAATCAGCCCTGATAATAAGTGCAATCAAATATTGGTATCTACTGATTACAAAAATTTAACACTAATTATCTATATGTTCAGTAATAAAAATTTTATTATTCTAACGATGCAAAGTAAATGAGTATGTTTCGCTTTTAATCCCATTTCCAAATGAAGATATATTTCAAATTTATAGTTAGTAGAGTTAGTAGATACCTACAAGACGTAATAATGATTCTATGTCTTTATATATTTTAGTACAAATGTAGTTATAAGTTGCAAAAGTCTTTCTTCGTACATGAAGAAAGCAAAGTTAGCCAAAGGTGTGTAAGATGTACAATTTACTTTTGCTTTACCAGTAATATAATCTTACTTAGTAATATTATAAAGGAGAAAATTTTTGCCAAAAACTACTTTTATTGTATAAAGATAAAACTGTAGAATAATATCACTTATGGATGATTTGGCCACAACATAACGATAAGAGTCATATAAATCGCAAAATTCCTGCCCTTTTTGCGCACGCTGTCTAAACCTGAAAATAAGCTATCGTGGGATTTTTATACCTGTGCACAGATTAATAAATAGTTACTACGTAAACCTGTGCTTCTAACCAAAGTCCATTTACTTTAAAAATAATCTAAGAAAAATATTTTTTTAATATTATATTTATAACATTATATTTTTAATATACGTTTTATAAAGGACTGAAAAGTAAAAATAATTTCAACGAAAAATGTGTGGCTTCTTCCACAGCCAAAAATTCTTAATGTTTAATCAAGTAGTACTTTTATAAAACCAAAACACTATTTATTAAAAATACAGCCTAGTTCACTCCCACAATTAGCCGATCCAAAGGCCCCTCATATGTTAAAATCAGTGTTGCCATTGACGTAAGTACTCGTACTACTAATTAGTAGTACATCAATGAGTGAAGCTGTTTGGGTTGTAAGGCTTTGCAAAAATGAATCGTACATATATACGCTCAAAATACACTCCACACTGAGGTAATAAAATTATGTGACGAACATGTGGCGACATTTCCGTTTATAATGACAAATGAGAGGTTTAAATATGAAAGGTTAAAGTCATATTACAAAACCTACATTATGGAAGAAGTCGGCAGCATAATAAAAACTCAGATTTATTGTCAATACATCTTTATTGCTACTTCAAGTTTATCATCGCTCCATAACATCCTGTAAACCTGATCACAATGACAGTATGGTTTTATTTCGTCCGGGTAGTTATTTTATGATTTTTATAGGACTGAAGTAGCACACAGCTTACAGTCTACCTGATAAATAGTCAATGCCTTTCGTAGACATTTATGAACAACCAATGACTAATTCCATATAGAAAAGGTACTGCCTGACGTCGTTCACAGATGCATTGCCTCTCTTAAAAACTAAAATGTCTAATATTACGTAAGACATCGGCAACGACACCCTTCCACCTAAACTGAGAATTGACTCGCGCTAAAATCGCAAAAGAAAATTCTTTAATACTGATTCCTGACGATCTTGATGAAGTAAATGGGATAAAATTATTAAAATCGTGTATTGTCATGGGTTCTTGATAAGTGTTACAACTTTTAATTAATCGGACCGTTCAAACTGGATAAATAGAGTTCAAAGATTCCGTTACATATGCACAGGACAAGCTACTTACAGCGTGGTAAAAAGGATGTGATGATGATATCTCTCAAATCATGTCATATTGGCACTATCCAAATAATTTTATCTGTTACTCAACTTTGCCATTTCATAATTAACTGGCAAATGTAAATTACAGTCAAACGTTGACTTCACTATAGCAGCTATATAGGCGCACGCAAATAACTTGCAGGCAGGTACTCGTAGATGCGACCTTTAGCATTTAGCATTTACGGGTCTAGCACACGTGCTACTTTTAATGTCGGCGATTCGCGTTTTGGCAATTGCGTACATGCTGCATTATGTTTTGGCGATTTCTGGCGTTCAGTATCGGAAACGCGCGATTTAGCGATTGCATTATTGCATGGCGTTTTTCACGTTAATGCTGCATGGAACGTTTATTTTAAATATAGAAATAGCAGACGAGCATGCAGTCTACCTGATATAAGTGATGATAACTGGTTACTGCCGCCCATGTACATCTGTAATCTACCCCAGATAGGATTAGATATACTTACCTAAGGTCGTCCACAGATACGCCGCTACCCTTGGGGGCTAAGCTGGAACGCCGAGGAAAAGTACGTCTCCCATACCACACCGTTCTTTGCTGTTGTTAGGCAGAAGTAGTATAGGGTAGATTGTAGTAGTAGGGTGGTGGTTCCGCCGGATCGTACCACAAAGGGTTCTACCACCTTCAGAACGTCCAAAAGTAACTGCAACCAGCTCTGAAACGAGTGCGAGCATTATATAGCTGTTACTAAAAGTAGCATGTCTGCTGAAACCTTTACTCAGAGCAGTCCTCAGGCAATATTACACCGATATTTATATACACAGGTTGGAAAAGGTGACTAGGACACTAGGAGAACGGTCTGTAATTCTGAAAGGTCCGCTGATAGAGCTTATAAAAATGAGTTAAAAAAAACATTTTAGCTTTATACTTTTTGGTACTTGACTTTTGTGCAAAATGGTGTGTCATTACTTGTTGTTCATTTTGAAAACAGAGTGGCGGACCGGTTACCACGTTCGTCTGACACGGAGTGGGTTCCAGGTTCGATCCCCGGCCAGACAGATAAGTAAAATTATGAATTTTATTTCTGTTGTGGAGCGAATATGTTTATGTATTCGTCTATCCTATAGAACGCGTTCCTATCCTATCATATAGAAGGGTTGTTCACCCTTAACATTTTTTTATTTATATGGCAACACAACGTTTACCGGGTCAGCTAATATTTTATAAAAATACCTATAAGTAAATCTTTCTGATAGAATTTGCAATGTGCTAATTATTAAAGTAAAATATTATCTTATCTTTATATGTTTTTATCCTTGCGGTAATTTTAAGCGAGCTATTTCAGAGTCAATTCTAGGAATTGAATTAACTTAGCTCACTATATTTTAAGAAATAATTTAGGCGTCCGGGACATAAAAATACAAGAGTTTTTAATTACACCTTCAAGTTATCGGTAGATCTGAGTTCAAGAAGTGATTATTTAAAGTCATAACTTTTTAATATTTTTCCTTCAACAAAGAAAATTTCTTTCCCTTTGATATTTTCACCTTTCTAAATTGTAATGAGGGCTCGTAGAGCGAGCGCCACTGAGAGGGACAAACAGTGGAAATCCATAAAATGTTTATGAGCTTTCATTCTTCCTTACCGCTCGTTTCTTGTGGCTAGTTTACACTGTGGGAGCTGCTGACCCGATAGTAGACAGTTGCTCGCATTATGTACTCGCATGCCAGTAGCTCGGATGGCTTGAGATGTCCACATCTAGTCTCAAGTGAGCTATCGTGATTTGGAGTAGCTCGGCTTGCCTGTGCTGCCTACCTTATCACGTCTCATGTGTGTTATAGTGATTACCTGTTACCAGAAAGTGTAAAGGTGTTGTAAAGGTGGTAGAAGGTTCTGTGGTTCGACTCCGGAGACATCACCGCCAAATCCTATATTTCTTAGTAAGAGTACTTTAATAACTACAGTATTTTGGTTTGAAGGGTGTGGTAAAGGAGCCATACTTTTTTGATTGCAGATATCCATGGGCGGCAGTAATCTTATCATCCGGTGGACTGCATGCTCGTTTACTACTCGTACATAATAAAAATACGGAATCCTAAAAATCATTCTACAAGAGGGCATTTTAGATATGTTTCAGAACATTTGAGTTATAGGCAAATAACATTATTATTTTCAAAACTAAAAATCACGCTATAACAGTTATTGAAACTTAAAAGCAATGATTGTAGCAATCAAGTAACTTTGCGATGAACTTTCTCTATAGCGCTCGAACAAATACACCATACAACAATCACCACGAAAATCGTTAATCCTGAGACTTTTGATAAGGACAATGGTACAAAATTATTAAAATAGTGTATTGTTACTTTTGATATTTCTTTAAAATTTTGACTTAAACTGAACGTTCAAGTGGATACAAATCGGGTTCAAAGATTCCATACATACATACACACATACATACAACCCAAGGTAATAAAAGCGTGTTAAAAATAATTCGCGAGAATTACTGCATTGCAGCTACTGGGTAGATCAACTCGCTCGGTAGCTGGCACCGTGTAAGCTGGCCATTAGGGAACCAACGTTCAGGCGCTGAAGGCCTGTAATGAACATTTTACTAGTATGAATGTACGACTTAACACCACTATATAGGGTAACTACTATATAGGGTAATTCTGCGAATATTGTTCATAAAAACTATGCTGAGAAAGAAATGGTATGCGTATAGGGTACGCTTTTACGATCGCATGTGGTTTACATAGATATAATTTAGATTGTTGAAGACATGCCGACTAGGGATTACATGTATTCGGTTTGATTAATCCTACTTGAACAGTTTTTGATTTATGAAGAATCCTATATGATATAAAGAGTCCTATATCAAGTTGATAAGTGATCCTATTATGGAAAAATCCTTTATCCAGGTCTTAAATTTGAGTTATCTAACGTAGATGTTTATTACAATTAATATAAGGTGTTCAAAATACCTAAAGGTAAGGTGTATTATACGCTGTAGTTATGATGTACATGTGGTAGCTTAAACTATTTGGAGAAATATGTAAGTCATTGGATATTTTATAAAAACACTAGCTGACCCGGCAAACGTTGTGTTGCCATATAGATAAAAAAATGTTAAGGGTGAACAACTCTTATCACTTAGGGATATGAAAAATAGATAATAGCCGATTCTCAAACCTACTGAATATGCATATAAAAATTGGTGAAAATCGGTGAAGCCGTACCGGAGGAGTACGGTAACTACTACTTGTGACACAAGTGTGAGAAAATTTATTTTTATAATCATAGTAAGCTGTTTCAAGCATAAAAATATACATTTTGGAAATTAAAACTCAAAAGAAAGTTTGTGTTGTCTGCACACTTCGCTTGGGTAATGAACGCCCTAGGCACATCGTTTAATACTTATTAGAAGTATAAATGGCCGTGAAAAGGACATCGTTAGGGAAAGTGCAGATTGCGGTTCCGACCTAAGTGCGACTTAGTGTTCATTATTTTCCAATGGAGAAATCATATAGGGCTAAGTATCTTACGAGTAGTATTAGTCGAAATGAACTTAGGATTGAAAATCAATGGGAATACAGGAATAAGCGCACAGAAATATTGTTTATTTTTTTGCTGTAGCAATTCTTTATCATCCAATGAGTACATGCCCAAACTTTGTTTCTGATTGAGTATTGTTGTTAGAAACTAATTTCGGTTTGCACGGTCATTTTTGCCGAGTACGTGCAAAATGTGGAATGAACTTCCTTCTGTCTCTGAGCACTATGACATGGAGCGCTATGACAAAAAGCTGTCCTTCAAAGCCACCGATGCATTGGCGACTCCTCTGGTGTTGCAAATGTCCATAGGCGACATCGACTGCTTCTCACCAGGTCTGCCTTATCGTTAGGTATAAATATATAAAAAAAACTTGCTTTGTGAACTTTGTGAGGACGTCTATATACATTTTTGTAGATACATGCTTATAAAATCCATAGTTCTTAAATATGTCAATTCCTGGCGAATGTGGTGGACTGTGGCTGAAACCGTTCTTATTCTGGTCTGGGTATAAGCCCAGTGGTGGGACAATAATGACTTCATAGCTGATAACCTTGATCAACCTGTTGAACAAAATGATTCTACTTACGTTAAGCTTTTTCTATCTTAATACGAGTAGAATAAAATAAATTGTTTCTTATAAAATGTGAATCACGTCATTATATTGGTTAGGTTAAAGCTTGTTTAAACCCGAGAAAGTATCTCTAAAAACAGTTCTTAGTACCCATCCATATCGTACTTTTGGCGATTCGATTCGTGGTGACAAAGATACCGGTTAAGTGCACACTGTCGGAAGTTATTAAACTGCCTTACCGCGTCCAAAAAGTCACGGGCTGTTACTTTGTGATAACAAAGTCTTTTCGGTCTCAGTTACAGTGGCCTCCTATTCGCAAACGAAGACAAATAAGGATACATTCAACGCTCTTTTCTATCTTATACGATGATCTTTCTCCAGAATATCTGAAGTGTAAATTTCAGTACCTATGTGATAACCATGAACGGCACCTACGTTCTTTCGAGACGCTGACTCTCTCAATCCCTTCTCACCATTCTGGTTTCATGTCCTATTCGTTTGCTGTTCAGGCCGCTCGATTTTGGAATGCGCTCCCTGAAGATCTTAGAAAACCACTCAGCAAATCAGTCTACAAGAAGAAACTTCGTGCATATTTTATAAATCTAGACGTATGACGAATCAAAAATAGTATTATTTTTCTTTATTTACGGATATATTATCTGTATGTATTTATATAATAAATATTTATTGTAGTATATATTTATATATATATATATATATGTATATATTATTTTCTTTATGCCGCCATCGTTGTCTTTCTCAGTACCCGAAGGTTGACTGGCAGAGAATGCTATATAGCATTAAATCCGCCTTTGTGCCTTTACATTTCTGTAAGGTTCATAAAGATTAAATAAATAAATAAATAACAACATTGGCTATTAACTATTGACTGAAAGTCATAAAAAAAAACACAATAGTTATCGCCAAACAGCCAGTCCGCTGTGAAGTTGTTGCGAGCAGGTGTAGTCATACAATTTGCTATGACGACGCGATTCATTTCTATATTCAGAGCGGAGTAGCAGACTACCTATACCTTATCTATATTATTTGTCGTTTAGCAACGTGTATGTAGTTATATCGTAGGGAAAAATTGTTTTTTTTTTTTATTATATTATATAGGTAGCAAACGATAACGCAGACCCTTTTATGGTAGGAAAATGTTTTCAGCTGTACTTACCCTATGTACCTCTGTATTCAACCCCAGATGAGATCAGAGTCCTGCCTAAAGTCGGCTCTAGATGGATTGCAACCCTTTAGAACTAAGGAACGCCTCAAATAAGTATGTCTCTCTTACCATATCCATCACACCAGAACATAGCAGCGTGTAACAATACTATTAAAAGGCAGAAACAAGTGTGTCAATGGTGTCTACGGCGTCGAACCGAGTCTTCTACCAACTTTACCGTGTTTGTAATCTATTTTTCATTTAATTTATTTGTATTTCCGTAAAGACAACAATGTTTTACGGTCTATAAGCACGATCATTCTCTTAATACTATTCTATTATGTAAATATTCCGAGAAGTTATGCAAATTGGCTTGTGTAAGAAATGCTTTCGTTCCTTCACAAATATTGTTGTAAAAATTAGGAATGTTAAATCTAATTAACATCACTAATGGCCGTTGGAAAACTGAAAATAGTTGGTGTAATTTGTGAAAGTTAAAATTAGGAAGTAACACGCGATCTTCATTTTTCCATATTCTTTGTGGGTATAGTTTTTAGGGTTCCGTATCCAAAGGGTAAAAAAGGAACCCTATTATTAAGACTCCGCTGTCTGTTCGTCTCACAGAAGACTCTATCTCCTGAACCGTAATAGATAGACACTTCAATTTTTTACAGAATATGTATAAAGGTGGCCGCTATAACAGCAAATATTAAAAATATAAAAAAATGAAAATAAGGGGGGTCGCTAGTCGGGGGTCGCTACAAGAAACCGCTAATTTTCGACGTTTTTCGCTTTATCTATTGAACCGTAATAGATAGACTGTTAAAATTTTTACAGTGTATTTACTTCAGTGGCTGCTATAATAACAAATACTAAAAATAAAAAAATGAAAATGTTGGTGGTACGGAACCCTCCGTGTGCAGTTGGACATGCACTTGGATAATTATTTATATGTTCAAAAACATATATTTTTTATTTATAACGCAAAATCATGATAATACTTACCAAACAAAAAAAATAAGGGTAAGGTAAAAGTAAAATTCAAAATTGCTTATAAGTGTGGCACGTTTATAATATAAATTTAAATGAAAATTCTAAATGATCAAAGAACATTTTAAAATCGTATGTAGTTTTATCATTTTCTATATAAGAGTTGGTGATTTAATGCCTAGGAGCGACTTTAGTGCAGACGCCTCTTAAGCAGATGAGTGGCTCGCGACATACGGCGGACGGAGTCTCTCCCAGCTCCTTACTGTAGGCCTTGCATGCTGCTCCCTCACCTGGAAAATGCCAAATGATTTTTCATTTTGTTTTTTTTTTACATATATATAATATAGGAGTAGCAAACGAGTTTCGCCTGATTTTAAGTGGCTACTGCCGCCCATGGACATCTGTAATCAACCCCAGATAGGATTAAACTCAGGTCTGCTTACCTGAGGTCGGCTACAGATGCGGCGCTACCCCTAGGAACTAAGCTGGAAAGCCACGGAAAAGTATGTCTTCCTTACCAAACCCTTCAAATCTTAATATAACAGCGCTGTTATTAGTTAGAAATAGGTGTGGCAGTGCTGCCGCCAGAGTCGAACCATAAAGAGTTCTAACTTCATCTGGTTATATAAAAAGGTGCTCGAGAGACAAGACTTAGTCGCAAGATTTGAATCTTCCTTACATAAAAACTAAAGCAAGTGAAATATAAGCTTGTAATAACAGGAAACGTGGTAGGTACACTCATACAAGATGATTCAACTTAGTCCAGGGGTAGTAACACATCTAAGGCTGATCTTAGGCAAGATTTTAGTCTTATTTGGGATTACAGATGTCCATGGACGGCAGTGGTCAATTACTCTTAGGTGGACTGCATGGTCGTTTACTATTTCTATAACAGTAGGTACGTACTGAGGAGGGTGACGCAGGCGGGGCAGCAAGCGCACTTGCCGGCGTGGTTGGCGCGGTACTGGGATGGTGCACGGCAACTGCTGGAAGCAATCTTGCTGGTGCATGGGTTCTGCTTGCAGTAGTTCGAGCCGCAAACCAGGTCACCGTACGCTAGCGCCAAGGCACACGCCAGGATTACTAGGATCAATGTAGCTTTCATTCTGAAATGAAGAGTCCGAGAATTTTAAAAAATAGTTGTAATTTCCGTTATAATTTGATAACTAAAATAAAATGATTTGATTCCTTGCCTACAATATGTAGACAATATAATACAAATTACTTCATAATTTTATGTAGAGACGTGTGATGGTTCCAAATGGTTAAATGTTAAGTATTTCTTTGAATTTAAAGGAAAATATAATGTTCTCCCCTTTGTTTTATTTCTCCACTACACTTCAAACAAATTATTTAAGGGCTGGTCGGAGATAAGGAACAATATATAATTACGTTAATTATAATATACCTACGTACGTCTTATTAAATACTGCTTCCATTTGGCGCGCTTGGGCGCGCTTTATAAAATTATATACGATGATGATATTACGGGGTAATACATATACAAGTGTAGCGACTTCCCGCTACTCGTCAAGAGATGGCGCTCCTGAATCACGCTATCGAAGTTTTCTAAACATCTTACATATATACAAGCTCCGAACTGAGACTGTCGGAGCACGGCCGATCCCCGGGCACGATCACCTAGCCCGGCGGGAGATCTCCCTTTACCAAACAAGTAATATACTTACGTAATGCCGATTTTGTTATACGTCTACATTGCTTCCTTGATATACCTACATGTATATTTGTTGTTATTTGTGGCATAAGTACCAATCAAATCCTTAAAACAGGTGTTTTACGGGAAGCCAATCACAGATGCGTTGGAATGTTAACTAAAACAATCTACTAAAGGTAATATTTACTAAATGTGACCGTAAGATGAAAATCGGAGTGAAAACTGCAGATATTAAATACCCACCTACGTGACGTCGTTAGTCATCATTAAAAGTTAGAACAATGAAGCTTTATACAGCGCTGCGCTGTGTTGCACAGTTTTTCTTAACAGTTATTGTGGAGGGGACAATAAGATGCTATTTCTGTGGATGCCTTCAAGACAATTAGATGGCGTCTTAAAGTTTTTTAAGTATTTTTCGTATTCACGTGTGTCTTTTAAAAAATCTTTGCTACGGAAGTACTATGTATCATTTCCTGCATATTTCTCTATCTTGAAATGATAGTCCTATGAAAATATGTTTACTCATTTTTGTAATTTACATGCATCCAGACATATAAAGATTTCAAATGAGTTTATTTTTCTCTATATGTCAATATATGCATTATATCTAAAAATTGGTACAACAATAACATGGACTTATTCTGAAATAACAGACGCATCAATTTTAATTATTTTCTTAGAATAATGACATCTACAGTTGCACTCAAGAGTTGCAGAGTACTCGTAAGATGACAAAATGTATTCTTTAATTGGATTGCATTTCAATCACATCCACAAGAATAGCTGACTAGAAGAACATAATCAAAAACTAAGGAAATTATTTCACGAAAATCGATTTATTTTACGACAGTAAACAACGAATGTCAGTTTTGTGTGACAGTTGTGTGTGGTATACGATTCAGTAAATATTTTAATCGATCATAGCGATCAATCGCATCTCTACAACCAATTCCAATAAAATAAAAATGTCTTTATTCAAATTACTCTATTCTTCATAAGGTGTTTCGTTTACGAAAAAACTTTGAAAGAAACCCGTTGTAATTTATTACTTTAAGATTTCAACATTTCGTACTTACGAGTTACATTCGTAAGCGATACCTATGGTATCAGCGTAGCTAATACCCACTAATACCTTTCACAAACAAACATTATTCTGTCATACAGTTTCCATTTCCATCCAATTACGGTAACCGATCCAGAATTGATTAATTTGGGAATTGGAAGGCCCCAAATGTATCTATCCGAGAAAACAATCACCTACACATCCGAGTATTGAGCGGCATTCGGCATAATATTGTTCGCAAGCGTTTACTAGCGTTTATAAACCGTTACGTTTAACGCCGACTTTGACGTATCTTTATGTGTGTATTATTGAAGTGAAAACTCCTTTAGTGGCGTTGTGCACTTTTTTGTGGGTAAAAAATGTTAAATGCGTGTCAGGACACATGACCTGATCGAAAATTCGTAGGACTGTCATGTTTGTGTACGATAGCACAATAAATAAAAATTATATTTTACCACATAAATGATAGTACTTTTATACGGATAATTCAAGCAAATCGTGCAAAATTATTCCCTAACTATTCAAAAATCAAAAATGCACAACGTCAATATTCAAGTTTCCACTTCTGCCGCACTTCTGGAGTGCAACCACTTGATTTTTTTGATACCTAATTATATCTGACTATCGGCGTTGAAAATTCCAACGCAACAAAAAAACGCCGCGGATAAAAACCGCTGGCGTACAAATTTATTTGCTACCTTTCGACGCTTTTTTAACCAACGTTAATAAACCGCTCGTCAAAGGGTTGAGGGTTTAGTGGTCGTATCGGGGATGAAATATCTTGATACGTACACAAATGTTTTAAAAGGATTAGACGTTAATAAATTTAAAGGTTTCCTTTTAATCGATTTTGAACAGGATTTTGAATTAAATGATTTTCGTCTGGATCGTAATTTATACATTCAAATTGAATGAGAAGTCTATAAAGGACCATTCATATTTTTTGAGAATCAAGAACAAATTTACGTACCTACCGGTGCTTAAGGCATCCAAGGTTTGAATCACACGCATGTGTTTTACGCATCTATGCACATGCATCTTTAATTTTGAGAGTGGATTCTTATTGCGATATTTTTAAATACCAGTGCCATTCTTTATTATTCACCTTAAGAATTATAACACAAGTGTGGCGTAGTTATTTATCTCGTTTATTATAATTAAGTATAGATCTAGACATATTTACTTATATCGGTAACTATTTAAAAATAGGGTGTTTGTAATATTAATATTTTATTGTATGTGCCATTATGATGTCTTCTCCCTTGCTATGATTTATTTATAAAACGAATGTTTTTTTATTGTTAAGTGTAACTATTTGCACTTTGCACACATTTATTTGTAATTTAAAAAATTATCAACATATGCAATGTTCACACATAAAGTTACGTCGATGTAAATCAATATATGATTCAAAAGAAAATATTAATAAATTTGGGCGCGGGGTACTAGGCACGGTTCCATCTGCGTTCTGAGACGTAAATTAAACTACTTGCGATGTAGCATTCATTCTCTGTATCTTCCTTAACTTCCCTGCACATTAATGACACGATTTAATTTTTTTTAAAGTTAGCAATGTGTATTAGAAATTAATTATCACTTGATGAAACCTTCAAAGAAAACGTAGTTAGTTAGTAAACCTACAAGCCAAAGAGTTACTTAAAAATGTCTTCTCTACCAATTCACATTTGGTGAACGCAGACTACGGCTTAACCCCTCTCACTCCGGATACCCGTGCTGAGGACAATAATGGATTGACCACGACGCACGTTTGCGTCTCATTTTAAACTGTCAATCAACTATATCTTAAAAGTAACAAAGTATCTATTATATATAGATCTAATTAATTTCTATAATAATCGCTATAATTTCTATAATAGTTATTTTACTATATAATTAATAATCGACATTTACTAAATAAACTTGCGTGAGTTTTACTACAAAATGGCCGACAATGATGATGTTAATTTTGTAAAATTTTTAATGAAACTATCATATTTTAGGGAAGACTAAAATATAGTAAAAAATAGCCCGGTTACCAATGCGATTATTTTGAGGCCTATTGAATTTGGAAAGTAAATATTATTATAAAAATAGGAGAAGTTAACTTACTTGTGTTGGGATGTACTACGACTGCAGAAGTTACCGAATTAAATGACATCGGTAAAGCACAGTCAAGTAATTATACCGAGAGTTAAGATAACCCCTCTTCGCCTTAAGCGTCGATACGGGGAGATATGTTGTTTATCTCGAATTGTTATTAACGAGATAATGCTTCGCGGAACTTATCGTCTCAAACGTGTCTTCACTTTCAGGTTATGTCCAATGAAGTGGAAAAATCCTAGGTATTCTATTTCTCACAGATGTTGAGGAGGATTTTCCATCGAATAGTAGGTATAATATTTGTTTTTATAAGGTTAAAGTAGTAAGCGAGCATGCATTCCACTTGATGGTAAGTGGTTTCTCTAGCTTATCTACATTACAGATGTTATTTTACTTAAGCAACCCAACATGGAACAGGTTCACCCAGAAGTCGATTATAGGCGCGACTCCTGAGGAATACGGTGGTTGCCTCCTATTTAAATCATTGTCCCGAAACGCTTTAACTGCTTCACGCTAAAATAAGGGGAGGCACACCCCTTTCACCCATTTAATTCATACTGACTCTTTTTTGCATATTTTTTTTGAGTTGGATTTGCAAGACGTTGGTATATATTTTTTTGGTTTGCAGTCGTTAACAATCAATCAATCAAGGATTTTGGACTCCGTAAGGATAATAATTCTGATAATTTATGGCAAATATGTTAAACCTAGAATAAATTAGTAAACTTGCAAACTTGACGTATACAGTAATTAGCGAGGCTGCGACACTGCAACTTTGACTAAACTGGGGTTTAACTTCCTTCCATGTGATTGCGCTTCAGTGTAGACAAAGGGGTGCAATCAGGGACTAAATTATTCCAACTTGCACTATAAGACCTTTTGAGACGCTCTCAGTCTGATCCCTGAGTTACGAAGATGCATGCATAAGACAACTTAATCTATGCAGTAAGATATCCCAACAATATAGGTGTAGTAGTTGTTTGAAAGTACTTAAAATATATTGTAAACTATTTTTTTTTCAAGCATTTTCAAGAAATAATATGACATACATAAAACGGAATTGACATACATAAAATTTGTACCTGCATTGGAATGACAGTAGTGCCATCTGTCGAAAATTGGTCTTACCAACTCCCAAACCCTCGTGGGCTCATGGACAACAACTTTGCTAAAGATCATCACTTGATCAAATGCATCAGTTTCCGATTCTATAACTACTTACGAAATAAAAAATAATTAAAAAAACCTTTTCCCACGGACTAAATTGTGAATCTAAGCCATTCTCAAGTCCCCTTGAACACACATAACAAATTTCATCAAAATCAGTCCAGTCGTTTAGGACATACACACGCACATAAGAAATATATATATAAATATAGGTTGGTGGAAATTACAGTTTACGTAAAAACGTTAGCTAGTAAAAACATATCTGATTCTTCAGCATCTTAATTGTCAGAAGTAACGTTGCATCTGTAATCGACTTTTTTATATAATATAGGAGTAGCAGACGAGCATGCAGTCCACCTGATGGTAAGTGGCTACTGCCGCCCATGGACATCTGTAATCAACCCCAGATAGGATTAGATATTCCTACCTGATGTCGGCCACAGATGCGCCGCTACCCCTGAGGACTAAGCTGGAACGTCTCGGAAAAGTATGTCTCCCTTACACCCTTCAAAACGGAACACAGCAGCGCTTAACACTGGTGTTATCAGGCAGAAATAGGTGCCGCCGCGGTGGTGCCGCCGGAGTCGAACCACAAAGGGTTCTACCACCTTTAAAAGCTTAGGGCAGAACCCTTGTATAGTACAAGGCGGTTGGTTGGAGGAGAATAAGGAGTTGGTTGGAGATGTCCGAGGGCGGCAGTAGCATAATTATGTACGGGTGAACTGAAGGCAGTTCACCCTTACATAATTATGCTAGATGCATAGATAGAAGTAGCAAACGCACAAGGGTGCGTTTGTTACTTCTATCTTTTAGAAAAACATTTTAATGAAAAAGAACGAGACAAGATCTTTCATAGCCGTAAATCACAAGTGACTTACAACAGTACAAAAAAGTCACTCAATAATATCATGAACAAGTAAAATATTCTTAGCAACAATGGCCTGATTAATTCAATGCCAACCGGTCAGTGATCCGTTCTAATTGTTTCAAAACAGATAGCCGAGGAATATTAAAATTATCTCTAAAAATAGTACCTATATAGCTGTAACAGTATTATATATTAATAATTGTACAAGTTCTTATTGTAACTGCGATTATTCATTAGCGGCCGCATATCAATTTTCCATGAGTTTGGAAACTTGAATACTCGTATTTGCTCTCACTGTCGAGTTTAGACAAAGACTGTTTCGTAAAAGCCAACCTTTGATGTAAAAGTTTAAATATTTAAATGATGAAAGTACAGGGTACGCTTAAAGAGAATGGATGATTAAAATCTGAAAGCTGGTCCGATGTTTCCAACTTACGATTACTTGATATTTAGATTATTGCATCTATGATTAAGTGTTTCTGGATGCTAGAATGAGGCGGCATCGCGGCGATATATGTACCTTAGGAATTACTTAACGTAGGTAAGATTTGTTTTCAGTCTATCGCTACACCTATTCCTGCATTTGGCGATGATAATATTTAAGTATACATTCTTCAATGTACTTGCAATGGTATGTTTGTACAATACATCATTATAATTTTATTGTCAAATATTTGGCGCATTGTAATCGCAAGTAATGTAATAATTGCCTTCATTCTTATATAATATATCCACATCCAATTTTATAAAAGACTACCTAATTATAATTCTCTTATAAGTAGTTTGTTTAGATAAAGTGAATAATTGACAACTTTGATATACAATGGGTAAAAAATATTTATATTACAATACACACGTCTATGACGACCCGCGTGGCGGAGCGGCCACCATACCGGTCTGACGCGCAAAGGGTCCCGGGTTCGATCCCCGGCCAGACAGATATGTAAATGATGAATTTAGATTTCAGTTTCCGGGTCTGGGTGTTTGTGTATTTGTCTATGTGTGTGTCCATGGCACCGACGACCCAGGGAATCCTAGTGTCTGTGAGAGTAGAAAGCGTTTATTATTATTATTTATTATGACAAGGCTACTAAATAATATATCAAACTCGAGTGCATTGGATAATTTCATAATCAGAATATTAGTACACCGAATGTTTTTTTCCAGAAGGTCAATGTCTGGGTCGTGATCTCAACGATAAATATAACGGAAAACATAAAAATAACTAGATAACTTTAGTCGTACAGATAAATTAATTAACTAATTAATTATGTGTATACCTATTTTTATGCTCTGATCTATTCAAAACAGTAAATATAGTGACGATAGAAACCTTATACCACACGCACTGTTGTTGTTGTTGTGGTTTGAAGAGTGTGGTTTGAATGGAATGGTACTTACATAAGGAATTCCAAACTAGTCCTCAGGGGTAGCATTTGTGACCGCGGACGAGTGCTATTAGCGTACCCGTGGTTCCGACAAAGGGTGTTCAGAGGAACACCGTGGGGATTTAGCCGGTAAGAGTCCGGCATATCCTCTCCACTGCCCCCGCAGCCGAGAGGAACCCATGAAGGGTTTCCCCACGAAAAAAAAGGGGGTAGCATTTGTGATCGATCTTTACAAGTAGTTACATAGGCAATGTTAATATTACTTAGAGATATCCATGGCAGCGAGCAGCAGAGATATCAAGTTGCTTGTTAGTTATGTGAATTTCTTAATAAAATTGGACTAGAAGGATGTCTTAAGGACTTTCACACATAAAAAATCAAAAATCAATTTGCCCTCAACCCATTACTGTTCCACTGCTGAGCAAGGGCCTCCTCTCAAAGTGAGACAGATTAGGCCGTAGTCTATCGCGCCGAGGAGTGCAAATTTTAGGCTTTACATAACTTAATTTTTTTTTAGTCTCAGGCGTGTAGGTGTCCATGCTGTCTCTCACCGTAAATGGAAAGATAATTTGGCGTACTTACGCAAAATATATCCAACTACAAAACACTAACTTTTGAGAAAATAGGTCTTTTAGCAAAAGTTAAATTGCTTAATTTATGGTTGGTATCACTGACATCTGTATATTTCAAAAAAAATGTACCATGCAGCTTGAATATTTTTTGCATATACAAAAGTTAATGTGCAGATGCCATTTGTGATAGTAACTAAAAAACGGTTTTTGTGGGTTAGATCCATTTTGCATAACTACGTCTAATTAAACAGTAATAATATGCACATGACTTCGAAAACCATAGTTACATTTTACATACCTGTTTTGCTTTCCTTGGGATTCGAACCTTAGACCCCCAGATGGAGAGACCGAATTTCAAAAGACTATCACTATCTTCAAAAGTCAATTCAATATTTACTTACTTTGGTTTAATAAGCACATACAATATATTGTGAGCGGTTAGGGTAGAACATGACGAGGCAAAGGGGTGCTTATAATGTTTACCCTTATTCACATAAGTGCTACTATCGCAGGTGTTTCCGCCAAATTAGTAGAGCTGGGCAAACTGTAACACCAGTGAATATTTAGCACCTTGTACGTTCATGATGGCTAAGTTACGTTCATACGTGGTGGACGAGTGCACGTGTTAACAAATATAATGAATACACCTACAGGGTGAATTTTTCAAATAGGCCTTCAGGGCTAAATTCGAAATTATAAGGATAATAACTATAAGGATAGCGAAAAATGCTGAAAGGTGTTACGAGGCCGATTTTGATAAAAAGTAAAACTGCATCATTTGTTTTTTAAAATATCTTCTTCCTTAGCCGGGAATCGAACGAGTTCGTCTTGAAAATATACACCCTCTATATTATTTCACTATCTGATAGTGTCGCGCATAAGGATCAAATTCTGGGAAGCAATGTTATGTCACAAATTAAAGGAAAAGGAAAATTTTGAAGAAAATACATACAACTACATTATAGTAAGGGGTAAACTCTTTATGAAGATCAAAATATCCAGTCTATATTATTCTGATCAAAAACAAGAACAAAAATCTTGATATGTTTCTAATATGAAAACATGATTTTTATAATTTTTGGAATAACAATTTTAAACAGCCATCGATTAAGATAAAAAGTTATAGATATTTTCGTGTAGAAGAAATCAACAACTTTATTCTATTACCAGCCATTTCCGTACTGAACCCTAAAAATGAGACTAGTATTGTATTTAAAAAAATCGCTAAAATCTGTACAGTGACAATATGCCGCAAAATTTAAGCTTAATAGCAATTTCACCATCGAACTTTTCTAAAATTGCTACAATATAACATATTACGTAACAAGCAAAGGAACATATTTAGTTGAAGTTTAATTAAAACCTCTCGGAAAATAATTGAAGCCGATAGCGGCAAACAGGCTTTCACAGCACACTTATCTTTGGAAATTAATATTGAAGCCTCCGAGAAATTACATTTAATGTGCCAATACGATCATGTAGAACATTCTACCAAACTTTTGTATTACGCGAAACAAAGTTTCCAAGAGCAATAGAATAAAAGTGTACGGAGTAGATAGCATATTTGTTTGTACTTGATAACTTGGTTGGAGTTCAATTTAGTTTAAATAGATACATTCCGTCTGAACGTGGGGAATGTTTCACAGTAACCGCACGCCTTCGAGTGTGAGAAATCTCGAGTGATAAACGTTCCAGCGAAATAGGCATTAATGAGAACTTGAATTTGAATTAAATCGTCGTACTGTACTACTGGTTGATCTTTCTTTTTTTATAGGGTAAAAAAAATGATTAATTGCATTAAAAGTAGTACATTGTTTTACAATATTGTTGGGTACCCTCTTTTAAGTACGTTGGTACCTGTAGTAGAGGGTCATGCTCTTCCCTTATACAATACTAAGTACGACAAAATATAAATTTTCCAAATATATTATACTTGAATATAATTAGGTGGAAGCAATAAATGAGCTTGAGTAGCCCCTGTCCCTGCCCCTTAGACTTTTGTAAGCTACTTTATATAAAAGGGGCTTCCAGGCTTGCGGGTGGCAAGAAACGGAACTCGAATCGCCCAGCCAGCGACTCCAAGAAGGGCGGTGGCATATATATGGCCGCGTATAGCTGCCCTAAATAACTGAAAGTGAGGAATAAGCCCAAATTCGATAGTGGCACTGCGCCGAGAGAACTTAGGTTGACTTGTTTTGTCAGAGATCTTGATTTCCTCCATATACTCCTTGGGTACCTTTTGAAGGTTTCCCTACAAAAAGGTATATATGTATTTCATTTGAGTGTAACTTTTGCCTTTTCTCCTTGAGTTACCCGCACAGATTCATACAGGGATGACCTTTGCCATACTCAATGACGTAACCAGACTCCTAATGGACTTTTATGTGTCTTCTAATGAAAT
This sequence comes from Epargyreus clarus clarus, assembly GCA_014595695.2. NCBI lineage: Eukaryota > Metazoa > Arthropoda > Insecta > Lepidoptera > Hesperiidae > Epargyreus > Epargyreus clarus. The sequence goes on from JACTTY020000027.1 coordinate 880,518, forward strand.
TTTGTGAGCCTACGCAGTACGCAGCCTCACCTGACGCCAGTGGCCTATCATATTACCTTAATAAACAAAAGTGGCTGACATGTAAACAATCGAGATACTTCTTTTGTTAGATAGCCTATAAATAGCCTATATTGTTGTGAAGAATGTGTTGACATTATAATAACAATGTCATTGGTAATATCAGACTAAATTTAGATATTATGTAGCAAAGGTGCTGCTCTTTTATTATAAGAATAAAAGTTGTTTTTCTATCTTGTAGTACAAATATAACTGAATCGCCTTTATATAAATTAATAATTCATGGTTTCTAAAGAAACATAATTATGACACTGCTTCAAAATATATCCTATCACTCGCATTAAAAGTAGACGATCCAATAACATCATATGTTAAAACCCATCAAGTCGTTTGAGCTCCAGGACATGCCAGATAATGAGAAATACATTACCCTCCAGTTTATACTTTTAACTTAACATCATAAAATTTAAAGGTGGTAGAACCTTTTGTGGTTCAACTCCGGTGGCACCACCGCCACACCCATTTCTGTTAACAATAGTGTCAAGCGCTGCTGTGTTCAGGTTTGAAGAGTGTGGTAAGGGTGACATATTTTTCCGAGGCGTTCCAGCTTAGTCCTCAGGGGTACGGCGTATTAGTGACCGATCACAGGAAGGTAACTAATCTTATCTGTGGTTGATTACATGTGTCCATGGGCAGCATTAACCACTTACCATCAGGTGGACTTCATCGTCTGACACTCCTATATTATATAATAGCTGACCCGGCAAACTTTGTACCGCTTCAAAATCTATTTATCAAATATATTTCATATAAAATATAGCCTATGTTACTCGTGGACAATGTAGCTTTCAAATAGTGAAAGAATTTTTAAAAGCTGTCCAGAAGTTTTTGAGCCTATTCATTACAATCAAACAAATAAACAAAGTTTTCCTCTTTATAATATTAGTATAGATATAAAAAATTAAAACACAAATAAAAATGGAATTCGTAATACTTGTACTTCCGAAATTCATGTTGAAAACTCGTTTCCGAACCCTAAAAAGATTTACAAAGCACTCTCGGTTTTCGTTCCCCGTACGCCCGTAGTTTCCAACTTTCAATAAAGGGCCGAGTTCAGTTGTCAGCTGAAATTTCACGCGAACTACCAGGAAAAATCCAATGAAACTCCGCTCGCCTATCAAAAAGTGTTATAAAGTCCTCAAATACCTATGAAATTACTATGTGCTTTGAGAAATAATTTTAGGTAATATTTAGACCTTCTTTTTTTTCTTTTCGAGGGGGAAACATTCAAAAGGTACCCGACAACGTGGGAGAGACACCGGGGAGCGTTATGTGGGATTTTTACCGCACTAAAACCCCCCCGGTGGCCGTCCTCAGCGCTTGTTGGAGAACTCCGGGATCTCCGACGGAACACAACCGGAGTCCTCCAAGCGCAACGCCCGGCTCGGGCTCTGCCCTGGGGAAGCGATCGCTCCTCCCACAACATCTGGTGATTACGACGTAATGCGGCCACACATACCGCCGTCCTTCCCGGGGTAGCATACTGGACGGTTCGAGCTCCCACTCTTGCCGCCCACAACCCCGGAGGTAATATTTAGACTTATCGTCAGCGTTCTGGCTTAGATCTGAAGACTAATTTTATCGGTGTTTTAATGTATACTTAGTAGTCATATAGGACAAATTTGGTAACTTATACAATTATGGTCAAGTAAAAACACTTATAACAATTTTGGATACCGGCCGATTACGTATGAGAGGAACCTCCTCCTCCTTTAGTCCTCAGAAGTGGCTAACGCACCTGTGATCGGCTTCAGGTTGAACACCAGTATTAGATTTAGTTAAAGATGTCTACGGTCGGCAGAGACCTCTTACCATTAGACGAACTCCAAGATCTTTTCCCTGTCCCTGTAGTTCCGGGACCAGAATAGGGCTACGGCAACCTCTGCGTGTCGTAAAACGCGACTAAAAGGGGGCTTCCGGGGTTGCGGACGGCAAGAGTGAGGGCAAAGACCGCCCGGTCAGCGAACCCGGGAAGGACGGCGGTATGTGTGGTCGTATACCATCGTGCACACCAGACGGTGTGGCGAGCGTCAAGCTCACCTGAGCGGAGCCCGACGGGGCACCGCGCTAAGAGGACTCCGGTTGAGTTCCGTTGGAGATCCCGAAGTCCTCTACGCAGCGCCGAGGACGGCGGTCGCTCCCACGTCACCGGGTACCTTTTGAAGGTTTCCCCCTCGCAAAAAAAATACCGTTTCCTACTCCAACTTTATAAAAAATACGTTAGATGGGAATTACGAGTATTATATGATTCTACGCCATTTAATGCAGTTACGAAACTTCAGCAATATTTTCGTTGTCAATTTCCCAGCAAAACAAGATATCGTATTTGTTACAAACATACAGCCGTTTCACAGTACAAAGATAGAGAATGTCGGTCAACAATGGCCAATCCAACTTTATTTAGTGGATTGTGTACTTTTATACAACGTACTCGTAATTGCTTTGTCCACGCCAACGCTGGCAACAAATACCATTGTATTTTTATAACTCGTATTGTTATGTTAATTAACACTGCAGTGGGATTGAACGACAATAATTGTTCACGAGGTGACATGTTTAAATGTATTTTTTGTTGACAGTCACAAAAATGTCAATTGACTGGACACAGCTATGGCATTTCCAGACTACAATGTCTATGTAACAAAATAAATACGTATTTTCATAATTACATGCATGACGTGTAAATAGTATGTGTTTGTAAAGTTATAGATAATACTCAGTCGCAAATTTTCCAAAGCTGAGTAGACAAACCTAGGGCGGCAGATTTTAGGTGCGGAAATTTTATTTTGGGCGATTTCCCGTTCAAAAAGTAAAAAACTGTTTTATCTTGATGGTTTATTCGCTGAATATAATAGTAATTATTATTAATAACGGGCTTAAAACGTCAAAAACAAGAAATTTTGCAGATTTCGAACTTCGATCCATACACATAATAAACTCTTAAGTCAAACTTGACGCGTGGATCAAAAATCCATATACCCGGTAAATTGGGAATACCCGGAACTTAGAGGAAAACTACAGGAAGATAATAATCATACAGCTATTTAAACGATAAGAACAAAACTAAATCTATACCAATAGCATAAAGCTGAAGAGATTGTTTGTTTCTGGTGGATTTTAAAAATAGAAAAAAAAATATTAGAAAGTTAATTAAGGAAGGTTTTAGATTATGTAATATCACATTAAAAACTATAGAAATATAATATCTATTAATATGAACCTATTATTATAAACAAACACATTCGTAGTAAGTAAACACAATATTAATGGTAATAACCAAACGGAAGGAACTAAATAGGCTGCCATACGTAATCTTTTATAAACTGATCGGCTTTGACAAGGGCAGCAAACAAGGTGCCGTAATATTCACAATGATTTAAATAGACGCTACTTGATCATCAACCCATTATTGTCCCACTGCTGGGCACGGGTCTCCTCTCAGAATGAGAAGGATTAGGCCATAGTCCACCGCGCTGGCCAAGTGCGTATTGGTAGAATTCACATACCTTTGAGATTATTATAAATCTCTCAGGTATGCAGGTTTCCTTACGATGTTTTCCTTCACCGTTTTAGCACGTGATAATTAATTGCTAATACGCACATAATTTCGAAAAATCAGAGATTTGAACCTCCGACCCCTCGATCGAGAGGCCGAGTTTTTTAACCACTAAGCTATCACTGCCCGTAAGGCGCTACTTGACTGCTATTAAATCAAAAACTGTGTTTATTTGGAGTCCATCTGGGTATAATGTCTATCACCAGTAAAAGAGTGAACTATGTGTTATTTTTATATGACACGAAGTTTATTACTTTCAACGCCTGTCGATTAAATCTCTCCGTAGTCAATACACATCGTTTCAGTTTTAATTTAATGTCTACTAATGGATCAGGTATTTGTCAATAGACACAAAACAAAGAATATTTTTAATTAACTTGAGGATGCTATTTTGTTTGCAGTTATTTCAACCGTGTCGATAGTTTTAAAGATGGTAGCACCAATATACGAGTATTTCCATTCCAACCACAATCACATCAATTTATATTGTAAAACAGTTCTTACGTTTCAGTACAAGGGTGTATAGTGGCAATCTCAGTACCCTTACCATGAGTTTTCAAAACACCCTACAATTTTATGCTACGTTTACTCAATCCAATATTCTGTTCCGTTTGCTTCAGAAGACTGAGTAAACGTATCAATAAGTAAGTGCTGAAGTCTTTTTGTCTGCCTTACATGTTCGCAAAAAAGAGAGATAAAACATAAAGCGCCATTTTGTCAATTTAGACATTTAATGTTACGTTACTGGCACTATAGTTCTGATACAATCCGCTAGGGGCGCTGATTGGAAATCGTATGGGCAAATACGTAAACAAATACCAAAACAGTCATATTTGTCGAAACGTAAAAACTTATGGGCAGGGTACAGGCGTAGCAACGCTTCTGAAATCTGATTAGCAGAAACTCGTCCTATATAAAGTTGGTTACAGATGCTCATGAGCTACAAAGGACACTTATCATCACGTGAACTGCATGCTCATTTGCTACTCGTACTTAAATATTTAAAAAAGATTTTTGTTAATTAACTCGAGTATGCTGTTTTGTTTGCTCTTTAAGAGTACCCTTATAGCAGAGATTTTGGTGCTAAAAACAACAAAGTAAAAGTGTCGGTGAGCGGTGTGTGCAATTAATTAAGAGCCACAATCCCGCAAATGTTGACTTAGCGCGCTCCGCTCGTGATGCCTGTCCCCTGCGCACACACTGCTGATATGACGCTTATTTATATTAGGTAAGCTTTTATTGGGAATGTGCGGCGTATTTACTGTTATTCTCCTTAACTAATTTATCAACAAAAAACATTGTTGTACGATTTTAGACGTACTCCCATTACACAATTTATAAAGACATATTTTCAAAAGCTTCCATTTCAGTGTCAATTCAATGCGAGTTTCTTTTCTAAGCTCAGTTCATTCAAGCTCATTTAATCAGGCGAAACCTAGTAAGAATTGGAGTCCTACGGAATACTGAATTCGGCAACACATGCATTGCAAATTGTGAAACACCTCGAATAAGTAATATACCACTTATAAAACCACTGCGTTTCTTACAAATACAGACACAGGTGTGGTGTACGACCAGAGTAGAAACACGCTTCTACCATTTTCATACGTATTTTAACTTAGTATACGAGTAATCTCGAAAAAGAGCTGACCGACAAAATTTACGGTGCCTATCCATGTACAAAATTATCTAACCCAAGATGTACTTACATATATTATGTATCGTATATTTATGAAATTTCGTTAGGGTTAGATGACCGATGGCGGAGGACGTCTGGGAAATACTGAATCATAAAATCGAAGGTTACAATAGTGAAGTCTCACAGGAAATCCCTACGCTCGGCAGACGGCAAGGGAAATTTAATAAAGATGAATCATCACACTTTGATTTATTTATATTAGAAGATATAAGTACTTTTGTGTAAGTTGTACTGTACAACCCAGTAAGTATATTAGTGGAATAACTTTTGAATTTTCGTATCAAGGTGTCTGATACTATCATGTAAATTTTCGTTTGAGAAGTAGTCCTTGTCATTCTATAAAAAAATATAGGATCATCAAGTATCAATACGGAGATTTTTTAAGTATTTACAGTATGTAAATTACTTAGTAGGTATATAAGCTTAAAAATAGTATTATAATTTCTGTTTATTAGTGTTCGATATTAAATCATAAATATAATATTGCAATTTTTAAAATATTAAAATGAAAAGCTCATCAATAGCTGCCAAAAAAAAATCGGTTGACAGAGAAACGAGAATATACAAGAACGTGTATTTTACGTTTTTTTTACAAAATTGTTACTAAGGAAAGGTCCACGTATATTTGAAATATGGGAAACTTAATTGTATTTAGCATAACAACATCAGCCGAGCGTAAATTTGTGACCAATAAATTGTGTTATCGCGTGTCCGTCGGTACTACGGGTTAGCGAAATAGCTTGATGATATTCCTCTGTATTACTTACTTTATTATTTATTAACGATGTTATCAACGACTGATGATATTACTGACTTGTATTAGATAGATAGTATTATATTGCTACATATAATAATAAGAGGCTTTTGTTAATAAATATAGTTCCCCATTGTCCATTAACTACCTTATTCTTTCAAATATTTCAAATCGACCTAGCGATTTTTTTTTGTTTACAAGGAAACCTTCAAAAGGTACTCAACGACGTGGGAGCGACTCCGGGTTACGTGGGATTTTTAGCGCACTAAAACCCCCCCGGTGGCCGTCCTCAGCGCTTGGTGGAGAACTCCGGGATCTCCGAGCGAACAGAACCGGAGTCCTCTGAGCGCGATGCCCCAATCGGGCTCTTCCCTGGGGGAGCAGTTTCCTCCCACAGACCTGGTTTTTACAACGGTATGCGGCCACACACACCGTCGTTCTTCCCGGTATTACTAGCCGCCCGCCTGCGTAGCAGCATTGAACGTTAACACTCAGTGGCGGACTTAGGTCTTCGGAGATTCTGACGACCCTTTTTTTAGCAACTGTGTTTGGAGGACCCCCTGGATTGGAGGCCCGGGGCGGACCGCACCTCCCCCCCTTCCCCCCTTAAGCCGCTAAAGTTAACACTGCTGCTATTATTTAAAAGTATGTATCGACGGCGCCTCCGGAGTCGAACAGGCTTAAAAATAATAATTAATTCCTGCTCTTTTATAGTACTTAGTATGGGTACTAAGTACTATAAAAGAGGATAAATCTACGTAATTGTGAATAATATCACAGAAAGTATAACGTTAGCGAACGTGCTAACGTTTGATAAAATTAATTCGCTTCACAAAAAGGTAAGAAAGTTGTGAAATGTTTGCAAGCGGAGCTGTGATAACCGTTAAAAGTTTCCGACGGCTAATTGTTTGTTTGAAGCCTTCAAACAAGCGGCAAGCTCTGTCTGAATTAACTGCAATTTCATGTTTGTATAATTTAGTTATCCGGTAAGCAGCTAAGTAAGAATACATTAAATAGTTTCTACGTTTTTGGACACAATTATTTTGTGACGGATTAACTTAAGAAAATTAGACAATAGCAGAGATAGCATAGTGATTAAGAAACGCGATTTCTTGGTCGAGGGGTCCGAGGTTCAAATCCCAGGATCCCTGTGTTTTTTTCAAAGTGATGTGCATATTAGAAGTTAATTATCACTGGCTTAAACGGTGAAGGAAAACATTGTGAGGAAACCTGCATCCCTGAGAGTTCTTAAAAAAATGTATGTGAAGTCTACCAATACGCACTTGGCCAGCGCGGTGGACTGTGACCTAATCATTCTGAGAGGAGACCGGTTCCCAGCAATGGTTGATGATGATGATGATGAGACAAAATATTTATCTTAATCGTGGTTGGTTGAGTATGACACCACCGTCACTCGTATTTTTGCTTTATATATTGCTGCCTTTTACTTGTATTAAGAGTATAGTAGCATCCTTTATTAAGTACGTTACTTAAAACATTCCATTTACAACTAAAAGTAAAAGAAAAGTACCTAATACGGATACGAGATTCGTATACTGGTGTACTAATGGTTAGTAGGTACCAATTAGTAGCCGGTGTCGGTAATTCGCAACGCCACCAGTAATGGTTTGGTGTCGTATCTATGTCTCATTCCTAAAAAATGGTTTCAAATATTTTCTTTCTTAATCCACGGAATTGTTATTTGAAATTCGTTGAAGTGACTATGAGCAGTAAATATTATTTTAAGTACCGATAATTTATATAATAATCATCATAATATATACTAGATTTATATCGTAATACTCGCATTTAACGGTCATAATAAGTTAATGAGAACAAGAATGCCTAATTAAACAATGACGGTAAAACGTTTATATTGTGTACAATTTATTTATTTTATTGTAGTCGTTTTAGTACCATCGATTAAACGTTGAATATCGGTACCAATAGACTATCGATAGTAATACTTTCCTGAACCTCCATGACATGAACTACAATATCTCAATCTTAAATATATATAACTCAAAGGTGGCTGACTGACATAGTGATCTATCAACGCACAGCCCAAACCACTGGACGGATCGGGCTGAAATTTGGCATGCAGGTAGATGTTATGACGTGGGCATCCGCTAAGAAAGGATTTTGATCAATTCTACACCCAAGGGGATAAAATAGGGGATGAAAATATTACTTCGTAACGCGAGCGAAGCCGCGGGCAAAAGCTCGTCGTTTATATAGCATTAACTCTATTCCAACTACAAAATTTTAGATCAATAGTTTATAGTTAATTGTTATCAATAGTTTAGAATCGAAACTATTGATAGTATTGATCCGATTGACTGGAAAATCGATTGTTTTTAAAACTATCGATAGTACTAATATCGGTAATGTAGCAACACAAAGTTTATGTTGTTTGAATATGAATATTTTTATTATACTAAATTACCTTAATTAAACTTTATACTAGATAAATTAATAGCTCCTATTATTTACTTCGTATTTACTTTAATTACGTACTTACTTGCCCCCTTTTTATTCGTTTCATCATAGATTCTCAAATTCGTTCTCAAATAAATAAAATCAATACATTTGCATGATGAAATGATAATGAGGTGATTAATAAAGCGGGAAAATCAATTTAATAAATGATGAATGAATTCTTGAAATATGAATACGTTGAGAGGATTATGGATCGCAACCGCGGTTTAAATACGATGAAAGTGCAATGATATATTGGTTAATTTTTATTCTTTATAGAGACGGGTAATATTTTTACCCCTATACGTAGGTAATGTTTTCCGATCAAATGTAGCTTTGATATTTCTCCATTCCTGAAAATATGAGGTCGTCTAAATTGTGGGAGTAAGAATATATAGGGAGTATTTTACGTAGTTGGATCTTCTCTTATATAATAATAACTAATTTTAAAGATTGAAGTTGCACACGAGCTTCCTTTTGTTGGTAAGTCATCGATTTTGATCATGAAGTTGATCACAATGCGTCTCCATTTCAGAAGCATAAGATGGTCATCGCATAAAAGTAAGCCGGCGGCATCCTACCACCGAAATGTGGAAATACTTCACATTATAAATATGGGTTTTATTTCTACCAATAGGTGTTTTATTTCTACCTAATAAAAACAGTGTTAGGCCCTGTTGTGTCCCGTTTTGAAGGGTGGTAAGGGAGACAGACTTTTCCGAGGCGTTCCAGCTTAGTCCTCAGGAGTAGCGGCGCATCTGTGGCCGATCTCAGGTAGGAATATCTAAGACTAAACCTATCTGGGGTTGATTACAGATGTCTAAGGGCGGGAGTAGCCACTTACCATCAGGTGGACTGCATCCTCGTCTGCTACTCCTATATTATAAAAAAAGGTGTGACGGCTATACCTTCCTTGGGTAGGTTCAGCCATATGAGTTCTACCACATTCCAGACTAATAAGTGTTTATTGGACTGGGCTATACTACACCACAAGAGTCGTCACTGTGTCGTCGATTTTAAAGAAGAACTCGTTTAGGTCCTGTTTAAAAAAAAACTTTTGAACACAGCTAAAATAAAACCGGAACTAAGTTTGTTTTATATATCTAACAAATGAGTGAAAATTAGCATGAAAACCAGTCCGTGAGGGATTGCCACGTGTAGGTACGTGTCGTAGGAGAAATAAAAATAAAATATATAGGTACACAATAAAATTTTAGGTAGGTACATGGAAATAAGTAAAATACTTTACTTTTCCCTTAAATACTGAAAACAAACGTTTTTAAACAGGTTCTTGAATAAACAAAGCGATGTTTGCTCGCACAATTAGACCTTTTCCCTATTGTGGGCCCGTGTCTTTGAGATAGCGAAAGTAATGAGAATGCTGATGTGATAAACACTCACTATCAGTGTGGTTTCTGCAGAAGTCGTCTCTCATTTAAAATGACAGTGACTTTATTTTCCAGTCTTCAAGACAGATTTTGTGAACTATTATTTTAATTGACTCTAGTAAATATATTATTTTTGAACAAATAGGTACTGTAGTAAAACAAGAACATTGTTCCTTTTTATACTTAAATCTTTTCCGATGTTAATCCGCTTCCTACGTGTTTCATTCATGGCGATACGTAGAATTAATATTATACCTATATTTATTTAGTCGCGGCATAAATAGGAAAATAGTGCTAATGAAACGTTTTTTGGAACGGAAATGTTACGATAATATTTTATTTTTATTATATTTTAATTCTATCCCTATTTTATATTTGAGCGTAACGATAAAGCAGAGGTGCTACCTGATGGAAAGAAGTCAACGTCGCCTATAAACATTTGCAACACCAGAGGAGTAGCCAATGCATCGCTGGCTTTGAAGGAGAGCTCTTTTTGCACCTTTTTTGAAGAGCCCCATGTCATAGCGCATAAAGCAGTGATAGCCTAGTGGTTTAAGAAACTCAGCCTCTCGATGGTGCGGTCCGAGGTTCAAATCCCAGGCACGCACCTCTGATTTTTCGAAATTATGAGTGTATTAGAAATTAATTATCACTTGAGTAAACATCGTCAGTAAACCTACATACCTGAGAGATTTATAAAAAAAAACCTCAAAGGTGTGTGAAGTCTACCAATACGCACTTGGCCAGCGCGGTGGACCATGGCCTAATCCTTCTCATTCTGAGAGGAGACCCGTGCCCAGCAGTGGGACAATAATGGGTTAATGATGATGTCATAGCGCTCCGGGAATACCTCAGGAGGAAGTTCATTCCACATCTTGCACGTTCGTGGCAAGAACGTCCGCGCATACCGAGTCCAGTTGGTGTGGATGGAACTTCATCCTTCGGCGAGTGGTGCGATGGAGGTCCATTAGGATGCACCAGGTCAAATAGTTCCTCGGAACACTCACCATTGTAAAGCCGGTAGAACACGCAAAGGGAACCTACGTCCCTCTGGAAACATAAAGGTTCTAACCGATCGGAAATCCTTAGATCGTTGACGATTCGGACTGGGAATTCTGCAGGGAGTCAAGTGGGTTACGTTGGTATTTGATGCGAGCAGTACTCCATGTGGGGTCCCATTTAAAGACATGGTACAGGACGACACGTTAAGATACGGTACGATACGCTGTAGGTATAACAATCATTTTGTAGTATTTTCTTGTTTTGTAATAGTTTACTTGCCAAGTTAAGCCTGATAACTACAACTTCTTACAAGCGTTCATAAGCACATAAGGACACGTTTTCTAAATTATTTTCTCCATACTGTCCCTCTTTTACTATTAGATTGCCTAATAACATCATTATTACATATTCAAGTATATTAAAAATACCCGATGTTAATATTTTACTGTGAGCTGTTTAAACATATCATTATTGTGTATGTTTTATATAATTTAAAACGTATCCGAAGACAAACAAAAAATGCCAAAACAAACGCCAAACATCGCCCGACAACCCAAATACTTTTATTTGATGAAAACCTCAAATTCCTTTTAAAACCCTTTGAATAAATCATTGTCAGGGAAAGTAACTGAAAACTTCTATATTTTGGTTTCATACTCGGTGTCGCTCTTTATGATTTATGTTTTAAAATATTATTATTTATGTATATTCCTCCTTTCTATTTTCAATTAAAATTTTCAATGTAGATATTGTTAGCTGCGTTGTGGTATCTTCTAAAACATGTTTTTGCGATAAAGTGACCTCTTAAGTGTGGTTGCGATGTGATCAGTATAGTTCACAGTGTTTAGTTGGACGGAGAAAATCCATACTCAACCCATCACTGCCCCACTGCTGGGTAAGGGTCTTCTTTTAAAGCAAGAGTAGTTTCGATCATAGTTCACCGCGCTGGCCAAGTGCGCATTGGTTTCACACATGTGAGAACTTCTTTTTAAAGGACTCGCAGGGTTATAATTTCCTCATCATGTTTTCCTTCACCTTGAGCAAGTGATAATTCATTTCTAATACGCACAGTAGTTTGAAGGGTTACAAGCGTGTCTGGGGTTTGAACCTCAGTCAATCGAATTCCAACCACTAGGCTACTTAGTCCGTGTATATAAAACTATGCATTTCATACAAATTTGCACTAGCCCACACATATTCGATGTAGAGGTGTGTTTGTGGTATGTGTGAATAGGCACCACACGCCTGTAATTCAGGGCTGTCACAGACAAGAAAATGTAAGGGAATTATTACTTTAATATTCTTGAATGAAGTTCAAGATGATGGCATGAATACTGTAGCAGTAATTACCAGCAATGGCTCAAATTTACGAGCTGGCACGGTCGCAAGTATTCAATGCAGGCAGTATTACTTTTGTACTGTATAATTTATAGCATTTGAAACTGCCACTGACTGAAAACGAAGAAGTTTCGCAAGCTTCGAAGTCGTTAAATTAAATTTCGCGATCCATAGCTAAGCATGTAGATATTGTAGATGTAGAGTAAAAGTTCTATGTCTTAATATGTTACCTACGTTCACATCGTAAATGATCATTGCTGCAATACGCCAATTATAAGTATACATACGGTAGTAGGCCTAAATAACACCGGTCATAGATTTGTTGCCTCCCCTGAGATCGAGTTCCCACGCATCGTATGAAACCATTCTACCTTACCAAATCATTCAGACCAGCAAATATGTATATAACTTTACTATTATTTATTATTATTATTACTACTATTACTATTACTTTACTAGTGGTACTATTATGTTGTCCTCATTTGTAAAACCTTGCGTCACACTACTTCTCTCTTTCTGCACGTGCTCAAGTTTATAACTAAGAACTATAGGATCGCGTCATGTTCTTTAAGTTATCGTTCTACGTTCTACTACAATTAATGTCATGAGCGTCCAAGCACAGTGCCTACGATAAGATCTAGAGGAAGCCTATGTCTACTGATACTCTTGTAAGGGTAGATGGAGGCAAATATCCTATGAATAACGCCCGTTTTTAATAAATATTTAATCTATCCAATGATTTTCCTGCCAAAGTTCAACATTTAAGAATTGTTGCCAACTAGAAATTGTCACTTTTCGATCTTTGATAGGCAAAGATTGAATAGATTGATTATCAATAATAGACGTAAGTGTATGGATTTGTTTTAGTTAGACAGGCACATTACCAATATCATGAAATTCGCTATACCAGCGAAAAATATTTATTTCGTATAGCCTTTATACCAAAAAGATTAGCTTAGAACTGAAAGCTGGTTTGTGTAAGCACTTTCCAAAAAGTAAACGTTTTGTTTTTCATTACTCACCACTATGTGAGAAAAGCGAGTTAAGAGGGCGGTCGAGTGGCGGATAGTTTTGTTTCAAAAGATTCACTAGTAATAAATGAACATTATTCCACTTTAAGTGCTCTTTTACTTCTAGACTCGCTTTTCAAAGTTTGACACAAGCACGCTCGAAACTATGAGGCTGGGGGCGAATTGCGAAACAAGATTGATGTGAAAAACAGATAGGAAACTTCACTTCTTAATGAGCGCTAAGTATTGTTGCGCGGGTCCTTCAGAGTTTGTGTGTACTTACTTCTGCTTCCATTTCCTGTTAAATGTACTGTTCCAACAGCCTCTTATTATAATACATGTGGACGTCGGCCGACTTACATATGAAGCGACCTATGAGTCTTCAGTCTTCAGGTAGAAAGATATTCATGGGCACCAGTGATCACTTACCATCAGGTGAGCTGAATGATCGTTATTGAGTAGGAAGTGATCATATATAGGTACGTATAGTTGTTTGTTTTCATATTTTTATTATAAATGCAGCGAACATTTTTAAGGGAAAAGAAAATTCCTGGTACAAATATGCATTCAAACACCATTTGTGAGCAGGGAAAAAGAGTAGTAACCAAATGAAAAAATATTGCAAATTAAAATAAACTTTAATGATATAAATTATTCCCTTGACGTTTGCGTAAAAATGTTTCAAATAAATAATGCACCTGTGAAACGCTTGCTATTTTTCCAGTAGCGGAAAACTCAAAGTGGATAACAATTTATGATACACATTTATTATAATGAAAACACACACGAAACACAGTTTAACCTCAATATTTAACTCTTTGGATAATATCTTGCATTTATTTTAAAATGCCGAAATGAATATGCATTATTTAAACATGATGCATTTGCTTTTTTCAAGCACATTGTAAACTTTCTCAAAATCTGTATAATGCCGAGGGGCTTTTACAAATAAAACTTTTTTCTGACGAGAGGGAAACCTTCAAAAGGTACTTTAGGAGCTACATCGGATCATGAGGGATTTTCAGTGTAGGTAGTGTAGTTTTGTGGGTCTAATACTTCCCCGGTGGTCGTTCTCAACGCCATACATGCCCTCGTTCATCCCAGGTTCTTGGCTGGGTGATTTCGTGTTTTACGACAACATAAAAACGACTTCCTAATGAAAAATAAACACCGCCACATAGGAATGGGTAATACATAGGTGTCACTGATGCATCGCGGCTTTGCAGAAACCGCAGCAACAACTATGGCCGTTATAGTACTACATCACTTGGAATAAAACACGTCTGACACCTTTAAAAAAGCTCCTATTAGGAATCAAATACGTTAGCTGTAACGTCAATGTTTTGACCTGCCATCATCGTAAAGATATTTACTAAAATAATGTTAATTAATTGTGTAATTTCAGTTCAATCTCCAAATTAATCTCCCCTATGCCATTAGTCATAATTAAAGCCCGCGCTGTCAGGTAGCTGCATGTCGTATTATCATTGTAGACGACCCAGGTGCTTCTAATGGCCCATATTTCTCTTACGGCGCCTATGTTACTTGAAAACTTGATACTTAATTCATGAAGTATTTCTTAGTTCGGAAATAATGCCACCTTTATACAGTATTGTACATAAAAGTACACTTACATAGCATATGTAATTAGGTTTGTTTGTTACATTATGATGAAGAGGTTTCGTTGTTTATATTTTGGTCGAACTATTTGTTAAATAGCTCACCCATTTTTTTATATTATAGAAGTAGTAAATAAGCTGTATGTCTACTTGATGGTAAGTAGGTAACTAAGTAGCAACTGCTGCCCAAAGACATTTAAAATCAATTTCCGATATCTCCGAATTAGTGTTGATTGGGTCGGGTTGGTAAAAATCTCTTCCTTACCACTCTTTTGGAACCATAATAACAATAACCTTCACAAAATACTACACTTTTAATAATAATAATAATAAAACATTTTATTGCCTAAAAAATTACAACAACATAATCGAAACTTAAAATTAAACATGTTTTACTTATAATTAAACTTTTACTTATAATTTTTCCTTTGTATTATAGTTTTCTTTTATAATTTTATTAATGCCCATATAGGAAAGTAGTGAAAGAAAGACCCAAGCAAAACTACTGGAACAAAGGCTAGTAAAATAATGGGGGCGAATATTTCAGTCCTACATTGTTCGAGAAGGTCGTGCCTTAGAACAAACAGGAACATAAAGTCGTAACTTTGAATATTAAAGTCCTGAAACAAGAAGAGCGCGGATGCGGTTGCATTAAGCTTGGTTAAAATGTATGAATAGTACGAGTATTGTATTAAATAGCAGCGAGTTTATAAGTTTTTTGAACTTTAATAATTATGTGTTTTATTATTTTCTTCGTTTCTTTAGACATGTTTTCCCAAGTTAGTTGGTAGACAACGCATCTGTCCCTATACCGTGACTAGAACAGGATTATGGTATCCCCTGCCTGTCGTGAGAGGCAATTAAAAGGGGGCTTGCAGGGTTGCGGGCGGCAAGAATGAGATCTCGAACCGTCCAGCAAGCGACCCCGGGAAGAACGGTGGTCACTAGCCGGGCCGTTCGAGCCCGCCCGCAACCCTGAAAGTCCCTTTTAGTCGTCTCTTACGACGGGCAGGGGATACCGTAGCCGTATTCTGTCCCGGAACTACAGGGACAACTTGCCTATTACCTAACTAACTATTAACTTACATTTAACAAAGCAAAAAGGGGATGAGTTGGAAGCGTTTGTTTCACTTCCGTGTTGCAACGATTAGACTGATGGATTGATGAATTGAACTAATCGTCTTTGAAGTTTGATTTTCAATGTTTTTCAAACCTGTTGTATATTTTTAAGGGATTTTGTAAACGTTAACATAAATGGGAGTTAGTTATCAGACAATAATGGTAATTAAATAATATAATTATACGTAAGTGTAACTGCAAAGCACTTCTAGTTAATTGCAAAAGGCAAAATTAAACGTTACGCATTATATGTAGGTAACCTATACGTGGAAACGGATTTAGAATAATTAATAGCCAAATTGTATCCCGATAAGCTTGCAATAATCCGAACGTACATACTGCAACATAATACATATCATGTTATGTATATGAATATTAGTACTCGTAATACTAATTTTATCATACAATCCTAAACACTTTGTTACCATCTCGTAGTGTAGGTGATCACATAAACTGCCCCATAGCTTAAATTCGTATTAACCAATATGGTACTTGCCTTTTAAGGAGCATCTTAGTCAATTCTCCTGTCGCGCGTGTTTACGCCCGCCCGCGCTTCCACACGCACGCGTGCCACTTGCATTCTATCTTTTCATACGCACAGGTCGAGGTGTGAGAACTACAGTGACAATTCTGCATGAACTGTCACTCCAAATGGGACACGCATATGGACGATACCACGCGTGACAGGTAATATGCAGAGAAACACGTGAAACGATATAACTAACTAAAAAGCACCTGACACGAAACACATGAAATTGTATTACCAAATAAAAATGAGAAAATACTTTAAAAATTATTATTAAACTGTGGAGGGAATGATTACATATCAATAATTCTATAATACATTTGGTTAAATAAATCAATGTCCGGAAAACTAAGATAGAATAGCGTACAAAGCAAAGAAAGTTGAGTAAATTAAAGTAAATGTTAAGTGATTTATATAAATGAAGACCGATTTATATAAATGTATGAACGTATTAGCTGGCGGGTTTCTACGTTTTATACCTTAGTGGATAATATTTTATGTCTAGAAAAACATTTTTCCATTGATATATTTGTAAAACTAAACTAACTATACACGAGTCATTTGGAAACGTTTGAAACCACAAAAGGGTCTGTATGAGGTCCATCTGATGTTGATCGGATCTGTAGGCAATTTTTTTACAAAACAGCAAAAATCCATTAAGGACATTTTATGAGCTACAGAGACAGCAAGCTGAAGGAAGTGGAGTCTGTCGCCCATGGAAGCCTAAACATATAAAATTGAGGTTCTACCTGACGTCGACCACAGATACGTTGCCACTTCTGTATACTTAGATAAGTGCCTCATATGCCAATCAGCCAACATCCACAGTCTTCCACGGAAACATAAAAAACGCTTTACGCTAGAAATAGGTGTGACAGCGGTACCATTGTGCCATACTGGTTCTACCACCATTCCAATGTGTCGCTGATCTTGACAACTAATTTAAAATGTCTCATATTACGATCTACATAACCACATAGTTCAATACATAACACAAAAACGAAACAGTCATTGTAAAGTCGGAACTAGGTAACCGGTCGAGTAGGTATAAATAACTAATAACTTTAGATTGGGAATCATAGTGAAGTACAAACTACATAATATGTATAGTTTAATATGGTAGTTAACCGCATCTGTGGTTTCCATTAATGAGAATCTATCGACGTTCTATCTGCGATGATTTAAATATTTTTACGCCGATTCGTGATACAGTAGACAGTAGGTTTGCGTAACAAAGATAAAAATCTAATGGGTTTATTCAAGTGTCAGCTATTAAATGCTGAATGATATCAATGCGCTATTACGCTGCATTATAATTGTTAAATAGCTTTAATTCTATTCACTATTATAATAATTACACATGATTATCTGTACTTACATTTTTCCTTAAGTGCAATTATCATTAAAAAAAATAATAATAAATAATGTGCTTACGACTTTTTAAAACGCTCCAATACCTACTGTATTAAGTACTAATCCGCACTTGGCCAGCGTGATGGATAATGTCCCAAAACTTGTACCCAGAAGTGGGACAATAATGGGATAATGATGATGATAAATAACTAAGAGATAAATTTATTATACGACAACTTTATACGTCAAGAGACTTTTGGTTTCCCAAATAGCTAAATACTAAGACACCGTGACAGTACAGGACTTTCAAAATAAGGGCTCAAATGTATAGGTCGGTTTAATTATTCATAGCGGGATCCAACGACGCGGCAGAGGAACTAAACCTTTTGTTTTGCAGGACTTCACGCGCAACATGAGCAGAATGCCAAAGGTTGCGCGCCTCTGCCGCGGCGAATTCAGTAAAGTTTTGAAGCTACAAAATGTTTTACATCTGTTCTCGAAATAACCTGGTATTTAATACAACGCTTTCGCAAAATAAAAAGTGGTAAACTCATTCATTTCTACACCGTTATTGTCACATATTGAAAAACAAAGCGTATATAAAATTGAAACGCGGAATATAAATTCAGAGAGACGATAAAATACATTTAGTCCAATTTTAAAGAAAATTTTAGTCCAATTGACAAATGAAAGCGGTTAAAATATTCCAAAGTTAAATTATTTGAAGCGATTGCACGCGGTAACACTAAACTAAGTTTGGTGGAACTTGTAGCACAATTTAGAGAATGCCAAAGGTCGCGCGCCTGTACGTAGCTACCTACGCCAACCACAAAATTTACTTAAGCATTGTATCGTAGCATTCGTAGCCCTAATTCTATCCATCAATTGTCAATTCGATTCACTTCGAACGTAAGCAGTTTATTGGAATTTGTCTTGAGTATACAACTATACAGGGTGTAAGGTAAATCAAGGGACTTTATTTCAGGAGAGTGTTCAGTATTTGATGCTCTGCCTTTTTTTTTGACGACCCGCGTGGCGGAGCGGTCACCATACCGGTCTGACGCGCTAAGGGTCCCGGGTTCGATCCCCGGCCAGACAGATATCTGAATGATGAATTTAGATTTCTGTTTCTGGGTCTGGGTGTTTATGTATTTGTCTATGTGTGTGTCCACGGCACCCACGACACAGGGAATCCTAGTGTGGGGCTGTGAGTGTAGAAAGCATTTGTTTGTTTGTTTGTTTGTTTGCCTTAATATGTATAAAAATATGATAATTATAATATATTAATGATGAACAGTGAGCACGATCGTGTTCATGCCTATGCTAAAATAAGTGAATCTTGCAAAAAAACAAATGCCGCACTGACTAAACAATTTCATAAGCGCTATTGTGTCCACACGATATTTGTTACGATGTTGTCTTTGTTTTTTTTTTGTATTTTTTTATATTTCTTTTATTTAAACATCTGTAAGTATAAAATATCATAAGCTTGAATATCTCACTAATTTACTAACCTAACTCACTGTATATGGATAAATCAAATCACGTCTATGATATCGAAGGGTACGTAAGGAAATAAAGAATTTCCGTTGAGCCACTTTAGATTTAAGGGAACAACGATGAAAACAAAAGGGGTTACCCGGATCCCTCGGTTTCGTTCAATTTCTTTTACAACAGCGATGGGAATAAATGCAACTGATAAATTCTATTTCTGTCTTGTAGTCTGAGAATACAATTTCAGATTATACCATTGTTACGTTTGCAAATAAAACGACAATGTCGCATAATGTAATTTTTACGACTAATATGCTCTACATCTGAGTTCTAGCGATGTGATAAAAAACGCGAGAAATCTTTTTTGGAATCATAGAAGTAGCAATCGGGCATACCATGAGGTGGGTAAAAGTAAGAGATATCTGCTTCCCATAGTCTTCTATAACTAACCGCAGAGAGGAGTAGAATCGTATCGGAAGTCGGCCACAGGTTATGCATTACTGCTCCTAAGGACTAAGTTATCGCGTCTCGTATAAGTTTATCTACCTCAATATACCTACTAAACCAGAACAAAGTATCGTAACATCATTGTTATGAGATAAAAAAGATCTTCAATAAAAATATCTGATGCAGATAAAATTGAATCTCACGCATTACATTTTTCCATTATATAAATTATGTTATATACGATTATAAGTACGTATTACGTACCCTTCAGCGCCTTAAACTCTATTCTTAAATGTAACGGGAAAACTAATAATAGAGAAATTCGAGTAACTTATAATATAGAATAATGAAACCGGAAGTCATTATGACTCCCAAGTCCCACCCCGTCTAATATATTAGTTTCTATTTGACATACCGGTTTAGTGATGCCCAAATTGGTGGTGTCCATGTGATTAAGAATAACCTAAGAACTTAACAATTGGTAATAAAACTACTCTGTTTACGTACTCTTTAATTCAAAAAGGGAAAAAAGAAGGCATGTAAATGTCAAATGCTAACTACAAACAATGGTTTTAGATTTCATAATATTTATGTTACTCGTATTGTAAAGAAACCTTGGTCTTGGCTTAATTACGGAAACTCGGCAGTTTTTTCTACTCGCCCCAGTTGCGCTGAAGTTCTTGATTTAAAGAAATTAGTTTTCGCGAACGGTCGAACAAACAAGTCTAAAGTAAGCGCCTTCTGCGGCCAACGTGTAATTATTAGCAGTGTTGGTTAAACAACTCGCTGCACGATTGCACACAAAATTAATTAACTTCGTTTGACAAAATAAAGTTTGTGCTTTATTCTATATGAAAGTTAAAACAAAACTGGGTTTGCACTGTTTTAGAAAATATATTTATGACACATATTTGTTAAACATGAGGTTCATCAGTCATCACTCATTAATGATAATGATAATGATAATGATAATAATGATAATGATAGCCTTTATTAACAATCTTAATTGTTACATTTTTTTTTATGTTTTTTATATATATATTTTTTTTTTTTTTTTTTTTTTTTTTTTTTTTTTTTTTTTTTTTTTTTTTTTTTTTTTTTTTACATTTAATTTATTTTAAGCATTTGTAGGTAATTAATTCAATTTTTCTTTTAGACACCAGTTTCTTGATTGTCTTGCTTTCCAGCATAGGCCTCCCCGAGAGTTTTCCACAGAGATCTATCTCTTGCTTTTCTCATCCAAGTCGTTCCTGCCATCTTTTTAATATCATCTTCCCATCTTTGATATTGTCTACCTTTTCTTCTCTTTTTATATCTAGGACACCATTCCGTCACTTCTTTAGCCCATTTTACAGTGTGACTTCTAATCAAATGTCCTGTCCATTTCCATTTTTGTTGTAGGATCCGGTACTTTATATCTATTACTTTTGTTCTCTTTCTTATTGTTGTTAGTGGAACT
This sequence comes from Epargyreus clarus clarus, assembly GCA_014595695.2. Lineage (NCBI taxonomy): Eukaryota > Metazoa > Arthropoda > Insecta > Lepidoptera > Hesperiidae > Epargyreus > Epargyreus clarus. Next base: position 901,838 of record JACTTY020000027.1, read on the forward strand.
TTATCCTTTAATTTTATGTTGAGTATGCTTCTTTCCATTTTGTGTTGACAAGTTTCTAAAGATTTAATGTTTTTATTTGTGCAACTCCATGTCGGACATCCATAGGTCATACTTGGTAGAATACACGTATCAAATATTTTCTTTTTTCCTTTAATTGGTACATCTGAGTTTTTCATTATATCTTTTAGAGTCCAGTATTTCTTCCATCCTATGTTAATTCTGTTATTGATTTCCTTCGTGGTGAGGTCAGTAGTAGATATTATTTGGCCAAGGTATATAAACTCATTTACATAGTCTAATTCAATAAAGTTGTGTGGTTTAATGGGGATTTTCAAGTGATTCGTCATAAGCTTTGTTTTGCCGGTGTTGATTGATAGTCCAACCTTTTCGCTTTCATATACAAGTTGTTCAATCATGTTCTGTAGGGTAATTGGGTCTTCGCAAATTAATACTAGGTCATCAGCAAATCTTAGGTGGTTTAGTACTGTTCCATTAATTTTTATACCGTAATCTTCCCACTTGAGCTGTCTGAATGTATGTTCTAAAGTTGCAGAGAATAGTTTAGGTGATAATGGGTCACCCTGTCTAACTCCTCTTCTAATTGGAAAATATTCACCTTCCTTTTCTGTGCGTATTTTGGCTTTCATATTTTTGTACAAGTTCTCAATTATACGAATGTACTTATTATGGACTCCTTGTGAGGTAAGAGCTTCCCATATTTTATCGTGTTTAAGCGAGTCGAATGCCTTATTATAGTCTATAAATGCTAGGTAATAGTTTATTCCATATTCGTTACATTTCTGAATTATTTGTTTGATGGTATGGATGTGGTCTAAAGTTGAGAAATCACTTCGAAACCCTGCTTGTTCTTTTGGCTGATTTTCATCTAAAGTTCTTGTTAAACGTTCTAGTATTATCTTGGAGAATAATTTATATACATTAGACATAAGTGAAATGGGTCTGTAGTTTGAAATATCATCTATTTTTCCTTTTTTGTGTAGTAAGATTATAGTTGACGTAGTCCATTGGTGAGGTATATATTCAGATGTTAAAATTTCATTAAATAGGTCCGTGAGTGTATTCAAAATAATTTCAGATGTTCCAATTAAAAGTTCGTTAGAAATGTTATCTTGACCTGATGCTTTCCCTCTCTTTTGTGATTTTATTGCTTTAATAACCTCATCTTTCAGTATATTTGCAATTGGTTCCTCAAGGTCTTTGTTGTTGTTTATATTTGATGTTATTTGCACGTCATTGTAAAGTTCACGGTAGAAATCGGTCGCTGTTTCTAGTATTTCGTTTCGTTTAGTTTTATGTTTTTTGGTCTTATGGTGTTTTATTTTACTAATCCAGGTTGTATTTTCTTCAAGTTCTCTCCATATATTTTTTAATCCCCCTGATTTTACTATGTGAAATTGTATTGTTTCTTTTTTCCGTTTCTGTCTGTGTTTTCTTATTTGTATCATTATTTCTTTACTTATTTTAGTTATCTCTTGTTTGTTATTTTTTCGGTCATTAAAAAGAAGTGCCCTTTGTTTAATTAAGTCTCTTGCCTTTGATCCCAATTTATCTTTTCGTGTATTGTCTATTTGTAATCTTTTGTTGGTTTCTTTTATTTCTTTTTCTAGTGTATCGTATTTGTCTTGCACTGTTTTAAGTTCTCTGATTGGTATTAACTTTATCCTTAATGTATCCAGAGCTTGACTTGGTAGTGGTAGTGTAATTGGTAGCTTTGATTTTTGTATATGTTTTCTTGACCGTTTTGGCTCCACAAGTTGTAAATGACCCCTGAGTAGCCTGTGGTCAGTATAATAGTTAAAGTTGTTAAGAACTTCCACGTTTAAGAAAAGTTTTGGTTTATTTGTAATTATAAAATCTATCTCATTTCGTACTTGCCCATTGGGAGATACCCACGTCCATTTTCTTTCAAGTTTTCTTTTATAATAACTATTCATAATATGCAAGTTATTTTCTAAAGCGTAGTTTATCAATCTTTGTCCGTTGTCGTTTCTTTTGCCGGTTGTATAGGGTCCTACTATTATGTCTTCGTTTTTTCTCCTCTCACCAATTTGGCTGTTAAAATCTCCCATCACAATAACTGTTTTGTATAACGTCTCCATTGTTCTGTTTAGGTTTTCATAAAAATCGTTTTTTACTTCTTTTTTAGCTATTTCTGTAGGAGCATATATCTGTACTATTGAAGTCGGGTAAGTGTGACCAGGAAGCTTGATGTTCAATACAACTATTCTATCTGACACTCCTTTAAATTCAATTATATTGTTTTTTAAATATTTCTTGACTAAAAATCCCACGCCATATAGTCCCGGTTTTTCATTTTTATAGTATAAAATGTATTCTTCATGTTCTTCTATTTTTTCCACGGATCTACGTACGTCACTTATACCTATGATATCCCAATTGATATTTTGCAATGCTTGTTCTAATTCTGTTAGACATTCTTGAGACTTTAATGATCTTGTATTGAGTGTTGCTATATATAGTCTCTTCTTTAAACGTTTTCTTGTTTTATTTGTAATCAGTGTTGTAAATTCTCGGGGGGAGTGGTCAATTACCCCGCGGTGACCAACCGAATTGGGGATTTTTTCGTTTTTTTCCAATGTTTCGCCTGTGTTGTTTAATTCAATCTCGTTACCGGTGTCTAATGATTCCTATGCCTTATGTTTTTGGGTTGATTTTTCAGACAAGGAGAAAGACCTGGCTCTCATATACTGAAATGCATCTGTTTTGTGCATTTTAGAAGGTGCCATGACATTTTTTGAGCCACTGGAATGTGGTGATATATTAATGTTGTTAGGTGACATCGAGTTTTCTCTTTTTTCTCTTTTCAACCTCTGATGTTTCTCTTATTACTATCTTATTATTTCGAATATATGCGTCTTTTCCTTTTTGTTTCTCTTGCCTAAGTTTTTCTTGTAATTTCTTGCGCTCTTCTAATGTTTCTTTTGAAAAATCTTCTGTAATATATGTTTGTTCTGGCATTTTCTTTTTATTTTTCAGAATCTCTATCTTTTTATAGTAAGATATAAAAGATATTAGTATTGGTCTTACTTTTTTCCCATCTTGTTTTTTGCCCAATCTGTAGAAATTATTTATCTCGTAAGTTTCTATACTTATATCTAAATTCCCCATGGCGTCTTTTATTAAACTGAACAGTTCTTGTTGATTATTTTCGGTTTCTCTTATGCCGTGTAGTAGTAAATTATTTTTTTTGTTTTTGTCTTCTAAATATTTTATTTTTGTATTTAATTTTGTTACTTCAGATTTTAAGTATTTATTTTCTTCCAATATTGATTGTAGTTTTTCGTCCATCTTGCACATGATACTTTCCGTTACAGTCTGTGTAATTGTTGCAGTTTGTTTATCAAGTTCATTTTTCATCATCTGGAACAGTTGTGTCATATCTTCCGGCAATCCGGAAGTATTCATCTTGCAAGAACTAAACGCTTTGCTTTGCGTGTAACGAAACGTAGTTCACTTGTTAGGTTGGTGCTTCTGAATGACAACTTGTCTCTGGTGTTATATGACAGTGACAGACTAGACAATGAATACGATAATTTTTCGTACCTTGTATGTAGTTTTAAAGATTCTGCCAACGTTTTTCGTATATCTTCATTAATGTGTTCGCGTCGATTTTTGTATTTGTGTTGATGATGTGCAATAGACGGCCTAGTGTTGATTGTTTTCACTGTATTTCACTTAAAACCGGGAGCACTTTTAGGTATGGTGTTGTTGTTTTGACAACCGGAAACGGGTCATCACTCATTACGAATCGTTAAGTAATTATATGGATTCATTACAAAAAAAGAATTATTAAAATCGGTCCACTAACGGCGGAGTAATTCGTGTACATACATAAAAAAAAGATACCGGCCGAATTGATAACCACCTCCTTTTTGAAGTCGGTTAAAAAAAGAGTAAAGTTACGTTTTTCCATTTTATCAATTAACTTAATATACACACCATTAAAAGCAAGAATACAATTACTTTACGAATATCTACATTTTCGAAATGAAAAAGGTGAAATAATAATAAGATTTCACCGAATTTGAACCGCAATCAGTGTTAACCCGATTAAAATCATCGTAAAAACAATAACTGTCTGGTGATCCCTTGAAATTCATGTCACGTTGATATACCTTTTAATAATACAATATGTTTGCGCATTTGCATGTCCAGACGCATATGTCTTGCATGCGTTTTTACTGTAGTTTTTTAGGAAATAGTTACATTTAGTGAACCGTATTCTAAAATATTTATTTAAAGTTTTATTGTTATAGTTTACCCTCTTTATAACGCATTTCTGGACAAAAGAACAATCTGCTTTACCTGGTGGAAGCATACTGCATCAATGTAGAAGAATGAAGATCAGTTGGGATCTACACAATAGGCGAGGCTATTCGATTTTCTATAGTAAATTAAAATACTTAACATTCACACTTATAAGTAAAGTATAACTTGAAACCAGATAGTATTATTTCAATTTATTATCTTTAAATTTGTCATACATATGAGAGGAAGTAGCATTTTCGGTGATAGTGGTAACACGACTTGGTACAGATCGTCGCTCTCAGACTACAAACTCTCAAGTGGATTAAATGTCTGACAAAAGCAGTTTATTGCGCATAGTGACTCGACGGCGCCGTCACGGACACTCTCCTTTTAAATTCTCAGTTGCTATTGTTTGTCCCCAACATACTTTTGAAATCCTAAGTGCCCTTCTACGTATTTTTAGACCCTGCTCACAGTCATTCTTTATTGCTTAACTACATTGAGATTAAACGTTTTTGTCGGGACAAACAAGCTTAAATTGGATCATGTCGCTCACTTTGTCTACAAAGATTCATTTAAAATAACAGAAAAACGGCTCAGAAGGAAATAAAGTAACAAGTATGTCAGCTATGTAGGCTCTAAATTTTCATAGTCGGCGTCGGCTAAATTTATTTATATCGTTTATCTTATTTTTTTTAAATACTGTTGAGTATAATGTGACAATAATCACATTGTAATTTGACCTTAACTTAATTTCCTTTTTTCGGCTAGATTTTTTATAATATTTAAATAACTTTAATGTAATCTAAATAATTATTTGTATATAGAAAATTATTTTTATATTTTTCATTATCTATAATAAATTAATGAGTTGTTTATTTCTAAGTATAGCTTATTATTTCAATAACCTTTTAAAAATAATCAACATTACCCACATTTTAAAAATCAAGAATGCAATATGAACGTAACAAAGAAAATTGGAAAATATCACATGTCATGCGACAGAGCTTGAGAGGACCAACTGGAGTCGATGCAATACAATAATCACCCGTGAGAATTTTAGGAGGTTTTCAGCGGTGACGTCAGAATCAGAAGAGCGGCGAGGGTCGCGGGGGGCGGCGTGCTAGCAGCGCGCGCCGGCGGCACCCCGGCATGCCCGGCCGCGCGACTCGCCCGCTCCGCCCGCGCCGAGTACCCGACGTCGTATCTGTTGATCTGTTGCGCGCCGAGCGCGGTGGTCGCGACTCGCGCCACGACGCGCCGCCCGCCCTCGCGCACTGTTCGTAAACAAAACACTACGCATCCGGCCTTTGGCCACCTTCCGCGATCGTGTGCAATGCCTGCTCGCACCCGCTGCGGTATTATCAGTGAAACCAGCTGTTAACCGGTGCAGACGTACACGCAGCCGTCGGGGTAAACGGCCCGTCAGCCGCCCACGGTCCGTAGTAACTATCGCCGTAGTAAATTCCACAGCCAGAGTGGTCCACCGATGCACTGGATTTTTTCATAGGTATGGACTATGTGTTTATTTGACATATTATAAGTTCGGTTACATATTTTTTTCTATTAGGTTCGTCATTTATTACTGCTTCATTTATTGTGCCTAATGTAAGCCATACAACGTTGTTAGAAGTACAAAGCAGGTAAAAACATGCGTAAAATAATAAGCGATTTATAGATTTTATAACTCCTCCATAGTTAGGAATAAAATCCTTTCTTTAAGTATTTTAAAGAAACAATGTGCATTATAAATGCTTTTATAAGAACTCAGATCGAGACATAAAAATTGTATTACGAAATAATTGTACAGGTAGATTTATACGGTTAACACAGTACTAATACAATTTCTCGATCAAAAACCTGCACAGCCTAAGGAGTGCCTGCCTAGGTGTAGCTTAGGATTTGGAGGACTTAATTACAGAGTTAAATGCTCTATTTGACTTACATTATCAACGCGTAAATTTGACACTTCATATCTTTAAGCATATATTTAGAAGAATAGATCCTTTTTAGATAAATAGGCGCTAGATGTAATGTATAAACCTTTTGTTAAATTCAATTTTCAATTCTAAAGAGTGTAAAATCGGCCACAAAACCTAAATGGTTCGTCTGAAAATATGGTCGTTTATTATTACGCTCGAAAAAAGGTAAGGATATGGTGGCCTTAAAGAATATTGAAAGATCAGCTGACCTTTATATAAAAGAGCTTTATAGCTTTTTTAATCTATATTAAGTACATAAAGTACAGTATTGTGAAGGTTACGGATGATCCCAATAGCTTCAGAAAGCAGATTATTTTCTCTTTTCATTACGTTTTTATTAGCTTAACTTTTAACTAACGGTTATGCCTAATTACATCTTGATTATTAACCCTACCTCTATTTTTTGTATTAAAATGAAATTTTGTATGCATATGTTGTGTGGATGACAACTCTAATTGGGATCTCGGAGCTGTTTTGTAATTGAGCTAGGAATAAGATAATGGACATATTCAATGGCTACTAATGAACCCCGATTAAGGGCTCATATGATTGTTTTGACGTTTTGACGAGTCCAATAGACACGGCGTGTTTTTACGTTTGAACTACCTCTTTATCGTATTCCTATTTCTCAAATACTTGATAAAGTGCACGAATTGAACACTTTGAGAATTCAATTTGAACAAAGACTAACACGTCTTTGAATCAGATATTAAGGGAGCTTACCGTGCACTTGGCCGAGGCGTGCACTGCGGATTGCATAGTCCGCATCTGTGGTCAGCATACGACGCGGGAAATGGCCAATGAATCGAACCACAAGTCGCCGCGTGTTCTTGTTGTACACAATGAAGGAGTGTAAAATGATTTGTCTACACAAACGTGCCTTGTTATGAGTGTGAGATTACGTAACAGTAATAAAATATGCAAAATTTACATAAAGTATGCTTGTTTGTCTGCAACTCTAGGTCTAGCCACCCTCTGAATATATTTGTTCGTAATATAGCTATTTGTTTAAGAAGCAAATAAATTTAGACATCTTAAAACGGAGTGTTAGAACTTATTTGTTTTAGGTTATACACAAACGTGAGTTTTATGGTTTCAAAATTGAAATTTAAAATGAAACTTATGAAACATATTCCACGGGGTTTCCCAACTGATCTCGTATCTACATATTAATATGAAATAAAAATTCAGCATTTTATATTCCATTTTCTGTGTGATTTTTGTAGTGTGTATTATTCTTTATATCTCTTATGTACAACATGTACAAGTCATCCAACATTATCTAAATCATTTTTCTCATAACTCATATCATAAGTCATGCATGATACATGATAAATGCATACATGACAAATACTGGTTACAATATGTCTACCCTAAAATAAAAATATGAAATGGGCGTTAACGTAAAGTGAAACTCCATCAATAACTCGAGAAATACATCGAAACATGAATTTTTACTTACCTCCTGCGTTAAGATTCCATTTTATCTAGAACGTTAAGGTGGGTATAACGTTAATGGTGACATCAAACACGATACTCTACGAAAAAAGGGTGGGTTTCTTTAATAAACATAGATATTTTTGAAAAATTACGTTAAAAATATTAACTCTTGAAGTTTTTTATATATAATAGCTATCAATATAGTTCCATTGAAAGAGTGGTTATTGTAAGGCAGGCATACAAAAATTTCAGTCAGCCCAGGTTACGTCACAAAGTTTCAAAATGGCTACCCAATTTTTAAAAATCTACTTCTCCATTACTCAAAACAAAAAAATTAAATAACAATTTTAATTAAAAATAAGTGAGAATATTTACAAAGATGTTATTTGCGAATTTATTGACGCAACCGGTACGTATTCAGGAAATATTTTAAGGTGTTTTCAGGAGATATATTTATTTACCACTACTTTCAGTAATAATACTGATAATGAAGTGAGTACCACTCGTACAATTATTCGCATTATTTTTAAGAATTTTAAAACAAATGTTATATATTCAGATGAAGTAGCTAAACTTTGAACTAAATCTAGATGAAATGCATCGCTATATCAGGACATAAAATACATAATAATAAATTAATAGAATATTTCTATGAGGTAGAACCAAGAGATTAAATATATCTATAGAGCAACGGCGGGTATATTGTGAAGATTTTTCTCCCGCTTAATATGTGCCATATCCATAGATTAGTAAAGATACTTCGCCGCCTTGAAATTGAATGAAGCCACAAACGGCTTATTAGTAAGTTCTTTTTTTGAATTCTTGACAAATAAAAACATTTTTAGAGAAAATTTACTAATAAATAACTAATACTGCGTAATTTACATAATAAATAAATAATTATTTCAAATATTTTACGGACATTTTAGCACGGAGACGTGGCAAAACTTTTTTACGCAACTATTTCAATTCTCAAAATTGGTTACATTTTCTTGTTAGGAGCATAGATAAGTAAAGATATCTCACCGCCTTGCAATTGACGAAGTCAAAAAAAAAATCAAACAGCTTACGGGTTTCATGCATGTATACGAAATTACGCACACACTCACGTAAAACAGTTTACGGTTTTTCCCATAACGTTTCCGACCGTCATGGTGTAATTTACGCGGAAAAATGCCGACATGTGCAGTTAAATGGTGCAAACATAGCACGAAATCTAAGAAAAAGCGCGGAGAAGTATCATTTCATTCGTAAGTGGTCTAAAAACTACATATTTTTAATATTTCACAAACACGAAAATAGATAAAATTGACAGTACTAAGTGTTGCCAGTACCTTATTGTGTATTACTTTATATGTGGGAAATAACTTGCAAGTAAAATTAGATATTGATTATGTATTTTATTTAAATTTCACAGAAATAATAGCTACGTACGAGTAACATTAAATTGAAATATTATAATATTATTAAATTATAATTAAATTTTTGAAAAATATTTTTTTCAATTGCATCGTTTGATTATGTACTCATATTGCGTAGATAGTGCATAATATTATTATTTATCTTTCTGTCCAATGTGTTTATTTTAGGTTTCCAAAAAATATATTGCTACATGATAAATGGGAGGCTGCCATACAACTAAGTCATAATGATCCTCACTGGCAACCAACTTTTTGGAGTGTAGTTTGTTCAGATCATTTTGATGAGACTGATTTATACGTAACAAAATGTGGAGTGCGTCGACTAACTAGAAGCGCATATCCAAGAAAGGTATACACTTTAAACCAGAATGCAGCAGCGCTCAACCCTGCTGTTATGAGGCAGAAATATTTGTGGCGGTGGTGCCGCCAGAGTCGAATCATAAGGGTAAATAATAATAATAATAATCACCTTCAAAATATTCATACGTAAATATCGACGTAACTTTTGCGTCACTTTACTTTTGGAAGGAATACATTGTCTCTTTCTTGTCAGTAACTTAATCATGGCGGACCAAACACGAAAAATAATGAAACAATAATATCTCCTCATTTACTTGTGACTTGTGATTCCATGAAGCTTGTTTATTTATTATTTTTTTTGTATAATTTGTACATTTACGGATTTAGTTAATCGTTGTTATAGAAATTGTATATTTTATGTTTGTTGTTGTCACTGTCATATATTTACTTCTGTATATTTTTTGTTAATTTTTAATATATTTTACTTTTTATTGCTTATTAGTTATGGTGTGCGTTGAGTATATTTCATAAATAAACATTACTTTCGTAATACACATTTAATTTAATCCCTTTTCCCTTGCTACTCTAAACGCCTACTAAATTATACTACTAAGAAAACAATTCGTAATGTGGTGTAGATACAGACGACGGGATTGGTCATTTTATTGTTTGAATTCTTGGCAAATAGAACCTTTTTAAAGAAAGTTTACGTATAAATAACGAATACTACGTAATTTACATAATAAATAAATACGTATTTCAAACATTTTAGGGAGACTAGAACGGAGACATGGCAACACTTTATTATTACGCACACAATTCCAACTGTCAAAACTAGCTTCATTTACTTGTATGGAGTGAGTTATCTTTACTAATCTATGGTTAGGAGTTAGTAATCTTTACTAATCTATGGCCATATCCAATTGATTCTGTTGAAATGATAATAAGATAAATCAACTTACTACCAATTGGTAATAACTTGTTGACATTTTTTCGTCACATTTCTGCTTAATTACAACTATACATTCATAGTTGAATACCTTTGGTTACAACCGACACGCTAGCAACAGTTTTGGTATCAAAGTTTGAGGATACTTCTAAATTATTAAATGTGTATTGAATGCTGTTTGACATTTGACATGACGGCTGGTTAATGGTAAAAGACACGTGACCTGCATTGACGTACAAACTTTAATAATAAATAAATAACGATATGTAGGTAGATAACAAGCTAATCTCGTAAACCATTAGTTAGATATTGATTATAAGTTGGATCAATTTAATAGGTATAACATCGTACTTCTAGTAATACATTTTTTGTTTATAATAGAAAAGAATCAAGCACTTACCAAATTAAAAATGATAAAACGATAAATTAAAAATTGCAAGTTTACACATTTTTTTCGCAAACGCAAAAGATCACAACATCGCGCGGCATTTGTTTTTTCATTCGTTCTTTATTCAAATTAATTTATTTCTTTCTTTTATACATACTAGTAGTAATATAAGCAGTATTAAATAATAATAAAAAAGTAAAAAATATATAATTATATGTCAATGGTATCCTCGAAATCCCTTCACGAGCGGTGGAACGGAGCTTAAAAGTACTACTGCTAACTGTTATAAGAAAATACTATGACAACTGTCAATCATTGGCAAAAGGGTGCGCGCGACGCCGTTCGGAAACACGAACCTGCGCTTCAATAGGGAATATGCACATTTTTATTTTATTATTTTAAACCACTTATCACATCGTTTTAACATAGTAAAAAATATAAACAATTTTATTAGTGATTGAAATATTTTTTTAAAAATTATTTAAAGTATCAATAAAATTTGACACATTTGAACGCCGCCATTTTACGCGCTCTTTGAATGACGTCACGTAGCGTGATTTGTATTAATATTGATGATAACTGAATGCACATAAAGGTATTATTAAACGTTTTCAGGTTTCATCGCTATTTACATCATGGGAAAGGCTAAATAACCACTTTTTAAATATTTCCAAGAGTTATTGTGCAAAACCACTACTATAAATACATTATATAGTGTTTTTTCTTTTGCAAAAGATGCGAAAATACGAAAAATGTGGTGCAAGATTATAGGAAACAGATATAGTATCTCCAAAATCGCATTAACACTTGTATTTACTGTAACAAACAATAATTTTAGGTAAATGATTTTAAAATATTGCATTGGTCATCTACTTCGTTAGGTACTTATCGACTTCTACAACAAATACTATCATTTGAAACACACAAAATGCATTATAATCTATTATAATATTATAAAGATAGGTGAAGATAGGTGATTGGTTGAAGGTGGTAGAACCCTTTGTGGTTCGACTCCGGAGGCACTACCGCCACACCTATTTCTACCTAATAACAGCAGTGTTAGGTGATGCTGTGTTCCGGTTTGAAGGGTGTGGTAGGAGACAGACTTTTCCGAGGCGTTCCAGCTTAGTTCTCAGGGGTAGCGGTGCATCTGTGGCCGACCTTAGGTGGGAATATCTAATCCTATCTGGGGTTGATTACATATGTCCATGGGCGGATTGTATGCTCGTCTGCTACTCCTATATTATAAAAAAAAAGAATATTAACATAATAAATTATGATCAGTTAAATATTTCCGAATTGACCTATGCATAAAAACCAGTTTATTCATTTTGCATATTTTAGGTAAATAGTCCGATTGTGCTTTGACAAAACTACTTTCAATCATTGTTCTTGATTATTCCTAATAATACTATGTAGAAAAATCGCACTACGTAAGAAATAACACTGTAGGAATATAGACAAAAACAATTTTTCTCTCAAACAGTTTGAATATCGACGCCGATAAACATCGTAACACGCTATGTGACGTCATTTTTCGATTCGACCAATAGGAATGCGTTTTGCAAATTTGAATTTCGCGCGCATAATTTACGATTTTTGATTAAAGTTTTAAACAATTTAACACGAAATAAAGAAAAAATAATGGTTTAGATGTAATTTCAGGACCGTAATGTACCGAGGAAAAAAATAACAAGCAAATCTAATCCACATGCATATTCCCTATTATATATAATATTTTAATTAGTGTATAATGTAATTATTACTGTTATGGTTAAAATAATTGCCAATTTACGAGTGCAATACACTCGTAAATTCGCATAAATAAGTATGAAATAAAATAATAATTGAAAATTATAAATTGCATCGCTTGCGCGGAAGAACGTATTGTTTTTTTAAATAAAATATATTGCTATAGGTACATGTAATCACATATGATTACAGTAACATATTACTTAATCGTTTAAATTGACGATATTTTGGGATTATTAAAGTTAAATTCCCACTCACAATATATTTATCACCGGTATCTACACTAATATTATAAAGAGGAAAACTTTGTTTGTTTGTTTGGTTGTAATGAATAGGCTCAAAAACTACTGGACCGATTTTAAAAATTCTTTCACCATTCGAAAGCTACATTATCCACGAGTAACATAGGCTATATTTTATATAAATATACATAGAATTTGAGGCGGTACAAAGTTTTCCGGGTCAGCTAGTGCCTTTATAAAGCCACTAGATCCATATTACATTTTTAAAATTAAAAATAGCCCCTACGCCGGGGGCGACAATCGATAGATTATTTTTCATTTTCCACAGATACAAAATAAAGCGGCTTGTTGTACCTACAAAAAATCAATCATCAATTCTTTAATTTTACCATTTATATTACAAAGTTTTTTCAAATCATTTATTTTATTCTGGTAATCTTCAGAGCAAAAATATAATAAAATAAATAATATAGAAAAATAACATAAAGGTAATATAGTGTATATAATCTTCTGTCGACAATTCTCTTCAATCTTGGGATTTTATTAATTATACGCTTCTTAAATTCCACAAAATATCATTTTTTTTTTCAATACGAATGAAGTCTGAATCTCGCGTTAGACCTTATTTCTTATTATTACTAGCCAGCGACTTTTAGCCGTTGTTTTATTATATCACAGGGAGAATTGAACGTTTATCGATGCAAATCTCAAAGTATTCGCATGGAAAAGGCTGTCGACTATGGTTTTCGAAATGGTTAATTCATGATTGCATACATTTGGGAACGACTTTCAGCTTTAGAACACTTTGACCTAATTTTACGTTAGACTTTATCTGGAAGTAGGACTTCTACCGCAGAACCTGTGATAGTCAAGTGCTTTGTAATTTGGATCCACAATCTTGGGGTCCAAGGTTCAAATCTCAGATTTGCGAAATTATGTGTGTATTAGAAATAAATTATCATTTGCTTCACTGTGACAAAAATACCGTGAGGGAACTTACCTACCTAAGAGCTCTTACAAAAAATGTGTCCTCTCTTACATACCCTTGTCTATGGTACACCTCTTCCACTCTGAGAGGAGCCCCGAGCAGCAAAAGGACTAGGGATGGCGACCTGATATCGATTAATCGGAGAATCGTTCTTTTGAACCAAAACAAGCGATTATTTTAATCGTATTTTAGTTTTAGTATTTTTTAGTAGTTTTAGTAGTTTTAGTATTTTAGTTTATTATTTTAATCGTATTTTAGTGGCTACTTGGTCTAAGTTTTCGGTATCGAAGATTGATTTTTGGAGAATCGATTCTTTGTACCTCAATTGTTTTGTGGATCGATTTATCACACTTCGATTCGCATCGATTCAACAATCGATCTTATTCGGCCATCCCTAAGAAGGAGTAATGGGGTAAGGATTGCGGGTAGGGCACGGAACGAAGCTACTATGACCAGTTACGTTTGAATGTGGATATAAATTAGTTATCAGACGTTATCGGGTACTTTATCTATTTGTTTTAGGCTTCATATTCAGATACTTAGTATCTCAAAATGGAACCCATCTTTAGTAATTTATTGATCCAGGTATGGCATTGTTGCATTGAATGTTATTTTATTAAATGTTTCAATTTATTTTCAATTTCACAGCGATAAATGAAATCATTACAAGATCTACATTTATGTAAACAGACTTAATAAAGGGCGTATAAAAAAACTATTAATAACATATTTCTCTTTTGTTTTACAACTGGTTTTCTTTATTTTGGTTTTGTATGATAGTTGTTGACGAGCAGTGTTATAATTAAAAATCCTCCAACTTTCTATACTGTCAAATTTCAAAGAGACAAGCGAAAACTAAGATTCAAGTACTGTAACAAGTGTCCGTTTAAAAAGGCGCATGTGCACGGAGCAGGCACCCGCTTCGAAGGACTTCCGTTGTGTGGTAAAGGCAAGATTTTTCAAGGCATTCCAGCTTAGTCCTCAGCGGCGCATTGCCTTTGTTATTGTCTTTGGGTAGGAATCGATTTTTATCTAGGGTCGATTGCGGATGTCCATGTGCGGCCACTTACCATTAGGTGGACTACATTCTCATCTGCTTCTACTATATAAAAAGATTTTGCAATAAACCCGCTGCATGCGAACGCGCCGTGTGCCCGCCGCACGCCGTGCGTGTAAAATCCCGTCGCATAAAAAATATGTATTAAATATATGAAGGTGGTATCATAACAGCAGTGTTAAGTGCTGCTGTGTTCTGGTTTGAAGGGTGTGGTAATGGAGATATACTTTTCCGAGGCGTTCCAGCTTAGTCCTCAGGGTTAGTGGCGCATCTCTGGCCGACCTCAGGAAGGAATATCTAATCCTATTTGGGGTCGATTACAGATGTCCATGGGCGGCAGTAGCCACATACCATCAGGTGGACTGCATGTCTATGGTACACCTCTATATGTACACCTTATATATATATATATATATATATAAAGATAAAGATATACGGACATAGTATAAAACATCGAGTATAATCAGAACTCCGTGGTGGCGGAAAGCTCGGTAACAGAAAACATTGTTCAAAACATGCACACTCACATAATTTATTAACTTGCAACGTGAACTGGAGCGGGTAATAAGAATTTTCCTCATTTTCGTGCTAAGGAAGTTTATGTATATGAAAGATCAATTAAGCGGCTAATTCTTTGTTCCGAGGAAGTTATCTATTAACTACCTACCCACCTAAATAATCTTTAATGAATGAAATAAACAGTTAATTAAAAACGGTCGATTAGTTATAGCGACAAGTGAATAAACACTGTTGGAATCTAACAGCAAGATTTGTTTTTAAATTTTGCCAATGTGGAATCTATTATTAACATTGGAAACATGTTTGCATAATGCGAAGTTGATGAAAAGATATTTTTAAAAGGCAAAACATTAATATGTAGACGAAAAAACTGAAGAAACATGGTAATGATGTTTCTTGAGGGCTCCCCACCCATTAATATTAGATTTACGGTTATCTCTCACGGAACAACGGAAGGAGATGCGATGGAGAACATATTATTATGTTATGTCCCAATATTTCAACGGATGCTTATGTGAAGGGATAACATTGTTTTCTTGTGCCATATAAATGAAAAGTGTTGCTAAATAAAAAACTACACCTACTAAGCATGGAAATTGTTATACCACATGAAAAAAATAATAATAATAAGTACTTGTTTAATATGTCCTTTATAATGTACACCGTTAAACAAAAAGCTTAACATGTTATAATAAACATTAAATTGAAATTTACCTACCTATTATTACCTACCCATAAACAAAGAGTCACAATAACATAACAATACATTTTTCTCCAAACAAAACTAAGTGTAGTTTGCAAAGAACGAAGAAACTTCTACCGATACTTGTCCCATTTATGTTGAAGATTAAAAGCCTCTGATATTTATATTCTGTGATAGATGTAGATAGTTTTCTTAGTGATATCACTTCGAGGGCGCTTCACATTAATATTGGATTAAGAGTGGTTCTGTTCACGGTAATACCTTTTATCACTACTTCCCTCATTTGTGTCTGGAGATAAAAGGGAAGTGAGGATAAAGTGATTGGAGCGAAGTGTAGCAAGATCGCTCCTTTTTAAGTTGACCTTTAAGATTAAGTGACTATTCACATGTACCACAATCACACTGCACCAAAACAAATGCGTGGTCAGCCGCAAATTTGTATGAGAATGCCTCAAACAAACTCCTCACACGGAATGTGGTACTGTCCAAATCAACAATGTGAACGATACTGATCACAGCTAACTATAACGCAACCAAAAGCGACGCGGCACATAATATTGTAAATTATTATATAAATCGCAAATCATCGTTTTCGTTGTAACTAACGCTAGAAAAAAGCGATACTTTTCACTGTTTGCCGACATTTTGTCGCTGCCGTATGATACGCGGTTATGGTACCTACGTGTGAATGCACACTAAGAGAATCTCTAAAGATTCACGAGTATCTTCATATAAATAACTCAAACAAATACACTCATATGCCAGCTATTCAGAGAGTAGGACTTTATTCGTTGTCATAAAGATTTACTATCAAATAAATGTCTCAAACAATTAATGCACTCATGCCAGCAGTCCATCACTAGGTGTGTTGTAGTGCTATAAATACCATATGTACCTACAAATAAACTTATAAATGATCACGCTCAAAAAGTATACTGAACCTGAACAGCAGTGTTAAGCGCTGCGGTGTTCTGGTTTCAATATTGTGGTAAGGGAGACATGTTTTTTCGCGGCCTTCCAGCATAGTCCTCAGGCTATCCCTAGGGCCGACTGTAGCCTACCTCAGGTAGGAATATCTTATCTGGGATTTATTACAGATGTCCACCATGGGCGGTAGTAGCCGCTTACCTTAGAACCTCGAAAGGTTCTATGACCAAAACCCTCAACGTTTATTGGAAAATACTTACTTATGTATTTGTATTTCATATCAATTAATTATATTCCACAGATAATACATCCTTCCATTAGTGATATCATCTTAAGGGCTCTACTAATTAATACCGGATTAAGAAAGGAGCGATCGACTTAGTCCACTATCCGTTGCTTTCTTCATGCGCGGCGGATAAATAATTAGTTACAGTTACACTAATAATGTTTACATATTAGTATATTTAATATAAATATTTGTAAGACAAATAAACCTCATCACTTGAACATAGACTACTTTAAACTACTAAATACTATTTTTAACGTTTTCAATTTTTTTTACCTTTCTAGGCTTGCGTTTGGCTGCAACCTTTGTTAAGTGAGATGTAGCCGTGGACAAAACACGCTTGCCGATGACTTCAACAATCTTAAACGTAACGTTAAGAAGGCGATTTTCTTGTCGCGCGGACGCAAGATCACATGCACGTGTGCCACTTAGGAATAGGTACCTATACAGGTAGGTATATGATATATACTATTCATGTCTGCTGTAGAGACACGCGTGCAAGAGAACACACGCGCAACCGGAAAGACGCCCAAATGTTATTATCGAGTTTTATGTTTGATAATAAGCTTTTATAATCAGGATAATAAGAATTAATTATATTTTATCCCACAAAAAATATAAAGTTTGCTATATTGGTATAACTTACAATTAAAGTACACCTCAAAATTAATATTATTGAAAACACTAACAAAAGCTCGAGAGTTGTTGAAATTTTCGAAAAGAACTTTTCAAGGTTTATCTGATAATCCGCAACTAATTAAACTTTGTCGATAGTTAATCGACACAATTGCAATTGAGCGAAGTAATTAAGATTCTATGGGCTAAACGATAGAGTAACTTTTTCGAGGATCTAATCGCTCAGGCACTTAATGAGAGTTAAGTGTCTTATCTATATTATTGTAAAGCTTATGTTTGTTAAACCATGTTATGTAACTAAATTTATATCGGCTAACAATATAAACAAAATTTTATACAAGTTAACACAATAACAATGTGTACTAATTAATACTTTAAAATACCTGAAGTATAGTTTCTTTACGTTGTAGGATTAATAGTTTAATGAAAATGATTAGAAATCACACAATCAATTAATAATAGAGCAAGAAAAAAAATATATCTCACATACTAAAGATCAGCGTTCAAAAAATTTAAGGTCTAGGCTGTACAGTTTTTACTACTGTACTAGGCTGTCATGTGTGAGGTGAGGCGTATATACTGGAACAGGTTCAGGGACTAGGTAGTTTCCCGGACTAGGTAGTTTCTGGACTAGGTAGTTTATCGGTAGTTTGCGCTCCTGTTTTTTTTTTTGCTCGCCACGTCGACTCAGAACATGTTTCCCGTTGTTTTTTTGTTCGTCGCGCCGGCTTATGATACGGTTCCCGTTTTTTTTTTGCTCGTCACGCCAGTTCATGACACGTTTAAGGCATGAACGAACTAGCTTCCTAATTAGCAAAAAAAATTCGGTCCCCAAATTTGCCGCCCCAAAAATCTGCCGCCCTAGGCTGAAGCCTACTCAGCCTGCTGGTAAATCCGCCACTGCTGAAGATATATTAAGAGTAATAATATTATTCGTATCATATCTAATTTAAAACGCAACAGAACCGCAAAAGTATAAAAATGTGAAACGAAATCTTTACGTCTAAAACTTAACGTCGTTCGCCGAAATCTTAACGATCAATACTACTGACATCTTGTAACCTTAATTTTCTTGCCCTAACGTCCTTGCAGACGGTATCTGTAATAATCTTTTTCTTTTTTTTAATATGAGAGTAGCAGACGAGCATGCATTCCACGTGATGGTAAGTGACAGCTGCCGCCCCAGATAATATTAGATAATATTAGATTACCTGAGGTCGACCACAGATGCGACGCTACTCCTGAGGACTAAGCAGGAGCTCCTTGGAAAAGTATGTCTCCCTTACCACACCCCTGCTTAACATTGCTGTTGTTCGGCAGAAATAGGTGTGGCAGTGCCCGCCGGAGTCGAACCACAAACGGTTCTACCACCTTTAAATATTTTTATGAGTTTAAGGAAAAGTTATTAAAGTTCGAGTTTTCACAGATAAAATCTGTAGCTAATTAAACTTTCCATATACTAAATAAGACGATTGCAGCTGAACGAACTAATTAAGAAGGTTCTACGGGATAAACGATGCAATAAGATTATTTTGGGTTCCCGACGGCTTAGGAGCTTAGCATTAAACAGGTTTTCAAAACACTCTATCCCTACCCTCCATAAAAGACCTAGGTCTTCTGAAAACTCATTCAAATTAAGCACCTAATGTATTACAAGTAATCTGATTGAAATAATGGAAGAACTTCACTGAAAGCCACCACCAAAAGTACCCACCTAAAGTAATTCGGACTACGAAATTTCTAATTATACGGACATATTCTAATTATGTCTTTAAATTGTACACAGGTAGAAGACCCAATTGATGATACGTGATCGTGGCTTCGTGACATTTGCCCCATTAAAAATCGCAAATATTTATCGCCTTAACAAAGTTCTTTATACAATACAAGTATTTTTATTAAAATGAGACATGTTACGGATGTGCAAAGTGCATGGTATATTATGTAACGCAATACCTGTAGATTGGATGAGTGACTCCTGTGATAAACGTTCCTGCGTATCAGAAAGCATGTAAGGATTTATTGAGTGTTTACGACGGTCCGAGGTTCAAAGTCCAGCCATAATCAAAATAATGTGTGTATTGGAAATAAATGATTTCTTGCATTAACGGCGAAGGAAAACTTGAGGAAACCTGCACAAAATAATCTCAGACCAGTGCCCAGCAGTGGGACAGTGGGTGATGATGACGGTATACAACTCGATGGCTATATTCTCTATTTCCTGTCCATTGTGTATCCAAAAATAAAAGAGGATTTATACCTGATTGAAAATAAAGCTTAAAATATTTTTCAATAGCGCGCCGAAATTGAATCGAGTGCGATATGTCCAAATTCAGTTAAATCCAAATTAAACTTCATTCATTTGTTCGTTGTAATCTGTTAATAGCTTTAAATAAGAGCGTTTTAAAAATATCCGTTGTTGTGATGCTGTTATTAATATTTCTCATTATTTATGAGTATTGTTTACTCAAAACATATGGTCATTTCAATTCATATTTCGTATACACGCTTTCATTCCGTTCTGTATTTTTTCTTTCTGCTTTATTATTTTTCTCTTCGTCTCTGTTTGCTTGCTTTTTACGCCTCTTTACCCTTTAATTTTGGGGTCTTATACCTTTTTGCTATATCTTGGCTTGTTTCTCAGTGATATTTACAATACCTACATTGTATTGTAAATATCTAGTTTTATAATAAGGCATTTGTTTACGCAAATGCTTTTTGTAATTGTGAGATAATAAAACGTTTTCATAGACTCTTAAGAACCTGATTGAGAATCACTTTTGCTGTCCCGAAGATCCAGGAATAAGCTTAAGACCGTACGGATCAAAGTTTTCCAGCTGCACTTTGTTTAAGCAGATTGTAGTTGAACGGATGCTTAAAGAACTTTAGAATTACTTTCTTGTGCTATTGACACACTTGTAGATCTGTGACTTAAGTTTTTTGATGCATGATGCCCAATGGATAAATAGCATTAGGACGGATTATTCTTATTTATTTTAAATATTGTAAATAACGTATTTAAGTTCAGAATTAATGTTCTTTTCGGGCTTAATACAAATGAACGTCCATACCTCTGAGGGAATTTCATGCCAAAAGAAAAAGGCAAGTCATAGTTTAGTAATATTACTTTTACTTTCTCATAACCGTGTTAATTAATCCGACGAGTAACCAATTCTAATAATGTCGTCTACGGAGGCGAGAGTGATTTATGATTGGGCTTGTTTGTTTCGGTTGGCGAGGATGTCATCAAATTATAACATCGAGTCTAAAGATTTAAGTTGTATCTTAGTGCAGCTTTGCTACGGTACAATTTTATCAATAAAATTGGCTTACTATCTCTCGTTAAGCCATTACTGTCCCACTGCTGGGCACGAGTCTGCTTTCAAAATGCGGAGGGATCGGGGTAGTCCACTTGCGACATTGAACGCGCTCATGGATCGTTATCCGAACTGTGATGTGCTTGCTGATGATTGGAAGCTGATCATGTCTGTATGCTTGTAGTTCTGTGAGTTGTCTGTATGTTAGATCTGTCTAGTTAGTGTAGGTGGCCTCGGCCGTTCTAATTAGATCGATAAAATAAATAAATAAACACACTCGTCAAGTGCAGATTGGTAGACTTGACACTTCTTTAAGAACTATTATTTGGAGAACTCGCAGGCAGGTAGATTTCCTGACGATGTTTTGCTTTACCATTAAAGTTAGTGAAAATTAAAATATATTAACATCAAAAATCAAAAGCTCGTGTCTGCGGCTCGAAGCTCTCAAATTGAGAAGCTCATTTCAAACCACTACGCTATCACTGCTTCAGGCTATAATATTTTTAGCGGCAGAACTGACGTTTGTATGTGGGAAGAATTACATATTCAGTTTCACACATAATTAGCATGTATTCATTATAACATGTCTACGAAATAAACGTCGTCGTGTTTATTTAGGTGTACGAATAATTTGAGAAAATCAAAGAGAAACGGACATTATGAAAGAGAACATTTATTTAATGATGCGATTTCAATGAAAGGAAAATATTTGTGACACGTATGACGTATGTGTATTATGACGTCAGGTGTAAAAATTTAACATTATATTAAACCGGCTTCGCTCGCGTTACGAGGTAATATTTTCATCCCCTATTTTATCCTAAGGGGAAAATATTGAATGAATGATTGAATTGATCAAAATCCTTTCTTAGAGGATGCCTACGTCATATCATCTACCTGCATTCCAAATTTCAGCCCGATCCGTCCAGTGGTTTGGGCTGTGCGTTGATAGATCACTATGTCAGTCAGTCACCTTTGAGTTATATATATTTAGATTATACCTACTTAATCAGGTAAATCAAGAAAAAAAATAACGGTTGGATAAATAAAAAATAAAACATAGATGTTGGCTGATTGCATTTCAAATTTCATTAAGTATAACATATTACTAAACTTCTCATTGTTTTTTAGTGTTACAATGATAAAATCCGTTAAGGAGCCCTTTAAGTCGATAGCCGTATGTATTACCTACGTCAAAAAAATCCCTTTAAACAATGGCATTTTACAGCTGCCATTTTTTTTTTGTTTCTAATGTTACCTTGGCACGAACACTCTAATCTAACCACATCGTTTAAAATTAAAGAAATCTATTTAGCGACGCGATTTAAAGACACAAAACCATAACCGTTCAGTGCAGGCTTCCGTGCAGGCTAAAATATTGCCATAGATATTTGGCTAAAGAATAAGTTTACGATTCAAATGTATGTGGTTCAAATGATACTATTATTTTTGCGACTAGAAGACATCTTCAGCCCTAAAATACGGGGTTCGTGATAGATGATTTGGATTATAGAAGCGTACACTCATTCGAGTTCATATTTTACTGTGAGAGGTTTTTTGACAAGAGTGATGTATCGATTGTATTGTGGCCGTTTCTATTTATACGTTCCTTGTATTCTGTAAGATATTGATTGAATGTATACAGTAGTAATTAACATATGAACAGTTTATTGCTATCATGCAAGCTTCAATTAGAAGTTATTTGTTTGAAAATATATGTAAAATAAAGTAAAGTACATTGATTTAACTTTAAGAAATGTGATTTTTTGGCTTCGCCCTGATTTTGGAAATAGCCCTCTCATTTTGTTAATTTGCGACATAGTCCGTGAAATTTTCTATTTTGATGTTCATTATTTGATACCATCAATAGTAGTAAATTAAGCAAGCAATAATATAAAACGGTCTATTCCTGAAATAGTGTTAAACTAAGGATATATTTCATTATGGTATCAATCTTCATGCTGTCCAATTTAATATAATGACAACCAATTCTATAATAAGCTTTGACACCCAAATGTTTATTTTGTCAGTCAATTAATACTCCCTTAAGCATAGGCTGTAGAAAACCACATTTCAATCAGTAGTAAGTAATGCCTTATTTATCGATGTCATCCCACGGCACGGCATCTAAGACCTCTTAATAATGTAAACAATTTCCGTAGTATTTCTATAAATATCTGTGTTTAATTGAATATTCCACCGACACTTCAAGAGTAAATTAAATTAGTCTATTACACGCCCATTTCGCTTCTGTATCTAATGTCAAATATTATGAGTTTTTCTTATGATTTCTCGAGATTACTTCGGAGCTGGCGCTGACGAGAAGTTTAGACTTTTGTAATTGTTTTTATTGGTTGTGACCATGATGAAAATGTTAATGCACATATATTAATTTTCACGACGTAATTTAGACATGGTGTCGTTAATTTACATGTACAGTTATAAAGCATGTCAGACAAACAAAAAATGTATGGTCCTTTTGTATAAGCGTATTTATTATATCTACCGTGACACATGCGTGCATACATGGACCGTGTCTTAAAATATTCTAGATCAGCGTTTAAAAATATGAAAAAAATATAATGTGAAGGTTGGTGTTGCTTTTTTGCAACTAAATCAGGGATATTCCGGTTGATGTTGCTACTAAGCTGTAATATCAACTCAGATTCTACTTGTAATCTGTTCCTGTATTTGTTTTTTGTATAAACAAGAGTAGAGAATGCCTTTTTACATAGGTATGTGGTTGAAAAAAGCAATAAAGCGGCCCTTTTGCATTTAATGAGCGATTGGTATGGTATGTATGGTCCTTAGATGACACCGGGGACCCCCCATACATATACTCGCCCAGAGGTCCGCGGATCACAGGTTGGGAAACGCGGTTCTAGATAAATATGACATTGTCTGCTACGACCCGTGTCTGATACGTTCAATGTCTGTAGATATGAACAAAGGCAGCGTGAAACGTGTTATCGCTACCAATATCAATATAAAATGATGAGTTTGGTTTCCATATAAATAACGTATAATACTCGTATGTTATACGATGCATCCTATCCGCTCCGGCTACCGGTTTGGATAACAACTTGCTATTGATCTGTTAGACTCTAATAAAAGCTATAATTATACTGTTGTTTGTATTGAGAAAAAAGGCATAAAGATAGATAAAAGATACGATATAAATTGCTGCTTGGTTTTGAAATAACTTGGCAAGTATGTCGTTGTCCATGGAACTAATGATCCTAACGAAATCTTTCGAATTCACCTGACGGAATCTGGCTTTTTAATTATAATTGTTATTTTTTTTAATTAAGGTATATATAAACGGAAACTGGCTTTTTAATTATAATTGTTTTTTTTAATTAACATATACAGATTGTTTCCGATTTTCCTAAAAACGGTTCCATTATATTATAATAATATGTGTTACCATAAATATATAAGTATATACGGTAATAAACATTGTATATTAGAACAAGCTTTTGCCCGCGGCTTCGCTCGCGTTACGAAGTAATATTTTCATCCCCTATTGTATCCCCTTGGGGATAGAATTGATCAAAATCCTTTCTTAGCGGATGTCTACGTCATAACATCTACCTGCAGGCCAAATTTCAGCCCGATCCGTCCAGTGGTTTGGGCTGTGCGTTGATAGATTACTACGAGTATGTCAGTCAGTCACCTTCGAGTTATATGTATTTAGATACTTTTGTCTGCTACGGCACGCATCTCACACGCTCTCACGCACGCGGGACGTGGGTTTGCCTAGAGATTTATTATATAGGGTGTAAAACCATGAATAGTCTCTAGAATCATGTCCCGAGGAGTAACCGAATCAAATCCTGTAGTTTTAAAATAATTTGTAGAAAAAACACGAGTATCCTTTTGAAATCACGTCAAAGGTATTGTAAGCTTTTTGTTTTTAAATATGGATTACCATGAGATTTTAAAATGATCGACTGACGTAAAAATATCATACAAATTGAGCATAAAAAAATAGTAAATGTAATAAAATCTGTGTTTCATCATCATCAATCATAATTAACGTAATTAGATAACCTTCGGATGCACCTTAGCGCAAAGCTGAGCATTCGACTGCATTTACTTACAAGTATCTGATTACTATACTTATGTTTAATGTGACAGTGAAATCAAGAAGATTAAACACATAATACTTACATACTTTATTTCTGTACACATAATAAAAGGTGTACATAAGGCGACAAAGCTAACATTTCCAAGATTTTCATACAATGATCCCGATTCACACATGATTGACGTTTAAAATATATATCAAACCAATTGGTCCGCTCTTACTATCCCTATGTAAGGTCCTGCATAGGATAGAATCTATTAAGAGATAAAACTATATTAATTTTATGAACTATTCATCATTATGTTATTTTTCGACAGCTAACGCAAACATAATCTCTCATACGCCATTTCAAGTGACCGGATTTCTCCCGCCATTGATGTCGGTGACTGTCGTTTTTCAACATCGAAGGAAATTTATAAATATACTTTTCTGTTTGAAGAAAACCGACCGTCCGGCGATTCCATGTATCGAACTATCAGTTAAAGTAAAATACAGGGAAAGGGAAATGTGTAGTAATAATTACATTTATTGTTCGTTAGTGCTTTGTATGCTAGTAAATAATAAAGGAAGTATTTTGTAAAACATTCTTGCTTATAATATACTTCCTTGGTCAAATTATTATATTGCAACACATATTATAAAATAATCTTTACTGCTGAAAACCTTTGCAAGTACCTTCCACTGTGTGGCACGAGTCTCACTCCACAATTAGTGGAGGCTTAGAACGCATTCCACCATGCTGTTCCAATGCATATTGGTAAACATGGTACAGGTTAATCAGATGTTTTCAAACCATCCATGAGACCTCCCATGCTTAACGACTTCCACCCTATGATAACAACCGGGACTGACGACTTAATATGCTCTCAGAAGCGCGCATCAAAGTTTACCACTAACGGTCACCCATCAAACTCCCGACCGTGCTCAACGTTGCTTAACTTTGTAAATCAATTAAAATATATACACTCTGCGAGCTATGCGCGCTTCTTATTTGTTATTAATAGGTATTTCCCTTCAATATCAGTTCTAATTTCCAATCTCACAATTAAGGGGTATAGGCAGCTTGTTCTAAAATCCAACATTGTTTTCCTTACTTAATAGGCAGAGAGACTTTCAATCATTCAACGTGGCCAAAGTTTTAATTTGATTATAACACCCACTGATTTTGAAACATTCGAAATATTTCTTTGATTTATAATAAAACATTTACCTGTCTGAATTGTGTCGTAAAACTTTTACGATAATTCGAGAGCCGACGTTTTGTTGTGTATAATTCAGCGTAATTTTTTATAGTAAGTAATAAGTATTTTATCTTTCATGTAGACAAGATAAAGTGGCGTTATAAACACATGGGTGTTACTTCTTGTCTCAGATCAAATATATATTTCTACTACGATTGCGTCCTACGGTCGTTCCGGGATGCAAGACAAGATAAAGCCTACACAGAAAAGCTTGAAAGGTTAGCTAAGCCTCACACGACAATGCATGGTTTCACACATACGATGTTCTTTTCATAATTGTCGATCATTGACATTGGTCGACCCTTGAGATATACCTAAGGAGCAAGTCTTCAATTTTCGCAAACACAATGCAAGAAATGTAAAACCTTATTGTTCCGACGATGTTTTTTTTTTAATTTTTAGTAGCAGACGAGCATGCAGTCCACCTGTATGGTCCTACATGGTAAATGGCTACTGCCACCCATAGGCATCTGTAATCAACCCCAGAGAAGATTAGATATTTCGCTAGATATTCAGTTGCATCGCTACTGCTGAGGACTAAGCTGGAACGCCACGGAAAAGTATGTCTCCCTTACCACACCCTTCAAACCAGAACACGACAACGTTTAACACTGCTGTTATGAGGTAGAAATATTGTGTACAAGGTGTTCCGACGATATCCGTATCACCTTGTAATGGGAACAGTCTCGGAGCAAAGTACATCGCTAGAAGCCCTTAAAACTTACTTCCCGTTATGGCACTTGGCCAAGTGACAATTGTATATTTATAACAATTCGCACTGGGGCACAGTATTTCGTGAGTTTTGCTTTAATGTCAAAAGTTCTATCAATAATTTATCGACAAATGGCGACGTGAATGCGATAATAACGGTTTCCACTTTGTAATCGTACCGAAGCCCGTTGCGCATTTTGATTCTAAATGATTTATTGAAGCAATACGTTTCAATATTTTCTGACTGAGATTATATACAGTTTGTAACTGTTCCTAGAATCATATGTAAATAGGTACATATAAAATGTACATACGTGTATAATACGTGCAATATCTTATATATAAAATTCTCGTGTCACAATGTTAGTTACCGTACTCCTCCGAAACGGCTTTACCGATTTTCACCAAATTTTATATGCATATTCAGTAGGTCTGAGAATCGGCTACTATCTATTTTTAATACCCCTAAGTGATAAGGGTTATTCACTCTTAACATTTTTTTATATGGCAACACAACGTTTGCCGGGTCAGCTAGTACATCCATAATACAATATCTGCTGGTTGACTTACATAATTATGTATAAGGTGACCATCTTATTTTTAACAGATAACAGATTCGTGATCACAGAAGAGTGATAGGAGGTGTGATCTTCAGGTTGAAGTATGTTTTATTATGAATTTAGTTTAGTTTGTGTAATAAGGGAGCAGTACATCTGTGGCCAACCTCATATAGGAGTGTAATCCTATCTGGGGTTAATTACCAATGTACATGGGCGGTAGTAGCCACTTGAAATCAGGTGAACTGCATGCGTGTCTGCTACTCTTATATTATAAAAAAGTTACAGATATACATGTGCAACTGCGATACGTGCAGTCCAATTGATGGTAAGTGGCCTCTGCTGCCTATAGATATCTGCAATGAACACTAAATAGGATTAAAGTTCTATTTGAGCTCGGCATTGCTCTCTTAAAGAATTAAGTTGGACGTTGAAGAGTCGCCTTCAAAAGAATCTTTAACGCACACACGTTCATATACTCGTATATCTTTTAAACGAATATATGGATAGTTTTAAAATTATGGAAATGTTACTAGGTCTTTATGTATCGTTAACAGTAGCAATCTAACACGCGTTGCAATATTAAAATAGTCCATATGTATCGCAACTGGATCGTGAAAATACAAATTGGGGTACTCCCATTTTATTATTTTCGTATTCCGCTAAGTCTGGGAAAACGTGAGATATGAGCTGTATGAAATTTATGATCGGTCGGTCACAGACGGATAACTGCGAAAAGCCCTAGTTTCGAATCATTTGGGGTATTCATTTCTTGTAACAGATTCTCGTAACGGTTATGTAATGTAACTTTGACTCAGAATAGGATCTTCTTAATGCATCTTATTATTAGCTAGTAGTAAATTTGAAGGTGGTAGAACCCTTTGTGGTTCGACTCCGGCAGCACCACCGCCACACCTATTTCTGCCTAATAACAGCAGTGTTAGGCGCTGCTGTGTTCCGTTGGTAGGTTCCGTTGAAGGGTGTGGTAAGGGAGATATATTATAAAAAAAGTAACAACAAGTAATAACCAGTTACAGCTCATGAATTAAAATTTGCTCTCGCAATTTGAAGGTCCGATGATCGAATCCCAGGCGCGCTCTTCTCATTATCCGATGTTATGCGCATTGTGCGTATTGCAAATTAATTATGTATCACTTTACTTATCACTTCTTTAACGGTGAAGAGTAACATCGTGAGGTAAAGTTAATTTATGAGAAGTCTACCAATCTACACTTGGCCAGCGTGGTGGACTATAGCTCAGATTTCAGTCTGAGAGAAGAGAGTCGCGTGTGGAGCAGCGGGTAATTCATTAACGACGAACAATTATTTAACAATTTTAGTACATCTAGTACTAGCTTCCTTTAACCGGATTGTAACGTAACTATTGACTTTGAGATAGTTATTGTAGCTACGATTGTGGTGGTGTAGGGTTTCATTCTGCGGTCGAGGGGCCGGGGATCGCGATCACCCGTTTCTACTCGAGTGCGCGGTGGCGCAGCCGTGCGTGTTCCCGTCACGGTACGAGTGGCAGAAAAGTGAGGTAAGGCCTTCATAAATGATGCGTTCAACCTCGCTCTTGACGGACTTGAGTTATGTGTGCAATCTATAATATCATAAAACGAGATTATCGTTCTGTTTTTACAACATTTTTTTATTGAATATAGGAGCAGGCAGTCCACCTGTTGGTAAGTGACTACTGCCGCTCATGGACATCTGTAGGTAATCGACTCCAGATAGGATTAGATATTCCTACCTAACGTCGGCCACAGATGCGTCGCTACCGCTGAGTACTAAGCGGGAACGCCTCGGAAAAGTATGTCTCCCTTACCACATCCTTCAAAACAGAACACAGCCGCGCTTAACGTTGCTGTTATGAGGCAGAAATAGATGTGGCGGTGGTGCTGCCGGATTCGAACCACGAAGGGTTCTACCACCTTCAATAACTATCGTCATCATCATCTTTCTTTTATTGTTATTAGAGAATAGCCAGCCGCGCTGGAAAAGTGAGAATTGGCAGACCTTATCTACCTTTCAGACCTATTAAAGAGTTTCTTTACATGTTTTTCTCCGTCTTTAAAGCAAGTGATAATTTGTCTTTTTTATACAATAGCCGATTTTCTACCACTGGATGATCACTCCTTACGATATAATCAATCTTTTTTTAATTTTCCATAGAAATCGCGTAAAATGATGGTAAGATTGATAATAATGGATTATTTAATATTTTTTACTGCACCACTGTTTTACAAGGCTATCTGTCTAGACAGAGAATGTTTCTAATTTGGTACTTTATATACCTTTGAATTTTATAGAAACCCTTCAAGCATGTTGGTATTTCAGCTATAAAAGCAAATTGCTTTTTTCTCTCAATCCATCCACTCCCTGATCGATATACAGTTCAGTCTTATGGAAATCATGGCACATATTGCCAATTCACATGCGACGTGGGAAAATTATATTTTGCAGATGATCGAGTATCACATTGCAGAATTAGCACTTATCGGATTCTGTGATCATCCAGTGTAGGAATACTTTATGTTAAAGGTAAATTCGTAATTATTACATGATATAGGTATTGTACATTAATTGATATTTTATCTTGCTATATTATCTTATGTCTAATACGTTCCCAACCGCCCATTTACAAAACGCGTTAAAAAGATGTGTTACATCAACACGCGGAATTTCGTCCCAAGTCTAAAATTATGTGTTACATGGGCGCCCGAAACTTCGGTTCACGCTGAAAATATATTATCTGTATTTATACTTACGCCAAAAGATTTATAACTCACTACTCAATGAAAAAACTAATTAAAAATAAAAGTAGCACTATAAATCCTTAGTTCCTTTCGCAACTCACTCTTTAAAGCGTCTGTCTAAGTTTACATATTTATTCCGCTGAAAAGTATCCATCTTAAACTGTAGGTACTGTCTGGAAACTTTCCTCTGTGTTCGACTAACCGTAATGTGCTTAAAGAAAGTCCGCTTGGCGTCCGCTTGGTGTTGATAAAACGCAAGTTACGAAGTTAAATTGTGTTCTTCAAAGTTGTTACATCAAATAGTCTGCGATTTGAGATGTTTTTACTTGTATAAAACTGTGGAGATGCGTCACAGTCCTGCAATCCACGTACTGTGATTGCCTATCTTTGATTTGTTTAAAAAAACACGTGACGTTAATAATTGCTTATAGAGAACTACGAGCACTTACTCACTGCTGTGGACGAGTCCCTTACTGAATGTGGGTTCTGGCCGTAGTCTTCACTTTATTTTGCTTTGGTAGTTCATAAATCTATAAATTATTATGGAAAATATTCAGTTCGTTTATCCAGTGATATCTTCCTTCACGATTTCGATGTGAGGGTATAAATACCGGCTATTTTGTATGTAAACAACCATTTTAGTTCTTGAGAGGGCAAAGCGATTTTTGAGAAATTTGATTACAGATGTCTATGAACAGCAGCGTTCAGTTACCATCAGGTGGACTGGATACTCCTTTGTTACTTCAATCCTATGTATAAGAGAAATTCAACCCACCCCACTTCAGCTGCGCTACCATCCATACGGTTACGTTGAATTATTTCTAACATCAATTCTAGTTTTTACAAGATATTCCGAGTAAAAACATCGACAGACAATGGTATCATAAGGCCCGTTTTTCAATTCCCTTCCAGAACACTAGTAAGTGAAGTTGCCGAGTTATTTTTCTCAGAAGCTACGTCCGTAATATGTTTCAGTGGCTTTCAGTAATAACGGACGCGCACTTAGCCGGCCCAAGTTGTTCCATTTGTTTCAAGTTACAGGACTCGTATTTCTTAGATAGTGGGATAAACTATGTCCCACTTTATTCTACAATATATTTTAACTTGAAACATAGTCTTAAATGGATATAGGAAGCTTTTGTCTAACAGTTTTACTTTAGAACGCGGTATAGGACCACAAATATTACCTGTATTTACGAAAATATTAGTACAATATAACATTTATTAAATTGATTAAGAGGCGACAAGCGATTTTGTAGTAAGAAAAAATATTGACACTGAACATTACATTTTTTTAAATAATCGTAAAATTTAAACTTCAAAATTCTGTGTACTACAGAATTCTCGTAATATTATTATAGACTAGTGGTTTCGGGCAGACGTTGTCCTCAGAAAAATCTCTATATCAGCTAGCGGGTCCAAAATTCTTTTTTTTCTAGCTGGATATCTCGCAGAATTACTATGTCTATGTTTACTATGTCAGAAACCATCGCAGAAGTGTAGGTACTCAACAATTTCATAAAGATTCATGGCGATAGGTGAATACCTAATGCCGAAAGGACAAATCGGCAAACACACATTATTTTTTATACATATCAAGCTATAAATAGCCTTTTATCTAACACGTGCAAAGATAAATTAGCAAAACACGGGCACCGATAAATTGAGTTGGATTAAACATATTTTTATTAGTTTATTCATTCATCCGCTCGGTTCATGAAATAAAACATCCTTTTATCTTGACTGACAGCTAAAATGCAAGTAGATACGGATCACTTTAAGTGTTCAGATCTGGCGTAGTGAGACGGATAGTGCAGTGCTGATAAACTCGTCTGAAGTCACAATACTTTATAATTAATTCCGATTATTTTTATTAATATATTCAAGAAATATAATCTAGTGACTTAGTGCCAAGTTATTGTATGCATTGTCGTAGCAAATTGAAATGATGTCAATTAATCGTAGTATTTTTTTTTTGTATTTTTACCATTATATTTATATTATTTATTTTATGTGGTGCGATGCAAAGCAATTCTTTTATAACGATAATGTATTCACAGGTTTCTAAGCAATGAATGAATTAATGGTGGCGTTCCCTTATAGACGATTCCTAAATATAAGAGTGAGTACTTAGCTATTGAATATAATTTAATTGTTACGTTAAAGATATTTATATATATTTAAAAGTTTCACTTATTTAAACTTTGTCTATGTCTATAGAATTTCCTTAATTACATCTTTAAATGACTAGATTTCATACCATAATTGCATTAGAACAATTATTGTATTCTATAATATTGCAGTATAAATAAATTTAAGTTTTTATTTTGATCAAAAACGAAACTAAACATGGTTTTGTATTCATCGAACAACAATGATTCATAAAAATAAATTTATGTATACATAGTTAAATACTTCATTATCTTGAAAATGAATACAATTATTAATTAATGAATGCAATTATTAATTAATTGCGACTAATGTGAAGTAAACGTAATAAGACTCGTACACTTGAGGGTACTAGAAATTGAAGGCGCTAGAACTCTTTTGTGGTTCGACTCCGGCGGTACCACCACCACACCTATTTCTACCTAATAACAGCAGTGTTAAGCGCTTCTGTGTTCTGGTTTTAAGGGTGTGATAAGGGAGACATACTTGTCTTCAGGGGTGGCAGCGTATCTGTGGTCGACCTCAGGTAGTCTCTTCTGTTGTACAAAGTGAGCAACTTAGATAAAATAAATAATGTAGGTTATATCTATACGATATATCAGCAAATTTTCCTGTAGGTATTTGCATTCTGTTACGTTAAATGTAGCGAAAATACAATATTTCGCTGTCTACGGATGCAGATAGGAGTATGAAAAATGATATTGCAAACAAAAATTTATGGCATTTTTAGTTTTCTGCTAGTTATTTTGAATATGATTGATATTAAGATAACTTTTCGAATACCATTGTTCAGTTATCAAAATTTCGACAAAATATAAAAATCTTGAAATTACTTTACATCGTCGATTTGGAAATTTAGAGATTACAAGTTGAAAATCATTAATACGAAATATAAATACCTACTTTAGTCGAAGAGTTTTAACTCGAAAATATTTCTATTGTAGACATATTAAGATCTCAGAGCATAGTACGGCCTGACAGACAAATAGATAGTGATTTCAAAAATAGTCGATCAAGCTTATTATCCGACAACAGTTTGTACTGTTACTGCATGACTATGAGCTTATTCAGAGATTGCTCCCAGATGTTACTAATATACTCGTTGGAAATAGATTTGCTGAAGTTTTTATGACTATGCCTTTTGTGAATCGTTTTGTGTTCCAAGTACGTGCAAAACTGTAGATATGTATATAAAAAATAATATATGTCTCTTTGTCCGTAATTGGTACACTATTTATCCTATCGCCATGAAACTTTAGGAAGTTGTCGAGCACACTCTTACGAAGGTTTCTGGTACAACGCATTTATTCTACGATGCGCGACACGTGTGTAATACATACAAAGAATTCAAATTGGTGAAATAAATGACAAAAATTACATTTGAAATTTTGAATTCAAATTATTGAATATTTTCAAATTAATGTACTTATATCAACTAAACAAATTTTTGTGAGTGTGTATATTTTTTTTTTCTATTCGTTTCCAAAACGGCTACCACGTAACATATTTCCATTCTTATAAAAGCAGTGGGGTATGAAAGCTATGGTACGGCTACGTTACGGTACGGTAGGCTACGGTATCCCCTGCCTGTCGTAAGAGGCGACTAAAAGGGGGGTTCTTGGGTCGTGGTGGCAAGAGTGGGAGCTCGAACCGCCCGGCCAACGGCCCCGGGAAGGACGGCGATATGTGTAGTCGCATACCGTCGTGCGCACCAGACGGTGCGGTGAGCGATAAGCTCACCTGCTGGGCGGAGCCCGACGGGGCAATGCGCTAAGAGGAATCCGGTTGCGTTCCTTTGGAGATCCCGGAGTCTTCTACGCAGCGCTGAGGACGGCCACCGGGGGGGTTTTAGTGCGGTAAGAGTCAGTCCCACATAACCCTGTGTCGCTCCCAAGCCATCGGGTACCTTTTGAAGGTTTCCCCCTCGTGAACAAAAAAAAAGGGTATGAAAGTGGTGGGACTTTAGTCGGTCGGAACTCGAAGTCACCACCGCCACACCTGTCTTTTACCGAGAGTATGAAACACTGCTATACTCAAAAAAAACTAGTCCTATCTGGGGTTGATTAAAGCCCCTGAGCGCCCCCTGAACCACGTGATCGTTTGCTACATTTACTTTATACAAAAGGTATATTATTAATATGAAATCTAAATAATGAGGCATCATTGTTTGATATTAGGCGCTGGTTCGAGGGCCCTGTCATCATAGCGAATAGTTCATCTATTGTGTGTAATGAGGTTTACATACACGATGAGGTGGTTCATTTAGTGCTCTAATGTAGCGTCGTGTCTAATGCTGAATTCGTAACCAATTTGTAGTTTGAGTCTATCGTCAGTTATTTGGGCAAATATTATTTTACATTGTAGACTAGATATAATAGGCATACTAATAAGCTCGTGTACTGAATCTATTAGGTTGCAACTAGGTGCCCACCATTTTGAAATTGTAATATTCCGAATATTACTAAAATATTAGTGTGGAATTATGCTCATTGGAAATATAATCTTTTGTTCTACGAGAATCGAATTTTTACCAACTTTCCAAATAAAAGTCGTTATTGATTTTTTTGTATTATTTCAATGAAAACTAAATATCATCAACGTCACTTCTATCAGTAGAATGTTTAATGCGAGACAAGTTTTCTTAATTGCTATAATGTTCTCAAAGGTGTGTGGTGCCTTCCATAAACAACGAGATAGTATGAAGAAGTTAGTAATTATGAAGTTTGCGAATTCAAAATGTACTTAACATCAAATTTATAGTATCCCGCTGAATTATGCTCTGACTCTGACTCAAGACTCTACATTTTTGTGCCTAATTAAGAAATCGACGCTTATTTTATATTTCTATTATATTTCTATTGTTGTAATTAATATTTTTTTAATGATTTGCTACTTATATTTTATTGCACAATTATTGTATGCCCACCTGTGGCGGGAATATGTAGGACTCAAAATATGTTTGTACCATGCACCATGTACCCATGTTCCACAATAAATTTGATTTGATTTGATTTTATTTTTGTTGTCGTACCTATATTACGTTGCCGAGTTACAATTATTCCACGGCTGGGCTGGTCCATCTTTTCTCAGTCGGAGACAGTAGGTCATAGGCCACCTGGCCACCACGCTAGCAACTGAGGATTGAAATCACTTCAACTATCAAAAATAAAACTTAACCGCATAAGTTTCATCATGACGTCTCCGGAATAGTTAAAGCAATTTTAAGATTACTCCATGATTTGAACCTCGGACTCTCAATTTGAGAGACTGATCACCACTGGTGTCCGTGGTATTCTTACTTACTTTACTACTAATACCTAAGTAATTTATGCTATATCTCGACTTAATTCTAGTTAATCCTATCGTGGATTGCTGCTAACAGTAAACTTTAGTTAACATTTCCGTGCTTTAGAACGCATGTTGAGTAATTAGTTCCGGTTGTTATCATTAGACTGCAGTCATTAAACTTTACTAGGCCCATTGGGTGATTAGAAACTTTCCGAAAGCTTACCAACCCATACTAGGAAATCACGGTGGATTACGTTTCAAACTTTCCCTATTTCTCCTATTCCAACAGTGGAATAGCTAGTTTTATATGTGAAAAGTGTGTTATCTATTGGCGCTAGTACGAAGTAGTCATATGCTATGAAGATAAACGGCATGACGCTCTCATATGCCGTCATGCGCTCTCTCCACCACCACTGTCTAGTGTCTACTTTCTTATGAGTGTGTAACTGATATATTACTTACTTTTTCGCTTCTCCGCGTGTGTGTATGGCGAGTTTTAATCATCGAAACTTTATTGTTGTTTATTTTACTCCCATTTTTTTATTACTATTGGCGCTGGGGTACGAACTAGTCATATGCTGTGACGACAAACGGCATGACGCTCTCATATGCCGTCATGCGCTCTCTCCACCACCACTGTTTAGTATCTACTTGCTTATGTGTGTGTAGCTCATATACTACTTACTTTTTCGCTTCTCCGTGTGTGTACGGCGAATTTTAATCAACGGAACTGTATTGTTGTTTATTTTACTCCCATTTTTTTATTACATATTTTTTTCATCAAGATATTTTACGTCCGCTGGGCGACCCCCAACAGTCACATTTTTTAAAATTTAATGAATATTTCTTTTACATAACATTTAATACCTACCAATAAATGAATTATAACGTACGAGTAGATGTCAGTGTCACGGCCTGTCTCTAGTCAAACAGTATGGTATGTAATCAATACACAGAATAAGGTCAAATGAGGTCTTGTGAAGGAGACATACCTTATTACATATTAATGTCACCTAAATTCGCACAATCTCCGCACATTAGGAAAGGCAAAGCTTCACTTTACGTTGACATCACTTACTTTACGGTAATGGTATGTTAAGTAATCGGTAAAGCTTTATACGGCAAAAGCTGGGATGTAAATGTATTTTAAATTGAAATCTTCTTTAACCTTTCTCAGGACGAGAAAGACTTAGGAATATACGACTTAAGTTACTAAGTTAGTTAGTTAGTTACTAAGTTTAGGCAGCAGTGATAGCTATAAGAAACTCGGCCTCTCGATCGAGGGGTCCGAGGTTCAAATCCCAGGCACCCACCCACGCACCTCTGATTTTTCAAAGTTATGTGCATATTAGAAATTAATTATCACTTGCTAAACGGTGAAGGAAAACATCGTGAGCCAACCTGCATACTTGAGAGATTTATAAAAAAACAATCTCAAAGGTAGGTGAAGTCTACCAATACGCACTTGGTCAGCGCGGTGGACTATGGCCTAATCCTTCTCTTTATGAGAGGAGACCCGTGCCCAGCAGTGGGATAGTAATGGGTTGTTGATGAAGTTTAGGCAAGAACATTCTTATATCTTGCTTGTATATATGCTACAACATTGAACTAAGAATCGTTGCTAAGGATTTTTCTTCATTTCCGATTATTGTTAGTTCTTCTGGTTGAGACGGAAATATATTTACATTGTACATATAATGCCCTCCTTTATGAATTATCACCCGCGGCTTCGCTCGTGGTTGTTTAATGATATTATACATTGTCATAATCAAAAGGGGAAACGTACGGAAATTATACATTTATATTCTCTCCTACTGTAATGTAGTTTCAAAGATTACTATTGTAATCTAATATATACAATTCTCGTGTCACAGTTTTCGTTGCCATACTCCTCCGAAACCGCTTGACCGATTTTGATGAAATTTTTTGTGCTTATCCGGTATCTATGAGAATCGGCCAACATCTATTTTTCATCCCCCTAAGTGATAAGGGTTGTTCACCCTTAACAATTTTTATTTATATGGCAATACATCGTTTGCCGGGTCAGCTAGTATAGATAAATAATTAATATAACATAGCTTTACTTATTTATAAGGCCGAAGTAGCAAACTAGAATGCAATTGCTAATGCCTATGAATATCAATATTTACTAACTGGTAATTAACCCCAAATAAGATAAGATTCCTACCTGAAGTCGGCCACAAATGTGCTAATTCTGGGAACTAAGTTGGTATTTAGGTAGAAATGGTGTGACAGTGGTGCCAATAGAGTAACTTATACATATGGGTGTTGACTAGGGAGTCGAACCTAGCAGTGACGACCTTAAAAGTGTACTTAGAGAATTCTTAAAAGTTATATACTCGTATCTATATATGCCTCAAGGGCGCTTTTAGCAATATAAAGATATAAAACGTATAGCATTGGTATTTTGTGCTAAACTTAATTTAAATATGTCTAGACAATCGGCGTAGTGGCACATAAACATTCAAATAAAAGAACATCGTAAAAAATCTCACAGGAACCTTTTACCGGGATAAAAGAATCATATGCTGATCCAGGTCATGAGCTCCCAGTTTTATGGAGTAGTTTAGCGTGATTGCGTAACAAATACAAATTGCCACATTTATAATATTCGCAATATAAAAAAATCTAGAAGACAGTTTGACAACGCGAGAAAAGGAACAACACTCCTTTGCAATATAAAAGGGATACATTTCTATTAGTTATTTACTATAAAGTTATCCTAAAATTATTAAGGATTCAAATAATCTTCGTACTGTGCAATAATACCTTTTTTTTTCTTTTCGAGGGGAAATCCTTCAAAAGGTACCCGACGACGTGGGAGCGACGCCGGGTTATGTGGGATTTTTACCGCACTAAAACCCCCGGTGGCCGTCCTCAGCGCTTGTTGGAGAACTCCGGGATCTCCAACGGAACACAACCGGAGTCCTCCAAGCGCGATGCCCGGGTCGGGTTCTGCCCTGGGGGAGCGTTCGCTCCTCCCACAACATCTGGTGATTACGACGGTATGCGACCACACATACCGTCGTCCTTCCCGGGGTCGCTTACTGGACGGTTCGAGCTCCTCCACTCTTGCCGCCCGCAACCCCGGAAGCCCCCTTTTAGTCGCCTCTTACGACAGGCAGGGGATACCGTAGCCCTATTCTAGTCCCGGAACTACAGGGACAGTGCAATAGTACCTATATAACAAATATTTCTCGATTTTTTGCTAAAACCCTTTTTGTCTCGCACTTTCTGACTATATACAATGTAGCTGCTAAATAGGCTGTTTATGTAAGAATTCCTTTTGTTTTTAATTGTATCTATAAGACCGATTTTACTGCAAAATCACACCCCATACGTAGATGTAAGCATCTTCATTTACTTGAATTTATTTTGTCGGAAATGATTTTTGCTTTGAAAACCGATAAGTGTTCAATTCGTTTTTTGGTTGTATTTTTCGAGTTTATTTTTACTTAAAACACGACAAATAAGTTAAGTATAAATATCATAAACATGTAACGGGGAATACCGATACAAATAATATGAAAGGAAATATAAACTAGTTGGTTTCCGTTGCTTCGAGACACCGGACGTTTTCGCGTCACTAACTTTATTCATATTCGATATAGACTGAACAAACAACTGTTAGTTGGTGCTACAGAGTTTAGGGTCCAAACAGATACATACGACACGATGTCGCATCGTATTAGTTTCAATGCCGTATCGATATACGATATCGTGTAATAAATCTCCGATATATAGAAAACTGCACTACGACGAAACTTAGGTACTATAGCGATTTGGGATACGATATTGTATCGTAAAAATCTACGATAAATATGAATTAAACGAGATACTGCACGATGTCGAATTATCGAATATCGGATCATGATTATCAAAGCAGACAAGGTACAACCTTTTCAATATGATGTTGTTAAAATTTGAAGAAAAATGATTACATTTTGATCAAATGTGGACCGTATGAGACCTGCCTCGATGCGATGTTATATCGTAATTTTTCCGACCTATGACCTACGTTTTCAGACACAAATTTGTATCACGACACGACGTTGCAACGCGTCACGACTCACGACACGACATCGTATTACGTACCTATAAGTTTTCGCCCCAACCAACGGATATATAACAGAACACGTGAATATTAATAACAAGAGTAACTTCCACACTAATTCCAACTTTGCCCTTTGTTTGTGATAAATGTCATGGGACATTGAAGGCGTTTACGAGATGTAATATCGCATAACTCTGTCGCAATTAATCGAGCGGAGACACGACTGTGACATTGTGTATGTACCTAATCATGTCAGATTTGACTTGATGATATTACGAAGCTAATGACCCCTAGGGCGCGTATCCGCACGGAAAATGGAGAGGGAAAACGTTTTGTTAATACAAATAGGCAGTATTTACGATAAGCGGAGAGTAGATGTGGGAATAACCGTGTTTTGTTGGTTATTTACAAAACGAAAGCTGATAGAACTGTATGGTTCGATCAGGGAGGTACCACCGCCACACTTGTAGCGTGAAGCAATTGCGTTTCGTCAAAGGATGTGGATACCCGTAGACTGATATGTAATAAGAGGCGATTATCATAGTCTTTGACAGTGGCTATGTGCAGTGACACTGTACCTATCTGAAATCGACTTTAATTAAAACCTTTATTCTATATGATGTTGGTTACACATGTTCATGGGCGGCAGTGATAACTTAACAGCAGGTGAATTGCATGATCGTTTACTACTTTCATTTTGAAAAAAAAAGTGATATTATATTAAAGCGTGCTTTCTTAAGTGAATCTGATTATGATTATCTTGATTTAGCCTACACTTCAACACAAAAGATTCTTATGGACCCACAAAACTATCTCCCAATATACTTAGCGTATAAAGGACCGAGATCCTTTTTATCTCCTTTCGCGATAAACTTCAAAGTTTCCGAATCGATTTGAAAATCTTCAGGACAAAGCAAGTTTGGGGACGTTAGATATAAAGGCTACGTTGTCACATCTACTCGTAAGTTTGACAAAGATTAAGAAACAGTTACGAACTCTAAAATGTAATTTCGTCTTAAACTCTTTAAAGTTACTCATAAAATTATTTTAATGATGTCTATTTAGAAATACGTTTAGCTTTCAGATAGTAAAGTTATTTATGAATGATGTTTTGAGTTCCAAATAAGTGTCGTTTTGTATGTAAATATGGCTCTTGAGAGAGACATGTTTTAATTATGTCAAGTAGGTCTATATTATACTTAGATCATTATAACTTTAGAGGCGCGTTAGTGTTTTTCAAACATACCGCTGGTATTCGCAATTTACGGGATTTCTAAAAAGTTGTTATTAGATTTTCATATAATAGTACTAAGTAAAATGTATTCGACAGTTTTTAAAATTACTTAGTAATATTTGCAAGAATAGAAAGTTTTATGGTCTGTAAATCTACGGATTTATGCTCAGACAGCGGATGACCACGGATAGCTAAGGACCGTACTTATGAACTTTCAACGGTCTTAGATGTGACGTTATATCGTTAGTCCAAAATGAAAACTGAAGAAGAGATACAAAGTGAGATATGATACCGTTGAAGTTACCGATTCCTGGTGGACCCGATGTACTTCTCCGGGCTTGTCTACACTATAGACAATACTCTTTTCACTTTGCATCGATGCAGGCTGGACCGCATCCTTCTGTAATATTATGGACCGTCAGAATCCAGCATAAGATATACAGTTTAATGCACCTACAGAATCACGGCATTACACATTGTAATATTTTGTATTTTACATGTTTAGCATGACAAAGACAATTACAGAAACATTCCAACCCACACAGAAACAAAATTTATCATTTATAGGTGACCTAGAACCCGTAACCCTCTGCACTGTCGGTTTGATTCGATTGTCTCCTACTGGTGGTTGTATTTATAATAACGTAAAATATTTTTTTTTCTTTTTATAATATAAAACTAGCAGACGAGCACGTAGTCCACCTGATAGTAAGTGCCTACTGCCGCCCATAGACATCTGTGATGAATCCCAGATATGTTACCTGAGGTCGGCCACTGATGCGCCGCTACCCCTGAGGACTAAGCTAGAATGCTTCAGAAAAGTATGTCTCCCTTACCGCATCCTTCAAACTAGAACACAGCAGCATTTTGCATTGCTGTTATGGTGGTACCTCCGGAGTTGAAGCACAATGATTTTTAACATCTTCAGAATCTTACATTATAAAGACATATTACATTTATCTTTAGAGTCTATAGACACGTTAAACATAGCTTTAGTGCAGCTAGATACAGATGGGTGGCTTGTTGAGAATTTTTCGGGTAAAGTCGAAATCTGCAAGGCACGCAGTCTCCCGCGTAGCGGCGTAGAGGCGTAGAGTGTGAAGTGAAATAATGTTGGAAATGCATTGCAGATGTTTTTGATTTTTCACGATTCGTATTCCAAAGTGTTCTGATTCCAATGAAACACTGCCCAGGAAATATGCTACAAAAAAGCCATAAACTTTCAAAACTAGTTGTTTTCTAAAATGTTCTGATGGCAATGAAACATTGCGCAAAAAATGTGCTACAAAAAAGCCATAAAATAAAATAAATTCTTTAATCGAGGATTCTATATATTTACAATTATAATCACAATTACTAAGAAATAAAAAGCCACTACAAAATGTAATTTAATTAATGACACTAATCATATCGCCAAGTTGTATATTTAGAAAACGTACAAATTTTTCCTTCTTTAGAAAATTTGAAACAGCTACGTTCGTGAAATATAGAGCGGCTTTAAATCACCAACTTTATTGGATTCATGAAATCAGAAAATGTTATTTAAACTTTTGTATTGGGCTTTAT
This sequence comes from Epargyreus clarus clarus, assembly GCA_014595695.2. Classification (NCBI taxonomy): domain Eukaryota; kingdom Metazoa; phylum Arthropoda; class Insecta; order Lepidoptera; family Hesperiidae; genus Epargyreus; species Epargyreus clarus. The sequence continues at coordinate 944,725 of JACTTY020000027.1, forward strand.
AACTGTAGTCTGCGTTGAATAGTTCTATTTCTTGTATACATTTTATATTATAAACATATAAACGCTCACACTCACACACTCTACACTCACAGCCCCACACTAGGATTCCCTGTGTCGTGGGTGCCATGGACACACACATAAACGAATACACAACACCAAGACCCAGAAACAGAATTCTAAATTTATCATTTAGATATCTGTCTGGCCGGGGATCGAACTCGGGATCCTTTGCGCGTCAGACCGGTATGGTGACTGCTCCGCCATGCGGGTCGTCATCTTTATATTATCTCTGTTGCAAACAGGTATTCAATCCAAGTTTAATTAAATTAATGGCCACTTACGCCAACAGAGAACTGTAATCAAGTCTATATTGATCAATCGTTGAACTGGTCGAGCACAGGTGTATTCTGCCTTTGAGGGCTAAGACAAAGCTTACATAAGTAAGCTTCGCCGCACCGTATGACCAGACGCTACTGCTTTCAAGCAGAAATCATTAAATTTCGAAAAAAGGTGTCTATTCTATTTATAAGTCATAGCTTTTATGGTGGCTTTGTTAAAACTATTTTTTTTTTATAATTATTTTCAATACCTTTTCAATTAGTTTCCATCATTATATAGTTGTTCGTGTAAACTTGATGACTTTATACAAAATATTTTGTAATCTGATATGAATCCATCACATATTCATTTTATATGAAATATAGACTAGTGAAAAAATTGCCGAGCTCGCGATAGATTTATTATTTACAACCAAACTATAAGTATGCCTACAGCATGAATTCTATGAGTTACGTCAATATTTTGAAAGGTAAAACTAAACTTATATGATTTGATCACGGAGGTCCCACCGACATAAATATTTTTAGCGTACTCGTAAAGCAGTTCTTGTGTTTCCATGGAAGGGTGTGGATGACGTATGAGGTGAACATCAACAACACATTACTGTCTCACTGCTGGGCACGGGTCTCCTCTCATAATGAGAAGGATTAGGCCATAGTCCACCGCGCTGGCCAAGTGCGTATTGGTAGACTTCACATACCTTTGAGATTTTTTTTATAAATCTCTCAGGTATGTAGATTTCCTCACGATATTTTCCTTCACCGTTTAGCAAGTGATAAATAAGTATTTATAATACGCACATAACTTTGAAAAATCAGAGGCGTGCCTGGGATTTTAACCTCGGACCCCTCGATCGAGAGGCCGAGTTTCTTAACCAGTAGGCTATCACTACTGGTGGATATGAGGTGAATATCTTAGTATTAGTCCTCAGGAGCGGCAACGGATAGAGATTCCTTGCCACTCCCGAGATGTAGTCCGATTAAAGGATCTAATGCAGTTAAAACCCCTGTTGTATATTATGGAGTTATCCGTGGATGGCAATGACTACTTACTTTGACGTGGACCACATGCTCATTTTCTACTTCAGTCTTTTAAAGAAATAAATACAAAGCAATATTCCCTGACTTTTGAACTTTAAAACATAGTAAGTTTCCTCATTGTTAGAGACCTTAACTTCGGCATATCCTCCGGCTATTTGCTTTAAAACTCTTAACAAAAGCCAGCGAGCGAATTTAAAAATACTGTGCTCTGTAGTAATTTAACATTTTTAATTATAAATAGGCTTTATAAATATAAAAGTAGGTCAATTATAGCAACTTAGGATTTTTAATTAACGAAATAAGATAATTATGAGGTTTTATGAGATATTAACGAATTTTTAGAGCAAAATAAGTGTGTAAGTACCTATAGGGCTCTGGTGGCTCGCGGCAGCCTAAAGGGCTTGTCGAACTTTTCGAGGGTTTTTAATTATACTTGGGAAGTTAAGAGCAAAACAGCGTTCTCTTATTTTACGTAGTCAGAAGTGACATGCAATATATTTCTTTTATAAATACGAAAATAGTATAAAAAGGTAAAAATATATAAAACCTATCCCTATTGTCAGCCAGCAGCCTGCATCGCCAACAGTACCTTCTTTGCAAATGTAGGTACTTCGACAACATTCTGAAAACTTCATACTCCTTTTGGCGCGTTTGGGAAATAGTGTATTTTATATCGTAGAACTAATTTTTGCGCGCCCATGTAATACATAATTTATTACAATGATTATGTTCTTTTTTGTCTTAAGGTACCCAAGGTATGTTGTAAGCTGCTAAAAATAATCGTTACTGCATTTGAGTATAAAACCGTTATGTATATATGTATATTTAGTTTGCTATTTTTTATTTGAATATCTTTATTTTAAACTTTTATTTAGGACTAGCTGTGCCCCGCGGTTTCACAGCTAGTTCTAAAATATAAGTAACCTAAGTTACTCTTTATAACACTATCTACCTGCCAATAAAACTCCCGTCAAAATCGGCCCAGCCATTTCAGAGATTAGCCAGAACAAACAGACAGACAGACAAAATTGTTATTCTGGTGTATGTACCGTATCTATATTCATATGCATGTTGTAAAAACGGTTATATCAATATTAAAAACAGACACTCCAATTTTATTTATATGTATTGATTTACACTTTCACATATGATTATTAGATCAGTTAATTTTATTAATTGTGCCAAGAAAGTACCCGCAGGCTGTTTTGATATACTCTTGTCTATTTGCCTTTTGTAAATAGTAAGAGTGCCCGATAACAAAATGTTGTTCCGAGGTCCGACAAACGCAAAATTTATAGCATTGAGTAAATGTAAACTCCGTGCTCTCTTATCACTATGGAGTACCTTTATCTATATGAATAGACGGTAACTTTGATCTATTTATATATTACTAGTGGTGCCCGCGGCTTCGCCCGCATTTTAAAGAAATAATATGACATACATAAAACGGAAAATTTGTACCTGCATTGGAATGACAGTGGTGCCATCTGTCCAAAATTGGTCTTACCAACTCCCAAACCCTCGTGGGCTCTTGGACAACAACTTTGCTAAAGATTATCACTTGATCAAATGCATAGTTTCCGATTCTATAACTACTTACGAATTAAAAATTAATTAAAAAAACCTTTTCCCACGGACTAAATTGTGAGTCTAAACCATTCTCAAGTCCCCTTGAACACACACAACAAATTTCATCAAAATCAGTCCAGTCGTTTAGGAGGAGTTCAGTAACATACACACGCACATAAGATTATATATCTTATATATCTTATATAAAGATTTTGTTGACGAGGGGGAAACCTTCAAAAGGTGCCGTTAAAGCGACGACGGGATATGTGGGATTGTTATCCACGAAAACCCCTCCGGTGGCCGTTCTCGGCGCCCCGTGGAAGACTTCGCTTTCTCCAAAAGAACGCAACCGAAGTCCTCTGAACGATTATTTCCAGGGCCCTACAGTGTAACAATAAAGTAGTGACGAACACTATCAAACTTCAAGCGCTCTGTGCTATCAATAGCAGCCTTAACCTTTGTCAAATCCATACTTCATACGAAGCCATGAGTACTGCAACTTTGCTGACATTAATACGAATCTAGTGACATATCAACTTCTCGGAAGCCTTAGAAGCTGAATAAGGCCTATTGAAAGCGAGACGTACGGGATCCCGGCCTTGCCCCGAGCATATTAGGTATAGCCAGGGACTCGTGTAAATCCTACTTTGTAAAATGCATGATTTTCGTAGTTCCAGTGCCTGATAAGGGTAAAGGTTAGCCTTTAAGTTGTTTTAATTTAATTACGTATAAGTCATATTTTATTTTGACTTTCACTAAAACTAAATTTCTCTGTGGTTTGAGTCTACGGGCGCTACTGCCAAACCTTATTCCTGCCTTATAACAACAGTGTTAATAGTTGAGTTTTTTTTTTTATAATATAAGAGTAGCAGACGAGCATGCAGTCCACCTGATGGTAAGTGGCTACTGCCGCCCATGGACATCTGTAATCAACCCCAGATAGGATTAGATATTCCTACCTGAGGTCGGCCACAGATGCGCCGCTACCCCTGAGGACTAAGCTGGAACGCCTCGGAAAAGTCTGTCTCCCTTACCACACCCTTCAAACCGGAACACAGCAGCGGCTGCACTGCTGTTATTAGGTAGAAATAGGTGTGGCGGTGGTGCCGCCGGAGTCGAACCACAAAGGGTTCTACCACCTTGAGTGCCGTGTTTATGATAGAAGGCATTCTGGTTTATTCCTTGGGGATAGCGACGCATCTGCGGCCGACCTCAGTTAGTACTTAAATCCTATCTAGTGTTGATAAAGGATGTCCAAGCTCGATTTTGCTCATTTTACAAAATATAAAGCGCGGTGTTTTTCTTCGCAGACCATATGTATCTATGTATATGTATATATTTATCATTAGTAAATAATATTGCCTGAACAACGATACTTGGATCGTAAAGATTAAGGATTTTTCCAATATTGATGGTAGTATAATATTTCGCGCTACTCTATTAAAAATAATGAGATTGTGAAGAAAATGATTGAGCCGATATTCAGTAAATTTATCTACACAGATTTTAGCATTTACGGGCGTTACCTGAGCCGATGACAGGAGATCAATGTGTTCAATTTCCTCTCCAATCCAATTCTGTAACAATAATAGCGCGATTCTTTCATAAATTTTTGTATTTTTATCTGATACTCTTTTATAAAGAGAATCGTTTGTGGAAATTATAATCGAAAGTGAGAGCCTGTTTCGAGTATAATAATGTTTCAGTAAACTTAAAATGAAAAGGTAAAAGTAAATTGCTTTAATGAGGTGTCATTCTTTCGATGACTTTCCTTGTAGCTTAGTCAGTGGTATTTCCGTTTACACAACATTAATTTTATGGGAGTAATAAAGGTGTCTACTTACAGAAATTTTGCTGCGAGAATGTACAAATATAATTAATTATATATCTACAGACAAAACTTGTAAACGAAGTATGAAAACTTATAAATGTCTAATTAAGTCATACATATTACGCGAACAGCGTGCCTATATTTTCTTATATAACATTCCCGAGGTTTCGAAAACATCAACAACATAACTATAAACACAGATAAATAAAATTGAAACGTTTTTAAGTATCTTGTATTATTATAATATTTTAAAAAATAAACATGTCAAAGGTGGTAGAACCCTTTGTGATTCGACTCCGGCGGCACCACCACCGCACATATTTCTGCCTAATAATGGCAGTGTTAGGCGCTGCTGTGTTCCGTTTTGAAGGGTGTGGTAAGGGAGACATACTTTTCCAAGGCGTTCCAGCTTAGTCCTCAAGGGTAGCCGCGCATCTGTGGCTGACCTCAGGTAGGAATATCTAATCCTATCTGGGGTTGATTACAGATGTTCATGGGCGGCAGTAGCCACTTACCATCAGGTGGACATGCTCGTCTGCTACTCCTATATCATAAATATAAAAAAAAGTTTCTTAAACCGCACCACTCACTATATAATTCACCACTCTTCAAGTAGGAACAGCTGGTAATCGATGTGTACGAGTTGGGTTGACCACTTAACGTCGGCTACACTTACGGCACTTAACGAACGCTGCTGTTAAGTGGTCAATGTAACCCGTGGACACAACCAAGTCCATTTAAGAGGGGATTTATACCTCAATTAGTTCATGGTTAGGATATCTAGGGTACAAAAATATTGCGAATGTAAAATTTTTGTAAACTTCTTACAAGAATGTGTCTTGTTTGCTTCCCATCGGCCTTATTTGCCTAGAAACCTGGTATTAACCGAAAACATTTCAAATAATAAAATGTGAATTTATATAATAAAAATTAACTATTGAAATAAGAAAATAAAATGAAAAAATATTGTTAAATTGGGGAAACTATTCGCTTTCAATACAGTATTTAATTACATATGGTTTTTAATCTGTAGCGCTTTTTGCTTTTATATTTCAGCAATCAATTTGTTTTTAAAAACTATTCGTATTTGTTACTCGTCGATAATTAATTTGTAAAACGCACATAACTTTAAAAATCCAACCTGGGGTTCGAACATTAGACCCTTCGATCAAAAGGCTGAGTCTCAACTACTGGGCTATGACTGCCGATTTTATGATTAAATCCAAGTTATTCACGTTATTATACTGTAATCTGACGTCATTAAGCATCGTCACGACAGGCGGCGTTTTGAACAAACAGCTACACTGCCTTACCGCATCCTTCAGATATATGTACCAGAGCTACAGGCTCACCACATACTTTGCTATTCTTTTAATTCATCTCCTCTTCATCCTAAGGTTGCCTCTGCCTCTGAAGAAATCGCCGTTTTAGCAATAAGGTCGCCTTTTGTATCGTTCTAAATTATACGTTTTTATTTTATGATCTTATGGGTACGATAAATTATTGTTATTATTTGCTATACATGTACTTATTTGTACTTAAAAGGACGCAGTGTTGGTCCACGTGGTAGAACTACAAAGAGTGCTTTCCATAAAATAAATAACAAATACTTCTAACTCGTAGAATATCAAACGTTATTGTAACAGGCCGTATACGAGTTGATTGATCGTTCCGAATTTGATTAGTATACAGTTTTTTTTAGTTAATCCACAACAAAGAACCAAATTATAGAAAGGTGTTAATGACGTTTCTTACCTCCACGCTCGCGTTGTTAACGGACATTACGGGTTCGCCATGTTGAAATAATGGTAAGCGAATAAAAGACTTATGATGAATAACACCTAACAGACATTTTGTTTACTAGAAGTCTCCAACGCACTAATTATGTAAAAGACAACAAGATAATCTAAGTTAAAGATAAAATATTGTAGATTTTTTTTTTGAATTTTTTGAATAACAAATTTCAATCACCTACAGGTTACATAGTACTAATTATAGGTACTAGTTGACACTGTCCCTGTAGTTCCGGGATCACAATAGGGCTACAGTATTTCCTGCTACGGTCGTAAGAGACGACTAAAAGGGGCTTTCTTTTAATTACAAGATACTGGAGCTAATGCTTTATTAATTATATGTAAAAATAATGGCATTTAAAAAAAAATAAAAAGAGAATAATTATTTTTAAAATTAAAAAAGACAAACCCACTGAGTTTCTTACCGGATCTTCTCAGTAGAGGTCGCGTTCCGATCCGGTAGTAGTTTAAGAAAATATTGTAACTGACAATTTGTAAGTGCCGCCGTTGGCCTATACAAAATAAATATATTTCATTTCATTTCATTTCATTTCATTTCATTTCATTTCATTCATCCCATCCTGCTAAAAGGTCCCATCGATTAAAAGGGGCCATTGGGGTTGCGGGCGGCAAGACTGGGAGCTGAAACCGCCCGGCCAGCTTCCCAGGGAAGGACGGCGGTCGTGTACAACAAACGGTGTGACATGCTCACCTGGGCGGTGCCCGACGGGGCAACGCGCTAAGGGGACTCCGGACTCCTCTGGAGATCCCGGAGTCCTTTACGCAGCGCCGAGGATAGCCACCGGGTGGGTTTTAGTGCGGTAAGAAAGTAAGAATCCCACATAACTCTGTGTCGCTCCCACGGCACCGGGTTCTAGTTGATACACAAATTAAATAAAATTATTAAATAAAACATTTCCATGTACACCTATAGAAAATAATAATAATGCTATAAGGAAGCTAAAAATACTTTGATTTTGTACTGCATCAGACCATTTAGTATTTAGTACGAATAGTATCTAATGATCAGAAACCGCGGAGCTAACAGACCGCAGATCTTTAATTGACCTAAAAGGGATAGGAATTCGAAAACTATTCTTATATTTCTACAGTACCTAAGTAATATATCAAATGTACTTTAACTAACATTGTCTAACTCATATTTAATTTATTGCTAACTCATATCTTAAACATACAAACGTTTTAAAAGAAAACGTTTTAAAAAGTAGGAATTTTGTAACTAAATCATTGCCAAAATAAATGTTTAATGGTAGTAGAAATATGTTCCGGAAATATGGTGAAAAAGGAAACACAATTCGCTATTAAAATAACATTATACAACAGAACTGAAACTCAATTCACGTTGATGTACTAACAAAAATAAAGCTCAATTCTACATCAAAGGAACATTACGTCGCCACGCTATCAGTGTTTGTTCCACGATGAAACGAAACTACGCCTGTGTTATTTCCTGCAAGGAAATTTGGGTAGGGTAGAAGGAAATCTGGGATTAACCACGATCAGAGGCGCTGCCGGTGTCGTGTATCGAGGTTATTTCCTTTGCAGTAAGGCTTTGTATTCACTATGCATAAGATTTGTTTAAACTCCAAAACAAAAAATAACTTTAACTTCTTATTGTAATAATATAGTGTGCTAATTCAATTACATAAAAAATCTCATTTGCATTGTTACTTCCACTAGTTTTACGTAAAAAACTTGTTAATATAGTAAAAAAATGGTATACTATTTTCTATTGCATACAAGTGTGCAGTTGCAGAATTACTTTTACTTATAAGTATTTAATTTAACAAAACCAGTGTGTTACTTATATTACGTAGAATTTTCTCATTTGCAGCATTAGTTTCATTTTCAACACGTTAAACATTTGTTAATGTTATAAAAGTTTAAAACTACTTCCCTTACATAAAAAATCTCATTTGGAGTATTAGTTCCACTTGTCGTAAAGTTGTTAAGTTATTAAATTCAAGTGTTATCTATGTCCATGGATAGATTATGGACTTCCGTAACAACTTCAAAATAAACCGAGAGTCCGACCGAGCATCAGTCACAAATATACGAATGCCCCAGAGAATTATCCCCTACACACTGTAACTTGGTTAAGTTGCAATTCAGCCAAGTTAAGACACATTTCCTAAAAAAGTAATCTTTAGAGAATTCTACTGTCGATTATTATAGCCCCATTTTCTTGATTGCATTACCCCAGGGAAAACAAAATAAGAAATATACAACAAAGAAGAAAGATGCCGAATGGCTGAATAAGATATGCCCTTTGGCCGAATAAGAAATGGATGATACAAAATCTGAATGACGACTGGACAGTGTAGATCGATCCTAAGTGTACCCAGCTTATATGATTACCTCGTTGCCCTATAGTTCGTACCATTAAGGACCGTACCTTAATGGTTTCGAGTCTAATTGGATTCTTAAGTAGAATACAACATAAGGGTGTATTCTCCAATACTCAATCGCTAATCGCGACTTTGAGACAAATCATTTGTAAAAAAATATTTAAGAATTGCTATGAAAATCTTTGTATGAATCCGAGCTACCAATAATAATAGATTTGGTCAAAATTGACATTATAAGTCACACAAAATTTATCGTACGTTTTAAGAACCTATAATATACCATTTAAGGACCTATTACATAAGCGACAGTTCATGTCGATGACGGTCATCGATTGTCGTCACCTGCCATCAGCAACCTACAACCGAGTACCGTCGCTGGAGACAACCAGCGGTGTTTGACAACAGTCTTCGAGGGTCGCTGTCAACAGCTGCGTCATCGATGTGAACTGTCGCTCGTATGTTACCGCCCTAATTCGTAAACGTTTAACCGTTAATGGATGAAAATACATAATATTTTCAGTTCTAGCAACTCGTCCCCAACGGATCAAAGAAATTGTGAAGCTTGTGGAATCACTCTTTAATCTAAAAAATATAAGTCTAGGAAAACCCTAATGGCCGGCCATTACGTTTGTCAGTAGTAGACGTAGAGAAGAATCGATTAATTCAAAATCGATTCTTCTCCGCCGACGCATGTTTTGAAAAACAGATTAAGACTGTTGCAACTCTTAATGGCTGGAATGTTGGAATGGCGGACGCAGGAAGATAGTTTTGTGGCGTTTACTCGGTTTATTTTTAGTAAAATGCGTAAAATATAGTTAGTGATAACGATAACGCTAGTTAGTAACGACTCTGCTGTACATTTACAATCGTAGTTACAGACATATGAACAGATAAAAATATTCCGTTCCGTATATATGTACACTACTTTATATTATAGAAATAACTTTCCGCGGGTGATAGTTATATGGATACTCGTGCACTTTTAGTATATTTTTCACGTAATGGATATAGCAACCGGGAATGCAGTTCACCTGACCTGATGAGATATCCTCAGTAGTGACAATGTACCTGTCTGTGTTCGGCTTCATAAGGATCCTATTCTATAATTATGGAGTTGCCTACAGGGCTCTCTCTTGGCGGTAGTGATCATTTACTATAAGTTGGATTGATAATATATCAAATAATTATTTTATTAGCTTGACCTGTATTTATGTATGTAACGGAATCTTTGAACTCGATTTTTACTTACTTTGAACGGTCCGATTAATTAAAAATTTTGAACAATTATCAAGAACCGATGACAACACACAATTTAAATCATTTTATACCATTCGCCTCATCAGGATTAACGATATTACTTGTGCGATTTTAGCGTGGTTTTTAGTTTTTAAACTATATTTTTTATTTTATAAGAGTATCCTTTAAATACCCTAAATGCCCTACATAAATCTATCAAACAAGAACACTACAAACAAGTATATAAATATAGCGAATCAACCAATACAATAAAAATACGAAAAGCTCTAGCATATTTAAAAAATATTAGCAAAAAAGCAATTATATCATGTACAAACAAATGTAGCAATAAATGTACTGGAATCGAGAGGATTAATAGAAGCTGCGGAGCGAAATCTGTGATTAATCTGGCCGCTTTGGAAAAGTAATTTCGCGCCGCGGAAATGTTAATACAAGGTTCTCGTTCGATGTATTACTTATATCATTGCGTGATAATAATAAAACGTGAATCAATGAACTAGTAGTATAGTTAGAGAGTGATTCACGAGTTTTTATAGTTATATCTACGTACTTATTGTCGGCGGTCGGTATTGAAGTTTTATTTTCTTTTAGTAATACATAACAACATAACAAGAAATTCATATGTATTACTTAATCTCGGAAAGTCTAAAAAAATATTTAGGTATAGTCCTCGCCAAACTGCTAGTACGCTCTGAAGTTGTTGCGAGCAGGTGTAGTCATACAATTTGCTATGACGACGCGATTCATTTCTATATTCAGAGCGGACTAGCAGTTTTACGCGGACTATACCCCCTATGCAATTAACAATACAAGGTTCTAGTTCAATGTATTACTTTTAAAATTGCGTGATAATAATAAAACGTGAATCAATGAGCTAGTAGTATACTTTGAGAGTAATTCACAAGTTGTTTTATAGTTTTTTATGTCTACGTACTTATTGTAAGCGGTCGGCATTGAAGTATTAATTCATACGTATTAACTAATCATGAAAAGTCTAACAAATAGGAAGAAGTCGTGTCTACTTATAAGTTGCGTACATACGTTAGCAATTATACTTCTTTGGTTTCTTTACTAAATAAAGCAATAACTATTTGATTTTTATTTATAAATATTACTAAACTGTCGTCATATTTACCACACGTCCAAAAATAATTCACTCCAAAAATATATTTCATCCTATAAATATTTTATATAAAATTATCGTGTTACAATGTTAGTTACCGAACTCATCCGAAACGGCTTTCCCAATTTTCACTAAATTTTATATGCATATTCAGTAGGTCTGAGAATCGGTTACTATCTATTTTTCACATCCCTAAGTGATAAGGTTTGTTCACCCTTAACATTTTTTTATTTACATGGCGAATACGAATACTAGAGCCGAACGGTGTTGTGCGTGACGATGGCAGGAGGCCTGACGGTTTGACATTGATACCGTGGAAGAATGGGAGGTGTCTTGTGTGGGATGCTACGTGCGTTGACAATCTGGCACCGTCCCATCTTACGTTATCATCAAGGGCAGCTGGTGTTGTGGCTACCGACGCTGAGATACGCAAACTGCAGAAGTATGCAAGTCTCAGAAGAGACTACATATTTTTGCCGTTTGGCGTGGAGACAATGGGACCGTGGGGTTCTGACGCTCGATCTTTCTATAAACATCTTTCCAAGCGATTGATCGAGTGCACCAATGACCAAAGGGCTGGCGCTTACCTCGGACAGAGAATAAGCTTAGCTATTCAGCGGGGTAATGTCGCCAGTGTTTTGGGAACTCTTCCGAAGGACAACAATTTGGATGAAGCCTATTATATTTAATTATAGTTAGTATTTTTGTAAAGTTTTTTATTTAGGTGTATAATATATATAGTTTAGTTTAGAATGTTGTTTATATACATATCTATAGTTTTGTTGAAAATAAATGAACTCTTGTAATTAATAAAATCAATACATTTGCATAATAAATTTACATGGCAACACAACGTTTGCCGGGTCAGCTAGTCTAATCTATATGATTTTTACCAAATATTATAAATAAAATAAATACAAGGTTTGTGAATTCTTATTTTATGGTACCTTTAAATGTAATTTGTAGAGACCTGATTTCTCTTTGAGCACTGTCCTGGCCGAGTAGTTCCGTTGTAATCCGACTACGCGTGCCAGCTAACTCCTGCCAAGCCTGGAATTGTCTAACGTACCGTTAAACTTGGCTTTGGTCCTACAATTTCAATTGCTGCAGTTTTTATTTATTTATTCTTTATATACCTTACAGAAATGTAAAGGCACAAAGGCGGACTTAATGACATATAGCATCTCTGCCAGTCAACCTTCGGGCTTAGGAAAGTCAACGATGGCGGCATAACGAAACGAAAATATATAAAGCAAGCAATAATATATAAAGCAGTTATAAATATACTAAAAATCCTAATATATCGTCTTAAGATAAAGAAATTCATATTTCAAAAAGGTTTCCATATTTCTCTTAGCAAGCCCTTTAATTTGATATCAATATTATTAGGGTGCTTAAAAATGGTTGGTCATCTTGGGACATCCGCCATATTGAATTTAAAATTAAGCGAGTAAATTTATAAGTATGCATTGTCCTCTTTAAGCGCTGCTTCATCCTCATTTTATGAGTGTAGTAAGACTAGTGAGTAAGAGAAACTTTACAAGGTATTCCAACTTAGTCATCAGGGCTAGTATTCGCGGCCAACCTCGAATATAGCTCCAATTCTATCTGGGGATATCTATAAGCGGCAGTGGCCATTTGTCATCAGGTAAACTGCATGCTCGTTAGGTACTGCCATAGATTAGTAACGATTACTCACTCCTAACAAGAAAATGTACCCAGTTTTGAGAATTGAAATAGTTGCGTAAAAAAGTTTTACCACGTCTCCGTGCTAAAATGTCCCTAAAATATTTGAAAATAATTATTTATTTATTATGTAAATTACGCAGTATTAGTTATTTATTGGTAAATTTTCTCTAAAAATGTTTTTATTTGTCAAGAATTCAAAAAAAGAACTCACTAATGAGCCGTTTGTGGCTTCATTCAATTTCAAGGCGGCGAAGTATCTTTACTATGTACTTAATCTATGGGTACTGCATATACATATAAAGAAAATTTATTTCGCGCCTTAGCAACTACTAACATCTTGCTACGTAACTTCCCTGGTGCCTCATATTATTAGCCAATTTATTTTTCTGGGGCGCCCTGGGGATTGATTCCTGTAACTCTCAAACTTTTAGGCCTAACATAACACCAGCTAATATTAGTTAGTAGTTAATATCTCCATTTATTTCAGAATATAAAAATATATGATAGCAGATACGTAAATCTTAGTGATTCGAAGATATAACATAAATTATCATTGTGTTGAAGAAGCTTATTTTGGGCACCTTATCTTTTAGCTATATGTAAACTCTAAATATAAACACTTATTTTGTGCTAAAGATATACCTAAAGGTACTACAAGTTTGGCAGGTACATAGCAATTTTTAAGTTCCTTTTCTTGTCTTGAAAATTATTGAATCTGTTTCTTCGACCTGTGCTCCAACGTTACCTACGTTCACGAACGAAAGGACCGCTCGCAATAAATTTTTGCTCTAAATATATTATTAGTATATAAAACTCAATGCGTACCAGAAACAGCTTTTCTAATTATGTACCTAAGTTTAATCTAACTTCCTCCCGAGGTATTTATTCCCTGAGCGCTATGATATGGGGCTCTTGTAGAAAGGTGTAAAAAGAGCTTTTCTTCAAAGCCAGCGAAGCTTTGGCGACGCCTTTGGTAATATAAATGTGTATATATAGATCTTTCCATCCGAAAGTTCTGCCTTACAGTATACATATAAAATATATATTCCGGTCGTTTGTAATAATGAAATATAAAATAACAATAATAATATGCCGGCACCAGTAACAAACATCATGACATCATACAGAAAAAAATAAATACGTAGTTATGTACTACCACGGAATAAAATAGTTTATTGTTCCATGTGTACTATACTACTATAATTACTATATGCACTACTACACTACTACTATACTACTACTATAAGCAGTGATAGCCTAGTGGCTAATAAACACGGTCTCTCGATCGTGGGGTCCGAGGTTCAAATACCAGGCACGCACTTCTGATTTTTCCAAATTATGTGCGTATTACAAATTAACCATCGTGACGAAACCTGCTTACCTGAGAGATTTATAAAAAAAATCTCAAAGGTATGTGAAGTCTACCAATACGCACTTGGCCAGCGCGGTGGACTATGGTCTTATCCTCCTCATTCTGAGAGGAGACCCGTACCCAGCAGTGGGACAATAATGGGTTGATGATGATGTGTACTATATTGTGAATTTCTCACACTATTTAAGAGTAGGTAATCGTCAGGTAGTTCCTTACTTTAATGTCTGCGCGTGTAGAATTGCGACACGTGTGCTAAAAAAGAAATGCACAGTCATTATACTGAAGGTCTTACCTTACTGTACGAGGAAGGACAGCTGGGAATTGAAAGAGATTCGTATATCGAAAATTTTCGCATTTCTGCCTCGTAGGAACGGCGTAGCATTATTGAGTTCTATTTTTATTACGAGCTTTTTAGTTGCTTGTTAGTTCGTATGTACGGATCAAGTATTGCAACTGAATTTTAAAATAATTAACTACCAAAACCTGTTGGATGTTACCCCTCATGTGAACCCCTTTTTTGGATGTTATTAAATACTAATTGGATCAGTTTTTATCAAAATTGGCTTCATAACGCGTTTCAGAGCACATTGTTTCAGATTTCTAATTTGACGCATACTTGTAAATTACACTCTGTATAAGTATATTGATTTAGTGACAGGTGATTGGCGGAGTTAATTATCTAGATAATTATAGTAAATAATTATCTAGATACATACACCGTTTTTCTTTTTTCAGTTATCACTCTTATTAAACAATAAAAAAATTAATAAACGACTTGTTTCCATTACATAATTATAAATACCTACGTTAAGTTTTTCAATATCATCGTAGTCTCTCAACGAATTAAAAAATAGCTTGATGCAATTCGTAATTAAAAATCAGTTTTCTCATTTGCGAACACTCGTTAATGAAGCCATGACGTAATAATGTCAAAATGTATGTCATGAAGTCTACCGGACTACAAAAATGAGCACTCTGAAAAAGCAATATTCATATTCAAGCGACAATTCACACACGTATTATTATATGTATGTGACGGTGAACATGTCTTTAAGATTTATTTATATCACAAAGTGGTAGAACCCTTTGTGGTTCGACTCCGGCGGCACCACCACCCCACCTATTTCTACCTAATAACAGCAGTGTTAGGTGCTGCTGTGTTCCGGTTTGAAGGGTGGTAAAGGTGACAGACTTTTCCAAGGCGTTCCAGCTTAGTTCTCAGGGGTAGCGGCGCATCTGTGGCCGACCTCAGGTAGGAATATCTAATCCTATCTGGGGTTGATTACAGATGTCCATGGGCGGCAGTAGCCACTTACCATCAGGTGGACTGCATGCTCGTCTGCTACTCTTATATTATAAAAAAAAATCACAGACAGAACGTGCCCATACATGGGTTTTAGAAGACGTAATCATGTACCGATTAGGTACACTGTTTAGTCAGGCACAACCTGCATCTGTTATACCTACTCTATGTCTGTTGTTATAAATAAACCCTTATTTAAAATATCTTTTGAAAATTGAAATACTTTGTGAAATTGATTTTTTGTAGTTTATATTAATATTTTATATTAAAAGAAGTTTTGCAGAAGGCCGAGATCTTAATTATGAACTCCATATCATTTGAGATCAAAATTAAAGAGAATTTTATATTCAAAGCTTACCCAAAGTAAGTAACATTTTTAAGCCTTTTTTAAGGCTTCGTGAATTCAGTTCACTTTTAACTGATTAATTACGAAAAATTCTTCTGTGGGCGAGCTTATTGATTACCTGTTAGAATTGTTACTTACTCCAAAATTTTAAGATCAATGGAGACCTTTAACCAATCTCAAATAATTCGATTAGCTTCAATTTCAAAACCAACTTTTGTTCGTCAAATTTGTAAGGTAATTTATGATACTTAGAAATCCGCCCTGAAATTTGATTTTGAAACAAACATTTCAATGAGATTAAACTTCCAAAACAGTTTCATTAATTTTATTGACGGTTTACACCGAGTGGCTCTTCTAAATCGCGTCTACGTGCGATTTTTCCTCACTTTTTGTAGAAACACCATATTAAGGTTCTAAATGTTATATAAGGCCTATATCTTTATATATATATTTCTTATGTGCGTGTGTATGTCACTGAACTCCTCCTAAACGAGTGTATTGATTTTGATGAAATTTGTTGTGTGTGTTCAAGGGGACTTGAGAATGGTTTAGATTCACAATTTAGTCCGTGGGAAAAGGTTTTTTTTTTAATTAACTTTTAATTCGTAAGTAGGTATAGAATCGGAAACTATGCATTTGATCAAGTGATGATCTTTAGCAAAGTTGTTGTCCAAGAGCCCACGAGGGTTTTCCCAAACCCTTGTGGCAAGACTGGTTTGGTTGTTAAGACCAATTTTCGACAGATGGGACCACTATCATTCCGGCGGGAGATCTCCCTTTGCCAAACAGGTACAAATTTTCCGTTTTATGTATGTCATATTATTTCTTTAAAATGCGGGCAAAGCCGCGGGCACCACTAGTCATAAGTATACATTCTTCTATCTGGATGTAAAAATCCCTCTGATATCAGTTGAGTAATTTTCAAAATGTATTACATTTCAAACGTACATTTTGAACATGTAATAGATAATAGGCCGTTTCTTAACATAATTATGTTACGTATATTTTATATCTTAATTAAGATTATAATACGTAGTTATTAAGTAAGTTAAGACGACCTTTCATTATTAAGTAAGTACTTACTGCTAAATATAAAATTATAAATAACTGAGAGAACAGCACACTTAACGTTTAATCTAACATTTATCCCTTTAGACCTTGACCATGAAGTAGGCATCTAATTGAATCACGAACTAATTGTTAAGCTTTTAGCGTAAGTAGCAAACAAAAGCTAGAAAACTCGATTATTTCCGCCAAGGACTCGCTGGGTGCAGTGGGGGAGCCATTTAAGACAATAACAATTTATTGAATAAAGTTTTTCTGTTTAAAGTTTTCAATCGGTTATTAGTTTGAAGCGTTAAAGTGATCTTCACTTTTTATAAGATTGATGTACCAAACGAACAAGTAGTTGATATGACGTCCACTGTTTTTTTTTTTGTTATCGAGGCGGAAACCTTCAAAGAGTACCCGGTTATATGGGATTCTTACCGCACTAAAACCCCCCCGGTGGCCATCATCGGCGCTGCGTGCCTCCGCGATCTCCAAAGGAACGCAACCGGGGGTCTCTTAGCGCGTCGGGCTCCGCTCAGGTGAACTTGACGCTTGCCACACCGTCTGGTGCGTACGACAGTATGCGACCACACATAACGTCGTCCTTCCCGGGGCCGCTGGCCGGGCGATTCGAGCTCCCACTCTTGCCGCCCGCAACGGCAGGAGCTACAGGGACAGTGAACTGCCGTCCTACGGACATTTGTATTCGAGATAGGTTTAGAGCTCAGCTGAGATCAGCCACAAAAGTGTTGCTACCCCTGAGGACTTTTTTTTTATAATATAGGAGTAGCAGACGAGCATGCAGTCCACTTGATGGTAGGTAGCTAGGTACTGCCGCATGGACATCTGTAATCAACCCCAGATAGGATTAGATATTCCTTCCTGAGGTCGGCCACAGATGTGCCGCTACTCCTGAGGACTAAGCTGGAACGCCTCGGAAAAGTCTGTCTCCCTCGCCACACCCTTCAAACCGGAACACAGCAGCGCCTAGCACTGCTGTTATTAGGTAGAAATAGGTGTGGCGGTGGTGCCGCCGGAGTCGAACCACAAAAGGTTCTACCACCTTCGAAGTTCTACCACCGACTAAGTTGAAAGTTGACCTCCTATAAATATCTCGCCCTTACCCTTTCGACCGGAACAAAATAGCGCTTAACATAACAACAACAATAATAGCGCTTAACATTAATTGCTATACAGACAGATATGGGTGGCGATGCTACCCCCAGAGTGCATACGCGAGTCTAAGAATAAGTTCTTAAAATAAGGTGTTATTAAATTGGATCTCAATAGAATTAGTTATTAGGGAATAAAAGAGAGAAAAATATTGTGTATATATATTTTCACTATAAGAGAATTCTGTAGCATTCTTAAGAAATACACGAGAAAGATAACGCTAGAAAACTTTATTGTTCTTGTGATATTTCTACTACTTTACTGAAAAGGATCTTTCTACAATTCTACATGAGAATTCTTGTAATGAATGTCTATCTTACCCTATTTACTTAATTTTGCGTCTAAGTTTCATATTTGCTAAATGGGATACACAATCGCTCAGAATAGGAGGAGAATCGAATCATATATTAATCTTATGCGGCAACACAAAAGATAGAAACGGGGCAGTTGACGCCAAACTGGATTAGCGCCACCCGCTGCGCGCTCTACGAGACCCATTTACGTAGTTACGAACATTTTTCTTTTCCTTTAAAGCTAGGG
Organism: Epargyreus clarus clarus; assembly: GCA_014595695.2. Taxonomy (NCBI): domain Eukaryota; kingdom Metazoa; phylum Arthropoda; class Insecta; order Lepidoptera; family Hesperiidae; genus Epargyreus; species Epargyreus clarus. The sequence continues at coordinate 963,519 of JACTTY020000027.1, forward strand.
ACTAAACTAAAATATTATCGTGTAATATTTGCAATATATAAATATCTAACACCATTTAGTTAATATCCAATTAAGCTTCCTATTCGCTAAATGGGATACACAATATAGCTCGAAATAGGAGTAGAATCGAATCACATGTTAATCTCATACCACGACACAAAAGATAGAAAACGGGCAGTTGACGCCAAACTGGATTAGCGCCGCCCGCTACGCGCTCCACGAGACCCATTTACGTAGTTACGACCTTACGAACGTTTTTCCTTTAAAGCTGGCAACTGAACTAGAATGTTATCATGTAATATTTGTAGTATAAAATATTTGACACTATTTACTTCATTTCCACTTGAGCTTTCTATTCGCTAAATGGGATACACAATTGCCCGAAATAGGAGTAGAATCGAATCACATGTTAATCTCATACCAAGACACAAAAGATAGAAACCGGGCAGTTGACGCCAAACTGGATTAGCGCCACCCGCTGCGCGCTCCACGAGACCCATTTATGTAGTAACGAACGTTTTTCTTTTCCTTTAAAGCTAGGGACTAAACTAAAATATTATCGTGTAATATTTGCAATATATAAATATCTAACACCATTTAGTTAATGTCCAATGAAGCTTCCTATTCGCTAAATGGGATACACAATAGCTCGAAATAGGAGTAGAATCGAATCACATGTTAATCTCATACCACGACAAAAGGTAGAAAACGGGCAGTTGACGCCAAACTGGATTAGCACCGCCCGCTGCGCGCTCCACGAGACCCATTTAGATAGTTACGAACTTTCGAACGTTTTTCCTTTAAAGCTGGCAACCGTGCTAAAATGTTACCGTGTAGTATTTGCAATATTAAATATCAGACACTATTTTCTTAATGTCCAATTAAGCTTCCTATTCGCTAATTGGGATACACAATCGCTCGAAATAGAAGTAGAATCGAATCACATGTTAACCTCATACCACGACAAAAGATAGAAAATGGGCAGTTGACGCCAAACTGGATTAGCGCCGCCCGCTGCGCGCTCCACGAGACCCATTTAGATAGTTACGAACTTTCGAACGTTTTTCCTTTTAAGCTGGCAACTGAACTAAAATGTTTTCATGTTATATTTGCAGTGAGCGTCATACGTCTCAGGCTTGTGTTATCACTATTCAGAGGTGGATCGAGTAAAAATATATCAGAATTATTTTTTATCGTAGGTAATGTCTTGTGATACGCAAAATTATACGCGAAATTACATAGTCGCTCCAATCAACTCGGTATAAAGAACAATACTATACCCGCAGAAGAAATAAATAAAGTGTAAATTAAAGTAAGTTGTGGATTGATTCATTAAAAAGATAGGTCTTCTAAATGTGCGTAATGTGAGCGTCACAAATATTTGTGAGCTGCTTTTATATAATTTTCTTAAGAGTGTTTTCCAAATTAGACTCAAGGACAGCTACATTTAGACCTAAGATCGACTTCAGACAGTGCCTTCTCAATTTCGATCTGATTATATATAGATATGTCCGAGTAATAGACTTATTAATAAAAGTTTTAATGTTGTTAAGTACTTGAAATTTATGAAACATTTAACATAGGTAATTTAAATTGTTTTAAATTGTCAAATTATTTTTGAAAAATATAATCTTAATAATTAGCGGCGATCTCGTGGCAATAGAACAATTTTGTAATTATTTAACAAACATTATGAAACATTACTCATAATAATTTAATTCATGTGTGGTTTCTTGTCAGTGATAAAGTTCCTAGAAATAGTAAATATCCGCTCGATTCTTAAACTTATCTAAACAAGAAAAAAGTTTCAAGATATAATATTTTATTTTATTATAAAGTGGGAGTTGAACTTAACCACTAAGTATTGCTTAGAACCTCGAATTATTATTTATGATAAAATTCAAATAAAAATACATAATTTCCGGGACAAACAGGTTTATTTGAATCAATTGAGCACTAAAATCACACTGCATAAAATCTGTTCAATAGCTTTCGAGATATATAGGCCGCGCCAAACTGCTAGTCCGCTCTGAAGTTGTTGCGAGCAGGTGTAGTCATATAATTTGCCATGGTGACGCAATTCCTTGCTATATTCAGAGCGGACTAGCAGTTTTACGTAGACTATAAGCACATAAGTTTGACTAGCCCAGTAAAGACCGCTTTAACAGACCTCCTTATGTGGGGCGCGCTCGTACGACGAAATCACGTTCAATCTCCGTTTAAAGATAAATTATTGCCTTAAACTTTGCTCTATAAATGGTCTATCACATACAAAAAGATTTATTCAAATGCGATCCGTAGTTGCAGAGATAAGCTCACTCCTTTTCTTAACTTTTAGTTACTACCATTCAACTTCTAAAGTAAGCGAACATTAGGAGTTTTGTACAAAGAATCTCTATCACCTATCAAATACGCCGCGGTGGTCAATTGCCGACGTTCAAAAAGAGTTCGACATGAAACAATTTTGAATAAATGAGATTAAAATTTGAATTTAATTAAGCAGTATATAGTCTAATACACGTATTACGCGTACTTGATACCTTTGCTTTAATTTTATTGACACTGTAGTCTGCACAAATAAGATAACTGAATGGCTTTAGCGGCATTTCGTGTTTTGAAACGAAGTGAGACGGCTCACGTACCCTTGTCACGTACGGAGACCCATTCTGAGAGAAGCGTTTGCACAAAATCGTAAGATCGATGGCGCTATTTTGAACATAATGTATATTAAGCGTCTACTAAAAATGGCGGCAGGAAAAGCAGTGCTAGCCAATTGTTTGACACTCGATCTCTCAATGGGGGGCCGAGATTCAAATCCCAGTAAGTACTCGTATCTCTAGTTTTCAATATTATGTGCATATTAGAAATTTACTTAGTCATAGTAACAGTAAGCTTTAACAGTGAGGGAAACCTACACATAAGAATTCCTTAAAATAAACAAAAAGTTCTCACATGTGTGTAAAGTCAATCAATTCGCACGTGGCCAACGCGATGTATTATGGCCTAAACTCTACACACTAAGACGACAATATTTTATGCCCAGCAGTGGCACAATAATGAGTTGAAAACAAAGGTAGCAGAACACATGCATAAGCTTTTATTTTTAAAGCAATCGATATTAATTTCAGTGCATGTTACATGTACAGAAAATGTATTGATTTGCATGAATGCACGCTACCCTTTGTAGGGCACTGTTATAAAGGGTTGTTAGGTAACACGTGATACGAGTATTGCAGCGTAGATGCAAAAAAATGGTTACAATTTTGTTGCTCGAATATAACTCTATGTACTATATAATGCAAATAATATACTATATCTACTACTTCTTTTTATAATATAGGTGTAGCAGACGAGCATGCAGTCCACCTGATGGTAAGTGGCTACTGTCGCCCATGGACATCTGTAATCAACCCCAGATAGGATTAGATATATATATATAGACTAAGCTTCAAATCTACTACTGACTTACCTATGAGTAATTGCCTCCTTAAATTGTTACGCATTTACTTTTGCTTAAACACTTAACGATATAGGAAACAAAACACAAAATTAACATGCTCACATGGTGACAATCACTCTAATTGCGGAGATGTGTTCTTACCTATGAAACCCTGGAAGCTATAACTTTTTTCGCGATGGGAATAGCAAATGAATATCATGTGAAATTAATCACCTACCTTCGAAGTTGGACTTAAAATGCCTAGACTTATGTTACAAAATACAAGCTCTAGGCTTCAAATTATGACATGCCAACTAACTTGCTTCTATTAGGAATAAATGGTAGAAAAAGTGGTGCCCGCGCTCAAAACCTCTACCACCTTTCACAGTCATCTGATTCAGACAACTTCATCGCTACTTTGCAGTTATGAGATGGACGGTATCGACCTCTTTTACCGACCAATTTTAGAAGCTACTTTTGAATGCTCCCCTCCGCTACCATGTAGCTATTTTTTGGGCCGTGTTACCACAAATGCCGGCCTCTACTTTAAAGCATTTTAAAATCGATGATAACTTCTTACAGGACTATAAGAGAACAATTTAACTGCTACAAATACAATTGATCGCTACTTAGCGATAAGACCGCCTATTGCATACTGTTTGACCTGTGTATGTATTTTGCTTTTATTTAAATTCAACTGCAAGTGTGCAATAAAGAGTATTCTATCTATCTATCTATTTAACTAAACCAGTTATAGCCATAACATATAATCAAAATACGTATAAACGTCGGTATCCAAAAGAGGTACTATTCGTAGTCTTGTCTAAAACGCATTACGCACTTTAATTACCTAAAATTCGTCGTTGTTAAAATGATTTTATGGAAAGCCATTAAAATAATGACAAGGATAAACTTGATGAAGGTATTAATGATGAATTTGCAGCGGTCGCGGTCGCCACTCCATTTGCCATCCGCAATAATTAATATTTAATAAACAAAGCGTGACACACCAACAGTACAAAGAGAAACATTAATAGTCACTGAATATGAGACGAGATGCTCTTTACCCAAAAAAGTACCTTTAATGCCTTTTCATGCGTACCACTGAAACGACAAAAATTCGGAAATAAATGTTTTCTAGTTAATTGTATCAGGCGTTACTTTGCGGAAATCCATGCTATTAAGTTAAGATTAAAACTACTTCGCAACAATCCGCTACAAATATGTATGATGGTACTCGTATATATTTTAAACCATGCAGTATGGATTGTTGCGAAGTAGTTTTAATCTTAACTTAAATGTTTTCTTTTTATAATACAGGAGTAGCAGACTAACATGCAGCCCACCTGATGGTAAGTGGCTACTGCCGCCCATGGACATATGTAATCAACGTCAGACAGGATTAGATATTCCTGCCTGAGGTCGGCCAAAGATGCGCCGCTACCTCTGAGGACTAAGCAGGAACGCCGCGGAAAAGTATGTCTCCCTTACCACATCCTTCAAACCACAATACAGCAGTACTTAACGTTGCTGTTATGAGGCGGTGATGCCGCCGGAGTCGAACCACAAATTGTTCTACCACCCTCAAATGGTTACGTGTAACAGTTTTTCGTAGCATCATTGTAGTAACCACAAAAACGCGTCTTTCCAATACTGCCCGCGTAACGAAGAACGCAGTTATCAACATTTTGGCGCAATTCATTTTTTTGCAGAAATTGCATGAGAAAATTATGATACGAAGAAAAAATTTTTTTCTTAATTGGAAGTCGGACAAATCGAAACGAAAATTCAGTATTTGCACTAGATTACATAATTAAACGCATTTTTCTCGGAAATATATTTTGATAATACTGTGTTCTTCATTACGACGGCAGAATAGATGTCTACTTAATTAGGATGACACGATACGGTACCGACGCCGACGGCACGACATCGGCAGCTATTTTTTCCTTCTTAATTGACACGACACGTCTGGGTTTTAACGCTTGATTTTATTTATATTATAGTTGTGATGTGGTCTGTACCCCATGAGTTTTCAAAATATCCCACAATTTTACGTTACGTTTACTCAATTCATTATTCTGTTCCGTTTGCTTCAGTAGACTGAGTAAACGTAACAATAAGTAAGTGCTCAAGTCTTTTTGTCTGCCTCACATGTTCGCAAAAAAGAGAGACGAAACATAAAGCGTCATTTTGTCAATTTAGACATTTAATGTTACGAAACATAAAGCGCCATTTTGTCAATTTAGACATTTAATGTTACGTTACTGACACTATAGTTCGGATACAATCCGCTAGGGGCGCTGATTGGAATTTGTATCGGCAAATACGTAAACAAATACCAAAACAGTCATATTTGTCAAAACGTAAATACTCATGGTGAGGGTACAGAATCGATTAGGGCGGCAACACGTGCTCTATGTGAATAAAACTATGCTTTTTCATATACCTTTGCGCCTGCCTACATAATTGTCTTTGTGATGTAATTATACGTGTGAATAGAAAGCCATTTTCATACAAAGTGCCCGCCTACGAAATTGTCGTTTGTGGTACGTGTGAATAGAACTTCCCATGCGTAAACATCTAAAAATAAAACGCCTTTTAGCTATTTCATCTTTACTTTCGTTGCTATTTTCACATGAGTAATGTTCAGTGGTACTGTATGTATGTATGTATGTATGTATGTATGTATGTATGTATGTATGACATTTTTTCTTATACTACTGAAAATTATCAAGTATTTCCTATTATTTCTTTCTATTCTCAAAAAATAATGGAAATGAATAAAAGTGAAAGGTTACGTTTCAAAGAATCCTATCTATGTATCGTATCATAATCATAGAATCGTGAATCGTCCCAGTTTTTGATTAATTTGGATATCAATTCTCTTGTATGATTTTAAATATTTAAGGACATTTTCTAATAATTGATAAATCAACTTGAAATAATTAACAATTGAAATACTTACCTGACATAGGTCGACTTCTTTTTCTTCTTTTATTAATATAAAATGATTTAAATCTCCATTGGGACCTGTAACAATAATATTATAGCGATAAGATTAGGTAGCATTATTTTGCACGAGATGTGTAGAACTAATTGGGGTCTTGAACAGTTTTTTTTTCGCGGAGAAATCCTCATGGATCCTCTCTCGCCCGGAGGAGCGGAAGGGGTATGTCGGATTCGTACCGACTAAAACTCCGCGGCGTTCCTCTGGACGCTCGGTGCCGGGTCACGAGAGGCGTTAAGCATTACATTCGCGGCCCGGCAACGTCGGCCGGCGCTGATGTTAACGCCAGCCACTTCCCGAGAGGGAGGAGCTCCTCTCAGTTATGTCCCTCAAGAGATGAGCGTGCAGAACGCTCACACGACATCTCGAGCCTTAAAGATCGGATTTGGATTTAGGGTCTTTAACAGTGTCTTAACTGTTAATAGATCTTTATACGCTTTTTGATACGCAAAACATTGTATGGTTTGATCTTTAACAAACTATCACGCACAGACATTAAATTGGTAGACTAAAAAGATTTTTTCTTTTCAGACTGGATAAAGCAATAATAATTAACGAAGAACACCAACAACAAACCCGTAACAATGATGGACACGGCAATTTGTCTCGCCACTGCGAAATACAACACTAACTGTGAGTATCGACACTGATTGAGTAAAATGTGAGCACAAAGCAGAAGCGTCGGGCCAAGTTCAATATCAATCCAATTGCAACTAGTCTGTTAATAGACTAACCCATTAATCCCATTACACTAGAAATACCAGCGAATAACATCTATTTTGTAACACAGTAAGTTGTCTCGCCACTAGGAGATACAACATTAACTGTGAATATCAACACTGATTGAGTAAAATGTGAGCACAAAGCAGAAGCGTCGGGCCAAGTTCAATATCAATCTAATTGCAACTAGTCTGTTAATAGACTAACCCATTAATCCCATTATACTAGAAATACCAGCGAATAACATCTATTTTGTAACACAGTAAGTTGTCTCGCCACTAGGAGATACAACATTAACTGTGAATATCAACACTGATTGAGTAAAATGTGAGCACAAAGCAGAAGCGTCGGGCCAAGTTCAATATCAATCCAATTGCAACTAGTCTGTTAATAGACTAACCCATTAATCCCATTTTACTAGAAATACCAGCGAATAACATCTATTTTGTAACACAGTAAGTTGTCTCGCCACTAGGAGATACAACATTAACTGTGAATATTAACACTGATTGAGTAAAATGTGAGCACAAAGCAGAAGCGTCGGGCCAAGTTCAATATCAATCCAATTGCAACTAGTCTGTTAATAGACTAACCCATTAATCCCATTATACTAGAAATACCAGCGAATAACATCTATTTTGTAACACAGTAAGTTGTCTCGCCATTAGGAGATACAACATTAACTGTGAATATCAACACTGATTGAGTAAAATGTGAGCACAAAGCAGAAGCGTCGGGCCAAGTTCAATATCAATCCTATTGCAACTAGTGTATTAATATATTAACGCATTTATCCCATTACCCTAGAAATACCAGCGCATAACCTTGAACTATGGTGCAAAATCTCTTACATTTATGTTACAGGCATAACAAAAACTATCGTTGAGGCCCCGTTTAATTTGTAACCATTGTTTGTAATACAGTAATTTGTTTGGCCACAGGCATAACATAAACAACGTTAAGGAACTACAGACAACTCATGTCAAACACTGTGGTTGACAAAATCATACTTTTCTTGCTCTTTTTGCTTGCTCGACTTGGGGGGCACTACCCTGCCCCTAGATTTCTTAATACAATATTTTGTCAGATACAGCCCGTTTCTGCACAACTGTGTTTATGGTAAAAGTTTAGAAAAATACGTTCTATTTTGCATCTATGATTGCAGCTGTAAATTACCCTTATTAAAATGACACTGTCAAACTCAAATTGGCTACTAAGTTAATTGTGTTAGTTAGCCAAAAATTAAGATAAAATCTGTTTAATTGTAACAAAGGTACTAAAATCGATCGTGTGAAAAACTTTTAGTCCTCTAGAACTCAGTCTGTGACTGTGATGACAAGTAAACTAAAAAGAATATTTATTAGATTTATTTTAAAAAAGTAAAGCTATGTTTTTATTATACTACTACACTTTATTATGTTTTGTACGTGTATATATTTTTTAATTTTACTTAATTATGTTTTTTTATTTTATTTATTTAGGCCTCATAAAATAAAAAGTAATACGTGAAAATAAGTGAATATGTCACGTTTAATCGAATCATTTACATTACATTTTGTCATAGGTGTCACAACAAATTAAACAGCTTTCCCGAGCGGTTAAAATAACACAGTCAAAATAACACAGTTAGAATAAACTTCAACACAATATTATCAGTGTTTACCTCGTAACGTGCATGCCACTATTATTTTTAACAACAAACCTACATCCAAAGTTGTACGTACAAAATTATTTAAGTTCTATCTATTACTGCATACTCAATGGAATACTGTAATGAACATTGAACGTGTTATTATTAAAAGTAGTTTTCAATTCAGTTAATTTATGTTTATTTCAATTATTTCAAACGAATCTTGACCATGTTGTTTGTAAACACACATTTTTTACTTTAAAATACATCCGTTATTTTACGTAAACAGTAATTTAATGTAAAATTGCATGTAATAAAATCTATTAAAGAGGCCTCCTATTTTAAGTCGCTTTTTGGTTTAGATGGTACCAAAGACAAAATAATATTTCACTTGAACTTGCTTCCCTCGAGAATCAAATCGGGTCACTATAACGTAGCAAAAGTAGGTGGGTCCGCGCCACTATGCGTGAACTAACCAATTTTTTGGGTTCCAAGACCCAATATATGAATATCTACAAGACAGAAATGAACATGAAGAAGGTTTTGGAGACGGTAGAACCCTTCGTGGTTCGACTCCGGCAGCACCACCGCCACACCTATTTCTACCTCATTACAGCAGTGTTAAGCACTGCTGTGTTCCGGTTTGACACAGGGTGTGGTAAGGGAGACATACTTTTCCGAGGCGTACCACCTTAGTCCTCAGGGGTAGCAGCGCATCTGTGGCCGACTTCAGGTTATCCAATCCTATCTGGGGTTGATTACTATGGGCGGCAATAGCCACTTACCATCAGGTGGACTGCATGCTCGTCTGCTACTCCCATATTATTAAAAAAAAACTTCAATCTTTGGCACAAATTATTCAGATAGAACTCGTGGGTGCGGGAGTGTTGGTGGCGTGGAGAAAACGCGCGCGTGTTTTACGTGATTTCTTCTATATAATTTCATACGTTTAATATTTCGCGCACACTCATTGGCTCACACAGCACTAAGGCTTAGAATACACGGTGCGCTATTCTGCTTCCGCGAGTGGAACGTAACCACAATAAGAATTTAGGCAAAAAAAAGGCATTTATTGCCGTTTTTACGGCGCAATTGTCTGCTGATTTTGCTGCGACGGTGGACAACATATAATATATTGACTTCTATCCGTCTTACGCTGTTTACATGACCACGGCACCGAATCACGCTTAACTGTGGTCTCGTGAGTTTTGAAACAAAACAGATTGCTAGTCCACCGCGGAAGCGGAAGAAAAACGCTCCAAGCGTTCTCACTAACAGATGCTTTTAACTTTCAACCATCAGTAACTGACGACGTGTCTCGGTGAGAGGAATGGGGGGCGCGGACGGGAGCGATGAACTACTGGAATGGGAGGCGCTGTACCTGCGCACGCCTGAGAACTACACCTGGAACGCCACGGGGTGGGTCACCGATGGCTGGAACGTCACCGCGCCGAACGCTACCTGGTGGGAGGCGTCCGCGCCCTTCGACACAACCGCCGCCCTACTACGCGCCGCGGCCAAGGCGGTCCTCCTCGGTCTGCTGATTCTGGCGACGGTTATAGGTATGATATGCTTTTATAAATCTATAAAACCTTTAAACTTAGAAACAGTGGTTTGAAACTATTTCCAAGCACCGGCGGACTCAAGTTTGAATCGAAAGAACACATTTCTTATTTTCAAAGTTATGTCTATCCCTATTAGAATTAATTATTAATTGCTTTAACGGTGAGAAAAACTACACGCCTGAGAGTTCTTTAAAAAAGCTCAAAAAGAGTTTACCAATTCATACTTGGGCGGCGCGGTGGATTATGACTTATAATTCTGAGAAAACCCGTGCTTGGCAGTAGGACAGTAAAGGGTTGACTACGGTACTTTTATAACAGTATCATTATCCCTGCAAAAGATTATGAAAGCTCTACTACCATACTTACTACAGCTGCAGTAGTGTAACGAATGTAACAAGACATACGTAATATGTATTAGGCTGTCAAGATTAGTGCAAGAGTCAATGAAAATACACTACATACATACCAAAAATACTACTTGGCTCTCCAGTATCTTTTTTGTTTCCTATTAGGCATAATCACATAATCACGTCCACCCTATCTACTCGGAATATATGAACGTATACATAACTATATTTAATTTCCGGTATGCACGCTTTTCTGAATGAATTCTAGCTAGACAGAGCTAAAACACGTTATAATAGATAGCCTCATAAAAATAGACTTTTCTCAGTAATTTTGGGCTTATTAAAAGCTTTAAATTGGCATGTGTACAAAGACCGCTAGTCACATGATTTCAAACAGATATGTGAATGCAGTCAGCTGTTACGTACTAACAGATCGAAAATAAAAGCTAATCGTAAATATTTGACTTATTTTCACATACACGTTTGATCGCAGGTAATGTGTTCGTGATAGCTGCTATATTGCTGGAGAGACATCTTCGCAGTGCTGCGAATCAGCTGATCTTGTCGTTAGCGGTCGCTGACCTGCTGGTGGCGTGCCTGGTGATGCCGCTGGGCGCGGTCTACGAGGTAGCCCAGCGGTGGACCTTGGGCCCTGAGCTGTGTGACATGTGGACCTCCGGGGATGTATTATGCTGCACTGCGTCTATCCTGCATTTAGTCGCTATCGCACTTGATAGGTAAGAAACCGAAATCAACTAATTTTGTAATATATTTTATGAGTTATTTAAATATCCCCATTTAATTCAGGAATAATTTTACTATCACCTATTTAGTCATTCCCCGTTACTTCAAAGTAAAATTGATCCGTAAACATTTACATTAAACGTTATTAGTAGGTATTAAATAAGTACAAACCCATTGAAAAAATAAAAATAAAATAACAATGAAAGTTGTTTTAGAGTCTTCTTCAACTTTTAATTAAATTAATTTTGTATTGTTCACTCCACAATGGCCCGAAGTTGATACTTTATTTTGATTGTATAAGAATTTGATCCCAAATTCTGTGAGTTTAAAACTCGTCTTTCATTCTTCGTAGGTACTGGGCTGTGACAAACATTGACTATATACATGCTCGAACCGCACGTCGAGTAGGGTTCATGATCGCATGTGTGTGGATCGCGAGCTTCCTAGTGTGCATTGCCCCGCTGTTGGGTTGGAAAGACCCTGACTGGAACCGTCGGGTGTCTGAAGACCTGCGTTGCGTAGTCAGCCAGGACGTGGGCTACCAAATATTCGCCACCGCCTCTTCATTCTACGTTCCAGTACTGGTGATATTAATATTGTACTGGCGAATATACCAAACCGCGAGGAAGAGAATACGGCGGCGAAGAGGTGCCACGGCGAGAGGGGGAGTGGGCCCACCGCCGGTGCCATCGGGCGGGGCCCTGGTAGCGGCCGGCGGGAGCGGAGGAATCGCGGCGGCGGTCGTGGCCGTCATCGGTCGCCCACTTCCCACCATCTCAGAAACAACAACAACGGGCTTCACGAACGTATCGTCGAACAATACGAGCCCCGAGAAACAATCTTGCGCCAACGGCCTCGAGACCGATCCGCCGACGACAGGCTACGGGGCCGTGGCCGCGGCGTACTACCCGACGCTGGTACGCCGGAAGCCGAAGGAGGCCGCAGACTCCAAGCGCGAGCGAAAAGCGGCAAAGACATTAGCAATAATTACCGGCGCGTTCGTAGCGTGCTGGCTTCCCTTTTTCGTGTTAGCTATATTAGTACCGACGTGTGACTGTGAAGTGAGTCCGGTTCTGACGTCCCTGTCGCTGTGGTTGGGTTACTTCAACTCGACGCTGAACCCCGTGATCTACACGGTGTTCAGCCCGGAGTTCCGGCACGCGTTCCAACGCCTGCTGTGCGGGCGCAGGGTGCGTCGCCGCCGAGCCCCGCCGTAGCTCCGCCGTAGCGTAGCCCTTCTCGCCCCAACCCGACTGACCTCGTCTAGATCGATACACATTGTGTTACCTTGTTACATTTTCAGAGATATATTTACACCCCTTTATTTTTTGTACGTGATGAATGTGATTATGAATATCTGTCTAGCGAATAAACTACGAATTCTCTTTACCTATTTTTGTTATTCTTTTTTTATCCTTACATTTCTAGAGCCTCTACCATTTCCTAACTTTCATTTTACAAGACTTTTGTGTTAAGTAAACATGAAACGTCAAGAACCAAGGACTTAAGAACTTATTTGATGTTAAATTATAAATTTTTGACGTTAATATAAATATTAACAATATTATTATCTACCTTCTGCCTATAAATTTTCATTGAAATTCGCGCTTTGTCAAAATATTCCATAAGGCGTTTGAAATAATTAAAGTCTTTGTACCGGGGTCTTTCAACTCAAATACCGTCAAAGACTTACGCCAACGTACATATTATTGTATACATAAAATATACAAGCGAGCAATTCAATTATCTTGTAAATGTTAAGCGTTCTTTCCAGTATCGTGCACTTCTATTAATTTTTGCTGTTGCTATGAGACTTATGCTTGGTTTACACGTTGCGAACCTGCGAGTCAACCTGACGAGTAGGTGCAGTGCAGTAATTCTCATCGTATCTTACGAGTTACTCACGCTCGCGAATTAAATAGTAGCATCCTAGTTACTTTATCACCTTTTATGTTATCACTCGCCTTCTCACTTGACAGCAAAACCGTAACATGTACATGGCAGCAGCTCACATCAATCACATCGTTCGGACGCATTCGGCAGTAGCTCAGCTGTAGACGCCAGGGAGTTGCGCGTAATTGTATTTTTTTATCAAAGCATGTTGACATCGCATGAGCTACTGTCACGCGAGTACACAATGCGTGTTGTCTTCTGCCAGGTCAGCAACAGCAACGTGTAAACCAGCCATTACCAAGTCACTCGCATCAATCGTAAACACGAGAGTGTCATTTAAGAGCTAAATGTTCATATCTTTAATGCGCTATTACGCCCTTACTAGTTCTTTGTACGCCACGGCAGTAACACTTTTACGATTATTACACAAGATATTTTAGCAGTAATTTATTCTTATATTGCAAAATAAACGCCCATTTTTATTAGCATGCCTTTATTATTACGTCTTGACAATTTCTGAGATGGTATCTCGCCCATTTTTATTTCTTAGGCCGGAGGAATAGAAAAGAGCTCATTTTCTAAATTGCTATAAAAATATAAATGTTAGGATAAAAATGCGGGTTAAATAAACAATACGATAGATACAGAATGGAGCCACAGGAATGACAAAAGGCAACTTTTCTCAAATCATATTAAATATAATCTCGTTAAAAGCTTTTTTTTAATCTTAAGTCAAATAATAAAGTACATATCCGTTACATAAAATCTAATGGTTGTATTTCAAAGTACCTACTCCCCGTTATTAAATTTAATATACCTATGTATATAATAAATTACTTAAATGTTTCAAAGCTCTATAAATATAACTAGCAATAGACTAAGTAATCGTTATAAGCTTTAATCCTTATAAACCATACTCTTTATAAACCATAATACCATTATCCTTATAAACATAGGTCAAAAAACTTGGGAACATAAACGTGAAATGTATTTTTTACATTGCGCGAGTACGAAATAGAATGTAGTACACCTTCACACATGGCCATCTAATCAAATTTAGACAGGATTGATCCTGACTCAAAAGTCGTACTTGAAGTTAGGCACAGATTGATTTGCTACCCCTGAAGACTAAGCTGAAATGCCTTGAACTCTCTTGCCACTTGCTACAAACCAGAACACAGCAGCGCTTAACACTTATGTTGTTAGATAGGTGTGGGTGTGTCTTCGGAAACGAACCTAAAATCTTCTATCACACTAAACACATCTTCATCATCATCATCATCAACCCATTACTGTCCCACTGCTGGGCACGGGTCTCCTCTCAGAATGAGAAGGATTAGGTCATAGTCCACCGCGCTGGCCAAGTGCGTATTGGTAGACTTCACATACCTTTGAGATTTTTTTTTTTTATAAATCTCTCAGGTATGCAGGTTTCCTCACGATGTTTTCCTTCACCGTTTAGCAAGTGATAATTAATTTCTAATACGCACATAAATTTGAAAATTAGAGGTGCGTGCCTGGGAATTGAACCCCGGACCCCTCGATCGAGAGGCCGCGTTTCTTAACCACTAGGCTATCACTGCTTCACAAACACACACATCACACATCTTAACCAGAATAATTTTTTAGTAAGCAGTCTTAAGTGAAACATTTAATAGGAACAAATATTGAAATGCAGCTAGGATTATATTTACATACGGAGGCTACGTCGCTAGAACTAGGTAGTGGGTACGCCTAGATTAACTTTGCAATGCAGCCGAGCGCTGGGAGTAAATACCCAATAAATATTAGAGTACGAAACGCTCTAACTGGAATAGTTTCGAAACTATTCATAAATCGAAATATGCTCGCCGTATTCAGAGATGTATTTGTGTCTATATGTACAGCCAGCTCCAAAAGTAGATGAATATATTAAGGTTCCAAAAATACCTATGCACCCAGGCGTTGATAAGTAGCTTAACACAACTAGCACCGTAATTCGATGAACGTCATAAAGTTTTAAAAGTAGACTACAGTGTCAAAAGTGACATATCACATTACTGACGTTGGTTTTTTGTATATATGGTGTTCAGCTACTTTTGACACGTTAGTATTCATCTTATTTTGACGCATTACGGTGTTCATCTACTTTTGAAGCTTACTGTACATACTACATTCGTACGTATATAGTACCTATACATAATATAATAGCGCAAAACTTATAGCTTTGTTCACGTCGAAGAAAGTAGTATACCTACTTGTATGATCGGAGGTCGGAGGAGGGGGTCCCCTCCGGAACGGATTGTCTTAATTTCCATTTTATAATTGCAATAATGAGACAATATAAAGTATAATTAAAAGATACAATTATTTAGTAAGTTTTAACGGATTTCCACGAATTCAGTACTACTGTGATACATCCGGCCGCGCACGATGCTCGTATGTTCGCATATCGACACTCGCACTTACACACTCGTACAGTTAAAAAAAACAAGGGAGAGAAAGTCGCATCAAATATAACAGATTTTCTTTTTATATATTTAACTCCTGTAGATCGGCTTATGATTAAAGGTATTAAGAAATTTCATTCGAGAAAATCGCAGTGGGACACCAAAGATTTTTTACAATTTAAGACAAGATACGAGTAATGCGGTGACGCAATGCAGCAGTGCTGTAACAACACAATTATAATTTATTGTAATGCGCTCTTAAGCTTATGTATTAAGCAATGAAGGTTAGCTCCACACATAAGAGACTAAGTTGGGATGACCGAAAATAGAACCCCACATCTCTACAATAACACCCTTATGTCCCATATCTTCAGTGATTCAACACTGCACTATTTTATTTATACAACAAACATGAAGTCCACTTGATGGTAAGTGACCACTGGCGCTCACGGACATCTATAAATAACGACAGATTGAATTATAATCTTGTCAAAGGTCAGCCATAGATGCGACCCGTGAGTTAAGTTGGAACACCTGTTGTAGGTGTGTCCTTGTTAAACCGGAACACAGCATAGCTTAATTACTGTTATAACTTTGAAATGAGCGTGACGGTGGTGCCTTCGAACCCTGAAAGTTTTAACGACGAAGTATATAGAACCCAATGAAGGTGGTAGAACCCTTTGTGGTTCGACGCTGGCGGCTCCACCACCACACCTATTTCTGCCTAATAACAGCAGCGTTAAGCGCTGTTGTGTTCTGGTTTGAAGGGTGTGGTAAGTAGTAGTAGCATACTTTTCCCAGGCGTACCAGCTTAGTCCTCAGGGATAGCGGCGCACCTGTGGCCAACCTCAGGTAGGAATATCTAATCCTATCTGGGGTTGACTACAGATGTCCATGGGCGGCAGTAGCCACTTACCATGAAGGTGGTAGAACCCTTTGTGGGTCGACTCCGGCGGCACCACCGCTACACCTATTTCTGCCTAATAACAGCGGTGTTATTCGCTGCTGTGTTCCGTTTTGAAGGGTGTGGTAAGGGAGACATAATTTTGCTAGGTGTTCCAGCTTAGTCCTCAGGGGTAGCGGCGCGTCTGTGGCCGACCTCAGATAGAAATATCTAATTCTATCTGGGGTTGATTACAGATGTCCATGGGGGGGCAGTAAGCCCATGAGGTGGACTGCATGCTCGTCTGCTACTCCTACATTATCAAAAATAAATAATAATTTTGTTCTGCCAAGCATCGTAACTCGTCTTGCACCCCCTTGGGCCCACCACTCTTGAAGGTTTATGTACTCATAAATATTGAAACGAGGATCTTTACGTTTACCACAATTTAACAAATTCCTGTTTATTAGTTCCCATGTGGAAAACCGTTCCTTTACACGAGATAAAAGAGGCAGGATGGTAGAGGAATTGAATTTTAAGTTAAGTGTTGAGTATTTGTTTAGTAATTTTTTTTTAATATATACGAGTAGCAAACGAGCATGCAGTCCACCTGATAGTAAGTGGCTACTGCCGCCCATAGAGATCTGTAATCAACCCCAGATAGGATTAGATATTCCTACCTGAGGTCGGCCACAGATGCGCTGCTACCCCTGAGGACTAAGCTGGAACGCCTCGGAAAAGTCTGTCTCCCTTACCACACCCTTCAAACCGGAACACAGCAGCACCTAACACTGCTGTTATTAGGTAGAAATACGTGTGGCGGTGGTGCCGCCGGAGTCGAACTACAGAGGGTTCTACCACCTTCAAAGTATTAAAGTAAGTTTATCTTTTTACTCGTATATTGGGTAGGGCAATAATTAAGTAATCCAAATATTTTTTAAGTTTATTTATGCATAAAATTTTCAATAAGATAAATTGTGTTTTAAAACTGCGCTCCTAGTGTCATGTTTTGGTTCTATAATTGTTAAACGTCTTTAAGATTAATTTATCCTCGCAGACATAATGTTAATTTTCGTAATTATAAATAAATATATTTTATTAATAAAATTGAGAGATTTTTGTCATTTTGTGTTTCTCTACCTCAGAGTTTGGAGATCCTATGTGTTACGATAGGTATAATAATATAGAAGCAATGCAAGCGGTAGAAAAGCATGATGTCCACTGATGGTAATTGACCACTGATGCCCATGGTCATTTGTAATCAACCCTAAAATGGAACACCATTAAGGACTAAACTGGATCGCCATGAATAACTACGCCTCCTTAACCACACCCTACAAAACAGAACACAACAGCGCTTAACACTGCAGTTGTTAGTCAGAAATAGCGGTGGTACCACATAGTCGAACCACAGTAGGTTCTACTGCCTTCAACAAGGACATCACGAAATCGTCCATTCGTATTTTTTTTATAATATAAGAGTAGCAGACGAGCGTGCAGTCCACCTGATGGTAAGTGGCTACTGCCGCCCATGGACATCTGTAATCAACTCCAGATATGATTAGATATTCCGACCTGAGTACGGCCACAGATGCGCCGCTACCCCTGAGGACTAAGCTGGAACGCCTCGGAAAAGTCTGTCTCCCTTGCCACACCCTTCAAACCGGAACACAGCAGCGCCTAGCACCGCTGTTATTAGGTAGAAATAGGTGTGGCGGTGGGGCCGCCGGAGTTGAACCACAAAGGGTTCTACCGCCTTCAATCGTACCAAAATGCAGGCAGAATTCTGTGTTATTTCGAGGCTAAAACATCCCATATTTTGTTAATATAAGCGACGCAGTTGGGTACATTTGTATAAAAATAACAGAATATAATAATATGTTTAAGTCTTGAATAACCTCTGACATTTACAATTGCTTTACAAATACCGTGCGAAATTACTTTGAAGGTAGGTATAGAAATGACATTAAAAGCAGACGGTTACGCCACAAGAAACTTCACTTGAGGATTCTGCTTTAGAAATTAATTACATGTAAGAAATTCTGAGAATGTTTTAATTTTCTTTTCAATGTTTCTACTTATGTACCAAATGTGTATTTGAAATATGTAGATGCGGTAGAGTTTACTGCGTGTAAATAATATAGTACAAACCTTCTTACAAGTCTCTTCTCTTCTGGTAAGTGATCACTACCGACGGACATCTGTAACTTCATATAGTTAGCGGTTATTACCTGAAGCCGATAAGTCACCCACTCTTACGCCGAAACGCAATAACTTCTTAACACTACAGTTAGCTATGGCGGTGGTACCTCCCTTTACTGGTTCGATCCGTGGTACTAGATCGACCAACATCGATCGTAAAATATTGATAGACTTACTATAATCCTTATCCTTACTAATATTATAAATCCGAAAGTAACTCTGCCTGTCTGTCTGTTTGTCTCTTCTTCACGCCTAAACTACTGAACCGATTTTAATGAAACTTTGTACAAAGATAGTCTGAGACCCGAGAAAGGTGTTGGGGTTTTTAAATAACTGCAGCTTGATTAGTTAGTAATATTAATTTTTTATTCCGCCATTTTTGACAACAAGAAGACAAGAGAAAAAATATGACGTTTAGATGCAAAGGCTAACAATTTATAAGTCCGGTTTATTACGGTGGCAACATTTCCCAACATGCCCCCGGGCGTTGAAAGATAATCTTTCAACCAGAACATGTCACAGGTAGCGGGCATATTCTATTAAATGATCGCCGAATTATCCCTGATGCTGTCTTGATATCTGCTACTCGGATAATCCCATCAGCTCCTGGATGAACAGCAACAACTCTTCCAAGTTTCCACTTCAATGGTGGGAGGTCATCTTCCTTTACAACCACCAGCGAGTTGAGTTTTAAGCCATTCTTGCAGGAACGCCATTTGACTCTTTGTTGCAATTCGGAAACATATTCCTTGGACCACCTGGTCCAGAAATGCTGCCTCAGCTGCTCAATACGTTGATATCGGGTTAAGCGAGAAGTTGATTGTTCCTTGTAGCTCGGCTGGGGCAAAGTAGTAAGAGGGCGTCCAATCAGGAAATGTCCAGGAGTCAGTGGAGTGCAGTCCGCTGGATCTGATGACAGTGGAGACAGTGGTCTGGAGTTCAATATGGATTCTATTTGCGTTAGCACGGTATACAGCTCTTCATAAGTCAAGTTACAATGTCCCAACACTCGGCGTAAATGAAACTTGGTTGACTTTACACCTGCCTCCCAAAGACCGCCGAAATTAGGAGAATAAGCTGGTATGAAATGAAAATTTATGCGTTCATTAGCCATATTTTCGCTCAACGAATCTTTATGAGCCTTTAAAAATTTGGATAGGTCGTTGCATGCACCAACAAATGCAGTACCGTTATCGGAATAAATATTACTTGGTTTTCCTCTACGTGCAATAAACCGTTTCAACGCTAATAAATAGTTGTTACTCGTTAAATCACCTACTAGCTCTAAGTGAACAGATTTTGTGGTAAAACAAATAAAAATTGCAATATAAACTTTAACTAATTTACAACCTCGGCCTTGACGGCTTGCGCTCATAATAGGACCTGCATAATCAACGCCTACATTTTCAAATGCGTAACCACCTGGAACCAGACGCTGACGCGGTAGATTTCCCATCAAAGGAGTTATAATTTTACCTGACATGCGATTACACTTTACACATTTATGATAAGTTGCCTTGGCTAATTTTCGACCACCAATGGGCCAATATGACTCCCTGATAGTGGCTAATAGCAACTGGGGACCAGCGTGCATTAACCTTTTATGTTCATAGTCAAAAAGAAGTTTTGTGAAAGCATGCGTGGACTGTATTAATATTGGATGCTTTTTACCATAAGAGAAGTCTGAATTGTCAAGGCGACCTCCAACGCGCATTACTTTATCATCATCTAAGAAAACATTAAATTTAAGCAATGAGCTCTTTTTAGGAATATTTTGGTCATTTGAAAGTAGTTTATATTCGGGGAAAGACTCGTTTTGACATATACGAACTATTAAACTAATAGCATAATTTAATTCTTCATTTGAAATGAACTTAGTTTTGAATGTTTGTTTTCTGCAAGCATTTACAAAGCGCAGGACGTATGCTACGGAACGAACAAGACGTAAAAAATTTGAAAAGCGACTGAAATCGACCAATCCACTCTGATTTACATTGTCAATATCAACGACATTAAAGGAAACGTCTAATTTAGTTTCTGGCAATTTATCTTTGCGTGTCGGTTGAACGGGCCATTGAGACTGACTCTGTTTTAAAAATTCAGGCCCAGACCACCATAAATCTAAATTCAGCAGAGAACCAATATCCACACCACGGGATATTAGGTCTGCTGGGTTCTGATCAGTGGGTACATGTTTCCACGTGCAGTTACCAGCCCTTTCTAGAATTTCAGCGACGCGGTTGCGAACAAAAGGTTGAAGTCTAGAAGGCAACATTTGCAACCATCCCAACACTATGGTGGAATCTGTCCAAAAATAAACCTGATTAATTTTCAGTCGAAGTGAATTAAGGACCTTCTCATACAACCGGGCAGCCACTAAGACACCACACAGTTCCAGTCTTGGTATAGTCGTTGGTTTGATTGGTGCTACACGACTCTTGGCCATTAATAAACGCACCATGACTCCTTCATTGTTGGTACTAAGCACATACACGCAAGCACCATATGCGTTTTCGGATGCATCAGAAAATATGTGCAAATCTATCGTGTGATACGAATCACAGACGACCAATCTCGGGATACGCAAGTCATTCAAATGAGGTAACGTTTTTACAATATGATGCCAACGCTTTACAATTTCTGGCGACAGAGGTTCGTCCCACATTAACTTGTCTAACCACAATTTTTGCAGCAACATTTTCATTTTAATCACGCAAGGCGCTAAAAGACCCAAAGGATCAAAAATTTGTGAAATACTTGACAATAAATTACGCTTTGTATTACTATTTGGAATAACATCACTTATTGGAAAGCAAAGTTCATCAGAATTTGCGTGCCAGCTAAGACCTAATAATTTACTGGGCTGTTGAGATCCAATATTTAAATTAAGTGACGTTTGAGCGACCTCAGATTCAAAACAAGACGCATTAGATTTCCATTTTCTTAATGCATACCTGCTGATGCAAGGGCATCAGTTATTTCTTTACGTAAAAAGTTTAACTCAACTAAATCGTCAGAACCCGTAAGCAAGTCGTCGACATAAAAATCGTGTATGATAATTTCACCTATCTTATTATTAGTGCACTCTAACCCTATTTGTTTCAGACATCTAGTCGCGAGGAATGCAGCACTAGCCGTGCCGTAAGTGACAGTGTTTAACTGATATATTTTAACAGGTTCATTTAAATTATCGCGCCAGAGTATTTGCTGCAAATATCTATCCGACGGGTGAACAACTACTTGTCGGTACATTTTCTCCACATCTGCTGACAAAATGTATTTATGCTGCCTGAATCGAAGGAGTATAGATAACAAGTCGTCCTGAATAGTTGGACCTACCATTTGTATATCGTTGGAGGATATACCAGAAGTACTAGGAGAGCTTGCATTGTACACTACGCGGAGTTTAGTAGTGGTACTGTTCTCACGGAGAACCCCATGATGTGGAATGTAATATGCGTTATGCTCGCTGGTCTTCTCTATATCGTTTTGCCGCAAAACAGACATATGACCTAACGACTTATATTCTGCCATGAAATCGTAATACATTCTGCTTAAATCAGGCTTAGATTTTAAACGGCGCTCCAAAGACGACAAACACTGCGAAGCACGGTGAAAGGAATCTCCTAAAACAACAGGATCCTGCTTAATTGGAATGCGCACGCAAAAACGCCCATCATCACGACGTGAGGTATTGTCAACGAAATGTTGTTCACATAATTTCTCTTCTGATGAATAATGCGACGAGTTACAATTAATTTCCTCCAATTGCCAAAATCGGGTTAAGTCGCTTCTAATGTCATCAATACCATTAGTACCGCTACTGACAACAGCTTTAGTAAAATTGCACCTAATATAACTTGGTGTTTGTGAAATATGACTGCTTGTCACGGGGCCAGATATTATCCACCCTAGACTGGTTTGACAAAGTATAGGAGAACCATCTCCTAATTTTATTTTTTGTGACCCTAACAAATCCCAAAAGAGATCGGCACCTATTAAAACATCCACTTCACCTGGTGTATAAAACGTAGGGTCAGCCAAACAAATATTAGACGGTATGTTAAGATTTGACAGATTTATCTCATGACCTGGTACATTATGTGTAATTAATGGCAAAACAAAACAATTAATGTCACTGCAAAAAACTATTGTCAAGTGACTTTATATTAACACGACATGTTTCGCCTACGTGTGAAACCACGTTATTTATGCCCAGAATTGATCTATCTATCTCTTTTGTTACTAACTTTAACTGCTTACAAAGCCGCTCAGTAATAAGACACGACGTGCTGCCGCTATCGAGGACCGCACGAACAATATGTTCGCAATTATTATTATCGTGTAATTTAATTAAAGCGGTCGATAATAATACTTCGCTTTGCTTTGCTATATAGGAAGGTGCTACCTTTGCTGACAAAGAAACATTATTCGTGTTATCATCAGTGGATGATAATGGCGTGGATATTTTCTCACATTCGTAGCTGCTTACATTTTGTGAATTCCCTATTGACCTACGCGCAGATACATGAATAAGAGTGTTGTGTTTGCGCTTGCACACCTTGCAACCAGGTTTTTTACAGTGGTTAGCAAAGTGACCAGATTGAAAACAATTAAAGCAAACCTTATAAATTGGCAATAGTTTCAAACGGGCATCGTTGCTTAATGCTAGGAACTGCGGACAATTACTTAATCTATGATCACCATTACATTTTACACAGGTTTTAGGAGGTGTTTCTGTACTAGAATTACGCACTGAAATCATACTTTTTATTTTTGGACTAGACTTAGTTGCCATACTAAACTCTTTATTCCGAGATACCTCCAAGGTCTCAATTAAATCAGCGTGATTTCTCATGAATTGCATAAATGTGTTGAATGTAATTATGCTATCTTTATCTAAGCGACCCTTTACCTCCTCCCACTCACGATAGGATTTCTGGTCTAACTTATGAGTAATAATATAAATCAATAGCGTGTCCCAGTGGTCAACTGGTTCACCTAACGATTCTAAAGCCCGCAGGTTCTTGTTAACAGCATCAATTAAATACTTTAATGAAACCGATGATTCCTTTGTAACAGACTCAATTTGAAATAGGGCAGACACATGATTCTGCACAAGTAAGCGTTTATTATCATACCTGTCACACAGAAGTTTCCAAGCTACGGCATAGTTACCCGCAGAGAACTCAATTGACTGGATAACCACCGCAGCAGCGCCCTCCAAACATGCACGTAAATAATGGAACTTATTAATATCATCAATATCTTCATTGGAATGAATGAGGCTTACGAAGCTATCGCGAAACTCAAGGTAATTATGATATGAGCCACTAAATTTTGGTAAGTTTATTGTAGGTAACTTAACGAGTTTGTGATTATTTGTATTAGACCTCTTTCACTGCTTGTTGACTTATCTACAGAATTATACTTAATTAACAAATTTTGAGCCTTAGCTAAAGATTTATAATAAATAGACTCAAAATCAGAACGTTCAGAATATTGTCCCTCTATATTCTCCATTACACATTCCAATGCTAACTGTATCTCATCATATTGGTCATACAACGACTCCATCTTACCAATGCGCAACTGCAATTCCGCTGCATCTTGATCATTAAGGGTCTTACCAGAAAGTGAATCGATATAATTGGTAAATATGGTTAAACGGCCTTTAAAACTTGCTCGTTTTTTAATAAGTTCCTTTTCTCGGTCAGCCATTTGGGAGTCAAGCGAAATCAACCTGGAACTGATACAATGTAATGTTAACTATTTGACAAGTAAATAGGTTATAATAGGTAAGTATGCTTTAAATTA
This sequence comes from Epargyreus clarus clarus, assembly GCA_014595695.2. Classification (NCBI taxonomy): domain Eukaryota; kingdom Metazoa; phylum Arthropoda; class Insecta; order Lepidoptera; family Hesperiidae; genus Epargyreus; species Epargyreus clarus. The sequence goes on from JACTTY020000027.1 coordinate 988,198, forward strand.
ATTACTTTAGGTTTACAATTGTTACAATATTACTCAATTATACTGTTTACGTTAATGTTTTAGCAATGAATTAACAATTTTATGTTGTAGGTAGGTATTTTAATTTTGTACAACGATATAATACAAAGTCACTAAAACTCAAACAAATTACGAACAATTCCAAAAAAGTACCAATAATATACGCACCTTACAACTTGCAAAGGGATTTACTTACACTTTACAATGAATACAGAGACTGAATAATACTTATTATACTTGACCGAATGCTGGGTGCATATTATTATTCCCGCTTTTGTACCGGCTTTTTCTTCGTACGCAATTAAATTGATTTACTATCCACTGTGCTCCGTTCTATCCACTATCCACTGATTTTCCACTTTGGTTCCGATATTTTAGATTCGGCTACGATGGACCATGTTGGGGTTTTTAAATAACTGCAGCTTGATTAGTTAGTAATATTAATTTTTTATTCCGCCATTTTTGACAACAAGAAGACAAGAGAAAAAATATGACGTTTAGATGCAAAGGCTAACAATTTATAAGTCCGGTTTATTACGGTGGCAACATTTCCCAACAAAGGACATAGGATAGTTTTTATCCCGGAAATCCCACGGCAACTAGGGATGGCGATTTAAGATCGATTAATCGGAGAATCAATCTTTTGGACCAAAAAATCGATTATTTTAATCGATATTAGTAAAGGTTGAATCGTAAACTATGCATTTGATCAAGTGATGATCTTTAGCAAAGTTGTTGTCCATGAGCCCACGAAGGTTTCAGAGTTGGTACGACCAATTTTCCAGATGGCGCCACTGTCATTCCAATGAAGATACGATTTTCATTTTTATGTATTTTAGTATGTCATATTATTTTCTTTTAAACGCGAGCGAAGCCGCGGGCAAAAACTAGTATTCTATGGTTGAAAGTAAGAAAATGGTTAAAGCATAAATTAATTTTCGAACTTTCTCGATACTGATAGCGTGAAAATGCAAAATAATGCATTAAGCATCCACGCTCGCGGCTCTGAAATATTAATGGTCTATTTGCTGTTAGCTCTAATTAAGTCTCACAGTAACGTGTATACCATAATCCAATTTTACTGCCCCGTTGAGTACCGTATGAGCGCTTTGTTATGACAAACTTATTTACGCCCGCGACTCCACTGCCCCGATAATTTTATATTTGCAAATTATATTATTTTTTATGAAAATGAATTAGAATACGAGGACATCTCAGTGTAATACTAGTAGTAGGATTCATTTTAAAATAAAAAGACAAAGAAGCGTATATTCCAGAAATGACTTTTTTTTGTTAAAAAAGCAGGGTAGGCTATTTTGGTCCCGGTACTACATGGACATCCACTAAATGATACTTAGAGACCATATGTACATATGTATTTTAACTAATATATTTTTTAAGTCATTTGTCGTACCACTGATTTTTATCTGATATTATCGCACGTGGGAAGCTTATGGCGCTTCTATAAAGAGGCCAATGTTCTACACAGAAATTATTTCTGTAAGTGCGCGTAGGTTTAACTAAATTTAGTGTTTTTACATACATTGATTTATTGTACATGAATAGACTAGGAAGCAAATACTCTGCAAAATTATTAATAGAAACCGTCATTTTTTTAATATAAATATTTTAATTTTTAATATAATATTATATGTTACCAATAATAGCCGTGTGCGTAGGTGAATCTAACTGAAGCGTTTTCAAATACATAGATAAAGACGAATATTGGAAAAAAAAGATAGGAAATAGATCACGGATTAGAGCAGAAGTGCGCGTAGGCTTACTAGCTAAGCGCTTTCAAATAAATACAGACTTTTCCGAGGCGTTCCAGCTTAGTCCTCAGGGGTAGCGGCGCATCTGTGGCCGACCTCAGGTAGAAATATCTAATCCTATCTGGGGTTGATTACAGATATCCATGGGCAGCAGTAGCCACTTCCGTCAGGTGGACTGTATGCTCGTCTGCTATTCCTATATTATAAAAAAATAGCAAAAAAGACACAAAAACAACACTTGTATTATTCCTCACTATGTTTTAATGTCGTGCATAAAATCCTGAGTTGCTACTCATACTATTAACTAGCTATAACAAAGCGCAGCTGATTGCAATTAAAACTAGGTATAAATTATTAATGACGGCTGAAATATAGATCTTAAAGAGAATTCCCATGCAAATTGCACTTAATTCTAGAAGTACTTTTCTATTAGCTATAATATGAAAACTATTACTTAATATACCATACATAATAATATGAATCCATTTATAACATTTTATAAAGTTTTTTTTTAACCGAGTTTAAAAAGGAGGTTTTCTATTCGACCGCTTTGTATTTATTTAAAGTTGTATGTCCGCGATTTGCTCAAATATTACTGACCCAATTTGGATGGCGGTTTGGTTTTTATATATGCGATAAAGCAGAGGAGCGGTCAAGATGGGAGGAAGTCATTGTCACCCTGGACATTTACATCATGTGGAAACTCGCTAACGCATTACCGATTTGAAGACTATTATCAACTATTATCAAACTGTACATAAGTATAGACAGTATTTTTTAGTTAAGAATAAGCCTAAATTCAGTTAAAAAGCAAGTAGATATACTTAATATTTGAATTAAAATCCAGACAAATTCAATATAGATTCGCTAAGACGTTCTTATAGATTGTATTGATGTTACCTAGTGTAATAACCTTACCTATTTAATTCTAATTACCTTAGTTCTGTACTTGCTGGTTCACTGTTCTTATAATTACTAGAATTATTATAAAATATATTATAATATAACATAAATATTAAGCAATGTTATATCTTAAGTTACAGTTTGTATGTATAATATGTAAGTGAAGAAAAGCTTTTTCACCTTACTTGAATACCTTGAAAGGAAGTTGATTTCACGTTCTACGGGCTTGTACGTTCATAGCAAAAACAGGGGGCCTACCACCATCTTTTCAAAACCATCATAGTTCAGGAAAGTTTTATTTCCTTCTTAAAACAGTAAAATATTTCGTCTTACACAGTTGAACAAACTTAAACCCTTATTAATTTTTCGCTTATCTATTGTTTAAAATCAACTGAAATTGTCATATGTTGCTTAAAAAGTTAAATTTCCTGCAAAAGAAGTAAAAGTATGATTAAAATAATATTGTTTTAAGAGATAGTAGTAACCACCCAGATTTGCTTATGCATTATTGTATTCAAATAATTTAAATCTATTTTAACTTATCAAATAGTTCAATCTAACGCTCGTTATTAATAATCATCTATCAATCTAATGTTTGCCGACAAAATATCGACATTTGAACTTTTTTGACATACTAGAATTTGTAAAATCTTTAGTAGACAAAATTTGTATAGATTGATATAATAATCGGGGTAAATGTGTATCAATATAAGATTTCAAAAGCATGTTCATATACAAAATGTATAACCAAATTAAAGGTTTATTCCGACTTGTTCGTAACAATTTCGAGTAACACAGTACCTAATGCATGACCACGGGAAAATATTACGTAGAAATTTTAGTTAGAAAATGCAACTGAAAGGCTTCCATGACCAAAGGATATCACCAAAAGAAATACTACGTTTTATTCTGGAAATTACTAATTGGACTCAAACAAAGATATTGTGCTATATAGAGGAAATAATTTAATCATACGGTGAAAAAATGTCGTATACGAGTCAACTTAGTACCAACTGGTAATAAACTTGTATCTATTTAATCTCATTGGGATCAAACAACTTTACAGTTTTTGTCGTACCTAAAATACTCTTAAAAATTATAGAAATCATTAATTAAAGATTTTTATAATACAATTTCAACGACATCGATCCTTCGGTAAAATTTTAGGTTCGATTTTTGTCCAGAGAGATTAATTTATGTTCATGTCATATTTAAAAAGTAGTGACAGCCGTTAGCGGAGTTCCTATCCTAAGCAGGCACCGCTGATTTACGAAATTATATGCTTGTAGAAATAATTATCATATGTTTTTAAACGGTGAAGGAAAATATTATAAAGAAACCTACCTGTCGTCAGCGACTATCGCGGACTATCGTCGCCAGCTGTCAGCGACTGTCGCCGCATGTCGTCAGCGACCACCGGCAATAAGCGTCGACATGAATCATCGCTCGCTGTCGCTCGTGTGTTACCTCCCTTTCGTAGCATAAGTAGATGTTTTACGTAGGATATGAAACAAAAAGAAACAACATAAAACAACAGCAAAATATATGATACATTTTTCTTTGAAAATAAAAATTTCTATAATATACCAAACAGATTTTTATATTAATTGAATAATTCATAAAAGTAATTTTGAAATAAAGCTGCTACGTAAAACCCATGAAGCCTATTCAGCGATCACTTACAAAATTTCGTGATCACTTACAAAGTCGACGCGGCGTAACCAGATCCTGAATAGACGACGAAACAACGAGTTCCCGGGGGTCCTGTTCAACGTTATGGATGGAGCCATCTTGGAGAGGATATCACCTAACCTTATCTGAGCCGTAAAGACCAACTCGACCTATTTACTCCTATCTCCGATTACGTGTCGCGATAACACTATTATTAATGCGATGCAATTTAAAAGTTTTCAAAATAAGAATGTATTTAGTTTTAAAGTTAGGTATACCTACTTTACGCGCTATGAGAGTTAAAAATATTATTGAAACGGAACTGGTTACACTGGTTACCTTATAATGATTATTTATTTTTTATCGATTTATCGCTACGACATACAGTATTAAATCTCTTGCGTGTATTACTACAAGGAAATATACCTTCACACGTAGGTTCAAACATAAACAAGTACCCACACACAAATATATTTTTATGACGTATTTTTATGATATTAAAGGAATTACTTATTAAAACAAGTAGATTGCTCGCCTGAAAGTAAAATGTAGATAAATGAATATAAGTTGTATTTTTAATTTTAGAGTTTTGATTAAACTTGAGAAAATGTGAATTGTAGTATATTAATATCTTAATTTTCTTATTTGTCACTTAACTATTTAAAGAACATTTCTTTGGTTTTATCTGAACCTATGATAATTAGGTTAGGTGAATTTATCAACACAAATAAATCAAATTATGCAATGCAAAAGACATATTTTAGAAAATTAAATAGTAAGAGTATTTTAAAATTACACATACACTTCAGATTTTGGATTTATTTCAAGTCTAGACAACTTTATATAAGTAAAACGTCACAAAACTACCTCTTATTCAGGGATAAGTAAACTCTACGTTCCGAAAAAAAGCCTCAACGTCACAACTATGGAGTTTTCACGGAGGAAAATCTTATCTAAGTTAGCGTTTATCTGACACAGAGACTCGACCTATTTACTGGCAATGTCGTTCTACGATAACATTCATGCAATCACAATGCAGTTTTGTATAGGTATCGCGTTAAGATAGCCAATTAACTGTAGTTTCAAAAACTTAAAAAAGTACAGAGTAGGACTACCATGAGTTTACAAAAGTATTACTCGCTAGCGACTGCGTAAAATAAATGTATGAAAAATTGTACAGCGCCTCTGGTGGTTACTCGTAGAACTAAAATCCGTAGTGGCGTAACTCGATACGTAAAAAACCTATCGAAATCAAATCGCTAGCGAATGTCATTATGATCTATTGCCATACAAATTCGGTCCCATGAGTCATTAATTTGACAGACGTTGTCAAGAAATACCGTAACGATAGTAGTTATGATATTCACTAGCAAAATGACAATAGTTTTCTATTTACAATTTCTATAGTGGCGTTTCTATGCCAACTCATGGTAGTGCTACTGTTTAATACCCATTAAGCAGTACTTTTACTGCACAACATTAAAGCGACTACCCAATCGCTTTAATGTTGTGCAGTAAGATTATCTAAGCTGCGTGAATTAGATCTGTGCATTTTGTCAGCGTGGCGGACTATGACCTTTATTTTCTTCTCTAGGGAGAAACCTTCAAGAGATACCCGGTGACTTGGGAGCGACACGGGGTAAAACTCTCCCGGTGGCCGTCATTAACGCTGCGTAGAGCACTCCGGGATCTCAAATGGAACGCAACTGGAGTGGCGCACTATGACCTAAACTAATTTTATTTTGAGAGAAGACCTCGGCCCAGCAGGGGCAACACTAGATTTTATATGATCACGACTACAAGGATCAAGACTAATTTGGAGAGCCTTATATAGGTACTTTGTGTTTTTGTGTATATTGTCTTTCACACAATCCAGAATACAGCAATTCTGCTGCTGGTTTAACAGTTGACGTATCATTGAAATAGATTTAAAATCGCATTTAGGCGATCATATTTACTTGAAGCATCAAGCTATTTCGGAAATCTCACTTTTATCAACGCACTTCACCTTAATTGTCCGGAACATTTGCAACACACCTTCCATAAAGATATCACAACGGTCTTTACCATAAGTGCACATGGGTCCCGTGCCCCCGGCGCGCGGTCTCACGGGGGCCTCAAAAAGGCAATATATTCGATTACCCGAACTCGTTTTAATTTTCATTTCCACGAAAAAATGCATTTTTCTACTTTTGGATAGTTACTGGATATTACTTTTAACATTTATGTAAGTACTTATTTACCGAGAATTATAATATTTCTATATTGAAATGTTGATCGTTCACAAAACCGAGTTTTTATTTTTATCTAAACAATGAAATAGTATAAAATAAAACCCATCTGCATAAAATGGGTTGAAGTTTTTTGTATTCTATTTTATTTCCCTTAACGTGAGCGGATAGCTGCCACGTCACTATTAGATATAAAGTGACATTTACTGATATTATGTGCAAACCTTTATTATATTCAAGGTAAAAATACTTTAAATGTTATTGGCATAGTGACTACTTATTTTTTAGTTTAAACAACTACAACGTAATAGGGCTTTTAAATTATATTTTAATTGCACCCAGCGGGGCCCCAAATTATGTTTGAGGGCCCAATATTCCCCAAGACGACCGTATCGCGTTAGTATATAATGGGCTCTGTTGACATTTATACAAACGACGCCGTGGTACGTCTTAAAGGCTTACTCCAGATCTAATGCGGCTCTGCTTCCACCTACATCCGCTTGTGTAATTGTATCATCCAGGAGCTTACGAACATGAATCTCGGAAACGTGCAGCGCGTGTATAGGAAAATGTTATTTCATTAGTATTTATTTATGGCGGTTATGATGAAAACATACCATAACAATATGAGTACCTATTTGATATATTATTCAATAATTGCATTAATATTGAAGAATCAACGCAACATGACCAGCCATGGAACGTTAAAATGTTATCAATTACCTACTTTATTATATTTAAACCTATATTACAGGCTCCTCTTTTTAATTTATTTTCTTTTCGATGCCTATATTATTACAACGAAATTTTGAACTATTTGTCGGTGTAAAATTTTCTAAAAATGTTGAAAAAAGAATTATGATTTACTTAATAACTAAAAACGGCAGGTACTTAGTTGCCGACCTGGTAAAAGATTAAATTTAAAAATCCTTAATATGATTCAAAACTGAAATAAAAGGAAAAATCGTAGACGCATATACTTCTTATTGCTCTTTGTTATCAAAATATTAACATATTAATTTTTAATACTAAAGAAAACCCACATTTAGTATAAAAGATAAAATACCGGAAACCCCGAACGAATTTATCCAATAAACTTGCAGAGGTATACCATCGCACTTAATCAAACCGCAATCCGAGATAGGTAGCAAGGTGGCTCGCAATAAATTAGATGTCTGGCATTCTTGTATCATTTGGCATCCTGGAAATGTAACTGGCATTGCTACGTTATCGAATAAATGCCGGACCGTATCCCGGAATGCGAGGACCAGAGCTCGAGTAAAGATTGCAAAACACGAAGTAACTGAATGATTAAAACGCAATCGAAATTGCAGTGAAAATAATGCTGCTACAATAGCTATCATTTTAGCGGGAGGAAGTTTAATAAGTGAGAATGTATTTTACGGTTGACTCATTGCACAAAGTGGCCTACTTCATAAATATACTGTGTGCTAAGGGAGACGTCATCATCATCATCAACCCATTACTGTCCCACTGCTGGGCACGGGTCTCCTCTCAGATTGAGAAGGATTAGGCCGTAGTCTACCTCGCTGGCCAAGTGCGTATTGGTAGACTTCACATACCTTTGAGTTTTTTTTTAATCTCTCAGGTATGCAGGTTTCCTCACGATGTTTTCCTTCACCGTTTAGCAAGTGATAATTAATTTCTAATACGCACATAACTTTGAAAAATCAGTGGTGTCTGGGATTTGAACCTCGGACCCCTCGATCGAGAGGCCGAGTTTCTTAACCACTAGGCTATCACTGCCAAGGAGGAGACGTACTTTTACATAAATTAAACAACCCTAGATACATTTCATTCGTACCTGAGGTCCACCATAGATGCACAAATACCCGTGAGGACTAAGTTGGAACACGTCGGATAAGTATGTCTCCCTTATCGCACCCTTCCAACCAGAGAAACACCTTCAATTTCATATTGGAGTTTTTTCTTAATAATTCTGCCAGTCGGGAAAACTGAGGAATATCGAAAATAGAATAGAGAAAATGTATACAGAAAATAAGCATCATCCATTTAATTACAGTTAATTGTCAAATTTACGAATTTATCTTTGAAAACCGTTTGCCAATGATGTTTCAGATATTTATTTTCATCGTTACTCTAATTAACATTTAAAGCTTATTACAATTTCATTCCGAAATTGAGTTACCTTATATTTATTATTTACATTAGATGGGAATAAAGTCGAACGGATCCGGTGGTGGCAATGATTAGGAACATTTATTATACGACGAGACAATGAAGGCGCAGGAGCTTGAACTAAATCAATTATTCATATTGGAACAATGAAAGTCAAACTAAGCATTAATTTAAGTTCATCTGAATTTCTGAAACTCCCAAAAAGCGATCGACGTAGAACGTGCCAGATAGGAAATCAAAAGATTCAAGAGAAAATTTGTAATGAAGCTTAATAGGCATGACGCATTACCAACCCTTACACCAACATTTTCTTTCCATTTAATAATCATTTTGCGTGCTAATATAAAATAAATATTGCTTTAATGCAAGTAAATTGAACTAACGCCACTTATCAATTATCAATCTATCCAAATTTAACTTATTAGAGATCGAAAATTCACAGTGTCCAGTAAAAACAAATTGTCAAAAGTCGATCTTTGGCAGGAACATGAATAAATCTTATTAATGTACTTAATCGATAAAATGGACTATGTCAATGGTTCCCCTGTCGATTATTCTAGAATTACACCATTTTTACACATACTTGCATAAATTATATTGTTTAGTTAATAAGTTAAGTAACATAATTATATATAATATATCTATCTATTTACAAACTTAAAATATATATACAATATACACAAAAAATATAATTTAAACAAAAAAAGAAATATTAAAACTTAAATAATTAAATATAAAACAATGAGTCCAAATCACTGCCTCCCGGTAGAGTCTCAAGAATGCTGGCTGCGTTGCCGCGTTGTACGAGTGGCCAATCTTATTCTTTGAAATATTATAAAATATTATTTGAAATATTATTTAGATATATTATATATAATTATGTTACTTAATTAAAATGAATAATAAAACAGTAAAATGGGTCAAAATAAAAAACTGTGATAAGTTAAGGATTAAGACAATTCATTCTAAAGAAAATATGTCGACGGAATCATTCCGTGAATGTTCATTTCTCTTCTTTAGGTAGGTAAAAGTAATTAATTTTCCGTTCACATCTATTACGAGCGCTAATACATCATGACCTAAATATTTTGCTGAACGTTCACTGAATTTCAATTCAAAGAATACATCAACTACTATTGTTTGCAAAATTGATTCAACAACTTTGATTAGCAGCTTCCGAAATATTTCACTCGTGTTAGCTATTAGTCAATGGATTTAGGTAATACATTAATAGTACATATTACAATATTTTGGTTCGTTTAGTTCGAATGGTAACCCCTGCCTGATTAAAACTGGCGTATCGGGGATTTGGACGACAAGAATGGAAATTTAGACCGTCCTACCAGGGCCACCGGGAAGAATGATGTTGTGTGTTTTGTGTCGTGTGTGCTGACGTACACACACGAAAATGCGGTACGAAATTAAATCCCATTCATATTAGCTGAGCCCAAAAGATTCGACGTGCTAGTAGGACTCCGGTACGTTCTGTTGGACATCTCGGAGTCCTTCATGACACTTATGTCTGCCTACTAACAGGGACGTTAGGCGCTGTATTCCGTTTTAAAGGGTGTGGAAAAGAAGACATTCTTATCTGAGAGTCGTTTCAACTTAGTCCACAGATGTAGCATTCGAGATCGCAACTGTAGTCGAGGCAGAGTAATAACATTATCTGGGGCTATTTATAGGCCATGGGTGGCAGTGGAACCTTTGCATTAGGTGGGCTGCATGCTCGCTTGCCACTTTCATATTTGTAAAATATTGATGAGGTAGGCTTTCACATTACCCGGTGTCTCTCTCAAGTTGCCGTGATACCTTTCAAAGGTTCCCTTCAACAAAAAAAGGTCATAACATTCCGAATACCTTTACGAGAGTTATTCGCTATGCCCATTCTCAATATTTACCTTTCGTCCGTATTGACTTAATCCTACCACACCGACTAAGCGCATATCTACGAAGGGATTACGAAATAAGACCGTCAAGAAGACTCGACAAATTATGTATATAAAGACAAAATGAAGCTATTTATTTTGATTAAAACTCACCAGCACTTACAGGCTTGTTATTTGGCAGAAATATGTGTGATGCTTCCGGAGTGGAAGAATGAAGTGTTCTACCAAAATACAGGGTTAAAATGTGGAAGGAATGTTTTCTGTGGTTGTCTGTAATTGTATATCTATATTATTACAATTACTGCCTGAAATATAATTGATAACACTAAGAATTCTCAACATAGTGTTTTAATGTTCGTTAGGCAAAAATGGCATTGTCGTAAGAGGCGACTAATAGGGGGCTTCCGGGGTTGCGGCCGGCAAGATTGGGAGGTCGAGCCGTCCGGCAAGCAACCCCGGGAAGGATGGCGGTGTGTGTGGTCGCATACCGTCGTAAATACCAGACGGTGTGGCGAGTCCTGAAGCTCACCAGGGCGGAGCGCGAAGGGGCAACGCGTTCAGAGGACTCCGGTTGCGTTCCGTTGGAGATCTCGGAGTCCTCTTGACAACGCCAAGGTCGGCCACCGGGGTGGGTTTTAGTGCGAAAACAAAAAAAAAATGATAATAAGGCAAAAAGGGCATAATTCCAAGTTGTGGCATAATAAAGAGAGGCTAATCTCTATCTAGTATGACTAGGCAAATGCTAGCGACTGTATAATGCCTTTTCAATAGCCTTAGTTAGCAGCAACAGGTTGAATGATTGATCGAAATGGTACAATGATATAAAATTCATTAATCATTCCCCTCCGTCCAATCTGAAGCGACAGTCCCATGTCACAGATGTGATAAGGTCAGGAAATTATTCAGTGCGAATAACGTACGTACAAATGTAGACCGGCTAGCAATTTAACATTTATCGAGCACTTTGTGGCAATTTTAATAACTTAAACCTCATAACAGCAGCGTTAAGCGCTGTGTCCTGGTTTGAAGGGTGAGGTAAAGGAGACATACATTTCCGAGGCGTTCCGGCTTAGTCCTTAGGGAAGCAGCGCATTTGTGGCCAACCTCAAGTAATAATCCTATCTGGGGTTTATTACAAATGTGCATGGGAGCAGTAGTCACTTACCATCAGGAGGACTGCATGCTCGTCTGCTACTCCTATATTATAAAAAAAACTTGTATAGTTAAGCATTGATTAGAAGATGGATGGATAGGCCAGCAAAAAAATTCATGTGCGCTTTCGTGCTTCGGAAAGCATGTTAAACTATCCGTTCACTAATCATCATTGAAAAACTACCCTCAAACCCATCAGGGCCCATATAAATGGTTAAAAACATTCACGGGTTTGTCTCTAACCCATTCTTTACGAGATATATGAATTTACGTTGAAACAGCATGGTGGAGTATGCTTCAAGTCTCCCACTTTGCAGAAAGAAAAATGGTTAACAGCGGAACTTGAAAAGTTGAAACTGTATGATTTAAATAGGTACTTAGTGTTAGTATTACTACACAGAAATAGTTTTTGTTGTTTCGTGAATGACAATGTGTATAGACCTCCATACTATTATGTTTCCCCAGGGTCAAGAGTCGTGAAAATAACGCATAATACTTTGTTTTACTCTATTCTTGTTATGTTTTTCTATAACAATTCACCATAACATAATGGATCTTGAATATGCTGTGGATTACACGGCACGTAGCTCGATTGTGTATGTAAAACAGCTCATGAGCCCATACCCGCATTATTTGTATTTCAGTTCCATATGGATTACATAATAAAGGCGAACAATGGACATGTCTCACTGCCAGAGAGCTACAAGGCTACAAGCTACAAGGAAAATATAAAAAGGTTATATTTCATTATATTGTAGGGTTAATTACAAAATAAATCGTAGGTCGATTTCAACAGCACAACAACCTTAAGCTGTTTGTCCACCGCCACCGTCACCGAGCCGATACCGATAATTAATGACGGCGCCGAAGTAACGTACATACATTTACTATAGCCATACACTGCCGTCACACGCGTGACAGCTGGAACAAAATAAACCGCCGATATCGGTCGCGGTGGACAAACCGTCACGACATATTAAAATCGGCCCGAAATAATCTCGTTCTCGGTTTCGGCTCGGTGACGGTGCGGTGGACAAACGACCTTATACTGCCTAAATAGTAAACATGTAGCAAACCAGTATGCTATCACTTGAGTGACTGGAAACTTTAGCGAATAAGTTATCCGTAACGAGACTGATGTTATCCGTCGCTGAAAAACTAATTGAAATGCCTGAAAGGCAGCGTATGCGAGTCTCAAGTTTAAAAGACAAAAGTGGCAGTCTATTTCTGCCTAATAACAGCAGTGTTAAGCGTTACGGTTTTCTTATTTGAAGGCTGTTGTAACATGCATGAGACCTTTTCCGAGGCATTCCTTAGTAGTCAGAGTTGCGGCACATCTATGGCCTAACTATTATCGTTTTATCGTTGCTCGGTACTCGCCGGCGACGCAACCAAAGCCTTCTGGGAGCGATTAAATCGGCTCGCGGCGAATAATGGCGCCGATTACAATACCCGCCGTCAATCGCCCATAACGCATTACACACACCCGATCGGCTTTTGGTAACTCAGCCTTTAAATTTCTTTGGTATCATTGAACAATTTGTTACAAGACATTTATATTTATTTCATCTGTTCAAGTTTTATTTTTAGTCTGCTTTTTCTAGTCTTAAAAATCCAATGTTTGCTTGTAAGACATTTCTTTGATTGTTCTTAGGTTATTTGGATGGTTTTCAAATAATGTCTTTTCAGTTTCTGCGTTTTCTTTCCCGCTTTAATGATTGATCAATGTTGTCATCGAAGATAGATGACCGAAAAATTTCAGCTCAATTGGACATCGGAAAGTGGGTGACATATTGATTACAAGCTTTGACCCACTCAGACTAAGCGAGATAAATAAAAAACTTGTATAAACATTGAGAAGACACTATACATATAAACAAAGGTCCTATGTGTTTCGTTGAAGCATGGCCTGAACGCTGCTTTGCTTTGTTTTAGTCTTAGATGTTACAGAAAACCGGTAACAATAAACACTTTGAGCTCTCAACTTGAAGTACATTTATAAATGTCTTTTCGTTTGTTCACTTTTTACAAATTTAGTCAAACTAATTTAGTCAAAACGTAGTTATAGCGAAGTAGTTTGAAATTCGATTCCTCAGCCGAAGTTTGAATCTCAGGCACAGCCCTTCGATTTTTTGATTTATTTTAATGGCAAAAAAACATCGTGAGGAAACCTACATGCCTATTTCGCACAGATCTTTTAATAAATGCCTTGGAGGTATGTGAAGTCTACCGTAACGCCAATATTGACCGGCGTGGTAATGTGTGGCCTAACTCACCTCTCATACGGAGTGTGCTAAGCGGTAAGACAGTAATGGGTTGATGACCAAAACTAATTTTGTTAAATTTATAAAACAACGCAAGCCTCCTCATGAATGAAGGTATACTGAATATTTGATTAAATTAGCATAGTCCTTGTATAAAAATATATTCTCCAGGCGTACACATTTGATAACATTGCTCTAGTAGTCACGGCTAGGGAAAATTTAGACTGTTGAAAGAAATTGGCGTGAGAAATAGGCTATTCTATAGCGGAGCTCTATATTTTATGTATTTACTTTTTAAACCTATACATCTTTTACGTATAATTTTTTAAGTATTGTACATACACGTCATTTGAAAAAAAACGGTAAAGTACGTGTAACTTTATAGCATAATATAAAGTTACACGTACTTTACCGTTTTTTTTCATCATCATTTCATCATTTGTATTTGTTTTTTTCATCATTTGTATCATAATACAAGGTAGTCGTGACGTATCGTAACACAAGTGCGACTAAATATTTTCGGTCAACCAAAATATTAAGTTAGTCAGCAATTTACGACCAGTGATAATTTCTAAACCGAATCTAACTTAACCTGACCAAATGTTAAATTTTGCTGACCAAGTTATATTTCCAGCTTTTAATAACGGAGCAATAAATTGCTGTTCAAGATAAATAATTTTTACAAGGTCTAGTCGTTAACGTAAATGTAAACTTGTTTTGATTTTTGTAATTTAATGACAAGCAATTTCAAGCTGAGCTTTAATGGCCTGTGGATGTGCTTATTACAAGCTGTCAATCTCATGCTCCAGCAAGTTCACTTTCAGCGGAATTGGGGCGTGTCGAGTGCCTCCTCAGGAGCTGAGGGGTCCGATCGAGTTTGTCTTCGTGCTCCTGATTTATGCAACAAACCCTTGGCAGTTCTATTATGAACCAATTAAAATTTTATAGCGACGTGTACAAAAAATCAATCTTAATAAATTAATAAATTATACTTCGACTTATAATAGTTAAGTTTAATTTATTATAGATTAAAACTAAACGTTTTAGCAAAATATTATTTAGCGATGTCATAGTAGGCGATGTTAATATGTTAATTTAATTAAGCACTATTAAGAAACCTTTATATAAAACTAGCTGACCCGGCAAACGTTGTGTTGCCATATAAATAAAAAAATGTTAAGGATGAACAACCCTTATCACTTAGGGGTATGTAAAATAGATAGTAGACGATTCTCAGACATACTGAATATACATAAAAAATTTGGTGAAAATCGGTGAAGCCGTTTCGGAGGAGTACGGACTAACTAACATTGTGACACGAGAATTTTATATATAAGATGACCTTCTTTAAAATACTCTTTCTAATCTCGCAGTCACACACAAAAAGACGATTACACAAATACTCCGATCCAGAACATATAATATATTCAAATTCATCATACAGATGTCAAAGCGGTACTTTTCTTATTTTCGGAAGCAATTTCAAATTTAATTAAATTAATATTATACCTGTATCTACCCATTAAAAAATCTTCCATCAAGCCATTTATGTCACTCGATATTCGCTCGAAAAAGTTGGGTGGAGATAAGAGGGGCACATCTACATTTATTTACCGACCTAGACACCTGGCCATTACGGGGGCGGTGGGACTAATTACACCTATTAAATATCCAGAGGTTCGTTCAAACTGTCTGTTATACATGTATCGGGTAATGCCAGCAAGGTTTCATGTTTTCAAGTGTCGCTATGCCGCCAATATTCCCTTAGCAGTTTATTTTGTTACCCTCAGTACGCTTCTGCACATTGATTTTAGGGGAAAGTGTAAGCACAAAACATCCCTCCTGACTACGACTATAACGTTCACGGTCGATTGCTTAAGATGTAGGGGTGTGAAACCCCATTCCCGAAAACCGTATGTCGCAGTAACCACTCAAAATCACACAACTTGCATGTCCGTTTACTACTTTTTTACAATATAGGAGTAGCAGCCGAGCATGCAGTGCATCTGATAGTAAGTGGCTACTGCCGCTCATGGACGTCTGTAAAACCCCAGATAGAATTAGATATTCCTACCCGAGGTTGGTCACATATGCGCCGCTACCTCTGAGGACTAAGCTGAAACGCCTCGGAAAAGTATGTCTCCCTTATCATACCCTTCAAACCAGAACACAGCAGCGCTTAACGTTGCTGTTATGAGGCAGAAATAGGTGAGCCGGTGGTGCCGCCGATGTCGACCACAAAGGGTTCTACCATTTTCAACTTATTTTGATAATATGAAAATGCGCACGACGTGCTGAATACTGGCGACCATCGCTTATACAGTGGCAATACGAAACTCTTTGTTAATGCCCGTGACGGCCTTACGGCAGCGAAGGACTCCTAAAAGGCGACTTAGCTGTTAAGCTGTTGTAGTCTTCTATTATATTTAGAACACTAACATAATAAATGAAATTAAACACAATGGATCTCGGTTGAGTAATCTTGACGACCGAATGACCCAAAGAAGACTTTGAGGGTTTATGTCGTATTTGCACTTCTGCAAATAGCGGTTTTAAGCTCGTACTCAGAAATGGCAAAGCCGGTGTGGTTCGACTGGGTAGCAGCACCCATACCCATTTCTAACAAAAATATTTCTGCGTTCCGATGGAAGGGCCATCTTAATCCTCAGGACTAACAACGTACCTGGAATCGATTTCAGGGAGAACCTGGTCCTCATGTACTTGATTATCAATGTCCATGGGCGGCAATGACAATATAACATCAAGTGGACTGCAAGCTCATTCGCTTCTTCAATCTTATAAAGCTACAAACTTAGTGTCAGCAAATAACCCAGCTGACAGTAAGCACGTGCGGAGCGCAGGCAGTGTTTGGGAGTTAAGGATGCACTTCTGACTAATCATAGATTTAACTACTTAAAAATACAACCATACAATTTAAACTAATTTTATGAAGAAGGCTGTCAGTAACGAAGACATTTGCTACTTCAATCTCATAAAGCTACAAAGTCACTGTCAGCATATAACCCAGCTGACAGAGCGCACATGCGGAGCGCGGGCAGTGTTTGCTGAGCGGCGATACGACGCCATTAGTTAATGGACGCGACGGGCTAATGGCGGCGAAGGGCACTCCGCATGGCTACTTCGCTTCACACTCGCTCTTTTTCGAGATAACAATTAACCCAAATATGTTTCTAAGAAGGATTTATATGTAGATATGATTTAAACTGCTCATTTTAAGGGCCATAGCTAAATTAATTGCGACTGTTTAAAAATAGAAAATACACAAAGATATAAGAAAGTTCAATCTACCACTATTGTTAACAGTTAGTGAAATATAATGTATTATGAAACTACCAGGGCTGTCCCTGTTTGTTCGCCATTTATGCATCAATACATATAACAGCGAAAGGATACTCACTTCTGACTCATCATAGCTTAACTACTTAAAGTGCAACCACACAATTTAAACAATAAGCTAATTGTATGATGTAGACACTCAGTAACAAAGAAATTTGCTACTTAAATCTTATAAAGCTACAAACTCAGTGTCAGCATATAACCCAGCTGTCAGTAAGCACATGCGGAGCGCGGGCAGTGTTTGCTGAGCGGCGATACGACGCCATTAGTTAATGGACGCGACGGGCTAATGGCGGCGAAGGGCACTCCGCATGGCTACTTCGCTTTACACTCGCTCTCTTTCAAGATAACAATTAACCTAAATATATTTCTAAAAAGGATTTATATGTAGATATGATTTAAACTGCTCATTATTAAGCGTCATTGCAAAATTTATTTCGACTGTTTAAATATTGAAAATACAAAAAGATATAAGAAAGTTCAGTCTATTATAATTGTAAACAGTAAGTGAAATAAAAGGTATTATAAAAGCACCAGGTCTGTCACTGCTTGTTCCTTCCTTTAACATCTATACATATAAAAAGGAAAGGATACTCACTTCTGACTAATCATAGCCTAAACTACTAAAAGTACAACCATACAATTTAAACTATAAGCTAATTGTACGAACAAGACACTCAGTACCAAAGATTTGCTACTTCAATTTTATAAAGCTACAAATCAGTGTCAGCATATAACCCAGCTGACAGTGCGCACATGCGAAGCGCGGGCAGTGTTTGCTGAGCGGCGATACGACGCCATTAGTTAATGGACGCGACGGGCTAATGGCGGCGAAGGGCACTCCGCATGGCTACTTCGCTTGACACTCGCTCTCTTTCAAGATAACAATTAACCTAAATATATTTCTGAGAATTTCTATCTAGATATGATTTAAACTGCTCATTTTAAGTGTCGTTGCTAAATTAAATGCGACTGTTTGCGCAGAAACCTCTGTTTAAACTCAGAAAATACACAAACTTATGAGAAAGATCAGTTTTCTTTTATTATTGAGGACTGTTGTTTCAATACAAAGTTATGGAAGTTATGAAGGTACCTACAATAATAATGACAAACACTATTTTAAAACTTATTATTTTAACAATATTTGTAAACAAAAATGTGTATGTCTGTCTGTTGGTCTGTTTGTCCTTAGCTTTGCGTAACTATTTCCTATACCATTTATACGGTCGCTATAAAACTTTACTATACTGAACTTAGTACACGTCCGCGAAAAAAAAATCAATGAAATTTTGTGACTTCAGTGTGAGGCTTCAGTTAGAAAGATCGGACACTTTTGGAGCCGATAGGTGGCGCAGAGTTCAAACTGTGTTTTTGTGACAGGACTAAATAGGGCTACTTTATTTTGAAAAACATGAAATCTACGTAGTTTATTCGCTTATTCACGCCTTGCTCATTATGAATGCTCTCATTTAGTTTTTTGCCCACGTCTTGATTACATAAACTCGTATACATTGTGTCGACAAATTACTTCAACAAAGCTCGCATCTTTAACATTCATTATAAACAGCGTTATTTATTCGCCAACAAAGAATAAGTATTCAAATGAGACCTTCAAAACTAATCTTCACCCAGAGCCGGATAATACAACAACCGTGCGTCCCTATACACTACTATACTCATAAAACGCTTTAATTTCTATTTCTACATTATAACAGCAGATATAAGAGCTGCTCTAGCTTGAAGTGTGTGAAGAGAAACAACGGCAATTGTAAGAGCTACTTTGTTCTATCCTGAAGGATGTAATAAGGGAGAAACAAGTCGTTCCAACTTAGTCCGCAAGCATATCAACAATCAGTCACCGACCTCAGATAGGACTCCAATCTCATCTGAAGTTGATTACAGATGTCCATGGGCGGCAGTGGCTACCATTACATGTAAGTCATCTGCAACTTCTACTATCAGAAAAAGCTAAACAACATTAAAATAGCTCCATATCAAAATAACTCTCCTTTTGACAAAACTTTCTGCGTATTTTATAAAGTATCGCTAAATCCAACTTTGTAGGGATAAAGTGTTCGAAAAGTTAAACCACAACAAACGATATTTAGGAATTTGTCTTCCCATTTTCGTTCGATTTGCCGCACAGAAAAACTTTGTGAGGTACGAGTAACATTGTTTTCGTTGCGATACAACTGGATATTATTTTTTGCTTTAACTTAACTATACTTGAAGGTTGAACCTTTTGTAGTTCGACTCCGACGAAACCACCGCCACACCTATTTACCTAACAACTGTAGTGTTAGGCGCTGCTGTGTTCCGGTTTGAAGGGTGTGCTAAGGGAGACTTTTCCGAGGCGCTCTAGCTTAGCCCTCAGTGGTAGCGGCGCATCGGTGGCCGACCTCAGGTAGGAATATCTAATCCTATCTGGGGTTGATTACAGATGTCCATGGGCGGCAGTAGCCACTTACCATCAGGTGGACTGCATGGTCGTCTGCTACTTCTATATTATAGAAAAAAAACTATAACACGTAAGCTACTTAATAGTTAGTTTTTAAGTGGAAAAGTTTTAATTAAGTTCCTTAGAAGAATGATAATTGTGATGGCGTAATAATCCTATTTATATAATAACGATTTGTATCTACAAGACAGCAGATAGTCTTTACATTTAGTTAAAGCTTACATAACAAGCTAGAGAACTCAGTTTTTAACTTCAATGAGTATTTCAAGGTCCTACAATGAATAAACCAACTAATGTAACGACGTGTAAAACTTATTCCAGTAATGTAAAGGTTACATTTGTTGCTAATGGCTCTTTCTTTTAAATTAATTTTAAAACATGCAATGACAATTTGTGTGTTCGATATTACCGGCAGTAATTTACATGCCCGATATCTACGCCGCTACTCCTGAGGGCTAAGCTAGAACGCCTCGGAAAAGAAGACATACTTTTACCCTTACCATGCCTTTCAAACTAGAACACAGCGCAAGCGTTTAACACTGCTGTTATGAAGCAGAAATAAGTGTGGCGGTGGTGCCGCCGGAGTCGAACCACAAAGAGTTTCTTCCATTAAATACCTTACCTTTTCAATATTACCTAAATTTAAATAGTATAAAAACAACATCCTATAAAGCGTAGCTAATAAATTTACACAAGAAGTTCGTTTCCGTGTAAATATGTACCGGCTACACGTGCCATTTGACTAGCACTGTGGGCAGTGTGGGCGGCGTCGGAGTGAATCATGTGGTCTACACCAACCACCACTCGAAACGCTGCATGCTTTTAATTGCCCCATGATTTAAATTTAAACCGCACTGACCAGCTTTATGGCAACACTGAAATATTAATAGAATGTTGTATTTTGGTATCAAAATTAGGAACTATAATTTGCCTTCATATCGTTTTTAGGATTCCGTACTAAAGCGGTAAAACGGGATTCTGTTACAAAGAGTGCGCTGTCTGCCTATCTATCTGTCACAAAGACTTATCTCTTGAAACGCAAAGGTAGAATGTTTAATTTTTACAATGCATGTACTAAAAATGAAAAATATATATGTCGGAGCAAATACCGCAATTCTTAAAATAGGAAAACAAGTGCACGTGTACCGGTCCTATAAAAAGGGCCGTACTGGCGACATCGGGGCATTACTGCTCGAGCAGTAAGGGACGAATAACGGCCCTTTTTATAGGACCGGTACACGTGCACTTGTTTTCCTATTTTAAGATGCAGGTAGTTTACCTCAGGTGTTTAATCATTTCATTGTATAATAGAAGAACTGCGGTATTTACTCCGACATATATAATGGTACGGGACCCACGTGCGAGTTCTACTCGCACTTGGCCGTCTTTATTTTAAACCGTTTCAAGTATGATAATGAATTCTGCTGCCACATTGGTTACGGTCCTCATAATATGTCAGATTCTTCTATATTATGGATGTATTTTTTTATACAGAGATGAAATATTTTTCTTAACATTCACCATCATATTATTTTCAAGCTTCCTGACAAAAAAACATAAAATGGAACCCTTACAGGATCCCTCGTGCGTATGCCACAGCCCAATTCGCTCCGAAACTACTGGACAAAATGAGTTGAAATTTGGTACTTATTTATTACGAGCTCTTGCCCGCAGCTTCGCTTGCGTTACGAAGTAATATTTTCATCCCCTATTTTATCCCCTTGGGCTACCCCCAAGTTTGATCAAATTCCTTTCTTAGCGGATAGTGGATAACATCTACCTGCATGCCAAATTTCAGCCCGATCCGTCCAGTGGTTTGGGCTGTGCGTTGATAGATCACTATGTCAGTCAGTCACCTTTGAGTTATATATACATATTTAGAAGATTGTGTCGTAAAGCAACTAATTTTACAATCATCATACTTACGACGAACTTATTAAAATAATTAAGTCCAACTTTCTCTCAAGTGCTCATAATGAAATCTGAAAGTTAATAATGGGTTTTCCTGCAGACGTTAACTTCGAGACGCACTAACAAGATTTACGACCTTATTAATCCTTATCGCTATCGAAATAGTTTAAGAAACTTAATTTAATCATAATAACTATAGTCGTCACAATTTAATAGGTCCATTTTGACACAAGCCATCCCAATGTCGTTAATGTCTTAAACTAACTTTTTAGTAGGGAAATTACGACCACGTGACGGTTAGACCTTGCAGCTTCAAAGCATTCGGAAGAAACCATAATCGATTAACTTTCAAATAATCAAAACTTAGAATTAGCAATAACTAATTATTTATCCCATTTTCATTATAACAACAATAAAATAATCAAAACTTTGTTTCTTAGTGAATGATAAAACGAAAAAAAAATACAGTTTACGAGCGATGCTTTATTTAATCTTCTAAAAAGGATTCAATTTTTAAATTACACTAGAATTTATTTTCTTTTTAGATTTAGAAAAATATAGAATAAATATTCTGTTTACAAAATATTAAGTAATTTATACAATACGATGTGTGGTTGTAATCGATTTGTCGTAAAAATTGGTTTCTTTGGTTATCGATTTGTATGTCACATGCTTAGAGCCTAGCGATGGCATGTGTCAAAATGGGCCTATAAAATTGTGACGACTATACACAATAAAAAAATATTGGTGCATATTTAAACATTTTTGAAGTTATATTCCTTCCTAAAACGTGAAAAAATGTATTAGTGAAACGATTTTTGTAACAGAAAAGGTTTAGTTGAAGCGTTTCGTTATAATAATTAAATATTATGATCGATTCTTAGATATGACCTATCATATCTATTAATCGATCATCCTAATACCGTACGATACAATATGATATGATTCGTAAATAGAATCATTTCGGTTTTTTTTTTTCGTTTTGTAATTGTTTTCCATCACATAGTACAAATTGATAAACGCAGTTTTTTATAAAAAAAAGTGCTTCTAAGAATTCGTTCTTACGTTATACCTAGGTACTTATATGACATCAGAAATAGTCCAAAAACCTTTGAATAAATTGCTATTGAACTGCTTTACACTATTTTTTTCATGTATCTATTCTAATACGATTGTGCCAAATATTGGTGCTCTTTAGCTATCATGTGTTAAATGGTACATATAATATTTTGAAGGTGGTAGAACCCTTTGTGGTTCGACTCCGGCAGCACCACCGCCACACCTATTTCTGCCTCACAACAGCAGTGTCAAACGTTGCTGTGTTCCGGTTTGAAGGGTGTGGTAAAGGAGACATACTTTTCCGAGGCGTTCCAGCTTAATCCTCAGGGGTCGCGGCGCATCTGTGGCTGACCTCGGGTAGGAATACCTAATCCTATCTGGGGTTGATTACAGATGTCCATGGGCGGCAGTAGCCACTTACTATCAGGTGGACTGTATGCTCGTCCGCTACTCCAATATTATAAAAAAAGGTTAAGGACCCCTGATCTAGAACAAGTATATAAATGGCTAAATCACGCAGCTACGACTGCAGGACTTTGCTGTAGCTACAGAGCAACTGATTTATGTGACTACCGCCCTTCGCATAACTTACTAAGAACTTTGTTAAAGTTAGAATAGCTATAAAGCTACATAATGATTTATTTATGCTACCATCATTTAATTAACATAAGATACTATATTTTTATTTATTTTTCTTATAATTGGCATAAATATATGTTTCAAATTATAATAAGAACTAAAACCTCACGAATCTAAAAACCCCATATGTTAAAGTCGTCAACAGATAATGAAATTAATGTATCAGAAAGAGATATACATGGTGAATTTTACAAATGGGCCTTAAGGGCCAAATCTGAATCTATATGGATTAGCTAAACTCGTTCGAGTCCCGGCTAGATTTTGAAAAAAACAATGATGCAGGTCAGTTTTTGTCAAAATGGCCGATTTCGTAGTTCCTTTCAGCATTTTTCGCTTATTTTCATAGTTTCGGATTTAGCCCTTAAGGCCCATTTGAAAAATTCACCCTGTATATCTCTATATATACACTAGAACAGCATTACCCTCGGCAGGTAACAAAAGCCTTTGAACTCATTATTGAAGCGCGTAGAAGGTCAAAGTTATTTACTTATTATGGGTAATGAGGAATTGATGGACTTAAAGAATGGTTGGTGATTTACATTAGGTACAAAGACTTGTAAGGAAATATTACAACTTTAATAATGTAATATATATGTATATAGTAACAACTATAATAACCCTTTCTTCAGGGTACATACAGTTTAGAAAAGTAATTTTGAGACCTCATACTAAAAATCATACTTCATTCTTTTCCGATGCGTTCCAGCTTAGTCCTCAGGAGTAGCGACGCGTCTGTGGCCGACCTCAGGTAGGAATATCTGATCCTATCTGGGCTTGATTGCAGATGTCCATAGGCGGCAGTAGCCACTTACCATCAGGTGGACAGCATGCTCGTCTGCTACTCCTATATTATAAAAAAACATCTATACCTAGTTGATATTGAAGAAGAAGTGTCGGTACTTACTGGTCTTGGGGTACCTGGGGTCGCCCACAGATGCGCCGCTTTCTCTGAGGAACACCTCGGAAAAGTATGTCTCCCTTACTACACCCTTCAAAATGGAACACAGCAGCGCCTAACACTGCTGTTATTAGGCACAAATAGGTGTGGCGGTGGTCCCGCCGGAGTCGACTTAAAGGGTTCTATCACCTGTAAAATTGAATCGATATCGTTTCATCCGTGGGAGTTAACAGCAGGGTCACAGACACCGGGTAATTGATAGGTACGTACAAAACTATGTTGCCAGGGCGGTTATTGTCGCTAAGTGACATCATCGATGTCTAGTTATTCATTATTTAAATTGTTAACAAGTTTGTTCAGGCTTTCGTCTACTATTACTATGTTATATCTAGTCACCAGCAACACTTGAAACTAGTTGAATTTATGTACCTACATATCGATACCTTAATTTGAAATCAGCCAACTCCACTTTTTGTCAAAATTTATCTTGATAGTAAATGGCGTTGAACGATATGTTAAAATAAATAAAAAAAAACATTTTGACAAAAAGTAAGTTGGTATATACATATATAGTAAAGTAACACAAGCAACGCAAATATAAATCGACCATTTTAAAAACAAGTTTAAGTTTTGGTGGATTAGAAGTTATAAATTTGATAAAATAGCATATAAACTTCAGTTTTATAATAAGAACCAAGAGTTAAATAAAGATTTGAATTATCTAGGACATCTCTAATCGAATTATCTGATTAGTGCTCATTCACAATAAGCACAACGTTCACAATAGTTATTCGCATCAATTGCCAACAAACTGTTACAAGGACCTGACAAAGCGTTTTATCTATTATTCAACTCATTAAGGGTGAGTGCATTGAAAGCTCGTTTAAAGTTAAATATAACAGTAACTTAGTGTCATGATTTTGGATTTAATTAATTATTTAATTTACGCACTTATGTAATTACGTACTTTGTATTAAAAAGTGTATGAGGCTATTCGACTGAAAAGACCTGATCGACATGGTCAAACCATACTCCTTTATGACAACGACATTACCATCTTTTCCGCTGTCTGCCATATGAAGTGTGTTACCTCCGATAACAAGGAGGTCCTTAAAAACGGGGTCAACAACTTCTTTGACTCCAGACCAGGCGATTTTTGGCAGAACGGCATCAACAAATTGGTCGAGAGGGAAGAGGTTGCAAACAGCAACGGCGACATAATTGATTAACTTATTGATATAATTTACGATTTTTTTTTTGCTTAAATAAAAGTCATCGGCAAAAACGCTACAAACTTATTCCGCAACCCAATAAGTTCAACCTTAATGGAAATGGTGCAACTAATGATTTTTGTAACCATAGATTTGACTGTTGGTTAGGCTTTTGTAAACATTAAGGTTACATGATGAAACCCACCCTAAGTTAATCATGTTTCCGCTAGCTTGGCAAAGAATCTGACAGAACACGTTCTGTAACTTTCTGTGCAAATTTATTAACACGAAGCACGTAGGTGTCTACCAACTTAAGTACTTACTAACTTGATTAATTCTCACCACTGACGGAGAATTAACTACATTAATGTGTAAACTTTTAAACGAAAGTTAATTACACTTGTATTAAACGTTTCTGTAACAAGTTTGCAATATTTTCTTACGCTACATATTCAGCTGTTAACATTTTTTAAATATGTATCTAATAGGTGTAACAGACGAGCACGCTGTCCATCTGATGGTAAGTGTCTACTGCCGCCCGTGGACACACGTAAACAACCTTCTTTTTTTTACGAGGGGGAAACCTTCAAAAGGTACCCGACGTTATGGGAGTGACGCCGGGTTATGTGGGACTTTTACCGGGTTATGTGGGACTTTTACAAGACGGCCACCAGGGGGGTTTCCCCCGGTGGCCGTCCTCGGCGCTGCGTAGAGGACTCCGGGATCTCCAAAGGAACGCAACCGGAGTCCTCTTAACGCATAGCCCCGTCGGGCTCCGCCCTGGTGAGTTTGTCACTCGCCACACCGTCTGGTGTGTACAACGGTATACAGCCGTCCTTCCCCCCCCCCCCCTTTTAGCCGCCTCTTACGACAGGCAGGAGATACTGTAGTCCTATTCTACTCCGGGAACTACAGGGACGACATGTAATCAACCTAGGATAGGATTAGACATTCCTACCTGAGATCGACCACAGATACGTCGCTACCCCTAGGACTAAGCTAGAACGCCTCGGAAAAGTATGTCTCCCTTACCACACCCTTCAAACTAGAACATAGCAGCGCTTGACACTACAACAACATTAATAAAAAGATAGAAATAGGTGTGGCAGTGGTACCGCCGGAGTTGAACCACAAAGGGTTTTACCTTCATACTTTGTCATTTCTCAATAATTTGGGCTGTAACCACGCTTGGGAATATCCAAGTTTAAACAAAGTTAACGCCCTACATCACTCTCGCTGATTTAGATGAACGTATGTAATTAAATAAGGTCCGGCTATCCCCAAAACGCCGCAGATGTTTATGTAAATTTACGCAAAGCAAGACATCTGCAAGTCAGTTGTGTCGTTGTTGGAATAAACAGCCAAATAACCTTCAACAGCCAGATCGACCTTCAAAGCCCTTGAGTAACCAAACTAAATCTATTTAAAATTATGTAAGTCCATAGAAAAAATATTAACGCAACCTTTCTTGTACTTAGTTAATAGTAGATTTTACGTGAATATATTTTATTTTTAGCTTCCTTCGCCGACGAAGTGAGTGGCCTCCCCTATTGCTTATATTAACTAGTAAGTTCGAACTGATTTCATCGTATTCACAATAAATGCTCATAAAACAAACATTTTGTGCTTGTTACCATGAAATAAGTATTACTAACATATTATGCTTGTTCTTTTATCAAAAATTGAGATTGTCGCTGTAACGTCTGTTTAACAAAGTTTCCTAGCGGTTCATTTAAAAGCCACAACCAACTATGGATATCTTAAGCGATGAAAGCAAAGGCATCAATCTGCATGACCAGACACGCGATCCATCACGCCGGTCAGGAGTAGTTCTATCCACATTCCTCAGTGGAACGTATGAGTTCCAACAGGCAATAAACGTGATTCACTGGGAACACGATGGCCAATTAAATCGAGGAGTGATTGTAGGGGAGGGGAAGGGTAGCAGCATATCCACTGCGCTGAAAATTTGAATATAAATTTGAAAGCTATCGCTGTGAAAACACGATGAAAAGTCTTTGAAAGTCAATAACTATCTCGAAAACGAATAAGGGAAGAGTGGAAAGAGAAAAGTTCCGAGCTGTCTCATTTTCACATCCTTTGACAAATTGTTCAGCGAATTGTGATACCACGGATATTGTATTGTCAGCTGAAATGCAAGTTAAATAGAAAGTAGATTAATAGTACTAATAGTGCGTGTAAGTAACAATGTATATACGTAGTTACATAAAGAAAGTAGGTTAATTATAAAAATCAGAGTAATTAAAAAGCTTCTAGTCAAGTTACTTACTTAATATATTATGGAAAGGCTAAGCGTTAAACAGTTCGCAGTGCGCTTTTTAGAACATGCCATGTTTTCGAGTGAAATATTGCACTAAACTCAGTGCAGTTAATTAACCTTAAGTGACTTCTAATAACATTAAATACCTTCTTTTTACGTAACAAGCACTAAAAAGAATGAAGAAATCCGATCTATACTTATTTAATTTTCGTGGTGCAAATAAATTTGATTTAAGGAGAATCATGATAAATATTTGAACCTCCATAAAGATAACGATTTCATTGGAAGAGAAGATTCTACGGTAAATTGAATTTCGGTTAGCCAGTCTCATCACGTTTGAAAGCGAGAGGCAAATACTGTTGACCCCTGGAGCAAATATCAAGGAGGATTCACATAAGGTGGTTTATAAATACCTACTAGTTTCATTGGTTGGATATTCACCAAGATCATTGTGAAATTTGAGGAGGATTTTGTATTCACATACTTCTATTTTTTTTAATTCACCCCTTATAACTCATCAATAACTTTCAAGGAAAGAAAAGAATCCTTTTCTGACAAACCAAAGAGCAAAAGTTTATTTATTTAAAAGTTATTTATTAAAAAGTAGTACAGAGGTAGATACGAGTAGGAATCTAGTATAGAAGTAAAAAAAATGTTTGAAACTAAAGAGTTCTTAGGCTTCGTTAACAACTCTACAGACAATGAGCGTTCCAAGCACGTGCGGTGACAGACAAAAAGGTATAAAATGTGTATTGACGTATATGTGTCTACCATAATACAGGCGCGCGTTCACGGAGCATCCCTTTCAAAAGAAGATCTTGTCTGCCACGGTCCGTGTCTGATACGTTTAATGTCTGTAGATATAATCGGAAACTTAACTGTTTTATCACAACCTAATTATATAAAGATTCTGATACGTTTAATGTCTGTAGATATAATCGGAAACTTAACTGTTTTATCACAACCTAATTATATAAAGATTCTGATACGTTTAATGTCTGTAGATATAATCGGAAACTTAACTGTTTTATCACAACCTAATTATATAAAGATTATGTACCTATGCAAGGGGCATCACGGTTAAGTGTGATCGCAGTTCAAGATATCGAGATACATATCCTGGTAGGCAAAGATTGAAGAGACTGTAAACAGCCGACATAGCATATTCCTGGAAGTAAATATTTGCCGTTTCCTCGACTCCATTTCACGTGAGCCTTCAATATTATGTAGATACACGTAAATTTCGCACCTAAAATGTATGCAATGTATGCAAGCAACGTGCTTGCTTCAATGCACAGATGTGACATGGAATATATACACAAAAGATATTTTATTTATTAAAGTTCTTGTTTATTAATTTATCTTTTTATAATTCCGTGCTATATTATCAGTCACTGGTCTTTGATTAGAACGTTGTATACAATCAGCCTGTAATCTGTAAACCGTAGATTTTTCTTAATCTTTACGGATCACTTAAAGTTTTACAATGTTCACTTTTATACCTAGCAAAATATCTAATTATCTACCTAATTTCATTGACGTTATTCTTAAGTGATTATTTGGCGGAAAACGTTTTATTACATACACAGTAAATCGTTCATTGCAACATTTTTTTTTATTTTAAGACTTTAGATTAATATAATTAATAATTATTAATCATAATTAATCAAATTTCATGCACTTTATATGTAACGGGTACTCACGTTTTACGATTTTGATTTCTTCAATGCCGATATTTCGACCCAGTTGCATGGTTCTGATGGCTCGTGGTCACGCCGAAACTGCGGTGGCGGAGAGAACTAATGGATGATTAATCTGTCTAGCCTACGTCTATTTTATATTTGTTTCTTTTAATATATTCTTAAAAATCGTGTGTCATGAAGACCTGATACATAATTTTTGAAGAGACAACTTCTTTAGCGGCATTTTGTACATTTTATAATAGGTAAAAAATGTTAAACTCGCGTCAAGACACGTGACCCCAATCGAAAATTCGTAAGATGTTTTGAGAGATAATTTTTATAAAGTAAAATAATTGTAATAGTTCTAAAGTGTTAAATTTTTAACGTATTATAAATTGTCATGTTTGTGTACGATAGCGCAATAAATACATATTGTATTTATTGTTTTTTTTTATTTTTTTTATAATATAAGAGTAGCAGACGAGCATGCAGTCCACCTGATGGTAAGTGGCAATTGCCGCCCATGGACATCTGTAATCAACCCCAGATAGGATTAGATATTCCGACCTGAGGTCGGTCACAGATGCGCCGCTACCCCTGAGGACTAAGCTGGAACGCCTCGGAAAAGTCTGTCTCCCTTACCACACCCTTTAAACCGGAACACAGCAGCGCCTAACACTGCTGTTATTAGGTAGAAATAGGTGTGGCGGTGGTGCCGCCGGAGTCGAACCACAAAGGGTTCTACCACCTTCAAAATACTTTTATACTTACTTAATAATAGTACTTTCATACTGTACTTTTAATTTTAATATAATAGTAGATACTTTTATACTAATGATTCAAGCAATATGTGCAAAATTATTCCCTAACCATTCCAAGATATCAAAAATGCACAACGTTAATATTCAAGTTTTCACATCTTCCGGCACTCCCGGAGTGCAACCCGTTGCTTTTATGTTATATTTTAACTTGACTTTTGTTATATTTTAAACTTGAATTTTATACCTACGTACGCCTTTACATCCATAAAATTTATTCTTTGGCCGGATCTCTGAAAGCATTACGTTATTATTTTTATTGAACTAGGAGCTGAGTAAGAACAAAGAGCAAAAGTAAAGGATCTCAAACATTATATTTAAGGTTAAGTAGGTACGAGTAAATTCTTTATAAGAGTTTCCGTATGTTGTATATTAAAGGGCAAAGTCTAATATATTTTTATCAAATGAACAACTTTTAGCCTGTGCTGGTTATGTTATGTATTTTCCTTTCTTGAATTAGTATTTTTCTGGTTTCTATGGAATAAGGCACAATTTGGTTTTCTTACTAGGTTTTATTTATTTTTTTTTTAATTCGTATTGTATGCTAGGATAAATTTATTTATTTATTTCTCATTGCAGTTTTCTACATATAAAACTGTAATGTAACTTAAAATTTTAATTGTTATTAAAAAATAAGTCTTTGTTACTTGAAATAAATAATTAATTAAAAATAAATTAATTAAAAGGTAACCCCAACCGATTGAGCTAAAATATCCACACACATTTGCTTTGATTGAAAATGCATGATTATCTTAATGTGGTAACCATCTTATATGGCCGACGTCCCAAAATGACAGACCAATTACCTATTTTTATGCAATCAATGACAATATTTTCTGACAAGAATACGAAATAAAATGAAATTACTAAAAGCTTGGTTTTAATAACTTTGATAAAAAATAGTAATATACAAATGAAAGAATTCATAGATCATGATATTTCAATGTTGCGAATATCGTAGATTTCATTTAAAGATACTAACTATTCCCAAAAATTCTAAAATAATAATAATAATCTTAAACGGTTTCTTACGTAGCTTTTCAAATAAAGTGAACGGGGCAACTCAGTCCTCAATTTCTATACAGTAAAATCAAAGCATTTCTATGTTTGACTGATTTTTATAGAAACCCAACCTCTTTCACTTAATATCCCTGTAGAGGGAAAGTTGGAACTGATCTACAAGGAAAATCCATTTGGGTACCTTTTGTTTGTCGGTCAGACTCGGTGCATACTAGGTACTTCCTTTGAAAGATACCTAATGGAATTCCTCTACAAATGCAAAACTTGAAGTGCAAAAAGATAATGGTATTCTTCTTCAACTACTAAAATCTAGATGTACTCGTACCTACTATAGATTTCTGTTTGAATACATTTTAGATTTATTGAAATTATTTATTAATGAAAAATTATTATTGAGTTATTTTATAATTGCGTGCTTTACTATTACGAAATCATTGTGAGGAAACCTCCCATTCTTCTACACCGATTTCTTAAAAAAAGTTCTTTAAATCGAGAAATCTACCAATCCAAACTAGACCAATATAGAACACTGTGGTCTAACCCTTGTTTTTTTTTTGTTCCATGGTCTAGAGGTCTAACCCCTCACTTTTAGAGGCGACCCGTGGCCAGCAATGGAAAAGAAATAAATAATTGAGAACAATCATGGACAACAAAAACGTCTTTATACTTGTATGAGTGCATTATTAATAATTGAATATGTAAAGGATACGAACGATACCAGATTTTTATTTTTAATTTGCCGATATTTCGAATCAGATCGATATCACGACTTCCATATCATAACAGACAACACTAACTGTATAATGCACCAAACTTTGCATTATTTGTAAACCACTGGATTATTGATATGAACATAAAAAAGCCGATTATATATTAAAATGTCTCAATTCCGTGAAAATATTAGTCTTAAATCGTATATTCAATGTAGTTGGGTTGAAGCCTCTCGCTCAGAGAGAACAAGGGAACAGTGTCAAAGGCTGATAGTACGTAATTGAAGGCTAGGCTTCCCCACGAGACCTTTCGTTACAATTACAAACCTGCCAATTTGAGACCTTCTCTAATTATATCTTGAGACGTGAATATGTAAGACATTATTTAAGGTGAATGAATTGACCGTCTGCCTATTTCACACATACCACTTTCAAACCACAAGGATGCGTTGTAAAGAATGAAAATGTTTAGTTTTATTCATATGAACCACAACGTTAATAGCGTTGCTAAGTATGGAAACATGCATACAATAAATACATACTTTTATTCCTGCTAACCACATATTGCCGGCTACATTAACAATGTGGTCGATATTGACCACATCGTAACCAGAACATAATTACTAGCGAAACCGCGCATCAGACCGACCTATATCACTGACACAGTTTTGTGGTTACCACATGTTAGTGTTGCCACTGATTGTCGCTTTTTTTGCTGCGATGTGGCACGGATGTTGTACGTGTGAGTGGATACATTCTCGGGACGAATAACACTTTGCATAGGTAAATAAATATAGCTAATGAATTCTACCGATAAACTGATTTGCTTGTCATCCGTACCGAAACGTGTTGTATAAACAAGCTGAAATATTAACACAGATATTTAACAATGCTAACATATAGTATACTAGTGGTGCCCGCGGCTTCGCCCGCATTTTAAAGATATAATATGACATACATAAAACAGAAAATTCGTACCTTCATTGGAATGACAGTGGTGCCATCTGTCGAAAATTGGTCTTACCAACTCCCAAACCTTCGTGGGCTCTTGGACAACAACTTTGCAAAAGATCATCATTTGATCAAATGCGTAGTTTGATAGTTTCCGATTTTATAAAATGTATATAGACAAATATTCATTTTTATATAAATAGATAGATGATCGACTAACATGGATAAGTAAAGTAACTGTAGGTAAATTATGAAAAAATCGAATTTCGATCTTCTGGGTTGAAAGATCGATTCACTGAATCGATATATTACTGGAGATCGATTAAAATAATCGATTTTGGTTCAAAATATCGATTCTCCGATTAATCGATCTCAGATCGCCATCCGTAGTTCCCGTGGGATTTCCGGGATAAAAACTACCCTATGTCCTTTCTCGGGTCTCAGACTATCTTTGTACAAAATTCCATTCAAATCGGTTCAGTGGTTTAGCCGTGAAGAAGAGACAGACAGACAGAGTTACTTCCACATTTATAATATTAAATATAAATATAGTAAGGATTAGTAAGGAAGTAAGGATTTGCTGACGGATACATAATTGCAGTGCTTGTTTGATCCTGATAACCTTTTTTTTTCGCTATCCTCGAAAAAAGATCGAAGATAGAATCGATTCTTAGGGCCTCGATTTTTTTGTGAATCGATTAATTGCACTTCGATCGATTCGAATCGATTCAAAAATCGACCTTTTTCGGAAAGAATCGCCACCCCTAATACAATCCCAATAAATCTATATAAACAAATATAATGTTGTCTCTGATTGCAAGTATTGATATGTTTAAACTCATGGTTATTTAGAGTATGCCAAAAGACCCACAAACGTAGGTAGGATCCATTACTGGAGACCGATTAAAAAATCGACTTTTTTTGGTCAAAAAGATCGATTCTCTTATTAATAGATCTAAGATCGCTATCTGGGATAAAACTATCCTATGTCCATTCTAGGGTCTCAGACTATCTTTGTACAGAATTTCATTAAAATCGGTTCAGTGGTTTAGGCGTGAAGAAGAGACATACAGACAGACAGAGTTACTTTCGCATTTATAATATTAGTAAGGATATCGATTATAATAATCGACTTTTTGGTCCAAAAGATCGATTCTCCGATTAATCGATCTCAGATCGCCATCCCTAGTTCCCGTGGGATTTCCGGGATAAAAACTATCCTATGTCCGTTCTCGGGTCTCAGACTATCTTTGTACAAAATTTCATTAAAATCGGTTCATTGGTTTAGGCGTGAAGAAAAGACAACCAGACAGACAGACAGACAGACAGAGTTACTTTCGGATTTATAATATTAGTAAGGATTTCGGTCCCTACGTATAAAGCGACATGTCGAAAACGCAGGTTTACAGGAAAGCGTAATTACGGTTCAAACCACTCTAGAAATAATTCTCTATACAATTCTAAGAATAATTTTTTTATAATGTTGTTATAGCTTTCGAAAGTTTGTACTAGTATTTTTAAATATTGATATTTTTTTTATATTTACCAGAAAAACAGAGAGATGACTGTTTCTACGTGAAAACGCACATAAAAGCATGCCAGACAAGTCTGAGATACAACTTTATACGTAGGAAACATGAAAACGGTATTGATTTGTAATGAAATAGCATAGCCAATAAGTCTGCATCACTAATATCTGTAACGAACGGAAATTGGAGTCGAACTGTCAAGGGTTCTACCACCTATGGTTTTTGTAAATTAAGTTGAAACGACCTGTATATTCTCCTACTTTTGTGCACTCATTCAATTGAGACAGTAGCAAGAGCACTGTAATGGGACTAATAGTGCAGTCGAATAAAAAGTAAATTATCTTAAAGTCCTTATAGAATAATCTAGACAATACTAGAGAGATCTTAACATTTAAAATAAATATCAACAACAAGTACATAATAAAATGAAATCTCTACTGAATAAAGTATCAAGAATAGTAAGGGCAAAGGTCAAAGCCATTATAATCATACCACTGGCTTCCTCTTGTAGGGCTTACGGAGCATGTTCAACTCTACTCCGTGATAACGAATCTTTTCACAAAGTTTCGAAAAACGCTGCTTCGCTAGACTGCTTCGCTACGCGTTGTCTTTTTATAAGACTGGAGTAGCAAACGAGCTTGCAATCACAACTCCATACAGAACAGTTTCTTGAAGTTTCGAGAAACGCTGCTTCGCTACAGTCTGCTTCGCTACGCGTTGTCTTTTTATAAGACTGGAGTAGCAAACGAGCTTGCAATATAACTCCATACAGAACAGTTTTTTGAAGTTTCGAGAAACGCTGCTTCGCTACAGTCTGTTTCGCTACGCGTTGTCTTTTTATAAGACTGGAGTAGCAAACGAGCTTGCAATCTAACTCCATACAGAACAGTTTCTCGAAGTTTCGAGAAACGCTGCTTCGCTACAGTCCGCTTCGCTACGCGTTGTCTTTTTATAAGACTGGAGTAGCAAACGAGCTTGCAATCCTAACTCGATACAGAACAGTTTCTTGAAGCCAGTGGCGGACTAAGGTCTCGGACGCCAGGGGCGGAAAGTTGAGTAGAAGCCACTAGTCTAAAAAGTTGATTTGATTTTACAAAATTACAAATGTGACATAGAACTATTCGCCTGTGATTCGGTGACCTTTTTTTTTGCTGACTAATACGCATTTTACAGATTATTTGGTAATGACGACCATTTTTTTAGCAACTATTTTTGAAGGCCTCCCAGGTACAGAAGCCCGGGGCGGAACTATCCTTCCGCCCCCCACCACCCTCTCATTAGCCGCTACAGCTAGAACCCACTCAGAAGTAGTCGCTTCACGTGGTGGTGGTGATCTACAAGGTCAAACAAAACTGGTCTACCACCTTTAAGAATGTAGTTGATCTATATGGTAGATTGGTGGTGTACATTTTATTTTGCATAAGCGTGCATCCTATGTGAGGGGAAGGGTTATACATAATGCATGGTTTAAAATATGCTTACACAATCTCCATCATACATATTGATAGCGGACTGTAGCGAGAAAGTTTATATCCTCATTTTATAACCAGAATATCCGGAAAATAACGCCTGATATTAAGTTAATTTAGTTTTACGGAATTCAAAAGGCACCAAAGACAAGGCACTCTTATTACCAAGTTCCATTAAATTTTTAATTTCGGTAATCCAACGCTATTCGCCTGGGTCTAGTTTTCAGGATGAATTTTGTCGCAGTGATATTGTTACAATGCTGTATAATATTGCAGTTTCATTTTTGTCGCATGTATAGTAGCCACCCAGTCCAAAATGAAACGATGCTGTTATTGTATTAGTTTTTTTTGGATAAAATTAGCAGACTATCAGTAGTCCACTCTATAAGTGGTCATTTACGCCCATGGATATCTTACTCTATATTAAACAGGGATGTTTTCCTAGTAGTGTATCATAGGTACATTTCCATTCGTGAGGCCTACGATAATTGTCTCTGTAAGTCAACCAGAATCCGTACCCTTCCACCGCAAAGCAAGAAATGCTTCATACTGGAAACCTTTACAATTACCATAGTCTTAATATTAAGTTAAGATTAAAACTACTTCGCAACAATCCGCTACAAATATGTATGATGGTATATATTTTAAACCATGCAGTATGTACCACCCTCCCTCCCTCAAAGGATGCGTGCAGATGCAAAAATTAAAATTAAAAATATACACCAACATATTCAAATTCAAATTCAAATCCTTTATTTGCTAGAACACAGTTATTACACAGATATTATGTACATCTTACAGTCCAGTGTGTTCTACCTGTATGAGGTTTGCAAAAATTCAACAAAATTATATACAACATAAATTAAAATTTGTTACTAATTGAATTATAATACATGTATGGCATTAGTCGATTAATAATAATAATTATATAAGCATCAAGTCAATAATAATATTAAATAATCACATACATACCACCATCAACACGTGTTTCGCTCCAAAACGGAGCATCATCAGGGTAAGTTGACTATACGACGGTTAATCGTTAAGTTAACAACATACATACATATTTGTAGTGGATTGTTCCGAAGTAGTTTTAATCTTAACTTAATAGCATGGATTTCCGCAAAGTAACGCCTGATAAAATTAACTATAGTCTTAATAGTTTACCATGTCTCCATCAGATACTCCTGCCTCCAATACTCGGAGAGTAATGTTCCAAATGACCTTAAATATCTAAACGTGTTTAACTGCGATTTTCCCGGATATAAGAGCACTACAAAGAATTATAATCCCACTTCATAACAGAAATTCCAAATATGCTTTGTTTTATTTTATCTTCATTATATTCGGCTTAGTCGAGAACAAGTCTGCAAAGAGAGCGTTATCTGACTTTTGATATGAAAAGTACGAGAAGGTCCGGAGATGAGGGCTAAAGATAAATAAATCCTCAACTTAAAGCTTACAAGGGACAACTAAGACACACATTCAGGAGTTCGTTATCTGTAATGAGAATAATCCATCCTTAAAGGGATTACAGAAAATCCTGTTAGAAGTCGATTTCTATTGTTTTGTGCAGATATAAATAAGTATAGTCATTTGTGAATTGTATGAATTATGAATTGGTATATATTAAATAAACCACTTAACTTTTACACATAATATTTTATGCTTATTACTACTATTATAATAAATTGAGTAATTTGGACATTTTTAGGTAATTTAATTATTTGTATATAGTTTAATTTATTTTAATTAGTATTTAATATAGTCTAAATGTGATAACGAAGTAAAATAAATATTTATTTATCTTCATTTGGACATGAAATTTGAATTTTAAATCTTAGAGTATTAGTGTTATTGTTTTAATTCCTAAATTTATTATTATTGTTCCTATCGTATTCTACATTGTTTTTTTTAATTGTCAATCATTTTATTTAATGTTTAGTACGTAGTTGCTTACAGAATGTAG
The DNA here is from genome assembly GCA_014595695.2 of Epargyreus clarus clarus. NCBI lineage: Eukaryota > Metazoa > Arthropoda > Insecta > Lepidoptera > Hesperiidae > Epargyreus > Epargyreus clarus. Next base: position 1,026,220 of record JACTTY020000027.1, read on the forward strand.
TTTACACCTGTAATTGAGGTGACACTTACATTTAAGTTCAATGTGATATGTCTAGACAACGTATGTATAAGTGTTCACTTTGTTGGTGTAACCTAAGGATAAATAAATAAAATTTAGAGCCCCGGCAAACTACAGACTTATTATCGGGTGATAGTTATTATATATCATTTTATCGTCGGATTAGTTGGCTTGGGCACACTAGTACATCTAAACAGTCAGATTGGTAGTAAATACGCACATACATTAAATAACACTCGGTTGAGTGATTTAAGGACTTTTTCCTTGGCATGCAGTTTTTAAGAGAGTGTTTTATATAATGAGTTTACACATCGTTGCTTAGAAGTCGACGGGCCAAACATTCAGCAAGTATGCGCTCGTGACAAGAACGGCATAGTTAAACCCTACTAAACTATGAAATTTAAAATAAAATAAAAACAGTGATATCCGAGGCCTCTTGATCGAGGCAAATCCCAGGCAAACACCTCTAATTTTTTAAAGTTATGTGCGTATTACAAAGCGAGAGGAAACCCATGCCCAGCAGTGGGACAGTAATGAGTTGATGATGATAATGATTATGAAACTATTGCATTGTATGTATTTTTTTAATTCCATGCATAGCAGGAACCACAAAAAGAGCTGCCGCTATTTTTGTTGTTCAAGCAAATAATAGTGTTAACCACACCTGTGTTCTGGTTGGAAGGGTGTCCTAAGGGTCTGACACTTAACGAAGCATCTGTGGTCGACCTCATGTAGTAACTATATCTTTTTTTTAACTAGGGGGAAACCTTCAAAAGGTACCCGGCGCCGTGGGAGCGACACAAGGTTATGTGAGATTTTTACCGCACTAAAACCCCCCCGGGATCTCCAACGGAACGCAACCGGAGTCCACTTGGCGCGTTGCCCCGTCCGGCTCCGCCCAGGTGAGCTAAAACTCACCACACCATCTGTGTTCACGACAGTATGCGACCACACATACCGCCGTCCATCCCGGGTTGCTGGCCAGGCGGTTCGAGCTCCCACTCTTGCCGTCCGCAACCCCGGAAGCCCCCTTTTAGTTAAAAATAGTTACTTCAAGTAATTTTTACTCCTTATTTTTGTACTTAAATGTAGTCCGCTAACTTATATGCCCCGAAGTTGGCGTTCTCCAAATATTTATTACAGAACTATAAGCCTTTCATTTGTACTTTACTAAATAATAAATAAGGGTCGTAACACATCTCACCCACAGTATCATAGTTGCTCATAGGAATAACTATAACTATTTATATAAAACATAGACACTTCCGTGCCAGATGCGCCCATAACATCGGTATTATACGAGGACACATGAATGATATCGCAATATTGCTACAGTGTAGGGTAGAAGCCAATATTTCCTGAACGTTCATCTATTATAACGAATACTTTTATCTCGCTTCTGTTTTATTTGTAAGGCTCTATTTATGAAGCCACGTTATGGCGTGGTATATTACTATTGATCGAACCTTCTGTTCGAACAAAAACTGAACTAACTTAATGATAAGACAAACATATTTCCAAAGTAAGACCCAATATATAAATGAAATAAGATTGTATGATGTTAGGTCGCTTTTATCCGATATGTAATTTTGTACTCTTGTGCAAAGTGATAATAATGCAGGTGAATAAACTAAATAAATACCATTTAATAGTGTCATCTGCTTCCCTTGGCGACCGGTCACCCGCGATGAGGCAACACACACACTCGCGTCCTCTGAATGGTTCCGTAAAGAAGTCCGAATAATGACTGTATGTTTTCCGTGTGTAATGAATGAAACGTCAATATTTCAAATATTGAATTTATTCTTTATTTTATATACTCTGACTTTTATATCTATTTTGACCAGTCCGAAATACTGAACAAGGATGTTTAAAATAACATTCACGGGAAACCGACACTTAATCCATTAGGTATAACACGTGGATTTTTTTTATAATATAGGAGTAGAAGACGAGCATGCAGTCCACCTGATGGTAAGTGGCTACTGCCGCCCATCGACATTTGAAATCAACCCCAGAGAGAATCAAATATTCCTACCTGAGGTCGGCCACAGATGCGCCGCTACCCCTGAAGACTAAAGCTGGAACGCCTCAGAAAAGTATGTCTCCCTTACCACATCCTTCTAAGGGAACACAGCAGCGCCTAACACTTCTGTTATTAGGCAGAAATAGGTGTGGTGGTGGTGCTGCTGGAGTCAAACCACAAAGGGTTCTACCACCTTCAAAAATTGGGTATTCGATACGAAAAGTAAGTAATTGTGAATAATAAAGAGCAATGAAGTAAGTTTCAAGGGTGTAGTAAAAGTAAGTATAACTTTTATGAAACGTTCTAATTTAGTCCTCAAGCAATTAATCTTATCCTACCTGAGGTTGATGATGGATATGCATGGGCAGCAGTTGCCACTCAGTCAAAGGGACTGCATACTCATTTACTTCCTTTGTAACATTAAAGAAATTGTATAACAATTACATTAGTATTATCAAAAACACAAGCCTCATAGTATAATTTACACAAAAATTATAATTCACTCATACTTCAAGATTGTATCAAATATTTTATAGCTATTATTATTCTAATGTATCGTTACTTGCGTAAAAACTTCAATATCTTTACCTGTATGAGAAGCACGAACCCGATATAAAATCGCCTAAAATTAGACGCTTCTCTAGACTATACGAGTAGTTCAACGCTTGGGTCTTATTTACGATATACATATAATATTCAATTCGCGTCGGCAATCTCTTTTACGAGCAAGACTCTCAGTAACGGAATTTTAATGTTACTCTAGAATCCACGCTGTAAACATTGAGTGCAGCAATAAAATACCTGTAGCACTACCATGAGTTGGCATAGAAACGCCACTATAGAAATGGTAAATAGAAAACTATTGTCATTTTGCTAGTGAATAACATAACTACTATCGTTACGGTATTTCTTGACAACGTCTGTCAAATTAATGACTCATGGGACCGAATTTGTATGGCAATAGATCATAATGACATTCGCTAGCGATTTGATTTCGATAGGTTTTTTACGTATCGAGTTACGTCACTACGGATTTTAGTTCTACGAGTAACACCAGAGGCGTTGTACAATTTTTCATACATTTATTTTACGCAGTCGCTAGCGAGTAATACTTTTGTAAACTCATGGTAGTGCTACTGAGATATACAATAGCAACGTTGTGAGAGCTCGAGCGCTGCATCTCTTATTATGACTTAAAATAATTATTACCTTGATAGTAAGACTGGCGTAATACCGAGAAACTGAGAAATTGTATACTTAAGATCCAAAAGATGTTTTTGAGAAGTAAGATTCATTAAATATGTAATGTACATTAATTTTATTAATCGCTAAAATCAAAACCAATAATTAATAAATGATACTACGATAACACCTGTTTTTAAAGTATTTGTTAAACAATATTCTTATTTTTTCGAGATAATATTAGAAATGACTGATATTACGGGTATCTTGTACCCGGAAAATAATAATTATTTAAAATTCATAAAAATTGTCAAATTAATTTTGTACCCTATAAGTATCTCTCTCTTGCAATCATGTCTAAATAATCCAATGTATTATGAAAATATGTTTGGTTGGGAATATTCTCCTGCAAACACCAAGTAATTTGCAAGATTTTTATTCAAGATCACAATATAAATTTAAACATAGAAATTAACGTTTCTCAGAGTAATCGCGTGGTCGATGTGTGAGCGTGCGCCTGTGTGCGCTAATAATTAATATAACGTTTATAATTTTATGTGATAATACTATAATAGGCACAATATGTAAACAAAAATTAATAGAATTTTCATTTCAGTACTTAGGTAAAGTATTAACAATACATAAAGAACTTAAACATAATTATACAAGTATTTTCAGTACTTCAGCTACACAATGGCACTCCAGGCAACCGCATGGAAGGGCGTACGATAATCTTAAGCGTCTTTTTTCTTCAAATTACAAAACGGCCCACAATGTAAGTGTAGTGGCTAACAAGGCTCAATATGAAATGATAAGGGTAAAGAAAATGTCAAACGTCTATCGACGTCGAATACAAGAAAAGCTTTGGAAATGCGTGTCATGTAACAACCCTCGTTAACAATATGATGGATGGTGTTCGTACAGCGCCATCTTACCGGCTGTCATGGCGCCGAAATTGGCCAATCATACGCTTGTTTACATTTGCTTCTAAATGTATTTCGAGAGAAAATTCGGTAATTGAACTCTGTGCCTACAATGACGTTAGGTAAGAGGTATAAAAAATAAGATGCTATTTTCAACAATTGCGACTTGATTAACCCACACGATATTATTTAAGTACAAGCTGCTTTGTTCGATTTCAAAAACGTCTAATTATTAAAAGTATGTAATATAAAATGTTCTACGGTTCTCCAAAATCTTCTCAAAAGAACAAAAACCCCAGGAAATTCAATTCATAGATCCATTCTCAGCAATGGAACAACAATGGGTCAACATTTCAAAGCTGTTCCACCTTATCTCGGCGCAACTAAAAAAAGATAGCAGTTTTATTTTATTTGTTACAGTCCTAAGATCTCCTTTATATAATACGAGTGAAAAAGTTACGGAAAGTAGATGTGACGTAACGTCACCGCAAACACATTGATATAATAGCTAAAGATACGTTACTAGGGGGCAAAACTTGAAACATACTAAATACACCAATTGGTATATGTCGACTCCAGTCGCTCTCGGGCGTCGTAGTAATTAATACGTATGTCATGTTAAACGTCATTATATTAGTCTTCTAAGCCTCAAATTACCTTCTTGTGCAATGCGTAAATGTACAAATTATGCAAAAAATTAAACCAGCTTTATGGAATTACATATCACAAATAAATTAGGAGAAATTTTGATTATTTTTTGTATTGGTTTGCCATAATTACGTAACTGACAACGTACGAAAGAGACAACGTATTATTAAAAATGTGCATGTATGTCAATACACTCACGGTTCGCTCACTTTTTATGTCTTTTCGTGGGCAGGTAAAGTATCTATAGTTTTAATATATCATTGCGCAAACACAAGACAGTTGACATGACTTGACATCCGCCAAGGACAAAGTCCTGATATATAGAGCAATAATAAACGAACAATATATTTTATTGTACCGAACAAAAAGGTTGAATAAACTCGAAAGAATAAAATATGAAATATAAAATGGATTGGAGACAAGTAATGCAAGTAATGAACGAGGGTGAATGATATCTCGGAATACTTTATTAAGAAAGTAGAAAAAGCTTGATAAAGGTTTTCTAATGGTACTCAATGGTCTGTACCATTGAGTAGAGGTACCTCTTAGGGATTGTAGGGGTACAAATACAAATAAATATTTCTGTAAATTTTAAGTATTTCTGTAAATATTTAAATACTATTGTACCCTTAAAATTCTTAAAAGGATTTGTTTTTGCTCAACGTAGAAATAAAAAGAGAAATCACTGCGCAAGAATTATTAAATGCGTAGATGTTATTACTTTATTTCATTCATTTTATATTCAAATTATACACCCATGAGGGAGTCTTATGTTTGTTCACAGTTTTTTAATTTGTCCCCAGAAACCCTATCATATTTAAACATATTTCATGTTCAGTAAAATATTAAAAAAGGAATAGGTATCTTTCGGTGAAGTTTTCGCCACAACAGTGCCAATTCCATTATTAGACGAAGCCGGCAGAGAAACTTTTATACCGAATGTTGACAGGTAGCCGATATCGTGAAAATTCTAAATTACCTATTCTCTTCCCAGTTCCAACTTTGTTTCAGATTATTATCCAATGTCAACGTCGGGCTCTGAACTTGACACCGGCCAAAGCAAGTCGATAGTGAAAACCAAGGCCGAGGGCTCAAATTTACTCGTAATTTATTTATCGGCCTTCCCATATCAGGCAAGGTGAGGCTCTAAGCGGAAATAATAGCAAAACACACGCAACCCCTACATTACATTTCTCCCTGAGCTCCGATTTATCAGTCCATCTGAAATGTTTTCACATTATTCTTAATAGAGAGCATCAAAATAGAACATCACGAACGCATCACATAGTCGTTAGACTTGTGAGGAAACGAATATCAATATTACAAATTAAAAAGAGTGATATATTATCTATACTAATATTATAAAGAGGAAAACTTTGTTTGTTTGATTGTAATGAATAGGCTCAAAAACTACTGGACCGATTTTAAAAATTCTTTCACCATTCGAAAGCTACATTATCCACGAGTAACATAGGCTATATTTTATATGAAATATATTTGATAAATAGATTTTGAGGCGGTACAAAGTTTGCCGGGTCTAAGACTTTTACGAGAATTTAGATGACTTTACATTATGTTACCACTACCATAAGCAAATAAGCCTCGAGAGGAAGAGAAGCAACGAGGTACACACACGGAGAGGAGGCGCGTACCTATTTTAATCAATAATTACCTAACGTTTCCTGTTTGCTACCGCCTAGCAACTAGTAAGAGAATAACTAATTATATGGCTCCACCTTGAGCCGATTTTTTATAATGAAGAAGTAAGAAGAGTATGAACAATTGAACATACAACCCAGATAAGATAAAAGTCCTAGAGATCGACCGCAGATGTGTTGCTAAGCCCCAGGACTAAGTTGGAGAACCTCGGATGTCTCCCTTACCACACCCTTCAAAACAGGACACAGCAGCTTAATACTGCTGTTATCAGGCAGAAATGAGTGTGGCGCTGGTGCCTCCGGATTCGAACCACAAAGGGTTCTTCCGACTTATTTATAACCGCCGCATTGTATCTGATTCCTATGGGACACAATTGTTTGATATTCCCTTTGTCTTTTAAAAGTATTACTTTTGGACAAATTGAACGCTGTAACCGGAACGGATCAAAGAAATTTCATCTCATTTTCGTTTGCTAAGTTTTTAATTAAACATTTTCTAGATTACTTCATGCGTTTCTTGAATGCTCTGCGCAGCAAATATCTGATAATTAAAATTATAACGATACGAAAGGGTTTGTCCTCGAATTAAATTTTTGATTAATGCATTTGAATGGTGTAGGTACAAGAAAACAAACATTTAAGTGTATCTGGTCTTTCTTTTCACTGCTATATTTTTAACTTTTGAACAAGCTGTAACAATGCGCTCATTTTTGAAGCTAAAACGCTCTACTTTAGGAATGTAGGTATATTAGCATGTAGTGGTACGTTGAAATCATACACTGCATAATTCATAGATACAAAAGCCTTCACTTTTGGTAATTGGGCTCTAGATTAGTTAGTAATTGCCCGCTTCGTTTTATCACAAACATCGCATATCATTGCCGCAATGAAATGCGATAATTGCGATGCAATTTAAGGTCTGCTTTGCATATAAATTGACGCATATAGAGCTTATTTGTTTGCAAAATAAATGAATTAGACGTCAATTTATTTATTTTAATAACAGTCGCGACGGTTCTAGCCAAAGTTCATACAAATTTCAATATATATATTCACTATTGTTCACACGAAATTACCTTTAGAAATAAAACAGTTTACCATATTTTCCCCTGTTCTCTCAGTCTTAAAACATGTCATACAAAAGCTGATTTACAGAACTTTATATTAAGGACAACCACCTTCAACACATACATACATAAATATCAAGAGGGGAAAAAGCAGACAGCTTTGAATAGAATAAGATGACTATCTGACACCCTCTTGACGGTCCGAAAACCGCTATGGGGATGATCGATATGCGCGGCGGACAAAATATTCGCGAACAGTACCTACCCTTAATATGAGTTTTTACGTTTTTACAAAAATGGCTGTTTTTGTATTTGTTTACTTATCTCCCATACATTTCCAATCAGTTCTAATACAGTCCGCTATGGGCGTTGATTGGAAATGTATGGGCAAACAAATACAAAAACAGTCATTTTTGTAAAAACGTAAAAACTCATACTAAGGGCACAGAATTACAAAGTAACACAGCTTTTATGATAATGTCTCTGTTTACCACGCTTTTATTAGATTGGGTTGTATGTTTGTATGTATGTATGTATCTATGTAACGGAATCTTTGAACTCGATTTTTACCCACTTTGAGCGGTCCAATTAATTTAAAATTTTGAACAATTATCAAGAACCGATGACAATACACGATTTTAGTTTTATCCCAATTTCCTCATCAGAATTGTCAGGAATCAGGATTAACAATTTTCCTTGTGCGATGATAGCGTGGTTTTTAGTTTTTAAACTATGTATAATTATTTGTTAAAGATATTCGATAAAATATCACACGAGCATCCACCAGATGGTAAGAAGCTAATGCCGCTCATTATGAATGATCTGTAACGAACTCCAGATAAGATTACATTCCTACCAGTAGTGGCTACTGATGCGTAGTTATCCCTAAGGAACGCCTCGGAATGTCTCCCTTACCCACCCCGCCCTTCAAAGCGGAAAACAGCAGCACATTACACTACTTTTATTGTACAGGTACTTTACCTACTCTTTACCTAATACTTTTATTGTTGACCAGAATCCTTCGAAAAACTTATTTAAATATTTACGAGTATATACATTAGCGGTTGCCAACGAGATATGCAAGTAAGCTGAATAAATAACACCTTTCAAATGTCACCTTCATTTTCACCCTTGACCAAACCCACGTAAATTGGATTCAAACGAAAATATTTCAATAAATATGAAGATTATAGAGTCGTAGCGGCGTCCTATGGTCGGGGAAAATAATGATCATTTATGTATACAGAGCTAAGAAATCAACGTCGACTCAATTTACTTTACCATTATTCAATACGTATAACTTCGACCTCGCCGGATATAAATCGTTGCATTATTACGTATTTTGTGAAAAAGTATTGTTTTCCAATGCCTATGATGTTACCGAGTACACTACCGATAGTATAAAGATTATGATTATTTATTAAGGTTATTTTCCTGTCACGCGTTTTTTTATAATATAGGAGTAGCAGACGAGCATGCAGTCCACCTGATGATAAGTGGCTACTGCCGCCCATGGACAGAATAGATATATACATGGATAATAACATGAATAGAATTAGATATTTCTACCTGAGGTCGACCACAGATGCGCCGCTACCCCTGAGGACTAAGCTGGAACGCCTCTGAAAAGTATCTCTATCTTACCACACCCTTCAAACCAGAACGCAGCGGCACTTGACATTACTGTTATTGGTCAGAAATAGATATGGCGTTGGTGCCGCCAGAGTCGAACCACCTTCAGAGTGAAGCATGCACGTGAATTTACTGCTGCGGATTAAAAAACGCATGCGGGTGGGACATGCGTGCGGGCATGGACCGCCACAGGCAAAATGTAAAGCAGTACAGCTTCAAAAGTTACTACTAAGAAACTAACACACTTATACAAAAACCACAAGAATGATTGTATATTCAACTTCTCGCTTCACTTTAAATGTATTGCGGCTTTCATGGCTTTTGAATTGGTTGGGAAAGGCTCTGAACAATCGTCGACATTTAAAGCTCGGCTCAAACAGCCAAGATTGAGTGGCGATGTAGCTTTCAACTTTAATACTTTCGAATTTTATAACTTAGTGGATAAATGTAAGTGCTGTGTTTCACGTACAGTTTTCTGTTATCCCTGGATATTGTTTTTACTGCACATGAATCACGCTACTATTACAATATGACAAAAAAATGTATTTATCGCGAATTTTATACAAATATTTGTTTTTAAATCAAACATGTAATTTTCACCAGGACTCGAAATCGGAGCCATACACTCCGATAATTGTTTATATATATATTTTTCTATAATATAGGAGTAGCAGACGAGGATGCAGCCAACGTGATGGTAAGTAGGTACTTTCGCCCATGGACATCTGTAATCAACTCCAGATAGGATTAAATATTCCTACCTGAAGTCGTCCATGGATGCGCCACTACCCCTGAGGAGTAAGCTCAAGTACTACTACGACTAAGAAACGCCTTGGAAAACTATGTCTCCCTTACCACACTTTCCAATCCAGAACACAGCCGCGCTTAAATCTGCTGCTATGAGGCAGAAATAGTTGTGGCGGTGGTGACGCCGGAGTCGAACCACAAAGTTGTTCTACCACCTTATAACACAATGAGGTGCACGTTAATTTAACACGTAGGTAAATTCCTTACGTTGTCATCACGTCGCCACAATAGTGAGAGGAGGAAATAAACCAAATCCTTGCAGCAAAGTTTACGCCGGCTGCCAGTCATTAAGTACACCAAACTCAGCCAACCTCCGAGCTGACAGTTTAGTAATGAGTTCTGAAACTAAAACAAACACATCGAACATTCTCTTTGAATTTTCACACAAGTTTGTTGGAAAAGTCTCTTTATGTCAAGACTGTTTTTTTGGATTAAACGTACTCAGGTAGTGGTGTTTTTTACTGTAAAGTGATAGTCAATATTGGTTTAATCTGATAGGAAGATAGAAAAGTGGCAATAGATATATATAATAGATAGAATATTCTTTATTGCACTATTCAATAGAACAGAACATTAATACACAATTATATAGTTAAACGTATGCAATAGGCGGCCTTATCGCTAAGCAGCGATCTCTTCCAGACAACCTATGCATGGGAAAAGTAAGGAGGATAGTGAGGAAAGTGGGAAGTGTGTGTGAAGTTGGAGAAGGAATATGAAACGTAACATAGTTCAAATAGTACACAATGATAAATTAAACAACAACAGCAAAAAAAATAACAATCTTCTCAGATACAGTTTTACTTCTTAGTAAATTTATAAATATTTAGTCAATGATTCTTAAAATAGATGTATAAAGCAGAACTATAAAAAGGTCGTAAAATAATGGTCACTTGTCGCCCTTTAGTATTTGTGAACAACCTCAGATATCCTGCGATGGGTCAGAAATAATGCCTGACGACTAAGTTCTAAGCCTCTGTATAAATGCCTCCCTTACCCTTTAAATTGTTATTAGGCTGTAATAGGTATGATGATGGTGCCTCAGAAGTCGAATCACAAATGATTATAGCACTTTCAAGTTATTTCAAGTTTATAATATAAGGAGTGGCTAAGGTATCATCATCAACCCCTTAATGTCCCACTGCTGGGCACGGGTCTCCTGTCAGAATGAAAAGGATAAGGCCATAGTTCACCGCATTTGCCAAGTGCAAATTGGTTAGAATTACATACATTTGAGAACATTTTTTTTAGATTTCTCAGGTATGCAGGTTTCCTCACGGCTTAGGTATACAGTAGGTAAACAGCAGAATATCATAACGTATCAAAACATTTGTAGCAAACGGATACATTTTGATAACGTACGGCACCGCACTCGTGATAACAAACCTACTTACGATTATTTCCCCTTTCATATAAAGAATCGCATTTTTCGCTTCTTTTACACAAACGTAAAGGATAATAGCACTTGGAGTGCAAAAACTAGTTTGGTTCGTGTTTTGACTTTCTACTTAAGAGAGTTACCATGTTTTGGTTACGGAACTACCAAACCTACTCTTTTGGGATTATGTGGGATTTTTCCCTACAAAATCCCAATCCGAATCCACTCGGCATATTTAGAGGCTTTGGAATCTCAAGTGCACCAGTACTCCCTTGAGCATTGCTTAAGAAAGAAATACCTAGAATCTAGGTACTGCGTTTAAAATAGTTATTACTTTAGAGCTAAAAGAGGTCGAGAAAAATGTGAAGGAGAAAAGCGAATAGGTAAAAATGTAACTTACGCTCGAGGCCCATCTGAGCACACCTCTGCGCTAAGTTACAAGTAACATTATATAACACGTATTTTTCAAATTTTACTATTGAATACTGGATATGTAACTAGCCGATACACTGCAAAAGCCTCTTTTTTACACGACTGCAGAGGATAATGTTATTCGAGCACAAATAAGTGAAAGGTTTTTTATTCGATTTGTGTAGTTACTGTTGATCCTAGCGACCTGAACAGCTTCACCGGGTTTTGAAGGCGAGCCTAAGGCTCAACCGGGACAAGAAGACTATGGGCTGAAACGGAGGGATAGCTTTAGTCGCCGTTGCTATTTCCCTAGACCGTCCACCTTCGCTAGAGGGAGAGAAGGTTGCGGACCCAGCTACTGCCAGAGTCCTGACCACCCACCCCTTGTCATATGGGGATTGCGGCTGACCCAAGGGCACCTTATATAAAAGTAAGTAAATAAGGTATGTATGTCTCATTCTTTGGCACGCGCAGCAAGTTAAATAATATTACAAGTTATTAAATTTACACAGTTAACAACGAATAATTTTAACATCAGTGTTTCGTTAGATTCGTTAAAATTCGTTGTCACATGGATATATTTTTAGGCACTCAGGTTTTTCCTTTTTGTAATGATTCTCTAGTAAATAGACATTATGGGTTACGTACCCACGTTTCAGAATTGCGAAAAGTCACAACATTTTTGGTCTAAGTAGATAGAGCACAACACTGACTTAATAGAAAATAAGAACATGACTTAATACATTAATAGCACATCAACATTTGTGTTAACTACACAATAGAACTAAATTGGATTCAACTAAAATGGAACAGGTCAGGAACTTGCAAGATATCATTATCTGTATAGGATTTTGAACCTAATTAAGATTTACATTCTTATTCAGTTTTATGACAAGGATTAACAAACAAACGATCAATTTGCACAGAAGCTTTCTGAGTATCACTCAGACACTAATCACTTAAATCTCACTGGATTCAAATTAAATTTACGGACGAAATTTTGTCATTCAATGTTTATGTAGGGATTCATCAATTATGGTGATTTTTTCATATTTCCACGCGTGGCATCATTCCTGTACCTCGCCTCGTTTATAATATATACATACCCGTCAATCAGGAGGTCAGAAGTTCGAACCCGTGCAATAGTCTATACTAATATTATAAAGAGGAAAACATTGTTTGTTTGATTGTAATGAATAGGCTCAAAAACGACTGGACCGGTTTTAAAAAATCTTTCACCATTCGAAAGCTACATTATCCACGAGTAACATAGGCTACATTTTATATGAAATATATTTGATAAATAGATTTTGAGGCGGTACAATGTTTGCCGGGTCAGCTAGTCTAAAACACACTACACACCTAAGAAATCTGTAATAAAAGGTTCTTAAAAGCATGTGTACTGTGTAGTCTACACGCACTTGACTAACGCAGTGGACCTAAACCCCTATCTTTCTGAAAAAAGAAACCTGTCTAGCAGTAGGACAGTCGGCTGTTAAAGATCACCACAGGACTATAAAGAATCGTGTCTTGGATTCAAACGTGAATCTTCAGCTTCTAGACTTGGAACAGTTGTACCACTTTATTATTACTACTTTACCTAATTTACTATACACGGTTACATAAACAAGTTATTACCGCAAAGATATTGACGATACATACTTGTACGTGACATAATTGCGGCAGATATCTAAATGACTTACATATCAATTCTGGGTCAAGATGCTTGTAGGTATAATATACGAGTATATCATAGTGTATCTATAGAATTTATAATTCAGCGAACCAGGTGGAATCGGCCTCATCGTTAAAAGATATCCATTAAATACGCAGCCATTGTTTAGATCGCAAAATCATTTCAGAGAGCTATAACTTTCCCGATATTTTCGCAGCAACCCCAAACTCATTAGTAAGCGTCTGCTTACGACGGACCCTCTACCTCTAGATTTTGAAATGAGTACAAAATCAAAAGTTTCTCAATAGCTCGGACCCTGCATAAATTTGACATACAATTATCACGACATTGTGTTGGTTTTCTGTATATTATTATAAAATTATCAGTAACCAAAATTGTGATATTATCCCAACAATTTTGTAACACTCTATTTTTTATTTATTGGAAAAATTGATAGAAGCAAAAGGAAGGCTTTTATAGATACCTGTAGGATTTTAAACTGATATTATCGCGAAATTGAAACAATATAATATATAATTCATGATACGCGGTTCGTATCCGCGTGTCGTGAATACCAGGTACATAGTGGAATACTTCAATAGTAATTAAAAAAAAAACGTTACAAGTAAAATCGAACAATAACTTTTTTTTATAATATAGGAGTAGCAGCAGAGCATACAGTCCACCTGATGGTAAGTGATTACTGCCGCCCATGGACATCTGTAAACAACCCCAGGTAGGATTAGATATTTCTATCTGGGGTCGGCCACAGATACGTCGCTAACCTCGAGGACTAAACTTGAACGCCTCGGAAAAGTACGTCTCCCTTACCACACCCTTCACACCAGAACACAGCAGCGCTTAACACTACTTTTAATAAGCAGAAATAGATGTGGCGGTGGTGCCGCCATAGTCGAACCATAAAGGGTTCTACCACCTTCTAAATAAATAAATACAGACGTCTTATAAAGAATTTCCTCATCTTTTGAAGTCCGTTAGCGTTCTATACCTTTCTATACACGAGTAAATCTATGTCAGAGACGCAGTAACACGAGAAGGGAGGCTTTGATTTGATCGCCTCATAAGCGGAAAAGTACTCCGTTGACCCTAATTAATCCTTCTTAGATTACGTAAAGATTACGGATGATATATTTATTATCGGGAAACGGTATTTATTATCACTCTTTGTTATTGTAATTTGCTAAGCACTGTTTTAGTAGCAAACAATTATTAAAATAATAAATTTAAAATATACTAGCTGACCGGGCAAACTTTGTACCGCCTCAAAATCTATTTACCAAATATATTTCATACAAAATATAGCCCATTTTACTCGTGGATAATGTAGCTTTCGAATGGTGAAAGAATTTTGAAACTCGGTCCAGTAGTTTTTGAGCCTATTCATTACAATCAAACAAACAAACAATGTTTTCCTCTTTATAATATTAGTATAGAAAACATAGCAAACATGGATGCACTATACCTTACGGTGAGTGGCCGCTACCGCAATCTTTAATAAGTATTAGGAATGCTACGAAAAGTCGGCCACAAATGCCTTGTTACATCTGTACGTCTATTTGCATCCTTGTACGTTATATTTACGTCTACCCTTTACCACACCCTTCAAATCAAGACATAGTAACACATCACCCTGTTATTATAAGGTAAAAAGTAGGTAGATTGATGTATTAATTTATTACTTCTTAAAAAAGCTAAAAATGTACCTATTATGAACTTGATCGCTGTGTTAAATTAATAGTTTTAAGAGAAATAATATTTAAGTAGATACTGAAAACTTATTTTTGGTTTAAATACAGCTGTGCATTTTAAGAGAAACTCATATCCGATGCACCGATCGTATTCCCAGGCGTAAAAGTAACCTCGGTTCAAAAGTTCAAAAGTTCATATTTTGTTAAAAATATCCGCCTTTAAAGCTCCATTTCCGTAGTAGTGAAGTAATTGTATTGAATGAATGCGTCTTCACAACAGAATCGGCCTTCAGTACTCAGTCGGATGACTTTAATCAATTCAAGAATGTAATCATAAAACTCCGAAAGAAAATAAACACCGTCCTGAGCAACAAAGCAGAATGTAATCACATTACATGTTGAATATATCGCGTGTGGCATTTTTAATTATAATAGTAAATGTAATTTTCAAAATCTGTGTTACGTGTCGTTTGACTGACATCTTATGAACATATTAAAATTTTATTACATTAACATGGTATTCTATATTTACACCTACTAACGTTGTGGAGTGACGACTAGCAGAGAAGAGTATAACTTTCGGTATTCTATACACTGCTAAAGTCTTCCAAAGGACTAAATCACAAACCCACTTTACGACATTGTAAACTTTCACGACAGGTAACTGCAACTGTACAAGTAACATTCCATGATTGGACGTCGTGTCGTGTTCTTATACGACGCACATAGTAGTAGAGTTCCACGACGTGATTTGTCAACTTTTCACGACGTTTCGGTATCATATTCTGTGTTTTCGACACTGTTTTTAAAGATGGTAGAGCCCTTTGTGGTTCGCCTCCGGCGGCACCACCGCCACACCTATTTCTACCTAATAACAGCAGTGTTAAGCGCTGCTGTGTTCCGGTTTGAAGGGTGTGGTAAGGGAGAAAGACTTTTCCGAGACGTTCCAGCTTAGTCCACAGGGGTAGCGGCGCATCTGTGGCCGACCTCAAGTAAAAATATCTAATCCTATCTGAGGTTGATTACAGATGTCCATGGGTGGCAGTAGCCACTTACCATCAGGTGGATTGCATGCTCGTCTGCTACTCTTATATTATAAAAAAAAAACTGTATAGAAGTTATTGTGCGAAAAAATTAGACTCACATATATTTAAGTGTCACCCTTGATATTATGTAGGTCATGAGGAGCTTCGTGAAGACATTAACATAAAGCTCCATGTTTCCTATCGAGATGATTTATTTACCTCAAAGTGTATTTAAATGAATTTACGTTCTCAATCCCAAGGATTATAAGCTTGTTATGGGATACATTTCCCTTATAAGCTTAATTAAGCTTTGAATTATTATTTACAAAGGAAAACTTTCAATCCTCTGCAATACTATATCGACGATATACTCCCAAGTATATTTTGTAATCCTTATAATTATCAACCCAAAAGTGACCCACAACTGAGCTCGCATTCACCCATCGCCTCTGAAAATGAAAAGGATTAAGCCATAGCCACGTTGGCCAAATTCGAACTGATAGACTTTTCTGTATTTTCTGTCTGTATTTTCGAGACATTTTTATAAGTTCTCAAAGGATGATCAGGTTCACGTGATGACAGTGAGATGATCCTGGGATTCGAACTTCGGACCCAGGACGCACGAGATCCAAATTCATACCACTAGACAATCACTGCCTTTTGTTTTTATCAAATAATAATATTATCAAAAAAGGTTGGTTGTAGGTACCTCACGATATGTGCTTTTCTTCTCAGGTAATAATCATTTTAGGGTCGTACAGGAAGCTCTCGTAACAGGAGAAAAGGGTCCATAGCCCGCTCAACCGTAAAAAGCTATCTATTCGATATGAAATATTACTCATTCGACAATGGAAAGTTAACGCAAAAAAATATAAAAAAAATCGAGAAACAGTAATAGATTGTACCGAAGATATTCATACTAAAAATTATAGGTCGATACAATAATTACAATATGAAATATTTTTTTATTGTTTTTTAGTTCAATACCAGCTGTATAAATTAAACACATAGAAAGGAATTTCGATGACGTTAACTAAAACGTGAAGTTCAGTCGCATTATTTAAAAGGTACAAACACAGTAAATGTTCGCACGTGGAAACAAATACATAAAGACCATGCGCGAGGTCTATATTACACTTATGACGGCGTTTTCTATCGGTTTTACAATAGCTAGCTGGTCTAAGGAAATAGGTACTTAACCTGATCTTCTAGCAGACCGCTCCATCAGGGATGATTTTCTATCTACATTAACCTGACTCATAACGATTTTCCACGCTTTTCACGTTCATTCGTACCGCTCGTGTAAGTTGTGAACTGAGCTTTCCACTGAGACATTTCAGAGCTTCAACAAAGGGCTCTTAAAAAAGGTGTAAAAAGAGCTTTCCTTCATATTCATCTATGCAAGATGTTTAGCGAAATACGCGTCGCATATAATTTTAAGCTGCATAACATTACTTTATAGTCACGAGTATGAGGTTCTGAGAATTGATGAATGTTGTAGAGGATTACACTTTATGTAGTGATTTTTCGATGTACGAGTAAGTCGTAGTTTTCGATGGTTTAAAAATATTTTGCGACACGTTTTTTTTATAATTATAAGTTTTTAATATTTATGAGCAGTATTCTTTTTAATTAACCATAAATAATGTACATAAGTGGATTGTTATAATATAAACTTAAAAGCAAAGATCATCATCCATTATACAAATAATGATAAGGACATCCAAACCTAAGGATTATTAAAAGATCCTTTTGCGTTGTTCTCGAAAGAAATTGTTTGTTTTTAAAGTACAAGTAAACATTTTTGAAACTTACACCAATTTGCCGTAAATTTGAAACGATTTCTTTGAAAGTTAACACAAAAGAAAAGAAAATCAGGTAACATTTTGGTTCTTAAATGTAAATAGCAAATCGAATTGAATTTCCCGATGGAAATACGATATAGGAGGAAATTGCACGTGACTTTTACGCAACAGCGAGAGAGACTCATCTACATTGCAAATTACCTTTAGTTTGTCACTGGAGTGACACGTAACAGGAAGAATGAGAATGAACAGACTTCGAAGAGATTGCTAAATCAAGTTTTGAACGTAGTTAAGAATAAATGTCACAATCGAATCATAGATCACAAGATTCACAAGTCATCTACTAAGCGGAATTAGTGAAACAAATGACATTTAATAAATTATTTATTTGCGCAGACATTCAATAAGAATTGCTCTAAATATTACTAATGACCCCTTAAAGAGTCCAAACTAAGAGTCCTTATTACGATCCTAATTCAGATGTGAACTAGTTCCAAACTTTATAAATTACATGTGAATTTAATATTTATGTTAATGTTAGCATTTGCGAGTGTTGCGTGATATGCATGCGCTCCTGTCGAGCTACCGGTTCTGTGCGAACACGCATTTTACAGCGCAAAAGTTGAAGCGTGTTTTCCCATAATTTAGTTTGCTCCTCCACCACACCTTGCCGAGAACTAATCGCTCTTTGTTCCTGAAACACAAAAAAATTGTTACTAAAATGTGGATTAACCAGCATTATTTGAAAATTTACTATAATCTGTGAAGCCACTGAGAAACTAGGCCACATTTATCATTAATCTAAATTGTAGTCTGCTAATTGCCCGCGATAGTCTCGTGTAGGGTTTGAATGATTACCGGTAGGTAATTATTCAAAATGTCGAAATACGTTGAAGTTGTATCTCTAACGTATTTGACTGTTTAACAAATATCACACAATTTGTCTTGACAAATATACGTTTCGCTAGTAAACACGTGTAATGGATTAATATGCTATTACTGCAATGTAAATTTAGCTTTGAATAATATGCCTGATGATATACTAAATGTTTGGTATGTAATACGAAAATAATTTGTAGATATTTTTACGCCCACAACATCCGAACCTCTTCCAAATTCTTAACAATTCCTTCCAGATCAGCAACTCTTTCCTTCAGGGCCTCCATTTTCGATGGTTTCCGCGGGGACTGCATTGAGTTTTTCATTTCGAACTTTACTACTTCTTGCAAACTTTCCGCTTTTGTAATCTTTTGCCTCAAGTTTTTCCATTCATCCTCCTTACTATTCAACTGGTCAGTCAACTCTTTAACTTGATTTTTCAGCGGTTCCATTTGCGATGTTATATTAATGGAAGTCGCTTCATACACTCGTTTCTTTTGATCGTATTGCTGTTGGACGGTCTGAAAGTTCTCTTTTATGGGTTTTATTTTATCAGCTAACGGCTGTATTTCTTGACGCACTTGCGATAATTTCTGGGCAGTCTGCGCTACCACCTTAAATTTAAAAGATGTATTATTTTTAATTGGAGTATATAATGAATTTCGTCAATGATGGTCAATCAATCAAAACACATGGTTTCATTGTCAGCAGGTTGCGATTTGCTGAGTCTGACCGTTAAGAAACAGAAAAGAATGTTCCACGTTACGCACAAATTAGTGGTGCTTATTTACCTAAAACAAATTAGTTACATAATCAAGGATCGAATATATTTACCTGAGATAGATCATGCAAAGACTTCTTCGCTAAATCTGATGATTTATTCTTTTCAATAATATCATCATCGTCTACTCTTGTTTTTTTATGATTCACCAACGCCATTTCTACTGTTGGATCATTGGTACTTAGAATATGAAGTGTCCTCGTTAAAATTCCCGCTTCGACCTTTTAAAAAGTTACAACATAAAATTGTAGCCGTTTTATTTTATTTAGCGACATTCAGGTAAATCATACTCTTAAAACAATAAACCTACCTTAAAAGTCGAGAGATTTGCTCTTTGTCTTTTATAGACGGTACTTTTTGTGCGTAAAGAATTTACATATTTCTTTAGCTCCTCGCCTCGAAGAACCATATCTCCAAGGAGCTGTCGTACCTGAACAGACAAGGATAAGATTAAACAAGTTAAAATGTTTATTTTGTTTTCCCTCCATACTCATTAAATTTGTCATGATAATTTAAATTGATTTCGGAATTCAGAATTCAGAAAATCCTTATCTAATAGCCTGTTCGCATCAAAGCTTTTATATCGATATGAATCTAAACGGAAACAGGGTAGAAATTATCCGGAGCGAATCTCCGTCGCTCTGACGTAATGACCGATTACTCGAAATGGGAAAAATGTCCAATCTGATCGACGCGGCGCGCTGATGATTGTCACAACTGACATCCTATAATAGTAAACGCTCAATTTATCTCGATCGTATATCTTTGATGTAAGAGTTACGATAAAAAATAATTTATCTACCTATAAGTACATGTATTATTTTCGTGATAATCAAAGAAATAATTTGCTCAATTGTTGCATTTTCATTTTATTGTCCGAAAAGAAAGAGAAGAGGAATAACAACGATGCTATATTCATAAAATCTTGCTTTCATCCAAATAAGGTAATCGTGACAGTCGTGAAATAAAATAAGGTCTGTCTTGCACAAGAAAAACAACATATCTCATATAAGGGCAATATAATAAACAAATCCTCATATAATAAATCCTTGAGCAAAACAAGTTCCGGATTGAGTTTCTGTTCAAAGAAAATTACAACTCCTCACATAATTTGTGACATAGGCGTGTGCCTATGACACAAACGTTTTATATGTATAAAACTCAAGCACAAAACACCCACATTCCTAACAGATAAAAAATATTATTTAGATTTCTAATCGGTTAGGATTCGAGAAATCATCTGTAATTAGTAATAACTAACCCCCGTTATTAGCCATTAGGAAGTCAATCTATCTAATATTTACCCTACCAAACGTCATCATTTGACAATTGCCTCTTACTAGACATTGCCAAATTTTGATCTTTATTAAGTAATTGAATAGATCTATTATTTATTAATAAAGAGCGTGACTAGTTTCGTCAATGATATTCTATTATGTAGGTGCCTAAAAAATTGGCATTGATACTTGAGACTGTAGATCCGCCAGAGTGGCTTCATGGTCCTTCAACGTGGCTGCGAGCTCGTGGACACGGCTGGCACTCGCGTCCTTGTTGCGCCGGATAACCGCTGCTTGTTGCCGGAAGGGCGCCAACTTGTCCTCCCGAGGACCGGCTGCCGCGAGCCGACGCTGCACCAATTGTTCCACTTCGCTGTTCACCGCCGTTATCTACGGTATGGAATGATGTTTCATAAGCGGACTTCAACATCATCAACAACCCATTACTCCCCCACTGCTGGGCACGGGTCTCCTCTCATTATGAGAAGGATTAGGCCATAGTCCACCGCGCTGGCCAAGTGCCACTACAGTCCTATTTGTGGAAATGGGTCCATTCTTAGTGTGAAAGGGGTTAAAGCCATAGTCGGTCGCGTTGGCCAAATAGAAATTCGTAGACTTCACACAACATTGATCCCTCTTTAAAGAGCTGAGATGTGTCCTTGTGACGTTTTCCTTCATCATTCATAATTGATTTGTAATACACACGTAACATCGAAAAATTAAAAGTGCTTGCCAAAGATTCGAAACTTAAATTGAGATGCCGAATTTGAACAGTATAGACTATCCCTGCTTATTTAAACATAATTTTAATTACCTATCTCGTAACAAGTTCTACCAAAACATATGTTCGAAATGTATATGTTATGCCTTTCAATTCAAATTAATTATTACGTATAAAGAGGTAAGTACTTTAGTGTTACATACACAATAATAAATATTACCGTAATGGATTCAATACCCAACAATATTAAATTCAAAGTAGGCAATAAATTACGCTACAGAGTTCTTATTAAGCATTACCTAGCTATAATAGGCGTACTTACTTTCAGGTTCCATGAAAATTGGGTCGCGAAGGTTGTAAAATCTGGCTACACAGCTAGCAGTGAGCGCCCAAACTTCTTTGTACAAATTACTCTCGTAAATCAGGGCTCGACTTGCCTCTACGTCACAAATAAGCTAATACTTACTTTCCTCCCTTATAATTACCTTGTCCTGAACGACAATTAAATCAGAGCGGGTGGGGTGCTGCTCCGTCGCTATATATTGCATGATATTCAATTCCTTTTGCAGGTTATTTATTTCCAACGGCAGTTTTTCCTTTATGAGATAAGTATTTAACTGAAACAATTAAAACCGTGTTTTACTGTGAATTGTAAAACTGCGTCTTAATTATATTCAAATGGAAATAAGTAATCTCGCTTGATAAGTAGGAAAATGATATTAATTTTATACGAGCGTATACTTGAATTCGTTAGAAACTTAGTCTCGCAATGTAGGTAATTGAATTAGTAAAGGCGCACACTGCTTTACTTAAATGTAGTTTGTCGTATGGTACGACCAACGTAATTATACAACACATACAGTAGGTAAAATTAGTATGGCTTATAATACAAATATTAATCATTCGTTACACTTAAATTAAGGAATAGAGTCGTACCTACATCTATCATGACATAAATAAACAAAAAGAATACGTTTCGTTAATCTTAGATTGGTGCAATAGTTACTTCAGATAAGTCAGAACTGAGCTTGAAACCTTACTATCCTCTAATCTAATCTCTACCCGGAACCAGGAGCCCGAAAATATTGTAGAATACATATTGCTTAAGAACAATACTGCAGATCAAGATCAATGGTAGTCTCATAAAGAAAGCGCCACTACCTGTATTTCTTCCTGTAAATGTTTAATAACTTCATTCACACTCTTCGGTGTAGCACTCTGCCCGTGAATCATATTTAAATATCTCTTAAGCTGATCTGTTGCCAATTTTACCTGGGATTGTTGCAAATCATACTGAAAACGTATAAAACATAGTCAACAATTTTGTTTTTGTGACAAATTAGTAGATATTACCTCGATAATATCTACCTACCTGATTTTCCAATTCTTTGGTCCTTTCTTGTTGAACTCTTAAATTCTTACTCATCTTTAAAAGCTCCTCTTTATCACCAACGTCAATAAGATTTACTTGTACGTTCTCTAATCTTTTGATTACTAGAATGAAAATTAAAAATGTTATATGGTATCTTTATACTTTTCGATCTCACCTTAATATGCACGATCATAACATAACACTTTTATATTAAATTAAATTTACGTGATATATTAATCATATGAACACATCGTTCATATGATTTATTATTTGATGTAAAAAAGAGTGTATAAATTAATATTAACAGCGTATTAGTACATAATTTTGTACGATACCTACATGTTTCATGTTCTAAATTGTTAGTATTTTTAGATTCATATATGTATATTATTTAGGTACCTATGTCTCTTTCAACGGCCATTTCTTTGATGTCGTTGATAATTTCTGAGGCGCTCTCTTTCTGCAATATTCTCGTCCTCTTGTGCACGTCTTTAAACTCGTCAATTAAATTCTGATATAAATCTAATAAGTCTTGAATATTGTTGTTACGAGCGACCTCTGTTGGGATGTCAGGAATCTTTAAATACCTAAAACATGATATAATATGCAATAAATATTTGGTATCTACGATACGAATTGCGATACGCCCTATTTTATAAACAAATAATATTGATATTAAAGTTGTCAACCCAAACATCAAAAACATATTTACTTAGCTAGATACGCTGTATTTTTCACTTGTTCTTTATTCGATAGCAGCCAATTCAAGACATGATGGATAGTCGGTGGGTCTCCTGCGAGCAACTGCGACCTAAACAGCGTAGGTTCGACTCCAGCAGGCGGCCTGTACTTGACGCTGCCTAACATTTCCAAAAGGCGAACAGAGACTAATTCCATGTCATCCTCGCGTACATCCAACTAGTAAAAAAATCAAAATTAGTTTCCACGCGACTATTAACAAAAGATGTTTTGTTATAACATTTTGTTGACACAAGATAGATAATAATTTTCGCAAACGGTTCAAAAAGCCCATAACCACCTATAACGCTAAACATATTGCTATTTAGAATTTAATAAGTCTTACTTTATTTAAAAGATAAGGAAATGAACGGACGAAAATTTACGCTCGAGAAATCTCCACACCGGCATAAAAAATATAGTTGTTCTTTGCGCGTCTGATGTGCAATGCCTGGCAATACACCTGTGCTACAGTAGTATTAACTTTAACCTTCATTTGTACCTATTTTTATAACAGGAATAGCGGACGAGCATGAAGTCACTGATGACATTTGTATTCAACCCCAGATAGAATTAAATATTCCTACCTAAGGTCGGCCACAAATAGGCTGCTTCCCCTGAGGACTAAGCTGGAAGTAAGTATGTCTCTTTAAACCAGAACATGCAGCGTTTAACACTGCTGTCATGAAGCAGAAATAGCTGTGGCGGTGGTGCCGCCGGACTCGAATCACAAACCTATATAACAACAATAGCAATAAATATTTAGATCTTCAGAAATCGTTTGATGAAGCAATATCCAAATTACCTACCTTCTCCCCAGCATTAAAATTCACCAAAATGTCCACGAGTAACTGCAGCAGTTGTTTCTCGTCTAGAGCGTCGAACTTTATCAAGTCGTAGTTTCTGCCCAGTGTGCCATTCAACTCTCTAACAATAAACTTCATTTGCTCCGTCATTTTAATACAAAACGTGATTTTAATATCCAAAAACTTACAAAATAAATCTCAGACTTCGCTTAACTTTGAGTCAACTATTTAAAATGTTTCTTCGTTCAGAGGTTTTGTGTTTAATGAAAGTTGCTATGGAAACTATTTCTAAAGTGTAGCGCACATTACAGGCCGGTCGCCCCCCGCAAAAGTCGCACCAGTCGTACGCATAGGAATTCAAAATATATTAGGTAATTTAATTTGATCAGACTTAGAGATCAGTGAAGATTATGTAACTAAAAAATAATTCGATCTACAGTCCAACATTGATTAGGTACAGCCCAAACTCCAAAATAAACGCAAGTGTTATCGTTATCTTCAAAGATTAACAAAGCACGCTACACCTATGAAATAATATTCATGTACGTACCTAGATAGCGAAAAAATAATGTACTTCTATAGATATAGAATATTGTGTAAACATGTTATACCAATGTTAATATGAAGTGAGCCGACTGTTTATTTGTTCAGCTATCATTAAACTAATACATTGAAGAGCAATTAACTGTTTGCAATAAATTTTATCTATTTAATTCGCGAGCCCATGTTACAATTGCAGCGGAATTGTATCTCAAAATAATAATATTGATATAGTATGTTACACAGACCTATATCTAAACAAATCCAGATCTGTGGTATTTTACGCAGCATTCAGTGGTCTGGTGTGAATGATTTACATATTACGACCATCTTAGCCCTCAGGAGTGGCAACACATTGTAGTCGCCTTTAGGCAGAATTCCTATTCATTTGGTGTTAGCAACAAATGTCCATAGGTGCATTGATCACAACATCAGATCGATTACACACACGTTTGCGACTTCTACTTCATGTCACCAACACGCACGACCAAGCACGATGAATATGATAAAAACCTTTCTAGAAAAGGTAGGTTTATATCCAGCAGTAAACTTTTAGGAAGGGAAAATAAAAGCAACATATTAAATCAAATAAAAAATATTCAATAAAACAACAGAGATATATTGGAATAAATTATATTTCTATTATAATACAATCATAGCTATCATTGTTGTTATCGTCAAATCTCAACAATTTACCCCTACTCTGTACAGTTTGTGCCTAACTCACTGTGATTGATGATTACTTTTCACATACCTAGCTAGCTCTTTCGAAAAACGTCACATTGATCGCCTCACAGCCTCTTGACTACCTTCATACAAATCTTACGATTATTACTGTGATGCTCTTAAAACAGATTTAAACTTGTTTTAAAAACTATAAGCCTACTTAAGTAATCCAACAGGATGAATTAAACTAAGCTTACGTCGTACGATTATGACAATCGTACTCTAGTTAAAGAAACCTCACTGGCATTGTGATTACCTAGCACCGATGGGGCGGGGAAGTGAACCTTGATCTCCAGATTCAGTTTGAAATGTTACTCCAAATCAATGTACTCAAAAATATGCTCAAAATGTTAGAAATTTTAATATTAAAAAAAATATTAGAAATATACTGTCATAATTATAAACGTGCGTTTAATATGCTATTTTACCAAACTGCTTTCATTAAATTTACATGCGTACACGCTAAATAGCGTGATTTTTCTACCAATAAAAACAAAGTACCAAAGAAAAGTCTTTTTTTGTGTTTTAAAACGATTTCAAATACTGTAAATCAGCACTTCTCCCCCCATTACATTTTACACTACTATTACTTGAATGAAAAGGTGTCTAATATAAAAATTTTATGATCGTAAACAAAATTTTGCAGATTCCTATGCATCTTTGATAACTAAGATGTCGCAATTTGAATATACTTCTACTTAAACTATGGCATGCACCATGATTATACTTAGACCCTGAGTTAGTAACAAAGTTTACCAAAATCTACTGAAGCCGAAGCTGCGACGTAAAAATGTATGTCCCCTTTATTATTCAAGATATGAAAAATGTTTATGAAACAACTAACAATTAGTACAATTAATGTTTTGGCAAAAATGTTAATACGCACTATATAGTGAAAATAATTTCAACGTGATTATTTATTGCTAATTAACGATTATTTAACATAAATAATTTGTACTCTTCTAAATTATTGGAAAATTCAATCATTATTTACACAGAACTGTTCTACGTAAAACCTAATAATATAAATTGATATAAAGCAAATTTCAAAATAATTATGAAATGATACATTTTTATAACCAAGATTATGTAATCATTTGAAAAAAAATGATAATTGCCTGTACATATACTACATAATAAATATTACAACCTTCATATTAAGACAAATTTACGATAATTATTAAGAAAATTGTGTGATTAAGTAAACAACCGAGAACAAAATAAACTTCCTTCACTGACGTGTGATATAATGCAACAACTAACAATCAAACAGTAATTTTCAAATCACATTTGGTCCTCATATCGTTTCTCTCGTTAGAAGCAATCAATCGAAATACTGGGCCCTTCAGAAGGAATGTATCGAGAGAAGATAAAATGCCAGCCGGAGAACTCCTAGTGGAAGCCATAATTTTGTTACATGTTCAAGGTCAGTTAAATAAATGCACGAAAGCAACTACCTAACAATATAAATTCGCTACAAAACGTTGTCGTAATATAAAAACAAAATACTCGCAAACATAAACATATTCAAAACATAAAATAACCAGTCGATGTAAATTTAATAACTTCTACGCCCACTCAAGGGAATAACATATAAAATATCCACGAAACGGAGCACCTACTGCTAAATCACAAGTAACTTAATAAGACGTCGGGTGCGACAATCGCAGAATCGAGTGGTCGCCGCCTGCGACCCGAGGACGGGATGGGACACCGGCGACACTCTCACAGCAAGCCACCCTTTCTCCCGAACAGAAAGGTGCTGAGCGTGCCCAGGGGGGACGAGTGGCTCGGCGGACACGCCACGGGCGGTGCGGCCACGGAGCCCAGGTCCGAGCGCGGCCGCGGCACCCGCGCGCGAGTCTTGCGCGGCGCCCCGCCCGGCGCGCCCGACGGGCTCGCCGCGTCCAGCGCGCCCTCGCCCGGGTGCGCAGGCACGCCCAGCGGCGCGTCGATCGTCTCGCATCGCTCGGGGACCGAGGCGGCGGGAGATCGCAGCGTTCGCTTCAGGCACGTCAGCTGCTCCATGGGGCTCCGGTGCACGAGGCCCGTGTACAGCGAGCCCGGCGTCTGCAGCGCGAGCGGCGCGGGGGAGCCGTCGGACGCCGGCGAGGTGAGGTAGCGCCGCCGCAGGATCGACGTTCCGCTGGCGATGAGCGCGTGCAGCGAGGGCGGCGCGTCGCCGGGCCGCGGGGTGGACGGCGGCGTGGACTCGGGCGAGCCGAGCAGGGGGCTGTTGGCCGGCGTGGCGGTCGGCGTGAAGTGCGGGCGGGAGGGCGGCGTGCAGAAGGAGTCGCGCCGCGAGAGCACGGGCGAGACGGCGGCGGAGGTCCTGCGCGAGGTGAGCCGCGAGCTCCAGGCGCTGCCGAGCACGCTGCTCGACAGGCTGCTCATGCCGCTACTGCAAATACTGCTTACGCTACTACCTGCGAGGCTTCCATCGTTTGGATGTAACACGGTGCTGTTTTGGAAAATAAAAAAAGCGGAATGAGTTGTGATCAGGCAGCCGGCAGCATAAATAAAAGAATACACACAAACTGGCATTAAGGTAATTACCAAATAATGAATATACTTAATATACAAAAGGCACAACATACTTATAATAATAGTCAAAAATACATGTTATTGTACAAAATAAACAGAGACAACTTTCTTTGATAAAAACTAAATATTTACATTTACACTATATTTATAATAGGTAAAATTTTTGTAAGCATTGCCCTAATAATATATTTTCTACAATGAAGGTGGTGTTAATTATAAAAAAAAAACCTGTAATTTTACCTGTTTGTGAATGTATAGATATGACTCGAGTGTGGCAAACGAAGTATATCATCGTCTTCCTCAACGTCCGACAATCGATACATTTGCAAGCCAAGCGCCTGAGCAGACCTCGATCCACGGACGCCAATGCCCTCTTGTTCTTCTAATAGACCTGTAAATATTTATTTATTTAATAGAAATACCTCATTAGCTACCACGTCAATCTAACGTTTGACGGTCAAACATACATCATTACGGAATACGAATAGAACAAAAGTCTGATGTTTTTGCAGATATATCAAAAAGTCATTCAGTAAATGTTTAACAAAAAAATATTAAAATATACTTCAGTTATAGCGAGCTAAACAGCACGGAGAAACCTAAATATTACTGGACCTAACTTAAGTATTCTTCAATTATTTATAACTATGCACAAACAATATAAAAACTATAAAAAGAATAAGCAGTTGTGTGATGGTGTCAAAAAATAGTCATTGTTTGTAAATTTTATTAATCGCTATAAAATATTATATGACTAATGGAGGTAAAATACTGAGTGAATAGTTATTGTCTGATTGTCGTATTAAATGCCATAAGAAATATTTTGCGTCTAATCGACTATTAAACATAAAAGCATGACAATCCATATTATATAAGTCGACGATATACGTGGCGAAGTGTTCACCATACTAAATATATTGGTCGAGTGATTCATTTAGATTTGTGCTGTGTCTCATTCCACTATAGATTAAGAGTGTATAAAGCATGATTTATAGACAATAGCTGAACTTATATATAGCGGCAAACTTTGTACCGCCTCAAAATCTATTTATCAAATATATTTCATATATAATACAGCTTATGTAACTCGTAGATAATGTACCTTTCGAATGGTGAAAGAATTTTTAAAATCGGTCCAGTAGTTTTTGAACCTATTCATTACAACGAAACAACCAAACAAAGTTTTCCTTTTTATAATATTAGTGTAGACAATAGCAGTATATTACCTGACATGTTGGGTTTGGCGAGCTGCGCCCACGTGTGCAGCGTGAGCGAGCCCTCCATCGGCTTGACGATCTGCAGCTTGTGCGGCGGCCGCCAGCGCGCCGCGCCGCCCGCCGCGCCCGCGCCCCACACCGCGCTCTCCTCGCTGATGTCCCGCTCTGCACGACCAGATAACACATTCATATACTTGCCGAGTATAGGCGAATATGCACCAATACGTGTGATTTACGTATTCAGGTGTATTCGGTATTTGTCACAAATAATTGTGTAAAACACACAAAATTATAACTACAAAAATATGCACGAAATTCAATTAATTGTGCATGTCGTCATAAGACACGGAATGCAGCTGTATTTTTAATTTGGTGTAATGCATATTATGATTTTTATATTTTTGTATTATGTACTATAATATTTTTAAAGAAAAAAATAAGAATTGCAAATTTTAATACGCCTTAATACGCCTTAATACGTTTTATTATATGTATTAAAAGCAACAAGAACAAAACATACACAAATTTTACCATTTTTTACATAAAATGTTACTAATAATAAACAAAACCTTTTTGACATATAAATAACAGTAAAATAATTATAATGTTAAGTTAATAAGGTCATAATACGCAATAATCTACAAAACTAACTTATCTTACCAATCTGATACTGTAATTACACCAACATGCGCTTTGAAGCACGAATAAACGTAAACTGATTTTGCACTTCAAGTGCAGTATCAATTGTTCTGATACAGCTTTTATCCTATCTATACTATCAGAACGATAAATTAAGTAAATATTCTAAACAAATAAACAGAGTAATTCAAGGATTTGACAATATGTTAAAGGTAATATTTATAGAGTTATTTTATTTTTTATTATATCTGTCAACATCAAACATGCTATTATAACCACTTAAAATAAGGCGCCAAGAGATAATTTCGTCATGTTTGCTATTTATTACTTACATAAAAAAGAACTTATACAAGGATATGAGATGGGTGTAATTATAGATACTCTATGATCGATAGGACAGATTTTCAATACATATATTTAATTTATATATAGCATATCGTTTGTTTTTTTGGTTATATGTGTTATATGCGTCGAACATCTCTGTCCTTAAAGTAGCTATTCATTTATGATCGCCTTCAGATATAAGTCCCTTATCTATAAGGATTTGTTACAGATGTTTATGGACGGCGGGGATCACTTGTGACAGGTTAATTGCTATTTCAATATTATGAAAATAAAAAAAAATCCTTAATATAGAACCATTTTCTATTTGTGTAATTCTATTGAGTTAACTAATTCGGTAAATGGGATAAATGTCGGGAAAATACGGCTAATGTTAATTTAGAAATATTATTTCGAGAGTTTAACACATTAACTACGTGATTATGTCGGTTAGAACCCTTAAGCGTATGGAGGGACATAGGTTCTACCGACTTTACAATGGTACTATGTGTTCTGAGGAACTGTTCGATTTGGTGCCCACATCACCCTTCCATTATCGCACCACTCGCCGAAGGATGAGGTTCCATCCACATAAACTGGACCTCAGTTTGCACGGTCATTTATGCCGCATTCGTGCAAAATGTTGAACGAACTTCCTTCTGAGGTATTCCCTGAGCATTATAACATGGGGCTCTCTAAGAAGGGTGGAAAAAAAATCTCTCCTTCAAAGCCGGCGATGCATTGACTTCTCTGGTGTTGCAAATGTCCATTGGCGGTGACTGTTTTCCACCAGGCAGCCCGTCTGCCTTATCGTTAGCTATGAATATAAAAACAAATGTCCCCATACCAGTGTGCCTGCGGTTCCGTATGACGTGTGAGGCGGCGAGCGAGGCGCGGCGCGAGTTGATCTCCTGCGGCGTGAGGCGGCGCAGCGCCGCCGCCAGCTCCGCCGCGCCCGGCGCGCCCGGCACGCCCACGCCCGCGCCGCCGCTGTACGAACGAAACAACACATTTCGTCTATATATGCATCTATATATACGTCTGCTAGAACCGGAGTAGTCTGACAACAAAAAACGATTTACAATATGGAGAAAAGTAAAGATGTATAGTCCGCTCTGAAGTTGTTGCGAGGAGGTGTAGTCATACAATTTGCTATGGCAACGCGATTAATTTCTTAATATTCAAAGCGAACTAGCACTTTTACGCGGACTATACAACATTTTTAATTACAAAAATACAGATAGGTCAAAAATCATTAAAATGCTAGTTAGGCAACTCTGGTTCTATCAGGCGAAAATACCTTGATGAAATAATAAAAAAACACGATGATAAGAGACAATAGGAAGACGAGATTTACGAGTAACTATCACAACTGGTAATGATACAGGAAAACAAAATAAATAGATAGCTTCCGACAAACATTTAAACATGCATTAAGGTAATGTTCTTAATTTCATTCCAATTTGTCTCGCATATATTCAATCACGTATTTATTAATATAAACCAAAAATAGTTTTTATTTTTTTGTAGCAGTAAATAAAAACTTAAGTTTAATTTTAAGGTATAATTAAACAGCACAATATTTATTTTTACGCTGTGTTCTATTGAATCTGGAAAGTGTGGTAAAGTAAACTTACTAATAATCGGCATTCGTCCATAAGAAAAGCAACCCTTATAATCAAATTACATATTACTTACGGGTAAAGATCCTCAGACTCTGCATCCGAGGCGTCTTCGAAGAAGGAGTCACTAGAAGGAGGTTTGACGGGCGGTTTGAAACAGGTGGCGGAGGGCGGTGCCATCTCAGGTACGTCCGAGCCCGATAGAGAAGCCCCCGACCACCGCGACGCGCACTGCACGGTTTCAAACACTTTCTGCATGCTTGAACTGAGTAAGAGAAAAAAAATAATATTTTCATAATTTCACTTACAATTTAACATCTCAAATACTAAATTACATAAAATTACATTTTTAAAAGAATTGAAATTTCAGAACACTATTCAGAACACTAACGGTACACACATAATATGTTTTAGTAGTTAGTTATATAATTAACTTAGTTAAGTTTCAATTCTGGGGCACGGCGATATATGTATATGTGCGGATATAACACCTACTTGACATACTGCACTAATAATTGTACAGTGCCTATTGTAAAGAATGCCAGGCTCCACATTGTGAGCATCGGGATACGGTTAGCGTGGTGTACGGCGGACTTTAAAGCCCTTTAATTCTGTATGCTCCTATGACTGCGCCTGGCAATGGGAGTACATTCTGCGCGAGCGGGTCTCCAATGCCCGAGTCGAGGCTGAGCTCGGAATAGGCGGACGAGCGCATCTTACAGTGTAGCGCCACGCTTACCCACTATAGCGCCACCGCGGGGTGCATTATTGTGCACGAAGACCTGTGCCTAACAGTAGCACAATATAAATACAATAGTGCAATACATACTGCGCGAGCGGGTCCCCGATGCCCGAGTCGAGGCTGAGCTCGGAGTATACGGAGGAGTGCATCTCGCGGTGCAACGCCAAGCGTACCACCTATAGCGCTATCCCAAAGTGCCTTGTTGTATGAGAAGATTCTCTCCTAACAGTAGCACATTACAGAACACTACATACTGCGCGAGCGGGTCCCCGATGCTCGAGTCGAGGCTGAGCTCGGAGTATACGCACTGTAAGATGCATTCCTGTGCATCTTACAGTGCAGCGCCACGCGCAACACATGTTCCGCAACCACGGGATACGTTATTGTGTGACAATATAGAGTAATACGTACTGCGCGAGCGGGTCCCCGATGCCGGAGTCGAGGCTGAGCTCGGAGTACACGGAGGAGTGCATCTCGCGGTGCAGCGAGGCGGGCAGCAGGCCGGCGGCGCACGCCACGCTGGGCATGAGGCCGCGCGCCGGCTCGCCGCGCCGCCGCGCCGCGCGCACCGCCTCCTGCGCCTCCGCCAGGTGCGCCGCCACCTCCGCGTAACGCTCCTGTACCATAACATTCTATCTTAAGTAAAACATTATAATAATAAACTATAAAAATAAACCTGCAGTAACATAAAATAATATAATAAAAAAAAATGAAAATTAGTGGGTATGGCGACCGCCTTATAAGAAACCGCTACTTTTCAGCGTTTCAGCTTATATCTAATAAATCATAATAGGTAAATAGTTCAAATTTTCACAATGCATGTACTTCAAAAGCTTCTATGATAACAAATATTTAAAAAAAAATGTTGAAAATTTGGTGGTAAGGTAATCTCCTTGTGCGAGTTTACCTCGCATTTGGCTAACTTTTTAAAAACATTTACTTATTTTCATCGCATTACGAAAATACAAAAGAAATCGTAATTTTTTTCATACAATACATATCCGTTTGTAGATAGAAATTAAGTCAGTAATTGTCATTCTGTTTGTTAGGCAGATGGAGGAACAATAGCACAAAACAAGTAATTTCTTATCAAAAAGATGAAGTGGAATAACATTGCTTTAGTAACCTTAGTCTTCAGTAAGTTGACTTACCAATAAAATATTGTTTTGTTTCAATTATATCAATAAAAAAAACAGCAGGTATTCTGCTACTACGCAATACAAGATTACTGCATATTACAATTCAAAGAATAGAATTGAGATAAAAACTATACAATACCCTACAAACCAAAACAATTTATGCAATGTGCATTTTCTTGCATTTTTTGCACTTGAAGTGACATCCATCGGGGTTATGCCACTACAGGCATAATACGTGTCATATAAATAATTATGTGTATTATAAATAATTTTAGTTAAGGACTTTATCTTACAACTTTACCCACCTTCATGTCGGCCAGTTCTGCTGCGAGAGCATTTTGGTTCTCTCTTGTTATTTCTAGGATTCGCAGCGTGTGTTCATGTTCCACAGTTAGCTACGCAAAAAGAATTACATATTAAATATAGTGCCGGATGATTAGCGTCAACACTAAAAAAAAAAAAAGGTGAAAAAGTTCCACCCACTTAATAGGCACCACGCCAAGTGAAACCGTAAAATAATTACCCGTCATCTCCTGTCAGCGACGAATAATTTATTACCGGTAGGGTTAGTAGGTTATTTACCTTTATTTAAATCAATCAATTTAAATCGTTAAGCGTTTCAATGGAAAGTACCTTAAGGTACCGTTACACTAGATCAAGTTATGTAAAGGGCCCGTTTATCTCCACTAATCAGATGTGAGTGACATATTGAGGACGCAATTTAAATTTGTGGGTTTATTTATCGAAGGGAAAGGGCATGGTTACTTAACACTTCATTTTAATTTATAAATTCGACCGTGTATTAAGAATGTGAATCATTTATGAGAGCAATTAAATTAAAAAAAAAACTGCATTATCGTTATAAATAATTGAAATATTGTAAATTACGAATATGCGGATAATTTCAATAATTCCCGTGGAATGGACTTAGCCAATAATATATAGGTATAGTCCGCGCCCAACTGCTAGCCCGCTCTGAAGTTGTTGCGAACAGGTGTAGTGATACAATTTGCTATGGCGACACGATTCATTTCTATATTCAGAGCGGACTAGCAGTTTTACGCGGACTATACATACGTACGTCCTATACTAGCAATATATGTCGATCTTTGTAACATTTAAGATATAATTACCTGTTGTAAATTTCGTTCGGAAACAAGTAGCCTGGAGTTGGTAGATTCGAGCTGATACTGAAGATCGGCGGCACGCTGCCGTTCCTCAGCCAGCTCCGAACCCAGGACGTTAGCCTCCGAATTTGCACTGGCTGAAGAAATTACATAAACAAACTTAAAGTCGAAGAATTGAAATATAAGATGACACGTTTATGTCTTTACTGTACACACATAGAAATGAAATAAAAATAACCAAAAATACAAAAATATATACTATAGGTGATTCCGGTTCCGGTTCTGTGGCAGACTACATTTGGACAAAAATAAATGTATAGAAAATAATTTATAGATATGTAAACGAGTCAAACATGAATCCATTACATACTCTCACGTTAAGATTAATACGCTACTTTTACCGCATTAACATCTAATTTCAAATATCATTAACATAATTCTCCATGTGAATATTAGATAGCGTACAATATTATTTCAGTAAGTAACAGCATTTACATTTTAGTCTATATTAGGTAAAGGCTAGTAAATTGCCTAGAAAAGTACCCATAAAAGTTAGGTACAAAAGACGCGCCACGCGCGAATAATGCGGTATACGTATAACACTATTGATCCAACGAAAAGAGGGTGGCTCGACGAAATTAGGTTGGGCCCCTATCTAAGCACTCCGCTGCGGCACTATGGCGAGTAATACAATTATAATTTGCGATACAACCCACTTACTGATTTATTTCATTATTGAAATAGTGTTGGATGATAGAATTATTAATCAAGAGTAAGGAGGCATAGAATATAATTTTAAAGTCCTCATTTTAATTATGTAAAGGACCTGATACCTACCT
Organism: Epargyreus clarus clarus; assembly: GCA_014595695.2. Taxonomy (NCBI): domain Eukaryota; kingdom Metazoa; phylum Arthropoda; class Insecta; order Lepidoptera; family Hesperiidae; genus Epargyreus; species Epargyreus clarus. The sequence continues at coordinate 1,062,214 of JACTTY020000027.1, forward strand.
GACAACACAACTCCTCTGATAAACGCTCATTATCAGTAATCAATCTACCCAAGTTTCTGCTTAATAGAAATTCGAAATTTGTCAATTTCTGCCTCCTAGAATTAATCAAATTTCGGTTTTTGGCAGGCGAAACATTGATTATTTATTATAACGGGTTTTACCTGTGCGTCGTCGATCGGTCAGTGTTAACCTACCGATATATCTAAAGTTACAAAACTTTAAATACACTTAGGCATATACTTAAAATATTATACACTCAATTTGAACACGTTAGTAGCGTCCCTACACACATTTTTTCCAAGAATCGTGTAGGTAACTTTATAAATTTATTATGAAACCCTTTAAAAAATATCAATATTTTGGAGGAAAATAACCTTTTGATGTTAAATAAGATGAATACTTTCACTAATTAGCAGATGGCATTAATTATGTATATTGATTAACTTGATTTTTATTCTAATTTAGATTATACGAATGATCAGATTGTGCATTTCATCAACATATTATATTGATCAAAAATTTCCCATGCATACATTAAATTAGTAGGTAGGTACTTCAGTACACGTGATTGCTTGAAAGTTAAATATTACATAAAACTATATTTATACGTATCGCATCTCTGTACAAAGTTCAAGGAGACAACGAGAGTTTATTTATTTTCTTTAAGTAAGTATACTATATGAAGCGTTACTCAGAACTGAACCAGTAATGACGTAATGCATGTGTGACATGCATTATAAATTAACATTCATTTTCCGTGATGTTAATAAAATTAAAGTTAAATGTGAACATCACGTCACTCTCGTAACATAACCTTAACACGGTTTTTTTTTCGAGGTTAGTCTCTCGACAAATTTTATCATGCTTTAAGGATGTATATTTGAGTATAAAGTTATATAAAAGTGCAAGAATATATATAAAAATGTAATCTACTGTAAAATGCCAATCAAACATATATCATCAGTATTTCTTGTTATATTCTTCTTATTCCTTCTTCATTCTTCATTCTTCTCTACGTAGATCGTAAGCAAGTTAGAACAAGTATGGTCTGACAGGGTGCAAGCCTTAGAGAAAACACGCTGCTAGGCCACCTTGATCCACCTTGCTTGATATCTTCTCTCTTCTTTCTTTATTTTTTCTTGAAAAATTGCCGGCATATATAAAATAAAAATGCTATAACTGTTATCTTTCAAAACAATCTAATTTATCCGTACGTGCCATTATAATTAGGTGTCTTTATCAAATCTTTAAAACCATCCTTCTTGATAAATTTAATAATCCGATTTGAATTCTTTTCAATTAAGAACGATAAACTTATTGGGTCATATTTATATGCATTATTTGTTTACTTTGTTTAAATTTCAGCTAAACAATGATTGTATTATTTTGAATTACAATTAAATTCATAGTTTTAAATATAATAATTCCATAATATAAACATACATATTACATATAAATAGTTCATAATTACCATAGTTCAAAATATAAACAATTTATAAGGTTGCAAATTCATAACAAATAGACACATAACCCATTTTATAAATAAGTTGGCAAACTGAAACATTCTTGTCCCAATTTTGTTGAAACAAGCGGGTGGTTCATACATGACCTAGTATTTCTGGAATGGTATCAATACGACACGATACGTAGCTATTTTTAACCAAATTCGGTAAAAATATAAAAATATATCGGAACCAGGCTAAATGGCACGATCAAATTATAGGTTAAATTGGCCATACTTTCTTAAATTGGCGACATCATACACGTAAATCATTTCATTGCATAATTTTGCAATGCAATTTATTCTACAACTTAAATATTACGGTTTTACGCTAGTTCCTTTTTTAAATACAGAAGTAGCAAACTAGTATGCATTCGACATAGTGGTAAGTGGTTACTGCTGCCACACAAGAGTCCTACTTGAGATCGGCCACAGATGGGTCACTTCATCTACGAACTAAGATGGCGCCTCGGATAAGTATGTCTCCCTTATCACACCTTGCAAAACCGAAACACAGCAGCGCTGAACCTCGTATTATTAACAGAAACAGGTGTGACGGTAATGTCTCCAAAGTCAAAACCCGAACAAATATATCACCTCTCAATTTATTTCAACCTATACAAGGTAAATTTTTCAAATGGGCCTTCAGGGCCAAATTAAAATTAGCCTTTTGCTTTAGTTTGCCAAATATCACTTTCCAGAATTTGATCCTTAAAAGCGACACTATCTAATGGTGGAAGCAAGGTGTGTTGTTTTTTTCATAATGAACTCGTTCGATAAGGCTAAGGAAATAGATTTTTAGAAATCTAATGATATAGTTTTAGTTTTTATCAAAATCGGCCTCGTAACTCCTTTCAGCATTTTCGCTAATCCTTATAGCTTCAGATTGGGCCCTGAAGGCCCTTTTTAAAATTTCACCCTGTGTACTAACCAACCGCCAACTAACCAAAACAAAATTGGTGTGTGGCCCTACCGAGTTGCGTAGCGATGTCGCGCAGCAGCTGCCGCTCGGCGAGCTCCGCGCTGTCGGCGCCGGCGGCGAGGCGCGCGGCCTCGTCGCGCAGCGCGCGGTTCTCGCGCTCCAGCGCGCCGGTGCGACGCCGCAGCGCCAACGCCGTGGCCGCCTCCTGCTCCTCCGGGGGTGTGCCCTCCTCTGTGTCATTTGTTAGCACCTGCAAGGAACGTGAAACAACGTCACGTTGCAGACTGCACTCACTATTTTGCTCTATTTTGTGGTACGCATTCGAACTAAACGTATTTAGGCTCACCTTTAGCCCCGTATACACGAAATCTATACTGACAACACTACGTTTAGCGAACTGAATTACGCATCGTGTAGTAGTGGATAATAGTAGAATATCAATAGGAAACCGAGTAATCTGCGCTGACAGTCAGCGACTGATTCTCCGCTTTGATATAAGTGCGTTTACTCAAACGTTACGCGTAACGTAGTTCACTCATAATTAACTTTTATTTACATTGAATCGATAAAACGACACGTATCACGTATTGTTAACAAATGTTTTCACATTCACACTGGAACATAAATGAGCCACAGCAATCTGAACAGCTGACAATACGTTGGTTTGAACGCGCATAAAACATAACTTTTCGTTTTCTTATTGTCTTAAAATATTCTCAGACCACCCTAAGAAATTCAAATCGTATTGTAGCCAATTAATAAACTCTGTAATTTTTCATTTTTTTAAGACTACTATGTAAGTCGAGTCCTTCTTTTGTGATCATACGTAAATAAATTTAATCTGCGTGATTTAGTGTGAGAAAATTATTCAAAATAATAATGCATCAATAATAAGACGCATTGGCTACTGACCACATGTTTTCTTATCGTAACAATATAAGATACCTGGAATATTATTAAGGTAATGTAATTGCTTACATTTACGGAGACAACACATTCACAAAAAAGTTAATAACAATCTGTTTAAATTTATTCGCATGATAATAAAGAATACATAATGAGACATAAATGTTATCATTATGACAACAAATAAAAGAAATAGAGATATGTATATTTTCAACTCTTTTTTATAACAAAACTAATATATTATAGCACTTATATATTTGCTCATTAGGTAACATAAAGTAAACTAATATATTATAGCACTTATATATTTGCTCATTAGGTAACATAAAGTAAACAACTTTAATCTTTACTATGTAAAACTCATGAGAAACTCTGTATCCAAATAAACCTTAAACGTGGTGAACTAGTCGACGGTTGGTTAACTTCCTAATGACTTTACGATAATCGGATTAACATAAAAACTATTTGAACGTGCATCGGATTTGAACCAAGCTTAATTGGAAACCTTATTCTAATACCCCCAATTTGTAAGCTTGTTTTCTAAATCTTTATTGGCAGGGAGGCATAATATGTTTCAATAAAGCTTATACCTAATCCAAAATGGCGGCTTCTGTTCATGCAGAGTCAACAAAAGATAAATAGAAATGTAATAATGTCGTCCGTCTATGCAAAAACCATAATAATTATTATGTTTACTAAAGGAGTAAGTAGTTCATTTTTATTGATTTGTACTCAAAGTAATTGTTTTATGCTTTTAGTATATGTACACGTTTAACCATTATGTTAAGGTTAATTCAAGGCCGCATAATTCTATCTATAAAAATCAAATTAAATAATTTATTTGTGTTAAGTATAAGGTAGGTATATCTAGAATCATTGCTTATAATTTTATGAATTTTATGATGAATACTTGCGTCCTAATTTCCAAATTGTAATATTAATACTTTAATTTATGAATTATATTTGTACAGATTAATAAAAATATACAATTTATTAAGTCTTTGTTAGATAACCACTGTAATTTATGTCACTGTACTAATAATTCATTCACATATATTATGTTAGTCAATTGTAATTCCATTACCTATTACGTTTTTATCTGACTCTTTCGCATGATAAGACGCTTTTTCTATTATCCATTGTTTTGATTACGGCGCCCATTGTGACAGTATAAGAATGTTCTGGGTTATATCAATGGAATTCAGAGAATGGATTTATTTTCTCTATATTCAAAGTAGTTACCGCCGTCTATACAAGATGTATTGCCAAGCATAGCAGTCTTTGAAGGAGAGCTCTTATTCCGATGAGTAAGATGGCATAGCGCTTAAGTTTCCTCGAACAAACTGCAGATGGATAGAAAAACGAGCATCGCCTTCCAAAATTGCATTAAAGCTACATTCAAACACGAGTTCTGATGTTGTACATAGTCTACAGAAGGTACTCTTCTATAAATACTCTGAACGTGAATCAATAGTAGATTTCGCAAATATAGTACGAAAGAAACTGACATCATCGATTTTCTTGATTTGTATTGTACCTTATTGTAGTGACGCATGCCATATATTATTTACATTTTAACAAACAGCATCCATCGGATTATATAACACAAACAGATGTACATATTGTATTGGATTGAAAAATAATGGAACAAATACATATAACCTTCAAATATGTTTTTGTTGTTTCAAATGATGAAAGTAGTAAACAAAAATACTACTCTTACGGGACACAATTCATAGACCGCAATTATAAATTTATCATGACGTCAGTCCATGTGGTCAGTCACCATTTCTATTCCATAAGCATTATGTTAGATGACCTTGTGTATGACTATACCGCTTTAAAATATCAAGCTCATCATAGCAATCTCACAAATTGATCTAACCGAGGCGTACGGGGAAAACAAGTACCCACGATACTCATTAAAGGTTAAGCTGACTCAATATAGTCTCATGGGTCGTTACGATTTTATTATACTTATATCCTCAAAATTTATAGCCGCTCGGAGATTCCCAATTTGCAACATAATATGCGTCACAACGACCCTACCATCCTCAAATACGCAGAATGTTCGGAATGGTCATAAAGAAATGTATAAGCTATATTAAATTATATTCGATTATTGGTGCATCACACGATTTTCCTTTGAAAATCTTTGGTAAACACTACTGGTATGCTTTCGTAAATGTCCATAGTCCGGCAGCGTAGACCCTTAAAAGCTCCTAGTTAAGGATAAAACTGGAAATTTACCATGCCTTCTGCTTTGAGATACAAATTTCTAATACGCACATAAGTTTGAAAAGTCAGGGGCCTACCCCTGATTTAGGGGCCTAGGGTTCGAACCTCGGACTCCTCGATCGAGACGCCGAATTTCAACCACCGTCTATCACTGCTGCTCTACTCTCCAACTGCGGATAAGGGAGATTGTGACAACAAAGTAGCATACCTGCAGCAAGTCAGTCTTGGCACTGAGGTCGTGCCGCAGCTGGGTGATGTGGTCGCGCGCGCCGCGCAGCTCCCCCTCGAGCGCGGTCACGCGAGCCTCCAGCCGCCCGTTCGCAGCCAGCAGCTCCTTGCCGATGCGCGCCGTTAATTCTAAGTCCTTCTCTTTCTGTTCAACGGACATATTTTATTGAATCTAGGGCAATTCACAAGAAAATAAGCTAAGTTTTTTTTTATAATATAGGAGTAACAGACGAGCAAGCAGTCCACCTGATGATAAGTGGACATCTGTTATCAACCCCAGATAGGATAAGATATTCCTACCTGAGGTCGGCCACATATGCGCCGCTACCCCTGAGGATTAAGCTGGAACGCCTTGGAAAAGTATGTCGTCTCTTTTAGCACACCCTTCAAACCAGAACATAGCAGCACTTTAACAAGTTTTAACAATTGTCCCGAATAACTAGTTTCTTGAATCCATTAACAGTTCGTATTGTTTGTTTATGATCGACCGTATCTATTTTTTTTTCTCAAAAGATGAAGCATGAAACGAGTATCGTGTATTTCTTATGTTTCATTAGAAGGCTACGTATGACGGCTGACTTACAAATATATAGGGACAATCTTTGTTTAATAGTTAGGAACTTAATTGTGATCGACTTCAGATACATCTCTGTTTTAAATAAAGTCGGTTATAGACAGACAGATGGCAGTGGCCACGTAACACAGCCTGCATGCTCTTTTGCTATTACAATTTGATAGAAGAGCGGTATATAAATATAGTATATAATCAAAGGGTTTCATTTTTCGGTTAGAAATACGGAACTGTTAGTAAGCGCGTCAAATCGAGTACCTCCTTTATCGTGTTTTTAAGTCGCGGTCATAAAAACTAACCTTCCGCCCGGAACGTAGTTTATGAATGAGAATAAAAACATTTTATATACTAGACACGCCAATAGCACGATACTTCGGTCTAAACAAATTAAGTAGTACACAGCAAAAAAACGATCCAGAGATTAATTAAAAAATGTACGTCAACGAACAATGAGGAATTTTAAACAGCAATTAGAAGCGTCATTAAAAATCTATACTTGCGCTGTTCACAGTTCAAGTTTCCGACAAAAACAACATGATTGTTCGGCAAGGACAATAGCATATTCTCCGTGGATTGTCAATGTAATCAGAAATCGCTTACTGCACTACACCACTTTGTAAACTTTGTGCAACAACTACCAACAAAAACCGTACTCCAATCAAATCTAAAATTAAGTCATCAACGCTATTCCAGTAAATTCCGTACAAAATAACACTATCCGTGTTTACTTTATGTCACAAAGATGTTATTTACGTTTGAAAGCAATGATGCTTTAATTACTATCATATCGGTTTTCCACACTAAAGATAAGTATTGGAATCTCAAGTATTTAGAATTATTTAAAAATTGTTTTAAGAGAAAGAAACTAATATATAAAATGTTGTCCGACAGTTCTGCACAATACTCTCATAGGTTTAGGATTCATATGCAAACCAGCATCTGGCCAGCCTGGTAGATTATCACTCTCTCTCTAATTCTTAGAATAGAACTGTGCCTAACACAGCTCAAAGCACAATGATGAGTCTGATAATGTGTGGAAAGCTAACTGCATAAAATACTTACTTCTTCTAAGAGCCGTGTTACCGCTTCGATGTCATTGTAGGTTTTTGTCATTTGGCTCACCCTGTTGCTGCATAGAACTGTAAACAGAACACACACTTGTAACACCATGAACAACTTAAACACTACTTGCTTATCGTAAGCATGAAAGAATCTATTAACGTGTAGTGATAAGATAAAAACTGTAAATATTAATTCTTAATAACGCATTATCGTCTTTGTATTATGAGAAGTTGCACGACACTCACACATGACAATAAATGTGCGTATTATGTGCATGTAGATTAAATAAAATTAATGCACAAATTAATATTCAAAACATTGGTTAAATGGTTATTTTAATATTTACACGAAATGTTATTTATAAGTGTATTTAACAATTATAATTAAACATCATTTAATTTACAGAACACATATTTTGAAGAGAAAAGTAATTTGATAGAATTCAAGACGTTTACATTATATTTATGTTAATTTATTTATTTTACGAACATGATATCAAATAATTATTGATGGAGCTAAACATTTTACATAAACCTTTCTAAAAGGAATTTGGAAATATAAATACTCAAAATACTTCAACAAAAAAATTAAAGAAATAAACATAATAGTCCTCAGGGGTAGCGGCGCATCTGTGGCCGACCTCAGATAGGAATATCTAATCCTATCTGGGGTTGATTACAGATGTCCATGGGCGGCAGTAGTCACTTACCATCAGGTGGACTGCATGCTCGTCTGTTACTCTTATATTATAAAAAAAAAAATAATAATAATAATAATTTAATGAAATCTTGATAGTACGGTGGAATGGCGAAAAAAGTATTAAAAAAAAACTGATCATATCTTAAATATCCTAAGTAATAAATTTAAGTCGCAAACAACTAAGTGAAAGGCGTTTTTGCTTTTCATTAAAAGACCTTAATTATTTTAATTTGGATAGAAACAATATTTGACTGCATTTATAGCGTGTTGCGTGATAAAATTACATTACCTATTTAATATTTGAATATTTAACAACAATAATTGTTGTCAAGGAGCTTTTTATTTAAGAAAGACATTGGACTAAATTTTCAAATAAAATAAACGCAACTAAAACTTTACCTGTATCGACTTTTAACAATACAACCACGATTAATTGCTTAGTAACGCATTTAAAATGTCCACAGACGCAGTTTACTATAAATTATCGATATATACATCTAAAATTGTATAATATTGGTACCGCAAATTTTCAATCTTTTCACATTGTACCGATGCAGCGGCGTACACGACATAGTGAATGGATAATGTAATTATTACTTAAAGACTTAACTCACAGCGGCGTGTAAGTGTGACGCACTCGACTGTAAAGTGGTCAATTGACGCTTGCCGGAGCCAAACATTGATAAGATAAGGCAAATATTATAAAAGGTAAATCATTTCTGGTCATCAAAGCTAACGTGAAAAAGTAAACAAAAGCTTGCAAAATGGAACGAATACCGACCCGTAAAAATATCATCGATATCCACAGTTTGCGAGGTCATGAGACTGTTATCAAGTTTCCGATAAGCCCAGATGTTATTTCCAGACGTACATAATAAACAAAAGTCCTATTAATAACGTAGAGATAAATCACATTCAACACTTTTCCTAACTCGGGACACTAGCGCGAACCGAACGATCATGTTAGTGACTGCGTATGCAGCCAACGAGCGTCTGCTCTGAGGGCACGCAAAACAAACTATTCTATTGTGCAACATGGGAAAACTGGAGTACAAAGACAACAAACATATTAAGTATTTATTGATAAATTCTTCGTGTATGTGATCTTAATCATATCGAGTATTTTTTTTACCTCGTCTATAATAAAACAAAACCGTAAAAACAAACTTTACATTCCATTTAAAAACATGAACAAGCTTATGTATTTGTATTATGTATTTTCCTTATATCATTTAAAAAATAATATAGAGATTCATATAAGAACCACAAACAAAAATCATATATCTGATTATACTTAGTGACCGCAAGGGAGGGAAAAACCAACGAATATCTACCTACTCGAAGTATTTGCTTTAAGTCAAGGCGATCCAAAAGGATTTCTGCATATTTAAAGTCCTGCGAGGGAATGTTGATCGATATTCTCAGTACAATAGTAGAATTATATGCTTATTGTGTACTTCTGTCTATTATTATATTATATCCGATTAATAACCATATAAAATGTATAAAATATTTAACAATTGTATTATAAAATTGTATAGTACTTTGGACATTATTTAGCTCTGAAATCATGCTTATATTATGGCACTTTGTTTATATGTACTCGTATGTAAAAGGTAATCACTAATCATGAAAATCATTGTAGCGATACATTATTTCACTAACAAAATTACATTACATAAGACTCCATATATTGTATAAAATATTATTATATTTTATGCGAGTACGATTGCGAGGCAAGCCTAGTGAATTACATAGATAACAATAGCATTTGAACAATTCTGCAGTAACGCTAGTAACATTGTCATAGGCGTTATGTGTACGATTACCCATTTATTCCACTCAAATAGACGTTCAAATAAGTTTCATTACAATACAACTCGGAGCTGCTTTCCAGTAAGGCAAAAAGCACCCTGTGGGAACCGACATCAATCATGGCTGGAGACAATGGTGCGTGTGTGATTTTTTCCCACTCTTACCTAACACCAACGTTAGAAATACAACGGATATCGATTGTGCTCGCTGTTACGTCTAACGGCGCTGAAGGACTTACTTTCACAGTTTTTGTCCATTTCCGTAACCATCTTGCTTTTCGCTGTTTTTCACTACGCACGTATAGTTGCTGACATGTAACGTGACAGACACGCGCCGTGACAGACAAAATAATATCATTCTACACCATGTGTACTCATATCTTCCGTAACACCGCACAGACACCGTCCGTGCCTTTAGAAATATTGCATAGAAATATATGATTTTGTATGACACAACACGTTGAATGTTTGTAAATATAAACGGGGCTTAACAGTTAAATGATTCACAGTGCCCGTTCCAAAGTGAAAAGTAAACGACCCTGCGACTGGTTGTCATGGATTGCCATTACCCACACAAACCGATCTGAACGACAACTTATGTACATTAATTTATGCAAGTATCAGTCTTAAGGTGCCCTTCCACCAGAGGTGTGCGAGGTAGCTAAGCTATACATGTGCTTATGCCAAATATACTAAAAGGATTACCTATAAGTAGGATAGTAGGATATTATAATTGTTTTATTTGAATTAAACAAAATTTTAATCCCATTTGTAGATTCAAAATACATCCATAGTTTAGCTTACCTCACAAATATCTGGTGGAAAGACACCTTTATTATTATACATTTCTTTTAACAGTGTTATAAATAAATACAAATTTTAATATTAATAAAGTAAAATGTTATTTACAGTGCAGCATAAAACTCGGGACAGACCAATAATCTGGTGCATCCCTAAATCGTTTTAGAAGGAATAATTATGTGCAATTAAGAATGATGTGCGGTTATCGAAAGTAGTCAGCGTTGGCAGCGAAGCTTTCTAACTTACATCGTCCAACTTTCTAGGTTTTGGAGACAATGCTTGAAAAACTGTATTGTGGTATATTTTAGAAATAACAACTCCATACCAAGTTACTGTACCACTGGTCACACGACGTTATCATTAATGTCGTGAAGTCAAATGGAAGGCAAGTAAAAACTTGCCGAATAAAATAACCTTACACTTATAATTGTTAAATTATCTTGCCTAATACTGTAGATTAAAATCAACAACATAGCTATGACGACTTTCTTCTTATTACTTAAATTTAAATGTAATAGTGATTAAGAAAAATAAGAATAAAAATATTTAAAAAATATTTATAATTCTATGTACTAACGTAGAAAGTTCTAAATGTTTGATTTCTATGAGTTGAAGGTGACGAACAAATGAAATTTGTATTAGTAACAAGTTTGAATGTATGATGACGATGACGGCCAGAAGCTATGGACGTTGATGTAGTCGATATGAGTGAGCAAGGGCGAAGAAAAGCGAAGGAATGCGACGCTGAAACAACACCTGGCGTTGCAATTAGCGATGAGATGAGCCGACATAGTAACCCACGTTCAGATCATGGCCGTACCTCGATCAAGGAGCAATGTCCTTATGACGCGAAAGTAGAGACGTCCGAACCTGTCCCGCGCCAAGTGGTACAGGAAGTCGGGATACTCGCCGAGGCATTCGCGGAGCTCCGCGTCGGGGAGGAAGCTCAACTCCTGGAAGAGCTCTCGATCGAAGCCGGGCGGCGGCGAGGCGCGCGAGCCCGCGCACCCCGCGCCTGAGCCCGCACCGCCCTCCGCCGTGACGCGCCCCAGCCGCAAACATCGGCCCCGCCCGCGTCACGCCGGCGATGATTCTCCCCCACACACCAAAATATCACTTGTATAGTCCACTGTGATCCCTGGCTAATTTTATATTGATTACGTCCGACGTTTCAAACTCTCCAACGCTAACTGCGATATCATACTCGGTTACACTTGTCTAAAATAAATATTTACTTTGCTACAGACATGTAAAACATATTACAGAGTCGTGCCGAACTTAATTATCAGTGACGAGTCTCGTATTCAGAGTAAATATCTGTAACTAGAATGTCGAAGAAAAAACTAATTTCCCTCAAAAACACTAAAATTCAAACAGATTTCACGGAACAAATTGCACAAATAAACATTTTATCTGCTATTGTTGGAAGATAAATTAAGCTTTTTAGCTTCTTGTCGAATGAAATATAAGTCAATTATGCTATGAATGGAGTGCGATTGTGACTTTTGATATGCAAAAAGCAACACACAATGTAAAAGTGAGTTACCACCGAATGAAAATTATGATGTATAAAAATTAATAAGTAATAATAAGTGCATACATGATTATTTTTATACGTATAAGAGACGCAATTAAACTAACAATGTAAAGTACGTTCTAACGCAATTCGCTTTAAGTATGCAACAATAGGTGCAGTTAAATAAATACTGTGTACAGATAAAACAATAGAAGACAATTCTTATTCACTTATCTTTGTTTTGTTTTATCAGTTATAGAAGTAAATAATAATTATAGATGATGATCTAAACTTCAATGAGTCGTTACGAGCAGTCTCAGTTAATCGTTTCGTTTTCATGACTTCATGGCCACGAGGAAATCCATGAAAAAGGCAACTTTAATTATCTCTTAGCCTCGATCTAAGTAGTTTAACTCGGTTTAAATATATCGGCCATAAACAACAACACTTTGTCACAAACGTAATGACCATATTTTCCACAGTTTAAAACAAAAATGACAACGATTACTGCTTTGTATTTTCGTAATTACTCTTGTGAGCATGGAATAGTTTCGGTTCATATTATGTTTGGAAATCTATTCTTAGTTGTTTACGTACAAAAATGAATTGTATACTTTCACGGCCGCGGTGATAGATCAATGTATTATTCATTTCGATCAGTTTTTGATTCTTTTGATATGAATATATTTTAAGTGGCAAAGTGCGCCTGCTGTAAAAGCGGTCGGGGTAGCGTTTTAAGGTCGGCTCGCACGTGATTCAGCAACTCTACTGACGTCAAACAACCTTGGCTTGCTCGTGTTATGGCTACGTTTTGACATACATCCCATGATTTTAACGAAGCGATTATTTCAGTAGACTTTTGATATGTAATAAAAATGAAGAAGGGAACATGCGAGACAATAAGAGACTATTAGAACGATTTCGCTATTATAGAATGTCTTAGGCAACCGTCTATAGTAAAATCAAATAACGATATAACTGTCTCCTTGTAATAAAAAGTTAAGAAAGTAACAACCTAAGGTCATATTGATGCGTGCACTACGTTTTGCCTGGTGTGATAAGATACGTATTTAGTGACGTCATAGGTGTCTATTATATTATTATTTATAAAGTGATAGCTATTGTGATAGTGATCATTTACCAATCATTTAATGAGTATTAAATAATGAAGACGATGTTTAAAGATTCATCTTACTATAAAAAGTTGGATAGACGGGTTGTATTTTAGTTTAATTATTTATTTATTCAGAAATTCAAAATAAAATTAAAATAACACAAATAGTTGTAAATGTAAATATAGTGATGTTTTTGTTATATGTTTCGAGTCACGGTTATTTGAACAACTGTTGGGGAGATAATTTTTAATTTTATGTCTCTTAGGTTTTTAGATTGTAATGGAAAAAATACAACTAAACGTCCCAAGGAATTTGATTAAGTCAGTGATGAAAATGCACCTATAAAATAATACCTTTATGCAATTCTTAATATAACCAATGAAAAATTCGGTGTGAAATATAAATGGGTAACTTTGGAATATTCTAAGAATGCAATCAACGAATTAATTTTAAGAATCTATTTATGGACAATTTGGAACAATCAAATATTTATGGACGGCACGTGCCGTGTAAACTTTACTACTAAAACAATTATAGTATTACAAGAATATCTAGGTAACGAGGACAATAATAACGACCACTAATACCGTTTGATAACGATAACGATAATATAATGAAGATATTATAAAGATCTGCACTATTTTTTCCTTCTCAAAAAGTAGGTCTGTCGTTGGATCGCTATAATTATTTCTTCACCGCAAATGATTTCGCGGAGATTGTTTATTTCATGTACACTTTTGACCACTGAATCAGCTCCAGTTTCTTCTGCTGGGCAATTTTGAAACGGTGGACAACGGTGAAAATTATAATTTGTATAGCAAGAACTCAAATACATTTCAAATTTACAATGTAGGTAATATTGGATGGCATTTAAATTTAAACATTTATACTAGTTAACCACCTATGAAATTATTGTAAAATGATAGATACTATACTTAACGTTTAAAAATACATTATAATTTTTATTAAGACATTTGACAAAAAATAGTTACAAATTCTACCAAATAGTTACAAATTAACAATTGATGATACAGAACTTCATGTTTTACGAGCAACAAGGAATAGATCGCTATATAATTTGCCACTACTTAAAGCAAACTACTGTTTGAAAGAAGCATTTCATTACCATTACTGTGCGGTAACCAAAACTATTTTTAATTGACAAACAGAACACACTAACTGAATTACACTAACGTGTGCGGGCTATCTCTCTTTTTGTCTCAAAAGCGAGCGATTTCTTTAACGTAACGGTCCTAGCGTTTGAGGCCAATGGTAATAAACTTTCACGATCAAGTGCAGGCGTTTGCAGCAGATGAACACGCGAGTGATGTGGCTCGTATGTATGGACATATGTTGCGCAGACTCAAAACCGCATGACTCCACTTTTCGTCCCGTTTCGCAAGGACTCGGATAAAAGAATTTATTTAAATTACATGAAAATATTAAGATCCATAAGGATTGATTTAATATATCCATATTATGTTTGTACTTTTCTGTGTTTTGCAATGTTGGCTTTAAGGACGCGCACTTTAATCACACCGTAACGCCAATCTTTCAGTTGATATTTTTTGTATTGCGGTTTAATGAACCGGATGAAATAAATAAGGATATCTGCAGCACTTAAAGAGCTTTTTTGATAAGGAATCCCTATTATCTTAAATATTCAGTGATGAATTTATTATCCAGATAAAGAAGCTATCAAATAATTGTGTTGCAATAACTGAAATTTCTAAACAGTTTAAAACCTAACTGTTTGATGTTGCCGATATGTTTTAAATGACAAAAATTATCATGCCGTTACCCTTTTTTTTGTCCCGGGCTTATCCGGGCTGCGATTTTACAAACATCTACACTAATCATAACCACCGCTTTGTAATATATTTCAGCAATGCAGAGGAATCGGTGAAAGAAACTGCCTAAAATAAAACTCTCATTATAAATAGTGTTATGCTAATACATAACTTCCACTATAGGGTTTGATCAAGGGAATCCCATAGTGCTAAAATATTAAATAATGTGCTCAAGTACTTAATTAATTTATTAGCTATTATTTTCGGCGAATTTTATAAAATAACTGTTTACATTTTCGGAATGTGAAATTTATTAGAAGGGTGGCGTTTCATAAATATAATGGATTTTCTAAAATGGCATTTGCAATATAGCCAAACTATCTGCTATCTACAACATACTTGTCTAAAATTACAAGATGCGGTTATAATATACTGCTGTTCTTACTCACATGACTGGCAGCGTAACTGTTAAAATTATCCGCACTAATTTAGTTGTTATCCGAAAGCGATTTCATCTATAATAGCATTCCTACACAGACTGTATGATAACGACAAGCGCGTGTATTACGGTAACTGGAATGCATCTGCATCATAACAGGTAATACGTAACGTCTCTAGGCTCGGAACATACATAGATACCATGTACAATAGTATGCAGTCTTAAGATCTTGCATACTAAAAGCATCCTTAACTTTATAAGGATAAGACAAGTTCCAACTCACGATCAAGGTAAAAGATATGCTTTTCCCCGTGTCGCAATCCAAATACTTCCTGTATGCAACAGCAATTTAATTGTATTGTAATTATGTTCAGAAATTACAGTACAATTAAATTTCCTCAAAACTGCATTGTTAAGCGCGCGGCACCTTCCTATGCGGTAAGGTGCGCAAGACTGAATGCTAAATTAAGCACGCCATTTTGTGCAATCAATAAATTGTTGTTAAAAAATATGGTGTATCGCTTACGACTAACGAATATTCAATAGCGAACAATTTTTGTATACCAATGATTTCGAACGGTCTAAATTAAAAGTAACATTGCTACTACAAAATTCGTTTACAAAATGAACCATGCAACAAGCTGGCAAATAAATACAGAGACTGGATGTGAGCACTGAACGCGTACTTCTAAATGTATGAGTTATCTATGTTTAATAATATAAATATTCAACTATAGTTATGTACCATAGAACGGCAAAAAGGTAGCAGCGTTGTAGGTCGAACGAAACCGTAATTTGCTATCATCAGTCCCATAACGTTTAAATAAGGTCTCCATAGTACGTATAACGAGTAAAGAACGTAATAATTATGTTCTCACGGTCAAGATAACAGATAGTCTGGCGGTGGCTCACAGCTGTTGCGCGGAGCGGTGCGCCGCGTCGGCGTCGCGACGCGAATCTCCCGATTCCCGAACACACCTCAATATGATGGTACGCTGAATTGCCAGCTATATTCGTACCGCATTCAACCATATATCTTTCAATCGGATCCCGCCGCAGGTTCAATGTGGAACGGATACGATTAGAGCGAGGTGTACGGTCGATAAATTGGAGCAAGTATCACTATCTTACATAAGGCAAGAATATATATATACATCACTGGATCGATGTCCATAAACACTAATATAACGTTGCGGGCGCGCTCCACTTAATCGCGGTGGGTGCGGAGTGCCGTCACACGAACGGCACCTCCTATATCGGCGAGTGCAGCGTTGCACCGGTTCTCTATGTTTAGCGCAGCTCGATTCGCGCGGAGCACGAGGGCCAGTCCGCGGCGACGCGGTATCGATCGGCGGAAGGGTGGGCTTAGCACGCGTGTCGCGTGGCTACCGGCGCGACCGGCACTGGTGTACGCGGAGGCGCCGCGCACGCGCTCTGGCCGCACGGCCGTCACTGCCGGTACTGCCACACCACGCCGTCCACCCGCTACGACATTACTCTTATCTGTTCCCCTATTTAATTCACATCTTACGCCTCTCTCATCTCAATACCTACCTACTCGACACAATCATTTTTTTCCGTTCTGTTTTTGCAGAAATCTATTCAGTGTAAAATCATTTGTAAGGTGAACCATATATTTTGTTATTAGAATGCGTTATTAATATCACGTTTATTCCACAACATAACTGAATTTTCATTTTGCTCGAACCAAGGTTTATATAAACAACACACTCCAAAGATTCCAGTAGATACTGTAGATACTTTAACGGAAAACGAGGTTTAAGCAATTCCACGAAATGAAGGACAGAAGATTGCACAATAAAAATGTAAGAAAACAGAATATTTACGGCCGTATTATAGATTTAAAAAATGAAACAATGACACACATAGTCCTTTCATATTAGAACATGAAATTTTATTAAAGAAGACAGCACAAACTCAGCGTAACCTTTACGTTTTACTGTTAGACATTTAACTTACAATTTTTGAACGCTACTTTTTCATCTTCTATCCAAAGAAGTATTCCAAGACAGCCAAGTGGAACTATGGCAATGTCCATTTTCAGTATGAGCTGTGAAATACATCAATACAATTTCAAGATTGCCGTTGTTTATTTCCGTATGGAAAAAACCCATAATAAATGTGGCCAGAACAAGAAAACAATAAAAACTCCTAAAATAATAAAATTCAGCAACTATCGACATAATAATGAATTACCTACAACAGTAATAATAAATAAAAATCTTATACACCCAAAATAATAAAATATCTAAAGTTGTCACCGTGTCACCTAGTCTATCTTGGAAAGAACGTAATTCCTTCAAAACCTATTAAGGAAGAAATATCAAGCCAAGCATGAGAAAAAAATTGTTGTACCGACTGTAAAGGAATTAACCATCCTTAAAACTACAGATTTACCATTCACACCACGTTTCTAAATTTTTTAAAACTAGATATTCATTATTTTTGCCTTGTCTTTTAACTATCGTATTCCATGGAGGTCGGGGCGTCGTTCTGCGGATATTATTGTCAGATTCATAGCGTCGATTTTCTTACACCATTAAAAGAGGAACTTGGAAGCAACCTCCCGCTTTCCCTCTCAAGGGCGCAATTCTAACATAATTATGGTTTCCAAGCCAGCAACGACGTAGAACACATGATTTTAATGAGGCTCTTCTTTTATATTCTGTACTTTATGAAACCGTGTGAGACTTTACAAGACGATAATTGTTAGCTTTGAGTCAACCACACTATGTAATACTAACAAAAAATATATACTAAGTACGATCTTCTACAACTTGTAACTTGCCAAAAAGCTTTACCGTTAGAAATACGATGCCCTACCCTTCTTCTAATAATATCTATCATTCCTAAAATATTTGTTTTTGTTATTTGGACAAATAAACACAACAACTGCCAACTAGGCCGCCCGCAATCTCCAAACAAAGGGTTGAGAATTGAGATATAAAATAACGAGGCTCTTCAAACAACAGGTGTTGAAAAGGTTGTTAGCTAACGTATTAGTTACATAAAAACAACAAAGATTCAGCAATAGGAACAGGGTAAGAAAAATGAGTTTTATATTGGGAAAACTCACTTATATGTAGATCAGACAAAAACCTGACGTAAGAAAAGGAAAGTACCATAACATACACGGAATATAATAAGTATATGTATATCACTCTGATATTTTTCATAGTATTTACGGTGTTCTAAAGATCACAACGTAAGATCACAATAATAAACTATAGCTATATATTTATAGTCTTTTAAAAACTGAACAATCCGTGAATATAAAAAGGCGATGCACTAAGAACCTGCAGTTTTTCGTTAGTCTAGTAGTAATATTCTTATACTCACGGAAGTAATTGAGAGTCTCCCTGATCTGGTCAGGCGTTAGAGCGAGGTCTTCCGGGCTGACGGGCAGCGCCGGTGATGGGATGAACCAATCTTGATTCTCGTACCCTGAAAGAAAACAAAAAAAATATTTTAATATAACAAATAGTCTTCACCAAAGTTTTTACAATATAGGAGTAGCAGACGAGCATATAGTCCACCTGAAGGTAAGTGGCTACTCCCGCCCATGGGCATGTGTAATCAACTCCAGATAAGATTAGATATTGCTATCTGAAGTCGGCCACACCGCTACCCCTAAGGACTAAACTGGAACGCCTCGCAAAAGTATGTCTCCTTTACACAGCAGCGCTAAATACTGCTGTTGTTAGGCAGAAATATGTGTAGTGGTGTGGCCGCTGGAGACGAACCACAAAGGGTTCTACCACCTTTAAGCATAAAAATTATCTTGGAAAACAATTCAAACTAAAACTGATGTAAAGAAATTTTCGACGAACAAATACAGGATGTTTTTATATACATATTTTAACCGATTATGCTTATTTTATTCACGCGATATTTTAAAATAGTAATATACCTCGTGCGAAGAATTAATTACGATCTACAGATTAGTTCAATAACCTAACGTTGAATGTGCATAACATATCTTCATGCCACGCTACTGCATACAAATTGACTCAACGTTATTGTTATTGTCAATTTCAATACTGTTTTACAAACTTTTATTTAACTTACAATGTTACTTTGGTATTCTTTTTCAGGTGATTAATATTATAATAGCTACTAAAACATTGTGACCTTCCAAATGAGTGTGTAATATTTTCCAAAAAAATTGAAGTGTTCTGCTTCTTTAGACGAGAACAGATGAGATTGCAATTTTCATATTCACTCAGAGATCGTCTCACGACAACAACAGTTTCAATTACTGTCCGGTAGTGATTCTCATAGGTTAAATTTAAATATACCTACACTTAAATAACAGAAATAAGTACATAATAATATTTATTTATTTTACACAATATATGCCTATTAAATATAAATATATGACACATCAGATAAGCTAATTGAGCTGTCTGCGTAATATATGTTTACGTATGTTTAAATTAATGAGTGATAAATACATTTTTTGACACCCAAACCAACGCGAATACCTAAGTACAAACAAAGTTTGCTTACGTCCTACGTTCAATCCATTGATAAATATTTATACAACTGATGATGAATGAAAGATGAATGATGAATGTGTCTTGGAAACTTCCAGTGAATATTTATTTGGAGCAAATTTTTATAAACAGAATCATAATAAGTAATAAGTCATTTAGCAATCTGTATTCAATTATAATGGCAATTTAATAAGTGGAATTTAGTTCGAACCAAATTAATTCATATTAATAGCAATGATCCATTTTATGGTTTAAGATTCTTTATTTCTCAAAAAGATTTACAATCACTTACTGAGAAATGAGTTTTAACAATAATTGTCGTATTTAATTTTGTGAGCAAAAGAGTGGGTAGGCGGTATCATAGTAAATTTTGTTTTAGTAACAATAACAACATTGCAATAGCAGCCATTCCGATGAAGACAATCAAAACCAATGATAATTATGTCTTGTCAAGAATTATGATGGTATGACAACAATTCTTAATCGGGTTAATCACTACAATATAGCAGCTGAGATCACCCTTTGTCAATTTTTTGACGTGGTACCTTCAAAACCTTGTCATTGAGAAATATGTACACCCTAAATACGCTGCATCCTCACAGATTTAGCCAAGCTTCAGATTTATCACAGCTTCACAGCGAATTATGACATTTCTTGCTGTTCATGTAGTGTCTCTCCACGACTTTGAAAACGGCTGAAGTAGCCACTACTCGCTTTTGTATCTCGCTTCACCCTTCCAAATCTCATCTCCTCATTTCATTCTCACATCTTAAATCATCACAGACAGATTGCATTCCCAAGACGCTTGAAAGATAAGCGAAGATAATACAGTCGCTGAGGATATCGTCCTCCGATCTGAGGGTGGAGGTGTGACGACGTCCTTCTAATCGACAACAGATGGCGGCACACGATTCTAAATGAGACTATCCGCTCTCCAAACATTTTGTATATATAGTCATAATAATTTGGCGGAGAACCCACAAATTCAATACTGTTTTTATCTTTGTATGGAAAGGTAGAGACTTAATGGAATAGTTGCCATTCACGTATAGTATTATAATGATCCGACTTATATTAGGTTTCATTTAAGACACAGTCGACATTGACAAACTTTGCGACAAAATAAAAAAATGTGACTGAGTTCCAGAACACCCCCTGTATATGTCGATATATTTTCAAAAAAATGTTGTTATTCGCTATTATAGCTGAATGCCATAATTGTTATGTGTTTTTAAATGTATATAATCATGATCTACAAAAAAACAACAATGCGACAACATACTTAGTCATCTTAAAATAATTACGTAACTACGTGAAGGTCAACCTCGTATTTTTAGAGTTACTAAGCGAATTTGTTAAAGAGTAAACTAGAAAAAGTAAATTGATTACTTCCATAGAAATTACTTCGTTTAATTTAGATATATATTTGAGATCACGGTAGTACTGCACTAAACTTACTACATACCTACTTAGTGTTGTCAAACTACTTTCAATCCAGTTCTATCCTGAACCCATTCTCCCTAAACATTCATTCTAAGACGAGTCACCATTTAATAACACATGAGACATAATCCACACACAGTTTACAATTAATTAGTGAACGAAGAGTTGGTAAGTATTTTAAGTAACATTTCGTTCATTTTCATATATTCATTTGGTAATAAAAAGCAATGAAACGTCTTAGAAAACAACTGAAAATAAAATATTTCCCATACAATAACAGATGTGGCATTTTCGAAGCCATCAAACCGAAGTACCAAAGCATCATTAGATAAATGTCACAAGAGATGGGCGCAGCTAATATGGCCATAGACCTCGCTAGGTATGTGGTGCTATTCTGAAGTAGATGCAGTTGACAGATGGTATGCACGAGACCGGTTGGGAATGCACGCTGGTCAGCGGACGATGACTCGAGCGATGAGACACCATTATTTATAGCGTCATCGGGCGACGCCGGCGCCGGAAACCGCGCCTCGCACACTTACTGGGACGGAACAACGCTTATAGAATCTGGCTTAGTTCAGACATTTGTGCCGGTTATTTTGCGTACACTGAATACTGATTCGGAAGACTGTTTCAATGTTTATTTTGACAAAAATCGAAGCGGAATAATTTAATATTCAGGTTGTGTTTATCAATTATCACTTCTTCCATCCGTGAGTTATCTAATGAAAATATGAAACATCTTTTGGCATCATAATTAACATAAACTAATTACGCCAAACAACTAAACTTACTATTTTATATTTGTTAAAATAAATTCTTGTAAATTGTAGTAAATTGTAGAAGGTTATTGTTTTTATTTTTAAATATAAATTACAAGACTAATATAAAACGAAATTACCTAACATTGTATTAAGTTACGAAACATTAAGTGTGATTTACAGCCGATTTATTTACAAATCCAATGTCACATACAATGAAGTTTAAACTTAAAGAGAAAATTTTAAATTAAATAGAGAAAACGCTGGAAAGTGGGCATCTCCTTCGAGAAAACGCATGTTTAGTGTATTAGCTTTCTTGTATACTTACAATGTGGATTGATGATCCATAGATTACTGAGAAGTTGATGATTTACGAGACCTAATCTCTTGTATGGAAATAATGACCTTGTGCTCAAAACCTAAATGCAAATTATGAGGCCGCCGTCTTTCCAAAGAGACAAAAATGTAATGGGAGACAATCTTGAAGATTTCAGCTACATATGTACTTAATCACGTAGCATCAAATCAAGGTTATTTATAAGCAGCGACAAAATAACTGCTTCTAATCAAGGCTTAATCCATTATTATCGGTACATTAACTGCAATTAGTGCATTATTATATATTTTACAGTTGTTAAAAAATAACGACAACAAAAAGAGATCGATTGTGGAAATTTCTACGAGATCGGAGCTTGAATTAAACGTATTGGGAGTTTAATAACAATTAGAAATTTTACAAATACACAAATAGAGGCCTATGTCCAGCAGTGGACTTCAAAAGGCTGATGGATGGACAAATAGATTACATTATACTTGGCTTTAAAACCATTGATTTCCATACGTGATTCTATTAATACGCCGTGTTATATAATAAGAGTTGATTACAGACATAATGCAAATCTACGTCAGTGATAAGATGCAGGTTATGCGCATATACCTGACAACGTTTGTCTAACTGATGTGTACATAAAACATGCAGTAAACTAATTTTATGACGATCAATGGTTCAATATAAACAGTTATACGTTTTTCGAAATAAATACAAGCGTTTATTTTTGAGTAATAGTGATGTGTTGGAGCTGTGTCCGAAATTATCTTTATATAAAAAAAATAACCCATACAGATACAAAAAACCAACAAACTAATTGCGCCTGGAAGGGCGCCTGGAAGGTCATCACAAAATGCATTTATTTAAGCTCTTTACAAAACAAATTATGATTTCTTTGTTTGGTTTGGACTCTTTAGCACGGGCTCCAGACCACCGCCAGTTTGTATTATTTATTGTTTTACTTCAGAGTTTGCAAAAATTTAAGATTACTTGCTTAAAACAGGTTTCTTGTCGTCGTAATTGTTTACATTTTTTTTAGTCATAAATATCAGCCATAGGAGCACATTTTGTGTAAACACTAAAAAAATCACGACTAGCTTTGTAATTTTATTTATTTTATTTTAAACTACCTACAATAGATCCATAAAACCATTTATATACAATAAATCTAAATGAAATTTCTATTTTTTAGATCTAGTATACTAGTACATGGTCTAGTATACTTTATCATTTAGTAGTTTCGCATTTACAAGTACTTAGATAAAACTAAATAGACAAATATATGATGAATAAACTCGTCATATTTATCTACACAGGGAAGTAATTAAACAGCTTCCTGTTTGCGAAACAAATCTATTTATATATAAATAAAAAATAATACAAAAGCTAAAAACAATTAATTTAGATAATTACTCGTACTTCCCAACCATAATATTTATAAGTAATGACTTGTAAAATTAAACGGCATATCTTTTTATTTTCTTGCGTTCTAAATATTTATCACTAGAAAATGCTTTAATCTAAAGCCACGAGACTCACGTGACAAATTGTGTAAGGCCAAGAGTTCTGAAATAATCCTTAATTAGGTTCAAGTGAAATGATTAAAGAATTAAGATACAACTCTGTACACACAAGTCTCCTTTAATTACTAGTGTTAAGTGTTAAGTAAGTAAGTTAAGTAATAGTGTTAAGATCAATAAAATATATGTTATTTTTTAATACTGACAAGATCTTATAAATTATTGTCAAGCTAAAAACGGTGATGACATCAAAATCCTATTCAAAAACTTAACCCATAATTATTTTTAACGTTTCACGCATTTAATATATTCTTTCTTGTATACAAAGTATCCTTGAACTGTTTCGGACCACTATCCGATTTAGAATATTGAAACTCAACGTGCAACAACTTAGATAGCATTGTTAGAACGGGTTACATTAACAATTGGAGATAGACTGTTAGCGCCTATTCACATATCCCACACCATACGGCAACAACAAGTTGACAGCAAGTGACAATGATACGTATCACTTGCAGCTCCTTCTAGCTACATTACAATAACAATAAAAATATGTCTTTGATAGAGTGGTGGGCCTAAAGTGCGTGGTGTCGCTGTAGGTTTCGTAAATAAAACTATAGGTTTTTTGCAGCTCCTTCTAGCTACATTACAGTACCAATAAATGTATGTCTTTGATAGAGTGGCGGGCCTGAAGTGCGTGGTGTCACTGTAGGTTTCGTAAATAAAACTATACGTTTATTGCAGCTCCTTCTAGCTACATTACAGTAACAATAAATGTATTTCTTTGATAGAGTGGCGGGCCTAAAGTGCGTCGTGTCACTGTAGGTTTCGTAAATAAAACTATACGTTTTTTGCAGCTCCTTCTAGCTACATTACAGTAACAATAAATGTATGTCTTTGATAGAGTGGCGGGCCTAAAGTGCGTGGTGTCACTGTAGGTTTCGTAAATAAAACTATACGTTTTCGTAGACATTAGCAACTGCCCACGCATTTGTTGCTGCGTTGTTGTTGTGGTACGTGTGAACAACTTAACAAAGTACCAACATTTGGCCTTGCAAGTCCTTCGCTCTAACACGATCCGTTCACAATGGTTGCATGACTTGTCAGACTTCTTTCATAACGTAATCGGTAAATAGTGTAGCATATAAGCATAGCATACAAGTGGGTGCCCTGTGCCCTACTTACTGGACATTGAACGTTATTAAACGCGTCCACTGAGACACAAGACCACAATTAGTTCAAGAAGAAACATCTCGAGTGAGCTACGATATCAACCTGAATAGAAAAAATATTTCAACATTTATAATAATAACTACTTTGTATTCACAAAAAAAAGTTAATTGTAAAATATTTATTTCTACTTTCAAATGGATTTCTTATCTTTTTAACGTAACGTATATTGTACAGCATATACCTATCTAATAAAATATTTTAATCATGTACTTACTAAAAGTTTAAATTATTCAATTTATATTTACGCCATATAAGTTTATTATAAATTAAATATGACGCACTGCTAACAAATATATTAATATATTTTTATTTCATATTTATAAGCCTGAAGCCTTATTATGCAAAGAAAATACCTAAAATTACCAAGGGTATATTCAAATACTGGATTAATATGTAAACATACTTGTAGCATATTGATAGACCAAGTAATTCATTGAGATAAAACACGTAAAAGGTAGCTAATAATAGAAATAGAAGAATGTCGAAAGTTTTATTCATTATTTCTATTGAATACTTTAAATTGGTGTCAGACTAACGAAGGGAGCAATCCAAGCATACCTTAGATAGCTGTTTCGTAATTTGATGGATAACGGCATGTATTGTAACATGAGAGTGCATTTAATTATGATAAATGTTAGAGGCAGATTAATTATTTGTGTTTTGACTGCGACAGCACCATGTCCCGTTTATCTGCTTTATCTAGCTCCACTTTTTACGGACTTTGAAGAAGTACCTTCTGTGTTCGGTTTTATATGTGATTTTTTTATTGTGTTTGGAGTGGATTTTCTTATTAATTGACGGGTTACAATAGCTAACGAGTTTGCAGTCTTTGTCCCTGCTACGCGTATACGTCTATAATCAACTCCATAAAACACAGTGACTACCTACCTGAAGCCGATCACAGATACGTTGCCACTACTGACTCCTCAGATGCCCACCTCATATAAGTGAGCCCTAAGATACCTCATATAAGTGAGCCGACATTCACACACTTCCAGGGAAATGCAAGAACTTCTTCACGATAGAAATACAGGCAAGGCAATGGTACATCCCCGAATCATACTGATTCGACTGCTATATTTGGAATTTGTTACAGCGTCAATTAATAAGCGTCAGTGACACATCCCAAGATCATTTTATGAGATTACTGAATCCCGAGCTTTTTGCTTGACTCACATAAAAGCAAATTAATTAGTAAGTAAAATCAATAGTCACCTCCAAACTGCGTAAGACTGTCCGCTCGAAGGCGATATTTTGGTATTCGTTCTTGTAGCAGACTGACGATCTCTACCTCAGGCACCTCCTCGCTATTGCACACCTCTGCGAACAAAGGAATAACCCAAAATTAAGTGACAAATGTAAATACATAAATTTTATTTTAGAAAGTAACATTTTAAAACCTACCTAGAGCGAAAATGTTCGATATTCAGAAAAAAACAATTCTAGAAGCTACAATTGTACAGAGGAATTAGTATCAAGATAACAAATTGTTAGAAAGCTACAAGTTTCATTGTAAACGTCGTCGTCGTGACTAGAGAATTGAACCTGAGCGCAATGCAGTGTACACTATAGGATGAACTGTAGGTACAGATACGCGTCTACATTCCGTGTTTAGCGTGGAGGCAGCAGACAGAATCGATAACGCTCCCTCCCGACTGGAGCGGCTGACCGCGCCATCTGAGGGGGCATACACCCCAACATTCATTCCCCTATCCGAGCCACGTCTGTTGTAGGTACAGGGACGCGTCTGGCAATTTGCATCCATATCGATCGGAATCGTGCGACGAATTCGCAAATAGCTTACACCCCTCACGTTGATAATTAAGTTCTGTTGGAGAGCCCCCTTGCAATAAAATGCACGAATTCACGCAGTGTTTACTATTCGCGTAATAATTTACTTATTACGCGAATCACAGACAAAATTGAAGTGACTTATTATGTTTATGTGTATGGAAATAAGGAAAAAGTGAATTATTAATTCAAAACCTGTGTGTTATGAAGGAACATTTGCACACATAATATCTATAGTGAGACAGTTACATGTTAAAAGGAAGACGTTCGAATGTTCATCATTGATATGCTAATAGCTCCGCTGTACTATGGTAATTGAAACTTCACGATTCGACTGAGGAACGTGCACGTGTGAAGTATAATACGCACAGAAATTACTCTTAACTTTACCTAAGTACATTAAATATTCAGAGCGAACAGTTCATTAAGCGAGCGTAACCAAGGCAACTAGAAACTAAGGGTGAAGCTTGTTCAAAGGACCAACAGAGTAAAGTAAACGAGAATGTCGCCAGTACGTGCTTCGCTTACTTAACTGGAAACATAATATATAACTGTAAAATCAATAAAACTAAATTCATTGCACGTAATGAACGCACAAACATGTTTTGAACCACTCGTTATGAGTGGCTGCTTGCTGCGACTGAATGTGCTGTGTGTGTGAGTATAGGTTCAGCTGAAACAATGTATCTTAATTGAAGTTCATACTACAGGAAAATAAAAGGTCTATACTATGTATATACAGTCTTCAAGTTGCGAAGTCACTTATATAGACTTCGCAACTCGAGGAGGACATGAGGTAAAATAAAGACATTTCCTCTTAACCAAGAGATATTAAATATACGGCAATAGAGTGAACATTGTCAAAATTTTCATACGTAACGTACGTACAAAATCATCCCGCTTCACTCTTAACAGTATCTCGGATCGACTGACAATTGATATGTGTGTAAGATTGACTTTCTACCAATTAGTAATAACTAATTACATATAACTAATGGATTACACTTTTTCTCCTCATATCCGGTCTATTGCTACTAGGTATATGAGTATAGCTAAATGTCCCTCTGCATTGCAAAGTGATAAATTCCTTGCACCACGGGCTTTATCGTAATACAATACAACTCATAGTGTGAAAATCTAACAGCGGATATATAACAAACAATAGCAACGTGTAGAAGCACTTCATCTCGGTCTCATTAGCGTGACGATGACCGCTCTGTACTTAGTATGTAACACACGAAGAGAAAGTGACATAGCTAATGCTTAATTAGATGCTCCAATACACCTTCACTTTATATCCGTATGGATTTTATTGAAGCAATCTATATAGATGTGATTAGTTTAGTTTTATTTCTTTATAAGATTGCAAGTACTTAACGGGCAAGCAGTCCGTCTCATAAAAGTGATTGATACCGTGCATGGATATTTAGCATTCGCATGGATTGTAAGCAATTCGATATAGTACAGAGGTTCTACACGAAGCCGATCACAGATGCGTTGTGATATCTAAGGAATAAATTAGTCGCCTCACATGAAAGTCAGTCGACATTCAGATCCTTCCACCGACACGCTAGAACTGCTTCAAGCAACGTATACTTGTGGCCGGGAATCCTCTCCGTCTAAACATACTAGTTATACTGCCAATATTTATTAATTGCGTTAAAGTTCCGTGTTAAGAGTAAAGCACATAAAATCGCTAATCGACGAAACACTGTGGAAATTTTTTATCTGTGTAGGAAATTACATCATTGGTTGTTTGATGCTGAACATTAAGAAAAAAATATTTGTATACTTATTCTTAGACCTACCTACATCATATTTCTATAGAATGCGTTATAAATATGTATCTTATGTTATAATAAAATATACACTCATTTCTTAAAAAATACGTGTACCCTAAACATACTAACTAAGCTAACAAATGTTAAACGGTTTCATTTTACACAAATTTAAAACTTTTTACAGATTTCGCGATTAACACTGTTTAGATCTATATACATACGGTATATCTGCATTGTAAAAACTTACCATTGCTCCAAGAAAACAGTAATTCCTGGCGTTTTTCATTGTATTCGTTGCGTCGCGGACGCGGCCGCGATTTCCTCTGACTCATACTTATTCGTATCACATAATATTACAAATACAAGTGTTTCTTCAAAAATACATAATTTAAGGTTAACTCCGGTAAACAAACAATTTTTCAGACACCAAATATGTCTACGTGCACGGTGTAATGGCTGCCACAATAATCATTCATTATAATCTAGATAGCAGATAATATAAAGAACGTCATTAAATCGATATTGAAAATCATTTTATACTCGAAACGGCACAGGATATCGACAGTCTAGACGACTCAACATATTTATTCAACAGTGAAGTTAGTCACACTTCAAATATATATGTACTAATAGTTCATTTACACCTATTTTGAAATCGTGCATAGCAATGCATTTTATCCAATTACCTCTTAATGAAAAAGTAAATAAATTATAAAATAATTTTGATGAAAAAGTAATTAAAATGATAGTTTACTATTTTACATAATATTCCTTGCTATTTATAGCTATCTATTTTTTGTGTTTTACACTAGGATTCTTAAAAAAACACAACTAATGAAACCATTTGTGGATTACGCGTAACACCGAAGAAAAGTAATTTAATTGCTGCAAACTGTATCATAGACTAGTATAATAGAACTTGAACTTGCTTCGCGTGGTAAGTTATGATTTTTTTATAGATCTATTTAATGCACCTCAAACAAACTGGCATATTTCCTTGCATTGCTTTGTTAACTTTAGAATCACTACCACGTAAAAATCCGTAAAAATCAATCGCAATTAAATCCACACCAAAAATATCTTAATCCTGCAAATCCTAAAAATATAATGCCATAATCGTGCGTGATAATTGTTGCCCATTTCATCGAGCCCTGTAAATAGAAGCGAAGCGAGGCCACACGCACAGTTCAGCTGTGGGGGCGGGCACGGTCGACGCACTCGTTCAAACAACCAATAAAAATAAGGATGTCGTCAATATGTTGGCATCGGTATCATAGCGGGGTCACCTCCGTCCTGGGCTGTCCCGCTACTATCATCTGACGTAACTGCGTACGACCTTGGAAGTGCTGTCAATGAGGGCCCTCGTTATCAACAAAGCAAATATTGCAGTAAGCTATTTTAATTGACTTAGCGTCTATAAATTACTGCTATTATTCCACTATCTAAATAGGTTGCGCTTCTGGCATGTGGCACTAGTTATACACATACATTTTAGAAATACAAACCGCAATGGTTGACGCAAATGTGAATATACAATTCAAACACAAGTATTAATATTAAAGCTAGTGTAAATGAAGAATACATAGGTAAAAAAGAATGAATGGTAATATACGAGCCATGGTTCGTAAAGTAAATTACTATCCGCTCATTACGTAGCCGGTGCAAAAAGCCAACGTTCAATTTTTATGTAATACAGAGTTAATCATATAACGGTTACGTTGTAATAGCTCGCGCAAAGGGAGAATGTATTTTATGAGATAAAAATCATACTTCGTGAGAAGAGAGAGACCAATAAGATGTTATGTTGATATAAAAAATAAACGATTGCGACATAAAACGGCACAAATGAGATTGTTATGGTCATGCCAATCATGATTACACTATCAGAAGGTGGTACCTTTCATTTCTTTTTCTTGAATACGAATTGGTTTGAAGACTCAGGCCGTTGCTTGTTGGGCAATGGTCATAAGACACCCACATCGAATAATATGTAAATCGAATGAACTATACTGTGAATAGCTGTCACCAAGCAATAATACAGACCGAATCTAATTTACAATTCAATTGCAAAATATTCACTGTCATAGCATATTTCGTTAAGGGCTCGACATCGTATTTGTTCAGATAATTTATTTTCTTAACAACAATATTTTGAAACTTTTCATTTTTCACAACAAAGATGTCTAGAGTGGCGCCGACGGTTTATGTTAACGGTAAAAAAGAACGAGTATGAAGTGACTCCGATAGGCTCGGTGTCGGCGAGCTCCCGGCGCTAAACTGGAGGTGCGCGCGCGCCGCCCGCCCGCCCAGAATAGCAACTGGCAGTTGGCCAATCACAAGACTTTATGGTGCCCCTTTCATTCATAAGCCCTACGCTCGAAGTTCTGTTGTTTATAAGCCTTGCAACAAAGTTACAAATAAATATTTACTGTACACTTCATGTTTCCCACTTAGCCGTTCAAAAACTGTTTATAAAGGGATAAACTTTATTTTTATTTTAATGAACCATTCATCACCTAATTTTTGTTGCTTCATTACAAAATATATTTTTTCAGGAAACAGAAATCAGAAGAATTCGATGATACTCAAACGTTGTTTAAGTGGAATAAACTTCAATTACCTTTCCGAGCCCTATCTACTCGGCCACCACTACTTACATTAAACCTATGTAGTAGTCACGACTTCCAAAACATAAAAAATATGTTTCAATCAAATCTAAACTTCAACTTTCCTCCCTCGATACAATCATCTGCTATTATTTTTGACCACAAAATATAACAGATGTGAGAAACAATTTTCAGCTATTCATAGTTTCAGAAGATATTTTATTTAGGTCACAACTATCAATAGTCGGAATGAAAACAAATGAGCGCGGTAGTATTACTCGACTTTGTGCTGCTTTAAATGTAATGGTGTCATGGTACGAGAACCATAATTATCTGTTATTATCACCAAAACCATCGCTACTGACAGTCACTTCATGCCTTCCCAAAAAAAATCGTAAATAATAATTAATCGTTCTTAAATTTAATTGCGAACAAACATTATATAATAGCAAACGTTATTAATTGAGAAAATTATTATTAGAAGTATTATAAATATAATTTCATCGGATTTAAAACCCCCTTCTACACAACTCACCCCTTTACGCATAGGGGAAAAAGAATAGTCCTTTTGCACTCCATACATGAAAACCCCTCAGACTCGGCAACATGATTGTGAGATTTGGTATTGTGTTTCGATAACTGACTCATTCACTTTATTTATTTTTACTTGAAAATATGTACTTATTTTATAATAATATTATATGTATCTACATATTTGTCCCTTTAAATGATGTTTATCGTCTTGACGACAGTATAACAATAAGGCTGATCGCCCATTAGCCGCTATCACTTGAGTAAATTATAACTTAGTGAATAAGCAGTGTTTATCGCGACTGTCCGGCGACTATTAAGTAGCTTATGCATACAAACTATGAGTTGCTGCCTTAAACGACTGTTCAGTAGCTTAAACGCAAAAGATATTGATTTGAAGATTTTAAGGTGGTAGAACCCATTGTGGTTCGACTCTGTTGGCAACACCGCCACACCTATTTCTGCTTCATAACAGTAGTGTTAAACGCTGCTGTGTTCTGGTTTGAAGGGTGTGGTAAGGGAGACATACTTTTCCGAGGCGTTCCAACTTAGTCCCCAGGAATAGCGACGCATCTGTAGCCGACCTCAGGTAGGAATATCTAATCCGATCTGGGGTTGATTACAGATGTCCATGGGCACGAGCCACATACCATCAGGTGGACTTCATGCTCGTCTGCTACTCCTATATGTATTATAAAAAAGATATCTTTAGGAACTATGGTTCAAGCGACAGTAGCCAATGGGTGGTCAGCCTTTTTTTCTTTTTGTTGACGAGGGGGAAACCTTCAAAAGGTACCCTATGCCGCGGTATGGGCGCTCAGCCTAATAATAATTTATGTTTTAAAGTTTACGCGCTGATATCATTTGACATTCGCCCCAATCAGCGGCTTATGTTTTTATCATATTTAGTTATATATCTCCAATCCATATCTACTAACGAGGTAGTTCAAGGTTATATCTACGCGCTTATAAAGTAACCATAGTTCGAATGCGGCAGCACCACCTGGTTTCTTATTTGTACCCCAAAGCGAGGAAAGGCTAAATTCTAACGTAAAGCGTGCCAATTTAATCCTCGACTTAGAGAAGTTAGTCTGCTTTATGCCTGGAGGACAGCACGTATGCCATGACTGCATCATTGCCATTTGCCACTTGTATATCTTTATTTAGTATTAAAACCTTAATCTTGTTATGATACTCGTATGAGATGGTAGATTCATAGATATCAAAAATATATTTTCATTTCGGATTTACAACTTATTAATAAACTAGTTTTTGCCCGCGGCTTCGCCCGCGTTTAAAAGAAAATAATATGACATACTAATATACATAAAACTGAAAATTCGTACCTTCATCGGAACGACAGTGGCAACATCTGGCGAAAATTGGTCTTACCAACACTGGAACTTTCGTGGCCACATGGATAACAACTTTGCTAAAGATCATCATTTGATCAAATGCATAGTTTACGATTCAAACCTTACTAATATCGATTAAAATAATCGCTTTTTTGGTCCAAAAAATCGATTCTCCGATTAATCGATTTTAGATCGCACTCCCTAGTTCCCGTGGGATTTCCGGGATAAAAACTATCCTATGTCCTTTCTCGGGTCTCAGACTATCTTTGTACAAAATTTCATTAAAATCGGTTCAGTGGTTTAGGCGTGAAGAAAAGACAAACAGACAGACAGACAGAGTTACTTTCGGATTTATAATATTAGTAAGGATTAAAAATCAGTGAATAACAGATAACTGGAAACTCTATAAGGAAAGTCAATATCTACAGAACTAGTCAAAGCAACACAATAAGGAAACCACGCGCTTCATAAGAACTGACTCATAAGTCATGAAAAGTCACGCGCTTGCTCGGCTAAGTCATCTATTAAAATTCATACAATCAATTGAATAATATTAAATATTTTTATATTATGATGACATAAATAAGTACGATGAAATAACAAACGATTTTTAGTTCAGGTTCACCTACCGTTAAATGGTCATAACCAATAGTACTAGAAATCACTACACCCATAGTCCCACACTAGGATTTTTCGTATATCATGGGTGCAATGAACAAACAAAAAGACAAACGAAATACACAAACACCAAGTCTCAGAACAGATATCTAAATTCATCTTTCAGATATCTGTCTAGCCGGGGATGAACCCGGAACCCGCTGCGTTTGGGCCGGTAAGGCGACCGCTCCACTCCTTTGATATATCTAACTCTATAGCAATGATAGGTGAATGGTATGAACTTCGGCCTATCACGCTGGGCCTGTGGTCCAAATTCCACGCAGACAATTCCGATTTCTCGTAGTCATATGCGCATTAGAAACTACTTGATTAGCGTATTCTGACAAAAGACCCACGCCCAGCAGTGGGACAGTAATAGTATGATAACGATAGCTCCAGTTGGCTATGCGTAATTGCCTCCACTTACACACTCTAAAATTTCCGTCACCCGTTACGTTAACGTGAAATTAGAGAACTTCATTAAAGTCAGACAAGTTTAAATGACGTTTATTATGGTGAACTACATTGTTCCATCGCAGCATTCGTGAAGTGTATGTATACATACATACACTGGCGTTATCAAAACTGGTACGTACAAAACAACTTGCTGTACTGACTTTCACTTGTTTTGAGTAACAGGCACAGCCACATAGCCGCATATATTTATCGAACAAGTGCACATTGTGATTAAAATAAAACACCTTTGTGATTTGTAACATAATCGAGCTTGATTCAAGAGAAATGAATCAGCGAATCGATGTGTTGTTACATACTATAATATCCTGTGTGTAATTTAGATTAGTAAGCTATTCTTTTGTTTAAGTATTTAATATTTATTGTACAGATAGAACTTTTATTTTAATAATATGGCTAGCGGATCACTTCTCTTTATATCTTTTTCATCACACATAACAGCTGCTTGCAATAATATTTCCCAACTAAATAAATATAATTTATTACAATGCAAAGTTAAATGTATGTTTAAAAATATGCTGATATATGCATGTTTTATTGCTCATATGATAATGACATAGTTTAAACCATACTGCACTACATTTTCCATTCTACATTTTCCATTCCCAGTATTTCAGATAGAGAATTTTATTCCAGGATCTATCTTGATAGATCCTGGAATAAAATTTATCATGAGTTTAGTGTCCCAGATCAATAAGCGTTTTAAAAGATACAAGGTTGTAAGCTAGACTTTTAAAAATATTTATATACTAATTGACATCTATATAAATCTACCTACTGAATTGTAAGCCTATATGAATATTGGCAACAGTAGAAACAAATATCAATATGTCATAGGCACCTTTGGAGGAGAGCTTTAATTACATTACAATACACAATATCATTTCCTAATGTTCCTGGAACGACTTTGATTCAAATACTCTTACGAAATTACTTATAAGCTAAGCCCTTAGCAGCATCATCACATTAATTACAACTCTACTAACCATATAACTCAAGTGTGGTCCAATAAAACGAGACAATAGACGCCTGCGTCTTACGCTTATACGCGAATGTCTCCAAATAGGAGTATATTAGATTATGACTCACCGGTTAATGTGGCGACGTGTCGTGTTGCGCGCGGAGCTAGCGAGGGCGCGCGAGCGGCATCCTGGAGGGCCGCCAGTTTGACGAGGTGCCCTGCAATAGGTGCCACACCTTAATAAACCCATACCATTATACACTTAACGTAACGTGACTAAAATGCAATTAACAATCTATATCCGTAATAAACGTTAGTAGATTTACACATGATTGTGTACTTTTATTTGTTGCTTTATATAGAAATCAAAATAAAAAAAAAATATTTTAAAAGGTATGTGAAGTCTACCAATACGCACTTGGCCAGAGCGGTGGACTATGACCTAATCCTTCTCATTCTGAGACTAGACCCGTGCCCAGCAGTGGGACGGTAATGGGTTGGTGATGATGATAGTTATATTCCTTTGAATTTGAATATTCTGTTGAATAAGTTCAACCAACTATTCTATACATAATAAAAAGTGTCCTTCAATAAGCATTATCTTAAATTGTATGTAAACTAAACTTGTGACACTCCAATGACTAAATGATAATCTCTAATCTATAATACTCTTTGTATGTGAAATGTTTAAAATTTTCACTTTATAATAAAAGGCAAACAATGATTCATAAAACATATGTAAAAGAATAAACATTTATGAAATTTTAAGCAATAATTTACTCTTTGTCAGCAATCTGTTATTGTCTCGCTGCTGGACATCCTCTACCCATCCCCTCTAAGAGTGAGATGGGTTACAGACCACTCTCCAGTTCACACAGATGTTAGAACTTTTTTAAAGAATTTTCAGGCACGTAGGTTACCTTATGTGGGTTTCCTTGACTTTATGTAAGTGATGATAGCTAATACACATATGACCTTTGAAAAATCTGAGGTATATGCCTGGGATTCAAAAACTCATTATTCAACCACTGATTAACATTTCTTGCAATATACTGTGTTAATATATGAAATTTACTCCTGGGTTATATTGCACAATCAATTTAACAGTTTACATGAATATAAGTAAAGAGTTCTACAAACCCCAGTTAGAAACTATATTTGCATAGAGCTGACATGCCTTGGCTCTTATATAACCACAGTTAAGACAGTTAATGTCAGCCTTGTTCTGTAAATAGTAAATGTAAAACATTTACTTCTTTCTAACATCACAATTACATCTTTCTTAACATGGAGAAATTTTACTTCAATTAAAATGAAGCAATAAAAAAATGTTACCTGTAAAAAAATTAACTGATCAAAAAATGTTCTTTTGACAATAAACATACTCAGTATTTATTGGACAAATTAAATATATTTTTGTTTTCTTTGTTATAAATAATTAAATTAAATACGTTAAAGGTCACATGCCAGAAGAATGTAGGATAGATGACTGATTGCAATTTGTATTTTGATTTTACATTTTTATACCAAATTTTCAGAGACCTTGCTAAGGACATAAATTAACTTATATGCTTAGATATACTTGCACTTCTGCTCGCAATAACATGTTGAAATAATTTATACATTATACATGAAAGCATCCTAGTCCGGCTCAAAAGACACCACCCTTACACCTATTTTTGCGTAAGAACTACAGTGATAAGTTGCTCTGTTTTGGTTTGATTGCTGTGGTCAGGAAGAAACACTTTTAGGTCACCTTATAGCATAGTCACATAGTCACATATCACATAGCCATAGTCAGGTAAGACTTAACTCTCGTCTGGACTTGATTATTGTAGATGTCAGGTGGTGGCAGCTAGCCTCTCCATCAAGTAGGTAATGTTTACATCATGCTTTTGCTACTTGTATAACTTAAAGAAAATAAAGTTACTGCACATGTAAAGTACTTACAGTCTGATTTAACGGATTCCTGTCTGGGAGTCCATAGATGTGTCCCACTGGAAAGAGATTGAAAGTGTTACTATAAACAACACTGATTTACTATAAAATATTATTCAGTTTTATGCTATATTCTTCATAAGCTATACATAACAATTTAAATATATTCTATGTGGAATTATGTGTAATTGAGTGAAGCAGTATTAGAAGTAAATAATATAATTTTGGATATAGGATTAAATAGCAAAAATCACTTGAAGAAATGCCAATGGGATAAATTCTTGAGAGTAAAATTGTTTTAAAACCCTGATGTTAATTGCATTTCACCCTGCAAGGATTGAACTAAACGAAGGCAGACAAAGGGTTACATAAACAATGCAATGAGGAAAGTGCATTTAAGATAAGTTGATTTTTAAAATCATAAACTTGAAATCCTAAATAAGCTGAGATTAATTTGTTTCTAATAAAGGTGCAACATAAACAACACTATGATAAGACATGCATTTCTTAAGCAAAACCTAAAAATTAGCTACTTCGGTGCTCACAATAATCTTGCGAAATAATGAATGAAAGAAGTTCAAATATTGCGAATTCCGATAGAACAAGACTAATAGCATATTAATAAAAATCAATATAAGTAAAGCATGCTTTAAGAAAACAAAACTATACTTACAATCATATTTATACCATTGCTAGCACTTTGAACTGTGACCTTGCCCAAATACAACCATCTTAGTATGTAACCACGACCCCAAAATCTATAACCGTTTGCAAATTTTAATGTAAAGCCCACAAAATAAACGCCACTATTATATGAAATGCATCTGGTGTGCACCATAGATATTATATTAAGGTCATTTTCTCGTTTACAAATCTCATTGATAGACTAGAAAGACGAATTATCTGACTGACTTATCTGACTGACTGAAAACATAAATGTGCCACAGACATAAAATCAACCAGTTATACAAATACAGATTATACAAATTTCACAAACTGCAACAAATAATCGCGCATGCACAGTGCATATGGCATACACATAAAACACCTTTTTAATTAATTTTAATACCATATAAAATTACAATAATCAGTGTCAGTTGTTAAAATTATCCTTATGAGAATATAATTATTATATGAAGTAAATACATAAAATATATAAGTTGCTAATATAAACGCTTCAAAACTATATAAACGAAGTCAAATTAAAATTAAAATTACTTACTATAAGTAACGTTTAGATTAAGTAAGAAAGCCCCCATTACACAAAAAATGCATGTAATAATGAGTTAATTGAATAATATTATCATGATCCTTCTGATGATTAGAGTTACACTTCTTAAGAAATTTTGATAATGAGTTATCAATCAGTCCATGTAGTTATAGTATCTTCTTTGTTAAATCAACATAGGTTATGCATTATGAAGTATTGCATAATATACTTCGTAACACATAATGTTTCATTGTGTTGGGACAGTAGAAGGAATTCGGAATCGGAAACTGCAACAAATAAAACTTTTATAAAATTATAATTCACGAAACAGGTTTAAAGGGAGAAATATTGATGTTGCCTCCAATTATTTAATTTCTTATTGCTTACATTATCTTTAGCGAAATACTGAAATGCTTTTACAGTGTGCAAATAGAGTAGGTATTTAAATAACTTCACAGTGACTTATGATGGCATACTTACTCAAAAGTAAACAAAACTAATCTTCATTTACAAATCATAATTTCTTATATCTACATTTTCATCTTCTATTTACAGCTTACTAAAATCCTATTTGTACTCATGTATAAAAGTAGAATTAAAGTAATTGCTTGACAGCAAATAATAATTATTATTAAAATTGCAAGACCTGTAATAATCGTAAAAAAATATATTCGTGGGATATAAAATAAAATAAAATATTTATTTGTTGTATATTAGTTGATTTCCTACCTTCTACAACTAATAATACAAGTACTACACATAAAACTCCTAATAAAATAATCATCGAAAATGTCCAGGCTGTGGTTCCAAGTATCAAAAAAAATGAAATTATTGAAGTTGTGATATTAGGTTTGTCTAACAAATAATGAATCAAATTCTTAGTGCCATTATTTATACTATCATTGCAGATTGTACTATTGTTTACTTTAGCAAACCCATATTCTGAAAAAGTAACACAATCTTAAACGGAAATATTATTGATATTTAGCAAAATAAAATTGTATTGCATATTGTCAGTACAATCGATAGGCAATAAAATAAATAGCGTTTTTTCTATTACATACCCCACGATTTTTTGACAGAAATAACAAACGCATTTCTGTAATTGATTTCCATATTTTCAATTTCATACGTTATTATAACATTCAAACCGTTGAATGAGCACGAGAAACTTAAATGATCTGTTCATAGATGATACACTTCATAGATCTGTAAATGGAGAAAATCAAATGTTTTTCAAGTACCTACCTCAATTAAAAATAGTAACTATACCCTCAAAAAGACCAACAAACTGTAAAGTGTGAGTAAAGATTTTGGTATCTATTGTAAAGCAATAGATACCATGTACCTATTTTTTAAGATTTTTATCGCGATAGGTATATTTCTAGGTAACATACTAAACAAGAAAAGTTGACTAAAAATATATAGTAAAAAAGATAATGAAATTAATAAAAAGTAATAAAAGATACAAATGACCACACCTTATTAATGGAAGTGATGTCATCTAGTTGAAGGATATTTAGGCTAAGATTAAATCGTTTATAATATTTAAAAAATTAGAGCTTCAATTTAATTCCTCAATCAAATTATTATTTTTAATATTAAAGTAATAAAAATATGTTAATATATAAAATGTAATGTAATGTATTTATAAACATATATTTTGTAAGTTATCTCGATAATCTAGCAACATTACGATCGCCAGTAGCGCCACACGCACAGAAAAGTTTGTCGGGCTTCGCTGATAACTTGGTCGCAATATAACTCTTTGGCTGTATACCGATATTTTGTCTTGACGTCACTATCATATAATTTGTATCATTTGTCGTTTGTTGTCTACGATTTTCTAGGGTTGAACATAAAAATCGATTCTTGTATAATTGAAGATTATTTGAAATTAAATTTCTTAAAACCATAACTGACAATCTATAATTGATAAGTGAAGAAGAATAATTGAGAATAGAACTTTAGGGAGCGTTACATAAGGAAACAGCGTTGGACGAAAATGGAGTAAAAAGAACAACGTTTGTACGTTGTTAAATTATTAATATACTCTCTTGCCCCAATTCTGAAAGTTATAATAAATGATTTTATTACCTATAATGGTTCTATCAATAATGTAACTGAGTAATTTAGTATACACTAGATGATCTAGCTTTTACAAAATCGTTTTCTTAATAAAATTATATCAATACCTTAGATCAATATAACAGTAAAAAACTGGTTGTAGAGTAAAAACACAAAACAACGTTATAATATTTAAATTACGAAAATCTATTTATGAATAATATTTTATATTTATTTTTGTATACATTCCTAATTTGTCAGGTTGCCCATTGCAGGCCTAGTCTCGATAATTTTAAGTGAGAAATCGATACAATAATCGAATAAAATAAAAATAGTTTATTTATGCATCCATCCCTTTATCTTTTTTATTATGTTTGCGCGGGAATTGGAAATTTGGAACGGACGAAGGCGAACAAATAGTTAATAATCAGTCAAACTAACCTCTTGTTTTTAAGTTTTAAGTTAATTAAATACATTCACAATTATAAAATAAAATTCAGTGATTTAATATTATTTTTATTACAATAAAAAGTGAACACAAAATGGTGAGTTACCTAAAATCGCTCATAACAACATAACTTGTGAAAACCTAACATGATCATACATTTTTTGTATTTTCAGGTAAATTATGATGAAAAGACACTATCGGATAAGTTGCCTGTTTATTACGCAAGGTTCTTTCCACATAAAGAATTTTGTAGATGGCTTACTTGTGGCAACAGTCCTCAACCACTTGCAAACAGAGAATTGTCTTTTACTTTAGCCGACGATGTTTATATTCGTTTTCTTTCAATTAGCAATCGGCAAGAATTCCTAACATTGTTACAACAAAAAAAACCGTTTAAACTTGATATTGGAGCAGTGTATAACACAAAGTAAGGGTTCTATATTGGTATTTTAGTGATATTAGCTGATAGTAACTCCACGCACTTATAGTTTTCTAATTGTGAAGGAAGTTTTATAGTTGATGTTGTATATTTTTCTGGACAGTGAATTAAAATTAACGGGATTGAAATACTCTGTGATTGGTAGTTTAGATGTTATTATCCATGAGTATGAAGTTGTTGGGAGTGTGTCTCTTCAGACTCCACTACTAATTCAATATGCAGCTTACAATAAATGAGAATATCATTAATTACAGGCCTTCAGTTGGACGTCACGATGCAGTTGTTCTTGCAAGGGAGCTAGTATTTGATATAGATCTGACTGATTATGATGAAGTAAGAACCTGTTGCCAAGAAGCTAAAGTATGTGACAAGTGCTGGAAGTTTATGGTTATAGCTTGTGAAATTCTACAAATAGCATTAAGAGGTATGACTTATTACATTTTTCAAAACATTGAAAGCAAAACACCACTGTTTAGTTTTAAGAGTATGCAGTCCACTTGATGGTAACTGATGACCTCTGCCCATGCACATTTGTAATCAAATCTATATAGAGCAGACCTAAAGTAAATTACAGATGTATTGCTACTTCTGAGGACTACGATTTCGCCTCATATTTAATCAGTTGGCATCTGCACCTTCCCAATGAAGCTGAACAAATAGATGTGTCAGTGGTAAAGGTGGTGGTGATCAGTAAAATTTCTGTCAAAGTCGGTTAATCACTATAGAAAATAGTAGTAAGTCTTATAATCAGGAGAGACAGAGAAGTAAAAAAAATATTTTAGAAATTACAGTGACTTGAATTTTGTTTGTTTACAGTTAAAAAATAAGATTTAATAGAAAAGTAAAATTATTTCCAGATGATTTTGGTTTTCAAAATATCTTATGGGTGTTCTCTGGCAGACGTGGTATACATTGTTGGGTGTCAGACTATGAAGCAAGAACGTTAGACAGTCCAGGGCGAGCAGCTGTTGCTGATTACTTGTGTTTGATAATGGGAGGTGATAATCTAACCAAAAAGGTTCATTTAAGAGATAAGAAATTACATTCCAGTATTGGGTAAGGTATAACTCATGTCTATCACAACTATATTAATAGTGAAAGAATAATATTTGTGTAGGTCGCAAGCGCAATTGAGGTACAAACTTCTGTTGTGAATAAAGATAGGCGCTACTGTCACAATTTTGTGTGCGCTTGCTTTGAAAGGCATGTTAATTGTTGGTCCAAGTTATTATCAATGGATATTATCAAGACGTACCTACCTAGGCTAGCCTAATATATCCTTGATTTGCCTGATAGAGAGCCAGTATTTCTTTGATTTTTGGCTATCTATTTGGTCCCATTTTTATATTATGTTGATATAATTTTCCTGTAATTTGATTGAAGATATCTTTTGACACTAACAATATATTCTTACAGAAGAGCCATTGGTATTATCGATAAATATTTCAATGAAGTTTTAGAGGATCAACAATTTATATCATCTTCAGATGGATTGAAAAAGTTTTTGAAAATGATACCAGAAGAAACTCTAAGAAACCAAGTAGAAAAAGCATTAGAGAAAATGCCTGAGTCTTCTCTGGAAAGATGGGAGACATTTGTTGCTATTTATAACCAATTCTGCAAGGAAGTAAGTAAACTTCTATTAACCTTCATAATTTATATAACTTCAAACATAACTTTTATAAGTTCAAAAAGTAATATTATGGAATGTCATGGAATGAATTGGAAGGAATATTAGATTCATTTAAATTTAATATTTTTTATATCACGGCGTGCGTAAATGGACGTTTTACGCACGCTTCGCGTGCGCAAAACCCCCATTTCCGACCCCGTAATATAAAATTTTATACAACACGCGGACGAAAAATGTTTTTCTGACTCGTGTGATTGCAGTCCTCGCCTGCGGCTCGGCCTGCAAACTCACACTTGTCAGAAAATAATTTTTCGTCCTCGTATTGTAATGTACTATTAATTAATTTAAATTTTATTTGTTGTAAATTTTGAATACTCAACAAAGATATTTTTAAAGGTTCATATTCATAAAATGTTATTTTCAGAATGGTGTTATGAAATGGAAATATTTAATAGAAGAGATAAAAATACAGTACTGCTATCCCAGGTTGGATGTTAATGTCACTAAAGGGTTCAATCACTTATTGAAATCTCCATTCAGTATCCATCCAAAGACAGGAAAAGTCTCAATTGCATTCAAGCCCGATAATGCAAAACATATAAAATTGGATGAAATACCCACAATTGATACATTACTCGACTATGATCCTGCAGATAAAAAGACAAGCGAAAAAAATCCCATGGAAACATCTGTCGCTATTTTCTATGATTTTGTTTGTGCTTTGGAAAAAGCAGAGGCTTTAAGAAAAAGAAGTGAAGCTAGTAAGTAGATAAAAATACTTCCTCCTAGTAAAAGCCCCTTATGTTGTGATTTCTTTCATGGAATTATAATTGCAACCTTACCCTCTAATTACTCATTTCCATGAAAGATGTTACAGTATTTCTTTATTGTTTTTATGTAACATTTTGTTTTGTTATAATATCTGATTGCATGTGGATACTGCTGCCATGAACTGTAAATAGATTAAAATGCCTACATGAGGTCAGCCATAGGTGCATTACTATTTGCTTCCTTGTCATTCTGTTGACTAAATTGAAACGCCTTAAAAGGTATTACCTTACCTCACCCTTGACATCAGTACATAGTAGCACTACTGCTGTTTCTAGGTAGAAATGGGCAGTGGCGGTAGATTTAGGATATTTGATCTTTTGTAGTTTGTAGTATTATTTTCGTTTCAAATGTAGTTGTCCTAAGAATTTTAATATCTATATTTCTTTTGATTACAGGTAAATCATTGGATTTTTAGAATGGTTTCATTAAAAACAATGATAAAAAATAAAGCTTTTATTTCCTTATAAAAAATATTGGTCATCTAAAAGATCAGTGGTATTGCTATATTAACACAAGAGCATCTGGAAAATGGCATTTAAAGCTGGAACACTTGCTAGATAAATCTCAATATAAAGCAGACCATTCTTATGGTTATACTTTACTA
This sequence comes from Epargyreus clarus clarus, assembly GCA_014595695.2. Lineage (NCBI taxonomy): Eukaryota > Metazoa > Arthropoda > Insecta > Lepidoptera > Hesperiidae > Epargyreus > Epargyreus clarus. The sequence goes on from JACTTY020000027.1 coordinate 1,106,944, forward strand.
CCTACCATTAGTATCCTCATATTAACAAAACCAGTAAGGTGTGGTTCAGGTTCAAATAAAAAAGATAAACATGCCCTTGTGGTACTGCTTTTAAGAGTGACAGAGCACTATATTAGATTGAGTGAATGTTGCAAAGTGCAGTTTACATAATTACACACAATTGGTTTTTTCCAAGTGCTTTATATTGTGCGTAATTGGTGTATATTATGAATTTGCTAATCTTCAAATCTAAAAGACTGTCTTTTTTCATTTGAGGGTGCTGCCTTATTGCTGTTCTGCCACTTCTTAGCTCTTTTTGATGGATGGCAAGTTATGAGTAGAGTACATTCAAGTATACAATCTTGCGTGCAGGTATACTGGCAAGTCTAAAGGTAGGCTGATCATATTTCGATAAATATATCTAGTGTATGTGTAACTATTTTTATAAAATAAGGTGGCCAATTCACGATAAAAATGCAATGTCTGAGATTTTTACTCTTTAAATCTATCCATAAGGTACATATTTCGAAACCCAAGCACAAGCAGTGCAATAAGATTACGATACGAGATTCTAAACAGAACAGCTAAGGGCAATATTCAGGAAATCTTCGAATGCGATTGTTACAGTGCCATTTTGCTGCGTGTCTCGAAGTCTGAATGCTTCGGTAAAACGTTGTATTTGTACACAGAGAACTATAAAAGTATCAACCGAAACTTTTCCTTCTTGAGGGTCAGCTCTCTTGGTCAAGAAATTTATAAATTCTGGCGTGAATCTGAAGCCCATCTGCGTGAAAGCTGAAACACGAGATAAAAGTTGTTAAGACTCGAATTAGTAAAAGTAACAATGTATTTTTGAAATACTTTGTGTATTCAAATCCAGGTGCCCTAATAAAAAAAAATCGCAATAGGTGGCGGTAATGGTGTTTAGTTGGTATTAAATTAAATATGCTTTTGAATCACACAAATACAAAACAGTTAAATATTTATTTCTAATTGGTATTAAGTATTCCTACTATTTACTTAAAAGATTTTAATATAGGTAGTTGACATAAAAGTTGCAGATGCAGACGTTTCTCAATACTAAGTACCTTTAGATAGCTCTTGTTCATCTATATGTCCAGACTGGTCTGTGTCGTAAGTTTTGAATACAGCAAGCCACTGATTAATGTACGTGTATAGTTTGTCAAACTCTTCGAGATTTATGTGACCTGAACGATCTTTATCGAACATACCTGAAATAAAATCAATAGCAACAATTAGACACGCAAAAATGTAGCGAGTATCTTCTTAACTAGTAAATAAGACTGTTTTTAAATAGATCATACTGTTAACTACTTCACTTACTCAATACAAATGAATGAATATGATCAGGGAAACACGACAATATTTATCAAATTATAATGTAATGGCTAAATGACCACCAATATTCAGTGTTTTAATTTAATACTTATTACGTTTAAAACATAATTATATACATATTATAGGTACATTTTGCGTACCAATCATCAAATTGCATGCAGTTTCCGAAAACGTCCGCCCTTGTGCGTTCACTAACGCAGCTTTTAGCTCTGCCGAAGTTATGAATCCAGATCTATCTTTATCAACAGCGTAAAACCACTGCTGCACTTGAGGAGATATAGTTCCTCCTGCTCCAATTGAAGGGTATGGACCATGCCCGATTTCTAGTTGTCCCGGGGCACCAGGTGGGCCTCCGTATCCTGGTTGTCCATAACCCGGCTATAACAAACGTTTAAATTTACAATTAGATAGTTTTAATGAATCGTCATTTAGTGGGATATTTAAAACAACAATAATAACTTTGGAATTGCCGAAGGCGACTCGAAGACCAGCTATTTCGCAAGACGAACCTTTCCTACTGATGGGCAAGGTATTCAAGACTGGTTATATGCATGTCTGTACTGAGGGTAGGCGTTTCAGAGACTTCTTAAGTATGTACAGTTCGCGCCAAACTGCTAGTCCGCACTGAATATAGAAATGAATCGCGTCGCCATAGCAAATTCTATGACTATACCTGCTCGCGACAACTTCCGAGCGGATTAGCAGTTTGGCGCGAACTATACCTGTGTATTAAAAGAAAAATATACAGATAAACGCTAATAAACTTTTATTATTAGTTTTCGAAAAGAACACCTTTATACGAGCGAATAAATCTCATCAAGGTATGTGTGAAACAATATCAATATAATTAGAAAACATATTATATTATAATAGTAGGTATAGGTACATAGGTGCTAGTAAAAGTGGCGTAGGGTAGATTTTATTTATTTGTAATAGCTAAGGCATTAAACAATGAGGTTGGAAAGTAAAAAGAAAGATTTTTTTTATATATTTTATAAGTTTATTCTATCAAGTATAAATAGTAGTAACTCTAAACATTGTATGTAAACTTTGTTTAAAGTTTATAAAACAATACAAAACAAAAGTTTTATTATACGTCTAAACTAGAATAAATCATTATTATTCTCAATACGACGGGATGAAAAATATTATACAATAACATTAAATTAGAACGGGCAAGTGGCAACATCTACAAAATCCCATAGAAATGCTAGTCTTATTTATAAAACTGTTACAAGTTAGCGGCCTAAACTTAAATATCACTACATTTTGTTGAAAATTACTATACTTAATTAGCCTAGTTTGTTACAATTAAAAAAACGTTGAATCAACTTTTTATTACAAAAATCAAACTTGATCACTAGAGGCAAATAAAAATAGGCAGGTAGTTGTAATAAGCTTATTATAACTTTCTAATTATTATTTTTTCCCCACTTTTTATTAAGTTAGTATATTCTTCAGTGCAGTAGTTATAGTAAATATGATTTTCATTGTAATTATAAGATATTAGCACCTACATGTTAAACACATGCAGTCCGTAATCCATATACATCGGTATGTCAATTTTTAAATATTGGCGAGTAATTAAAATGGATTAAATCATTTGCATTATACTTTATATTTAGCTTTATGTAACTAATCAGATCACTAACGGTGAAAAATCATTTATCTCTATCTTTTTATTATAGTTTGTTTCGGAGAATTACCATATTTATGTGAAATGTAACAAACCCTAATAAATAGCTACATTAAATACTATATAACTATATTTTACAACACATTTAAAATTACTTTTTAAATTAATCTTAACAAATTCTTTAGGCGACGGTAGGGAAATACATTACAAAACTTAGTTAACTACATAGTTATTCGTCAATTAGCAATCCAATATAATACATAATAGTGTGTATCAGCTATAACAAAATTTAAAGCTGTTTCTGTAATAAATATATTTTTAAATACAATAAATATATATTTCGGTGCGGGTTTTTGCAACTTGCTTTTATTATATTAATTAAATATTATCAAACCCGTAACACATAATTTTGGAATTGAAAAAAAAAAGATAAGCGATGTTTACACAAAAATGTTTTGTTAGTAAGAGATTATACATAACATAGTAGGTGGATAACAGTACAAATCATACCCATTTTAGCACTTTTTCTGCGAATTTCGGACTGATTTTAATATGACATCACATGCTTCAGCATTGAGTGGGCGATTATACCTATTGTATGTATAAGCCTAACAATTCTCAATTTTTTTTTCAAGCATATCCCGGATTTACACTATGGCGGACTTATATTTCAACTCTGCATCCTTAAAGCACATACACAGCAGTGGGATAGAAATGGTATTAATAATAATGATTATATAAGTATTTAATAGGTAGGTACCTACTAATAGTACCTATTTAATGGTTTTGAATATCATTAAGGGAAAGATGGATTGAATACATATTTTCAAATCGTTACAAATATGAACAGGATACATTTTACTTTTATTTACATTTTATAAATACACAGACTACTATTTACGGACGTATAAAGCGCAATATTTGGATTCAATAACGCATGTATTTGCTATTACAGCTGCCTATAATGTTAAACTTATATTAGACTTACTATAACATTTTTAGAAAAACTTTCGTACAATACTACCGGACCATTATAATATAAAGCACTAATATTAAATATTGTAGATTTCTATCAAAAACGGTATAGATTTTATTGTGTCAAAACGGTAAGCTTAACAATTATAAATTGCCAGTTACACGCATATATACTTTATGTATCGCATTGTTTTATATATGAAATGGTAGGCAATTAATTATTATTTTATACCTTCGAACAATTTTCAAAAATTAAGCTAATTAATTTTAACATATAGAGCAATCTTGCCTCAACGGTACAGCTTGAAGATTTTAACATCAGGATTTGGTAAAATCGTTAATTTGCATTAGTTGTCTACATATGGCTAACGCTAAAATATAAAGTGGGCACAGTTGTGATTTCAATAAGAGAAATAATCAATACTGTTTATTAAATTAAAAACGGTTCAAGGCACAATTTTCAGTTCCTATGTGCATTAGTAATTTAAATCTATGCTATTAATTTACGGATTCATGTTTCGAACACTCCGAGATGCGAACGGATATCCGTCTTACAAAGCGTTTGTTGAAAAAAACGAAGTTATTTGGTGTTAAGATCAATAAAATATATTTTTATTTAGTAATTGTTAAAATAGTTATTGATATTTTCTGTAAAAAGCCTGCTTTAGTATTAGCTGTGACCCGTATACTCCACTATTTATTCCTCTAGTATGAAAACGTTGCGTAATCGAAATCACGAGAGCGAAGTTATAATTTCAAATTGCTTCCGAAGATTTATTTTATCATGACTTGCTAAACTGCATAATGTAAGTCATCAGCAGATGAAAATGCAAAATGTATAAAATTAGTCCTGTTTTTCTTCCTATAACAATAATATGAAAAAGCAGTTCCTTTATATTAAAATTTGTGCCCAAAAAAACTATGTAATCTCACTCCATCCACATACACACAGCTAAAAGTATTATTAAATCTATTAACTAATGGGTAATTTGATTGTAATTTTTAAAACATATAATTCCGGTTTATTTTTCAAAAAATCAAGAGTATGAAGAGTTATTGTACTATATTAATTTAGGATAGAGTATTATGAAAGTATAAATTAGACTAGTCAACAGGCCCACAACTGCCTATTTGTTTTTCTCACAGTCCCCAGATATTTTTCTTTTCCATTCAAAAAAAATTGATTACCCATCAGTAATTCTAATTACACTATCATAATAATTATATAATCAAGTCTATAATTTATTGTTACACTGTTGTTTATATATATAATAACTGGAAAGTATTCAAGATAAATTAGACCATATTGGTTAATATAAAGTAGTTAGGACTTTTTAAAAATCAGTATATAAATAGAGTAGCTGTCATATAATCACTAAACACTAAATTCTATATAAACAGAAACATAAGAATAACTCTATAAATGGATTCATTTCTAACTATTCCTTAACAAAAGTTTATATTGCCTATAAATATTAGAAATCAACAATGATCATACACATAAATGACATTCAGTCTTTTATATCAAACCAATACTGGCAAGTTTGTTATATTTTGTACTAAGCAATCAAGTATTAAAATGCCTAAATCCAGTACATTTTCACTAAGTAAACATAAATCAATTTAAATTACATAAAAAAAGATAAACAAAACATCTATAGACATTGTTCAAAATGAACCATAATATTGCTTCTTTTAAGCTTACTTAGTGAAAATGCAGTGGGAATAACAAATAAAAGTTCTATATTTAACTTTATACCTAGACTTACACATTACTATTGTGACTAGAAAAACTGTAAGTAGCTGGAGTAACACATGTATTTACACACACTTGAATTGATGGTTTGAAGGAAGAAGGGAGAAGCTTATGGGCTTCTGGCACTGGAGAGTAACTCCGACAAACAGTCTCAAAATGCACTTGGTCATTCCGGTCTGTAGGCACTCCATCGAAACTAGTTTGTTTAGCTGAATCACCAGTCCCACTATCCTTGCACGATGAATGCTCCGATATATTGTCCGGGAACATCTGAGGTGAATCACTATCACTATGTACTACTTGTGTCATTTTCATACTCTCGGTGGGATAAGTATGCATGGCACTAGCCATGCATCGACGAGTATGATATATTATCACTACCCAAATAATAGAAGTTCCTACTGCACAACACACCACCGTAATTATAATAATACCTGCCATATTCTCCTCGTTTACCTTGAGTGCTACAGGAGGCAACACCTGTAACTCTATCATGTCCTTTTTAGTTCCAAGTTCATTTGTAATCTCACATTCATATCTACCTGCATCAGTTGATTCAGCTTCAATTATGATTAAAAGTTGATCATTTGCTGAGAAGTAAGTCCGATCTGTGTGTATTATTGGTACCCCATCTTTAAGCCACTTCAGTACCGGTTTAGGAGAACCAGTTATCATACATTGTAACACAACAGATTCTCCACTAGTAACTTGTTTGTTCTCCATGACTCTTATAAATGAAGGTTCTTGTAATACCGTCAAGGATGCATTAGATATGATTGTACCGGCTGGATTTTTCGCTGCACAACTGTATATACCCATGTCTGTAGTTTTAGCATTTACAATGAAAAACAAATGATCAGTAGGCATGACATTCATACGCCGCTCTCTAGCAGCTGGGAAATCATTGCCTCCATCTTTTTTCCATGATATTTCAGGTAGGGGGTCACCAACTGCTGCACAATTCAAAGTCACAGTCTCTCCTGTTTTTACAGTAACATTGGTGGGAGTTTTTGTAAATCTTGGAAATGTCACTATATTCACTTTTGCCTTTGATGAATATGTAGTACCAAACTTATTACTGACAACACATTGGTATTTACCAGAATCAGAGTGAGTCACATTTGGTATCACAAGCGTTGAAGTAGCTTGAGGATGACCTTTATGTGACAATGTTACATTTTCATATACTGTAGGATTGCTAACATTGCCATTATTTTTCTTCCACAAAAAAGTCATATTACTGTATGGATTTGATGTGGCCGAACACACTAAGTTTGCAGATTGACTTTTGATAGCCAGATGTGTTTTTGGATGCTCCACTATTTTAGGTTTGGGAGAATCACCACAATTGTCCTCTCTGAGTTTCGATATCACAATCCCTCTTAGTTCGGAGGGATAGGCACATGTTGCCGTTATATACTTTTGATCTACTTTGTCCCGAATCCATTTCACTATCCATAACAAATTGCAATCACACAAGAGAGATGATGAATTTAAATGTAATTTCTGTATCTTTGTCATAGATTCAAATGCATGTTGTTGGATTGATGTGATATTATTACCCTTTAAATCCAGTTCAACAAGGTTGTTTAATCCTTCAAATGCTCTCGAGTTTATGGATCTTATATGATTAGAAGAAAGGGTAAATGTCACTAAGTTTTGTAATTTTGAAAATGGTCCTGACATGTCTTCCACAGTCCAAGAGATTTTATTGTTATTTAAATACAGTGTTTGCAGTTGTACCATGTGACTGAATGCTTCTTGGGAAATAGAGGCAATATTGTTGTAGTTCAGATTTAAAGTATGAAGTTTAACCAAGTGTTGGAAAGTACGGCCTTCAATTTCACGTAAATAATTGTGAGACAAATCTAAAACTTCTAAATTTGTACACAATTCCCAGCTACCAAAATCAATTTGAGATATCAAATTGTTAGATAAAGATAATGTTGTCAATGATTCCAGTCCATACATCCAGCCTTTAGAAATGCTCTTTATATTATTATGATCCAAATGTAATAAATTCACAGACTTAAAACCAAAAAATGCTCCATCCATGATGTTATCTATCTTATTGTATTTCATTTTTAATGTTGTTAGGCTAGATAATCCTTGGAAAAGTAGAGCATTGATAACATGTAGCTCATTATGATTGATTTCCAATGTTTTTAAGTTCGACTGATATTTGAATAAGTGGTTAGGTAATGACGATATTTCGTTTCTGTTCAATTTTAGCTCCACCAAATGAGATAAGTTATTTAGGGCCCCATCAGTAATCAGTTTAATGTGATTACTGTTCAGACTCAATTTCCAAATAGAACTGTTAGCAGGGAAACGTCCCGCGTCAATTGAGCCAATGTTATTTCTATTTAGGCTCACTTCCTGCAAATCGTTCATATTGAGTAGATTCGGTATATGGTGCAGCACATTTTTGTCCAATTTTAACGTTTTTAAGGCCAATAACTTATCGAAACCTTCAAAGGCATCCTCATTTAATTTATTGGAGCTTAAGTCCAATTGTTCCACCCACTTAGGAATTCTTGGCACAGTAATCAAACCTTTCATTGAACAATCCACATATTTTTCCAGGCAAGCACATTTCTGAGGGCATTCAAATTTTTCATTTTGCATTGATAAACGTATCATCAATGTTATTATCGATATCAACAGCAAATGGGAGTCTCCCATTTTTATGCATTTGGATAGTTGTCCCACTCATTGAAAGTACACAACGATTGTGTCTTTGTTCTTACATAATTCTTAATTCACACTTCACATTAGCAAAGTTCATTAACCATTTCACTTCACTTATATCAGTAATGTAAAATAACTACATTTTGTAAACATTTTATGAGATAAATTTGTAAAACATTTCAACATATTTATCGAGATGGACTCGGCTGCCATTTTCTTTGATCAATCGTCTGCACTCAACAGTGTTGCCAACTTAGCCGCTTTTATACTCGTTCGGCATTTTGTTTTATGTAACACTGAGATTGATACTCGCCGAACATAGACGAATATGTTTGAACAGGAATACGTAAATATCACATTGGGAACATCAAATTAATATACCCCACATATTTGATATTCTCCACAAATACGACTCGTTCGTTTTCCGCGCGGTGTCGGAGTACTCAAATACGCATAATATACTCTCGTCAATGAATACGTAAAATCAGCTAAATTCGAAATTTCTCAGAAACAGTTTTAATTTGAATGATCTTTATTTAATATTCTTATATTTATAGTATTTGTAATCAGAAACATTTCAGAACAGGGAAAAATCTATATAAGTAAAAGTAATATATAAGAGGTTTTTTTTTGTTTGCAATTTACTAGAAAACAACTCAATTGATTTAAATATATTCTTTTTAAGGGTTACTCTTTTGAGTGCTGGTCCTATTCTAGAAAAATGGTATGATGATGTCCTCATTTAATACAAGTTATTGGTTGATCCCATAGAAGAGAAAAATACTTGTTTTTTCTGTTCCATGGTTGACCCATACTACTAATCTATGGGTTGACCTCCCTATAGTACAGAGTCTCATACATAAGACACTACAGCGACTTCGAAAACCCACTAAAATCGCGCTCAAAGCGCGTTTTTTAAAAGAGATTTTTTCAAAAAAGATTTTTAAATAAGCTAAACATTCTCCAATATTCATATTATTATACCATTTTCTCATTTTATAGTAATGCAATTACTTAAAAAAAATGTTTATATAGGATTAATTTTCATTGAGAGCAAAACATATTAATGTTTCTATTGTCAACTACCTAAGAAGTGAAAAATTTCAATAATTCTATTAATTATCAACATTTAAAATATTACTGCAAATCTCTTATACTTAATTATTATTCTAAAAATTTTGCATTTTATTGACAAAATTATCTTATACTTTTTAGGGAGGTAATACAATTTAATTTTGTTAATTAAAAACTGAAAACTGTTTACCTGGGAAAATTGAAAAATCACTCATAAAGCTGACAATAAGTGCTCATAGACAATATAAACATAGCAGTTTGTGAAAACCACTATAAATGCAGAAAAGGTTGTTGGACTGTACATAGAGATGGTATCCCGTAAGCTGAATCCTCATTTTTAAAGGAAAGCTCTTCCTAACCATTTGTTAAGCTTATTAAACTTTGTAAACTCAATAGATTTCTATAATTATAATTTATTTTAATAATTAAGTGACTTGTTAACATACATTAATTAAGTGTATTTTCACTAAGTGGTCTTATATTGTAATACATGTTTTAAAAAATTAGCAACCTAATTCCAACCACCTCTTGTAAAGCTTTTGAGTATGATGTTTTAAAAGTAGTAATAGATTAGCACACATCGGTTTCTATTATTTAATTAATTATTTATGATTGGTATGGTATGTTTGATCATTGAATGTTGATATTATCTGAATTAATAACATTACTGATAATTCTGTAGAATAGTTATATGGTCTTTATGTAGTAATTGATTGGAATTTATATAATAATTGTAGGCAGAAAATACAAATTGAATGTACACATTATTCAAACTATATAGTAGCATGAGATAGTAAGAATCAGGAAATTATAAGGACAACGGGCACACTAAGATGGTAAACAACTTTGTACTGAAAGTTATCAAAACATTTGCTTGTGTGTGGCAAAGTACTGGATACCATAAACTCTACTTACCTGTAGCCTATAGGTGTTATAGAAGCCACTTGTACTATATAAGGGGTGGTCTATTCTACACTGGGTTTACAATAATAAATATGATGCCTAACTTAAGTGAAGGTGTAAATACTTAAAATTACACATAATTGAAATTGTAGGTAAAATTAGTCATTTTTTAAATTTCGTGAAATCATATCTCACGCCATGAAGATACATGTACATGTATGCCGTTTTCAATTTTTAAAACGACTCCCTAGCTAGCCCAATACAAGCCAATTAGCACAATCATAATGTTTTGCCTCAGCTAACCTTATCTACCAAAAATTACACCAACTTACTTTATCTACCAAAAATCACTAACTTGGTTGAGAAGTTTTTGATGGACACGGTTCATACCCATTCGGTCTAATTACTATTCTAGGAAGACTTAATTAACTGTATCGATGTTAAGTACAATTATAAAATTATAACTTATACTCACGTTGTAAGCCATTATTCGGTTTTTTACCAAGCCTGAAATGAACAAATAATCAATAAAAAACTATAACACAATTAGAAATTTCGTAATACCATATTAAATCGTTTATAATATTAACAACCTCACCTATTTAGAAAAAGTAACGTTATAAAAAGTTGTTTTTTGTATTCTTATTATGCACTGGATTAATTATTTATAACAATTTGATAAACAAACGGTTTACTTGTACTAACAAATAAAATCATAAATTAAATTGTATTGAGCAAATAAAACTTTTCTGATAAGACCTTGACTGACTGTCAATATCAGTCATAATGTGCAATGTCAGTCAAATGATACACTGACAAATTACCAAACGTTCAGTAGTGTATTAGCAAAAACAGTTTATTTAGTATACATAGTAATATATTGCATCGTTATAATCACCTGTTAAAATAACGTAATATACAATAATTATGTTTTATAGGTCGTTAATTAAAATAAAAATACTTACTAATATTTTTTATATTGTGACTAGGACCGAATTAAATTTGATCGTATGACTTTATTCATATCCAGTAATTTCACCTCTTTGCATCTGTGTACACAGCCTAAATAAATAAAGAATCGAATGAGCTGTCCTAACCCTTGACGTTCTGTCATGATACGTCAAATCAAACTGCAACACGTCAAAAGTAGTCAAACGAAAAGATTGTTCATCTTTGTGATTTGGATGCAGAGAAGAGTAGAAATTTAAGTCTTATTTTGGCTTTATTTATTGTAAAAATATTTTGAATTTCAAAAGGAAATAACATAAAGTAATTTGTGATTGACTGGTTAACAATTGTTCAAGCATTAAACATTTTTTTTGGGAGAATAATGGAAACATACGAAAGCGTTTTGCTTGTAAAAAATGAAGTGTTCGTGTTCAAAATACCTCCTAGGACATCGAATAGGGGATACAGGTAGGGATAATCATTAAGTATACATTTAGTTTGCTTGTTTGAAACATGAGGGTAACATTGTAATGTATCGCAGAGCTGCCGATTGGAATTTACAAGAACCGCAGTGGACGGGGCGTATGCGCTTAGTGGCGAAAGGGGAGGAACTGATAATGAAGTTGGAGGACAAATCAACTGGCGAATTGTTCGCTAAATGCCCCATCGACAAGTATCCAGGAGTGGCTCTGGAATCTGTGACTGACAGTTCAAGATACTTTGTTGTGCGAATCCAAGATGATAATGGTATGTATATTAATCAAGGCAGATTATTGTGATTTTTATATGTTCAAAAAAGCAAATATTTTGTAAAAATATAGTTTGGTTTCAACTATGCATGAACTAAAGTTTTATTGCAAATATCAGATTGATTGCTTATCTATTACTTAACAATGACATGGTAAAAATACACCATTTTCGGTAAATTAGGTAATTGTAATGTACAAGGTCAATATGCAATCAATCAATAGTCAATAAAATATATAATTATTTATCAAATTCGATGGCAAGGGTCAGCTTTAATCAATTAAATGTATAAAATAAAACATACATACTATAAAAAAGAATTATAATTTTGAAAATTCCTTACAGGGCGTACTGCTTACATTGGGGTCGGGTTCGGGGACAGATCTGATTCCTTTGACCTGAATGTGGCACTCCAAGATCATTTTAAATGGCTGCGAAAGGAGCAGGAAGGTGAAACAGGAAATCAGCAGCAACTAGACCTTGGCTTCAAGGAAGGCGAAACAATTAAGATCAACATGAAAATCACTGTAAGTACTTCTTGATATTATCTATACTTATATAACTACATGTAATTTAAACTGAAGGGCATGTAACTCTAATTTTTGAAAATTTTGTGATGTTAGAAATTAGGTGAAGGAAAAAGGCTTGAGGAAACTTTTACACCTGAGTTACTAAACAAAAAAGTACTTAAAGGTGTATGAAATGTACTCATTGATACCGATAACTTGTGCCTAACAGTGGTACAATGATGTCTTGACGACAATGTTAGATTTATAAATAGATGGGCGACAGTGACCACTTACCATAGGGTTGACTGCTTGTTTGTTTGTTATTTCATTAGTATAAAAAAAGTCAGCCTTGTAATTTGAAATCATTAATCTAAATATCTAGCATTGTTACATATTGCACTAAATATGAATCATCTGGGCATTGTTAGCCAGTATAATATGTGTATCTCAAATATTCATAAATCAACATAGCCTTGAATTATACTAGTTAGGTGTTTGTTGCATAATATTGTGATAATTATATTTGTAAAGGGTTTTCTTTTGGTTTACCATTGTTAATTTTGTAGTAAAAATTTACCATGCCAATTTATTATATTTGTTGGAAGTTATATACTTATTGTGTAAGTCATGGTGCAAATAGGGTTGCCAGCTATATGTGAAGAACAATAGTTTTTTTAATTGCAAAAAAATGGTTCTTTTGGGCTCTATGTTTCTGCAAGTTATAATGATGGATTTTTTTGGCACTTTTAACTCACTGCCTATTATACAGTAACACATTATTACAATGTTCGTGCAGTGATTTTGTGTAGTAGGTCATCTGAAGTTGTGACATTTGAATTAGCAATCAAAATATACATACCATTAAATTATTTTATCATATTTATGTTGGTTAATAGATACATACGTAATGTATTTTAAATTGACTAACATATTGTATGATATAATAATATGCATATTATATTATATTATGGGTGGCAACCCTAGATTAGAATGTAATCTGAAATGTGTATTACTTTGTTTGTTAATTTTGCAATAATACATAATGTTTTTTAGAAAAAAGATGGAAGTGAAGGTAGCCGACCACGGCGGGCCGCAGGTCTCGGACCTGCCGGGGGGCTGTTGCCTCCTCCACCGGGTGGTTCGAAGTTACCACCCCCACCCTCGCCACAGCACGCTCCATCTCCATCGGCTGCAAATGCGTCTGCTAACTCTGAGTGGGGCGAGTTCAATTCTGCAAGGTAATCATTCAATATTCTTTTAGTTTCTCATTCAAAGGTAGTAGAATATAGTTTATGGATGGTGCCAAACAGCCCCTAATAATATGTTGTAATTCTTATAGAGAAGAGTTTGCATCGTTGTATGCTTATATGAAGGATATGGTTTGTAGTATAATTTATATACATCCTTATAGATGTTTATCTTAATGCTCAGGTAGATAAACTTCCTATCTATGATTAGGTTCAGGTTAAAGTTAATGACTGTATACTTGTTGATTGATGGCTATAGTCACGAAGATCATGATGATCACATGTCTTTTTCACACATGCAATATTAATGTCATTAAAAATTTGTTTATACCAGGTTTAATCATGTGTAGGAGAGGTATATTTTTGCATAATAAACCCACAGCATAAAATATCATAAAACTTTGGTAGAGAAATATAAAGAGTAAAGCTGTAATAATAGAGATGTAATTATGCAATTAGATAAGCACTTGTTTAATGGTTGTGATTACATTCATATTAATTTTTCCTGTACATGGAATTCATTTCTAACAGCATTAATATTTATGAAATTATTTATAGTTTTATTTATGATGCCTAGTAGATGGATATGCTAGTAACTTAAAAATAATGGTTTTTGTTTACATCCAGATTTTAAAAATCTATATTAATTTTGTGAAACAGTTAACGGGACTTTATGCAAAAAAGAGTTTTTTTTATAAAGAACATATAGTTTTTGATACATTCAAGCATACTATATGCTAATTGTTTTTTTTTCACTTCACATGTAGTGTTCTGAAATGAACGGTATTCGAAAACATCTTGAATGTTTTAATTGGAGCTTGTATATATAAAAACGTGTTAACGTGTTATGAGCGTGTTACGTAACAAAAGCTTAAAAATATTTTCTCTTGTTTTTCAGTGCACCAAGTCAAAAGCCAACCACTCCAGCTAATCAACAAAACTGGGTACAGTTCTAAGTTGCTTGAAGAGTGTGCGTGATTGGGTCGGGATGTCTGCAGTGTGACGCAGAGTGATGCTACAAGATTACTTATAATTATACTTAAAATTTCGAAAAAAAATGTTATTTGAATCACAAGATTTATTCTTTGTAGCATAAAGTAGTGCCCGCCTCATGGAATTTGATTGAAATAGTTTAAAAATATATTCTAAAAATATTTACTTTTAGGCTTAAGTTATCACGGTAAGTCATTCTCTTTTCGAATTGTAGTATCCCAGTTTTAAAGCTGTGCGTAATAAGAAAAGCTTTACCCATTATTTCAATATACGATCTATATCTTCATATTACACGCAAACATATAAATAAAAATATATATTACGTTAAGCTATGTTCTTTCACACAGTTACTTCCGTTACAATTAATAAGATGTTGGTTTAAGCTGACTGCCCATTGGCTACTATCGCCTGTGCGTTGCATAGGCTACAATCTTGTCGCTTAAGCTGCCGAGCAGTCACTTGTCCTCTGCTTTTCTTTTATTTATTTTTTGAGCTACCAACGAGCGATTTATGTTTGATTTTATTCGATTATTCGAAAAAAGGCAGCACTCTATTGTACATGGGTCTATATACTATTAAATAATCGTACAACAACATGTAATTCGCCTTAACCACTACTTAATATTAACGCTTAAGCTAACATTTGCACGGGCTTAAAGTAGCCAATGGGTGATCAGCCTAAATGAAAAGATAATTCAATGCTTGGGTCGAATTATTAGATAAAATCATCTTATCGCATAAAAATGTATAATATTAAGTGTTACTCTACAATTTTTATGCTAGAAGCTGTACATTACAATCGTTTACTTGAGGTCGCCGCGTAATGTATGCATTTTATTATGTAATGGGTACTTATGATTTTTATATGCCGAGATATTGACCTCGTTGCATAGACGTTCACGCCGAAAGCGAAACTATGGCAGTGGGGTATCTGTTGACATTAAAATGATTTAATCTTGTTTGTTTTTTTTTCTTTTTTAGACATTATGTTAAGATCGAATTGACTGTCTCTCTAGTTAGTTAGCTACAATTAACTAGATTCAATGTACGCAAACTGAAAAATCTTGTAGAAGGCAGATATTGTCTAAATTCGATCTTTGGAAGGCAAAAAACTTGATTGATTGTTTATTAATAAAGTGTAATAGCCGTTATCATAAGTACTCTTTAGTAAGGAAATGAATAGTTTTCAATATTATTTTCTATCATTTATTACATGCGATATTTACTTAGTTTAAATTAACTTATCCGTTCTTAAATAAGAACGGATAAGAAGTTGGTATTAAGTCTATATGTGGAGAGCGCGGAATAGTAAACATACCTAAATATAGGTAAATATATTAAGGACACTAAGTTATTATTTACAGTACGAGCGGGTACTACTGCACACATTTCAATACTGGATACCAGATTACAACGTAGAATATATTATTGTTATAAAAGAAATAGGTATCTGTATATGTGGTAACATCTATTATAATTATATCATACTTACGTAAAGTTAGAGTTAGTTACGTAGACTGTTTTTGGCTCTATATCTTATTGTTATATACTATATGTTGTTGAAAATCTTGCATGTCATAGACAATTTTTGTGTATATAGATTCACAATATGATCGCTTAGATGTACAAATGTTTAAACATTCTTATTAAAGATCTGTTTTGCCATTGTGTTTGAAACTGTACAAATGTAATAAAGCGAATATAGCAGCAAATCACAGATTTTCGTTTATTTAAGGAATATTTTTTTAGCCACTTTCAAAAATATGTTGTATTTTACTGATTAAAGGTTTCAAAACAAACTGCTTATCCTTAACACCATTTCCTTTACATAGTTTCAGCAATTTAGTAAATATATAGGTAAAATGCACTTATTTCCATTTGTGACCTAAAGAGAACCAATTTGTTTATTGCACGCCAAGAACACTAATTTGAAATCTAATTATATTAAGTCTAAAGGGAAATTCCTATCTACGATTACATTTCTACTTATCTAAAGCTTTGGAAATTAAGTACCAATACTTGCATATCTAAAGCTATTTATCTAAGTGGCGCAAAACGCGCTTACAATGATAAAAAGCGTATTAAAAAGAGCAAAAAATGTGCATCAATATTGCTGTCACAAATAGGTAAAGTTATTTTATTTAACTATTCTTTAGTGGAATATGTTATGTCTCTAGACTATACTCGTGCTCAATTTATGTGTGCATTTACTTGCTTCTTGATAATTTAGCTTTGAATGTCAATAATCTATCACATCTTCGGAACGTGTTACGCAGAAGCAGCGCTGCAAGAAACTCAAATACTCCTAAAATGTACCTATGTTTTATTTGTAATATAGGAGTAGTAGATGAGCACGGAGTCCACCTGATCATAAGTGGCTACTGCCGCACATGTACATCTGTAATCACCCAAGATAGGATTAGATATTCCTACCTGAGGTGGGCCACTGGTGCACCGCTACCCCTGAGGACTAAGCTGGAATTCCTTAGAAAAGTATGCCTCCCTTAGCACATACCTACTTCAAAGCAGAACACAGCAGCGCTGAATATTGCTGTTATTAGGCAGAAATAAAGACGGTGGTGGTGCCGCCGTAGTTGAACCACAAAGGGTTCCTTAAAAGCCTTATGTTTAGTTTCTCTTATTTCATTAATTTAAATTCGACGTAATTCTTACTTACACGTGGTTGTTCGTAGATATCTAAGATCTATAAGTCGCCACACTTAGGTGACACGTTTTAGAAATTTAATACG
This sequence comes from Epargyreus clarus clarus, assembly GCA_014595695.2. Taxonomy (NCBI): domain Eukaryota; kingdom Metazoa; phylum Arthropoda; class Insecta; order Lepidoptera; family Hesperiidae; genus Epargyreus; species Epargyreus clarus. Next base: position 1,124,511 of record JACTTY020000027.1, read on the forward strand.
CTTGACATAGAATTTCCATTAAGGAGGATTAAGCTAGGGAACACGACAAGTGCTCTGCGCATTTTAATAGCTAGTTGCTTTCAGGATTTTGTAATGAGTTGCCGTTACCAATATGTTTTAGCCCTTTTAGCTGACTAATGTTCGCAAACAATACGCTTAGAATTTGTTAGGACAAACTAGAAACCTAAATGTGCGAACGGTGCCTAAATAGGACACCGGACCCCTAAAGGACTATTATTAGATAAATTGTGTTATGAATTAAATTTAATTTCAATAAAAGTCCCTTATTGTATAGATTATATAACAGTGAAGGAAAAAATCGTAAGAAAACCTACATACCTGAAAATTCTTAATAAAATCTCAAAAGTGTGTGAAACTATAATTACATTACCTTATTCATTTAGTTCTAATAAAATATAATTACATTAGGACTATATTGTAGAAGTCCATTTTATTTCTGCACGTGCATTAGTCTTCCATCGAAATTAATAATTGTTAGCTTATGCAATTTTACCGGCATTAAATACTTAGTAAAAAGTAAAATATAATTAAGGAAATTAATCATGGATCGTAAATTTCGGCCCGTTAATGTCAAACGTCTAAATCTTCAAAGCGCAAGCCTTTTACTGTTTCTATTTTTGGTTAAAATAAAAGCGGCGAGGGATTTCGTTTATCCACGATGCGATTTGATATTCAGCATTATTTTAAGGAGCTTAGTAATAAATTATAGATACCCGTCACTTGTAATAGAGATTTATTAAGAGCCTAGCGTTAGAAGCATCGTGCGCCGACTTAGAATGTAACGGTAATTATACGTAAGTACTTAATAAGCTATGTGACCCGAGGGATTAGAATTGTGTCTACATATTATGCCTAAGTACTTATATGGATAAAGATTGGTGGTTTAAAACACGTGCTCTCAATCTGAGGATGCAGGGTTCGAATCTAAGGCACCACAAAATTTTCGAAATATATGTGCTAAAAATTAATTACCACGTTATTTATCGGTGAAGGAGAAAATTAAGAGGAAAGCTACACGTATGGGAATTTTAAATAATAGTCGTCAGAGATTCGCGACGTCTACTAATTAGCTCGATGATACTACGGCCTACCTTTTTTTTTATAATATAGGAGTAGCAGACGAGCATGCAGTCCACCTGATGGTAAGTGGCTACTGCTACCCATGGACATCTGTAATCAACTCCAGATAGGATTAGATATTCCTACCTGAGGTCGGACACAGATGCGCCGTTACTCCTGAGGACTAAGCTGGAACGCCTCGGAAAAGTCTGTCTCCCTTACCACACCCTTCAAACCGGAACACAGCAGCGCCTAACACTGCTGTTATTAGGTAGAAATAGGTGTGGCGGTGGTGCCGCCGGAGTCGAACCACAAACTACCACCTATAAATAGTGCTAACTTATAGGAAGGTGGGCCATAGTATCATCGAGCGAATTAGTAACAAGCTAGCAGCAGTCCATTCAACTCAACCACTACTATTTACTACGTAAATGGTCACAGCCATCGACAACTTCATATATGGAGAAAGTGTTCTACCTAAAGCCAAATGCCATAGATGTGTTGCTGCTGAGAACTAAACTGGTCGCTTCATATGATGTAGGTACTTGAAGTCGGTTGGTATCCACACACATTTACTGAAATGCAATAAATACTTTACGTTAGTGCTTTGTTTATCGTAATCCATGGTAATAATGGCAGGTCGTACTATATGGGTACTCTCGTAAAAATAAAAAAAAATATGTATCTACGAGAACACTTGCTAGAACTTTTAAATACCTAATTGTTGATGAACATTAAGCAAACAAATTTAAAATTATATAACACCAACATAACATACGAACGTATAAAAAGCACGAAGCTTTATTTTGTTCCTAGTTAGTAATACTGTGAATCAACCCTTTACAGCACGTACCAGTGAGCAAAGGCGTGATTATTGGCCGGGAAAATGCTACGTGGATGGGAACGTAATTTTGGTTCACTCGGTAATTACAACTGTGCGTAGCTACCTACTACGTACGGCATATTTCACTTAAGGAACTGAGCAAGAATGCCTCATCTTAACTCGTTTCCGTCTTTCATTTTCTCCGTATTTGAGATTTTCCCTTTTGAAAATGTCTCTTTACGTTGCCCGAATTAAAAAGACTCATCTCTATCTTAATGCTGGGATTATGGCTTTGAAAGAAAATTTGGCTTTAAGACATGTACTGTTAGTATGTATTTATTTAGGTACTAGGAAAAAAGTATTTTTTAACTTGACGCTATTTAGAAGAGACCTATGTCAAATGGATCTTTGAAGGCATAAAATGAAATATTCAGATATGCTCTTCTTCAAAGCCAGAAATATATTGGCGACGTATATTCCTACGTTGGCAATATATATATATGTATATGTACACAGGGGTTATTGACAACATATATGCACATACTACATAGTGGTTGTGAGGTAGTGGTTTATGTTCAATGTATATATGTTTCAGGTTTTTGGACTACTTTTAATTTGCCTTCAAGCTGGTTTTTGGTCGCTGACAACCCGCGTGACGGAGCTGTCTCCATATCGGTCTGACGCTCTGAAGGTCCTGGGTTCCATACCCGACCAGATAGATATCTGAATGGTGAATTTAGATATTTGTTTTTGGGTCTTGATGTTTGTGTACCTATTTGTCTGTGTGTGTCTAGTGTGGGGCTGTGAGTATAGAAACCGTATTTTAATATACTACCTCCTCGGTTTAATATTATGTTCATAGGTACATAATTATCTCATTTCTAGAATAGGATTACCTTAAGCAGAATGTAGGTATTCATTATTTTTATGAAAGAAGATAATATCATCGCTTTATTTATTTAATTAGCAACAGATACCTAATTAGCAATCTGAAAGAGTTTTATATATTATGCTAACAAGTATCTTTATAAAACAATTTTATTGCATTTAATGACGCAGAGGAAAGCATCCACGAATGTTGTTTGAAACGATATAATGAGCATTTCAATCGCTGAAGAGGAAAATTGGAAAAGGACTGATTATTTTGTACTCATTTTATCTGTGCAGTGTGCATGAATAAACCTTTGAATGTACCTTTTACAAAACCTAATACTTTTTTATTTTATTATATAGTCGTAATTACTAAAGTCTTGTGTATTATAAATCTACAAATGAGCTTGCAGCCAATTTGATGCCTATTAGTCACTACATTCTATGAATGAAAATCTGTACCTAAGTATCTAAACTTAAATTGCATTTTATAAGGCCACAACGCAACTGCGGAGGACGGCGCAAAGAAAATGCAAATTTTTAATAACACGTACTACATTTTGCTAATTTTGCCTTTCATATCAACAGTGAGGACGATGCTGACCACATTGCAATTCGCAAAAACTTCGCAGCCACGCTGCAACCATTGCTTGCCGATTTTAGTCGCTGCCACAGACCTGATTAGGTCTGTGGTCGCTGCCTTGTTGTGGTTATCTACAGGCACCAAGTTAGACAATGTATAATATTAATATATTATATAATTATCGAACAATAATATGTGAACGAGTGCACGATATAAGTTCTTATCATAATTTGTGTTTCGTAGTAGTAAATCGAAGCAATATGAATTTCTTGGAACCAAGAAGCAGTAAAAAATGTTTAGATGTTTAATCTCAAACTTTTCTATTTATTGTTCGTGATTTGCTCTGTTGTGGGGCTTAAGTGTAGAACGCGTGTAAGTATTTATAGGCAATATCTTCGCAGCTAAAATATTCACTGTGGATGTTTTATTTATGTATTAATTTATTTTCTAATATCTCTGCAACTTGATACAAAGTTTTTATATTTATGTTTATGAAGGTATAATAAGAGTAGCGTAATGTTTATAAAAAATATTATGAGGTCGTATTTTTCGTAGCAGCAGAAGAAAATATTGCGTTAGTAAGGGAGTACCAACTATAGTTGACTATAAAATTTGCTTTTATAAATATTGGATATGAATATAAATATAACGTATAAAATGTTCTTATGATATCTTAGAGTCAATATTACCAAGTGTATTAACTAACCAGGGGTAATAAATAAATACAGTAGGCACTTTGATTAGTCCAATCCAAATTTCATGATTTAGGATAAGTGAAATATAGAAAGAAGTTTTGTTTTCTTGTAGTTACTTCCATTAACTGTGTTCGTTGGTAATGAGTTGTTGCTTGGTGTATGGCCGATATATAAGTTCATTGCTTAATGCTGCTGTCCGTTTCCAGAATTTAATCAGCGAAAAATATATGTAAAGGTAATAGAACTATAAAAGTTCGACCAGGGAGGTACCACCTGCGTTTTAAAGGAAGGGTAAGGCTGATCACTGGCTTTCACCATTTTAGTTCGCAGAAGTGGCAACTCATCTTCTTCTTCTTCTCTTCATCATGTTCATCTGAAAATCTTCGGCTAGAATTTCAGATGAACTTCATTAAGAAGCCTTGTTCCACACGGACCCTTACCATGAGTTTTTACGTTTTGACAAATATGACTGTTTTGGTATTTGTTTAAAATTTGTTTAAAAAAGACTTGAGCACTTATTTTTTGTTACGTTTACTCAGTTTACTGAAGCAAACGGAACAGAATAATGGATTGAGTAGACATAACGTAAAATTGTGGGATGTTTTGAAAACTCATGGTTAGGGTACAGGACTGTAGGTTCATTTGCTAATTAAATCTTATACAACACAGCTGCTATTAGCTAGAGGTGGGTATTGTAAAATATTCGAAGCACATTGTACGTGGACAATACTAATGGATTGTATAGAATTATATTACGTAGCGAATGCTTTTGTGTTAGTGTGGTATTGTGTACTGCATTATACCTCCACCTGTTAATGAACGGAATAGCTTTGTATTGCTATCGATTTTATGTTAAGCACGATTCGGTAATGCTGGATGGTATTGAATTCGGACCGGCTGGGTAGCTGGGGATTGCGATTGTTTGTTCTCCATTTTAATTTGACGCTATATTTGGATGTTTTCGCAGAAAATTATTATGAAACTTATTTTTTCATAACTGCTTTATTCAATAACGTTGTACTTATTACGCAATAGAGATGAAATTAATAGGTAATGTTTTTTCGGATTATTGAAGTTATACTTCATTTAGGGCGTTTGGAAAATATTTTTTATACAACCAACGGAAAAAAGGACTCCATAAACTTGAATCCTACCTTTCGTGGAAGTTTCCTCATAATCTGACTGGCTATTTCGACATTAGATACCCCATAAGACACAAAAACGGTTATTTATTACATTGTCTAAATAAGCGTGAATGAGTCATGAAAATAATAATTTGAAATAACACTATCTCCCCAATTTTATTAATATATATTGTTTATTCAATTAGTTTCAGACTTTGAGTATAATTAAATTCCCAAAAGTCCATAATATTTATAGTCGTCATTACCTCCCTTTCTTCGGACTTCTTAAACGACTCAAGTGCTGAGCGCCGAATGAAACACCCAAGGGCTCTACGAAAACACGGAAAGCACATTATCTATATTGAGCGTCGGACTTACGGAAAAGATATTGTTTTTTTTTATGCAAAAGAACTTAATAAATACAAAGAATTGGAGGGAAATGGAGGAATTTAGGTTTAATTATAGATTTACTAACGATATACCTATATATACATATATAAATGAATGTTTGTCTGTATGTTCTTTAGAGACTCGTAAACTATGCATCTGATCATGTGATGAGAGCAAAGTTGTTGTGCATGAGCCCGCGAAGATTTCTGAGTTGGTACGATCAATATTCAACAAATGGCGCCACTGACATTCCAATGAAGGTACAAATGTTTAGTAATATTATTATTCTTAAACGTGGGCGAAGCCGCGGGCTCTACTAGTTTTCCTATATAAAAGTATATTCCTTATATCCCTATTATGCATTGGATATATTTATTTGGAAGTTAAGGTAAGAAAGATGTTCAGTAACTATAAAGATAAAGCAAAAAAGGATAAGAAAGATATGGATAAAACAGAGGTGAGAATTATCAGTTGGTTTTGTTAAGTAGGTACAACAGTAAAGCGAATGCATCAAAGAGATTGTGAAAGCAGTAGTAAATTACAATTTTAGTGCTATATAGGTACTTTTCATTAAAACATATTTATTTACCTTACCAGTAAGTATGTTAAACACTTGGATGAGTAAAATACAAAGATTGATTCCTAACAAGAAAGTGTAACCAGTTTTGAGAATTGACACTGTGTGCGTAAATAAAGTGTTGTCACGTCTCCGTTTTAAAATGTTCCTACAATGTTTGAAATGTTTATTTATTACGAAAATTACGTAATATTGCTTATTTATACGTATTTATATATTTATACGTATATTCATGTATTTCATTTCATTCAAATAATGTTCTTTATTTGTCAGGAATTCAAACAATAAATTATAAAATCATCTTTTGTCGCTTCATTCAATTTTAAGGTGGTGAAGTATATTTCTATTTCACCTAAAGTTAAACATTATAAAACTTAAGAAGAATATTACAAGCGTTGATACTAAGCCATATTAAAAGGAATGCACTCTTTGTTCGGTAGGTGTTGAAAGGAATGCCCAAGCGTCATGGTGGATTGTTCGTCTAATGCTCTGTGACCTGATTTTCATCACGATCCAGGGTTTATTTGAAAAGACAATGCATCACGTCACGTAGTGCAATATGCCCGAGGTCGTTTTTTAATTCGTTGAGAGCAGCTTTATGTATTTAAACACATTTTATAATGAGTTTTGTTTTAATTAAAATTTAACTCGCAACCATTCAAGTCTGCGTATTTCATTATTACGTAGGTATAGTGCCTTTTTTTTTTTTTTTTTTTTTTTTTTTTTTTTTTTGTTTACGAGGGGGAAACCTTCAAAAGGTACCCGGCGCCGTGGGAGCGATGCAGGGTTATGTGGGATTTTTACCGCACTAAAACCCCCCCGGTGGCCGTCCTCGGCGCTGCGTTGAGGGCTCCGGGATCTCCAAAGGAACGCAACCGGAGTCCTCTTAGCGCGTTGCCCCGTCGGGCTCTGCCCAGGTGAGCTTGACGCTCGCCACACCGTCTGGTGCGTACGACGGTATGCGACCACACATACCGCCGCCCTTCCCGGGGTCGCTTACCGGGCGGTTCGAGCTACCCACTCTTGCCGCCCGCAACCCCGGAAGCCCCCTTTTAGTCGCCTCTTACGACAGGCAGGGGATACCGTAGCCCTATTCTGGTCCCGAAACTACAGGGACACAGCGCCTGGGGCCTTTACGTACGCCCGCGGCGATTCCTCCTCCGAGCGGGTTCAGCGCGCTCCCTTGCTCGTTCGGCGTCTTCCTTCGCGGACATGACTGCATCGCAGAAGGTGATCATGCCGTCCCAGGCTTCGCTACGCTGAACCATCGCCCCGACGATGGCCGACGGAGAGAGATCCGGTCCCACTTTTTCGACGAGGATCCGCCGCTGCGACTCCCACGCTGGGCAGTACTGCAGCGTGTGCTGTGCGGAATCCTCGTCGTGCCCGCAATGATAGCACTGGGCCGTCTCCTCCCTCTGTATCCTGTTCAGATACTCACCGAAACAGCCATGTCCGGTGAGTATCTGAGTAAGGCGGTAGGTCACTCTACCCCTGCTCTTCAGCCAGGCCCGAAAGTTCGGTAGGATAGCGTCAACCACCCTTTGGCGTATGCTCCTAGGCTCCTGAAGCCGTTCGCGCCAGCACCTCAGAGCGCGCCATCTGGCTCTCCTCCGAAGCGCTCCGATCGTCTCTTCGTCGAAGGGTTCCGTCCTCTGACGGAGGACGCGGATCTTATGGAAGACCCGTGCGTCCATATCCGCCAGAATGTCCAGGGGCGGACACCGCCCCAGGACTGTCGCCGCCTCATACGATATGGTACGATACCCCCGGGCGACTCTGATTGCGATCGTACGTTGCGCGGAGTTCAGTTGCCGCGCACGGCGTCGGCTGGCAGACAATTTGTCCGACCATACCGGCGCACCGTAGAGCGCAATCGAGCGTATCACACCCGCGTAGAGGCGGCGGACTTCTTCCCTTGGTCCCCCGAGATTCGGCAGCAGTCTATGCATAGCACCCGCTACCTTATGGATTCGGGGGACGAGACGGTCGAAGTGCTCGTCAAAGCACCAGCGGCTGTCCAGTATTAGGCCAAGGTACTTCATGTACCTGCCTATCCGGACATCCGTTTCCCCGACGCGCACTGAGGTCTCAGCTGGCTCGACTCTCGGCCTGCGGCCGTGGAACCATATCGCCTCGGTTTTCTGGGACGCTACCTGTAGGCCCAACCCGCGGATCTTCGCTATGACGCGTGCCACTCCGAGTTCCGCTAGCCGAGCCGTTCTCGAAAACGACACCCCCTCAGCGAGAACGAGGGTGTCATCGGCATAGCAGACGATGCTTACTCCTGGTGGGAGCATCGTTCTCAGCACTGCGTCGTACGCGATATTCCACAGTAGTGGGCCCAGTACCGAACCCTGCGGTACCCCGCGCATGACGTTCCTCCCGTGAACGCTCCCATAGCGACCTGGGAAGCGGATACGCCTGTCCGACAAGTAGGCCTTTAAAACCTCCCTTAAATATGAAGGTACTTGGTGGACGGACAGGCCCTCCATAATCGCTCTCCAGGGTAGAGAGTTGAAAGCGTTGACTATGTCTAGGCTTAACGCCAAGACTACTCTACCCTGGGATATGGCCTGCTCTGAGAGCGTTCGGACTCGAAGGATGGCGTCCACCGTCGAACGTCGCTGCCGGAAGCCGAACTGGTTTTCGGAGAGGTCCGGGCCGTGGCACGCTAAGTGCTGACTAATTCGAGTGGAAATGATCCTCTCGAATAGTTTGCCCACCTCATCCAACAGACAGATGGGTCTGTACGCTGATGGGGAGTCCCGAGGCTTGCCCCACTTGTGCAACAGCACCAGCCGCGCCTGCCTCCATACCGATGGAAACCGTCCATAACGGAAGCAGGCGGTGTACAAGTTTTGCAGCCTCCCCCCCAGTACTGTCAGCGCCAAGACCCAAGCCTGACCTGGAATTCCGTCCGGCCCCGGAGCAGTGTTTCGCCTCGCCATGCGCCTGATTGCTCCGTCGAGCTCGCAACTGGTGACCGTCAGGTCGTCCGACCATTCAGGGAGATCCGGCGTCGCGGCGGGAGAACCCGTTTCGTCAGTGGTTCCTGGAAACAAGCTGTCCACCACTGTGTCCACGAAAAGCGGGTCGAGAGTTTCCGTGAGCGGAGGCACCCATGGACGTAGCTTGCCGAGAACCATCCTATACGGGCGTCCCCATGGGTCCCGGTCTAGCCCCTCCACGAGTGCGCTCCAGTTCCGGGCCTTGCTTTCGGCGATTGCGCCCTGAAGCAGTGTTGTTGCGGCCCGGTACTCCACGTACTTCTCCTCCCTTTCCGCGGCGCTGGATGACCGGCGTCGTCGAGCCCGAGTGTACTGACGTCTGGCGCGCAGGCAGGCTGCACGCAGCCGTGCGATGTACTCCGTCCACCAGTACACAGGGCGCCTCCAGCCAGGTCTGACACGCGGCATCGCGGAATCGCAGATGGCCGCCATGTCATCCCTGATCCGGATCGCCTCCCGTTCGGGATCGAGCCGGTCATCCACCTCGGCGGTGCATGACCAGTCCACGACATGAGCAGCAGCGACGAGCAGGTCTCGGTTGAGCCGCTTCATTGCCCATCGACGCGGCTGGTCGTTTGTACGGCGGACATCCGCAGCCGGAAGCCGTAACACTACGTCCACCAATATGTGGCGATGGTCAGACAACGTGACTAGGTCGTCGGCCACCCTCCAGCCCGTGACCAAGCGCTCGGCAGAAAGAGTCGCCCACGAAAGGTCTACGACCGACTCTCCCTGCCACCGCACGCACGTGCTGACCGAGCCACGATTCAGCAGACGTAGGTCGAGCCCAGCTGCCCATTCGAGCGTTGCCCTTCCCTTGACACTGTCTCGTCTGTTTCCCCAAACCCTCGAGTGGGCGTTAAAATCGCCCATCACGAATACCGGTCGGGGAAGACAGGACCGAACACAGTATGCCACACGGTCCAGGAACGTCTCGAATGCCGCCAAGGTGCAATTCGGGGAGACATAGCACCCTAACACCGCCAAGGGACCCCACTCCACTGCGACTATACCCCGCTCGGAGTGAAGTCTGGAGCACGGGGGATCTCCCTCTCCGCCCGCCCAGTACACGGCTACGGACTGCGCATCGTCTCCTACCCACCGCGGATGCTCCGGAACTCTATAGGGCTCCGCCACCACAGCCAAAGAAACCGAACAGTCTACGAGGCATTGATGGAGCAAATCCTGCGCCCCGCGACAGTGGTTTAGGTTCCCCTGGAGTATTTTAAGTGACGGAGACCTATCCATTAGGAGTCCATCGCTTCCGCTGGCGGACAATGGGACGAAGCGCTGGGATGCGCAGGCCCATCTGTCCGTGCCGAGCTAGCAGTCTTGGCCGCTGTCTCGTCTCCTCCGTTGCCTCTATTCCTCTTTTTCGGAGGCTTGCACCTTTTGCTACCCAAGCGGTGGTCAGATGGACAACCAAGGTCTGCGCATAGGGCGCATTTCGGAGACTGTGCTCCGCATTGACTCGCCCTATGGCCGGGTTCGCCACATACGTAGCACAGTGCGCTCCTATCCCTGGTGCTGGTGCACTGGTGCCGGGCATGCCCCATTTCGAGGCAACGGAAGCATTGAAGCGACCTAGCCGGTAGTATCTCCACTCTGGCAGATACCCACCCGACAAGAATTCGCTTTGCAGCGGCCAGCTTGCGGATGGCTGTGAGAGGACAGCGCACCCATGCCGTCCCCAAGGCTGAAGGCCTCCGCCGAATCTCCCCGACTTTTACGTCGGCGGTGACGCACCCGCAAGCCACGGCGATGGCGTCGGCAACGTCTTCCTGGGTGACGGAATCGTCTAAATCCATCACCCTGGCCTCCCCCTGTTTTGTGGGTCTCGTCACCTTTACTCCCATCCCCGCGACAACCGCTTGCAGCTTCCCTGCGAGTGCGTCGGCCTTCTCGGCACTGTCTTCGCCAGCCACCTCAAGCAGCAAGCCGCCGTTGAGGGCTCTCTTCTGGCGCAGCTCAGCGATACCCAGATCAGGCAGTTTAATTTGCCCCTTCGCGGTCTTCATGACCTCCGCGTAGGTGACGTTTGACCCTTCGGGCACCGTCACGGTGACTGCTGCCGACTTCGGCACTCGCGGAAGCCTCCGCTTGACAGCCTTCCTCTTACCGGCCCGACCCTTTTTCGGTGCCTGAGCCACCGGTGCCGGTGCAGCATTGGCGGCAGGTCGCCGCTGGGTGGCACTTTTTTCTCGCCCGCGACTCGGAGACTGCTTCCGGGCTGGCTCTACTCGGGTCGGGGGCGGAGGCCGTTCCTTCGCCCTAGATTTGCGCCCTACTACAGTCGCCCACGTCCCTGCTTGTGCGACTGACGTTGACGTTACTGGAGGGCGCATCGGCGCTTTGGACCCTGGAGGACGCGCAGGCGTAACGGGCGCTACCTTCTGCCCTAATGAAGGCCGAATCGCTCTGCCGGGGAAGAGCTCGTCCCTAAAAGACGCCAGTTTTTGGTCTATTATGGACCCGATTCGGTCCATCAGAGCGTCTTCCCCATTAGCGGGCCTCCTCGGTTCAGATCGAGGTGGCTCGGGTCTATTTGAAGCACTCTTACGGCGTAACTGGTCTAGTTCCGCCGTAAGTGCCTCAACCTTCCCATTCAGTCCGGCGAGTTGGGAGCGCAGCTTGGCGTTCTCCCGCTCAAGGTGTGCAGTGGTTGCCCTCTGCACTACTTCCGTAGCTGCCGCCTGGACGTGGCGCACAGCCAAACGTAAGGTGCGCACCATATCTCCCTTTAGGTTGCGGGATTTATCCGCAACCTTTTCGATCACTTCTAGGTTCTCGATAATGCGAGAACCTAGGTCCCCCGTAGGCTCGTTAGTCATTTCCCTTCCCAGTTCCTCGGCACTAGGGAGGGATGCCCTCGATCTGGTCGTGGCCGCAGGAGCCACAGGAACCAGGAAGTCATCGTCTCTACCTGTCTGGGCTTTGACGGTCTTCTTCTTTGGCCGTTCTCCGTCACTGCTATTGGCCGGTAGTGCTCGCTTGCGGGCACCAGCCGACGTGGCTCTGGACTGTGTGGACATCGCCGACATTAAAGAGCAGTCCGAGAGCTCTTCCGCGTCCGTCGAAGCAGCTGACGTAGGCGCTCTGCCTCGTGTATTCCGCGTCTTCCTCGTTACCGCTTTTGAAGCGGGCATCTTCTCCGTCTCGTTAAGCAATTCAGAGTCCGTTGAGTACGTGCTTGGGTCGTGTTTACGAAGGTCGGCGGATTGCCGACCTACGAGGCAGTTGTTGCCCCCTCCAGAGTACGTGGGGCAGCCCTCCGCCGTAGCAGAGGGGTGGGATTCTCCCTTTCGGGTACCCACCTGGAGACCGTTTTCACAACGTGCCTTTTCCATGTTTTGCTTGTTATTAAGGGGTGAGCTCCCCTGGGCCGCTCTTAGTCTGGTCCTTCACCCTTCGCCTTCCGGTATGAGTAACTCTGCCGTATAGCCTCGGGGATCATTAGGACACACAAGCCCCCCCACCACGACAAGGTGGCAGCCCGTTCGGGGGGGAGGTATAGTGCCTAATGATCAAATTTGTCGTTATTTCATTACTTTTGTAATGACTTATATTGTGTCCTTCCACAGTGTTTATAATTCTATAGTAAAACTACCTGCCCTGCAAACGTTGTATTGACATATAATTAAAAAAATCTTAAGGGTGAACAACCCTTATCACTTAGTTACTTTCAAACCCAAAAGGTGTATGAAAAATAGATAGTAGCCGATTCTCAGACCTAACGAATATGCATATAAAATTTGGTGAAAATCGGTAAAGCCGTTTCGGAGGAGTACGGTAACTAACACTGTGACACGATAATTTTATTCTATAGTAAAATGTAACTATAAATTGAGGAATGACGGCTTTATAAAGTTATTATACAGATAATGGTAATACATACTCATAATTTGAAATTAAACGCTTAGTTATAATTTATTTGAGTTGTATTACTATAATTTTGTAAACAAATCGTACCTAATAACAACCGTACTTACTTAGTATTATTTCAATTTTCTAGAAGTTTCTTAAGTATGAACCGAAATATATATATCAAGGAAAAGGTGACTGACTGACATAGTGATCTATCAACGCACAGCCCAAACCACTGGACGGATCGGGCTGAAATTTGGCTTGCAGGTAGATGTTATGACGTAGGCATCCGCTAAGAATGGATTTTGATTAAATCTACCCTTAAGGGAATAAAATAGGGGATGAAAATATTACTTACAAATAGAATTCATTTCATGGTACATATAACAGGAATAAAAATAAATTCATTTTACTGAGAAACTGATAAGCGCACAATTCTTATACGTGGAATACTTTATACGTGGAAATCCGTAGCCGACCGTTGCGTTTCGGAAAATTACAATTTGATGGTTGTAAAATAGTAGTAAAAGTTTAACGACGTACCGCTTTGCGTGATCAATCAATAAATTATGGATAATTAATTTTCGATATCTTTTAGGTTGTGGTGTTTGTGTATTGATTCTATGGGCTATATCTTAGTCAAGACTCATCGACGCAACGGCTAAGTGCAAATAGGTAGGCTTGACACTGTCCCTGTAGTTCCGGGGCTAGAATAGGGCTACGGTATCTCCTGTCTGTCGTAAGAGGCGACTAAAAGGGGGCTTCCGGGGACTCGGTTGTGTTCCATTGGAGATCCCGGAGTTCTCCACCAAGCGCTGAGGACGGCCACCGGGGGGGTTTTAGTGCGGTAAAAATCCCACATAACCCGGCGTTGCTCCCACGTCGTCGGGTACCTTTTGAAGGTTTCCCCCTCGAAAACAAAAAAAAAAAGGTAGGATTGATTTTCTAACTCTAACGCATGGTATCGTAATAAGATGAATTTTTTCATTGTTTAAGCAAGTCATAATTAATTCTCACTACACAACCTAATAAGATAACATAAAACAGAAGCGTATGCCTTGATTTTAACCCATTGAATTTCAGTAACCACTAGCTTAGGACTACTTCAAATGTAGACTGCACTCTACATACTTTACGTCTATTTGTATTTTCGAGATATGTTACGGTTGGATTATAAGATTTATTCAAGTAGGTACTTACATAAATATGAAACACGAGAGATGTGAAGTGAATAGTGAAACATGAGAAAACACGAAAGTATGTGAAACTGGTTGTTATATCGCAGAAAATTTCTAGAGATTCAACGGTAACTTCTTCTACTACATTGTTAGTTGTTACTTACATTGTTGTTGAACTTATGAGAAGTTACAACGAGACGAACGGTATAGAGTAGTTTTATATAATTTCCTTTCTTTTTATTAGTGTATTTTATAATATATTTTTTACTAGATGCATATGATACTACTACTAGATACGTACTCACTAGATCAATATGTGCGGTATTTACAATAAAAAAAAACTATTTTTATTGTAAACAGCTGAACAGATGTTGATTGGAATTTTACTGACTTGAGTTGAGGATATGAGTAGTAACTTCAGATAATTTTATTTTTGAAAATGAATTAAGATTGCAACAATTAAGCCCCATGAAATTCCCAGAGTATTTACACTTTAACACGCGGATAAAACGGTTGGGAAAAGCTCGTTAGAAATAAAATTAAAACACACACTTCAATAACTTTTCCATAAATTAGGGCGAGCAATATTGTATTCAGCCGAGCGCTGGATCAAATAAAAATTGCATTTCCAGTGATCCAATAAACTCTCTCGGTACATCGTAACCAAGTCTGTAAACATGCAATGTTTACCCAACAAGCAGATAAATTGAATTCAAGTGGGATTCAATAATGTGGCGCAGCATATTTGAGGCGTGGAAATCTGAAACCGGTCGTTGCAGTTATGGAAAATTATATTTTGAGGTGAAGAAATTGTAAAGGAAAATAGTTTTATGGAAAACTGTAGGTTTTTGGAGGCTACCAGATGAGTAGTTCTAAATTTAAGTTTAAGTTGTCGAAAATAGATGAAATTTGAAAAATATCTGGGATTTAACAAAAACAACCAAATTATGTAGTAGAAAATGTGGTAGCCAATATTATTTGAGCGTTGGAAGCTTGGATCAAATAAAAACTACATTTTGAGTCATCTAATAAACTCTCTCTTAAGGAAAATTATATGTTTTTGGAAACCAATCACTGAATTACGAAGGGTACTTAAACTTTAAGTTTAATTTACTGAAAAAAGATGAAATTTGAAAAAAATCTGCAACGTTAAAACAATTTGTGGTAGGAAACGTGATAACCGGTTACATATTGGACGAAAATTACATTGTGAGCGATTCGATAAAAACCCACTCTTGACATCGTTAGCAAGCCCGTAAACATGCAAGGTTTACACAACTTGCTGGCAAATTGAACGTGAGAGGGGTTTCAGATAGCGGCGTATTTGTGCACCGTAGGAATCCGTAGCGGCCATTGCATGGAGTAAATTACGTTGTGAGTGATCCAATGCGAATCTGTTTTAAACATTATTTTGACAAATGGCGCTTATGGTATATGAATACTATTGAATACTTTTTATATTTTTAACTACCTAGGGTAATGTTTTCGAGCGTATCTATATCTATTACTACCGTCGTTCTACATTTAAGTTAAAGTTGTAAAAAGATAAAATTGCAGAAAAACAACTAATTTATGTGGCAACCGGTCACATATTGGAGGTAAATTACATTGTGAGCGATTCAATAAAAAGCCACTCTTGACATCGTTAGCAAGCCCGTAAACATGCAAAGCTTACACAACTTGCAGGCAAATTGAACGTGAGAGGGGTTTCAGATAGCGGCGTATTTGTGCACCGTAGAAATCAGAAGCGGCCATTGCATTGCGGAGTAAATTACATTGTGAGTGATCCAATGTGAATCTGTTTTGAACATTATTTTGATAAGTGGTGTTTATGCTTTTTAACCGACTGCGGAGGGTAATGTTTTCGAGCGTATCTATTTCTATTACTACTGTCGTTTTACATTTAAGTTTAACTTGTAGAACAACCAAATTATGTGGCAACCGGTCACATATTGGAGGTAAATTACATTGTGAGCGATTCAATAAAAAGCCAGTCTTGATATCGTTAGCAAGCCCGTAAACATGCAAGGTTTACACAACTTGCTGGCAAATTTAACGTGAGAGGGGTTTCAGATAGCGGCGTATTTGTGCACCGTAGAAATCCATAGCGGCCATTGCATGGAGTAAATTACGTTGCGAGTGATCCAATGCGAATCTGTTTTGAACATTATTTTGATAAGTGGTGCTTATGGTATTTTTTAACCGACTGCGGAGGGTTGGAGGTTTAATGTTTTTGGAACATACGTATGATGTACCTATACCTTTTATATATGGAGTTTAATAGGTATATAGGGTGTGGTTTGATTCGTCTAAATTGTGTATGTTTTTATAATTTCTCTAGTTAAAAATTTAAGTAATAAACTACTTTACCGTGAAGTCCACCGAATACTTAATTTTATGTTCACTGTCATCCACCTGTGCCTAACTGCATAATTAACAAACTTTAGCTGAAGTTATCCTAGATGCGACGTCACTCTTGAGGATAAAGATAATGGCCTCACATGTAAATCAGATTTAATATACTTAGGTACGTTTTTATTTTTAGGTTTATGTTATTTGGGAGTAAATACTCTGGGGTTAGTTAAGTAGTGGTATACAGGGTGAATTTTTCAAGTAGGCCTTCAGGGCCAAATCCGAAACTATAGGGATTAGCAAAAAATGCTGAAAGGAGTTACGAGGCCGATTTTGATCAAAATTAAAACTGCATCATTAGTTTTTTAAAATATCTTTTTCCCTAGCAGGGAATCGAACGAGTTCATTTTGAAAAAAAAAATACACCTCTATATTATTCTACTATCTGATAGTGTCGCTTATAAGGATCAAATTCTGGGAAGTAATGTTATGTGACAAATTGCGAGAATGACTGTCAGTTTATTTCTGTTATCTTTGAATAATAATATTACAATAAAAGTTTCAAGGTACTTGATAAAAGTAAATAAAACAAGGCTAAAGTTTTAGAATTGCTACAGTAATTACGCAGTATCTAGTATGGAGAGCTGTAGGTCGTTGCATCCGGGGCAAATTAAATTTCATGCCTGACGAGGCATAGCGCAGCCGTGTGGCTCTAACACCGGACAGGGTAGGGTGGGGTCACACGTGACTTTTGTGTTAGAAGTAAAGCTGACCGTTCATTAGTGACTAGCCCTTAAGCAACTTTAGCTTTAGCGATTAATACCTGTTAGTAATAAGTTGATAAGTTTTAAAATTATCAAATGTTTCTATGCATAGTTTGAAACTTGACTAGGAGCAGAAATTAACAAATTGCAATCTTTTGTATCTATAACTATATACATTGAATATTTATAACATCTTTACAGATGTGGTAACAGATATTTTGAATAAAGTAAGACATGTACTGCTAAGACATTGGTCGACCAAGCACCACGCTTGAGCATAGCGGCTTAAGCAATTGCTCAGTAACACGTTCAGCGAATAAAAGTAGTCAATATATCAGCCTAAATGTCTAGGACTTTATTCTTTTCTTTAAGCTTCATAATTACAAATAAGCATCCGTCTACTTAAGTTTTAGTTACAGATTGTAGCAATATATTATCTAACTTTTTTGGCAATTGCTAACAAACTACGTACTTCTGCCGCTCATGTTATGGCGACTAGTCCTATCTGAAGTTGGTCATGGATGCTTTGCTACCCCTGAGGACTAAGTTGGAATGCCTCTGATAAGTATGATTCTTCCTGTGCTTTGCTGTACTCTCTGTTGTAATTAGACAAAAATTGTTGTGACGAGCTGGTGCCCCTGGAGTCGAACCACAAAACGACCTACAACCTTTATCTTAAATAATGATTATTTAATAAAATATTTTTATGAATATATGTAAGTATAAATTATTGCGTATGGTTCCGAGAAGTGCAAATAGTTAAGTATGGTTTAAATGTTGAATCTATCGTCACGAGAAAACAATTTATTTTTATTAAGTTGTTACTGCTTCAAACTATATAGCTGCTTAATAAGGAATACAACAACCATTAAATATATGTTAATTAGAGCATAATGTAGTTCCTGTAAAAGTAATCCCAGTTATTATGAAATAATGAATAAATTTCCAAGTAAAAGCGTCGCTCTTGCTCAAAGTCGGGGTAATTACATACAAAAACGGACAGCTAGCTGTTTTAATTGAGAAAATGCAACGGTAACGCGTGTATTCACCTTGTTTACTATGACGCTCTTGTTATGAATTTTTGAAAAGGTTATACGAGAAATTGTAGGAGGTCTATATGTTTCTTTTGCATACCCAAAGGCGGCGGTAATTATGAAAACAAACGTATGACGGTATGCGACCACACATACCGCCGTCCTTCCCGGGGCCGTTGGCCGGGCGGTTCGAGCTCCCACTCTTGCCACCCACGACCCCAGAAGCCCCCTTTTAGTCGCCTCTTACGACAGGCAGGGGATACCGTAGCCCTATTCTTGTCCCGGAACTACAGGGATAAAGTAAGAGGGCCTAAGCAATAGTCCACCGTAAGCAAGTGACAACTAATTATTTTTTTAAAACGGACGTAATTTTAAGAATCAGAGGTAAATAGGTAAATGATTGGAACCTAGGCACACCTGATTGAGAGTCTGAAATTTAAAGCACTAGGCTTCAGCGTCGCTGAATTTTTGAATTCAGCCAAATTATAGCCATATGTTTTAAACATATTTGAATTGAGCACCTTGAATTTCGTACAGTAATCTGTAGTACGTGTGAAAGCAGCCTACACATAACGTAAGCCTGCGGGTACACTATTGTTTGTAAAAGCTGGTAGTGAACGTTATAAACGAATTAAGTAATAATGCCCGCCCATTTCCGCAAATGAGTAGTTAGTTTGAATTAGGCAAATTATAACGGTAAACTATTTATAGTTAAAGGTTTTCAAACTACAATGTTTGCTTACAGTTCGCTTGTTATTTTGGGAAGTTGAGTTATGGTCATGGGAAAATTGTGTGTTTATAAGTTTTGATAGCAAATAGCCTAGCAAAAATAATAATTAACAAAAGTAATATCGTTTTCGATAATTTTCAGTGAGATTTTCGACAATTTTTTCATAATTACAAAATGTAAGAGAAGCTAGTCTATTGCTGACTTGAGATGTCTAAAATTATCATAATTGTGACAAGTAATCGATGTATGTTTTTTATAATATAAAAGTAACGAACGAATATATCTGATAGTAAGCGGCAACTACCGCCCATGAACATTTGTAATCAATTCTAGATAAGAAAAGCCTAAGCCTGAGGTCAGCTACACATACGCTGCTATCCCTGAGGAGTAAGTTGGAATCCCTCGGATAAATAATCTTACTGATCGAATTCTACAAACAAGAACACAGCAGCAACACACAGTTGTTATAAGATAGAAGTAGGTGATGGTAACGTAGTAGTAGTGGGGCGGTGGTGCAACCAAGGTGTAATCACAAAGCGTTCTACACTCTTCAATTTATGTGGTCAGTGATGACTATTACATTTTATTTACATAAAATTTCATATTTAGCCTTCTAATATAAAAACAACAGTAATAAATAACATAAATATTTTAGATATTTTATTAAAATCTAGAAGTTTGTTATTCTATGCACGAAAAAGATTTAACAACCATAAAACACAATTGCAATTGTGTCTAAGAAATAAATTAAAGCTCGTTCTGCCAATAAAGAAGGGAGAATTATTATATTCCACTTTGGCTGCGAACATCAAAACACAATGTGGAAACACAGCTGGTGTTCAATTTGTAGCTATTTCCATACAAATTGCTTCTTTTCTAGATTTTATTTCGCTGAACTAAAATGTTATAAACAGTGTTAGTGTCAGTTATATTTGATAGTTATTACTGGCTTGAATATTATTCTTACAATTATAAGTACGAATAGTAATGTAAAATGTTTATCTAATTCATAGATAAGTAAAGATTACTCACTAACAAAAAAATGTACCCAGTTTTGAATTGAAATAGTTGCGTAAAAATGTTTTGCCACGTCTCCGTGCTAAAATGTCCCTAAATAATGATTTATTTATTATGTAAATTACGCAGTATTCGTTATTTATTCGTAAATTTTCTCTAAAAATGTTTTTATATGTCAAGAATTAAAAAAAAGAACTTACTAAATTAAGCCATTTGTGGCTTCATTCAATTTCAAGGCGGCGAAGTATCTTTACTAATCTATGATCTAATTAGGTAATTAGACATTTAATATAGAAATCTGCCTAGATTGTTTAGTTTCTAATACATACCGCATCACATTTTCTCGCGAAAACAGTGTTAAGTATTTATTTTGTCTGGTTTGAAGGTTGTAGTAAGGGAGGAGATATTTATAAGTACGAAATTAATAGTTGAATTATCTCGTATAAGCAAACGGACGGAGGAGGACTACCTCAATATCAAGTAAGGCTTTAAATTTGAGTGTTAGGGTTTGAATACAGATATCCATGGGCTGCAATTCAGAATATTTTTCTCCACACATGCATAGAGTAAGTATAGTTCGACCCCCTGGTTGGATATTCTTATCATCGCCAAAACCATTTCCAATATAAAGCAGTTTGGCGTTTTGGTGAAAAGGTGTAGATGCTAGTTGACCATAAATGTCGATGGGTTGCAGTACTACCATAAGGGTGGCAGTTATACCATCAAGGGGCTGAAAAGATCCTCCTCACTCTGTGACCCTTGCCCTTGCAAATACGATTGCTACTGTACTTATAAAAAAAACTAATTTATTGCGAGAATATGATCTCAATCCGTCAAATCGTTCAGAAGTTACACAATGTTTAACAGATACAGATCCGTATATATAAATCCTCGTACCTATATACCCTCCATCGACTATGATGATGAACAGACATGAGTTAACGTCACGGAAACGTGTCAGTTACCAGCATCACGGTATTACCCAATTACATTTAATGTGTTAGATTAGAGAAACCAAAGCTGTTTAGTTCCTTTTATTATTGTTTTAAGAAATGTAAATAAATCGAAGTAAACATGGTACTTTTAATACCGTAGCGTAGGGCTGTCACATTGTAAAGTTAAGAAATATTATCATTTTTTTATTTTCTTCAATACTTTATATCGATACCTTAATTCGAAAATCAGCCAACTCCACTCTTTGTCAAAATGTTTTTAAGCTATTGCATAGCTTTTATCGCGGGCTTTGAGCGCGGCGACCGAATCGAGACCACAGAGAACACCACAGAGAACACCTTAATTCGTCAACTTGAAAACAGATGGCAGTAATACACATTTTTTTTAATTTTATTTTTTAACAACAGTGTTGATTAAGACTGATGTTTAATATGTTTATGCCACTAGCGGTCACCCATCCAATTTTCGTCCGCACCCACCGTTGCTTAACTTATGTTTAAGGAATTTAAATGTAGATGTTTTTAAGCTATTGCATAGCTTCTATCGCGGGCATTGAGCGTGGAGACCGAATCCAGAATGAATGAATCCAGAAAGGCACAGCGGTGATACTTTTTAGTAGCGATCTGTGCGCCCCGGGGCGCACACGCCAGTTGACGGGTTAATGACTTTTTGAAATATCACGCTTGCAATTTGCATAAGTTGATAAAAAATGCTATGCAATAGCTTTACCGCGGCAGTCTCCGAGTGCCACACGTATTTTTTTTTTATTATTTTGGTAGTATATGGCGTTAAACGAAATCAAAATAAAAAAAAGGTTTGCGAATTAAGGTATCGATATGTATATTTTATAATTGTATAACAATAATTCATTTTCATTGCTTTATATTATGTACAACAATTATTATAATTATTTCTAAATGTTACCACGCTTACTAGCGTAATATTATTTTGAATTAGGTATAAGGTTGAATGAAATTAACCTTTAATTCACTTACGATAATAAACATCTATAACCAACTGAAGCTTTACTAGCTCCGGTGAAGCTGAAAAGGCCAGGAAGCCAAAAATAGCTGTTCATTCAGAGAAAAATTAGGCGTGAGGGCGCTACAGTTAAACTACAGTCAGTTTTACCAATTGTTCACCTTTGTTTTCGTAAAAAAGTACCGATATTATGTAGATGTACATATGTACATTGTAAAAAAATATAATAGAGATTGGGTGGAATGCTAGGTAGTGGGTATACAATAAAACAAGCATGGCAACATCGATCTGTCTTTATTTAAATTTAATAACTAATATTTTGTACTACAAGAGAAAGATAACGTCTATATACAAAAAATATGTTTAGTGGGTACACATGTAAAATGCGCCTCAATTGAAATTTTAAATCATAAATCAAGTTTTAGGGTTCATTTATATCTACAGACATAGAGCGTATCAGACGCGTGTCGTAACAGACAAAAGTCTATGCAATGTGCATTGGTGTATTTATAGGTACCGTAACACGATCACGCAGGCACTGGCTGTGACTGTCAATAGAAAAACGATGTTTGCCCCGGCCCGTGTCTGACACGTTCAATGTCTGTAGACATAACCCCTTATAGTAAATAAATGAGAATTTAGGCACTGCGCGTGTTACGCTCCATCCTCATATCACATTCATGGATATTATACGATACGTACACCACGTTTATTAATCAATTACTCTAGTAAGCGTTTCCGTTTTTAAGAATTATTATCAAAGACTCAAAGAGTTTCACATTCACATTAGATTAGCCTTGGTACTTGGTATGCCCGCGATGGCTCACATCACCATGATTGCCAACACCAAAATACGTTTTGTTTGATTGTAATATAAAAATTAATTTCCAAATTAAAAAGGTAGTTTGGTAGGTCCCAACGTAACTTTTAAGTTCGTTATAATGGTTCCGTTAATAAAGGTTTAGTTTTACATAAATTTTTAATTTCGTATTTTTTTAATTACAAGTCATAGATTAGTAAAGATTACTCACTCTTAACAAGAAAATCGTAACTCGTAACAGTTTTGACAATTGAAATTGTCACTGTCATTTATTTTCGTTTTTGAAAAATATTAAAAAAATGTGCAGATCATTTACGAATGAAACGATATTTCTACGCACTTTTTCTTCGATTTCGTGTTTTTGCACCGCTTAACTGCGCATGTCGGCATTGTTCCGCGTAAATACACCATGACAGCCATTAAATGGCAGACAGAAATGTCAGCCGTTTGAGCCATTTAATGGATTCCTTCAATTACAAGGCGGTGAGATATCTATACTTATCTATGTTACAAGTAAAGAATAAGTAATAATACAGTAATATAACATTGAAAAACCGTATTTTTTTGGATAATTAAAATTATTCAGCTCAAATAATACAATATAAAAGTAAAATATTTAAGTGAGAAAACAATTTACTTTTGAAACATGGAAAAATACTGATGGATATTGGTGATTAAATCATGACGTAAACTTGGACCATCGCGGTAATGACGTTTTTAGACCCCAGACCACACAATTAGCTCGTCAAGTATGTCAATTTCAAAATGGCGTACATTTTCCGAATGAGCTGAACGACGTCGCCGGAAACAACGCTCGTTCAGGCTCATTTGAAACAGAATTGCATACCGTTTTCCACTACTTCCACTCACGACCCATTACTAGGGATGCGTTTGTGAAATTATCGATACAAATATCGATATTATAGTATATATGCTAGGCCTGATATATCGTTATACCAGTAATATCGAAAATTGTCCGTGATATTATTGATTTATAATTCATAAAATATTTTTCCGCTGCCAAAGTTCAAAGATAGATTAATTCATAACCTTTTCTTCTGTCAACTTTTGAATATGGTGATAATGTTGTAGCGGCAATGGTTTCTGCATCCATATTTATATCGATATTTTAGGGTCGATACTATCGAAATTTCGATATATCGCTGCATCCCTACTTATTACCCTTTTTCCGTTTTCTAGTCGTTAGGACCGTCTCCTTGCTTTTTCTGTTACCAATCCAATAATTTTTAATACTAGACAGTTGCCTTGGAAAAGATCTACTTGGATGATCGAATATTATCAAATAACCTCATACATACTCATACTTAAATAAACACTACCTCAAAATTGCATTTAGAATGCGTAGAAATTTATTTACAAAAATATTTTATTAATATATTGCTTAATATGTTAAGGTATTAAGTATATATCAAAAGCAACTGGACTTATCAATTTGAATAAATTAATTAAATATACTTTCCAGCGTAATATAATTTAACTATGTGTATTTTCGGATACATATAAATAATATTGTTTGTGTTAATATTAAAATACATTGAGACGAAAATCTACATGAAAGAACGGAATGTATTAAAACATTTTTTACACTGGAGTTATTTTACGGGTTAAAAGTAAGTTAGTTTTACATTAGACATGTACAAGTTTATTGACGATACAATGTATCCAGTTAAAAATGAGACGAAGATAGCAAGTACCTACATTCAGTACTTTTAAAAAATTTACGTGTGTAATATTTTTGGCACATTAATTGAAAATTTTATAGGGGAATGTATGCTTTGCTTAGTAATTCGGGTACAATGACAAGGTATTGTAGAAAGTAGCCTAGAAATATTAAGATTAATATTTCGTTAATTTTGTATAACGCTCGTCATTAATTAATCAATCTTATACAATATCGTCTACTAAAGATAGGATTTTGACCCATACATTTTAAATAATCAGAAATTTCAAATGTCCTTTAGTAGATAAAATGTAGGATAGATTGATTATTATTAATAACGAACATTAATACCTTAAGATATTGTCTAGATAGTCAGTCAGATTTAATTGAAATCAAAACATAGAGAAATCCATTGGCACGTAGATATACAGACACATGTACTACTATAGGTAAAATTTACATCATTTTTTGTGCATCCTATGTCCGTCACACGAAATCTAGTGCAATATATTACCATTTATCTTACACATACTGCTTCATGATATTTAAATATAATAAATAAGGTAATAGTTTCGATCAAAAAAAATACGCAGCAAACTATCTACTTTTAATATTCTGACATAAAAGTAAAATACCTTTTTAGACAAATCGATTTTACTATTGTCAGTTGATAGAATAGTAAATGACCAAATAATTCAATAGATACTACAAGTATGTCCCAAAAGACAAGGAAAGGATTAGGTTCAATTTCTTTAAGTTAATTGATAACACACAATATTTAATATTGCCCTACCTAAAGCTAAAACCGCAAGGTTCTTAATACTGAATTAATATTGATAGTATTAAAAACATCTTTCTCATGAAATATGCAGTAAATTTTATGATATGAGTTTTTACTACGGTCCCTTATGACCTATGAAAGGTGACAAAGTAAAGACATATTTTAGAGTACATACATTTAAAGAATAATAAAATATTTTGCCACAAAGCATAAAATGTAAGAAATGTTTGTAAAGGACAAACATAATACGAACAAAATACGTCTAAGAAATAAAATTAAACACTTATTTATAAGTAATCGTATTTTGATTTTTTCTTATCCTAACAATGACTAGATGTTATATAAATATCTATTTAGTCTAATAATGAAACTCTTCATAAATTTCGTTTGATATGTACAAGAACTTGATTTGTAAGTTACAAATATTAAAATTCAATTTCGTTGACAGTAAAGTTCAATCTAAACAAAACGAAATAGGCTGATAAATCTTGACATATAAATTGAATAAAGTGCGAAGTAACATAAATTTTATTCCGTTTTGTTTCAAACTAATGAGCAGATTGGAATTATTCATAAACTTATCCGTTAATGTTATATTTAAGACTATAGGAGCTTGGTTGCGAAGTTTTCGTCAGCAGCCGCTCGGAAGCGTCACACAGATCACTGGCAGAGTACCGGTTTCTTTTCAGATTAGTACTTTTAACGTCTTTGTCTAACAGTCTTTTCTCCTCTGATTGATCTAGCTCCTTGACACTGCCGTTGGGGCTTTTTGTGGTTATTATTTTCTCGCTTGTTGTGCTGGACGGCGTTTGGCTTCCGTTTTCCGATTCAATAATCTGTTCTAGAGTACTCGGTCGTCTACACGGTTCGAAGTATTCGACCGTTGGCTGCATGACTGGAGCCAAGTTTGCCATCGGGTCGATGCCCAAGAGAAGCATAACCGTCGCTGGATGTTCCATTATGTATTGAGTGACGCAGTGGAGGAAAGGCTCCGTTTGCGTACTACGATGAAGCTTCGGCCGCTCCGGTGTGATCGGCCTTTCTTGCTACGGAGGTACAATCCATATAAATATCAACAGAAAACAGACAAAGAGTAGAAACATGGTACAATCTATCGGGTTTACTTTATAAGAATACTACATGGATACTTATCACTGCTACACAAAATTAATACTTAATTGAGTGAAGTATGTTTACTATCTAACTGGCAGAACAATTTATTATAAATGACGACATCTTGCAAAACAATATAATGAAATCATATCTAAAGTATAAAATACAACAAACATGTCCTATTTACTTAAGACTTATTTTGATAGAATAAAAACGTATATTTGTACACAGCTTTTTAATTTTACGTAGAACCACCGTAAATATTTTACTTTAAATACGTTTAAGGTTGTGTAAATTTACCTGATCCCAGCAAAATACGTCGGGTGGATGGCTGCAGCTCCGAGCTAGCTGGTTGGGTGGAGCGTTCCACTGGAGATTTGGATTTGAATGCGCCGCGTGCCAGCCGGGCCCAGTCATCTCCTGAAGCGCCTGAATAGCGTTCCGAACCTAGCGGAGCAAAATGTATGGGTGACGAAATTGTCCAAGTATACAGGGTGAATATTTCAAAGATCAACACTACACAATCAAGATCAAATCAAGATGCAACACTATCAAATAGTGAAATAATATAGGTGTATTTTTTTTGAAAAAGAACTCGTTCGATTCCCCGCTAGGGAAAAATATATTTTTTTTAAAGTAATAATGCAGTTTTTATCAAAATCGGCCTCGTAACTCCTTTCAGCATTTTTCGCTAATCCTTATAGTTTCGGATTTGGCCCTAAAGGCCTATTTGAAAAATTCACCCTGTATATAGGGTGCGCAAAATTATTCACCCTATTTTGTTTTTGAACTCTTGTATCGAATAAAAAAAGTTATTTTAAGTAATAGAGTACTTTACCAGGGCCTGTAACTTTTTTGCCTATTAGAAAATATGATATCTGTCAAGTGTCTTCCACCAGCATTGACACAAATTTGCGCCCGTTTTATCATATTTTCCACGACTTTCCTTAAGATTTTTGTCGGTAACACTTCGCATTCCAGTCGAATATTCTTCTTAAGAGCTGCGATTGACCCGTGACTTCAAGTAGTCCCATGTAGTACGATTTTTATTACTCAAAATCACTTTTTTTTATTCAGTACTAAAGTTATTCTACACACCTTTGTACATCATATTTTATAGATAAACTTGTATATGTAGATATTTTGTGCTTTTAATATTTTTATTAGATGCATCATATTGGTGACTAATTTCTTTGCTGGCCTCGGATCTCCCCACGCAACCGCGAGGGTTCAATATTTCACGTGCTTATTGAAATTTATTTTGGGTATTCTTTTTGTAAATATAAAAATATTTTCACTTTCCTAATAGTTCTCGAGTTCTTTTTGTAGTCGCGACGACCACAGCAATCATATTCATGCCAACAAATCTATAGATATCTTCAGACTAAATGCTTATTGATTTTGTTGGCTATGCTTCTTACACTTAGTAAATAACAACATAAAAGGATTATAAATGAGCAGTCTTTATCGTTTTTGTTGGCTCGACGCTAAAGTTCTCCAACACCAAACCGTGATTGTGTACGACGGGTCGCGAGATTACGGTCCTAAAATTAATCAAAACTAATTTACCTCCATACTGAGCGCGGCCACATCGTGATGCAGAGTGGATACCTGCGTATCCAGTCTATCTACGGACGACCTTGTGTTGTGCATTTCTAAATTTAGTCCTTCCAAAGAATCAGCTCTTGTTACTTTGGGCGTGGCTACCGATCGCTGTCTTTCTATTCTCTCACGTAATTCCCTGTGCGAGAGCCGCGGCTGCATGTCGGATCTAAAAGACGACAGTTATTAGATTTATTGTTACGCGAAGAAACTTTGAACTTGATTTATTTGATTACCGAATACTTTTTAAGCCGGGCGCAAACGTCAGGGAACGTGATTCGGTTACCGATCAGGTTAATCGGTAATGGAATTGTCCGGTCCGGCTGTTGTGAGAATCAAGTATATAATAATAAATAGATAAGAATTTATGACCAACTTTTGAACTTCCGTAATGTCCATTCGGTTAGATTTTAAAACCAATTGGTCAGTTTGAAAAAAATACACGGACAGGATAATACTCTGTCTCGGCCAGTACCAAATCGGGCCACCTATCCGACATATTGCGACACGCATTCGTTTAATTAAATAATATGAGATCTTTTACGCCTGTGTTTAACGAACGTCTAACAACCGAGATAAACTTATATGGAACAAACGTGACTTGATACGATCATTGACCGGGCAGTCCGACCGGCAGACCTGCTTCATTTCCCTGTTGTTTGCGCTCAGCCTTATTTTACTTTAGTACTACTGGCATTTAAAAAAAACACTTTTTTATTCCTGCTCAAAATACAGCTCAAACGTCAGAAGCGTTCCTTTTCTTTTTTTCATACTAAGTCTTAAAACTGTACCAGCCAGTGATTATATAAATAAATAACTATAGTACTGGAAAAAATTAAGGGATCAAAAAAAATTCCAAATTTTTCGGTAGTTTTCAACAGGCCGTAACTTTGAGAAAAATGGTCGTACAGGAAATTAAAAAAAAGGAAATTGTAGCTCCAAGTGTCTAGTTTTTGGATTAGAACTTCAAAATTTTGTAGCCTCCGCGGTTTCTGAGTAATCGTAGAAAAACCAGCAACAAAAAAATTTTCAAAATTTTTTTAGTTTTTTTTTGGTCTACGGGCGTAGAAAAAATTTTTTTAGCTTAACCACCATAAGGATCGGATACTTTGTTCATTTAGCTTTAATTTCTTTTTTTAAACACCCTGATACGTCCACTCCTCGCTGAGATATCGGTCTTCAAATGGAAAAGGATCTTTTTGTCTTTGATTATCGATATCTCAGCAACCAATGGTCGTACAGAAAGTTAAAGATGGCTTTCAAGAACTTGAATAAATTCCCCTTAACGACTGTCCATTGTTTTTTCGAAAAAAATTTTTTTTCTTTCTGTCACATGAATTTGAAAATGCAACAAAAAAAGGGCTTTTGGTGGTTTTTTGGAAAATCAAGCGCTGGATCGTAAATATTGAGGAAACCACTAATGTTAAGTGTGCCTTTTACAGTTCAATATGTCCACAAAAACCCTACAAAGAATCAAATTGATCCAGCCAGCCGTTTTTTTGTTTCACTTGATCGAATTTTTGAAAAAATTAAAGGATCATGTTTTTTGCTCTGAAAAGCTCATAATTTTTAAAAATGAGAAAAAAAAATTGTTTTTCCGAGCTTTTTCCACATTTTTGTTCCAGAAAGTGCTTAAATTTTCAAAAAGAAAAGAAAAAAAAACTCCGAAAAAACAATGGACAGTCGTTAAGGGGAAGCCATCTTTAACTTTCTGTACGATCATTGGTTGCTGAGATATCGATAATCAAAGACAAAAAGATCCTTTTCCATTTGAAGACCGATATCTCAGCGAGGAGTGGACGTATCAGGGTGTTTAAAAAAAGAAATTAAAGCTAAATGAACAAAGTATCCGATCCTTATGGTGGTTAAGCTAAAAAAATTTTTTCCATGCCCGTAGACCAAAAAAAAACTAAAAAAATTTTGAAAATTTTTTTGTTGCTGGTTTTTCTACGATTACTCAGAAACCGCGGAGGCTACAAAATTTTGAAGTTTTAATCCAAAAACTAGACACTTGGAGCTACAATTTCCTTTTTTTTATTTCCTGTACGACCATTTCTCTCAAAGTTACGGCCTGTTGAAAACTACCGAAAAATTTGGAATTTTTTTTTGATCCCTTAATTTTTTCCAGTAGTGTATCATTATAAAAAAAAAACTTATCATTATAAAAAACACATCATGAAAATAACACAAACAACTATAAAATAATTTGAATAGTTTTCCAACAATATCAACCTGAATTTAGCATGACGAGGACTGTTCGTGGCCCCTGGGAGGACTTTTTTCGGTGTTAACGCACTTTCTTCGGCAGCATTCTCATCGTCTTCAGATATTGATGGTAATGTTAACGATGGGTGCCCATTCCCATCAGATTCCTGTTCCGCTTCGTAACCTTCTCTAAGATTGTAGGTAAGATCGTGTTGAATATCATGGATGAACTGTTGTTGATATTCAGGGTAAAGTCGTAACACTTCAGCGAGTCCTGACATATGTATACATTTCAAGTCGCAGTAAGTTAGAGCCTGTAATAATAGATTTGTATCATTACCCTAGGATTATACAGGAGTGAATTGTGACAATTATCTGTATTCAATATCACTATTACCTTTACGTCGCTGCTCGACTTGACTACTACGTCAGGATTATTACCTTGCGAAGGTCCTATGCCATTGTAAGCTTGTAAGTGGGTATTCATATCGCAGCCAACGAGATCACCTTTTCCTAATAAAAAATAATTATTCTTACCTTATTATTACCTTTATCTTAAATCTTAAAACACCTGTTGATATGTAAATAATGATTTTTGATCTTATTCCAGTGAGTGCGTATGTTAAAATTAGGATCTCATTTTTTCCCTAACACGCCTAATGAAGTGTTATCTACATCAAAAATGAAAGCTACCTACACACATCTTGTTATAATGATTTTTATTATTATGGACATATTACGTATAATTTATATTTAAGTAGATTTCGTTTTCGTAAATGAAAAGATTTATAACCGAAATTTATTGGAAAGTAAATATATATTTTAGTATGTACCTATTTCATAATAGATTTCTGGAACATTTTCCTATGTAGAGAAAATAGATTTAGTATAAACTATTGTTACACCTTCAAAAATAATTTCGTTAAAACATATCCACAAACTTTACTCGTTTATTTACTTACCTAATATAGCAACAACCATTTCATTTTGCATAACTTCCATCGATCCGTTGCATATGTAATAAATGTACGTCAGAGCATCCCCTTTGTGAACGAGGTACTCGCCCGGGGCGCAGAAATTGTTGCGAATATGCAGCGACAGTAGCTTCAAGCAACCTTGGGATGCCGCTTCGAATATTGGAAGTGATAGTATCTCTCGATGCAAATGTAGTGAGACATCACCCCTCAACTCCTCCGGGAACTCCTTTAGCGTCTAAAACGTTTAGCAGACAATAAAAATCAACTTCACCGAAACATTTTCTTTTGTTACACATTTTCGCCAGATTCTAAATTATCGTGATTGTTTGGTTTCCGAACAATGTGTCTACGGTAGAATTTTCGCTTCGGAAATAAGTGTATTGCCTTAGTCGTTGGCTTCGAGATTTTTCAACAAAGCGTCCATTGCCGTAATAATGGACCGATATCATATTTACATTACATAAATTACATTGTTATCATATGACAATTAATACGATTTAATAATGTATAAGATAAGAGTTTTTATAAAAGAATAACAGTATCCATTTCATAATAAAACGTATAAAAGGAATAAAACCTTATAAAGTCATAATTTAATTTTATTAACAGACATTTATTGTGTACGAATCATTAGGGAAAGAAGATTTAATTCTTTAAATTGTAATTTATTTACATTCATTAATGTAATAGAATTAAACGTTTTCTTTTAAGGTATTTTTCATTTAATGTATTTAACCAACGTCGAGTCTTAGAATTAAATTAGTTAAGGGTAAGAGATAATCTTTTCTTTCAAAATAAAAAAGTCGGCAAAGCAAAAGCTGACGAAGTGGAATAAACTGATCGTTTTGATTCCATCCCATTTGATTCATTTAGTTTGTATTTTTTTCTTTTCGTTTTCTTTAGTTTAAGTATCTACTGTATTTTCTTTGCTGATTACTTCGATAGATTTTGTTTTGCGCACGAAAAGTTTAAATAAAAA
Organism: Epargyreus clarus clarus; assembly: GCA_014595695.2. NCBI lineage: Eukaryota > Metazoa > Arthropoda > Insecta > Lepidoptera > Hesperiidae > Epargyreus > Epargyreus clarus. Next base: position 1,156,696 of record JACTTY020000027.1, read on the forward strand.
CGAAAAAGTTTCCAAAATTTTAAAGTATCATAAGTATTGGAAACTTATAAGTTAATTCACATATGTGAATATATATTTTAGAATTCACTCTGTACTTGTACATTCAATGTCGAATAAATGAATTTATTAAACACATTAAGAAGCTTAGCTAAAAGCTTCGTTACCTTCATTTAAAATTACCTCATGTATATCGATGCCGTGGTTCAACGACCACATCGTCTGGAAGTAGTCCTGCATGCGTTGCTTCAGTTCCTTGGGCACTTGGTTGATGGTGAGGAAGTCCTTCAGATCTCGCCACTTGCTCTGATACATGGACCGACGTGAATACATTCTCTGTATGATTGCCGTCACGTTACCGAACACCACGGCATGCATTAGCGCTGCGGGAGATTTTTCCGTTGCGTAAATAATTATGACATCACACGTGTGCAAAGCATCATCAAATTTTCGAAATAGAAACGGTAATAAGACGTTTCTTAAATATTTATGGATATTTTAAGCGCTATCAACAGAATTACGCTGTTAATACCAAATGTAACAGTGATTTATGTTTTATGGTATTGAAGATTGTACAAAGCGACGTTTGTTGCGAGATACGCAAAATAAATAGAAATAGTTTTCTGGAATTACTTTGATAACACATAAAATACTTCAACAATTTGTTTCGTGTTGATAAATTGGAGAGATTGTACATGAATTATTTATATACCTATTCGGTCATTGCTCCGAGATATTGCTTATAGAAAACATATTGGCTCGTTGCTTAGTCTATCCGATACAAGTCTTTAATAAATTTCTATTTACCCATCTTGAACACCATTTCAAATTAAATGAGAAATCGGGTAACATTGACGCTCGTTTTCCTTATTACTAAGAAGAGAATTTCTAATAAATTCATTATGTAGGTATATTTGTCTAAGGAAAGTTTTTCATTAATTATATTGTAAATATATAACAAATAACAATTCCACTTTAATGATCATTTTGTCATAAAATTTTATTTTAAAGCTCTACTAACCATTGGTCGTTTTGTGCCGTGGACAATTACAAATAGGTATAAAATTTATATCTGTATTAAATACCGTACTTTCTTATTCAGTTGCTTTGATCTAGATTAAGATAGCTTACGTTTAATTATTTAACAGCTACTGATGACGTATTCTGGTCACGACTATACTATTATATTCACTATCGTGAATTCCCCTCATATAATTAAGTAATTCAACTTCATTATAATATTAGTGATCAGTTTTATAGGTCTTACCTCCAACAAGCATAGTGAGGATACTAAATATCTTCTCAGGTAGGGTATTAGCGGAGACATTCCCGAACCCAACACTGGTGAGCGACGAACAGGTGAAGTATAGTGCGGTGACATAGCTCTCACTGTGAGATATATTCACTATTGGCACTTTCAATCTCTCCGCTAGATTGTTGATCCATCCTATAACATGAAATAATTATAAATCTACATCAAACATTGTTTATCTCACTCGAATTTATGCTTCGAAGATTAATCACCTCGTAACTAAAAGATTAAGATGTATAGTTTGCGGCGAAAAACCTAAACAGCTCTCCCGCTTATTGTTATAGTTACGGGCTAACAGGTGGCATGCCCGTCTTCTACTTCACTACTTTGATATATATCTATTATAAAGTAGCTAACGAGTATGTACTTCAGCTGTGGGTAAATTGCATTCAACATGGTCATCCACACCAGATAAGACACCTGAGGTCGGCCTCAGGTTTGTTAGTACCTATGAGTACTAAATTAGAACGTCCCGGTTAAGTTCCTCTTCTTAACCACTTCAAACCAAAACATAGCTGCGCTGAATACTAATGATAGCCATAAATAAGTGCCCCCAGATTCCAACCACGAAGGGTCCAACTTACTTATAAAACAATCTAAAATTACTCACCCAAATCCCAGCTTTCATTTTTGTGATGTTCAATTTCCTTTTCGGCAATAATAAACCAAATACACGCGAGCCAATGAGCGACGAGACTGAACGAGAGCATCAGGAGGGTGAGGATGAGTGCCGAATATTGCGAGTATCGGTCCATCTTTTGTAGTAAACGCGCCAGCCGTAACAACCGAGTCAGTTTCACTAAGTGGACATTCCCGGGAGTTGAATCCTGCCGACAAAATATAACTGTCACATCCTAAATGACTTAACTTTTGATATATTACATAACTTTGTTGACCGCGCATAGGCTAGTATCGCTTGAGTGGTCATTCAGTGATTAGTGATTAACGCGACTGTTAAAAGTTGCTTCGCGACTATTTAGTAGTGCGTCTAAACTGACACGTAAACAATGGATCGTTGACAGATTTTTCGAATAACATAAAACAGTACTGCTCGTTGGTTGGTCATACAACAAATTGAACGCCAGAGCGGCAGCGGATTAAGCGAGTGAAGTAACCTAAAGATGGTAGGAATAAAACATATGAGTGACAATAAACTAATAAAACAGTCTGCGTTGACGTGGGTCGCTAGCAGTCCCCCTCAAGTTGGAGTGCGCCTTGTCGTGGTGGGGGGGCTCAGTAACCCGTTGAAATCCAGCAGCAGGTGAATCTAAAGCACTCCAGTGGTGGTTGGGATGCACTGCGTCTGTCTCGTATCGGGCGGCAGTTGCATCTCATCGGTACGCTGCGTCTGTCCCGTATTGGGCGGCAGCGTTACCCCGTAATGTTGCTGTGTACTGTGCGTCTGTTCCGTATCGGGCGGAAGTAGTACCACCCCCCATAACGGAGGCATGGCGTAGGACACGGGGGTGTCTTACGTCATAAATTGTCCTCGAGGTGGGGAAAGATGAGCGGATGGAGTAATCTCCAACTCCATCCCAAACGGAGACGGGCTCTGCTGTGGGCAAACGCCGCCGGGACCGCGGACGAATGCTATAGCGTACCCGCAGAACCGGCAAAGGGCGTCCAGAGGAACACCGTGGGGTTTTAGCCGGTAAGAGTCCGGCATATCCTCTCAGCTGCCGCTGCAGAGAGGAACCCATGAGAGTTTCCCCACATAAAAAAAAGGGTCGCTACTAGTGACTAACGACACGCAGCGACAGTCGCCAACGCTTGTTGTCGACTGTCTCTAACAGTCGCTTACTGTCGCTCGTATAATAAAGCCTACACAAGTGTATCTCACCATAGTAGCAAATAGGCACTCAGCCTTAATTGTCATAATAAATCTCATCAGAATACTTTTATGTAACAAATCTTGAAGTCGGGTAACAAAAAGTATTTTAAAAGATTCACTTCAAAGGAGATAAGGCGGGCGCTATCAAGAAACTCGATGCGTACTATCGCGAGGATCTAGCCGGATGGCCCTTGTGCTAGTTTTTCAGCCCTTTATTCACAGTATATAATAATACTAGCTTTCTGTTTGGCGAATTTTGTATTGGAACTAAAAACAAATATTTTTATTTTCGTAAAGAGGCGAAAAGTCTGATTCGGAATTTTCGGTTAAGTAGTCATTGATTCTATTCTGATATATAAAAAAAGTTAATCTTTTCATATATTTCCATAAATAGTAGGTGCAGAAAATGAATAATATTTTAGACTCAATCAGTTATTGAACTTTTTAATCATAGTATATTTATTGTAATTAAATCGCTCTCAAGGTGACTCTTGCCATCACAACAAACTCTACATTTTACAACCAGTACAACGAAACATAATAAAACAATTAACTGGTCAATTAGTAAGTACCTATGTTTTAGCTTATTGTATTACAGCTCTGCAATTCAATTTGCTAATAGTTTAAAACAAGGCACCAAAGTTGCCGGAACTGTAAAATGGGAATGAAAAATTGTTAATTTTCGAGCAAAATGACTTTCGCTTAACGATTTAATTAATTTGAAACTTTTGAAGCTTGTGGTCGAAGTAATAATTTCCATAATGAAAACAATTGCGTAGTTGAAATAATTGGGTACAGTGGTCAGATTTAGGGTCTATTCACACGTACTACGACCACAACATAACGACAAATTCCGTGGGCGAGTGCTTAATATAATACTAGCAGTACCCGCGGCTTCGCCCGCTTTTTTTCAATCATACTAAAATATAGCCTATAACACTTTTGAATAGTGTAGCTTTTTGATTATGAAAGAATTTTTATGGACGGTTCAGTATTTCCGAGGATTAACCCTTACAAACAAACAAACAATCAAAGTCTACTATTTACTTCTTTATTATATTATACCTCTTTATGATATACTTAGATATAGTAAAACGTCCAAATTACCTGTTTCGACGATACTAACCACATCTCAACTACAAGCGACAAGGTTTGAGAGACCGGCCACTTCATAGCAAACACAAGCTACAATACAATTCACACATGCCACTTCTCTGCCGACTTGTAGCTACCGAGGCGATTGTGGTACGTGTGAATAGCCACTTACGGTTCCTGTAGCTACCGGCGATTGTGGTACGTGTGAACAGCCACTTACCGTTCCTGTAGCTACCGGCGATTGTGGTACGTGTGAACAGCCACTTACCGTTCCTGTAGCTACCGGCGATTGTGGTACGTGTGAACAGCCACTTACCGTTCCTGTAGCTACCGGCGATTGTGGTACGTGTGAACAGCCACTTACCGTTCCTGTAGCTACCGGCGATTGTGGTACGTGTGAACAGCCACTTACCGTTCCTGTAGCTACCGGCGATTGTGGTACGTGTGAACAGCCACTTACCGTTCCTGTAGCTACCGGCGATTGTGGTACGTGTGAACAGCCACTTACCGTTCCTGTAGTTACCGGCGATTGTGGTACGTGTGAACAGCCACTTACCGTTCCTGTAGCTACCGGCGATTGTGGTACGTGTGAACAGCCACTTACCGTTCCTGTAGCTACCGGCGATTGTGGTACGTGTGAACAGCCACTTACCGTTCCTGTAGCTACCGGCGATTGTGGTACGTGTGAACAGCCACTTACCGTTCCTGTAGCTACCGGCGATTGTGGTACGTGTGAACAGCCACTTACCGTTCCTGTAGCTACCGGCGATTGTGGTACGTGTGAACAGCCACTTACCGTTCCTGTAGCTACCGGCGATTGTGGTACGTGTGAACAGCCACTTACCGTTCCTGTAGCTACCGGCGATTGTGGTACGTGTGAACAGCCACTTACCGTTCCTGTAGCTAACGGCGATTGTGGTACGTGTGAACAGCCACTTACCGTTCCGCTGTACACGTCGGAGGCGTAAAGTAGGTCAAACGGAAGCGCGGCCAGGAGGTCCACCACGAACCAACTCCGGATGTAATTAAGGGCTATTGCCTTAGAGTCCGAGACCACCTCCCCTTTCTTGCTTACAAATGTTGTTCGGAAATTAAGTACGATATCTGAAACATCCAGATTTATTAGTTACATTTGTATGTTCGTGATATGAATATTTCTTTGTATTCTAAGGGTGGGTTGCATCGAAAGCCTCGTTAAAGTTTGCGTTAAAGTTAAATATAACAGTAACTTTGACGGTAGCGATGGAATGCAAAATTTCTGTGTTGCGTCATTTGTGTCTCTGTCACCACAATTATTAGTCGACGTTGACAGATATGGAAGTTGACAAATACAGTAACATTTATAAGTGTTAGTTATGACGTAACTTCTTGAATTAACCATGGATTTGACGGTTGGTTAGGCTTCTGATCCAACCCACCCTAAGACAAATGCAAACTATAATCTATGATTAAATTAGCAGTCAAACTTTCAACAAGCAGACTTATTCATTCATAAAAACAAATTGAATATTTTTAAAAAGGCAGATTCTTTACAGGCATCTTTTTAATGTCCTCAAATTACAACCGCTTTGCATATTGCTTTGCATATTTGTATTACGCTTATGGAAATGAAGCCAACCAAAAATTCCATAAGTGACATTTTTGAACCTGTAAACCTAGGATAGTCTGAAATCTTGACTTACGAGTATCATTATACTTTGTAAAATATTGTTTTTGTCACGCAATCAGTCTATCCATTCAATCATTCAGTCTGGAATTTGATGACCAATTCAATCAATCTCTAATTTGAAAACTGCATGATGAGTTTATCTGTAAGTAGCTGTACATTTTAGACTTTATAACTTTAGATGTAGGTATAGTTTGTAAGGAAGATGTTATTAATGTACAACTGTTAAACCTGAATAAATTAAAAAAAAAACTGTCTACAGGAAATTACAATTGCAGCCAGTACCAATAATGAAGAGCGCTTCCACCACGACGTCGCTGGTCACACTGATCCTCGGATGCCCCTCATCAACAAAGCTGGCATTATACGGAACCACAACAGCCACATAAAACGTAGCAATTAGAATAAGCCAGTCCCAGAATGTTTTAAAAACGCCGTAATGTGAGATAATAAATCTTGACTTTTTTATTGCTGACGTTTTGTATTCCGGCAACGGAGGGTCCGACGAGTGGAGGAGGTTCTAAAATGACAAATGAATTGTTATTGTTCGTACTTATACTAAATACTTGGCAAAATTTTGTAAATTGCGTAAACGTGTTAAGTTTTCATTTATGGTGATGTTTTCTATGCTTCTATGCTTTTCCGGAGGTAGGAACAGGCATGCAGTCAGTTCGTTTTATGTTTTATATATGTACTATAGAAGTAGCAGACGAGCATGCAGTCCATCTGATGGTAAGTGGTTACTACTGCCCATGAACACAGCAGCGCTTATCACTACTGTTAATAGGCAGAAATAGGTGTGGCGGTGGTGCTGCCGGAGTTGAACCACACAGGGTTCTACAACCTTTCGTCCAAGTTGAAATTAAGCGTGCATTACAACTGGAATATATAATCAAACCCATTTGGTACCAACCTCACCCGTTTACTCACAGGTGTATTGCCACTGCTGAATACTAAGTTGCAAGATCTCATGTAAGTACATCTGTCTTACGCTTTAAACTAGAACGTGCACTGATATTATAAATCAGTTGTATTTCCGCAGACGAATCACCCAGTAATACCTACAGTATGCCCAGCGTGAAGTAGTTCTTGCGTTCCGGAGGATGGGTGCGAATGCCGACTGACTTGCATATGGGGCTACAATTCTAGTCCTAACATCTATGATCGGCTTCGAGTAGAACAAGAGGTTTATGTAAAGCTAGCAGTTATAGGCGGCAGTGAATACTTAAGTAGGTGGACTGTATGCTCGTTTGCCACTTTAATCTTATAAATGCGACCTACATACTTACCTAGGGTGTCTTATATCGTTAGATCCTCATCTTAAATTATGTTATTACAAATTACCTTACTAACATTGTTGAGTTTAAGTTTAGTCTTCATTTTATCTGGTTTATAGTGTCCTGAAAGCTGGTAAAGTACTGCCCTGGAGCGCCGCCTGCCCATGTTGGCGGGCGAGGGCGCTTCGGGGTCAAGATTGCCATTCGGGTCTGGAAGGAGGCAACTAGATTCAGCTCGGAACCGCGCGCCCAAAAGTGCCGCTGCGGGGACAAATGGGGATAACGCTAGAGTGACCACGCCAGCCGACGGCCGCACCGCGGCTCCTGCATGCACAAATCGCTCTCTTACTGCTCGATAGTTAAGCTAAGAACGCTCTACGGAATCAAAAGTTTACTGTCTGACAAGTATTCGAATAGCAACAATAGGAATTGTCAAAAATACTCGTATATTGAAAATATTCTCATATTATGAATTAAGTAACTAAGCAAACGTTTCGCCCGTACGTTTGTATCTTTATAAGATAAGAACTTAAATTCTTCAGTTGGTATTCGAAACGAGCAGACAAATATTTTATTTAAAATATTTCAAAATATAAAGCACAATAATAATTATAAAACAAAATACCCTAAACATTTATGGCAACACTTGCTTTTACAAAGTAAAATGTGGTCTGCGAAGCAAACATTTAAGCGCAAGTAAGTATGTCCTACGCATTTAAAATGGCCGCATTTAATTATTTGAAATAACGTATACTTTTTATTAATCTATAAATATTTTAAATTGTTACAAAGTAAACATTCCAAAACATACAATAAAATTGTGTTTTATTAATAAAATGTTGAAATGCAAAATTAAGGTGTACTTTAACAATAAAAATTCATAGACGTTGTGAAGATTTACAGTCATGCAAGAATATTGCCAATATAGAATATAAAAGAATTATTATAAATAATACATTTATTATAAAAACTTATCTACTAGGACGTAGCAAAGACGTAGTGAAAATTTGAGAATTTTTAACAAAACATGCATTTTAATAAATAAGTTCCTAATAGACTCATTTTATTACAAAAGATAATACAGAAAAAATACATAGATTTTTGTAGAGGATAAAGGAAAAAGTTGTTAATGTACTCACTCACGGCATAGTACTTACGATTCTACATTTAATATTAGAAAAAAATGTGAAATTTCGTGAAAAGTTAAAGAATTTCATGTAAGAATTGTCTATCTACGAGTATGAATGTTGAGTATTCATGTTAATTATGTTAAGTCGTAATTATCCAATCTTGTAAACGTAACAAAAATAGAAGAGTTTACCTGCGTACGAGAGATTGTTCATAAGTTTGTGTTATGTTATGTTATATCCTACACAAATAGAGTAGAGAGCGAAGTAATGAGTAAACAGTTAATCCCGCACGAAACTACTTTCTATCTCTAAATACTCGGTGCTCGACTACATACGTCAAAGATCAACGCTACATACGAGTATTACTACTACGCAAACAATTACTGATACTGATACTGATGGAACTTTACCGTGCGGTGTTGCTCGGATCTCGATATGGCCAGGGGAGCTATGGGAACTGAATCTAACGCAATCATTTAATTGAACCGATGTCTAGAACTAAAACGTGCTTAGTACACGTTATTACAAATTCAAGTACTCAATAGTATACTTAATTATATGAAACAACTTCTTAAAAGGCTAACGAGTTCTTAATTCTTTTGTTTGCAATTTTCTCAACAATTCGAAACGTCTTTATGAGGCACTTACCGCTGTCGAAGTCCTCGTTAGTAGTCATCGCAGCCATCTTAGTATTGGTGATGTCCTTGAAGGATGCGAGGAACAAAACCACTTCACGTTTCTCATTTTTAATTGGCACGATATCGAGCAAGCACCAGAATGGAGTCCCTGAAAGTGTATAGTTATTATAGGAACGAGAAAATTTAAGTGCATAGTTTTTTAAGTCCCTGTTATTAAAGATGGATTAGATTGTTAGATAGTGATATCTTCTAGTTAGAAATTCGGATTCTCAATTGAGGGGCCAAGATTTGAACAGCAAGCAGGCATCTCTGCTTTATTGAGTATGAAGTTAATTGCTCATACGGTCAAAGAGAACATTGTGAAACCTGCACGTTGCACGATCCAGTACGTGAAGTCAATTTCCACTTGGTTAGGCTAGGCGGTGGACTATGACTGAAACCCTTCTCAACTTGTGAGAACACTCGTGCTCAGCAGTAGGACAGCAATGAGTTGGTGATAACGTATTTATATAAAGGTGGTATAACTTTTTATGATTCGACTATACTGTGAGGAAGACGGCATTACCTGAGCCAAGCTAGCAAATCCTTTGATGTTTGTTCAGTAAATTTTAATTGATGCATCTTTAATGTGGACAGATATAGAGTACCTACTGTTTATCCGTGGAGCCCTACGACCTAAAGTTCCTTTGATAAATGTACCAACGTGCCTGAAAGCAGTAAATGCCTGGTGACAACAAACAGCTGTGTGCTTGTAAAAGTTTAATTTTGTCGAATGGAATCGTAAACTCCTTATTGGTTCTGTTTACGATTGTGGCTGAACGACGCACTTCAGAGCTATTAATGCAAAGTTTCCATGCGTTAGCCTGTTTTCAATAAACAAAAGCGTTGTATATGTCCATTTTTGTACATATATCTATAAATAAATTAGAGTGTTTGTTTGTGGATTGCAAAGTAGCTACTCGTAATACCCATTATTTGACGTTCAAATCATAAAAATGTATTGGTAATGTTATAATTTTGTTGTACTATCGTACTATATTTGTTCAAAGCATATGGGTTAATTGGAATAACAATGCGATGAAACCATCTGTTGTTGGACTCTGAAGACACCACCGTGAAACCTATATCTGCCTAATAACAGCAGTGATAAGCGCTGCTGTGTGTGGATTTGAGTGGTGTTGTAAGCAAGGTATACCTTTCCGAGGCGTTAATATTTAGTCGACATCAAGACTCTATCTTTTACGCTCGTTTGCTTAATCTATAAAAAGTGTCTTTAATCACTTTTTATTCTGAAAATATTCAAGAATATATATACTGCAAAATTGTAAAACAGAACATGAGGGTGGGTGCGGATGAAATTACTCTATCCCTAGTATATATAACTTTTTCATAAAAAGGGATGAAATATTCAGTCATAAGAAAACAAGAGCTATCGTTGGGAAACAGCAATATAGCAAAGCTATTTGCAAGCATAAATACATTTCGCGGACGGACATTGAAGATTGATTTTGTTTACAGTTGTATAAGATTGATTCTTTGTTTTGCTTGTTATTGGCGTTTCGTATAATTTTAAAATATAAAGCGTGTTATTGATTCTAAGATAAATTGTTACTGGCGGTGATAGCGTGGTATGAAACAGAAGTGAACATTATTTTTAGGAAATTATGTGTATTTCTTACGTGTAAAAGCCGCAATATGAGGTTATTTTTGATGGAAATAAAAAGCATATCGAATTTACGTTACTACGTTACTTAGTCTGGTCCCAATTTATTTATGATTGGTGAAATATGGTTATATTGTATGGTTAGTTAACTATTGCCTTGGGATTTGGCTATAAATATACGAGTTAAGGGTGAATATTTCAAATATGATTGGTTGGCTAAATCCGAAACTAAAAGGAATAACAAAAATGCTAAGGTAAACTCCCTTACGAGGCCAATTTTGATTATACTAAAACAGTATATAGCCGGAATTTGGAGGCATTCATTAAAAATAACGTCGTCTAGGTTTACTTATAAGGATCAAATACTAGAACGTAAGGATAAATGATGAACTAAAATAAAAGGCTCATTTTATGATTTTTTCTCGTACATTACCTTTAACTACTCAATTCTTCCATATTATGTTCATTGATCTTAATACATATAATGTCTATGTTTAAAGGAAAAATGTATACCTACCAATGTTAATAAGAAGATACTCAATATAATAAGGTAGGTAATAAACTCTTAAGGTACATTAAATGTAATTATTCTCGGTTTTACAGCCATATGTACAGTAAGTTTAATGCCTATTGTGTTTCAGCGCTTTGTCGGTTTAATTTCGTTGAGAGTTTAGCAGATAACTCTAGTTTCCGAGTGGTTCGTATCCACTTGTTTACCGCGACCAAACATTTGTCCGACTGCAATAAACAGATTGATGATTGCAAATAAACACTACAGCAAATGCAGGAATGCACTATTTGCCTATTCTTTTATTAAGTTATAGAGGATTAGAGATTTTTAGTTTGAAGGTAGTAGAATCTTTTTTAGCTAAACTCCGGAAGCACCGTGGTCACGCCCATTTCTACCTTATAACAGTAATGTTTGGCCCTCTGCTGTATTCTGATTTGAAGGGTGTAGTAAGTTATCCGAGGTGTTCCAATTTACCTATTCCTTAGGTATGGGATAACGCATCAAAACAAAAAAAAAAAAACTAGTACCTATCTGAACAAAATGGGATTTATTTAGTTTCATAGGTACTTACTTTATAATTAAATATTAAAAAGTAATAAAAACCCCTAGTTTCATATTCTTATTGACACAGAAAAAATAGATAGCTTTCTTTTTTGATAGATGGATATAATGCAAGTCTTATTTATGACTGTTAAATCTCAAAGATATTAGCATATTAATACTAACAGTAGCTTCGATACTATCCAAGTTTGTATTAATTTAAGTTTTGAATATGAGGGCAAGTATAAATTGATAGTTAATTTACTTCGTGGCTGAAATAATTATTCTACTGTGCTATCGGCTATCTTATATTATGTTTGGCTGGTATTATGGTTATATAATACATACATTATACATATTATAAACATAAAGATAGCCGAGGGTGTTTTTATAATATGTATGTAACATGATTATTTTTATTATAATCTGGTACTATACGAGTTATTTGTTCTACAGCTGGTACACACCTTTCCACTCAAATGCAGAATCGTTTTAAACTCGAGATAGTTGTGGTGGCACATTCCCCAGTTGAATCATACTAGCTCTATCAACTTTAACAATGAAACATTATATCATACAAAAATGGTTAAATACCAGGTACAATCTTTGATCAAGCACCATTTGATTTCTGTTCATCTGATCGATGATATAATATGGTTAATGGATAGATGCTTTAGTTGCTTTCATCGTTAATTCACTAGGTTTCGAAAATCCAAGAAAGTCCAAATTGCCTTCAAACGCATACGAAACCGCAGGCAATAAGGTAGTTAATAATATGAGTTGATAATTTGGTTTCCACAAGTACCCTTGTGAAAATTCCGGTATAAGGGGAATGAAACGAATTGTATAATTATGTACACTTGTATATATAGAGACGTTGCCCTCATGGGTCACTGTACGCTACAATTCATATTGAGAAATGAACCAAAGGGATTTCTAAAAGTGGTTATCTTTGTACCCAATTTATATCCAATTGATATGTTCTTTACATACGCAACGGAGCGCGTATAACCATACATTAGATACCTTTAATAATATCGATCAATGGGTAGATATTTTATACCACAGTCATATTTATTTGTATCCTATTTTGAAGGTGGTTGAACTCACTGTGGTTCGACTCCGGCGGCACCACCGCCACACCTATTTCTGCGTAACAACCGCAGTATTAAGCGCTGCTGTGTTCTGGTTTGGTGGTAAGGGAGACATACTTATCTGTGGCGTGCCAACTTAGTCCTTAAGGGTAATGGCGCATTAGTGGCCGACTTCAGGTAGGAAATTAATCTTATCTGGGATTTATTACAGATATCTATTTCCTCTTCCCCCCCGGACGTTAAAGTATACAGACGTGTCCACGTACAAATTACATCTGTAAATTAAATAAATCTTTTGGAAATTTAAATCAGTGCAAATAATAGGATAGCATAAGTGCGAAGAGAAACTCAAGTGCAATAATAAATCGCTGGCTGAGAACCTGTCGCCCTGGTATCCGATACCTACGCGTGAGTCTTTTTAATAATTTTTATCAGCGCAGAATAATAGATACGCCATTTTCTAAGATTATCCAATCAGTGTAAGGCTGACTTTGCAAACTGCTGTCCTGGTACTTTAAAACAAAAGACTCAATGCGTCACTGACCCCACCAGGGACCAAAACAAAGCGCCATAGTCGCACTTTAATTGGTTCATTGACCCCACCACGCACCTAAACATAAGCGCCATTATTGCACTCCAGCTAATAGATAAATAGGCCACGCCTCCCGCACACCTGATTGATGCACCACTACCGATAGCGAGAATGCGCTTGCGCCTATCAAGATCATCACCCACCTGTTGAATGCAATATTGCACAGGAGCTTACTGTCTATTAATATTCAATAGTTATATTAAGCCCTTTGTAAGTTGGTTCGGGAGACCACTGCTGGTAACTTGACGAGAAACAAACTAGATCTGGTACCTGTCATTAATCAATAACTAGCGATTGAAATTAGTCCATATCAACGAAAATAAAATGGACATGAACAAATCCTTATCGGACTCTGAGTTACATCTAGCTGAACCGGATTATGCAACACCTCCTAATTTTGTATCAAAGCGGTTCAAACGGAAACGTAATAACGAACCTTTACACGATCTTTCTGAACTTAGAGAGGAATTGAAAATAATGATAACTGACGTAATTAATACACAGAAGCAGAGGTTTGATAGCAATGATGCCTCATTGAAACAGATCAAAGAAACTAATGCAAATATTGAAAACTCTCTAGCTTTCTTAACGACACAAAACGAAGAACTGAAGAAAAAAATAGAACTTCTAGAAGATAAAGCAAAAGAGGATCGAAAATATATTACTATTCTAGAAGACAAAATAGAAAATATGCAGCATGATTTAAGAAAATCAAACTTCGAAATCAAAAACGTACCTATACGACCGAATGAAACTAAAAATGACTTGATAGACATGGTCATCACCCCGTCCAGCACAATAGGATGCGAAATAAAGAAGTCCGATATTAAAGACATTTATAGAGTTCGCGGAAAAAATTAGCCAACTAAAAACACATCGATTGTTGTAGAAACTTCTTCAACTGTCCTAAAAAACGAAGTACTAAAAATGAGTAAAGCTTATAATATTAAGCACAAAACTAAATTACGTGCTCATCATCTGGGATTTCGTACGTCTGAAGATACGCCAATATTTATTAATAACCAACTTACTGCAAAAGGTTACATTTTCTTGCACGCGACCTCGTCAAACAAAAGTTGTATAAGTATTGCTGGACGGCGTATGGTAAGGTATACTTAAGAAAAAATGATGATTCTAGTGTTTTGTTAATCGGAAGTGAAACGCAAATTCAAGATTTATTGCAAAAGATATGACTATGTACATTGTATGCATTTTTGTCTGGCAGCATAGCAGTTGATGCCTTTTTTTACTATTTTGTCAACTTTTTATTGATTTTACCTTTCTTGGATACCAAATGTACACAACTACACTTACATAAATACCCTTATTATAAAAACACACACACAAAACTAATTAAGACTTTAATATTTTTAACTCAGTTTCTGCTCAAACAAGTTCTTAAAAAATGTATTGTCTCTGTCTTCATTTGTACACCGCACCTTATATATGATTTAACACTAATACCTTTTTACGCAAACAATAATGGATAGCTCCTTAAATATAATAAACGAATTAGATAAAACCTTAACAAATTTTACAGTAAAGTGCGATATTCAAGAGCTAAGTACGCATATCACCCTTAACAAAAATGACTTGACTGTAATTACACAAAACATCAGAAGTATTTACAGAAATTTTGATGACTTTCAGGTTGCTCTCGCGGAATTGCATTTTGATCCTGATGTTTTGATTTTAACCGAATGTCGACTAAGTAATAATAAGCCTATTCCACAATTAACTAATTATGATTCTTGTTCATCAGTATATAATATTAATCAGAATGATGGTGTGGTAGCATACGTAAAAAGTAAGCTTAAGCCTAACTTCAAAGAAATTAAATTACATCATGCTACCTGTTTACAAATAAATGTTCTTAATAATATTATATTAGGTATATACCGTTCTCCCTCTAATCAAAATGCTACCGATTTCATTAACTCTCTATGCTCTCACTTGTACAATATAAAATCTTTTGGTAACATAATAATCACCGGAGACATTAACATAAACCTCATCCCTAAAGGAAATGAACTAACTTATGACATTAATAACAGGACAAACTATCTTAATATGTTATCAATGAACGGTATACTACCTGGACATGTGCACCCAACGAGAGAAAACAGCTGCTTAGATTATTTTATGCTTAAATATAATAAAAACAAGCATACAGCTAACATCGCTATTTTTAACTCAACAGTTACAGATCATTATGCCATATTTCTAAGCTTGTCTAAAATAAAGAGTGGATGTAGTTATTCTAAAACGTATGAAATCACTGACTATGAACAAGCTTACACAAATCTACTTGAAATGAACATGTCAGCTCTTCTATTAAGTCAAACCCTGACTTTATTGCGGAGCAGCTAATAAAATATATAACAAAGTCTCTGATAGATAGTAAAATAACTAAACTTGTACCGAAATCTAAGCGTACTATAAAGCCTTGGATAACGCCGGGAATTGTAAAATGTATAAGAAATAGAAATAGGATGCAGATGAAAATTAAGACTGATCCAGATAATCAAACGCTAAAAATCTCATACACAAGATATCGCAATTTTTGTAATAAATTGATTAAGAAACTAAAACGAAATTACGAGACAAAACGACTAGCCAATTCAACTAAAGACCCTAAAGCACTTTGGAACACAATTAAAACTATAACAAACATACAAAAAAAGAAAACAACACATACCGATATCATGAATATAAAAGCTACTCCCTATGAATCAGTTGAATATGCGAATGATTTTTTTGCTAACGTAGGTAAAAAACTTGCTGAAAATATAATAATTGACACTGACCAAAATACCAAATGTCATAATAACTTTAAAATGAGTTCCCATTGTTCCTCTTTTGTTTTGATAGAGACTGACCCACTGGAAGTAGAAAGTATAATATTGAGTCTGAAGTCAGGGAGTGCATCTGGGTGGGATAACATCCCAACCATATTCCTCAAAAAAATCAGGAATATTGTGGCACCTATAATAAGTCACTTAGCAAATATGAGCTTCAAAAATGGCAAATTTCCAAACGCTCTCAAAAAGTCTATAGTTACACCAGTTTATAAGAGTGGGACGAAAGACGATATAAATAATTATAGACCAATATCTGTTCTAACATCAATCTCGAAAGTAATTGAAAAATTAATTAACGTAAGACTAATAAACTACTTAACTAAATTCAAAATTATATCTAGCTCACAATTTGGCTTCAGGCGTGGAATTTCAACAGAAGATGCTATCTTAGCTCTTACAACTCGAGTGACAGAAATATTAGATGAAGGTAAAAAATGTCTAACAGTATTCCTTGACCTTAAGAAAGCTTTTGATACAGTCTCCCTTCCTATTCTAATACAAAAGCTTGAATGTATAGGCATCAGGGAAAAAGTTCTTAATTTATTTGAAAGCTACGTATCCCAACGAAAACAATGTGTTAGGATTGGGCCAAACATAAGCAGAGATTCAGAGGTTGAATATGGCGTCCCCCAGGGAAGTGTGCTCGGTCCTACGCTATTTTTGATTTACATCAATGACCTTACCAACCTTAAAATCGATGGGGGACAAATCTTTTCTTATGCCGATGATACAGCCATTATTTTCACTGGCCCGTCCTGGGACTCTGTGTATAGTACTGCTGAAGCTGGAATGTGTACAATATCTTCCTGGTTGAAATTCAATCGCTTAACACTGAACATCACTAAGACCAATTATATCTGTTTTAGTATCAGTAAACGGACTGAACCAAAAAGCAAATTTAAACTTCTAATTCATCAATGTAATCAAAAAGATCTATCAAACTGTCCCTGTGATGAAATTCATAGAGTTGACACTACTAAATACCTAGGTGTGGTAATTGACAAGCGTTTATCCTGGCATGCGCAAATTGATCATGTTGATCAAAGAATTCGTAAATTAATATGGATCTTCAGAACCCTTCGCCATGTAACTACAGCTAAACTGCTGAATCAAATCTACATTTCACTTGCAAAATCAGTTCTTACTTACTGTATAACCATTTGGGGAGGAGCAACCAAAACAAAATTCCTAACAATTGAAAGAGGACAACGTTGTTTGCTTAAAGTCATGCACTTTAAGCATTTTCGATACCCTACTCAAGATTTATATAAACAACACGATTTACTGACTGTGCGAAAACTATATATTTTATTAACAATTCTAAAAATACATAAAACACTACCTTTACCTGAACCTACTTTAGTAACCGGGAGAAGAATACTTAAAGTCGCTACACCTTGTTATACTAAAACTAAATTTGCAAAGAGGCTATATCGAGCACAATCATCCTATTTGTACAATCAGATAAACAAAAAGCTTGAAATTCACACGCTGTTAAGCAGAAACTGTAAACAAAAAATAATAAATTGGATTAAAACTCTAAGTTACAATGAAACTGAATCTCTTTTATTTCAACAGACGTAAAGCATACATACTCTCTATCTTCTATTCTTCTATCTACACACACAACACCCACCCACGCACACACACACTCGTACTTTGTAACTAAATTATTGGCGATAGAAAATATTTATGTAAAACCTTTTTTTTTTTTTTTTTCTATCTTAAATGTTTGTAACCCTACAATATGATTATGGCTTCAACATTTCATATTAATAACGGTTAGAGATATGGAAGAGCGGAGCCTCCTGCTACAGGCATTTTTAAATGCTTACTAGGATAGCACCAATCACTGCATAAATAGAAAATATACAGAGAAATGTTTAGTATTAACCATGTTTTGTAATACCTAGTTATAAGCATTTCTTGAATAATTTTTTATTTTATTTATTTTATTTATTTATCTATGGGCGGCAGTAGCCACTTACCATCAGGAGGGCTGCATGCTTGTCTTCAACCACTCCTGTTATAAAAAAAAATATCCGATCTCCTAGAACGTGATGTGTTATGAATACAGAAAAAAATAAATTAAGAAATACGAAATAAGAAATAGAGGAACTCACCATTTTTCTTGTAGAATATGAGTTCCAGTTTCAGTTCGTGCTTGGACTCCAACGCGATGTCGATCTCATGGCGGTGTTCCTCCCTGGTGTCGGGCCCGTGCAGGAACTTGCACGCGCACCCCTTCTGCATGATGTGCGCACGGGCCCACCCCGTCAGCTCGCAGAACCCGTCCGAGCAGTACACGATCGGGTAGGCCGGCACTTGAGCGTTCCCCAGCACGAAGTTGCTGTCTGTTGACAAAATATTCGACTGTAAGTTGTAAAGAAAGAAATAAGGAATGTTTTTCGTATCTTGTTTGCTTGTCTGCAGTATATTTATTACATCGTAGTATTAAAATAAAACTATTTCTCGATCCAATTTTCAAATTTTATTATTCCCGCGTAAAATACGACTAACGTCAAGAGCGTTCTTTTTCTTTTTTTTATGCTAATGCATACAATCGTGTAACGCATACAGCCAGTGACTATGTAAATGGGTAGGTACTTATTATTATAAAAAATAATACACCGTTAAAATAACACAAAATACTTAATTAAAATAATAACGAATTAAATAATTTGAATATATTTCTAACAATAGTATGTTCCAAAATTCGACATGGATTCTTTACAAAACATTGATATACTATTAATAAAGACGTTATTAGTAGTATATCAATGTTACAAAGATATCGTTAGGTAAATATGACAGCTGTGAACACACTACTATAGTATAGGTGGGTATAATTTTTACTTACTTTTTTAATTTGACGCATTGTACGTATAAATGTAACATTTAAGACTGTAAATCAGCTCATGGAATATTACGGGACGTACGAATATATTGTAGAGTTCTTTAGAAACGGAAAACAAAAGCTCAGCGTTAAGATACTGCTTATTTGTAAAAACGTTTTCATTTCTCTCTATTTCATTAAGTAATAATTTTAAATGGTTAAATGAGGACTACAATTGAACTGCTTTTATCTCATTTTATCATCAATCGCTTTCAAGTAACACATTTATTGACATTATTTTTATTTTTATTCGAAGTTGGATAAATTTCGTTATAACATTTAAAAGTCCATCAGACCACGTAGTGTGTAGTAGTTTTATAAGTGGTAGTAAGTAGTAAGCTACTTCGTCTCAAACACACATGCTGTGTTTTACTGAACGCTTCACTTTGTTGCATTGTCTGTAATTATTCTCTTTTGTTTTCAAAACGTTCTGAATGCGAACTTCAACTTTCGCTGCAACATTTATCTGTATATAGCATTAAGCGGAGCTACTTTTTTGGTGTCAGTGTGCAATTACGCTTTCCAACCGTAGCGCATTTGTAGAGAAACTACTGAGATTGTTTACGCAGCGTATTCGCTACGTCAACGTTCAACAGCACCCTTACCAGGAGTTTTTACGTTTCGACAAATATGACTGTTTTGATATTTGTTTACGTATTTGCCCATACAAGTTCCAAGCAGCGCCCCTAGCGGATCGTGTCAGAACTAGGAAATCGTATGGGCCAATACGTAAACAAATACCAAAACAGTCATATTTGTCGAAACGTAAAAACTCCTGGTAAGGGCACTGACTTGAATAATCGGTATATGTGTTTCTTACTGCTTAAAGAACAATAATGAAACGATTCAAGATTTTCCTTGCAGGTGTTACGTGAACACTTAGATGTAAATGTTATAAACAGGGTAGTTTCATGCCATATTTTAATTTGAGAAAGTTTCGTGTAATGATTTCTTTTAGGTACTTAAATCACACATCAGATAATACCGCTTGACTACTAAGTTTGTTTCTTTTCTTTCATTTTTACTTATTTCTTTTAGAAATACGTGCGGGTAGCTGTAAAAGTCAAACCGCATAAACATATTATATATTTTAAATAACGTGTAATTTAATAATAGGGCACACAAAATGTAGAGGCAAAAACAAACTCCACTTTATTGAGTTAAATTAGCAGTAAATTGATTTCAACGCACACTGGCTTTGTTCATACGAAGGCTAATGTGCGTAATCAGATCGTTGTAAGGGGAACTTTAAATTGCTTTCGCCGAGATATCCTTACGTATTCGAGGTTTGGTTGATCCTTTTGTTTGAAGGAATTAAAAAAACTGATAACTCATATCATTTGGAGGCAAATTAGGTAATATAAGATAATATGAAGGCGGTAATTTTTTTTGTTGGTTCAGTTCCGGAGGCATCACCGCCACACTTTTGTCTGCCTAATAACAACATCGTTAAGTGCTGCTGTGTTTTGGTTAAAAAGTTGTAAGCTCGACAATTTGTATGAGGCGTTCTACCTTAGTACTAAGGGGAAGCAATGTATCTCTGATCGATATGAGGTAGGATTTTAATCTATATGGCCTTAATTTCTTTTTATTACGGGCGTAGATGCCACTCACTGTCAGGCGGACTGCAAGATGCTATTTCTATTGTATAAAAAATAGGAGCCCACGACAGTTACAAATTACCACAAAATGAAGTTTGCAATTACGAAAAAACTAAAGCTCGTTCCACCGGGTATTGAAATTTGTAATAAATATTCCCTTGGAATTGCTGAAACAAACTGTCAGCTGTCCATTCAATAACTGAACGCACAGCATTGTTTAATAAGAGGCAATTTTATAAATTTGTGCCGGAATTAATGTTATAAGTTATTGTTGAAATTCGGAATTTTGATCATAGCGTCCGAGTTCAAACCACAGGTAAATGACCTCTAATTTGTTCAAGTTAAATTTGCTTTAATCGTGAAGCAAACCATCACGAGGAAATCTTATCCACAAACGAGTTTTTATAGGTGAACAAAAAGTTCATATAGGTGCGTGAAGTCTATCAATCCGTAGTTGGAAAGTTAACTATGGCCTAGATATATACATCTAGAGGCGACGAAAAGGGGGCTTCCGGGGTTGCGTACGGCAAGAGTGGGAGCTCGAACAGCCCGGCCAGCAACCCCGGGATGGACGGCGGTATGTGTGGTCGCATACCGTCGTGAACACCAGACGGTGTGGCGAGCGACAAGCTCACCTGGGCGGAGCCCGACGGGGCAACGCGCTAAGAGGTCTCCGGTTGCGTTCCTTTGGAGATCCCGGAGCCCTTTACGCAGCGCCGAGGACGGCCACCGGGGGGGTTTTAATGTGGTCAGAATCCCACATAACCCTACGTCGCTCCCACGACACCGCGTACCTTTTGAAGGTTTCCCCTTCGTAAACAAAAAAAAAGATGTATTTAGCTTGGAGTACAGGCCTGGTACTCTCCAGTACAGGCCTGGGGCCAGCAGTTGGACGGTGATGGTGCTTAAGTGGACGATATTGTATTTTTTCAAGTGAATACTCGTTAAAATCCTTGATTAAACATATGAAATAGACGTCTTTGACAGCGAGTACCTTGACGATATTGCCCGGAAACTGCTCACTGCCTCAAAGCTTTGATTTGTCACACAGCTAATATATTTCAATACGAATATGTCGACAGCACCGTCTTCTCAGGAAATAAGGTTTGAATGAAATGAAAACTGCGCTTCAGGGTACTATTAGCTGTTCGCTAATATGATGAAGGTTTTGTTTATGGAAATTGGTTTTTATTGCTCTTTTAAGCGGTGCAGCGGTACAAGACGACCCGCGTGGCGGAGCGGTCACCATACCGGTCTGACGCGCAAAGGGTCCCGGGTTCTATCCCCGGCCAGACAGATATCTAAATGATGAATTTAGATTTCTGTTCCTGGGTCTGGGTGTTTGTGTATTTGTCTATGTGTGTGTACATGGCACCCACAACACAGGGAATCCTAGTGTGGGGTTGTGAGTGTAGAAAGCGTTTATTTATTTATTTATTTACATGTACAATGTACGTAGACTACCTAATTAAGCTTTTAATAGTCTTTGCCACATAAAGTAAAAAGGCATTTTTACTCTTCGTAAATTTCCGGTAGGTATATAATAGGTATGTTAACACTGGTCGTCACTTGCAAATAAATGAAATTTTATTTAGTCGAAAGTAACACACAACTACAAAATTAACATTAAAAGGCAAGTAAGCAATGCCCAGTAAAGGCAAAGCTGGAACATTAAGTCCTTTGTGAAACAGCAATTCAGTTTAAATTTGTTTCGAGCACAATTCACTGAAAAATTAAATTGAAAGCTTTACACTGTTACCTACACACAGACATTCAAACAAAACTGTGCAATCCGACTACATTCGTGCTACTAAGGGCTTCAACAGACATAATCTTTTCGGTTTAAAGAATCTTGTCTTAAGTCTTTCTCTTTTAGTATCGAGTTCAAAGATTAAGGGCAGTAATTGACGTGCATTGCACGATTGACCATTTGGTTGCTTTTCGGAAACTAGATGCAGCGATGACACGATACTACAGGTTCACGCTTCAACGCCGGTTGCAGCTTTCAGAAGCTGCAGTGCAGCAACTGTTCATCTATATATATAAAAGCGAAAAGATACTCACGTTCGAAACGTATTAATCAAGGTTTTGCCGAAACTACTGAAGCTACAATCATGAAATTTGGAATATAGCTTCATTTTATAATGTAGATGCGCACTAAGAACGGATTTTTTGATATTCCACCATTAAGGGGGTTAAATGGGGGTTGAAAGTTAATATGAAAGTCCGTCAGTTTTAAAGCAAACTGGATGAAAATTGGTATTTAGCTTTCTGATTTAAAGTAATAAAAATCTAATCTAAGGGTTTTTCAAAATCAACCCTAAAGGTAGTTAAATAGGGGTTGACAGCTTATTTTAAATTTTGCCATTTTGAAAGCCAGCACTAAGAAAGTTAGCCATTGCTTTACTGGTTAGATATAATAGAACTTTAGTTCTACCGTTTTTGGAAAATCAACCCCTATGTGGGTTAAATAAGGGTTGTAAGTTTGTATGGAATTCCCCCAGTTTTGATGTAAACTCTATGAAAATCGGTATTTGGGGTTTCGATTAAAAATAATTAAATACCTATTTCACCATTTTTGGAAAATCAACCCTTAAGTTGGTAAAATAAGGGTTGACAGCTTATTATAAAATTTGCCAATTTGAAAGCCAGAACTATGAAAGTTAGCCATTGCTCTACTGGTTAGATATAGTGGAACTTTAATTCTACGGTTTATGGAAAATCAACCCTTATGTGGGTTAAATAAGGGTTGTAAGTTTGTATGAAAGTCCCCCAGTTTTGATCTAATCTCTATGAAAATCTGTATTTAGCTTTTTGGTAGAAAATAATTAAACACCTATTTCATCGTTTTTGGAAAATCAACCCTTAAGTTGGTAAAATAAGGGTTGACAGCTTATTTTAAAATTTGCCAATTTGAAAGCCAGCACTACGAAAGTTAGTCATTGCCTTACTGGTGAGATATAATGGAACTTTAAATCTACCGTTTTTGGAAAATCAACCCTTATGTAAGGGTTGTAAGATAGTATGAAAGTCCTCCAATTTTGATGTAAACTGTATGAAAATCGGTATGTGGGTTTTCGATAGAAAATAGTTAAACACCTATTTCACTATTTTTGGATAATCAACCCTTAAGTTGGTAAAATAAGGATTGACAACCTATTTTAAAATTTGCCAGTTTGAAAGCCAGCACTATGAAAGTTAGCCATTGCCTTACTGGTTAGATATAGTAGAACTTTAATTCTACCGTTTTTGGAAAATCAACCCTTATTTGGGTTAAATAAGGGTTGTAAGTTTGTATGAAAGTCCCCCAGTTTTAATGTAAACTGTACTAAAATCGGTATTTGGATTTTCGATAGAAAATAATTAATCACCATTTTCATTGTTTTTGGAAAACCACCCCTTAAGGTCGTTAAATAGGTGTTGGAATTTTATTTCAAACTCCGTTAATTCGGAAGCAAGGACTATAAAATTTGCATTTGCTTTCCTGTTGGAAATAATAGAACATTTTTAACACCATTTATGGAAAATCTACCCTTAAAAGGGTGAAATAAGGGTTGAAAGTTTGTTGGGAAGTCCGCAGATTTTGAAACAAAGTCTATGAAAATTGGTATTCAGCTTTCTGATTGAAAATAATAGAACACCTATTTTACCGTTTTTGGAAAATCAACCCTTAAGGTTGCTTAATAGGGGATGGAATTTTATTTTAAAATCCGTTTATTTGGAAACAAGGGCTGTAAAAATAAGATTTAGCTTTCTGATACGAAATAATAAATCTTTTTAACACCATTTATGGTAGAAACTTCGCTTAGAAGTCCGCAGATTTTGAAGCAAAGTCTATGTAAATTGGTATTTTGCTTTCTGGTTGTAAATATATCACTTATTTTTCATTTTTTGAAAATCAACCCTTAAGGTCGTTAAATAGGGGTTGGAACTTTATTTTATAATCCGTTAATTTGGAAGCAACCACTATGAAAAAATATCATTGAACTCAATGAAGCATCTGAGCACTGTTTTTTTAGATCAACCCTTAAGACGGCTATAAAAGGGTGTATGTATTATGCCTTTCTGTTTATACATCTCTTTCAGCATTTTTAGCAACTCAACGATCAACCCCATTAGGGTATTATAAGTAAAGAAAGTTTCTTTAAAAACCGTTATTGAAGTTATTTCCTTTGGCGTGTCTAGAAAAAGAACAAAGTGCAGAGAAGTTTAGTGTAGGGCGAAATTCCACGGGCCGTCGTAACATATATTTTTAACATGGGAATGTATAGCGCGTGCTGAAGTGCAGAACAGCGGTTTTTTAGGGTTCCGTACCTAAAGGATATAAACGGAACCCTATTACTAAGACGTGGCTGTCTCTCCGTGTGTCACAGGGCTCTATCTCTGGAACCGTAATAGATAGACATTTGAAATTCTTACAGAGGATGCATAACGGTGGCCGCTATAAAAACAAATACTAAAAATAAAAAAACGTTGAAAACAAAAAGGGGTCCCCATACAACAAAATGCTATTCGATATTTTTCCAACTAACTTTTGAACCCTTAGAGCTAGACAGTTCAAATTTTCACAATGTGTGTACGTTATTGGCTGCTGCAATATTAAATACTAGAAATTTTAAAAATGAAAATGTTGGTTGAACGGTACCCTCCAGGTGCGGGTTTGACTTGCACTTGGCCAATTATTAGTAACGCGCAGACCCGCGGGCCACAAGGGAAAGTCGCGGGCCTCACACCACCCGTGGGTGTCGGGTTGCCGACCGCTGGTGTTGAATATTAGCTTTCAAAAATTTGCTGATAAAGTATTTATTGATGCATATGTACATAGGAATGTTTTTTTAAATTCTACTAAGGTTGTAGATTAGTGGTGGTGATGTGGTAGACAGACACATAGACCTTGGATTAAAATTTTGGGCTAGAACAGGGCTACAGTATCCCCTGCCTGTCGTACGAGACTAAAGGGGGACTTCTGGAGTTGCGGGCAGCAAGAATGGGAGCTCTAACCGCCCAGCCAGAGACCCTGGAAAGAACCCCTGTGTGTAAGGCACCATACAACATGGACGGTTCCTATGGAATAGTGTAAAAAATAATTATTGTATCCTACATGAAACTTACATTTTAAAGAAAGTTTCATTACAGTCCACTAATTAGAGTTTTGGTGTATGTTTCTGAAGAAAGCTTGACCAATTTAGGTACACAGTGACGAAAAAAAAAGCTTTTATTAATTAAATATTAATTCTACTTTATCGTTAAAATTGTTAAAGGTACAAATTTACAGTTATTTGTATGTCACGTTTTACGCGGGCGAAGCCGCGGGTTCTGCTAGTACAAATATGTAATGTAGCATTAATACACAACCACGAGGTCTGCCATATGTATGATGAGCCTAACGTTATCAAGGTTATTAAAGTTGGACGCCTACGATGGGCTAAATAACTAAATGGTGAATCAGATGGGCGAAGAAATCGTGGAAGGCCAAAACTCAGGTGGCTAGATGAAGTGGAACAGGACCTGAAGACTCTGAGCGTGACGAAGTGGAAAGAGAGAGCCAAGAATAGTCCAGGCTGGAGAAATATTCTGGACCAGGCCAAGGCCCACGCGTGGTTGTAGCGCCTTAGATGATGAGTATTAATACAGTGGTTAAAGTCGTTTATTAAAGTTGATATCACAACTGAAGTGGAAACGAAACGGTTTATGCCGTTTCGTTTCGCCACGTAAGTCGCTACTTGCTAGACTTACTGCGTTCACGTCTTTCTTGGATCGTTTCGTAGTATATCACTACAGCATCGATGCAATAGTCGGACAAAAATCGCTGATAAAAGTAGCATGTCTGTTAGAGCTCTAATGTATGTCACAGAAATCTAGCAAAAGAGCCGGTAAAGGCGTGACTTTGCGACGCTAAACGAATGTCACTATCACTATTGGGACAAAGGAGAGAAAATGACAGGTGAGTGCTACTGAAAATCTCTCTGATGTCGACACTAGAGGTATGTTCTTATTGTGTTCAAAGAGGATATGTGCCATTTGTTTATCACGAGCTTTTATTTAACTTGCCTTGTTAGTTCAAATGCATATACGAGTATGTTATGGTCGATTGTAACTGAATTTTTAACCAGTAGGTACAACTCAACTGATTGAGCTAAAGGTTTTGTTTTAAATATAGGAGTAGCAGACAAGCATGCAGTCCACCTGGCTAGTGGCTACTGCCGTCTATGGACATCTATAATCAACCCCGGATACGATTAGATATTCCTACCTGAGGTCAGCCGACACCATCGTTTTGGGTGACACACATGATTAGTTCGTTCTTCCTAATAAATACATTTCAAATAAATTAAACATCCTTAACTAACGTGATTTCGTGTTGTCCTAATAAAAGCGTTCATTATGTCCCGGATAAAATAATTTTCAATTTGATAAAATCATATTATGTGTCCGACGAACGGAAATCGAATATTTTACAAGCTTATTATCATCGATTTCATGGGCTTTTTATTAAATTCAGTATTCGCCTGCGATCGTATACAGATCAATCTGTAGAGGTAAATTAATTTACAAAATTGAGTATGCATCAATGTGAACAACTCAAAATATTTTACGAGTATTACCCAGAAAATAATTATTATATAGAGCCGATGGAAGCCAATAATAATATTGCTGAGTTGAGTAGATATGATAAAATATGAAATGTTATCTTACGAACAAAGGAAGGACCGCTTCACGCAATAACGTAAACCCTCAATCGATTCCTACTACTTTGTTTTCTTTGGCTTCGTAAATCCCTGCTTTGAAGGAAAATGGTCGGACGCTAATCCCGAGTGTTTCCTAAAGTAAGCAAGGACTGGATTCGGATTCAAACGAGCTCGTTCGATCGATTCCGGCGATAGAGGCACCGCACGTATTTCTGATTATTAACAACGGTGTCAAACGCTGCTAGGTGATAGATTTGTGGTTCAACTCCGGCGGCACCACCGCCACACCTTTTTCTACCTTCTGGCCGAGTAGTGTTAAGCGCTGTTGTGTGATGGTTTCAAGAGTGTGGTAAGGGAGACATAATTTTCTGAGGCGTTCCAGCTTAGTCCTCAGGAGTAGTGGCGCATCTGCGGCCGACCTCAGGTAGGAAGTTAATCAGATGGGTGGCAGTAGTCATGGGTGGCAGTAGCCACTTACCATCACGTGGACTGCATGCTCGTCTGCTACTTCTATATTATAAAACAATGTTCTATTTTGAAGAATTTGTATTGGAGGAACACTTATACAAGGCGTTCCAACTTAGTCCTAGAGGTAAGCAATGCATAAGGGGTCGATCTAACATCTTGCTCAAATCCTACCTGGGGTTGATTATAGACATGTCCATGACCAACAGTTACCAATATCCATTACATGCTTCATTGCTTCTTCTATAATATTAAAAGGACATCTAGGCGTAAATACAATGTCCCTGTAGTCTCGGGAGTAGAATAGGGCTACGGTATCCCCTGCCTGTCGTAAGAGGCGACTAAAAGGGGGCTTCCGGGGTTGCGGGTGGCAAGAGTGGGAGCTCGGACCGTCCAGCAAGCAACCCCGGGAAGGACGACGGTATGTGTGGTCGCATACCGTCGTAAACACCAGATGGTGTGAGCCAAAAGTGCTCCCCCAGGGTAGAGCCCGATCGGGGCATTGCGCTTGGAGGACTCCGGTTGTGTTCCCTCGGAGATCCCGGAATTCTCCAACAAGCGTTGAGGACGACCACCGGGGGGGTTTTAGTGCGGTAAAAATCCCACATAACCCGGCGTCGCTCCCACGTCGTCGGGTACCTTTTGTAGGTTTCCCCCTCGTAAACAAAAAAAAAAAAAAAAAGGCGTAAATACAAAGAGAAAGAATAAAGAAAACTTTACAATTATATTATATTGCTTAATGAAGTTCCTAAGTAAAGACGTTTTCATAGATACAATTTGATTTCGTACAAAGACTATCGCGATCGTTTTATCTGGGTTCCATTCAAAAGTTATGTAACTCTATTAACAAAATGGACGTGACAGACGCTATGAATAGTTTTGTCTGTGTCGCATAAATAAAGGTCCTTTAAGAACATTTTCAAGAATATGTGTTTGTTTCTATTTATTTAGGTATTATATTACCCTATCCAATAAACAGTAATCAGTATCTTCGAGCACAAAGGAAGGAAAGAATGATTTTGAATAACACATCATTAGGCAAATCGGATAATATAATTTTTTATTATTGTCTATTTAATCCTTACATCCAGTGTATTTTGTTTATAAAATTTAAACCAATAAAATCGTCTAATTCTGGAATTCATTTCCTAGGAAATGACAGAATTTTACAAAGCCGTATAAGTGGATGAACGTGGGTGCTTTGTGGGTCATAAATTTGTTATATCTGTTCCTTCGCTTCCATGCTCATTTAGCGTACATCTTCATCTACCTTGCGCAAAGTTTTCATAAATATCTATATGTACTGACTAATAGGTCAGACTCAAAAACATATTTTATAAGTAACTATAGCAATACAGTTGGAAAAAGAAATCGAAAATTTTATTCTCATATTGGAAATATCTAATTAAATATCTCATCAATCCCACATAATATCCAAATGACTACAACTTTAAAAATATGAGCACAGAATAGTACAAAACGAACGAAAGCAGGTTTTGAAGGTGGTAGAACCCTTTGTGGTTCGACTCCGGCGGCACCACCGCCACATCTATTTCTGCCTTATATCAGCAGTGTAAGGCGCTGCTGTGTTCCGGTTTGAAAGGTGTGGTAAGGGAGACAGACTTTTCCGAGGCGTTCCAGCTTAGTCCTCAGGGGTAGCGGCGCATCTGTGGCCGACCCCAGGTAGGAATATCTAATCCTGTCTGGGGTTGATTACAGATGTCCATGGGCTGCAGTAGCCACTTACCATCAGGTGGACTGCATGCTCGTCTGCTACTCCTATATTATAAAAAAAAAGAAAGCAAATTACATATTACAGTATAAAATATTAAATAATTTGCTACCTATAAAATGTAGGAACGCAACTATTATGCGCTTGAGAGAAATATTCATAAGATGAACCGATAGTGTCAGCTTTATTATAAAAGCTCTTTGTAACATAGATGATGTAAATCTTGAAATAATGAGCGAGAGCTTGATTTCCACACGATCAAAGGTACCTTTTGTTGTATGTTATCTGAAATTGTGAAATTAAATAAGTTTTAAAGGGTGGCAGAA
The DNA here is from genome assembly GCA_014595695.2 of Epargyreus clarus clarus. Taxonomy (NCBI): domain Eukaryota; kingdom Metazoa; phylum Arthropoda; class Insecta; order Lepidoptera; family Hesperiidae; genus Epargyreus; species Epargyreus clarus. The sequence continues at coordinate 1,186,612 of JACTTY020000027.1, forward strand.
CTCCGTTGTTAGACCGTGGTTGCGCCACCGCCACATTTATTTCTGGCTTATAGCAGCAATGTTCGATCTGTTTCTGGCTTTTAGTAACAATGTTTAACCTATTTTTGGCTTATATCAGCAATATTTGAAATGTTTCTTTTTCTACGAGTTTTAGAAATGCCGCTAAAATGTATTCCGTTCGAGTAAAAAACGTGTTTGTGGCTTTGACAGGATTTGTAATTATTTGAGAGAAATTGTCGATTTTCATTAACATTAGTTTGTAAAATTGGCATTTTATTTACTTCCATACATTTTTTTTATTTATAATATAGGAGTAGCAGACTAGCATGCAGTCCACCTGATGGTAAGTGGCTACTGCCGACCATGGACATCTGTAATCAACCCCAGATAGGATTAGTTATTCCTACCTGAGGTCGGCCACAGATGCGCCACTACCCCTGAGGACTAAGCAGGAACGCCTCGGAAAAATCTGTCTCCCTTACCACACCCTTCAAACCGGAACACAGCAGCACCTAACACTGCTGTTATTACGAGTATGTAGAAATAAGTCATTAATACATTATAAAAAGCTAAGTAATAATATTAGGTGAAGTATTTGTTGCAAATACGAGTATATTATTCTTATCTGTGTGACATAAAGTAATTACACAAACTACTTTAAGCGTGATCTAATAAATGTTATGTTTTACAAAGTCAAGCGGTGATACTGGAGGTAAGTTTTGATTGCTCCCACTTCTCTCGATCCCCATCCACTGCTCACGTACTTTGTGGCGGCTATATGAACTCAGCTCGAAACTTTGTTACTTAGAATATAGATAATATGAAGACACTTACAAATTATACCTCTTCAAGTCGGTGATATTTTTGGGTAAGCCAAAACAATTGGCAGGGAAAGTCTTCTGTGAACATTTTAAAAAATTGACAAAAATTTAACCATTTTGTGATAAAATCCTAATTATAACTAAAACACCATCATTGACTCTATACTTAACATCTATATTTTAAATACATAGTCCTTTTAGTACATACCCATGTAGGTATGTTGTTAAGTTTTCCCATTTTCATCGCACCGTCTGTACCAGTCTAGACAAGCTGCCGTTAACAGGGAAATATTTTATCCTGATAAATGCAATACTGGGAGAATATTGCTCTTCAAAACCCTGATGATATTAAATTTAGTATGACGTCGCCTATAATAGATTTTATTAAGGTATCACTGGGTGCTTTGAAAAGCTTTCTTTAAGATACCTATTATTATTAGGTATGAACTATGAATCGTTGGGATATAATTATCGTTACGTTTTATATACAAGGCCCTTTAAGTGGAAATTTAATACTATTCTCGCCTCAATCTTTTAAGGCAATAAAAGTAAGTACTTGCGTCACTTCTTTAATATTGTATTATAAAGCACTCTGCCACCTGTGGTAAGGGAGACATACTTCTCGGAGACATTCCAACTTAGTTCTCAGAAGTAGGTACCTTTGGTGGGCCTAAGACAGAATACTAAGTCTATCTGGGGTTAATTAATTAGATGTCCATTTGCGGCAGTGACCATTCACCATCAAATCGATTACATGCTCGATTTCTACTTCTATAAAATACAAACAAACTTTTTATTGAGTTCAATTATAACTAATATAAAATTTACTTCAGTAACTTCTAACTTTATTTTCTTATTCGCGACATAAAGTTGCGAGCACTTTTCAAATCAAGACGGTTACTTTGTTCAACGTTCAACGACGAAGTATTAGAAATGAACGAGAAATATTATTTACTTTCTAAGCTGGCTTTCAACGAAGTCGTTTCCTTTCATTACAAAACAAATATAGCAGTGTTGGATCGTAAACAGCACATACATTAGGTACGTTATACAGATGTCTACGTACTATGACTGAATTATGAAATACTGTAAGAGATTTAAGGTATTCAACTCTTTGTGGTTTGATTGTAAATACACCGCTACTACACTTTTTACTCTACACGTACCAATACAAAAAAAATCTAAATATGGCAAGGGTATGACTGAAGAGGTTCATTTTTATTTTCTACTCTGGAGGACCGGGCTTAAATATAAGATACTCAACTTTGTTATTTCTAAGTCCTAGAGGTGTATTATAAATTTATTATCAGTACACAAAAGATAGGTGAAGGAGAAATGTTTGGCAATAATGTCGCCATTTCGAGTTTTATTATAATTTTAGTAAGCCGTAGGTACAATTAATATTATATGGTTGACTTTTTAACAAATTAAGTAACATTAAGTTATCTTTATATAATTGCACCCAAAATGAGCTGTAAATTTATCTTATAATTTAGAAAATGATTTTTTACTCCCGTCTTGCACCATGTTCTGATGCCGAACAGTAAAATATTGTCCAAAAGCTTAACAATTTCGGACAAGCCAGACACGAAAATAATTGGCTGGAGCTAACAAGCAAACATGTCAAGTTAAAAATAGTAGCTCTAATGGGAAACGGACATGTCCATGAATTATGAATTTTAAGTTACAAAATTTTACAAAGGTGTGGGAAGGTATGCGACCACACATTCCGCCGTCCTTCCCAGCGTCGCTTTCTGGACAGTTCGAGCTCCCACTCTAACCGCCCGCAAGCCCCCCGGAAGCCCCCTTTTAGTCGCCTCCTACGACAGACAGGGGATACCGTAGCCCTATTCTAATCCCGGGACAAAAGGTGTGGGAAGTCTATCAACTGGCACTTTGTCGTACTTATGAATTCGAAGCTTTTATATCTACAGACATCTAACGTGTCAGACACGGGCCATGACAGACAAAATAAGATGATTCTATACGATATTTACTTACCTTGTTAGCCCTTAAATTCCAATCAGATTGCGTATTTACATAAAGTAAATAATTATTTTATACAAATAGGTACTGCTATGTAACATCATAAATTACTAACATTTCTTTGAAATAATAATGAATAAGTATGTGCAGATCGTAAATCTTGCTCTTATACTAGCTCACGTAATGAAGTACTTATGTAAGGTATTTTCTATTGAAAGGTTATTATTAGAAAGAGTAGTGAATTTCAGCTCCATTCCATACAGTAAGATTAATGATGTGCTCGATACTTGAAAAGAGTTTTTGTATATCATAAGATCCTCTAAAATAGAAGTTTCATTCATGAAAGGTGAAAAAGTAACTGTTTGGGAACTTATAGTTTTTATCATATTACACAAAGAACCATAACATATGATCCTGTAAATCAGGCGCCCGCAAAACTTGATCTGTTAGCAAAAAAGGCAAGATTGATGAGGCGGGAGGGTGTCTTGACGGAGTTCCGCCCCCCCGCTTACGTGTCTTTTCATCGGAACCAGTATTCACCCTATTTTGCGGGTCACAACCCCCTGAGCGACACACATGCCAAGTATCATTAAATATCAATTCCCGTCGGAAATACGAAGCACGATACAGCACAAGTGACCGATAAAACTGATAAAGCTTATTTATACAAGTTAATTTCAGTAAAAATATGTATAAATGCTATATTTCAAACAGCATGCATGCTATGCTGTTATGCACGTTTTTGGACTATTTCGGAAGTTAATTATAATTTATTTATATTTGAAATGATGTTTAAATTTTATTTCCATTTTAAATAGGGATTATTACTTATATCAGTGAAATATTTCGCAATTAATAATTTTATTTAAATCTGATTATATAAATAAAGTTATTATAACAGCTTTGCTCTATCAGTTGTATCCGTCGGTGTTTTGATGAAATGTTTAATTCATTATTTATCAAATTAAAATCCTCCAACCGTTCATTGATGTTAATTAATGGTGGTGAAATCTGTTGGATTTTATTAATATTCTCCACTCTGTTTCTATTTTAGTAACATCGAAAGGGTTAATTAGAAATATTTCTAATATCAATTACGTGTACAAATTTAACTTTATGAGTAATCGCTCGCTCGATCCAATTTTAAACACAATTTAATTTTGCAGCGATTCAATATTCACGATAATTGTGGGCGGAAACCCGCTGCTACAATTTCCTAATACTCGATACGTTGCGGGTTAGTTTCTATATTATGGAATATCATGTTTAATATGAATATTAGGTATGCAATAGCCGGTACATTTCTATTTCATTCGTTCGTATAAAACTTTATTGCATATTTGTATTTGATTTTAATAAAGACAGACATGTTCATATACATCGATGTGAATGTCTATAAAAATGTAGTATATTTATAACATAAATCTTCTGTTTTTGACCAAATGTTGTCCGAGGTTTGAATCCTATTTTATGAAGGTATGTGGATTTTTCGAAGTTGCACTATTCACTTACTTTACGGAGAAAGAAAACGTCCTAAAGAAACTTAAAAGATTTAGTTATTTATTCACTTAAAAAACTTCTCAAAGGTGTGTGAACCCGTGGACAAGTGCGATAGAATACGGCTTAAGGTAGAGAATACACGTGCCCAGCAGGAAGACAGTTATCGGCTGACGATAAAGAGGACTAGTTACTTTACCTCTCTTAGCTACGAAGGATTTGATTCCGATCCAAACCGTATTCTAATCCAGAAGAATGAATCCGGGATTCACAAGATTAAAAATATAAAAAACAATATTTTTTGTACTTATTAAAAATTCTGTTAAGTTCTGTTAAGTAAAATGTATCAATATCTGGTAATTTTCCTTTAATGGGAAATATTGATCTCAGTTTTGTTTGCAATCCCGGAACTATTCTGGATTCCCGGGATTGTTTGTACACAATTCCGAAATCCCGGGCTTAGATCGACGAGCCGGGACGGAATTCTCTAGCTACATGTACTCACACAAGCGTAAAACTGATAAACACGCCAAAAAGACCCGCGATTAACTCGTCACAAACTTTGTCAGACAATGGTACGCTAGATTTAATTAAGGTACAAAGACAAATACAATTCATTTGTACTCCTATAGTTGTGTAAGGTAAGGCGTTGAGTACTTCTAAGCGTAGGGCGCCATCTTTTCATCAGTATAATTGGGGGACAATCCCTGTAATTGCGAGACCAGAATAGGGCTACAGTATTCCCTGCCTGTCATAAGAAGCACTTAAAGTGGGCTTCCGGAGTTGTAGGTGGCAAGAGTGGGAGCTCGGACCGCCCGCGACCCTGGCGAGCGTCATGCTCACCTGGGCGGAGCCCGACGGGGTAACGCGCTCACAGGACTCCGGTTGCGTTTCTTTGGAGATCCCGGAGTCCTTTACGCAGCGCCGAGGACGGCCACCGGGGGAGTCTTAGTGCTGTAAGAACCTCACATAACTCTGTGTCGCTTCCACGGCACCGGGTACCTTTGAAGGTTTCCCCTTCGATAACAAAAAAAGTACAATTGGGGATACGTCATTATTGAAGTGACATCAATATACCTGAATTTTATTAAATTATGCTATTATCGTCATTAGACCACTACCATATATATTAATATAATATAGTGTAACATAGATAATAGCTATTCATTTCCATTTCACAGATCTAATATGTAAAATACACATAGATGAAATTAACAGATGACATTATTCCATTATCTATCATATCTATCTAAATGTATGTAATTTTAATTAGTACGTCTAATCCAATTTTATTCAATAAGCTTAGATAATAATATAGTGGGATTTATCGAAACTGAAAGGTCAGGTACAATATCTTGTAACAAAATTGATTAGTGGGCAGTTGAAGACAAAGCTTGCGGATAATGTTGAATAGAATTGAAGACAGTTCTGTGATATTGTTAAGCATAATACTGTTGCGTAACTAGTAACTACCTAATTATATATTAGTAGTCTGTGTATATCTAAATATATATAACTCAAAGGTGACTGACTGACAGAGTGATCTATCAACGCACAGCCCAAACCACTGGACGGATCGGGCTGAAATTTGGCATGCAGGTAGATGTTATGACATCCGCTAAGAAAGGATTTTGATCAATTCTACCCCCAAGGGGATAAAGTAGGGGATGAAAATATTACGTCGAACGCGAGCGAAGCCGCGGGCAAAAGCTCGTCTTATAATAATTTCAGAAAAAAAAGTTAGGTTATTATCTTTAGACACCTAAACCGATGAATAGATTTCAATAAAATTTGATACAGAGTTCCATATTCGCGAAGGATATTGCTGTATCTTATTGCGAAATACAAATCACACATATTTATTTAAAAAATATGGATACATTTTAGATTGACGTGCGTATTCCTTCATTTTTCGAATGTCTAGCGGTACGCGTCTTACTCATTCGCAATCACTGGTTTAAAAAAAATGGCTGAAAAAGGAACTAATCAACGTCTGAGGTCGACTCCGACGAAATGCATGTATCTACTTAAAGAGCGACGCGCTGTTATTCTATGCCAAAATCCCACAACTTTTCACATGTGTGTTCATATTTATCTGCCACAGGCCACAGCTATATTTTTTTACTGAAAACCAAAGAGACATTGAGAGCGAAAACGTTTGTTCAGATAAAAAATGTTTTTACTGTATGACATCGAAAGAAATGAAAAGAACCGTATGCCATTGAACGCGTGGCTAAACACACGCGGTATTCTAAAGAATTGCACGTTTATTTACCATTCTTTCCTTTGTTGAGCATACTGTGCTAGCGGTCGCCTTAAATTTATAGTGTTTTCGTTGGCGGGAACAATTCCTGGCAGTCGCCACAAAGTAAGCACGCGATTCTTTTCACTTCACATAAGTTTCTAAAAATAGGACTTCCTTTATAAGATCACGGCTATTCACCGTGTACCCCTTATTCTTTTTTCTGGAGAAAATATCTGAAGAAAATCGGTAAAGGATAGGGAAAATTACATTACTTGGGGTCTTTTTGCTCACATTTTAGTTGTTGTAAGTCTGTTTATGAGCGAAGTAATATCGTTACATTATAAGATTATGGTCTGCTTATATAAAGCTGTAAGAACGAGTTTTTGTCCCACTGTTTATTTGAATCTTTTCATACTTACGATACTAATCTATGACTTACAATAAGAAAAGTTAATAAGGGGCTGATATTGTAAGCATGTTGGCGGAGTGCGGTGAGTTGGGTTTCATACATCATTGAGTATAAACTATTTTCTTGGGTAAGATAAAAGAAATATGAGACATTTAACGAAACGTTTTAATAGCACGTATTTTATTCTTCATCCATTTTCAAAATGATCACAAGACATAATTCAAAAAATAATTTGTAACATGTACATTGTAGGTACATTGAACATATCGTGATAATTTCATAAACTATTCTTGTTGGAAGAGGTAAAATAAAGAAAGCACAGAAGTAGGGTTGAATGTAAATAAATATAATTAAGGAAAAAATGAACAATAAGAGGTTTTCGATTGGATACTGGATCGAGAGGAGAATTGGTGGATGCTGAAATTCGCATTACTGAGATTTTTATGTCCCTTCACAGGCATAAAGTTGCTGACAAATTTTACAGATATAAAGTTCCTTATTAATGTCCCACAGTATGTAATTAATATTTAAATTAAACAACTAGTTGCTAACTAACCTCTAATAAATGACCTTTGAAACTTTTACGATTGAATAGTTTGTTGGTTTGGTCGTCGTCTATTTTGGATAGTGGGTTTGTGGTTAATCTATTCGGAGGAACCTTTAATGTGGGCGTACAGTAGAGCCGGACCTTTACAGAATTTATAGAAGTCGCAAACGGACATGATACGTCCGGGGATTATGTTGGACAACGTCTGTTTTTTTTCTTACACCCTTGTTGGGGGTTCCGTATTAATTTCTACACTTTGTGTGTGTAATGTATATTTTCCTTCTTTAAGCAGATAAGCCCAATTGAAACTTTCAGGCATTTTATGATCCTATATATTATACGTATCTACGTAAGATCATACTGCATACATATATAGATGTTTATATTGTACGTGAATTTCTTCTGCGAGACAGATATTTATGTAGGTTTGAGCAACAGTAGAAGTTATTTTGAAATCATGTTTTATTTTGGGTAAGTATTTGTATTATTATCTTGTATATCTTAATATATTCAAAGCTAATAATAGGCAAGATTTTTCATAAGTACAAAGATACAAAACATACGATAATATCCCAACGAAACATAACCTGCGTTACAACATCAAAGAGTTGATCACTAAGCTGTATAATCGAGAGAAGTCTTGATAATGTTGCCTGCCACTTGGATAGATTTTTATTGCATTTCAGAGTATGGAACAAAAGATTTTCTATTGATAGGCATTTCAGTCGAGCGGTTTGTGTGGTCGCATATCGCTGTAATCACCAGGGGATGTGAGAGGAGCGTAAATTGCTCCCCCCATGGCAGAGCCTCATAGAAGGGCATCGCGTTAGGAGGACTCCGGTTGTGTTCCGTGGGAGATCCCAGAGTTCTCCACCAAACGCTGAGGACGGCCACCGGGAGGGTTTTAGAGCGGTGAAAATCCCACGTAACCCGGCGTCACTCACATGGCGTCGGGTACCTTTTGAAGGTTTCCCCCTCGTTAATAAAAAAGAAACATTTAAGTCGGTCATAGCCAAGTGCAGCGGCCGGCAACCTTTTTAGTGAACCAGGCTATATAGTAGCAACTTGAGGAAATGTCCCGTCGGATTCGGAATGGAAATTTTGATGACGACAAAAATAAGTCAAGTAGAATCATTAATTAACAAAACTAGAAATTGGGTGGAGAAAAAAAGGACGAGACCTGTTAGGTTCTAAGAAGTTCCGCAGGCCGCAACGAGAGGTGGTAGGACGACATGAGGCCCGCGGGCCGCAGGTTACTGACCGTTTGTAGTTTGAAACTCAGCTACATATATGGTGGGTGCGAGGTTTGAATCTTAGGCACGCATTACTGATATTTCAAAGACGTATGCGTATTAATATTTTTGTATCACTCGTTTCAATGTTTAATAAAAACACCGTGAAGTCCTACATCACTGCGCATTGTAAAAAAAAGGTTTGTCAAGAGAGCATAAACTCTATCAATGCGCATTTGCCCAACGAGGTATAGGTACAATGCCCTAAATCCTTCTCTGTCTAAGAGGACTCTCTCCCCAGTTGTAGTCCAGTAAGTCAACGACGAGGCATAAGACTAGAAATAACTTTATCGCGGTCATGACTGCAATACCGGTGCACGCTCGCGAATCTGTGGCTAATTTTACTGATGGTTCGGTCAATGCGCCGTCGATACACCGCGCATTCGAAATAACAGGCCGTTAATTGAAGCTGGCGCCAATTGGCCTCGATATTATTTGCAAATATTCTTCGTGCGCACCATAACGTAATTTTAATGGTTTATGTATCCTTATTTGTTGTTTGTCAATCCATCAATCTGTCAGCCTTTTGAGGTCCACTGCTGGACATAGGCTTCTCCTAATTGGCGCCATTTCAACCAGTCCAGTGCCCTTTGAATCCAGCGGTTTCCCGCCGTCTTCTTCAGGTCGTCGGTCCACCAGTATTGTTTGTATTTGGTGTCATTTCAGTGAGTTACCCATATGAAGAGAATAAATAAGTTTAAGTTTACAACTTCATAAATTTCCATTTTCGATTTCCATGATATCAAATTATGTTTTTTTATTATTTTGTTTCACTGTCTGTTGCTGTAATGTTTGTTAATAATAAATAATAATTTTGACTCGACGTTCCGACTAATATGATGATATGGATGACTTTATGAAGACCAGTAGAATTAATTATACAGACACACGAATAATCTTAAAAGAGTTGTGTATTTTCGTTTTGACGTACAGAACCTTAAAAAATACACAATTACCACAATTATCTTAGATGCATATTTGTTTTTTAATAGTTTTTTTTTTTCTGAGAGATACATATTTGTACAGAATTTTCATAAAAAAAAACTTGTTTAAACAGGAAGTTATTAGGGTAAAAAGCATTAGTATTTCTGGTAGAGATGTCTCGCGGCGGTCAAAGGTAGTTGTGAACTAATTATCGCGCCAATGGCGGCCGCTAATTATAACTGCACGTTCAACTCGTTGGGAAGTGTCAGAGTAACAGTTCCGTTGGGAACCGTTTGTAAATGCTTTAAATAAATAAAACACGGAATTGGAAAGATTGATTTGTGTAACCAAACAAGCGGTTTACCTGATGGAGAGTGAACACTGCAGATTGTCACCTTTCAAGACTTTCAACCAAGATTGCCACCATTTTCTAATAAAGAGAAATAGAGACAATATAGAACATACATTACTTTGACGAATTTATTTTCTTTTTGCAGCCAATTATGACCAAAGTTGGAAACATTCCTTATTTAGACAAAATTGGTTGGTCACGAAGCGAGGGAATGGAGCGGGAGAAAACATGGTGCTGTTCAAACATTTTTTTTATTTTTATATCATATAATAATTATAACAATAGAAAATCGGTGGCAAACTATTATGGGTGGCAAAACTATCTGTAACGAATTATATATAAACAGGGATTCTACTTGAAATCGATCACAAATACGTTGACACTGATGTGGATTAGAATAATCGAATTACAATTATTTAATTCAACCGGCAACCGGTGTTACAATTATGTAATTCAATGGAGCGGGAGAAAGCTCTAGCACAACCGAATTACCGATGAATATATGGTGCTTTTAAAACATTTTTTTTTATATTATATAAATTATACAATAGAAAATCGGTGGCAAACTATTATGGGTGGCAACACTATCTGTAACGAATTATATATAAACAGGGATTCTACTTGAAATCGATCACAAATACGTTGACACTGATGTGGATTAGAATAATCGAATTACAATTATTTAATTCAACCGGCAACCGGCGTTACAATTATGTAATTCAATGGAGCGGGAGAAAGCTCTAGCACAACCGAATTACCGATGAAAATATGGTGCTTTTAAAACATTTTTTTTTATATTATATAAATTATACAATAGAAAATCGGTGGCAAACTATTATGGGTGGCAACACTATCTGCAACGAATTATATATACAGGGATTCTACTTGAAATCGATCACAAATACGTTGACACTGCTGTGGACTAGAATAATCGAATAACAATGTTATTCAACTGGCACATACACCCTTCCATCTATACGCAAGAACTGTTTCACGGTAGAAATAGGTGTAACGTAACCTTCCGGTTAAACTACTTACACTTGATCCACTAACTTCCAAAAGTTAAAGATTGAGTTAGGTTCGCAGCTGACCTATTTTAACTTAAATTACTAGTTCCTGTTCAATTATGTTGCGGTTAGTGTAATCATGGTGAACAACGCATTCAATTGTTCGTGGTTGAGTGCCTGTTTTGTTTATAAATTGAACTTAAGACCGTCGGTAATTTGTAGAAGAACAAATATTATGTACTTTACATAACATGAACATGCAGTCCACTTGATGTTAAGAGGGATCCTAGACCCAATAAACATCTTTGATCAATCAAATCTATAAGATCAGATGCGACTTCAGGTTGATCCCTAATGCGTTGCAACCTCTAAGGACTAAGTTGGAACGCCTTGATTGAGGCTCTCCTTTACCATCTCCTTCAACTCAGAATAATGTAGCGCTTTACATCGTTGTTTTTATAAGTAGTACAGTGGACTACGTCAATAGTAGAATAATTCACACTAGGGCTGAAAATACCTTTAATTTCTATAAGGGTGGTTAGGAGTATCTCGTGAAATTGGAGTAGGTGGACAAATTACTTTATAGACCCAAACAGCTGTAAGTACCTATAGAGAAAAGGCTATAAGTAGATAGGTACGACAGGTGGTAGAGCCAGGATTTTTGGATCGGGGAAGTACCACCAGTGCACCAATTTCTGGCGTGAAGCAGTTCTGCGTTTTGGTGAAAGGAAATGGTTGCCGACCAACATATGAAGCAACATTGTCCTTCGGGTAGAACCTGTCCTACAATGTAGTTGAATGGCCATGGACATCGATAAATGGACGACAATGACCACTTAATATTAGTCATAGAAAGACGCAAAGAATAGTAACATGTTAAATTAATAATTAATTTGTGTGATGAAACACTGATATCCCGGGACAAAAATTGAATTTCCTCGAGTAGGCTCTAAAAACACCTCGGCAATTGTTTGACGTTACAGGAAGCGACATCACAGAAGATTTATTTTCTCAGTGCAGAGATAGGTATCCGTTAACAAAGGTTTATTTCGGTTACGAGAAACTTACATACACGAAATAGGATCCAATTATTTTATGAGGTGAATTTCTGAAGACAGCAAGTTGTTTGTTATTATATGTTTGTTATAGCTTTGTAAGGTTAGTAACGGTTATAGCGATTGCGGAAACTTAAGTAGACTCCAAAGCAAGGGCGGACTAAGATCATTGGAGACCTGGGGCGAAAATGTTAAATGAGGCCTCCAGTTTCAAAAGTTGTTTGAGTTTGATTTTACAAAATTACAAATTATTTTTTTGCTGATTTATACACATTTCACAGATTGTTTGGTTCTGACGATCTTTTTTTTAGCAACTTTGTTTGGGGGTCCCCAGGACCGGGGGCACAGGGCGGTCCGCCCTTACCGCAACCTTAGTTCGGGAGAGCTCCGTAGGCACAGCCGCTATACTTTTTTTCTGTGTAATAACAAGAGTGTGAAGCACTGCTGTGTCCTAACTTTGAAGGCGTGGTAAGATATAGAAACTAATACGAGGCGTTATAATTTAGTTCTCTGGGTTAACAACGCGTCTGTTTCCGTACTCAGGCAAAAATGTCTAAAGGCAGCAGAGATCACTTACCATCAAGTGGACTGCATGCTCGTTATCTATTACTTTTATGTCTATTATTAAAGGTGAATAAATATGAAATCTACATGTAATACTTCACAGTTTTTGCTGTTACTTAGTTCAATAAAAATGTTTTTCTGTGCAGAATTTATTTGTATCGCAGACGTATTTGTTAGTTCGACAAAGCAACGTATGCTTCGATGAACAGCTTTCTGTAAGCTCACTCGATTCACTCAGTACTTGCTATTTCGTACACTTATTTTTCATTTACATATTCACGAATGTCAGGGCTATTTTTACGTTTTAATACGTATTTCGGAATCGTTTTTGTATTTAAAAATATAATCCAACCCTTGTATATTTAAACGTTAAATGATATTAAATACTTGATTTATGAATTAGGCCCAGCTAAGAATATAAATACATTCTCAGGCTATATACCCGCTCATTCATGTGCTTAAATTATAAAGGTCCATTTAATGAGTTCTCCCGTAAGTACTTACTTTTTAAAAATATCTCATTCCTTCAGTTCAGCAGAATTTGTACGTAATAAGTAGGAAGATCGCTCGAGCATAATACAGCATTTTTGGAGGGAATTTATTTTTCCTTCTGAATAGCGAAGGTAGGGTAGTCAATAGCACTCAAAGCCGTGATCTTTTGATTCCCTCCATTCAAATTTTCTTTCAATATTTTGAAATCGTTATTCAGAACTCGCGGATAACTGCAATTAACCTATAATGAAACTTCACTTCCTACAGAAAACTTTTGAATTAAAGTTACAGTCTCAGACGGAAATTATTCGCCGCTCTGTTTTGTTAAGGGAAAATCGGGATATTTGTTCAAATTCCCACAAGAAAAGTTTTTCAATAAGCTTTAAGTAATAAACCGTTTTCGGAATTTAGATAGGTACTCTCCTGTAGATAAGTAGAAATGTTTAACGTAATCTTCTGTGTGTTCAATTATACATATATATACTTTGTCGTTCGATACAGAGTACAATACAATGGTTCCATACAGTGTAACACAAAATATTTGTGTTATGTTATTATTAAAAATGTGTTTTATTTTTACATTTCGGCAGTTATTATTCGGTGCTTTTTGTTTGAGTCTTCTTATAAGATAGAAGTATTAAACGCGCAGACGGTGCACTTGATGGTAGTGGTTACTTCTGTCCATGGTCATCTGTCACAAACTCAATATAGAACAGGGGCTTCTACATCAAAGCGATCCCGGACACATTTGCATTCTTGAGGACTCATCATCAAACCACTATTGTCTCATTGCTGGGCACGGGTATCCTCTAAGAATGAGAAGGATTAGGCCATAGTCCACCGCGCTGGCCAAGTGCGTATTGGTAGACTTCACATACCTCTGAGATTTTTTTCTATAAGACTCTCAGGTATGTATGTTTCCTCACGATGATCTCCTTCACCGTTTAAGCAAGTGATAATTAATATCTAGTACGCACATAATTTTGAAAAATCAGAGATGCGTGCCTGAGATTTGAACCTCGGACCCCTCGATCGAGAAGCCGAGTTTCTTAACCACTAGGCTATCATTGCTATGATTCTTATCTTGTAGGCTATATCTTATCTTGTAGGCTTGTAGGGTATATTCTTATAGGCTATATATAACAATATCCTTTAATAGAAATGTAAGGATTGTTTCACGCTAGTAATTGGTATGGCGGTGGTACCTTCCAGGTCGAAACATACTGAAACTTTAAAACCTTTACCTACCTTTACCTTACCTGTACCTTTAAAATACCTTCAAATTTTAAATATCTTGATAATGATATAATAATTCTGTTGCCTCGATCAGCTTAACTGCAAAGCCTACTGAGTTATTTAAAAGAATATTAAGTATACTTTTAGTGCCTATTAAAATAAGGCCTGAATGTCGTTAAAATAATGAACAAAAATTTACTGCGAAAGTGCGGTACTTTATAAGGTTAAAATGACAATATTATTTTTTTGAGGATTTATCGTCCTTCTTCATAAGTTGTTGTAATCTACATAAACTTGCTTAGGTTTTTAACTTCTTTATTTCGCTTTATGAACCACATTTAACTTTTATGAAACGTCTTTAGACATTATAATAAGAACTGAGATTGTGTTAGAATTAGATGATTGTATTAACATTGTGTTTATTATGCCTAGGAGGCTCAACAAATTTAGTCAATATCAAACAAATTAATGGAAGTTGAAGAGTCATGATTTCAATATAACATTTTATCAAGCCTAAGTGTTTATTAGCGCGCCACTAAAATATAAGGAATTGTAATATGTTTTTTACCGTCTATTTATTCGAATAAATGTATTTTGTCTAATTTAGTTTTTATTACATTTCGTTTATAAATCACTGTATAATGAAAAAAAAACTAAATTTAAGAATGTAATTAGCGATCGACACAAACATACTTCCATGAAAATGCGGCAATTCCTATTTACTTTTGTTATTTTTGTGTTTCTTTTCCAGTTGTACATTTAAAGATGTCTCATTTTATACATATATCATATAATACATGTAGCTTATAGCAGCAAACGACCTATAGTCTGATTCATAATTAGGTGACCAAAATGTAAACAAACAAATGCCACTGTCAAAATTAACAAGAACTAAGAAGAATTAACAAAAACTTTAATAAACTAAACAAAAAACGAAAACTTTACAATTATTCACAATTTAACAAACGCGCTATGAAAACGATAATACATTTGAGTTTGATTACATTCACGAAAATGAATAACATCAGTTACGAAACTTAAAAATGACAGCACAAGAAATGTTTTGGGGTCCGATTGTGTTACCATTATCACATTTTAATTTTCTACCATAAACCTTGTTTTTTATTATTATTACGGCATGGAACGAAATTGAGGTAATATAAATATTAGAAAATGTGAATTGATCCTAATTTATTAAGATTATTATTTTATTATTATTGTATTAATTGTATATTGTCAAAAAATAAGAAACTACCATTTGAAACGTATTTTCTTGATAGGTTCAACACCTTTGTTTACATTTTGGACACCTAATTATGAATCCGACTATAAATCTTAAATATATAGATTGAGAAATTATTGCCTTCATTATTTTAATTATGTCTGTCCTGTGACTGATCTAAGCTCAGAACCAAATAGCGTAATCAATGTTTCAATAGCTAATTTTGCATAGTAGTTGAAATTTCATTTTCACCACCGTTATCTCTATAGAATAGGTTATCATAGAAAATTTAAGTTTTTTTTGTACTGATAGAACAAAAATAACGGTGAACAAAGTAAAGATAAAAATGTTCTTAATTCTAACTCCTAGTCTATTTTTAAGCAAGGGAAAAATATTTTTTTTCGGCGTCCCAGCTTAGTTGTCAGGAATAACACTGCTGTGGTCGACCGCAGATTTGCTTCTATATTATAAAAATATACCTTTTATTACTATTGACATGTAATATATAAAATACTTACGTGTGCCATCGAAGCGAGTGGCGATGGTGTCGAGGAAGGTGTTCTGGGGCGCCAGCAGCCCCTTGCGCACCGGCATCACCCGCCGCGCGCCTCGCGCCCTGCACCCTCCACCTGCAAACACCAAGATTATAATTTACCCGTCTAAACAAGTATATCCTAGCTAAAAAATTGGTTTTTGCTGAGGGCTAAGGTTTCGATCCCACACATTTGATTTTTATTATTATTTATTATTTATTTATTACCTTGGGTTGTATGTATGTATATATGTAAGTATGTAACAGAATCCTTGAACTCGATGTTTACCTACTTTGAACGGTCCAATTAAATTAAAATTTTTAACAATTATGGAGAACCGATGACAATACACGATGTTAATAATTTTAATCCATTCTCCTCATCAGGATCGTCAGGAATGAAGATAATGTTCTTTGTATAATTTTAGCGTGGTTTTTAGTTTTAAAACTATAATAATTCGAAGTTATATTGTATTAAAATTAATTATCGTCTGTTTTAATGTTGAAGAAACAATGGTGAGATATGCCTGAGGATTTAGTGAAAACAAAGTCGTTGAGGCGTATCAAAGGGTTCTACCACCTTTAAATGTATAATATTATATTAATATAGATATTGGAGTAATTACTGAATAACAACCCATGTTTAAAATTACATCCTGTAGGAAAAGGCAACTGTTTCTGTATGAACCTTCAATTTAAACCCGGGAACAAAGGCTAGACCTAAATAAATACTCGTAACCAAGGTAAGGTTATTACGATCAAAACCTTAGTAAAGCAAACCATCTTAATGTTGTATTTACTCAAAATAAAGCAGGTATTCGAGAGAAGTGTAGAGTTAATTACAGTTGGCAGGGTTGAATCTCGATATTCGAAATTCAATATTATCCCACGAGGCGTGTTCAGTGTTGCAAGTAATTTCTAGAAACTGCCAATTACTAGATTATTAATGTAGATACACAAGCCACTATTCATATATTTGTTTTAATGCTTTTTAAAAGCAAAGGTAATTTTTAATAACTTTAATTAAGATAAACGTTCATAAGAGAGTTTTATAACTTACATCATAATAAATATATTTAAAAGAACGTTACTTACATAAAAAAACCTCTTTTTTTCTCTGGCCCTTTTCAAAATATATTTATTGTGACACGAGAAATTTATATATAAGATTATTAACATACTTATTGATAAATATGTAACTGATTTCAAGTATTTAAATAAAGTAGACATTGGTCACCACTTTAAGTCTGATGATAACAAAACAGGTGTCTAACATTAACATTCTGTAATAAATACAGCTTAAAAATAGCCTCACGTGCAAACATATCGGCGTACAAAAAGAATATATTGCGTCTAAATCTTTCAAAACGTTTCAAGATGTTTTCTGGTTTCCTACTGTAAAATTATTCAACGACTTTCCCGAGTAGGGTTGGCCATCTGAGATCGATTAATCGAAGAATCGATTTTTGGACCAAATAAATCGATTATTTGACGACCCACGTGGCGGAGCGGTCACCATACCGGTCTGACGCGCAAAGGGCCCCGGGTTCGATCCTCGGCAAGACAGATATCTAAATGATGAATTTAGATTTCTGTTTCTGGGTCTGGGTGTTTGTGTATTTGTCTATGTGTATGTCCATGGCACCCACGACATAGGGAATCCTAGCGTGGGGCTGTGAGTGTAGAAAGCGTTAACATTTTAATCGTTCTCCAGTAATGGACCGATTCAGTGAATCATACTTTTATCCTAGAAAATCGAAATTCGATTTTTTCGAAGTTGATTGAACATTAACAAATGTGTTATAGACATTTTTGTTGACAGGTACTCATTTCAGTGATTGTTTGGTCCTGATGACCTTTTTCCGCTAGCTTCGCCCCAGAATAGATCTTTGGAGAATGGATTATTTGGGCTTCGATTTTTCGGTGAATATATTTGTCACACTTCGATTCGAATCGACATTTTTGGGAAAGAATCGCCATCCCTATTTCCGAGTTTCGTCTACGGAATTGAAAGAACGTATTGCTAATGTACCATGAATGCCAGACATGTGTTTATTTTGCTTTTTCTGGATGCGAGTAAAGCTTTGATACGTTAAAAAGTATCTGCGTTGTAAAGTTATCTCATCAGCGTTGTATTTTGTGAAACAAATTTTTCGCAAAAGTACAATCAAAATGCCATGCATCTTTATGTGGATGGCGTGAGTTTTTTTTTATTTACTCATGTGACAAATGAGTCTGCAATCCATATATTCATTACAACTTACTAACATGCCCCTTAAGGATATCTAAAATCAAGAAGGCTTGCTAAACGAACTAGTTCGCTCTTTTAGTTCGTCTGCTCCCAGCTGCTTACCGAACAGTTGGGAACAGAAGAACATATGAATTAAAAGAGCAGAAGATCTGTCTTTTTTTAATCAATTTGTAGATTTGAATTCTGTAGATTATATGACAAGATTAAGTAATGCATGAATTAAAATGTTTGAGCGCTAAAAACAGGATAAACCTATTGATTCATATAAAATATCATAAAATATAACGACATTAGTAAGTTTACCGCCATTTTTTCACTACTTCAGTTAGGACTTAGGAGCTAACGAACTATGGAGCGGGAAATCGGGGATCTAGTTCGCGTAGTTTGTCTGTGGGAGCGCTCTTCTGAACTAGTTCGTTCGCGAACTACACAAGACTAAAATCAAGTCGTGGAGTCTTATCTGAGGTCGGGTAGAGGTAAGTTACTACCCCTGAGGACTTAATTAAAATGTATTATACAAGTGTTTCTCTTTTACCGCACTTTTCAAACTACAATACTAACAGTAGATTTAGAAGACTAGTATTAAAAACCTCGTTTGTAAAAGGAAAATAAACAGACTTATTGTAAGTGTTCAACGTCGACTATTTGTAACAAAGTACTTACTAGAAACGCTATAATTCGAAAAGATACTGTCATTTGGAAGTGCTCCAGTTTCCTACTCATTTTCTTAAGAGCTCCATGACACCTCTCCGGGAATAGTTTAGAAGCTACATCATTTTAAATTCTACTATGTTATGTTAATCAGGTATGTTAATCAGTCTCAAATGATAAGGAAAATAAAATGAGATGCTGTTCGGTTAAAAATAGATAATAGAAAACGCCGCACATTTTTGGGTCATGAATTAATGGTAAACCTTTAAAAGCCTTTTAAAGCCAGGGAATCAATACTAAGAACCATGGTATTCCTAGACTAACATCACTCACTCGTTTTGCATAATTGTGCTAAATAGGCAATCCCTAAATAAATGCATCAAAGTTTTTCATCTTTTTGATAGATTATGACTAGAAAACTATGTACGTTAAAGGTATAATTGTTTAGATTTATCAAAATATGTGCATTATAAGCATTCGCTACTCGGTTTTATTAATTTATTTTCGTTATCACGGCATTTATTACTTCCGTGTGAGGTTATTGATGACTCAACCCATAACGGGCAGATGCGGACGATTTTCTTGATTGCTTTTGTCTTCCTCGTATCACATACAGAGATAATTAACTTCCTCTGTTAGTATAAAGTATGAACTGTTATAATATACCGTAATATATTACTTAAAAAGAGCTGTGAAATGTATATTATGAAAATATGTATATATAGAACGTGTCAGACGCGTGTCGTGGCAGACATTATAGTATTCCCCAATATAATGTGTATTAACATATTCGTATACACGGGCCGTACCTGTCAAAATATGGTACAGAAAAATATGATATTGTCTGCCACGGCCCGTGTCTGATACGTTCAATGTCTGTATATATAAATGGGGTTTACTTCGGAAATCCGAAAAAAAAGTAACAACAAAATCAGTCAACACTTTTTTTTAAATTACCTTAATTAATATCAAAGTATTGAAAAGACTACAAAAGTCAAAGAGCTCACACAAAGAAATAGTATCAGATTAAAGTCTAAATAGAAAGGATACTAGTTAAGTGGGTCACATAGTAATTGGGGAATAAATGCGTGTCAGCGCGGAACCCTATTTGAATAAACCAGTAATACCACATCTATCCTACATGTCCAGATTTTCATTAGCCGTCGCTATAAATCTCCCTGTATAATTAAATCTCTATTTAGGGTGACCCATAAATGCGTTAGTGTATGCCTGCAGCCTTTCTACCTTCTCATAAAGTTTTATGTTTCATAAATGCGAGCGTAATAAATATGAATTAATGGGTTTTCGAGGTTGTGCCCTTTTGCTGGTCATATTCTTTCAGCTCGACTATAAACAGCGTGTTTAGCTACAGGTCCACCGATGCAATAACTACGAGTATAAATCTGTCACTACTGTTAGCAGCATCCGAATGATGTTATC
The DNA here is from genome assembly GCA_014595695.2 of Epargyreus clarus clarus. Classification (NCBI taxonomy): domain Eukaryota; kingdom Metazoa; phylum Arthropoda; class Insecta; order Lepidoptera; family Hesperiidae; genus Epargyreus; species Epargyreus clarus. The sequence continues at coordinate 1,207,135 of JACTTY020000027.1, forward strand.
CTATGTGTACACAAATCTATTTTTATTGATTGTACCCAACGTAGCGGAATATTTCGTGTTGTTTCGATATTTACAACTGCGTTTAGTATTTTTGAGAATTGGTTTTATTTTATTTCGTTGCCAAAGCTTCGTATGGTGTACAGTAAAGTCAATAACGATTTAGTTTTCGATTAGATGGAAAACGTAGTTATATTATTTTACATTCACAAGGCTTTTAGAAAAAAAATGAGTTTTATGTATATTTGAAGTTCCGATTTATGCTACATATTCATAAAAGGTAATGCGGAGTATCTTTTCTTGTGGAAATTGTTTACGTATATTAAAAATGGCGGTAATAATAAGGAACTAGTAATTACTAGGAAAAAATACAAGTGTATTTTTATAGTTATACATTATTTTATAGTAGACTAGGCCTATTAAGATTTTCAATTGACTGACCGTGGTCCGGATCTGGTTAAGAATTGAACCCTCATCTCTTGTTTATCTATTTATTATCTTGTTGTGTACAATACTCATCTTGATATACATAAAAAATATTTTAGGTAAAGTCATGGTAAAGTATAAATTTCAATCTTAAGTAAAGTACCTACAACTCTTGTCCATCAAAACGACAAAGAAGTTACTTTACGTGAGTATAAAACTATAAAAAAGTATATATTCCTAAACGGTAGTGTAACTTGTCGCAATTTGAAGGTGGTAGAACCCGTTGTGGTTCGACTCCGGCGGCACCACCACCACACCTATTTCTACCTAATAACAGCAGTGTTAAGCGCTGCTGTGTTCCGGTTTGAAGGGTGTGGTAAGGGAGACAGACTTTTCCGAGGCGTTCCAGCTTAGTCCTCAGGGGTAGCAGCGCATCTGTGACCGACCTTAGGTAGGAATATCTAATCCTATCTGGGGTTGATTACAGATGTCCATGGGCGGCAGTAGCCGCTTACCATCAGGTGGACTGCATGCTCGTCTGCTACTCCTATATTATAAAAAAAAAATGTCTACATTGAAACATTTTTTTTTAAAACGCTTTCTACACTCACAGCCCCACACTAGGATTCCCTGTGTCGTGGGTGCCATGGACGCACACATAGACAAATACACAAACACCCAGACCCAGAAACAGAAATCTAAATTCATCATTCAGACATCTGTCTGGCCGGGAATCGAACCCGGGACCCTTTGCGCGTCAGACCGGTATGGTGACCGCTCCGCCACGCGGGTCGTCACGTCATTAAATTTTAATCATCCGAATCACATATCAATTAGTTACTGACCCTTGGACTGAAATATAATTCAGTGTTTAAGAATTATCCTTACTCCTTATTAAAAGGAAATAATAGACATGGGTAAGTTTAAACAACAATAATAATTGTTACGATGGAACAAGCTTGTCAAGCTAGTTACTTGAGTTATTGTACTACAGGAGTTGTAGATATGTCATGTACAGCCGGCTCCAATATAGTAGATGAACATATTTTCCATCTAATTATTGTGCTAGGGGTGTTCAGCTATTTATGAACAATTTGGTGTATAGGGATTTTTGAAGCTGACTGTATATAGAACAGTGTATCTCTGTGCTCTATATCTATATATATAAAATAAAGTCGTGTTAGTTACTCCACTTATAACTCAAGAACGGCTGAACCGATTTGGCTGAAAATTGGTGGAGAGGTAGCTTAGAACCAGGAGACGGACATAGGATACTTTTTATCCCGTTCGACCGCGTTTCCTTGAAGTCATTTTATAACTCAAGAACGGTTGAACCGATTTAGCTGAAAATTGGTAAAGAGGTAGATTAGAACCAGGAAACGGACATAGGATACTTTTTATCCCGTTCGACCGCGTTTCCGTGAAGTCATTTTATAACTCAAGAACGGCTGAACCAATTTGACTGAAAATTAATCGAGAGGTAGCTTAGAAGCAGGAAAAGGACATAGGATACTTTTTATCCCGTTCGACCGCGTTTTCGTGAAGCATTTTATAACTCAACAACGGCTGAACCAATTTGACTGAAAATTGGTGGAGAGGTAGCTTGGAACCAGGAGACGGACATAGGATACTTTTTATCCTGTTCGACCGCGTTTCCGTGAATAAATAAGAGTTGAAAGTTTGTATTAAAGTCCCCCAGTTTTGATGCAAATCTATATGAAAATTGGTATTTGATAGGATTTCGATAGAAAGTAATTAAATATCTATTTTACGATATTTGCAAAATCAACCCTTAAGTTGGTTAAGTAGGGGTTGGAATTTTATATTAAAATCCGTTAATTTGGAAGCAAAAACTGTAAAAATTTGCATTTGGCTTTAGAAGACACTTCGTTTAGAAATCGGCAGATTTTGAAGCAAAGTCTATGAAAATTGGAATTTAGCTTTTTGATTCAAAATAATAGAACACATTTTTCACCGTTTTTGGAAAATCAACCTTTAGGGTCGTTTAATCGGGTATGGAACTTTAATTTAATATCCGTTAATTTGGAGCACTAAGAAAATTATCATAAGACATAATGAAGCATCTGAGTCACTGTTTGTTTTTTTAGATCAACCCTTAAGACTGTTATAAATCGCCTTTCTATTTACACACCTGTTTAAGCATTTTTAGCTATTCAACAACCCGATTAGAGTACTATAAGTAAATAAACTTTCTTTAAAAAAACCGTTATTGAAGTTATAGGTACTTCTTTTCGCGTGTTTGTAAAAAAATAACAAAAAATACAACCGACTTCTATGTCACTACAAAGTAAAAAATAATTCGAACGAAATATATTGAGCGCCGACTTCAGAAATATGTACTAAACCAACATTTATTTGAATTATTTTTTACTATGTAGTGACATAGAAGTCGGTTGTATTTTTTGTTAAAAATTTTTTTACCCTTTTTAGTGATGACATAATAACATTTATATTAATACAACATAAAATTGTATAAACGTGATCATGAATTAAGGTACGGTCTGAATTTACATTGATTGGAACCGCCCGCTCGCAGGGCGCTGCCGCGCCCTGCCCGCTTAGTTTTATATTGTCTTATGTGTTCCAACCTAACCTAACTAAATAGTCAATGATTTGCAATTTCATTAGAACCTCCTACACCAAATGTCTTCAAACACGACTCAATTATTCCCATCGGTTGAGGAGTTACATATTTTGTCTCCGAGCCACATTATCAGACCCTTAAATAGTCAATGATGAACTGACTTTGCAATTTCGTTAGAACTTACACCAAATATCTTCAAACACAACTCAAATATCCCCATCGGTTGAAGAGTTACATATTTTGTCTCCGAGCCACATTATCAGACCCTTAAATAGTCAATGATGAACTGACTTTGTAATTTCATTAGAACCTACAATAAAAAATAACACAATAAAAAAATAATTATTAAAATCGGTTCACTAACGGCGGAGTAATTCGTGTACATACATAAAAAAAAGATACCGGCCGAATTGATAACCACCTCCTTTTTGAAGTCGGTAAAAAAATAACAGAGTGCAGAGAGGTAGAGTGAATTTTATTTAATTGTATTTTTTATTTTCCTGTTCTCCTGTGGCCATTTCCTAATATTTACCAGTAGTTTATGGACATAATACATAAATTACACGAGTGAAACCACGAGGTACAGATAGTCACTCATAATTAGGTGGTACGAAGTTCACCGGGTCATCTAGTTCCTATATATAACCTGTTTTAAAATTTAAATAAAGCCCTTTAATTTAAAAAATGGTATCAAGACGCCATTTCATCCGAGTCACGAACAGAGATGGTGTATAAAATAGTTCATGAGAAAAATTTAAAGAAAGTTTCCGAGTAATATCAGTAGCAATTCAATTAGGGCGCTGCCTGCCAGAGACGGGTGAGGGAAAAAGAAATTGACTGAATTTTCATTCAATCATTCAACAACTCACGTTAAAGGTTGCATCTTACTTTTATTTTATTTAAGACTTGCAGTTTTTATACACCGTCTAATAAGTCCTCGTTTATATTATATAAGTAGTACATTAAAAAGTCCACCAGAGTGGTAGCTGCTGCCCATGGAACTTATATTCCATAATCAACCCCAGATAGGATTAGAGTTCCTATCGATGTCAGCTATGGGTACCTATTATATACCTCTGAGGTAGTCCTTAGTCTCTGAGGTAGACCTTAGTAGTTGACTTAAGTTAACTTCTCGTGTAAATATTTAAAGGTGGTAGAACCATTTGTGGTTCAACTTCGGCGGCACCACCGCCACACCTTTTTCTGCCTAATAACAGCAGTGTTAAGCGCTGCTGTGTTCCGTTTTGAAGGGTGTGGTAAAAGGTAGACACACTTTTCCGAGGCGTTCCAGTTTAGTCCTCAGGGGTAGCGGCGTATTAGTGACCGATCTCAGGAAGGTAACTAATCTTCTGTTGATTACATATGTCCATGGGCGGCAGTAACTACGAGTACTTACCATCAGCCGGACTGGATGCTCGTCTGCTACTCCTATATTATATGTAAAAAAATACACGATTACAAATTTCTATATCCGTATCCATTTATTATTAATCAAAAACAATTCTGTAAGTCCTCATTAACAAGTCTGTCTTACAAATCTATACTGCATAAGTAAAGAGATTTTACCACCACCTCAGATAGGTAATTATTAATACGATAAACCATTCATAATATTAATGTTTTAAATATTTTAGATGTGTATTTCTAGTTTGCGGAGCGCAACGTTCTATGCTAATGATTACTGATACTATAATTAGTTAATTTGTTTTCCTTAAAATGTAACATTTTTTGTAATTAACAATGTTTTATGCCTACAAACTTGTCAGCTTAACTGTGTCATGTATGATATCATGAATACACATTTTATTTAACATTCATGTTTGTAGTGGCTTAAAAAGATTTGGTATGACATGTTGTGGCGTACAACTAATTCAAGGCTTTAAACATCATGCAGTGACTGCATGGATAGGTAATTATAATTAATTATTCCTAACACAAACTTAACGAAACATTCAGTTAATTGAAAATTTTAACTAATTATAGAACTATTCAGCAAACTTTCCACCGGACCGTGTAACGATTTTGTAAATTTAAATTCAACTGCTCTTGGTATTCGACCAAACCTTACAAAAGTTTGCTCCTAGTAATAATCTCAGCCCATAAATTCTGATATATACACATTACTTATAGTTTTTCGGATGGTAGAACTTTGTATTTCAACTGTAGCGTCACCCACCACTATATCTATTTAAGAGGAGTGGTAAAGGAAACATTTTTTTCCGAGAAATTCCACCATAGTCCTTAGGGGTAGCAGCGCATCTGCAGCCGACCTTAGGTAGGAAACTAATCTTATCTGGTATTGATTACAGATGTTCATTAGCAGCAGTGGCTACTTACCTTCAGGTGAACGCAGGCTCGTCTGCTACGCCTATATTACAAAAAAAGAATGTCGTTAAGGCGTGGTTACATGAACAGCATTGCTGCAGCTTTTTGTCCCTGTGTTGTGGTACAATTACAACAATGACTTTCGCAGCTACAAAACTATATAACTATATAACTATAACTTACGATACAATAACCGCTCTCATGCGTGTTATGTGTTATGGGTTGTGTTATGGTTGCGAAGTGGTTACGTAGTGGTTACCACATTGTCAATTTGGACAGCAAAATGTGGTCGACTGTATGAAACATTGTGGTACAAATACGCACACGCAGTGGTGTTGCGGCGTGGTGTCGTTGAGGTGTTGTGGTTACGTGTAAAATACGTATAGTAGCATAGTAGCAGACAAACATTCCTGTATTCTGGTTTAAAGGGGTAGATTGTTTATGCAGAACTTATATTATTTACCTATTAAAACAACAAAGGAAAAATTTCGTGCTTTTCTATTTTATCTATATTAATATTATAAAGAGGAAAACTTTGTTTGTTTGGTTGTAATGAATAGGCTCAAAAACTACTGGACCGATTTTAAAAATTCTTTCACCATTCGAAAGCTACATTATCCCCGAGTAACATAGGCTATATTTCATATGAAATATATTTCATAAATAGATTTTCAGTCAGCTAGTGCGTTATATTTTCAAATAAAACATTATGTTCAATTATGGTCTGTTGAAAATACATCAGAAGACCGGATATTCGCGATGGGAAAATGAAAGAAAAAATATTTCCTGTATGGTTTTAACGTGACGTTGAAATTGTAATTTTGGTGAATTGGTAGTTGTATAGGCATAAAGTAATTTGTGAAATAATGATAGTCCACCAGATGGTATGGTCGCTACCGCTCATGGACATCTGTGAGTAACTCTATATGGAACGAGTTCTACCTACTACAGTCGCGTTGCCACTTCTGAGGACTAAGATGGACATTTCATACGTAAGTTATCCAGAATCCACACCCATTGAAACCCAGAGCATCTTCGCGTAAGAAATGAAGTGTGGCTGTGATCTCTCCTTGGTCGAACCATACTGGCTCTACCAACATTCAAATGTTAAATTTCTTTGGTAAACAATCACAGCAAATTGTAGATGTTATGCCAAGTCACAAAAATCTGTAACAACTTTTTCAACTGTTTGACAAATTGTTCGTTTGCGGGACGGGAGTTGTCGAAAATCCGAAATCAATATGACCGCGACCTATTTTATTTCTTGTCTCTGTTTACTCTACGCAACGCGACCGTTATCATATCCTGCATGAGCTGCTATAAATATAGACTACTGATGGTTGTTGCCAACTCAACTGCCCCACTGTTGGGCACTGGTCATCTTTTAGATTTTGGGCTGTCCACGACGCTGGCATTGAGAACTTTATAGAAGTCTTAGGCTTGTAGTGTCTCGTGATTACTTGGTTAACTTTTAAGAATGTAGCTCATTTATTCATTTATAGTACTTACCCATATAACTTCGAACTGAAGGGCGTACCTGTATTTTGAACTCTAGAGTTTTAGACGCCAAGTGTGACCAAATTTCTAATCACTACACTATCATTATTACTTAGTCACTATTTGCTTCTATTAAAACCTTAGAAATTTTGAATTTTGATTTGAAATTTTGAAAAGACCGTTGAATTTGTATTAAACGTTTCACATCTAGCTTATGCGTATGTGGCTTAAACGGCATTATACAGTTCTGTAGCATCTACCAGAATGGGATTCGATTTCTGGTCAATTAATTTAGATTTGTACCTGTGGCGTAAAATATTATCGAAATGACGGTAAATCCCAACACTTTTAGTACTTTCCGTGATATAATTTGTTGAATTTTATTTCATGGTATTCTACTCGAAAGAAGCCTTTAGCGTAACTTTTTAATTGGCTATTGTTCTGAAATAAATTTGAATTACTGTTTCAACAACGCAACAACTATTTTGAGTTCAGTTACTAAACTTTACTTGGCAACTTAGCTATAGTAACAGAAAACTCTTCTACGTATTACGTGTAGAACTCTAGTTATGCGTTTGTTGTTAACTTCCCCTAAACTCATGCAGCGCGCCAATACTTCGGGCTGACAACAATAGCTCGGGGGAATCTACGCATTTGTATTCCGCAATTGTTGGGCCGGGCCTAATATATGGTCTCACGAATAATTTATATGTAACATGATTGGAAACTATTGGGATGACATCATGGGCGCCACAATAACTGCAAAACACGTACACTTAATAGACACTCGCAAACACACAAATACAATAAACTTTCACTACATAGAGATAGATAGATATTATGAAGACATAGAATATAAAACTCTTCTACATATTACGTGTAGAACTCTAGTTCTGCGTCGGTTGTTACCTTCCCCTAAACTCATGCAGCGCGCCAATACTTCGGGCTGACAACAATAGTTCGGGGGAAATCTACCCATTTGTATTCTGCAATTGTTGGGTCGGGCCTAATATATGGTCTCACGAATAATTTATATGTAACATGATTGGAAACTATTGGGATGACATCATGGGCGCCACGATAACCGCAAAACACGTACACTTAATAGACACTCGCAAACACACAAATACAATAAACTTTCATTACATAGAGATAGATAGATATTAGAGATTTATGAAGTTAAAAAATTAAATGTATTTATTATTGTGTAGTCCAACTGTCTGTTATAATATTTTGCTACTGGTTTGCATTCGTCCTCAACGGAGAAGATTGCCGGATCGGTAGGTATTTGTATCTATAAAAGATACCGCAGATGCGGTTTTATATAATAGCATTAATCTGATTTCGGTCATGGGCCAATATTACGGAGATCACGAGGATTTTAGTAAACACCGAATATACTGATTGCCATAATTCGTCAAAGTGTCATTCAGAGTAAATTTTTCAAGTGTCCGTATTCGAAATTATGAGGATTAGCGGAAAATGCTTAAAGAAGAAGTGACGAGGATGAAATTATAACTGTATCATTACATTTAAGAAACAAACTCCGTATCCAAGTGTCAAATAAGATAAATGACTTTACAAGGTCTTTTGTAAATGATTTCATAGATGGCTTATTTCTCTGAAAATATATAGGGTGTCTACATAAAGAACGAACAGTGTGCGGATTTTTAACGGGTTAAGCCGCGCGTCAATACTTGTTTCGGTTATAACCGTTATGATGCGTCGTTACCTAAAGAGGGCAATGTCGTAAAGACTTCCAAATTCGCCTAAATTATATTGTCATTGTACCTGTATCCTTACAACCGGCGCGGAGAGCCTTTTTAGAGTTCCGTACCCGAAAAAAGGAGACCCTATTACTAAGCCTCTATTGTCATTCCGTCTACAAGTTAAAACGTATAAATAGATACTTAGAATTTTAACGGAATGTGTAGTAATAAGGTTGCTTTAATATCTTATATATAAAATTATCGTGTCACAATGTTAGTTACCGTACTCCGAAACGGCTTTACCGATTTTCACCAAATTTTATATGCATATTCAGTAGCTCTGAGAATCGGCTACTATCTACTTTTCATACCCCTAAGTGATAAGGGTTATTCACCCTTAACATTTTTTTTATTTATACGGCAACACAACGTTTGCCAGGTCAGCTAGTAATCATATATTTTTTTAAAAGAACAGCTCATAAACGGTACCGGTAGTTTTCTTCGTGCTTTATCTATTGAACCGCAAAAGTAGGTGGACACTTTGAAATTACAAACAAATACTAAAAATAAACTTAGGTACGGAACCCTCTGTGTGCGAGTTAGGCTTGCACTGAGTTTTATACTTGACTCTTTTATTTGTTTTCAGCTGTATCAGCTTATTGCTTATTGCTTTTATTTTTCAGTAGGTTTTTACTTTTTATTATTATCTCAACTGAGATTGTACAACGACTGTAGAGCCGTTTGCGTTAACTTTTTACAAAATGGTCGACGAATATGATTATGTTTAGTAGGATTCCACGTTTCGGAATTTATTTAGAATTTATGACTTATTCATTATTATGCGGAGCTGAGCTAAATTTAATCTTCAGCATAAATCTCCACTTCAAGGTTATTTCCCGACTAATATAATATCTCGTTTCGTTTAATGTAATAGAATTAGAAGCATTTTTATTACAACTTTACAAGTTTCTTTTTTAACTTGTCTTGTGAGTTTATATGTATGTGAGGGTCAAAAGTTGCAACTGTATTATAAACCAGTACCCTTAGTATGAGTTTTTACAAAAATGACTGTCATTTTTATAATCAGTTTTGATACAGTCCGCTAGGGGCGCTGATTGGAAATGTATAGGCAAATACGTAAACAAAAACAAAAACAGACATTTTTGTAAACGTACCTATAAACTCATACTAAGGGTACAGTTAACCATAACTGATGACTGTACATGATTAGTTAAATGACCTTTTTCAAATATTATTTTATATGCACCCTATGATATGAGTATCAAATGTAAGAATTTTCTATGAAGATTCCGAAAACTAAACCACGTTACTAAAACGATTGTTTACAAAAAATGTTATAAGTTTTTTATTCGTTTATTTATAAATGATCTTACACCACCTTGAAAGAAACAAAACATAGGACTTATTCGGTTCACAAGCGTATATTTATCGCCAAATTGCTAGTCCTCTCTGAAGTTGTTCCGAGCAGGTCTATATCTAATCTTAAGGATTCTACATATATCAAATTAGTTTTCATGGAACTATCGCTGATAATTAAATCAGTTCGAATACCGCAGCGTAGTTCTAGTTACGCTTGATTAATTTGCAATGGAAGCTAGAAGATATCTTTGGCTTTGCTGTTAGTTTGTTATAGTCCGCGCCAAACTGCTAGTCCGCTCTGAAGTTGTTGCGAGCAGGTGTAGTCATACAATTTGCTATGGCGACGCGATTCATTTCTATATTTATTTATTTATTTATTTATTGTAACACTAACAGAAAGTTAAGCTACAAAAGGGCAAAACATAATGCCTGATGGCATTTTCTACCAGTCAACCCTTGGTGAATGCAGAAAGTTTGCGGCAGGTGTTAAATAACATAAAACATTATAATACTTAGTCTAAATATAAATATATTATATATTATATATATTATACATACATATATATATCTAAAATATAGCAATACATAAAAATATATATAACTATATTATATAGGTGGTAATAAAAATGCTTTATCTGTCAGACGAGGTGCTCAGACGCTCTCGGACAAGTTTTTTAAATACGGCTTTGCTTGGAGCTTTCCTGATGTGCGGGCAGGCAGGGCGGTCCAGGGCAGGGCGTTCCAGAGCAGAAAGAATCCTTCAGATAAGAAGGAGTATTAGTATCATGTAAGATAGAATAAAGAAGGAAGAGAACCCTAGAGTTCTCAGAGATATTCAGAGCGGACTAGCAGTTTTACATGGACTATACTAGGTATAGTCCGTGCTTCCATCCATATTTGAATGTGATATTACTGTAATTGTACGTCCATTTACAAAAAAGGCTTTCCACACAAAACATACACAAGAAACATCCAAGATTTTGTTTTACTTTCATACGTTTTAGAAAAAATAGTTATTTTTTCCTTTATTGTGGTAAAAGATATTGTTGAGTAAGATCAAATCAAACCGGTCTTAAAAACAAGAACAATGTTGTGATATCCAGTTTTTAATCAAAATATCCCATTACTGACATGGTCATCGATCAAATGATTATAAGTACAATGTTTTCGTAAGTATTTCAAGGAAACGAACGTACGAGGTTTATAAGGGAGGTTTGAGAGAGATACATAAAAAATGGGTTTACAAACTGAAAGATACCTATTGTAGGGCTACTGCAAAATTTTTAACCGAAGGAGAAATATAGGTACGCTTACTTAGTCAACATTATTATTAAAGAGTAATATTTACCTTTAGGTGTGTTATCTATAAAATTTTTAATATTATTCTTAAACATTCCTGCTCATAACACCGTAGCAATATTCTAACGAAATTGATTAAAAAAGGTGAATCGACTTAATTTTCACTTTTCTTTTATTTGTATCTTTTGCACAGGCCCTCATTTGATTGAACACGTTTTTTAAACAAATAACACAAATGAGAACTACAAGAACACATTTGATATTAAAAATACACCACAAATTATGAACAAATTATCACTGTTAAACACATGACTGACCTAATAAGACTGAATTCTATTGAATAGAAATAAGGCAATCCTAGTATGCGGAAAATATAACTACCTATTGTTTCTATTGGTGTTTGAACCAACAAAATTGAAACATATTTTAGTTACGTAGGTATAAGGATAGAATTAGTAGAGTTTTATAGAATTGTAGAATTTATATTTTTAATAATTCTGTAATTCTTTCGACGATAAAAAGGCGGCCGCATCTAATTCTGCTTTTTAGTTGTGTAGGGAAGTTTTTTTTTTTATAATATAAGAGTAGCAGACGAGCATGCAGTCCACCTGATGGTAAGTGGCTACTGCCGCCCATGGACATCTGTAATCAACCTCAGATAGGATTAGATATTCCTACCTGAGGTCGGCCACAGATACGCCGCTACCCCTGAGGACTAAGCTGGAATGCCTCGGAAAAGTCTGTCTCCCTTGCCACACCCTTCAAACCGGAACACAGCAGCGCCTAGCACCGCTGTCATTAGGTAAAAATAGGTGTGGCGGTGGTGCCGCCGGAGTCGAACCACAAAGGGTTCTACCACCTTCAGTCGTTAATCTTTCGCGTTCTGATTTAAAGAAAGTAGTAACGGACTTGTATATGGTGTTCCATATTAGTTTCTAGCGGATATAGTGGTAGTAGTAGTGGACAATGTATAGGACACCGGCTGTTATGAGCTGCGTCTGTTAATTGATCGAAATCGATTACAGAAGTCGTTGTGTAGCAGCGACCACATAACTTCAGGTAGATTGCATGCTTTGCTGCTGTACTTTTTAACCGATAGATAAGAACTGCCACACGTAAGACATAGGCTGTGTCGTGACGCGTGGCGGAGCGGGCATGGTCGCACAGAGGGTTCCGGGTTCGAACCCCGGCCAGACGGATGTCCACATGATGAATTTACGTTTCTGTTTCTGGGTCTGGCTGTTTGTTTGTTTTTATAATAATAATAATAATAATAAAATTTTATTTCAGACTAGGGTTGTCCATATTTATTATTAGTATACAGTTTAAGCTTAACCTATGTTAGTATACACAGAAAACACACACACGTATAACAATAAAACTAAAAATAAAAATAAAAATAAGACACAAAAAAGAAAATAACTCTACGGCCTATTGGTACCAATGTGTGCACCATGTGTGTGTCCATAGTACCCATGATACAGGGAATACTAGTGTGAGGCTGTGAGTGTAGAAAGCGTTTTTTTTTTTGTGGTCCCTCGCCGGTCGGACCCTACTGGTCCATCACCTTTCAAAGCTTATATATTAGTTTAGGTATAATCGAAAAAAGCAAAATTACAAGTTCTCCCAAAAAAGCACTCGCTGCTTTTTGCTTGTAATTTTAGTCGCCGTCTATAAATTTTAAATGGAAACCGGCCGGAGGTAAAAATAAGCGATCCTTTTTGTACTGATTTTAGCGCACACACCGTTGAATGTGGACTCAAATAATTTTGTACGAAAATTTCATGTGTTTAATTTAAATTAAATGTTTAAGTTAAATGGTTTAATTTTCTGTTAAAAGAGAAGGATGATTTTTTCCGCAATTTATATAAATAAATAGATACAGTGTAAATTTGTACCATAGTATTTCGACAATATGTGTGGTATTTCTAATGTTCAATCTCACGAAACCTGTAAGAAACTTATGATTTAAGTGGTGAATAATTGTTTTAGTGCGAAATCCTACATAATAATATATATTTGAACGTTCATAATAATAATGAGTAGTGTATAAAGTTTACAGCTTACCACGGTGAAATAGAGCATCGAGTTTTTTTTTAATTAGGAGGTTGCCTTCATTTTAACAGCTGACTTATGTAAAATACTAGTATTTAAGTAGTTCATTGTATAAGGCGATACTTTGAGGAAATCCATGCTATTAAATTAAGATTAAAACTACTTCGCAACAATCCGCTACAAATATGGATGGTATATATATATTTTTTTAACCATGCAGTATGTACCACCCTCCCTCCCACAAAGGATGCGTGTAATTGCACAAAATTAAAAGTATTGTGGTGTATATTTTTAATTTTTTCATCTTATTATTATCAGGCATTGGTGGTTATACCATCATACATATTTGTAGCGGATTGTTGCGAAATAGTTTTAATCTTAACTTAATAGTATTTAAGTCCTCAGAGGTGGCAGCACATCCGTGATCGACTTCAGGTTGAATGCCTGTTCTATGTGGAGTTGGTTACAGATATGTATGAGCGGCAGAGATCACTTACAATCAGGTACACTGCATTCTAGTTTAGCTACTTCAATTTTATAAAACCTTTGGAAAAAAAGTAAATAATACAACGACTAGACTTCATAGGTAAAACGTTTTTTTTTGTTTACGAGGGGGAAACCTTCAAAAGGCACCCGACGACGTGGGAGCGACGCCGGGTTATGTGGGATTTTTACCGCTCTAAACCCCCCCGGTGACCTTCCTCAGCGCTTGGTGGAGAACTTCGGGATCTCCGATGGAAGACAACTGGAGTCCTCCGAGCGCGATGCCCCAATCGGGCTCTTCCCTGGAGGAGCACTTTACGCTCCTCCCACACGCCTGGTGTTTACATCGGTATGAGGCCACACAAACCGTCGTCCTTCCCGGGGTTACTTGCTGGACGGTTGGAGCTCCCATTGTTGCCGCCCGCAACCCCAGAAGCCCCCTTTTAGTCGCCTCTTACGACACGCAGGGGATACCGTAGCCCTATTCTAGTCCCGAGACTACAGGGACTCATGGGTAAAACCTAGCAACCCTATTATTATTACCCTATTATTATCTCTATTAACATTATATACACATAATTTACACAAAATGTAACATCTCTGTGACGGAAAGCTAAATTACATGCCTACTACATCAGCTTATCTTAGATACCCTTTGTTCAAAGTCTCTTCATGGGAAACTCCTAAGGGTATCACGAATTAGGTCGTGCTTTTGTGATTTTCTCTTTGTAGTTTTTCAGGTATATAAGTAATCAGAGCATAAAGTGAATAGGTCATATATTAATAAAGATTATTCTAGAATAATATATATATATATGACCTACTAGTTTTTGCCCGCGGCTTCGCCCGCGTTTAGAAGAAAATAATATGACATACTAACATACATAAAACTGAAAATTCGTACCTTCATTGGAATGACAGTGGCGAAAATTGGTCGTACCAACTCTGAAACCTTCGTGGGCTCATGGACACCAACTTTGCTAAATATCTTCACTTGATCAAATACATAGTTTACGATTCAATCCTTACTAATATCGATTAAAATAATCGACTTTTTGTTCCAAAAGATCGATTCTCCGATTAATCGATCTTAGATCGCCATCCCTAGTTCCCGTGGGATTTCCGGGATAAAAACTATCCTATGTCCTTTCTCGAGTTTTAGACTATCTTTGTACAAAATTTCATTGAAATCGGTTCAGTGGTTTAGGCGTGAAGAAAAGACAACCAGACAGACAGACAGACAGACAGAGTTACTTTCGGATTTATAATATTAGTAAGGATAAGGATAAGGATTCAGTTTATGATACCACCAGCACACTAGGAAATATAAGCCTCTACCAAGATACGCCATTGACTTCTTCTGTATATAGGTATAAATCACTATTCGTACATGCTAATCTCAAAAAAGATTCAACAGATTAAAACGAAATGTTGTAAGTGTGTATAGTTGGTTTCAGTTCGAAAGACATAAGAAGTATCAATGATTGTTGCATTGTTATTTCATAAAGCAAGCACGCATAAATAAGCGGGTAAAGTTATATTATTGTAAAAGTTTATGGTGAAAAATATATTGTATTTTACCCCGTTTATTAGCTTGACCTGTATGTATGTAACGGAATCTTTGAACTCGATTTTTACGCACTTTGAACGGTGCGATTAATTTAAAATTTTGAACAATTATCAAAAACCGATGACAATACACGATTTTAATAATTGTATCCCATTTTCCTCAACAAGATCGTCAGAAATCAGTATGAACGATTTTCCTTCTGCGATTTAGCGTGGTTTTTAGTTTTAAAACTATAATTATTAGAAATCTCTTTAAAGCGTTTTAATAAAATACATAGTATCTAACGCCCGACGCCATTGTACTCGTAGTTGTTTGGATCCAAAAACAAATAACCAACGAGAACTTTCATAAAAAGTTTTATTCAACCCACCGCCGTAATATATTTTTATTTGTATTCTCACTGTCATTCACAAATGTAGGCTCTGATGTTTCATTTCTCGTGCCTACATCAAGTTACTTTATTTTTTGTACGGAAGTTAATAATATATTTCTTTCTTGTTCCGTTGACGAAAATAAGAGGTGGTAATGAAATTTATTAACAATCAGGTGATTATAAATGTCAAAAGGTTATTTAGGAAACTCAAGTATTGTTACATTTCTGTTTAAAAATATTTTAAAACTAAACTTATGTGTTTGGAAGATATTACAAGAAAAAAATCAGTTAGGTATATAATAAGTAATTTTACTTAATAAATGTGTACGAGGTTAACCACTTTGAGCAAGACAAACATTGTCTCATATTAACATTTAATCTTTGATCTTAAGGGTTTCTTCTTAGGTATGTACTTTATAAAGGACGTAAACAATGCTCGCCTTTGTGGTCTTTCAAAGTAAAATATTTTATTCAGTGATGGCCCAAAAAAGAAAAACTAAAATATTAATTTTAGTTATTGTCCTAACTAATAAATTATTTTCTACTATGAGTATGGCCTAAACCCTTTTTACGTTGAGAGAGACGGAGCCCAGCAGTGGAACAATACTCGGTTGACAACGATAATTATAGGATTGTATAAAATTACTAGCTGACCCGGCGAACGTTGTATTGCCATATAAATAAAATAATGTTAAGGGTGAACAACCCTTGCCTCTTAGGTGTATGAAAAATAGATAGTAGCCGATTCTCAGACCTACTGAAATGGATGTAAAATTTGGTGAAAATCGGTAAAGCTGTTTCGGAGGAGTACGGTAACTAACATTGTGACACGAGAATTTTATATATTATATGTTTCAATTCAATTTAAACAGATCGCAACTCACAGCATAACCCTGAACTTTATTATATCACTACCTTTGCTTTGCCTAAAGAAAAGTACATTTCACACATCACAGAATCGGAAACGAGAAATAATGAGGTACTCATAAACATATCGATCGTAGACCTAAATTCTTTCCTCCTTTATAAAGTACATATTTAGCATAAACATACTTAAACTTAAAGTGTTTGCTGTACGTTTTCAAGCACCTCGTTAGTATAAAGAGACACCTAATTGTTGTTAACCATTCCGTCGCTTGTAGCAAGTTCCCTGGGGATAAATTTAAACTAACGTGCGTGGCGGAGCGTGTATCTTGCCGGCGAATATAATGGATTACCGTGTATGCAGTTGATAATTTTTATTTAATTATTATTCATACATGGAACGCGGATCTTGTTAAGAATAAATATTATAAAAAAAAGAATAGCAACTTATCTTTGGCACTTACCCAAAATAAGTGATAAGTATATTATAAAGAACGAAATTTACTTATTTTGTCAGTTTATATTTCTCCGTAAAATTGGTCCAATTATTATATTATATATACCCAGAAACTACTGTATATATAGAATTATATAACGATATTGTATACAAAAATATTAAAATTCAGATTTAAGATGTTGATAAAAATAAAATAGTGAAGCTGTGCGAAACACTTGAGACAGAGTAGTCGTTTTCTTGACATTTTCATGTTTTGAAGGATTGCGTACATACTGCGGTCAGAGAATTATAAAGTGAGTGCAAAAATGAAAACTAAATCTGCCAAGTGCGAGACGGACTCGTGCACAAAGGGTTCTCTTGTTAACCATCACCAAACCATCACCAACCAACACCAAATCATATGTCAATAACAACACCAATCGCACATATTAATTTTGTGAAAACATATTTTTGTTATTTAACAGTATATATTTACAGTTTTCAGATTTTTCCTTTCCATGTGTTACAAGATATTGCTTCTTGACAAACAATTTTAGGTCTATGGGGAGTATAGGCTTTGATTCCCTTGTGAAATTACAAAATATGAGACGTAAATTGTTATATATTTTGGCCGCGTTGACTTACGCTTGATTTTTCACAGCTGGAAATGCGAAGATACGCCTACGCGTTTCTACAAAAAAAGCTCTTGACAGACAGATGGAAAACCAAAGTGATCCTATATGAGTTCTTTTTATCCTTTTGCGGTACGGAACCCTAAAAATACATAATTATTTTAAAGGTTCTCTACGTCAAAGTATGGAAGAACTCTTGATGGTTCGAATGCAATGGCACTTCAAATTGGCAACAGTGTAGAGCTGTCGGGTGCTGATTTGAAGCCTATTTAAAAGAAGGTAAGAGGTCTGATTAATCAGATACGTCTATGTTTAATTGGCACACTTGATACCTTGGTCTGATTTACCTGTGTTATTAGATTTTAGAAATAACAATGACCTACTAATGGTGAAGCGCAATAATAGAATATTAGTTTAAACCCGAGGTTCGAATGCCAGACGTCCGATTTTTCTTGAAACTTATGTGCCTATTAGAAATTAATTATCACTATTCCTAACCGTGAAAGAAAAACGCCGTGAGGAAAGAAAACACTTACAACCAACGTGGTAGCTAGAAAAATCATTTGTTCAATAAGCGTTGATTGCGGAGGTCAGTGTAGCTAGAATGTATATGTATGTTAGTAGGCCACAGGCTTCGGCTATCCAGTTACTAGTGATTGATTAATTCCGTGCGTTAATACGAAATCGTGCAAATTACATTAACATCCCCTGGACTTTTACTAAAAACGCTATAACTCTTTCTATAGTATAGTCTCATACTAGGACTATGACTATAGAAAAAGTTACCTATGATCTATGTCGTGGGTGTCATGAACGCACACAAAGACGAATAAACACACAAACCCAGAATATGAGATATATTTGTCAGTGCTTATAAACCTACTTCACTTTGTGGAATTCTGCTATCTTTACGTATAAAACGCACGCTGCGATTCCGTTGATTTCTCTCGTGACTGCGCTAGTAATCAAGACCTAAATATTTGCGTGAAAGATGCTGTTTTACGCGTTCCGTTGATGTACGTATAATAATATATTGACAGAATTGTATTTTCAGATATCTTCGACTTGTTATGAAAACGTGATGTAAGTTCTATTGCGCAAACGGATGCGTTTTATTTTTATTAGTAGGTATTAGTAATTTTGGTTAGCATAAGGATTATATGTGGTTCTGATGTGAAAATATTTATCAATTGTAAAAAAGTACCTACTATATTTTTGGAAATAATAATTTTGAAAGTTACAAATAGAAAAAGAAAACTATAATGTAGGCTAATCTAGGTTTAATAATGAATAAAGTTCTTAAAAGTGTGTGAAGTCTGCTAAGGAAAGTGTTAAGTGGTGGTAGCTTAATCTTTATGTTAGAATACTTATATCTAGGAACAATATTGAATTGATACTGATCATTTAGTTAATGATTGATCATCGGTAATTGTACCATCCTTTCAAACACACAGAAACAATGCTACTACTACTATAAAAATAAGTCATCATCATCATCAACCCATTACTGTCCCACTGCTGGGCACGGGTCTCCTCTCAGAATGAGAAGGATTAGGCCATAGTCCACCGCGCTGGCCAAGTGCATATTAGTAGACTTCACATACCTTTAAATTTTTTTTTTATAAATCTCACATGGTATGCAGGTTTCCTCACGATGTTTTCCTTCACCGTTTAAGGAAGTGATAATTAATTTCTAATACGCACAATAATTTGAAAATCAGAGGTGCGTGTCTGGGATTTGAACCTCGGACCCCTCGATCTAGAGGCCGCGTTTCTTAACCACTAGACTATCACAGCTTTTTGCTAGGCTATCATTGCTTTTTACTATGCTATCACTGCTTTTTATAAAATTAAGTACATTTCCTAAATACTTATAAGGGACTGAGCCTTAAAGTTCGATTGTTAAGAGACCAATAGTTCAATAATTTGAAGTACATGAACGCTTTTTACATAATATTTATAAAATAAGCTTTTCTAAAAATATCCCAGTTCAACGTCCTCATAATTATTTATTGGTCGTCTATTATATTTGAAGTTTATTTGAAAACGTTTATTCCACTTCCTGAACAATTTTGCTTAGATGTTTCGTAAAAGAGAACTCAAATCATTACACATTTACGACGTAAGTAATTAACGAAGTTAAAATTGATTTCTATACCCCTGGAGCCTCAGTTGACAAAGTTGACGGCTCATGTTTGACGTCCTGTGATTTTAATGAGGCAATAATTAAATAACACATTTGTACAGCCCAGTGGTTGATACTCGGCTTCAAAATCGAGGGGCTCGATGTTCGAATCCACGGCTCGCACGTCAGTCACTGCAAGGTTATGTAAATTCTAGGCTTTACTTGTATCCTGTCGTAAGAGGCGACTAAAAGGGGGCTTCCGGGGTTGCGGGCGGCAAGAGTGGGAGCTCGAACCGCCCAGCCAGCGACCCCGGGGAGGACGGCGCATGTGTGTGCGACGGGGATGTGTGGTCGCATACCGTCGTACGCACCAGACTATGTGTCGAGCGTCAAGCTCACCTGGGCGGAGCCCGAAAGGTCAACGCGCTACGTGGACTCCGGTTGCGTTCCTTTGGAGATCCCGGAGCCCTCAACGCAGCGCCGAGGACGGCCACCGGGGGGTTTTAGTGCGGTAAGAATCCCACATAACCCTGCGCCGCTCCCACGGCACCGGGTACCTTTTGAAGGTTTCCCCCTCGTAAACAAAAAAAAAGACGGTACTTAGCACATGGTTTAACTATGAAGAAAAACTTCGTCTTAGAGGAGACCTGTTCCCAACGGTGGGACAATAATGTATTGACGAAACGTTACGAAGGGTATTGAATAAAATATATCTACTAGTAGTGGCTGTGTAGGGACTCAACTTATTTTTATTTATTTATACTCTGCTCTGTCCTAACTCTATATTTACTATGAGCGGACTTACCTGGTGGCATTTTCTGCCATAAATATATAATGCTCTCGGACGACTCCCTTGAAAGCGTTTCTTGGAGGTTTTATATCCACCTGGAGAGCTTTTAACTATGTTGCCTTACTTACAGAAGTAATAGAAATTAACCTATCATTAGTAGTGAATATCGAAACTGAAATCTGTTCTTCAGGTAGGAAGTTGTAGCATTTAAAATAGTATAAAATAGAAGATGTATTTCATTCCCCATTTTGAAACGCGATGTATACTATCGTGGGGAGTATACTTACCATTTATATTATAAAAAGGTTGCAATGTAACATGCAGTTTACGTAATTGCATACGACCTATAAAAACTATAAACAACTCGAGATGTGATTAGACTATTACCTGATAACCTAGATACCTGATACCTGATATACCTACCTGATTCAGCTAAATATGCATTTCTATCTCTGAAAACTTATTTGAAACTCCTCGTATAAGTCTACCTTACCTTAAATCAGAATACAGCAGCGCTTATACTGCTGTAATGCCGTATTTCTCGTAATACAAAATCAATGTCAATATCAATTATGCGTGGGCTTTGCAACTGACAGGCGTTAGTTTGTCTAAATTATCTTTCCATCTGCCTACCTCTGTAATTAAATCCAGATACTACTTAATGCAATTAGATTTAAACTTAATCTACTTGAGAACGCTCAAAACGTTAATCTGACTGTAGTACCCTCCGGCCCGAAACGACCTCAAAATTTTACCGCTGTTTCCCGGGAGGTCCCTTCTTGTTATGTAACTGCGGTATGTACCGTCTAGATAGTTTGAAACAATATAGTTAACGTGATTAAAAGTTCAACGTTCGTCATCATTCGAATTACAAATTAATTTTCATTTGTTTTGACGGTTGAAGAAAACATCGTGAGGTAACCTACTCATGCTAACCCTTCAAAAATGTTTACCTTGAGGGAAGTATGCCAATTCTAACCTCACCTAACCTAACCTAACCTAACCTAACCTAACCTAACCTTTCTCACTCGGAAACCCGTACTCAGCACTGGAATAGAAATGAGTTGGCGACGACGAAAAGTAATATCTTTTATTTAATTCGAATATGATACAATTATTATGAAATATACTTAAATTAAATTTAAAACAAATAGAAATAAAAATATTTACAGTAATCAAAAAAGTTAAAACGAAAAGTTCATTTTATTCATTTAAATTATTACTTATATCTCTAAATAAATATTACACGCTATATGACGTAAATACAATGCTATCTGAGCCCATTGTCGTACAACAAACAAGATCATTATGTTGTTACACCATAAAGAGACGTTATCTTTACAACGTGACATCACATCTAAACATGTATGAAAATGTATTATGGCGCATAGAAGGGCCTGACTAAACAAACAGATAATAGTTCGACACATAAAGGCCATCAGTTATTATCATCATGCCATTATTATCACACTGCTTGGCGTGTGTCTCCTCTCGGAGTGAGAGGGACTGATGCGATAGTCCACGCTGGTTAAATGCGATTTGGTAGATTCCATTTGTGGTTTGCCATTGATAATATTTTTATTTTTCTCAGGTGCGCAGGTTTCCTCTAGATGTTTTCCTTTGCCGTTAAAAACGTGATTATTATTTTTCTAATACACGATACCAATGATTAATCAGAAGTTGGACCCGAATCTGAGATTTCCAGATTTAGAAGCCACTGCTATCAATCAATACCTCATGTTGAAGTCTCTTTCGTTTACTTTAATTTCGCAAAGATTATTTTAATAATCAGTAATGGGTCGCCAGTACTAACATTGGTAAGTATAAAATTTAATGGATAGCCGTAAAACTTAATGGACATCAGAAACTTCATCAATTGGGAACCACAAAGCAAATAGCTTTGACATAGCGCAGATAAGAAAATTTCATCCGACCCTTCGTCAAGCCGACCATAACCTTTGCTCTTGGTCCTCAGTGTAGATTTTGGACGAAATTTTAGCTGCCATTACATTGCCTAGTTCATGTTACAGAGAGTTTATATAAGCTGACTTTGTTTGAATGTCTTGGGCAGTTCAGTGAAACAAAAGCCATTATTAAAAGTGATTATTGCTTTTAAATATAACAAAAACGCAATAACGTTGCCTATTAAATGTCAAAAATTGATGGAATAACTAAATTATTACACTATCTATATTATAAATCATTTTGTTATATTTGATGGATATAGCAAATAAGCCTTTAGATTATCTGATCTTAACTGTCACTACAGCCATCTATAGAAATCTGTTACAATGCACTGATGAGGTCTACGAGGATTTGAAAAAGTCAATTTGTCACACCCTTGAAAATAAACTTAGCAGTTACATTGATGCTATAAAGCACAAAAATATGTACTACGAAGACAAAAACCAAAGAGTTCTACCACTTTGGTATAATTAAAATGATTATAGCATGATAGTACCTAACTGAAAATATTATGCAATAAAGTTATTGGACAAATGGTACATCATAATAAATGACATAAAATTGTATATGAGAATGTGATAAATAATATTTATGTATTATAAATGTTACTGTACCAATTTATGTCAAACAGTCAATCATAAATTATGAACATTTATTAGACATTTCGTATTTCACCGAACATTATATATTTCCACCGAAGTGTACAATGAACTCAAGGGATCTCGTTAGAAACCCGAGCTCAATCGAGATAAACTATCTGGTCATTTATTTTGCGTTTGAGAATTCCTAACGCCATATATTATTTCTGTTTATAACTGAATGGTGTTAAGATAGGGAGGTTTGAGATAGATGACTTAATCAAATACAATCAGGAGAGAACTTCTAAGACACAAGATAACCGTAATAATATGTAAGAAGCAAATGCATTAAAAAAGTCATTCAGTTAAAAAGTGGCCATTGCAAGCGGTTTACATCAATAATTATAATTAAAGTACCTATTAATTCTGCCAGGATTTTATCAAGTTCATCACTATTAAATTAAGAAAACCATACTGTAGTAAACAAAAACCCCTCTAAATTGTTTTCATATTTTTTCATGGCATTGCAATATTTTTTGACTTTAATAACTGCTGTAAAAATTTAGGTACTGATTTGTAAGTCGTAGTAACACTGATAAAAATAGGGATTACAAAAATTTATTATTATTTAGATAAATTTAGCAAGTGACCATAAACCTATTTATTTTTGTTTTTAGATACGTATATCTGAATTGAAAATAAAGCACAATTTTTTATAACAATGATAATAGGTATTATTTATATACACAGTAACAACACATGCAACAACAAATCTTTCTTTATTAAGCTCTAAAGTCAATCATTGCTTACGTAGTTCCATGCGTGTTCTTTCTTTGTTATGTTGCCAATATTGAAGGATTATTTCCATGTAACCTTGGAATAGGCTCAAATAGCGATAACGCACACAACGCGCTCCTAAATGTCCACATTTATGCAAACTTTATGCGATTTTCGAACTATAAGCTTTCAAACACAACTGCAGTGGTAAAGATTTGTTTGTTTCCAGAAACGAATTGAATATCACGAAAATGGTTGAATAATTATAGTTATTTACCGTATAATTTAACATTCATCACTATTTAATATCCTGATTGACTCAATTTTAAGTTGTTTGTTGTATACGTATTAAGTGTCAAAATAATTCTTTGGTTTTGCATTTATACGCTTGGTATTTGCGACAAACTCTATATCTCGACATACGCAGACAGTCGCTCCATAGAATCGGCTACAAACCTGGACAAACCAAGTCAATCTATCCACATGTTTGATTTTGTAATGATTTTTCGAAGAGTGTGGACTGGGCTACAAAACCATAATGTTATAATTATAGATCTAACAAATTAACCTAAAAAGCCATATTATGTGATGTGTTTCAATGAGATGAACCTACTTAATGTAATTGTGTTTCTAATCTTACATAACATAAGATTGGAAAACTGATTAAAAAAACTGTTTGTTTTTCTTACTATTTATGCGGAATTATGCAAACATCATGCAAACGGCTTCAAGATTTAAATAGGACGCTTCGTAAAACCTATTTAGATTTAAAAATCCGAATATTATTTTCTCATTAATATAAGATGATTGACTTATATTAGTATGTGCAGTTATTTATAGACTAGGCCTCCTCTAGGTGAGGTTATCGGAGCATGACCTACCCTGCTCCATTACGGATAGCGGGTGCTTGAGTGGGATTTCGTACACGCACCGATGATTTGATTAAAAACTACGTATATTACATATCGACATTCATTCATCGTCTTGCGATGTATGAAATAATCGTATCGCTAAAAATATTTTTCGCACAAACAATTAAATGCATAAATCCAGTGGGGCACAGTGGCGCAGTATGTTCTAAGCTTTCTGTAGGGAGAGAATTTTGAATTTAAATTAAATAATTTAACTTTTACAGTTCAATTTTGCCTTGATTATAATTGTTAGTATACTTTATTTACTTTTAAAATTATGTGTAGCAAGCATTACGACGCATATTTGTACCTAAAGGTTTTTGAAAATTAATAATTATTTTTATAACGCGTGAGAACTTTCTCCACTTCTCGAGAGATATAATTATTGAGACTTCTATTAATTGGAAAAAAATATGAGCCTGTATCGATTTTCATGCTATTTAATATATCACTCTCAGTCGTCAGGAGTAGTACTAATTCCGTTTTATGGAAGAAAAATCCAAGATGATTTTTATGCCCTAAATGCCTTTAAAACGTATACTTATAATATTTTTAATATAAAAAACACTGCACGGATTTAAAGTAAGTACGTATGTTAGGCACGGGTATCTAAATACATATTGAATAATGATCATTAACATCTAAGTACTATATTATGAAATGAGTCCTATTAACAAAATCGGGAACCTTGTGTGGTTATCGGTATTTCGTGGCTAAGAAAATATGTGGACAAGGTCGCGACTAACAGCTAGTATATTATACCTATTGTTTACACTACATCAATTGTTACACAGCCCCGCACAGTAGGTATAGAGTGCCGACATGAGTAGACTATTAACTATGATGAAATCCGTGTAACGCCCGCGATCATGAGCAAACATGGGCGGGCGGATTATTTACAACCTAATCTATAACAATATTATTGATGTCTATACGTCGTTACTGTCACTTTCTAGTCGATGTGTGTACATTGAGTATTGAAATGTTTATAATATTTTAAAATAGATTTTGCTTGATAATGAAAATGGAAAATAATTATCTAAATATATGTAACTCAAAGCTGACTGACTGACGTAGTGATCTATCAACGCACAGCCCAAACTACTGGACGGATCGGGCTAAAATTTGATATGCAGGTAGATGTTATGACGCAAGGGGATAAAATAGGGGATGAAAATATTACTTCGTAACGCGAGCGAAGCCGCAGGCAAAAGCTCATCTTTATATAAAATGTGATAGGACCAACATATTTCGACCGGTACCACTGTTAAGTAACTATTTTTTAGCATAAAGCACTATTGCATTTTGTTGGAAAGGTGTGCATGCCATCTTAGTCCCTAGAAATGACAACGTATCTCGGATTAGTGTCATGTGGAACTCTTGTTTTAGATAGAGTTGATTATAGATATTTATGGGCGGCAGTAAACATCAGGTGGACTTCGTCTTCATTTGTTACTTCAATTAGAAATAATAATAACAATCAATATTTTCCATATTGAGCTAATTGAAATTATTTCAATATCGAAGAGTAAATCTTACACACTTAAAAATCATACTAATTTTGTCAAGTAATTGCACCAGCTTTTATAGTTATACTAGCTGACCCGGCAAACGTTGTGTCGCCATATAAATAAAAAAATGTTAAGGGTGAACAACCCTTATCACTTAGGGGGATGAAAAATAGATGTTGGCCGATTCTCATAGATATCGGATAAGCACAAAAAAATTCATCAAAATCGGTCAAGCCGTTTCGGAGGAGTATGGCAACGAAAACTGTGACACGATAATTTTATATATTAGATATATTCATATATTTAAATCAACCACACAAAATCACCCAGAACGACCTCGTTTCAAATTATTTGGTGCATTCTACCTTGTAACACCCTTAAGACCGAACAATAGTGTGAACACGGCTGATATCAGAATTAGGTCTAGTGGGAGTACCAACCCGATTTCCTCGAAGCGTTATTAAGTTATGAAAAAAGTACAAAATTTTTCCTTAAAAAATTTTCTAACTTTTGAACATCTCGTGTTCATATTTTTGGTGATATATTGAAATATAGTGTTGGTTGTATGTATGTAATGAATATTGGTAAAATATTGAAATATGAATGAGGGCACTTTTCTTCATATGTATCGCCTCATCGCTATATTTAATTGGTACATAAAAGTCTTAAAAAATACGAAACACACGTAAACAATTGTACGAAATATATAGTAGTGTCCTCATAAGACATAAAAAGTAGGATCAACTTTATACAACTGTCACATCAATATTACTTTGCCGTGACAAACAAATGTTCATGTACACACTCTCATGTGCTTCAATATATCATATCTTTCTTATCATTGTTTCACACACAAAGTAATATAAGGGATCTTAATTTATTCATCCATTTACACCTATTTTAGTCTGAATAGTTAATAAGGTTATTTCTTAATTTATACAGTCTTAACTAAATGAACTTAATTCAGCTCTTATTTTTCTTTAAAATATGTTGCCTTGAAATTTTTGTGTGAAAAACTCTTTTGTAATCTAGTTTTTCTAAGGCTTTTCGTTTAGATAATTAATACTGTGATAACACTAAAGAATTATATAGTCCTTTGTAAGTTATGTAGTATTAAGGATGACGTCCAAATGATTACTATAGCTTAAGCAATCAGTAGTTTTATCGAATAAGCAGTACGTTATCGCGACAATCAAAAGTTGTTCTGCGTTTAATTAGTAAGTTAGGCATCTGCATAGCCGCATATATAGAGACTGATCACAGGTTTCTGAATAGATTCAAACGTAGCTCTCGTCGGTCGCTTAAACAACAAAGTAGTGGCTCAAAAGGTTAAATGACAAGATGGTACGCAACCTACGCAACTTCTACTCAGGCGAGTGGACGCTTACATGAAGTCATGAAAAGCGCCGTAAATAATGCGAATAGAGGCATAAAAAGGTAAATAGTTAACACGAAGTTGTAGGTACAAGAAAAGCCTGCAGGAAATTTGCTTTTCACGCTCCAATTACATCGGGCTCTCATCTTCGATCGATAGTTACAGCTAGTTCGCTGTGTTATTTATAATGAGCAACTCTATTTCTTTATATAATACGTGTACAATGTTTATGTTAAGGTTAAAGCTCGTATTATTATCTTCATATTCAAGTCACGTCCTTCAAGGGCTATAAGTGTCGACGTAATTTGTGATGTTGGTTTAAAATAACAATACTCCCTTCCGTGGAAGGTGATAAAGTGATACTTCTAGGAAATGAGTAGTAGCATCTTTCTACAATCTTATTAATATAATATGGTCACCATGGGCGTATAAAAAGGTTGGGTTGAGGTTCCGGATATCCATCTTCCTCAGCATAGGCGATAAAAGAACCTAATTTCACAAATTTCAAAGACTAGACGAAAGTTTTTTATGTTTGTGAATTCTATAACGCAAGATCGATAAATGTAACTATTAGAGGTCTGTTATATTTTATTTAATTTGCCATGTTAATTATACTGATCAACTATAATTATTTGTATTCATATTCGTATCGTAACATAATATCTATGCATCGTAATGTAACGCTCCGTTTCAGTAACAAATATTTTTTTAAATCATATAAAAATTGCGGAGGAAAGCCATGAGTTAGTCAGTTAGCATGTACATAAGGTATAACATAGTCGAATAAAATTTCATTACAACTCTACCAAATCCCCTATCTTTAAAATAACATCTCCTCCACAATAAATCGTCTTAGGTTTTTGGCAATGCCGAAATAATTTATATAAGATTGCTCAACGTGGAATCCATTACGAAAGGATACATTACTTAAGTTACTTTGTATGGAATGCTTGAGTGATTAGATAATTTTAATCCAGCTGGGGCTCTACGTAACGAGAAATTTATTTAAATACACGATTTACGAAATGTATCTGCGAGGGGCAACCTCGCCAAATTTTATTGCGAAATCAGATTTCAATTTATCGTAACGGGAAAAGATATCTTCTAAGTATCCACTTAAATAGATAAAAAAGATACATGCATTTATCTGTATGCATGTATCTTTTGTATAAATAAACTAGCTGTGTACGTTTACGGTTACGTTTACGGTTTCACCCGCGTTAAAAAGAAATAACGCGAGTGAAACCGCGGGGCACAGCTAGTTCTAAAATATAAGTAACCTAACTTACTCCTTATTACATCAGCTACCTGCCAATAAAAGTCCCGTCAAAATCGGTTCAGCCATTTCAGAGATTAGCCAAAACAAACAGACATACAGACAAAAACTTTAAAAAATGTTATTTTAGTGTATGTACTGTATCTATGAACATGAATGTAGTAAAAAGCGGTTATTTCAATATTAATCCAGACACTCCAATTTTTTTATATGTATAGATAAGATTTTATCTGTTATTTAAAATAGCTTTTATTTTTTTAAAGATAAAATATAAAAATCCGTTCATAAAATTTCTATGTATGTCATATGTATCGCAGAAAAAGCTTTTAGCTGGAGTTTACACGAGATAACATCGTCTATGTTTTACTCGTAAAATACATGCGAGATTCTGTATAACAAATTTAATAACTGACCTGAAACATAAGCGGACTCGACTGCCGTAATTGTACTGCGTGTGCGAATACGAGCTAAATGTGTATTTTTAGATTTTTCCTTAAAGTTTTTCTTATTTTTTTATAATATAGGAGTAACAGACGAGCATGCAGTCCACCTGATGGTAAGTGGCTCTGTCGCCCATGGACAACTGTAATCAACCCCAGATAGGAATAGATATTCCTACCTGAGGTCGGCCACAGATGCGCTGTTACCCCTGAGGACTAAGCTGGAACGCCTCGAAAAAGTATGTCTCCCTTCCCACACCCTTATAGCACTGCTATTATTGGGCAGAAATAGGTGTGGCGGTGGTGCCGCCGGAGTCGAACCACAAAGGGTTCTACCACCTTCAATGTTCTTAATGATGAAATGGAAGATAATGACAATGGAAAAATATAATACACAGATATTGACAGTGTTATTAAAAGTGAGTAATTTTGTAAGTGTAAAGATGTCTACCAGATTTTTTCGAGGTTACTAAACTCCTATAACTAAGCTGTATGCCAAATCTATCAATAGGATTGCATGATTTTCCTTTTTTGGATTAGTTTAACACTGTATAGTTATAGTATTGTATACAGAATAGTTAGTTGGCGGAAATCGATTCAAAAAAGCCATTTCGTATCGAGAGACACTACCTAGCTTCGGCCTTCACCCTCGCTTATTGCTTAGCTTTTTCAAATCTCTAGTGAAAAAGCACCCTAAAAGAGTACATTATAAATAGTTAAGTACTGTAATATTATAAACTCATACACAATGATGATTTTACAAGGACGATATGTGCCACTATTCCTATAAAATACGAGTAATTTATGTTATCATCATAAAACAATATAGGTACTACAGGGAATTAATTTAATGTTATCATAGTGTTGATTTATATTATGTTCATAGTTTATATAGATATTTTAATTACCTGAGTGTGGCTAATAGTAAAATCGTGGCATTTTATAATCCTTCCATTATGTCTGTTATTTACGTCGTGTATGTACTTTAGTTCTATGAAATTGGTTATAAGAAAATAAACCTGTCGGATGAGTATCTCGTCAGATGATTAAAATATTTCTCTAATAATATAAAATACAAACAACAAATAAATGACAAGGAGGTGGGGTAAAAGATGTTAGAATCAGTGCTGTTCGACTAGGGAGATATCACCGTCACAAATATTTTAAAGTGTTATTTCTAACGTGTAAGAGTTCCTGTATTTCGAGGAAAGGGTGCGCATCACCAAGGGCGACCATCTTAGGCTGAAATAGTAACGCATACTACTACGGTGGTAGGACCCTTTGTGGTTCGACTCCGGCGGCACCACCGCCACACCTATTTCTGCCTAATAACAGCAGTGTTAGGCGCTGCTGTGTTCCGTTTTGAAGGGTGTTGTAAGGCAGACATACTTTTCCGAGGCGTTCCAGCTTAGTCCTCAGGGGTAGCGGCGCATCTGTGGCCGAAGAATCGAAGAATATTTAACGAGGCGTGACGATTCACCATCGGTTGCACTGCATGCTTGTTGGTTACTACAATATTTAAAAAAACATATTTTGCAGTAGGTACACATTTCGTTCGTGTTTACAAATTTTTGGTCTGTTCGTGTGGCATTATTGAATATTGGCGGACAAAAAGCGCAAAACGCACGCCGAAATCCAATTAGTCTTGCTTTGTTATAACCGAGAACCGACTTCTATTGGACATAAAATGAACTTTTGTATTTCGAACTTCCATTCCCGCGCTTTATATCAAAACATTGCTTTTTATGGCAAAATAAGACGTAAGTTAATATTGTTTTGTCGCAAGTTGTTGATTTTATTAAGGTGGGTTACTTTTTGGAAAATATCCATACCATGAGATTCTTCAGCTTCTATTCTATCGTGAGATTTTTCAGCT
The DNA here is from genome assembly GCA_014595695.2 of Epargyreus clarus clarus. Classification (NCBI taxonomy): domain Eukaryota; kingdom Metazoa; phylum Arthropoda; class Insecta; order Lepidoptera; family Hesperiidae; genus Epargyreus; species Epargyreus clarus. The sequence continues at coordinate 1,238,410 of JACTTY020000027.1, forward strand.
TCTTCATTTCAGCCCGTCGCCATCAATTGCTGGCCTTGTCAAGTACGTAAAAATTAATAACTATTCCTTTCCTAGTTACATAGTTATTTTTTAACTATTAGGTTGCTATAATGCGCTAATTAATATACTGCGAATGAATACGGTCGTTGCGATTGAAATTCCCCGATAATTCTATAGAAAGAAAGAAAGAAAAAAAGAAAGAATCAATCTATGTAATTTCGCTTGTGATTTTGCACATCACGGGGCACGCAACAATAAAAGGATAATTCTGATAATCTTGCTCGAATCGTTTGTGAACATATTTAGTTGGACCAGTCTTTCGTATGATAATACGAACAATGAACATATCACCAACACTTTTTTCTTCTTCTCTGTTCGTTTGACGACATCTAGCTATTGACGAACTTTGTGTTGTCAATAAAAGAATAATATTTTAATACGAGTTATATAATGCGTCGGGATGCAGCAGCCAGGATACAGAAAGACCCAGAGTGAATTCCCACGTTCGGGACTATACAGTGGAAACGGAGCGGTGGTGCGGAGTCAGCGTTCCCACGGCACGGCGGCGGTGCAGAATAGGATGTCTTCTACATAATTTTGTTTAAGGCGAATTTCTAACTATGGTGATTAAGGCCAATATATAACATACGCCTAAAATACAAGTATTTCTGTCAGGTTACTTGTCATAACTATGATGTTTCGTCGCAAGTCTAATTCCCGCATCAAAATTGTCATCTCGGTAAACGATTTATTCCTATCCAGCTGCTTAGAGATAACTTGAAATGTCGTTCGCAGGTACACCATCAAAATAAACACTTTGAACTTTGTAATCAGAAACCTAGAGCTGAAAATGGCCGTTATATTTCGGGCTCACTCAATTTTAAATGGACGCAAATATTTCAGAGTAAAATTGGATTACGGGTTTCTGAGTGGCTGGGTGTTTCCAAAGTTGCTATGTCTATACTGCCACCTAATGACGAACTTCTGTTAATTTATTAAACTTTACTCAATAAACTCTATCCAATTTAAACACAGGATGTAATGTTGCCAATTTAGTTAACTTTTCATTGTTTAGAGACCTAAGTATACTTTTGTAGGAATTATCAGAAAAATCTTTGTAAACCTTTTTTTAAGTTATTTAAATATTAGTTTTGATAATCCTTGAATTAGTGGTCGCCCCGTAAAATTTGACTCTATGCATTAATTGCCCAAAATATTTTATTAGTAACACTAAAGCTCGTCCATAATTACCAAAAAAAATCGGTAGTGACATTCAAAATTCGAAATTGCAATTGACAATCAAGAAATTGAATATTTACCCTTGCCTATTTTAGTCTTGAGTAAATATAATTAGGATCTCCACAAATTATTTACTTTCAATCACGTATAACCTCATCTCTCAATTTGTGTAAAACAAACAAATTCCGTTAATAACAGTTTCCGTTCCATGACGTGTATGTAATGTATGTAGTGTCTAAAGTCGGAATATAATACACGTGTTATCTGTGATGTTCAGTGTTACTATTTTATAGTAGAAGATCCGAAGCTAAGTCGAACTGCACCGAGCTGATAATAGAATGAAACTCATTTTATAACGAAATTAGTACATTGGGTAATACATTAAAAATGGGTTTGCTAAAAAAATCCTGGACAGGATAATTTTAATTATTTTTTGAAAAATTAATTTTCATTTTGCAGACAACCCTATATCAACGTGTTCACAATAAAACAGCGCTTCTACTGATATGAAAATTTTATCTATTATCATCATGAGTGAAAGTAGTTGCCAGCGAAATACCTGTTTATACCTGACAACCCAGTAGTTCGTCCACGTAAATAATAGGCAACCCAAAGCCTGCACATTCTGTATGTTTTTAACATTCACTCAGAATAGAATTTTCTTATTATCTTGATGTTGCACAATTTAATTTTCAATTAAATTTTAATTTTTCAAAAAATAATTAAAATTATCCTGTCCAGGATTTTTTTAGCAAACCCATTTTTAATGTATTACCCAATGTACTAATTTCATTATAAAATGAGTTTCATTCTATTATCAGCTCGGTCCAGTTCGATTTAGCTTCGGATCTTAGACCATTATTATTGTCAAGTGTAACGCATTGCCTACGCGGTGTGGAAGGTACTCTATATAAATTAAAAGCAAGTACCTACGCCGAAACATTATTGCATTGTTTATTAAATTACATGTAACATTTGTAAAAAATATTTTCTAAGTTATTGAGTCAAAAAATATATTTTTGTCTGATAGAAATTACAAAATGCTTCCAGATAATCCGTATAATTCTCGTTTGCGATAACTAACTTTAAAGGAATAGGGCCAGGAACACAAACACGGCTAAAAATAATAATTACTTCTGTAAATGATGATGACAAATTCTTATATGGAAACCTATATGTAATGAATACTATTCAGCTTTTGCTCCACGAAATAAACTTGTTCACTTAATTAACTCAGTTAAATTGGAATCGCCAACCCCCAACTGCGTAGACGCGGAAATATTTCGTTCATTAAAAATGATCTCTTAATTAAATTTGTGGAATATTTGTATTTAGCACAAGTTTACAAAGCTTTGCTCTTCGGAAGTCACTTAACTTAGCGAATTTCATTGAAACAAAGAGTCAAACGGTAGGCGCCAAAAGTTGGTTATCAAAAAAGTTTTCTTTGAGTTGCACCCTGAAACAACAGATGTTGGCGGAACGGAAACAAGTTAAAAGAAACCGTATTGATCGAATTTTAATCAAAGTTAATGATGGGAAAAGGAAGCTGGCACAACTCTATCATTCAATAAGTTTCGTAGCGAATCTACTTTAATTTCTACTCTACTCTCTAATTTCTACCCTAAAACAATAATAAACGCCATAATCTTTTTGATAATTATTATTGAAGACCTTTTTTCGCCAATACATTTGTATAAGGGACGGAATGCTATATGTGGTAGATACGTGGTAATAATTTTCATTATTACCACGTATCTACCACATATATTTATACATACATATTTTTAATTTTCCAACATCTAGAAGTATGTACAGTCATTATGCTGAGGTTGGAGCAAATCTGGCATACGCCATATAATCTGCAATAACCCTTCGTTGGCATTCGGGTCAAATAATCTATGGATGACGTGCCCTCTTGTTGCTTGTGAGTCTTAAATAAAAGTATCATTTTACGTCTTTGATACACAAATATACAAAATGTTAAAAATGTTCTGTGCTATTGATAGAATACGTCATTCAACAAGATACGCCAAATATAAAACCCGAATGATTTATACATATAAATCGAAATGGACGGGCAAACAAATAACTTACAATGTATTCGAATCGGATTCCCAATCCAAGCTCGAATCGAAGTATCTGTGTTTATTCACTCTCTACGTACAGTTTTTTGCTCTGTTTGCCCAGTCGGTCCTGGTTTGTACCGAAGCGAAACTTTATCAGTTTTACAGCCTTTTATACTCAAATTTTAACGAAAGCAACGTTTTCATAACACTTTAGTGTAAGCTTCAGGAAAAACGTACAAGCTTAAGTAATAACCTCTGAAGGTACACGGAACAGTTTTTATCACAAAGGCCAGTACTTTTTCAACATTTTATAAGATTGCAGTAGCAAAGCAGAATGCAGTTAACTTGATGTTAAGTGATCACTTTTCCCATACGCATCTGTAACCATTTTGAAGGTGGTAGAACTCTTTGTGGTTCGACTCCGGCGGCACCACCGCCACACCTATTTCTACCTAATAACAGCAGTGTTAGGCGCTGCTGTGTTCCGGTTTGAAGGGTGTGGTAAGGGAGACAGACTTTTCCGAGGCGTTCCAGCTTAGTCCTCAGGGGTAGCGGCGCATCTGTGGTCAACCTCAGGTAGGAATATCTAATCCTATCTGGGGTTGATTACAGATGTCCATGGGCAGCAGTAGCCACTTACCATCAGGTGGACTGCATGCTCGTCTGCTACTCTTATATTATAAAAAAAAAAAAAACCAACTTCAAATAGGACGAGTTCTATTTGAAGCCAGTCATAGATGCGTTGCTATTTCTGAGAAACGAGTTGGTCGCCTTTTATGTAAGTCAGACGGCATCACTTCCAAAGATATGCAAGAACTGCTTCACGGAGTTTAACCCGATAGTTTTCACTTGATATGCAAAATAATAACTTTAAATTATGGCATACTTTTTTAACATTTGTAACTGCAAGAAAAATAAAAAATACTTTAAATAATTAGTTACTTTCAAACACCGAATTAATGTTCGTCTTTTTTGAATCACAAAAAAGAAATGCTCTTGTGATGTTTACAAGAGAACTCGAAATCCCGCCATTAGTGAACGGAAAGGCGACAAAAAGAGGTCACGCGTCTGTTACCACAGGAAATTCTCGATTACTGTAAAGCTTATGTGACAATCTGCACGCTAACAAGTTCTAGTGACGTGCAAAGCTTTTAACACTGTGTCAGTGTTGATTACGATTCAGGTGGTTGTTATCTGTATACAAATACATGTGTGAAGCTTGTTCAAAATATAAATATGAATAACATAGACGCACGGTGCGGCGGACAAATTCGAGCCTTTCAGCAATTTCAACCAAACGCACTAGAATGTGTATGCTACGAACGTTTCAGTGTATTTATCAGCCTATCAAAGTGTGTTGTGTGTGTGGGGCAGACAAAAATATTGTTGTATACAATGTTTATTGACGTATTTATATCTACTGTACATAGGGGTGGAGACACGTGGACGTCAAAGTTTTGTAAATAAAAATATGTTTTTGTGTGCGATGTCTGACACGATCATTGCCTGTAAGCTAATACAGTAAATGTAAGCTAGTAATTGAGCTAAGCCCTATTTGCCGATATAAAAAGGGCTTAGCTCTACAACAAATCGCTCAAAATACCTATTGTAGATTTTCCGAAAATTTGAGAGATTGATTTCATTAAGGGGCGACAGTTATATATATAGGGCGTGCAAGAATATTTGGAAGGAAGGAATATTTGGCTGGAAAATAACAAGGGAAGTGAAGTTTTCATCAAAACGTCCATTAATATCCAGATAGCAACGTACATAACGGCAGTTTTCATTCAAAATACTGGAGCGTTTCAGAAAGCCATTTGGTCCTAAATAATTATTCAGCAAAAATACCCGTCCTCCGAATTCAGATGAATTCAGAGATGAAACAATGAAGCGACGGTTCAGTAACAACATAAAATTGTTTCGTGAGGACAATGGAGTCATCTACTGCTACGGTGTCCTCTGACCTTCCAATTAAAATAATACGCAAAGTTATCTAATTAAATAAATGTCATTTTGGTACGTTCATGAAACTTAAAGTTCCATAGTTTATAGAATTAATATGAACTTAATTAAATTTCTTTACTAAAGTCTAATTTTGCGTAAATGTTAACTATACCAATAACTTTTACAATCGCGATGGAAAATAACAATTTTGGGTTGCACCACTTTATTTCTCACTAACTTTATTTTTGCCGCTATCACCACATTTTTTGTCGACGTTGACAGACAGGCAAGCTGACAAAAACAATAACTTAAAAAAAGATCAAAACTGAGCTGTTAATGTTGTTTTCGTTATGACGTAATTTCAACTTGAAATATAAATGCAACGAATGAATTTTTAACCATGGTTTTGGCGGTTGGTTAGGCTTTTGTAAACGTTAAAAGTTCAAGATACAACCCACCCTAAAATAGGTGAAGATGAAACATCTGAGGGTGGTAGAACCCTTTGTGGTTCGCCTCCGGCGGCACCACCGCCACACCTATTTCTACCTAATAACAGCAGAGTTAGGCGCTGCTGTGTTCCGTTTGAAGGGTGTGGTAAGGGAGAAAGACTTTTCCGAGGCGTTTCAGCTTAGACCTCAGGGGTAGCGGCGCATCGGTGGCCGACCTCAGGTAGGAATATCTAATCCTATCTTGGGTTGATTACAGATGTCCATGGGCGGCAGTAACCACTTACCATCAGGACTGCTTGCTCGTCTGCTACACCTATATTATAAAAAAAGAATCTGAATACCTTTTTCTTTTTTATTTACAAATCTATTTTCTATTTGATAACGAACTTTAATGTCTTCAATTACACGTTTGGCTTTGGGATACATGTAAAATTAAATATTTCTCTTTCTCTGTATATATTTCTCTTCGTCATCAAATTTACCTACATAAGCTTTCTATTAGGTTGAAGTAGCAAACGATCATGTAGACCACCCGATGGTAAGTGATCACTTGATCGTGAGCAACGCTATATAGAACTGAGAACTATTCTTCCCGAGGAATAAGATGCTCGCCACACATGTAAGCCAGCAGAAATATAACCTAAATAAGTCAACTAGTAGGTACGGCAAAAAGACACCTGCACAGATCTGTAATTGTTTTGTAGTCACTTGCTATCTAAAATATACGTATTCATACAATATTGATTATCTCAAAAATATTTGAATTTCGTATGGTTAAATATATATTTATTTATTTATTTATTCATTCTTAATATACCTAAAATATGGTATAAAGGCGGACTTAATGCTATGAGCATTCTCTACCAGTCAACCTTTAGGTCAAACAGAGATCAGCGAGGACGGTATTGATATAATTAAATATAAATAAATTTACTAAATAAAATATTCAACAAAATAAGATATATATTGTACGTATAGATGTATATAAACGGTAATTTAATAAACATATAAATGCAGAAATAGTGAAAAAAGAAAAAAATCTTATGAATTTATCTGAGTAGTACCTTACAGTATAATCCGGTAGTGAAATCTATAAATAAACGTAATATTTCATTACTACACGAGGCGATTAGGCAATCTTTACGGTGAGTTAGGCATAATTTAGATAATGCGATGGAAATGCTAAGGCCATATCACACATACATTTTCTTATACTGTAATATATACATTTATTAACAAGCAATGTAAATTGCCTAGTCTAAAGATTAAGATTGTGCACATCATGTTTTCATTGTAAATGAGTCGCTGTAAAAAGTTATGGTATAAAGGCCCTTAGTATAATGATGGAACCTGAATCTTCTGAGGCTCTCTTTACTAAAGTCATTGTATAGGAAGGAAAATATAAGGAAAACGGTTCCCTCGCACGTTTCTCGTAGAACAAAGACAAAAATAAGGAGTAAGGACGATATTTCTTTATAAGAAAGTTATATATAAAACATTTTTTCTTATTTTGGAAGCTTTTTGGCTATTTTTGTATTAATAGATTAAAGCTTCGCTTGGCCAGATTATGATCTAAATCATTCATATTACGAGAAGAGACGAAATGTTTAAAATTAAATATTATACAAAACATATCTGTTTTAATTACCCTAATGATATCATAGTATCTTACTCACATGTACCAGCAGTAGGTATTACTTATGTTAAATCAATTTGTACATATTTTCGTAAATAAAGATACATAGACATCAACACAAGTTATATTTTATTTCCAAGCGGTTGAATTCAAATCAAAGTTTGCTATATAATTTATGTTAAATCTCCTAGAAAATAAACCATCAAATGCATTGACCTAGTTCCGAATAGACGTTTGCTCATGTACTAAGCTCGCAGAAAATATCCAAAAACCATATTTTAGGACGTAAAAACATGAGGTTGCTTGGTAATGCATTTTAACTTGATATGTCTTCTCATAAGTAACAAAAAATAAACTTATACCTGTATGGAAAAGTATGTTAAAATTCATAATTAGTTTTGTATTTATATTTGCAATTTTTTTTGTATATTTTTGTCACATAAATCTGCGTTGTTGACATTTGATCCGTTGATGAGACAAATAAAACTTTTTCGTCATTGTAGCACTTTTCCAATATGTAGCTCAATTATATCGGACGTTTAAGACTCAATTCAAATCAAACTGTAGTAGATATCGTTGACCCACGAGGACAAATCTGCGTGTTTATCGTAAACAAAACACAATTTGTCCTAATGCCGTCATTTTAGAACACTGTTCTGATCATTAGCACTTTACGTTAGCACTCTGAAATTTAAATTTTTTAAGAAGATATTTTATATGGTGATATTGTTTTAAATAAACATAAATAATCTTTACAGGCATAGTAGTAAATATTATGACGTACGCGTGTAAATTATTCGAATTCACACGCATGAAAAAATACATTACAAGTTGGCAACGTAAAGCTTTTGAAACATAAAATTTGTATAAATTTACCTTTGAATAATGTACGGATACGCCGCACCTATTCCCATTCCACTTGTCAATTTTAAAAATAAAACGAAACGGGGTGTTTTTTGTGGCTCTTACCTGATAAAGTGCCGCAAAAGTATCTACACTTAAGGGGTTAACAGATATGAAAGAGAAAATAAATTGAATAAATAATCGTGGAAATGAAATTATTTTTAATAGAGTATTTAATGTAATGTAAGATAAGCTGCCATAGGATTGTCACGAAAAGGTATGCAATACCTACCTTCTTCATTTAATTAACATCCATTTCAAACACCGAGATTTAAAATAATGTTTATAATGTTACATATCGCCCCGTACAAAGTGTAAATAATTTTAAAAATAAAGCATTAGAAATTTCATAGAGCGTATGAAATCCTGTGTTTCTTTATTTTACTGTAAATATGCTAAATGATTTGGTGGACTTTTCCTGTTTCGATTTATTACATTTCTTGTTTAGAATAGATTCGGTTACGGTTATAAAGCTTGTAACATCCCTACGCCCATCTTTTTTTAGCTTGTAATTAAGCTAAATATATCACGCGCCCTATATATCAGGATTCCGAACACGTAAGGCCCTGGAAAATAGAAAACATAGCACAAAGCCGCAGTAATTTATGAATGGAAGGAAACTGTGAGCAAAATAAACTATGGTACATGATGGATGCACCCAGTTAACACAAATGAAAAACGTCTTTGTTTTAAATTTTAACTGTTACAAGTAACATCTGTTCAAGAACAACCGTAACGCATTATAATGGTTTCCCTACATTCCTAAAATTTATTACCATCGGAAAACGTTCGCTTTGATTTTCACAGTGTGAAGCCGCACCATGATGTTATTTCTGTTTTATATTTGTAACCTACTAAAATTAAACTCAGATATGTACTAAATTTAAGCGCTACTTCGATATTTTTAGAATTCAGGTGAATAAACTTATTAAATTTGATTTATTCGATGAGAGAGCTACGATTACTTAAGAGTGAAATGTCACTTCATTTTAGGCTCGATGCCAGGGAATTTACTGTGATACGTTCATTTTTAAAAAAGCTTTTGCGGAAAGCTGTGAAAGTTCAAACAATGTAGTTCAGTCGCTGCAAACAATTCGAAAAATATGTAGAATGTATTCCAACACATTCGAATGTACCCGTATTCCGTGTAAAGCACGCATGATCTATTCTGTTCTATTTATATCTTACATAAAATTCTCGTGTCACAATGTTAGTTACCGTACTCCTCCGACTTTACCGATTTTTACCAAATTTTATATGCATATTCAGTAGGTCTGAGAATCGGCTACTATCTATTTTTCATAGTGATAAAGGTTGTTCACCCTTAACATTTTTTTATTTATAAGGCAACACAACGTTTGCTGGATCAGGTAGTTATACTAAACATAAAGTACCAAACCTATAATATTTCTAACTAAATTCATTACTTTTATTGGACCTTACAACTCACGCTCACCTCATCGTGCTCGTTTTGTCGAACTAAACCAATTAGTAACTAGTTCCCAATTATGGTATTGTTTAAATTGTTGAGATACTTTCGTAGTTTCGCAATACGCCGCTATGAGATTTGCTTTATTAATGTTAGATATATACATTTATACAGTAGGTTAACTAATGTAAATATATAAAGTATATAAACTTTGTTGTTAAGAGGTTGCTTTTATTCATTTTGCTGCAGTTATAGAAAGCATCAATTCAGTTATATACTGACTGGTATATGTATATCAGTCTTCGTGTTTCAATGTTTTTTGTCTCAATTACTTGAAACATTATCGATTTTACAATAAAAAATATCTTACTTATAAGCATCTATTGAAATAGGTAAATGACGATTACACTTTTTAATTCACGTCATATATAAAAATTATAAGACCGGTTATTTTTATTTTTAAATAGCAACAGTAGTAGATAGTTCAAATGGATGGATAGGATATAGAATACTTATCATTTATTTATAAAAAGTTATGCGCATGCAGATTAAAGATTAAAAATTTAGACGCCTGTGATCCTACAAAGGGAAAAATCCTAACAGATTTACACGTACACATAACCCTGATACAGGTAACTTGCTAAGCATTTAAATATTTCAAAGGGTAGGAAGAATCATCAAGAATCTGTTAAATTATTCACCGTGGGTTGCCTTTTTGGAAAACCGTAAACCGGTGCCGGAATGTGTAAATAATACCGCCGGAACCAACGCTTATAAAATAGTTGAAAGCCCTGCTAAAGTACATATCAATTTTCCATTCATTTTAAAGATTGTAGGTCCCTGTGTCTTTCAACTCCGGCGGCACCATCACCACACCTATTTCTGCCTCATAACAGAAGTTTTAAACGCTGCTGTGTTCTATTTTGAAGGGTGTGGTAAGCGAGACATACTTTTCCGAGGCGTTCCAGCTTAGTCCTCAAGGGTAGCGGTGCACCTGTAGTCGACCTCCGGTAGGAATATCTTATCATATCTGGTGTTGGTTACAGATGTCCATGGCCGGCAGTAGTCACTTACCATCAGGTGGACTGCATGCTCGTCTACTACTCCAATATTATAAAAAAGACAAATATTTTCAAAAGTAGGTAAGGTAATATTCAACCGTGTGAAAAATAGGGATATCTTTTAATTCTAAGAGTGAAGCAAAAAGCAAGCTCAACTAGAAAGTATCAATATCTTGAAACGAATTTATCTTTTGAAAAGTAAACAGAGCTCAATTTCAAAGATAAGCTGAACGCCGCATCAAAACAAGTGAATAGACATTAATTTAAAGAAAATCTCTTGTTTTTACTTCTAGGAATTCCAAATAACATTCATTTACACTGTACAGACTACGGGCATTTCGTTTAAGATGTCAGAATTACAATCGTTATCTATCCATTACTGTTCCACTGCTGGGTATGGATGTCTTCTTAGAGTAAGGGTTTTGGTTATAGTCCACCTCGCTAGCCAAGTGCGTATTGGTAGACTGAACATATCCCTGAAAACTGTTAAGAAGAACTGCTGGGTATGGATGTCTTCTTAGAGTAAGGGTTTTGGTTATAGTCCACCTCGCTAGCCAAGTGCGTATTGGTAGACTGAACATATCCCTGAAAACTGTTAAGAAGGTAAGCAGGTTTCCTCCTATGTGAGTGATGATTAACTTTAATACGCACATAACTTTTATATGCATGCCTGGGTTTCGAACCTGGGTCCCTCCGATTAATCAAGTTTCAATTTATCACCAAGCTCATTTTGAAGTAATTAAAATTAAGCAAACTTAGCTTTTAGTAGCAATATTAATTATCACGTACTTTCTTCGTTATTGTAAGGAAATATTCAAAGTTCAGAAGAATCCAAATATTATTAAAGTCTTAAGGCTTAACCCCTCGCCCCAAGAGGTACCTCAGCAGTGAAAATGAATAGATAATATTATCGATATTGTATTATAAAATTTATAGTCACTCGGTTACAAGGTTGGCACGTTGCCAACGCTATAATGAAAAAACAATTCCGGTCATCTAACTCTACTAATACTTTTAGGTGCGAATTCTAATCTTAAAGTAGCTTGCGGTAGGAGTTGCATGGTAGAAGTCACGTAAGGAAAATCTGTTATTTCCCCTCTATACGACTTTTTCTCTCTATTTCTATAGATATGTAGATATTTATACAACTTTTTAAAGCAAGTGATAATTATTTTTTAATACTAGCTACCCGGCAAACGTTGTGTTGCCATTTAAATAAAAAAATGTTAAGAGTGAACAACCCTTATCACTTAGGGGTATGAAAAATAGATAGTCGCCGATTCTCAGACCCACTACCTATAAAATTTTGTGAAAATCGGTAAAGCCGTTTCGGAGGAGTACGGTAACTAACATTATGATACGAGAATTTTGTATATAAGATAAGCATATCTTTAAAATTTTAGAGAAAAGTCCCTGGAATTTGAATCCCGGATCACTCGGATTGAAAGGGTTAATTTTAAAGCACTAAGTTATGACTGTTTGAGGGAAATAATTAGTTGGAAATGAAGTCGTTTTCCTGTATCAACTTTTCTTCTTTTTCTTCTTTTTTTTTATTCTTAGTTTTAGGTATAGAGAGTAGCGGATACAATGGTAAAAGAAAAAGCACTGCCATTTTCCGACAAAGAAAATCGGTGTATCTACAGAAAAAGGTTTTCATGGTCGTTCGTCTGCCGCGAATGCCAAATGAGAAGGTAAAGAGAGGCGTAAAGCTAAAAGATGACGGTAAGCTTTTATTAAAAGCTTTTTTAGCTCCAAAATTTTGTTTGTTTCAGTATAATATCTCCATGTTCTGTCATTTATAAAGTACATTGTTATTATTATGTTATTACATTATTCTGCTATATAAAAATGGCATCGATCCTTTTTAGCATAAATTTTATAAATGCACTGTTTTGAAAAATTTAGTTTTGCGAACATTGATGAAACGTATGTCAATGGATAGTCTTAACGCACTTTATTGTTTCTAGTCATAGATTACTTAGTAAAGATACTTCGCTGCCTTGAAATTGAGTGTAGCCACAAACGGCTTATTAGTAAGTTCTTTTTTTTAATTCTTGACAAATAAAAACATTTTAGAGAAAATTTACGAATAAATAACTAATACTGCGTAATTTACATTATAAATAAATTATTATTTCAAATATTTTAGCGACATTTTAGCACGGAGACGTGGCAAAACTTTTTTACGCAACTATTTCAATTCTCAAAACTGGGTATATTTTCTTGTTAGGATTGAGTAATCTTTACTTATCTATGTTTCTAGTAGGCAGAAATTGTAACTCATTCCATATTATTACAGAACACGTCTATCTGAAGATGATCACAGGCGCATTGCATTGACGTTTCATACGTCATCAGAGATCCACACCCTTCCACCGAAACGCAGAACGGATTCACGATAGAAATGAGTGTGGTAATGGTATCTGTCCGGTTGAACGATACTGGTTCTACTATCTTTCAAAGGTTATCTATATTCACTAACGGATAATAAATGGTGATTTCGATGAATTTTTTACGTAAAAATTGGAAACTCTAGTTTTAGGTTTTTTTTACTAAATGGTGAAATATTCCGCATGGGTACCTCTATAGGTACCTATCTCTTGGCACCCATTTATTAAATATTCATTTTACTTAGTTAAACTCAAAATGATAGAGGCTACAAAAATGTTTGCGAATAGCAATGCACTTGATCATCGTTTCACATGATCAGAGGACCATAATCATCAACCTGTTCCACTCCTATATCGGTTTAAGTATACTTTAAATGCATATCATTAACACATTACTTTGACAACTCTATGGATAACTCAAGCGTGTTTTCCTCACGATGTTTTCTTTAACTATCAAAGCACGGTATATCAAATGTAACTGGATGTGTACGTAAGCTGAAGAGAATAAAGGCGGGTACTTAGTACGCGTAAAATATACTTCACAATGTTTAGACACGCTGTTTCCTGTGAAATCGTACTTACGAATATTAACTCCACTCGCGAGCAGACGTGTATTAGTTTACTGATTCAATTTAATCGCTAGCAGATGTTACGAACTTGATGACTGAATATACAATCGAGCAAATTCTAATTCATTATGACATGTGATACATTAAGGGTTGTGGGTTGAATGATACCTTAAATAATAAATGGAGACGCGAACTTTGCCTGTTCTACTAATTTATCCTCTCAACCCTCGGGCGTGTAAAGCGAAGAACAGTACTTCGCCAAAATATAACTTAGCACATCTGTGTCTTGAATCATGTTCTGAACTCCACTCTCGAAAATTAACACGCTAATTCGTCGTAATATGTATAGTTTGTGATATCCTACTTAATTTATTGTTATAGCCTTATCAAGGCCAAGGAAATGATAACATGAGTCTTATTTTGATATGCAAAGATGTCTCGTCAAATCTCGTTGGAGATAAAAATGTATCTTTTATTTTATTAAATAAGTATCGCAAAATTTGTCTTCGCTTACAGACTTGTGATTAATGGACTGTTAGAATCTGATATAATTAAGTTAAGGCTGTCTTTAAATTTCAAGTTTATGAATCACATTTGAGATGTCTCGCTCAAGCAAAGAAGTCGGGTTGAAGAATTAAGATAAATGTACAATTTTCTTTAAGTTAAATCGCTCTGTAATAGTCATCTTTAGAGTATTTTTCTCGTCGAGCTTGTTTATAGTGCGTGAGTGTGTAGTATATACGCACGCGTGCATCTCGATTGCTATCGTTTCATAGTAAATTACTGTCATCCATGCCACAAGCGCGCGAGACGCACAGAAACTAAGCGGAGTACCTACGTCATGCACGCGTGTGAGTAGAACAGGCATACGGGCATATACATTTTGAAGAACCCTTTGTGGTTCGACTCCGGCGGCACCACTACCACACCTATTTCTACCTAATAACAAGAGTGTTAGGCGCTGCTGTGTTCCGTTTTGAAGGGTGTGGTAAGGGAGATATACTTTTCCGAGGCGTTTTTAGCTTAGTCCTCAGGTGTAGCGACGCATCTGTGGCCGATCTCAGATAGGAATATCGAATCCTATCTGGGGTTGATTACAGACGTCCATGGGCGGCAGCAGCCACTTACCATCAGGTGGATTGCATGCTCGTCTGCTACTGCTCTTGTATAAAAAAAAATACATGCGTGACAAGAAAAAGGTTATTCGATTTGTTTTATTAGAATAATATTCAGTAACAGGTTATATCTGAAAGGGTATGATATAAAAATCTGAAATGAGTTCTCCGTGACAGAGATTAGACTTTTTTATAAGTTGTCTTTAGATAACTCTAACGAGGTAAGTTACTGACGATAAGGTAAATGGGGAAAGATAAACTCTATCAAACGCTACAGTAATAAGAAATTCTGCTCATATTTCTTAGAAAGCAAGGATAAAAGGTCTGTAGGTTTGTGGCTTTACTCGCGAAATTATTGTAAAAAGATATATTGAGACCTCCTCAGGTAGTGTATCTCACACTTGGCCGGTTTTTATTACAAGACGTTTTCTGTATAGTCTGTACTATATGTCTATATTCACGCTTAAACAATAACGTATTTACGTTAATCCGAAAATACATTAATAAACATGTTAACAAAGTGCGTCTTTTTCGTATTAAGCCCCTAATTTTTACTCTTTGTTTTTAAATATAATATAGCAGACATCCTTACATGTCAGTACCTCAAAAACAAAAACTCGAATGCTGCAAATTTAAACCCATGTAAGTACTACAAT
Organism: Epargyreus clarus clarus; assembly: GCA_014595695.2. NCBI lineage: Eukaryota > Metazoa > Arthropoda > Insecta > Lepidoptera > Hesperiidae > Epargyreus > Epargyreus clarus. The sequence goes on from JACTTY020000027.1 coordinate 1,253,867, forward strand.
TTAGAGTTAGACTAATTCAACGACACCTTATATTTTATGTTAAAATCCGTCAAATCATTTGGGTTGCGTGCCGATGAATGAGATCCTTCGCAGTCAGTTAATAATGAGTAAAGTTCCTGTTCATTTAAATGGTAACTAACCGTAGTTTACCATGTAAATGAACAAGAAGGTTACCGTATATTCACGCTACTAGATATTAAGAAATGTTAATGGTTCTATTCTTAGACTCGGGGTTTTATGTAGAAGCATACGTTCAAATAAAAATACCTATTCATTTAAGGCGAAATAACTAAATTTAATAAAATTTAAATGTGATTTTCGTCGATGAAATCTACTGGTGATTAGCCTACTGCTGAAATTCAGATTTTCTATGTACGTATACGAGCTTCGAACCCCAGGCAAACATCGTTGATTTTTCGAAGTAATTCCATATTGGAACTAAATTATCTTACTAAGTATTAGGTATTTATTTTAACAGTGCTGGGAAATATCGTGAAGAAAGCATCAGTGAAGTATCATTTGTGTGCAAGTTTGACTAGCACTTGGCCGATCTTTATATATCATCTGAAATGTTATCCGTCTCCCAACCGCACTCCATGTCACGCATAAAATTGGAGTGTCATTTGTTGTTTCTACACAAATATCAGCGTCAGTGGCTATTTGTTTATTTATACGATACTCTAGCTGTACCTGGATGACCGAGTTTCGCTCGGAATAACAAATTTCCAGAGAGATTATTATTTGGATGGACGTCGGGTGTCAATGTCAACTGAAATGTTTGTAAATGCTTTTTTAAATTTACCTAATCAACTGACTGTAGATAAAATTTGTCGTAAACACGTGTCTCACTGCTGGGCATGGGTCTTTTCTGTATAGAAATGAATGAATGGGTCTTTTCATAGCCCTTGGCCAACGTGGATTTGACTGCACACACCTCTGAGAACTTTTTTAAGAACTCGGACACGTGGAGGTTTCCTTGTGATGTTTTTCTTCAACATTTAAGCATGTGATATCAATACATGTATAAATTTATTAAACTGTAGGTGCTTGCATGGAAAAAAAAGCTTACTATTTACTTAACTGTAAAATGCACAAAAGTTAATCTAATTTTAGTGTTAAAAAATCTGAGAATTTTCCAAATGAGCGTTTATCCGTTATTAAGCAGGCTGTCATAAATCCGTTGTAAATGAAATATTACGGTCTCTAGGCGGAATGAGCGAATATTAAAATGCCGTACCCAAATTTTACGCCTTAATAAGAAGTCATTATCAGTATATTATCGTCAGCTTATTTATATTTTTTCATAAATGAATAGATATAATTAATCTTGCTATCAAAAGTAACCGTATCTACCTGTTCATCATTGCTGATTGCAAATATGGGTTTGGCTAGTGATGTCCTCGATCGTCAAAATCAAATCATCCGCGGATACGGATATGGATTTCAAACCTGATCTTTGCATGGTACGGATCTGCATAGATTACGTAATAAATAATTCGTATGTACATACGTAATATATGTACTTACGTAATAGGTATTTTTTGTAAATGTGCTAAATACGCATATTTAAGAAACAAAACTAAATAAAACAGTGTTTAAAAGTATTTCATTGATAATTACTAATTATAATAAGAAAGTAAATTTATGAAATAATAAAAAAACCGTTCAAGATCCATCAAAAAGTGACGGATACGGATACAGATATTTTGTCTTGGATTTTCACGGATACGGATACGGAAATCGAGGACATCACTAATATTGAGTATAGAATTAACGTACTAACGTAATTAACGATCAGAACCAAGATAATGAACGTGCGTAATCTGGTATTAGAACGAAACTACATGTGAGGATGAGATAATCTCTACGAAGGTTTCATGAGTGCTGTCAGCAAGCACATGACAATAGCGTTACAGAATTTAATTAAACAGTACTTTGAGGCCTACACAGACTAAATGGTAGTGAGGTTGCTATGTCGTAGCATGTAAGGTATCACAAAGTAGAAAGGTCAAACATGCAGTGCCTGTAAAGCATATATTATTATAAAGGCATGGACCAGTATGGTTCAGCCAGAAATAACCACCGCTAAACCTATTTCTACTTAGACCCTTAATACTTCAATTTTATAAAATAAGGAACAACATAAAGTCAAACTAAAGATGTAGGTATATCCGTAAAGCCCATGCGAAGACCCTGTAATAAATTTTTCCACGAGAAAAGACCTTGTAAAAAATATTTATTTCTCGTGGTCCTCCTACCGTAAATATTTCTACGGATCATACAGTGTAGTGTAAATAAATATTAGCTGCCAAACATGCTGTTTTATGATTGTGGTATTTTGGTGAAAGTATTTTTGCGCCACACCACATGTGTACCGCAAACATAACAGTTAAACAAGTGACTTGTTTAATGCGTATGTACACATCGCAATTTTTTTATTAGGTATATACGAGTAGGAGTGGCAGACGAGCATGCAGTTCACCTGATGGTAAATGGTTACTGCCGCCCATGGACATCTGTAATCAATCCCAGAAAGGATTAGATCCCTATCTGAGGTCGGCCACAGATGGGCTGCTACCCCTGAGGACTACGCTGGAACGCCTCGGAAAAGTATTTCTTCCATACCACAGCCTTCAAACAAGAACACAGTCGTGTTTAAAATTGCTGTTATTAGATAAAAATAGGTGTGGCGGTGGTGCCGCCGGAGTCGAATCACAAAGAGTTCTACCACCTTCCATGATTTAACCTTAAATGCCTAGACAAGATCATCATCAACCCGTCCACACCTGGTCTTCTTCCAAAATTAGAAGGATTAAGCCATAGTCCATCGCGCTGGCCAATTTCGGTAGACTTCACGTACTTTTTTAAAGATCTCTGAGGTATTTTGGTTTGCAAACCATTTTTTTCCTTTACCGACAGAGCAATTGATAAAATTAATTAAAGTCCTCATATGTTTTTGATAAATAAGATGTGCAAAATTTCTGAGATTCTTAACTTGGACTCCTCGATTGAGATGCTGAGTTTCGACCACTAACTTTATAAGGTTATCACTGTTTTTTTATAGAAAAGATCCTTTAGAGAAGATCGCTTAGGAAAGATATTTATGTACAATGATTTGAAAACATTAGTCTTCATTTACAATTTATACATTTTGCCTCTAAAATTATAAGAAGTACCGTTTCCATTAAAAACGTTTTAGTTGGTCTGATAATAAATTTGCTGTTAACCAAACTGTATTCTAAATGGATGTTACAAAAGTAAATACAATTCAAAGATACATTATATAAAGGAACGAAACGAACCCTTAGTTCAATGTAAAATAAAAATTTCGTTACATTGTAGGCGCTAAAAGTATAATAGGTATAACAATGCAATAGAAACAACATCTATTTTTAGACAACATTTTTGGGAATGTATAATTAAAGAAAGACAAATGTTTTGAGGAATTCTTGAAATCATACTCTGGAGGCACCACCGTCATATTTATTTTTCCGTTTTATAATAGTGTGAAGGGGTGCTGTGTTTTGGTGTGAAGGGTGCGGTCTGTGTAACATGCGTATTGGAGGTTTTCCAACTTAGCAACGCATCTCTTGCCAACCTCATGTTGGCAGGAGTTTCTAGGGGATTGACTACAGATTTTTATAAGCGGCATTAGCCACTTCAATTAAAAAAAAAATGATACACTTATACGAATCTTTCCTATCTAGCCCCTGGCACTAGCTGCCTGTGGCGAACCTCAGGTTTCAATTCAATCCATTATGGAATAGATAACATACGTCCATGAGCAAAGAGCAAAGTGGCCTCTTACAATCAGGTGGACTGCATGCTCATGTGTCACTCTTATATGTAAAATAAAAAACATGAGTATCTTCTTGTTTTTAGAAAGTTGTATAGTAGGCTGCGGCATTGACGAGCAAAAATTGGTAATCTATGATGATGCAATGGTATGACTAACGGCACTAAACGTTTTAAGCATTAGGATTAGTCACAAGTGTGGGATTGATCAAATAAAGGATAAGCAAATACTATGAAACATTATTGACAATGAATTAAAACAACATTTTTATGTTTTAGTGTTGTTTACATTTAACTGTAACTGTTATTGATTATGTGATGTAAAAAATAAATGAACCAGTTATCCTACGGTATATTTTTATAAGATTGAAATATTAATGCACTCCATCTGATAATAAGTGGACACTGTCGTCCCCATGTACGATAGGTGGTCCGTATAATCTTTACCAACTCCATTACAGAGCAGGGGTTATACCTGATGCCGACTACAGATTGCCACTCCTAAAGATTAAGTATTTTTTTTTTATAATACAGGAGTAGCAGTAGAGCATACAGTCCACCTGATGGAAAGTGGCTACTGCTGCCCATGGACATCTGTAATCAACCCCATATAGGATTAGATATTCCCACCTGAGGTCGGCCACAAATGCGCCGCTACTCCTGAGAGCTAAGCTGGAACGCTTCGGAAAAGTATGTCTCCCTTACCACACAAAAGATCAGAATTTTCCGTGTTTCAGATTAGACCGTGGCCAAATGTCAATAAGGATTCACGATTTGCCTCCACCTAGTAGGTACAAGATTAATTAAAGCATTGTACGTAACTTTAATATATCCACAAGATTATAACACAGCAGTTCTAAGAATCGTTATTTTAGGACCGAAAGAGGTGCAAGTGGTGTCGTTAAAATTCTAAAGATTGAAGATATTTTTGTAAGGCTGATTCGGTTTTAACTGCTTGGTAGCTTTAAGTTTTATTAATGCAGAGTTTGAGCAAGCGTTTTATAATGAGACAGAAAGACGCTGAGAAATGCATTTTTAGGATCATAAAACCGACCTTCTTTAAACGTTCGGCTTCGTGGGCAAAAATATTGAAGATGAATTAATACGAAGAGTTGTGAATATGAGAATATTTTGTCAAAGTCTGGGCGCTTCGCAATCAAACACGTTAGCATTGAAGGGATTGCACGTGTAATATGCACTTACGGTGTGTCGATGAGGCGGGATCGATCAAGCTCCGTCGCCGGGAGCCAGCGGACCCCGCTAACTACCACGACAGACCCCCGCTGCACACCTCGACAAACCTTCTACCAATTTCTACGTCAAACAGTATAACTATACAATTTTATCGCTCTTCCAATTCTATAGAAATCTCGTATCAACGAATTTTCGATATCTCCAATCGCAATACCATTTGTGCGTTCGATATTTTGATATCTCCATTCGGCGAATTGAAGCTTGTACAAACGTACCTACTTTGATTATATGAACTGTATTTAGCTGTCACAACTTTATTTATATTTGGGCAACTGTATCGATTCTAGATAGCAATAAAGATAAAGTTTATCTCTGATAACTGAAGTTTCGTAATGATCGGAGATTGGTTTGAGAGCAACTCCGTGAAATGATTTATTATAATTAAGGTATTCAAAGGTTTATAATAAGATGTTTTAAACACCCGTACTTAATGAAATAAATATCAGAAGTTAATTTAGTGTTGAGATTATGCTTATTATAATTATTTTACTTTAAGAGCATAAGTAGCATTGTTAAATAACTTTAAACGATTATGATAGGGAACAAAATTAAATAGAATAAGGTATTAATTGTTTGTACGAATACAATTTGAATTTAGAATTGTTTTATTCTAATTCGAGTAAAAATTCGCGCCTACGTTCTTTTATGTAATAATAATGCACTAAAATAATGATTAAATTAAAGTTTTCAGTAATAATTTTATAGATTTCTGATTAATAATTATGAGTATATAATAGTATATTTTTTATATACTTAGTATTAATTTAAAATCATATTATTTTTAACTTATAAGTTAAGAATAATAATTTCACAATAATACCAATATAATTTGTGGCCTTACAAATTATTTACTTGAAATAAAAATGTGGGTAAACACTTCTATTTACTCCTTCATTTATTTTAATTGAGATTTAAACAAAGAACTCAGTCTTTAAATTTCACCTAGTCCTTGGCCTTAAATTGAAAAAAATACCCCCATTTATCAAACTAAACGAAAGTTTAAAATTTAGATTTTAATTAATACATTAGGGGTTTTCAGTAGCTTTTAAGTAGAAATATAATTTCCTCACTCACAACAACATTCTTATAAACCGTTCTTATTTTAAATTTCTAAATGAAAACATACTATACCTGTACAACAAAGTAATGTAGATTATTAAAAAAAGTTTTCTTAACACAAAACCATTTAAATATTTTCCATATCACACCAAAAACCAAACCACATCACAAGTTAATTACCTTAAAAATATCAAATGGCAGAACAAACTTAGCGCGAGCTCTGAACTTTAAAAAACACCAATGAGCTTCTGAGATCCATTGTGGGATTTATTTATTTACACAAAGCTATTATTCGACACGTGCTTTTGTGCGGAAATGTGCGAGACGTTCCGCGTACGGCGCTGCGTGGCGGCGCGGGGACACAGACTGCCTGCGGCCTGGGCGGGCGGCCGGGCGGGCGCAACAGATACGCCACAGGTTACCCGGGCGCCCGCGCTCCGCTTCGCCCCACGCTGCCCCACACTGTCCCACGCCGCCTGCCTCCTCATGCTTCGTGGACGATCTACATCCTCATTATAGCATCCAGCGCCAGCATCTAACACCAATAACAGCTGATAGCTTACATGACTCTCTTTTCCCCGAAGAAATCTCTGTAAACTGTAGGATAATAACGTTATTGGAAGTAATCACTACTATGCCATAACAACTTCAATATCATATTTATAATACAAATCCGTTATGGTGGTGGTAGTTGTATTGACATTCAAAAAGTGCTCTGTAAAGAACCTATTTTGAATTAAAAAAATGATTTGATTTGCTTTATGAAAATTTAATTAACCAATGTTTTCAAAGATTGCAAATGGATAAATTCTGCTAGAAATTGTCAAATGATCTTTTGGAGGTAAAAATTGGATAAATTACTTTTAATAATGGGCGCAAGTACCTAACACTTATCTTTGATTATCCTAAGTACATTCCACAAAATTACGAACCCTTTTAAAAGTTGTTGTAATTTGAACAGTAAAAGATAACTTGAGTTTATTATTTTGCTAAATTCGTGTTAGACAAATAATAGTATTAATTTTTCGGTCGACTATTTTTCGTGACAATTTAAATATGTTTTTTGTTTATAGAATTGTTATAAGTCAAGGATTTTTATATCATTGCATAGTCTTATCTTATCAGCGCCTTAAAATATAGGCTGAAGACTGCTCTGTTGTTGGAGCGATGTGAGGTTCGTAATTATGTCGAGATGATTTGACCTACTTGTTAAGCGGAGGCCTGCGCAGGTCCATCGGCGCTGACTCCGTGTCAGCGATGGCCAGCTCGCAGCTTTGTCTTTATCTATCTATGGTTAATCTTTAGGTAATAGAACATAACAATGACACGCTGGACTATATTATGTACATAATAACTGTGTTCTGGCAAATAAATAATTTGAATTTGAATAATTTAACATAACATAACAAAGATATAACACATATTTCGAACATTTGAAGACGGTTGTCATAATTTTGAATGGATTACAAAGAAATAATAATCAAAAAACAACATGCCGTAAAAGATATCATGTCTACTTTTCGCATTTATCATTTAATACGAGTGTAGATACATATCTTAGATTGCACGTGTACACATACATAACAGAATATAATAAAGATGTCTAACGTACGTTCAACTGTCATTCAATTCACACATGAATGATACATAAATGATGGAACACAATCGACATTACGATACATTGTATCCAAACAAAACTCATTTTGCTATTCAATCATAAAAAATATTTTGTGAAAACTTCTACGAAAATTGATGGTTTTTAATACGCTTTTATTAGCTTCAGACGTATGTATGTTATTATGTAACGGAATCTTTGAACATGATTTTAACCCCCTTCAAAACGTCGGATTAACTCGAAATTTGGCATACTTATTAAGGACCGATGACAATTCAATATTTTAAACATTCTGACCCGTTATCCTTACTAGGATAATCAGGATCAGCGATTTTTGTTTTCCTGAGACCCGGTCTGCGTTAAGACCAATAAAGGAATCTACCAGGCGCGCCGATCACGCGACCTGACCTGACCTGACCTGACCTGACCTGACCTGATCTGACCTGACCTGACCTGACCTGACCTGACCTGACCTGACCTGATCTGACCTGACCTGACCTCAACTTCGACGCGTCCGTTGTTAATAGCATCATGAAGCGGTGTCTCATCATCCTTATTCATTCAGCACTTCAACATCTGCACCTTCCTTTAACAAGATTTCCACTATTTCATTGTTCCCATTTCTTGCTGCCAAATGTAAAGGCATATATAATTTCAGCTCATCGTCATAGTCACAACTTATATTATTAACTCGAGCTGTAAAATTAATTAAACTACTAACAGTTTTAAAATCTCTGCAGGCAACAGCAACACAAAGAGAAGAAATTCTAGAATTATTTTTGATATTAACATCATCATGCTGTAATATTAAATCGATGATTGGACGACGTCCTTTTGAAATGGCTAGATGTAAAGCAGTTGACCGTTTATCTCTTGAGTATTGCCATCAGCGCCTGTTTTTAAAAGATGCTCTATCATCCTTTTTCCGTGATTAGTTTTATCCAAGATAGAGGACCTGGGATATGGTATTAATTATGAAAGAAAGCAGTTAGCATTGGCAATTCGGATGTCATTCAACAACTCCTCTGGGATTTTCACGTTAACAATAAAAATAAACACCAATGTAAAACACCACTTCATACAGCTGTGTTAAACAATGACCCAATATTCATTTTTGCACTGCTAAGCAAAGGTGCTGATGCTGATTCGAAAGATAAACTTGATAATACGCTACGTAATAATCGTTAAAATAATCGCTAAAATAATCACTAAAAATTAAAAATAAATAATAGTTAAAAAAAACTAAAACATACGCTTTTATAAAAAATTCGACCAAAAAATTAAAAATAACTAATAGTTTAAAAAAACTAAAAAAATACACTTTTTATAGAAAATCCAACTAAAAAATATAAAATATTTTTTTTTAAATTTGAATTAAGAATAGTGTAAATAAGATAAAAATATTTTTTATTGTAAAAAAGCGTGGGGTGCTTTTTAAGATATTATCAAAATGATAATCCTTCTACTCAATATTTATCAAAAAAATATTTATAACTATTGACACCATGCACCCCACGCTTTTTTTACAATAAAAAATATTTTTATCTTATTTACACTATTCTTAATTCAAATTTTAAAAAAATTATTTTCTATTTTTTAGTTGGATTTTCTATAAAAAGTGTATTTTTTTAGTTTTTTTAAACTATTAGTTATTTTACATTACAGCAATAAACGAGCACGCAGTCCACTTGATGGTAAGTGGTCACTGCCTTTCATGGTTCTGTAACCCCAACTTCATATAGAAAAGCGCTTCTACCTGAAGCCAATCGCAGATACGTTGCCATTCATGAGGACTAAGATGGTCACATTCTTTTCATATGAGCATATACATAATCATCATCATCATCAACCCATTAATGTCCCACTGCTGGGCACGGGTCTCCTTTCAGAATGAGAAGGATTAGGCCATAGTCTACCGCGCTGGCCAAGTGCGTATTGGTAGACTTCACGTACCTTAGAGATTTTTTTTTAAATTCTCTCAGATATGCAGGTTTCCTCACGATGTTTCCCTTTACCGTTTAGCAAGTGATAATTAATTTCTAATACGCACATAACTTTGAAAAATCAGAGGTGCGTGGTGGTGCGTGGGAGGTGAGAGGCCGAGTTTCTTAACCACTAGGCTATCACTGCCTGTATGAGCCTGTATGAGCATCTACGCCCTACCAAAACGCAAGAACTGTTTTACACTATGAATAGGTGTGTCATTATCATAAAGATAAATAAACAAAACATTATTGCAAAATACTTTACAGTATAAAATATTGCGAGTAGGTCTCCCACACAGTTCTTAGAAGTAAGAAATAGCATTACTATGAAATATAATTGAATATAAAACGGCCATTTACACTATTCAAAGTTTAGACATGCGTCACTGATCGCAGCTATAAGTTATTCCTGGGTAATATTTGGAACGGTCCATTTACATAATATTGTTGTTACACCACACATTTGAAGAGATATTTAACAATCAATTTGGACGTTTCAAATTCAGTTTGTTCTTTATTTACCGATATATAAACGAATATTTTTTTATAAAACCTTTATCCAAAAGCCCAATGCGATTTGCGCGTTCCATTTGGAAACCCATTGGAATATCAAACCAAATACCTACCTAAGTAGTTTAAACTCTTTGTATTGATTTAATTGTTTTTGTTTTGTAGTTCTGCTGTGTATACTTTTTTCATAGTATGGGAGTAGCAGACGAGCATGCAGTCCACCTGATGGTAAGTGGCTACTGCCGCCCATGGACATCTGTAATCAACCCCAGATGGGATTAGATATTCCTATCTGAGGTCGGTCACAGATGCGCCGCTACCCCTGAGGACTAAGCTGGAACGCCTCGGAAAAGTATGTCTCCCTTACTACACCCTTCAAATCGGAACACAGCAGCGCTTAACACTGCTGTGATTAGGCAGAAATAGGTGTGGAGGTGGTGCCGCCGAAGTCGAACCACAAAGGTCGAACCACCACCTTTAAAAATACAGATACTCAAGTTTGAAAGACTTTTTTCTGAAGTTATTAGCCCGTAGCAGATACTAAAGTGTATACGCCTTAGCATACAACACAAAACTACTATTATAGGACAAAAATAGGTATGTTGGTAGCTGTCTCTATCAAAATATCACCATTTTCATACTATTTGTGTTAGATAAAAATTCTAACCACCTATATATTCATATAGAATGGGGTAGGCTATGAAAAGCTGTAATTAAATGTTTTTTCAACGAGACCCTAATAAAAATCACCTACCATTTGTACTACCTTTAATTAAATTAGGCAATACCAGTTACCAGCCAACATAAAATGTGTGGTAAGTACAATATAAATACAATAACTGTTTAATTAAAAAATCTAATATATTGACAGTTTTATCGCTAATGAACGATTTCTATCAGATATCCTCATTAAACAAGTTAACGATGTAAGAAGCACAGAAATCATAAATATAGGACCGTTTGTAAATGTTGTACCTACGTTTTTTCATTACCACATACCAGAAATATACATAATTATGTGCCAACGTATGTAGCATGCTACGTACGATTTTCACCGGATGGCAAATAATAATAAATACTGCCAGACATATTGCAAATACGTCGTTGAAAAAATCCGGAAACAGTGTCTGGCCAAGTTTAATGTTATGCGTTATCTATATTTTAAATATCTATCCAAAACGTCTATAAGTATCTTTAATGCTTTTATCTCTATGGCTTACGACAAAGTACCTATTTTATATTAAAATTTTACTATGCACTGCACCAGCGTAATTTATATTGTATGCATGGATCATAGATTAGTAAAGATACTTCGCCGCCTTGAAATTGAATGAAGCCACAAATGGCTTATTATCGTAAGTTCTTTTTTTGAATTCTTGACAAATAAAAACATTTTTAGAGAAAATTTACGAATAAATAACTAATACTGCGTAATTTACATGAATTTACATAATAAATAAATAATTATTTCAAATAATTTAGGGATATTTTAGCACGGAGACGTGGCAAAACTTTTTTACGCAAGTATTTCAATTCTCAAAACTGGGTACATTTTCTAGTTAGGAGTGAGTAATCTTTACTAATCTATGGCATGGATCGGTGAGTTCATAATAATGTGAAGGCTTACCATAAAACCTTGATGATAACGAGTTAGATCCACTACGCTTCAGTCTAATATATTTATCTGCGCTTATCAAGTTATTAAGATAAAAGAGAAAGAGAGGAACGAAAATTTTTGTCAAAAAACCCGTTGATATATAAGTTGCAGTCGGGCATGTATGTATGTCTAGTGATTAATGCCCACTGCAGCCACTGAGACAAAAACCACATAGTATAATGCTGAAATTTACAGATGGTTCGCTGGCTCTTAAAAAGTAAGAAGTTAAGAACGTGTCGTGTTAGTATACATAAAATATTATGTCACCCTCCATACACTTTAAACCAGATTATGGCAAGCTTGTTGCTATAAAGCAAACATTGTTAGGAACGCAGTACCGCATTGTGAGATACTAACGTGAATATTATAGTTATTACTTACCATGATAACTTTTATCTTGCTATATTTTTTGTATAATATAAGAGAAACAGACAAGCATGCAGTTCACCTGATGGTACATCTGTAATCAACCCCAGGTATGATTAGAATTCCTGCCTGGGGTCGGCCACAAATGCGCCGCTACCCCTGAAGACTACGCTAGAATGCCTCGGATGTCTCCCTTACCACACAATGTTGCAGTCGATGCGAGGTTAAAAATATTCAGTAAGATATTTTACTGAATATTTTCAACCTTGCATCTTCCTTCTTTCCTCTTGATAAAGAGGCGGCTAAAATGGAGTTCCAGGGTGCCCGCTGGTTGGGCAGTTCAAGCTACCTGCAGTAGCTTGAACTGCCCAACCAGCGGGCACGGAAGTACGACAGTATGTGTGGTTTAAGGTGTTGTAAGCGTAAATGCTCAACAGGGTAAGACCAATAGGGGGCGGCATGGCATTCCTTTGGAGATCCTAGAGTCCTCCACGTAGCACTGAGGTTGTCCCCTGGGAGAGTTTCAGTAGGAAAAATTCCCATGAAACCCGTGACGCTCCCACAGCACCGGGTACATTTTGAATTCCATTCGTCAACAAAAAAGGATACCAATTCTATCTGGGGTTAAAAAACATATGTTTACCCTTTTATTCCCGTGAAAATTGCCGAGGGTTTAGAAAACAAAGTGTACGCATTATGTTTTCGTATGAAAATTTGACAACCGCCCACTGTTACTTTTACCTCAGCGGATTACCAACGTGCTTGTTATTTTGCAATTTGCTCTAATTTTCCTCAAGTGACAAGGAAAATCAACACCTGTGTGGATAATTAAAATCCTAGGCACGTTCCTCTGATTTTTGAACTTGTTAACAATATATGTGTATTATTAATAAGTTCTAAATCTTCCTAAAGAAACCAAGGAAACCTACAGTAATAATCTTCTTCAAAAAGTTATGGGGTGCGTAAAGTCCACTAATCCGCACTTGAAAACCCTGCTGTGCTACGACCTAAATCCCTCTCATTCTGGGAGGAAATCTTTGCTCAGAAATAAGTAATTGAATTGATTAATTAAGTTGGTATTCTCAAGTGTCCAAGCCTAAGTAAATCCTTATCTGGCAGACTTATATCATCAGACAGATTGGCCAGCTTAAAATGGTCATCCGGTGTAGAAACGGAGAGAACAATAATGTGATTTCCAGATAAAGATCTCATGGTACAGTAGGTACATTTTGCCATGGCTAAATGGAAGGAGAAAGTTTAATTCACTTTAGTGGAGAGCATCGCGCTATTATTATTGTTGGGCGCGAGTCTCTCCGTCACAACTGACTGGGATTACTGGGGGTAAATTGAACTACATTACTTAAATGTGGGTTGGTTGTAGTATACCTACCTAATGTTATATTTAGTAAGTTAGTTTTATTATTCTTTATTTTTTACTACAGTAGACATTACAGAAAAGTTACCGTTAATAACTAGTTCTTGAACGATTTTTATTATGTAAAAGGTAGGTACATATAATATGACGAATATAAATAGTAGATACATTTGAGCAATGTACGTGACGAGATAACACATATGAATGCCGTTATCTTTAAAAACTTAATGGATATGGATAATCCTTAAAAACTTAATGGAATGGATAACTATCTTAGGATTTAACGTAATTATATGTAATTATTATAAGTATATCTTTTAATAGGTATCTTCATTACCAATCGTGTTAATAAAAATGTTATAATATAAAATACTTGAAAGCATTAAAGTTTTTAGTGAGCCTATAAGACCACGAGTGGAGTACATGAGCTAAAATTTAACAGCCTTCTATGAGCCCGCCTACTATATGTATATGTATATCGCTCGCCGTAAAATACTCGGCAGTGTATCATAATCAGCTTAGCCGTTTCGTGTTACAAATATTTTTTTTACCTTTCAAAGAGTTACTACTCATTCCAAATGCGTTTCTACATATTATTATAACTTCAAACGCCTACATAGGTACCCACATGAGTTATTAAGTTCTTATTAAGGTTCCGTACCCAAAAGGCAAAAACGAAACTATTACTAAGACTTTGCTGTCTGTCCGTCTGTCACAGGACTTTTACAGAATTTTACAGAGGATATACTTGGAGAATTATTCGTATTTATAATTAGAAAGAAATTACATAAGCTCTCCGATTTACAACAAAAGGTTCGGACCGGCAAAAGTCCATCTTGAGAGCAATACGGCTGGTCAGTATCGTAGCATTGTTCTGTTATTTTCTCGATAAAAACAAAATATAAGAGAATAAAAACTTCGGTAATACGCATAATTTGGGCCACCGTCACAAAAGCAAATAATTTGACGTAATGACTGCACAATTGACCGTAATGAGTCTGTTGAATAGGAGAGATTCATTAAGCATTCATCTTGATAAGTGGCGTAGGCTCCGCTTCGCCTGCGTATTTTTAATCTATACAAATAAATAAATTTGAAGCGTCTGTGTGTTTCTGAATATGGGTACGCCGTTTTATTTTATACCTACTTAAATTCTTTATGTTGACGACCAGATGTATCGGTACCTACATAGAGGATTCCAGGTTCGAATCCCGATCAGCCATCTAGAGGTGAATTTATATTTCTTGTTGGGTATGTTTTAGGCTTTAATCATTTTTATTTAATTCTTCTTTACGTTTAAAAGTTATAAAAATTTAAAGTTAAAAACTCAACACGAAAAAATATTATAATTCCTATATCATCGTTGCCGCGTATTCTGATAAACTTTTTAACCTCCTGGGATCTTTCGTCATATATATATTACATAGAAAAGAAAAAAATGTAACAGCACCATCTGTCAATATTTACGAGATCTTTTAGTTTTATTCAATAGATAACATGTTGGTCCACCATTTATAACTGTGATTAGCTGATAGGATGATACTATTTTATTGCATTGTGAATTTTAACCAAACGATGGCGTCACGGTCGGAAACAAGTAGTAAGTGAATTTGAGATTTTTGTTCAAATATCGATGTTTTTATAAAAAATATGTATTTTTATCGTTTATAATAAATCATTTTTACTAAATATGAGTATGCAATGCTTGTAGGATACATTAAAAATTATGAAATATCGGATGAAAGTTTTATGTCATACTGGTACCACATGAGTTCCCAATTACTACTGTGAATGGAAGAGTCCCAGTGTAATACTCATATGACATAAACATTTTTCTTTCTCGAACTTCATATTTTAATGTTATTCTTGTTTGTTATTACGAACTTACGCAATTACGAAATATCCGCTATGCTAGACGACTCAAAGCTAGACTTAACTGATGAAGATGACCTAGAAGACGTAACATTACAATGTCATGATGGCAACAATGACTCGTATTCTGGTTTCTCGAATTAGAATTCGAATTCGGTTTATTGAAGTAGAAAGTTGTGCAGGTTTTGATATTTTTATCGGGTCCTCAATTATAATTAATGGAAGGGGCCATCCTAGAGCCTTGAGGATTTACTTTGGGTGAATCGGCAGTCCGCAAAATTTGCGAAATACTTATATCAGATTAACTTTTTTATTGTGTTCATTATTTCACTAATACAAAATTGGAAGACTTTTTGAAAGGAGGTTTTCATATAACGATAACTATTGAACTAAAAACAGATTTGCAAAGACTTGCGAGTTTTCTAATGAAAAAAGCGACGGGAATATCGAAATCATTAGCTAGGATAAATAGTTCTCATATGGTGGTTGGACAACAAACACACTGGACTGTGTCATTACACTGAATCTGACAGTAATTCGAGTTCGATTGGCAGTTCGAAGACGAAGACATATTAATAGAAGGCTAAAATAAAACCCATGTCAACCAAAAGTTTCCGTTATCATAAAGTACATAATTTAGTCCATTACTCCAACGTTCCAAATAAATGCAGAAAACCAAAATACAGCAACTACAAGAGCATATTGTATTAAATGCAATATATATTATAATAAAACATAATTGTTTCTTATAATTCAACAAAAAAATGTTTTTAATAACCAATTTATACTTTTTGTAACCATATTTTGTGTTCAGTTATCAATTGTGTCATAATAACGAACGTACCGCAAATTTATTAAATAGTATTATTTTTACTTCAAAAAAATATTTATATAATCTGTGTACTGTGACTTTATATAGGAACATATTTTAAGTTTATTTGATGACTGTGATATATGTTAGAAAAAATATACAAGACAACAGACAGTTAAGTTTACTGCTGAATGTGATTGTGAGAATCATTTTTTTAAATTGAGTGTGACTGTTTAAAATAATAGATTACGATATAATTGTACACAACACAGACAGTATTTTTTTACAATACATTTCTCATATTACCAAAATTTTACATAAATATATATGATTAATGTTCTATGTCATATATATATGACACAAATAACAGTTGTAATTGGGAACTCACGTGTTATATATATGACATTGAGAAAATCCATATTTTCCGACTTACATTTTTTATTATATTTTTTCCTGTAATTCTATTACCTATTGTATTGGTCAGGATAAATTTAATTCAAATTCCTAACAACTTTTTTTCCTGGGTCCCAGGAGGTTAAAGCACAATTCTTTCACAAAGATAGAGGACTTTACAGACATTATCTAAGACAATTTTTTCCCCGAAAATATTAAGTATTCCGTTTAAAAATTGAAAATCCGCGCACGGGCGGATTCGCACCGGATCGCTCGTATAAATTTAAAATTACCGTGAAAGGTCAGGCCTGCCTGGAGTCATGTCGAACTACGATTTATTGACATCAATCTTGACATTGATAGATTACAAACTTGACAGTTGCGTACCGATGGAAATGGGATCCATACTCACCATAATGGAATTAGTTTGCTCGACACGCTCGCTCAGTCAACCAACTTTGAGGATTAAAGTGTTTCTGACTTGACAGAAGAATGAGAATATTCATTTAAACGGATTATTTAAATCAGCGCGAAGGAAAACATCGTGAGGAAACCTATATCTACCTACCTACGCCTGAAAGTTCTTATAAAGTAAAAAGTTAAAATTGTTACCTAATGTTAGATTTTCATCATCATCAAAATAGATATTAGTTAGAGATATGAATTATGACGATATAGACAGGTATTAATATAGACATTACTTTGAACTACCGTGACCTCATTGATAACACTTTTGTGATGTATAGGTATTTATTATTTATATAAACACTTCAGGTTTATTTATCCAATCCAGATCAACCTAGATTTACAGTTTTGTCTTGTTTTGTAGTCTTACCGAATAAGCAACGTTTTATTCCATAACAGAGCATTTGCTCACGAAGGTATACTAATACAAATATTAGTACAAAGTTATCCGAATAAGGACGCTGGGGCAAGGGAAATAAAAGAGTGATATTGGAAGTGATTCATCTATTAAACTAATATTCAAACATCACAATATTCGTAAATTATAAATAAAACAATATCCTTCATCATTTTCTCATTCTCACTAAAATTAAATGCAAGGTTCATGACAATAGCCAACAAATTTTAATAATGGTGTGATCGTGATTTAGAAAACGTAAACTGAATAACGTTTATATTAACAGGGGACTGATAAGAGTTGATGATAAAGTATGTAAAAATAACACACACCCATCAACTCAGTCAGTTATTCAGTCTACGACAATTATTCGATATTATGCAATATATAAAAATGTTGGAACATACTACCCAATTGTGTATATCGGTGCATAAAATACATATAACTACAAATTATTCAGGGATTGGTTAAAAGAACACCAATCCCTAATCTACAAGTGACAATAATCTAATTTGTACCATCCAAATGCATTTATTTAAAAAATATTGTCTATAATGAGCAGATAGTTTAAATTTAAATATGAATTCGAAGTAAGCTAACTAAACATTTTATTAATTTTAGAGAAACATGCTAGATTTTATTCGACACTATTGACTGACATTCATTTGAACACACTGGGTCGCACAGCAAGAAAATTGATATAAACATAATACACAACACAAAGGAAACGCTTCAATATTAAGACACTGAAGGAAAATAAAACCAGTTAAACTATCTAGTTACAAACAACAAAAACATATTTAGTCCCCAAACAACTAGGCTACACTAGATGTTGCTAATTAATAACATAATATTCGAAAATGGCAAATCTCACATGTCTAGATCAAATATGAGATCATTTTTAAAAGCTACCTCTAAGTATAAACCCTTGTTTAACTTCTCAGGGTTGTAAAGATCGGTGTTATGTTTAATACTATCACAGGTAATCGGTTCAACTTTTTTACTCTTTTTCATTGGCTTCGAGGCAATAGGTATATTTTGTGAGTTCCCTCTTGTATTTCCATTGTTATCTACTGTCTCTTGACTTTCACTACCACTATCATATCTTCCATTCGCGTTTTCATCTGTGTAATCAGCTGAATTGTAAGATGATGCATCGGAGGGTATATTTTTGCAATCGTTTTCCGCATCAGAAGTGTCTGCGAGTCCGCTGTCACGTCTCTGCTTCAATACAGATTTCAACCTTGGCTTAGATGTCTGAAAAAGTAAAATTTACGCAGTTGACAAACTAATCACAAGTCACACATGACTTAACTTATTGTAAGAAATAGTTGAGGTCAGTATTATTGAAAAATGTCATAAGATTATTGAATAACCTTATCCAGTGATATCTTATCTATAGAAGATAAGCTATCAGTGGAACTTTGTTAAAGAACTAAATTTCTAATCTGGACCTTGAAACACATCAATATTCTTTTAATAGGGATCTCTATATTGTATTGGTAACACATCATTGCTAAAATGCATTATTGTTAAAAAATATGTTATAAGTTATAAGAGCACATGGCCATACTGACCTGATACATAATTATGGTTGCCCATGTATGTTGCTAATTACATAATGGAACATAGGTTCACAGAAAAGCAAATATACAAACACCCAGACCCAGAACAATTATCTAAATTCAGATCATCATTCAGATATCTGTCTGGCCGGGGATCGAACCCGGAACCCTTAGTGTGTCAGACCCGTCTAGGTAAGGTATGGTGACCGCTCCGTCACGTGGGTCGTCCTTATAAAAAAGAAAATAATACCTTATCCTGGGAAATGTTATCATCTTCAGCTTCGCTTTCACTTTTACGCCTCTCTTGGTTACGTTTTTTACTTTTCTTCCGTTGGTTTTTCTTTTTCTGACCTTCAATTGATGAATTGTATCTGAAATTTAAGCAAATATATTATTATTGTATAATTTGATATGTGAGCTGTTCAAAAAGTACTGGATCACTTCGATTTAATTTTTTGAATTATAAAGTTGATTATTAATCTAAAACACAAGGGCTGGAGCAACAGGCAAGATTAAACAGAAAGGGGGAACCAACATAAGCTAAGTTTTCTTATTTTATTTTAGTTATTTTAAATATCAGTGGAAAAGGTAAGAGAGGTCCAGTTTGAGCAGCTTTTTTACTTGTTGGTCAGAAAATATAATATTGATATTGATCAAAATGTTAACAACAATATTGACAAAGGTGAGCACAACATAATATGAAATCATAATGATTGTTGATTGTGCCAGATATTATTCAAGAATGTGTAACGAATATTACACAATAATATCTATTGTGTGATCAGCTGATACATATGGTAGGATAAAAATACTGATAACAAATGTTATTAGTATAACTATCCTTACCTGTAAAATTGTCTCGCAATAACATCATTAAATCTAACAGTCTTTTTCAAGCTAGACTCTTCCGGAATGCAGTCTGAGCTAATGTAATCCATAGATGACGCTACATCACCAACGCTGGATTCAGAAAAACTGCGCATCATTGTCAACGGTTTCCGGAGAATACTCTTAGCTCCATTATCAGTACTATTTTCTGTCCAAACTATATCAGGTTCTTTTTCTTCAGAAAATTCATCATCATACTTATTGGTGTTTGAAGAAACAACAATGTTTGTTTCGGTCCCCAGATTAGTGACCTCAACTATAGGCGAGGTTTCAACTGTAGCTTGGTTGTCTTTGTAGTCTTCTTTCAGAGATTTCACATCTTGAGGTATTTCAAAAGACTCTTCTTTCATGTCAGTTTCAGCAAGACCAATCTGGAAAGACTGCGGTAGTTCACCAGCTACTTCCAATTGCAATATGACATTGTTATCCCAAGCCTCTCCTGAAGTACTGGAAAAGCTGATGTTGTCGTTAAACACAAGGAGTGCTGCATAGTGAACCGGTACAAATCCTGAGCCAAGTGATGTGAACTTTATGTAAACTTTGTTACCGTCATTTTTAACTTTGACAGAATCAGGTTCTGTGTTCTTGACATGGAAGGTAAACGCCACAATATCATCCAACACATTGTGTGTATATGTGGGTAGTGTATACCCAATTGAAGGGAGTAAAAACTCTTCACTTGGCACTTTACTCTGCAAGTCAGGTGATGGTGGAACAACTTCAGAAGAAGACAGCTCGACAATATTCTCTCCTGGCTCTTCGTCACTTTGAGAACCTGAGTTCTCTTCGCTTTCAACGCCACTGTCTAATCTCAAGGTGTTGATGCTTTCATTAGCAAAGTTTTTCTTTACTACAGGTAGAGTTACGATCAAGGTACGTTTAGTCTTATCAAACTTAGCATTACCACTCTCTTCATCTACTGAATATGGGAGAGTGATGTTGAGTTTGTATTTAGCTGGTTTCTCAGACACTAAGTCGAGAGACTTTTCCCGTACGTCCAAAACGCAGTCTTGTGTTGACGATAACAGTGGCAAATTGATTTCAACAATAATAGTGCTGGGAATTGCAGTGTACTGTTTACTGTCTTTGTGGTATGTGTAGTCTTGCATGTCAACAGCCTTTTGCTGCTTGATGACATACTTGGGAACTGTGTAACCGTTAACATTGGAATGTGTGAATTGTTTGCTTTTCGTCTTGCATTTCTGTTGGGATTTAGGTTCTGATTGTTTTTGTTGGTTAGTATCTTCAGTTTTCTGATTGTAAATGTGTTGGGGATAGAGCTTCTCCATCACGTCTGGAGAGTCCTCTGCTTCCTTATCATTGGGTTTGAAGTTCGGGTCTACTTTTCTAATCACAGCAGGTACGGCCATGCCCTTATACTCTGCCTTAGGAAACCGACAGTTGTTACTGTCCAATTCAATATTGTATGTCTTTTTTAAACCATCAAACGCAGTTTTGTTTACCATCTCCCGAAACTGTTGGTTAGCCTGTGTCATCCTAAGCGTGTCCGGGTGAAACACAACGTCGTACACCACAGAACGTTCTTTTTTATTATCGTAATCCTCCCTCGGCGGGATTATTGAATAAGGTAACTGCCAGTTCATACCTCTCTGACCGTTTACCTCTTGAACGCTGCAAGACGGCTTGCCGACGTTTTCGTTACTGCAGATGTTTATAAACGCTTTCCTGTCGCCCGCGACGCTTGTTTTAATAACATAACATCCCTTTGGATTGATGAAAGTTATATCATAGCCACGTTCCTTCTCTAGTTGGGTCATTTCTTTTTGATATATCGCTTGATTCGCCGGGTCACGTACTTCCTTGCAGTAGTCGTTAAGCATTTCTCGAAACTTCTTGTTTTTCATCGCGTCTTGTATAGCTTCCAGATCGGATCTTGTAAGTTGTGAGTCTTCATCTCGAGGTTTTACTCCTGTTGCCATTTTGTCTAATGCTCGGTACTTGGTATTTTTCCGATATAAAAATAAACACCGATATTACGCATAAATACGACAATTTTCAGCTGACGAGTGGCGGTCACAGATCAATTACAGGTTATTTTGTTCTACGCATGAAATACGAACACAAATACAGATTAAATATATATCAATCGTATAGAAATAATTGTTACTTTATTATTTATTTTGCTTTATTCGTAAAATACTTTAAATATTTTAATATAAACTAGAAAAGTTATATAAATAAATTTTATAATATTTTTTGTAAAAGTCTTAAGGCTTTACCCACACTGTGGATCAAAGTCAATGGTTTCTTTCAGTAGTTGATGCAAAGAGTAAAATAATATATGAAGTTGATGGTTATTTTAGAGTCCATCCCTAAACATAAATAGTCTGTGCCCTGCTTTTATTGGAGTAATAAAAAATGTTTGTTTTTGTGTTTCTCAAACTTTGAAGTTATTGAAAGTTTTGTAATTATAATAATAATTGGGGTCTAGTTTTTGAGAATCAAATAGATATTTTAATGATGTCTAGAAATATTTACAGTGTGCTAATTCGAGCGACGTTCAAGTATTACCCAACAGTGATTCCTAGTCAAGTGAGGTTATATAGCAGATGGGCACATCGGAATCCAGCTAAGGTAATATTACCATTTGAACCTTCCACGAAGGTAAACTTGAAAAAGGAAAAAGTCATCAGCCTAGATCCTAGTAAATTTACAAAATCCAAGGAAAAACCAGAATATGATGAAGAAAAACCGGTGCAGAATATTGAAACAAAAACTGATCCTGTGTTTAGTTCAGAAAAAATCAAAGAAATTAAGGAAAAAAGGGAAACGAAATTAAAGAAAAGGAACTTCTATCTAAGCCAGAAAAAAGTATTTGATGACAACAATGAATTTATGTATGAAAAGCTAAAAGAAAATGATGGAAGAGTAAGGTATTCTATACAATTTATTAAAGTTCCCTAACCGAAGGGTAAGACTGAATGGTTTAGATATGTGACGCCTACTAACTAAAACTGCCTTTATGACTGCATTGCTCATGTGGGGAAACTTGGAATCTTTCATGGAGACCCTTCGGCTCTCTTTAAAGAGCAAATAGTTCTCAAACTTCGACGTCGATCACCATGTATCCACAACAAATTTTCATCTTCTCAAAGTCATAACTAATGAGTAAATTAAGAGCCGTGAACCTTAACACTTACTTTTAATTAAGATAAAAAATAATACTCTAGTTATTTTGTTTATATCTGTTTCAGCACTTTACTAATTAAACTGAAATCAAAAAAAGAGAGGCAGCGCTCTGAACAAACGCTGGTTGAAGGCTGGCGTTTAATTGTAGACGGTCTTGAAGCCAAGTGTATGTTAAAATACATCTTCTTCAGTCGTACGGAAGATCTGAATAAATTGCGACCTTTCCTGCCTAAAACTGGAGTTGTTTTGTATAAAATACCATATAAGGTGATGGAACTTTGGTCGGATGTGGAGACACCTCCTGGAATTTTAGGTAATTACCTTTCTATGTTGTACAGTAAACATGATGGTAAGAGGGCACTATTATTCAAATGTATAATAAGCTCAAATAGGATTTATTGTTACCTCCAGTCGGTGACTTAAGGAGTTGTGTGAGCACTAAGATTATTTATTTATTTGGGAAACAAACAGGTCACAATATATAATATACCAAATGTTTCATATATATAACACAAGGGTATAAATACAGTTTGAACAGTCAGAATGTTTTTTAACCAGTATGAATAGTTTCTCACTGAAGTCAAATCACAAAGTGGTCATTGAACCACTTCTAATTATAACACTACTTAGGGAACGTAACCATACTACGTGACCTATTTTTTAATATTTTTCGACTCCTCTCCCCCTTCGGTGACTGTCCGTAGTATATGTTAGGACAACCGCCTCAATTGTGACGTAGTATTGCGAATGTGAATTTTTGTCATTCCGAACGCAGAAAATGAAACAAATAAAAATATTTTTTGTTACTATTGGGACTGTACAACGACGTTATTGTATACGCCTGTAGCACGGATTCTTGTCGACTTGCTAGACCACTTCACTAAACTGCAAACTGTCTAACAAACCGTGTCTGTTTTCATTCAATCAGCTGATGTTTCGACATATGCGCTACCAACTGAGAGTTGAAGAAGCACTAAACACTCCGCGCCATATTCAAACATAGTAAAAAAGCGCGAGATTTCTCTCGATGAATTCGACTATGTGACAAAAATCTAAGCCCCCGCTCCTGGGATTCAGCGTGATATTTTAAAGACCTCCCTCCCCCCCTAAATGGGTCACGTAGTATGGGTACGACCCCTTATCATCCTTTTTTAAAATGTATGTATATTTTTTCCAGGTGTATTTGAAACACCTACATTGGAGAACATAAAAAGGCAATCAAAACCAATACCATTACAGATTATTTGTGATAATATTCGTGTCCCAGGAAATTTGGGGGCAATCCTTCGAGCTGCAGTTGGAGTTGGATGTGACAGGGTGTTGTTAAGTAAAGGTAATGTTAATTTAGGCCCTTTTTTAAATATAAGAGTAGCAGACGAGCATGCAGTCCATCTGATGGTAAGTGGCTACTGCCACCCATGGACATCTGTTATCAACCCCAGATAGGATTAGATATTCCTATCCAAGGTTGGCTACAAGGACAGAGGACACATGTGCTACAACCCACAAGGAGTAAGCTGAAATGCCTCGGAAAAGTATGTCCTCTTCAAACCAGATCACAGCTGTGCTTAATGCTGTTATGAAGCAGAAATAGGTGTGGCGGTGGTGCCGCTGGAGTCTAACCACTCAAGCTAAAAGAGCTCTACCATTTTCATAAGCCATATCTGAAGACATAATCGAGGCCTAATATTTAACATTATATTAGTTACTGCCATAATATAAATAATAACATTACAATGTTATAACATTTACAAGAATACTCACATATTATCAATCCTAATGAGTCTACTACAGATACAAATGTTAATCAGTTTTAATTTAATGACTTTTTTTATGTTTCCAGGATGTGTAGATTTATGGGATCCCAAAGTTATCCGAAGTGCAGCAGGAGCTCACTTTAGGCAGCCTATTCACAGTTCAGTGGAGTGGGAAGAAATTTCTAAGTTGCTACCTAAAGACACATCTATATTCATTGCTGATAGTAACACAAGACTGGATGACAGCAAGGATAACAAATACACGGAGATCCAAATGCCAGTTATACCATACTATGGTGTAGATTTTTCACAATTAAAGCATGTGACATTGATCATAGGAGGGGAGACAGAAGGGATCAGTGAAGATAGTTACAGGTATACAAATTGACAGATCCAATTTTTATTTAAAAAAATATTTCTGTGTTCTTAGAACTTAAACTTTTGAATTAAAGTAACATTAATTAAAAACAAAAAAAAAAATAAACAGAGTTTTCAGTAATTAGATTACATAATTTGACCACCATTATTATATAGAAAAAGTTACTAAGACAAACACTTCTAAGGATTGATGAATAGATGGACATCACAAATTATATTTATTATGATCAAGGTGTTTGTGTATCAGAATTAACAACTATTTAAATCATTATGATGCTATATTTTTAAGTGTATCACAATAAAAGAAGCATTTAGATTATGTGCATTATTATTTTCAGATTAGCAGAGAGCAGAAATGGCATAAGACTCAATATACCTCTACAGAGAGGAGTAGATAGTTTAAACACAGGAATGGCTGCCGCTGTGATTGCATTTGAAATTAAGAAGCAATATGTGCAGTATTGGACCAAATTACGAATGGAAAAACAAGCTATACCTGTTACATAATTGGTAGTTTATGAATCTTATGTCTAGGCAATAGTTATGTATATAGAAAGAAATAAATCAATTTAAAACTAAGTTTTTGTGTCATTTAAATCCTCATTTTGCGTTGTTGCATGATGTGTATTTTTTTAACAGTGCTATGCTAGTTCTAGCCTAAATATGGCGTTTTACTTTACTCGTCTGAGTATGGATAGCTTTGACTCGTTAAAAAGAAAATAATAATGAAATCGGCTGAAAAAAATATAATGAGACGTCAGGAAAAATAGATTACCATATTGCAATTTGTTGGTTCAGGAGAAATTAATGTATTGGAAAAAAGTAGGTATTAAAATACTTATACTTATTATTCAGTTATAACATTAGAGTATCGTTGGTGTTTTTTAGTGTCGTTTTATTAATCTTCCTTTTCCTCAAATAAAGCATCTCTAATTTTTTGTATATTTATTTTTTAGAAGTATGGTCTGATATTTATTATAATTTTATTATGTAACGCGCCATCTAGCGACTTTTTAATGACTTAACGCGAGCTTAAATTTGCCTGGGACGTTATGGTTTGGCGAAATTAAGTCCCGAAATGCTACTAGATGGAGCTTTAGAAGAATAAGAAAATCAGTCACAAAATAGAAGGTACATTATAAAATGTAATTTGGCTCAATTAAGAATTTATTCCAAAATAAAGTTTGCGTTCCAATATAAATGTTACGTACAATCTGTGGGATATTTTACAGGACAAGCAGGAGACGAATAGAAATGGCGCTGTTTTGGATTACAATATTTATTGCTACAAGAAATACTGACATAACAATTTGAAAACATTTTGAAGTAATATTTTTTGTTAACAATTTAATGTATTATTTTCCAAATCCTAATTTAATTATTTTTTTTTAGGAATCCTTGACGTCTTTTCTTCATCGTTGTTCACCTAAAAAAAATATTAGTGGGGCAGTCTCCGATTCAAGACAAAAATCGTTGTCCTTAAAAAGTACTTAAGTATCTGCTGGATTTTGAATCTTGGAAGTGCTCCTTAGCTTTCCCCGCGGATCTACAACTAATGACGATGATGATGATATTAGGAAAAACGTTCTTATAAGCACCTTCATATTTATAGCTTTTACAAATTTTACGTGGAAAAAAATCTGTATGTGCTATGATGAACCTTCTTTTATGAAATATTGACTATTTAGGCAAAATCTCCAGGGCCTTAGATTATGCGCACGGTCTCTGACCCAAATTCATATGTAAAACGTCTCTCATCAAAGACAATTGGAACAAACAATTATGTAGGAATTTTTCAGTAGGTATCTACTTGAAAAGCTTTCATATAGAGCAGTTCGAATACGAGGCTTTTGGGGCAAGGCCTTTTCGGTCGCTTTGCGATAGACTATTTGTCGTCAGTTTGAGGTCACGTGATCGTTAATGGAGGCACACTTCCATATCTCTGTTTGCAATTTCCGTAAGTAGGAAACGTCTACAATCTAGAATTCTAGATAGTCTAGATTCCGCGGGGAACAAACAACGAGCGAGAAATTACTTGGTTTTTATTGACGTCATGCATGCGAGTACGGCATGCGAGCACTGTGTGTGTGATATACATTGTTGGAAAAGCAATAAAAAATCTTAGTTATGAGTTTTCATTTGAACTTTATTCATTTGATATTTATTAAAACGCCATTAGAAATGATGTCCTTCTGAGCTCGATTCTTAATTTAGACAAACAATAATATAGGTACAATAATCTTATATATAAAAATATACATACAAATATCTTATATATAAAATTCTCGTGTCACAATGTTAGTTACCGTACTCCTCCGAAACGGTTTTACCTATTTTCACCAAATTTTATATGCATATTCAGTAGCTCTGAGAATCGGCTACTATCTATTTTTCATACCCCTAAGTGATAAGGGTTGTTCACCCTTAACATTTTTTTTATTTATATGGCAACACAATGTTTGCCGGGTCAGCTAGTAATAGATATTTTTCTTTTTTTTGTTTGCTTCATTCACTGTCCATAGCTTTATCGGCATATCGCAAATTGTATATGGCATACGTATATTATATCAAGTGTGTTATGTTCTCGCATCGGCGACCGCTATAAAATTTTAACATACCTAAGTACTTATATACTGATTTACCGTACATAGGTGTATAAAAGTTCTCGGCTGTTATAGTTTTAGGTTTGTAATATGGCTAAACCTTTTGCGAGAAATGGTGCTTAAAGAAAGAAAGAAAGAAAGAAGAAAGAAAGAAACATTTATTTCGTAGTGGCACTACAATACAATAATAAAAAGAAAATTTTAGATGGATGAGCAAAAAAAAATACAAAAAAATAACAATTAAATGGTATTTGTGGTTAAGTATAATTCCCAGACCCACATTGGAAGTCAAAAGGTGTGGTCAAGATTACCAGGCTTCCTTCCCCTTTACCATAATGGGAGACACACGTACCCAGCACTGAATTATACGTGCGTAATTAGCAATTAATCAAATTTAGTTACTTACATATAATTAGACATTATTGGTGGTAGAGCTTTTGTGGTTCGACTCCAGCGGCACCACCGCACACCTATTTCTGTCTAATAACAGCAGTGTTAAACGCTGCTGTGTTGTGGTTTGAAAAGGTGTGGTAAGGGAGACATACTTTTCTGGGGCGTTCCAGCTTAGTCCTCAGGGGTACCTAGTGGCGCGTCAGTGACCGACTTCAGGTAGGAATATCTAATCCTATCTGGTGTCGGTTACTACTTATCATCAGGTGGACTGCATGCTCGTCTGCTACTCCTATATTATAAAAAAAACATAACACCTAACGGTATTGTGTAATAATATTTTAAGCTTTCTGACGATAAATGAAAATATACCGGCTCTATAGATTTCTACATATCCCAACTTCGAGAATAGAGTTGAAAAGCAAAATATTTCTAAATTATAATTCCCTTTCCAAATCCCTTAGTTTTGTAAACTTTTAATGAAGCTTCCTAGTACTTTTAGTTCACTCTTCGATCTTTGTTTTATTTTTTTTGTGTCTGCGCGACTGAATTAATGTTCGCATATACTAGCGCATATAGGTACTAAAATTAGTTTTTTTATTGAAACAAGATATAATGTGCTTATTCTATTCTTAATGTGATGCCGACGTAACCAGCGTATATCGCCTATTTGAGTTTTATTTACGG
The DNA here is from genome assembly GCA_014595695.2 of Epargyreus clarus clarus. NCBI lineage: Eukaryota > Metazoa > Arthropoda > Insecta > Lepidoptera > Hesperiidae > Epargyreus > Epargyreus clarus. The sequence continues at coordinate 1,282,839 of JACTTY020000027.1, forward strand.
GGAATCAAGGAATTTTCGAAATAAAAAATGTCCTATTTTTCTTCCTGTACCTTTGTAAAAAAAATGCTTCTAAATGACTTCAGTAGTTCCGGGATAAATCCGTAGACATAGACAACCAACCAACCAAAAACATTAAAGACGAATTCTAAATATTTCGAAACAACAGATGGGAATTTCACTTTTGTATTCTCATTTGACCCGAAAATCTTGTAGCTAATGCTTTTCCAGACGGATGTCATCATAGGATTCAGGATACAGTGGGAACCTACTAGACTTTATCAGGGATGTTTGCAACACATTTATCGGCTCTTACTGTAGATACGGTAAACGGTGTTAGAGTTAGGTGGAGCTCACTGTAGTACCTACCCAATCTAGGTTCCTAAGCCGATCGATACTAAAGTTATGTCATTGTTTATGCTAAGCGATCACTACCGTTAATGAATATTTATAAATGAATTCAAAAGAACATGAGACTTTTAAGGGTTCCGTACCCAAAGGGTAAAAACGGAACCCTATTACTAAGACTTCGCAGTCTGTCCGTCTGTCACAGGGCTATTGTTGTAAATAATAAAATGAATAAAAATAAGTAAAAAACAATGAATGGTGGTACGGAAGCCTCCATGTGCGAGTTCGACTCGTACTTGGCGAATTATTATTTATTTATGTGATTATACGAGTAGGTATAATATTGATGCAGCACACGGGCATGCAAGTCCACTTGATGGTAAGCGGTCACTATTGCCTATGGACATCTACAACCAACTCCAAGTATAATAGGGGTTCTATCTCGTAAAAGAACGAAACAATGTACTCATAAATATAAATAGTTATCTTGATATTTGAACATACGTATTTGTATTAATTATAATTTGAAGGGTGCTTAATAACATCGGGGAAAAATCGTAAAACCGTATTTAGATTTCGCACGCATGCATTGCCATGTACCTCCCTACTGTTATATTTTTCAATTTTAAGTATAGGTATAGCAGTTCAAGGGAAGTAAAAAGCAGGTACACTAGTTATCCATTTTCTTTATTACTTCCATCATCGCATATGTATTATTGCTATTTCTGAAATTAGACACACAAAGAAAGTCGGTATTTAAAAAAAACTGGTATTTATTTTAATATGTCCAGCAAACATGCACTTAACTAATTTAATTAATTAAATGTCTGGTTTGCACGTGCCGCTCACCACCCTCTTTTCAAGTCCATAAGGAAATATGTGTTGCAACGATTCATAGTTTTACCCTGCACGTAAGATTTTGCCGAATAAATTTAACTTCGCTTTATTTTTTAAATCAAATACTAAGCCATATCATAGATTAGTATATACTTCGCCGCCTAAAAATTGAATGAAGCCATAAACGGCTTATTAGTAAGTTCTTTTTTTGAATTCTTGACAAATAAAAACATTTTTAGAGAAAATTTACGAATAAATAACTAATACTGCGTAATTTATTTTAGGGACATTTTAGCAAGGAGACGTGGCAAAACTTTTTTACGCAACTATTTCAGTTCTCAAAACTGGGTACATTTTCTTGTTTGGAGTGAGTAATCTTTACTAATCTATGGACCCATATCTATACTTTATTTTGTTATTCTTAATTTTGAGCCTTAAGACAGGTTCTTGCTGCTCCATCAACATAATTAAACAAGCTCTGGTATTATCAAAGTCTTTAATTATTGTATTTATAGGCGTATTTGCATTATTTTTTTCTGCTATGACGCCGTAGCTTTCCGTGAACTCAAGACATATAAAAATATATGTTTGGTTTAAAACACAATCTTAATGTGGTACTACGACAGTCCACACACGATAGCTAATGCTTAAAATAACTTAAAAGCCCGCATGTGTAATAATTTAAAAAAATAAATTTATGCAATCATAAAGCACCCAAAAGGTCAAGGCATATTTAAAAATGGAACATTGTTAAATCTTTTGCCAAATACCTAGCTAGGCTGCCAGTTCCAACTTAAGTGCCACAGTTTGCCACAGTATTTGGCTGTGCAACAGCAATTGACATGAAATGATATAATTATGTTGACGTCATTAATTGCACACTCTAGGCTGTTAGACGTAGGCTGCAATCAGATCAATGCCGTACATTCAAGCTTGTTCTCGAATGAAACCCTTGAACTAGGTGAAGTTTTAGATCAATTTAATTACTTGATAATTTAGTAAAAAAATATTTAATTTATATTCAAATACATGTAGTAAATAATTACCTAACTAACAAGCAGGTTAACTAATTAACAAATGGGCACATAGTTGTCTTTATGTTGTCACAACAGCCCATGGACGTTCGGTGGATGTCTCGGAGCTTTCGACCTCTGACGTATTGCTTCCCTAGAGGGCCAAGTTAGTACACCCCACATAAATATGTCCGTCTTACCACACCCTTCAGAACAGAACATAGATACACTGATAGTGACAGAGACTGTAAATAACGTAGAAATAGGGGTGGTGATAGTGATGGCGCCATAATCGAATATTTTACCCTAAATTTAAAACGCGCGTATAGTGAGGGTCTCATAAGTTTCATTGCAGGATTTTCATGTCTTCATTGTTACTACGTACGATAGTGTGTACCTAAATCTATCTAATCCAGCTTAATTTTAAATAAAAACAAACATCTGCTCAGAGCACAAACAAAAAATGTAGACATTGTAACAAAACTATGCACATGGCGTATCGCAATCGGAGGGAAGGAATTAGGGGATTTTTCAAAGGAGAATTCGTAGTACCTAGTTAAGGATGTTCAATGTGGGAAGGAGGCGTCGTCGGTCAATACTGTAGGTGGTGCGGAGCGGGCGAGGAGCGCAGGCGCGCCCCCGGCCCCCGCGGCCGCCGGCCCGCTCACGCAACTCGCGAGTCGGCCGCCGTGCGCTGCGATCGCGCGCGACGTAGCTTTGTAAGCTGCTCGAGCCATGTGTGATGTTTTCATCACAGAGGAGACCTGTCAGTTAGCTTTCGCATTCCATATTTTGTAAGATGAATGAGTAGCCGAGTCGGCCGCCACCTTACGAGCCGGGACGTTATCCTGACACTGAAAGGACAGCTTTCGCCGACTATCTAGTTTTTCTCGTAAGCTTGTGGCCGTTGACACTGCAGCGTGCGGGTCCCGCAGTGCGCGAGTGTGTAGTTAATTGGCGAACGTACCGACGAGGAAGTCAGCTGAGTCGCGTAAACATTGCCTTTACAAAATTTAACGAACGAGCGAAGACTATGGCTCCCGCGTAGAGATTCCTGGTGTAGACGTTTGAAGAGCAGTTCAGCAGAACAGCAACATGCAGCTCTTCATTCTGCTGTTATTAACAGGTAAGAATACCGTTTGCCGCTTGTGTGTTATGATTTTGCATGTATAAGTGTTTTTTTTTATTTAATTTAAACGAAAGCTCTTCTAAAGCTTGTTCTATACTTGAAAATAGAGTCTAATGAACAGTATTTCTTAAATCGAACGTTTTCTCTCGCCGTCGGTGAAAAGCTCTAGTTTAGTTATGTTGTAGATTAGATATTTGTGAAAAATGTACGTTTGTATATTAAATACAGCTGCGAAACTATTGTTTAAGCGTCGTAAATATATGAGACTCTACAAGGTATCTTTTTATTTAGTTCACTTAAACTACGTAATTTATAAAAGGTTATTATGATAAATGTGTGGGTGATATACGAGTAAAACATTTGAATTATTCGTAGCAATAACATAGAGCGTATATAATAAGTAATTTGGGGTCTACTCCCATGAGAACTAAGCGTACAAGGTTATCAATTTTGTTTGTATTTTTATAGACTGTCGCCTACGAAATATAAACTGAGAATCAATAAGATTACTTATCGATTCTCATTTTATATTTACCATACTGGACGACGGTTTTTGAATTTTAGCAACTTAAGGTCTCAAATCAAAGGAGTTATTATGATAATATATATAAAATTGTTACATAACTTATCCGTAAATTAAATCATCTTTTCTAAATATTCATCCTTGATGAAAAAAATGTACAATAAAACAAATTAAAGGCTATTTTTCTACAACGGAAAAATACCTTAAATTAGTAAGTACCATAGTAAAATTACAGCAAATTACGGTGTCGTAAGGCTCTATTCATAATTTTCAGTAAAACGAGAACAATAACTCAAAGGTCGTTGACAAACCCTTGTTTTGCGTTGTAAAAAGAACAATCAGGGTAATTTAAAAAATGGGACAGGATTTTTCAACTAAAACTAAAACAGGCCTGTAATGAAAGTAATCTAGGTTTTAGTCCACCTGTTTTGGGACTACGATGCCATGTATAAAAGCCTCTTTTTAGATTGCTTCATAATGTTTTAACATTACTATCACTGTAATGTATAATGAATATCTCATACTTAACAACTAGCACTTGTTCAACGTGGTGGACTATGGCATTCTGGGAGGAGACCCTCTTATGACGTCGAACAATCATAGGCGTACCATAGACACGAAGATATTCGGCGTGGGAGGCCAAAATCCATACTGAGCTGCTTTCTTATTAGCTTGCTTATTTTTTTCTTTTTGTTTTTATAGTACGCAAATGCAAAGATATCTCATATTATTTTCTCCTTGCTTAAGTATAATGCTTCAATTTATTTATTTTCACTCTTATACGTTTTTAATGTACAGGCGCAACTGGAGAGAAAAAGCATTGTAAAAAATCATATCTCAATTATTTCAACCTTTTACATTTATTAGGCAAAGGACTAATAAATACAAAGTTACTAGATACATGATATCTTTATAATTACTCAGAGTCTGGCGGCCCGAAAGAAAAACACATATTTAATACCCACAGGGCTCTCATAATTTATATGAAAATGTTTATTGTAGGCATGTAGACCTATTGCGTAACAACTTTAGGTCTAGGTCGACTGTTAGATAACACAACTAATAAATTATTTCGATGTCTCGTATATTAAAAGCTTCTACTAAAGTAAAGGACAAATATATAAATGTAGCGCTCCGGCGGCTCACTCGTTAAGGCCAATTAGCTTACTAGAGGTTTTTTATTATATTTTTATGAGAAAAACAGCGCTTTTTTGGTAGTCAAAATGACATTTAAATTTCTGCTCTTCAATACCAAATACTGTCAAAGAGTAAAAAAATGTACGCGACGAATAGATAACCTCTCTTCCTTTGGAAAGACGGTTAAAATACCCTATTTCGCTGCATCGCCAACAAAATAGTTACTTGAAACAGCAATCCAGTTTACGCTTAAGATAATTTGCCGTCGTCCCGTTCCCAGCGACAGGTGTTTAATGCAGGTAGATCGTTGAGAACGTCTGGCCGGCAGCTTTTGTTGGAACCTCAATCCCTTACACAAAGCTCATGCAAATTATTATTACTCTTTTAAAACGGTCCTCGTTTTACTACTGTTTTTATGAGTTTATGAGTAGAATAAGTTGGTGCTCAGATGTATTCAATATTCAAATTCAGTGTTAAGTGGTCATTCTCATTAGTCATTGTATAATCCTCAATATAATACTCCTATTACCTGAGATTCATTAAAAGGTATTACGATCCCTATAAACCAAATTGGATTGTCTCCTACAGTGTTGTCGTTGTCATTGCCGTTTCATGCAAGAAAAACCTACTTTGACCACGACTACTTATTATTCGTAATAGCGTAGTTACGTAGTATTGATTTTCTTAAAGAGTTTTATCCATGTTATTTAATTTTAATAAAGATATACCTGTATTTAGTATACATTAGTATACACGTATTAGCAGGTAATGCCCAATGCCCATTTTGCCAGTCGAACAGGTCTTGCTTTGAACCCCATGTAGAGTTCAGGTCACACATTGTCTTAAGAATGCGCAACCGAGATTATAACTTTGTATTTAATTCGAACCTCGTTAAATGTTTTGGATTTAACTGTAAGTTACTCCCATTCTATAGAAATATTTAGTTAAATTTATTAATTTTCGAAAATAAGTGAGCCACTGAAAATTATAATAGCTTTGGATTATTTGGTTTGACACAATCTCCATGAAAGTAATCTGGATTCTATTACTTTTTATATTTTGGGTGAAATAAATTTTCCAAACTTTTAAGCTCAAGTGATCTTGCGACGAATCTCTGCTTCTAACAGTTTTGATAAGTTGCTAACTTTTTATGTAAAAATACAAAAGTTACTGAGCGAAATTTTCGCTTTCTGGGCACCCTCATCAATTTTCTCTTAGGCAAAAATACATAAGTTCAAAATATCTTTCTTAGGATGGATTGGGGAAAGTACAAGGCTTTTTCATGGCACAAATCTTCTAAAATAGTTGATATTTTTCGAAAATATAAATATTTATCAGCTATGTTATGTAATGTTAATAAGATTTGTTTGATATAAAAGTTATTTTTCCTGTATTGCCAAAATAAAAATATTTTCATAAATACATAGGTACTTTCCTAACCGATACCAATATTTAATTAAATAAGAATGTTATTACTAACAAAATCAGAAATGTTATTCAATAGAAAATAATAGCTATAAAAATCATAATAAAATGTGAAAAGCTTGAATCCAAAAAATAATTAGTTGCAAAAATATTCCTAACTAAATATTCACAATAGGTACAGCATCCATACAATCGCCAAATACTGTATGAGTGGAGAGCGTTAGGGTGAGATTCATCTCAGACTACAACTGTTTTTTTACATCCAAGGCGGATGCTACACGCACCTGGCCTCTACACAAAGTTTTTCAACAGGCAGACAAGTCACAGAATTATTTTTAGTGCAGCATTTAAATAAAAGATCTTTTTTTGTACGAGCAAAAAACGGCATCTGTCGTCAAAGGTGCATTTGGAATATAAGACTCTTCTATTTAGTTGAGGGTTTCTAACTTTGATTTAAAAAGTCAAAATTTTGTAATTGATACCGAAAGCACATTGATATTACGGTTTAAACTATTTAGTTGTTTGATCTCGGTAAGATCTAATTAATATTATGTTTCGTAGCGACTTAGAAGCGGCTTAGTATGCTTAGAAACGGCAGAGAGCAAAAACAATTGTAATTTGCATATAGAGTAATAATATGCGTCTAATCTATTTCGGTCTTGATTAGAATTCTCTCTCAAAATACTGGGAATAAGAAAACGACATTAATAGATACCAATAGTAAGTAGATACATAAAGAGGCACGAAGCTTTGTTTACCACCGTACTTCTTATTGACTTACATTCCTTGATTTTATTACGGATTACCCATAACTAATTTTCTAATCATCGATAAAGGAGTAACGAATACATTTTACAAAACCGTCGAGAACAGTTCAATTAACTAACAACAGAATGCAACAGGAATGCAATTGGCTTTAAAATTCACAAAACATAAATACACAACAGTAAAAGACCGACGATTAATCAACCTACGGCAACGAAACGAAAAAGACATAAGAATGTGCTCCGACGCCTCGTTGCAGGCTTAAGGTCTTATTGTGGACAAACTGATATCATAGAACTTCACAAAATAACACACATTTTAATAGGGCTATATTAACAATAAAATTTACTATAAAAAACAAAAACCCGACTGCCTAAAAGTTTACCTATGTCTTTTCCATAATTTAGACGTATTTAACGATACCCCATTTTTCAAAATTTGTTTAGGCTGCAAAACGTGCCAAAGAATGAGAGATACCTACATTATTGTGCTCGAAAAACATTGCCCTGCGAGAGTAAAAAGGAGAAAACCAACAGAATAGTTTAGGTCCAAATCGAATAAATTCACCACTCGGGATCACAGAAACACCACAATGCAGGCCATTAATCGATCTAGACCGGTAGCGGCACAATAAAAGCGTTTAAGCTCTGTGCCGCCTCGTTTTAGTCCCATCGCCTCGCTGTGGTCGCTCCCACACTGACGAATGCCGTTTGTTTAAAGTGAACTTCTATTATGTTGTTTCTATACGTTTGCATTTACTATAAAATAAACTACTCCACAGTCCAGAGGATTGTTCTATTTTCTTAGAACTCGGACGACCCGTTTCGCCCAGTTCTTTTTCGTTTTAAAACAGGCAGTATGCCTAATAAGCCTATAATTACACTAATGCCACAATAATAGAGACTATGCGATCTGTTCGCATCTTTTGTTATTATTTCATTTGTAATATAACTGTTATTGATATTTAGCCTATTATACAAGATTTTAAAAATACGTTAACATTTAAATTTCTCACATTGCTTCTAAAGTATTAATCATCAGCTAAAAATAGTGTTTTTCTTTAAGTATTAATGGTATGCGAGACTTCATTGAAAATAAATGCCGTATCCGACATTGTTTGTTCAGATAAGCACGTAAGAATTGATGGAATCTGTAGACAACAGATTGAGTTTATTTTGGGGTGCTGGCAACGTTCGGAGGCAGGGAACCGATAAGTGGGTTTGGCGCCGGCTTTCATCCTTGTACGAGTGTTTACGATCGCCCTGCGCCCGCGCATCTAAGTGTTACAGTGCAAGGGTCGCGGTCGCGAATGGCATTTTACGATTACGACTACATATTATAATTGAGAGCTGCGATTTATGTGATGTTGTGATATGTACGTAGCTTGATGATAAGCAATATGTCGCTAGCTTTAATTATTACTAAATTACGAGTTTAAATTGATATCTTCGGACTTGAATGCTGTATACAATCTGCTTTCGCTTTGTTACTTATCGGTCTCCACAAGTAAATATATTTTAATTATCTATCAGTATTTTATTTAAAAATGGTAAGACTGATAGGTAAATGTTTTATTTGATTTTTACTTATTCTATTTAATTACGCCTCGTTCATAGTCTTCTTCAGTATTTTTTAAAGAACTACCACGTGAACCTAATGAATATCGATGTCATACGATGTTAACAAAAAAATATTTTCAATTATTTTGATTTATTTTAAACATATAGTACAAGAATTACCAAAAAAGTGAAACGAATGTTACTTATTTAATTTTCTCCGCAGAAGAAAAGCAATCGTGTATATGATATTACACAACTTTTCTCATTTCTTCCATAAGGAACCTTATTTCGGAGAAAGTGGGAGCTTGTTATGTGTTTCGTACAGAGAAATGGTTTCCGTGTAAGAAATTTCAGGCAAACTGAGTCATTTACGACTATAATTAAGGCAACGTAAATTTAAAGGGGATAGTAAACTTTGAAGTTTGACGTGGACGGCGCACTCACCACCAATTCTGCCTTACAATCACCATCGAGCACTGCTATGTTTAGGTTTGAAGGAGGTGGTGAACGTAGGAGGTGTGGAAAGGGGTCATAGATTAGTAAAGATGACTCAATCCTAACAAGAAAATGTAACCAGTTTTGACAATTGAAATTATCACTGTCAACTATTTTCGTGTTTGAAAAATATTAAAAAAATATAGTTTATTATATCATCTACGAATGAAATGATATTTTTCCGCTCTTTTTCTTCGATTTCGTGTGTTAACTGCGCATGTCGGCATTGTTCCGCGTAAATTACACCACAAGAGCCATTAAATGGCTGACAGAATTGTCAGCCATTGAATGGCTTCCTTCAATTACAAGGCGGTGAGATATCTATACTTATCTATGATAGGGGTACGAGATATTTAAATTAAGTCCTTAGTTTCAGTGCCTGACTACTATGTATCCATGTGCCATGCATCTGGAGCCGATCTCAGGTTGTACTATATTCTTAACTGGAAAACATTTTATTGATATGTTAAAGATTCTATTGACAACAATTTCCACCTGCCATCAGGTGGATTTATTTGCTGCCTTTACAACTACCTTTATTTAAGATACAACTTATTTTAGAAAAAGTATCTATTCAATTATTTCACGCGCTTAAATTTTTCGAGCAGGAAAAATAATGTTATTTTTAGCGTTTACAAACCAGACACCAAGTTCCAGGAAGAATAATGCATTATTAATAAAACGACGGGGTAATATAATCTAAAGCGGGAAGCGGATGATAAATTGGTTCATTTACATTACACCAATAAGGTCCATTTATATCCATAGACAGACAACGTGTCGTGCGAGATGAAATCACATTTTTCTATATAGTACTAGTTGACCCGGCAAACGTTGTTTTGCCATATAAATAAAAAAATGTTAAGGGTGAACAACCCTTATCACTTAGGGGTATGAAAAATAGATAGTAGTCGATTCTCAGACCTACTGAATATGCATATAAAATTTGGTGAAAATCGGTAAAGCCGTTTCGGAGGAGTATGGTAACTAACATTGTGACACGAGAATTTTATGTATAAGATTTTGACATGTACGGCCGTTGCCTGCGCGGTCGCGTAATGAACGATGTTCGTATATGTTGTATGACGAAATTATTTTGTTTTACCACGACCCGTGTCTCACACATACGATACAAATGCACCATTAAGCAGATATTATTATAATTATCATTGTATGTTTCAGAAATAAAATATTAAAAACGAAATAAGAGACATTTATTCAGAGAATAATGTTGCTCCATTTGTTAAAATGAACATAACGTATTGGCATAGTTGGCACAAATGTTTAATATTTATAATGGTTAATATTATGATGGTTTCGCTAACAATAGATACGTAATTAACATTTCTCGGAATTATCTACTTCAACATCCATAAATTTAGTTATCTCTTCTACGAATTACTTATTTAACAATACTTATCACCGCTCGTTCACAGTGAAACTCTAGTTATAATTTAGCAAGGCTTACAAGTAAGTTAGATTCTTCTGTGAAATAATGATGTGCCGAGTCGGCCATTTTTGGTATTCGAGTACTTTAGTACTCATATAAAAAAGAATCGAGTCAGTACTCGAGTCCAAAGTATTCACAAAGTACTCGAGTACTTTGCACAACATACAGTCCAATAGCACGGAAGAGCAAAAAAAAAAAAACGCCACACACTACACAAAATTAAACAAGTTTTTACTTGTACGAGTAGTAGTTGTCAGTATTCGAGTATTACTGGTACTCGAGTATCACTATTGGTACTCGAGTATGCGAGTTTATGTAAGTACTCGAGTACTGACTCGAGTCGACCTGACTCGGCACATCTCTACTGTGAAATGCAACATTTAGAACCCTCTCACGTAGTGGAACCTCGAGTATAGCTCTCCATAGCTCTGATTTATTGGAGCTTAAGAGCAGAGAAGGCGAGATATTTTTATTACGAGCATACTTTGTTAAAATCTTAATAGGTATTGTTGGGGCCGCTACATGTTGAACTCATTAAGAGCAATCCGATCAATTTAAATGGCAAACTTTATTATTCGACCGAGAGTAGTCGGTGCCGGCTGTTGCCTTCGGGGACGTACAGCTTATTGAGAATTTAATTGCTTTTAAGTTCTCCAATGACTTTCTGCTTAATTGGGAGAAACCCCTGTTTCAGTTCATTCTTTCGACGTTAAACGCTGTATTTACTTTTGAGTGGAACAGCTTCTCAACAACAATATGAAGTCTAAAATGGAACTCAAGTAAGACAAACAAAAAGGGAGAGGAGTAGTTATGAACAAAAGAGTGCGTAGCGCATAATTATCGACCTTGACAAGTTTAGGGGAGCCTGCAAAAGTCGGCACGTGCGTCAAGTAAAACGATAATGATATAGTGGCTGGAGGGGAGCTTATAATCAACTGAATAACTAATTCAAACCATTACACTTTACCCCGGGTTGTGGGCCTTTTGGGGCACCCTACAATCTATTGTTCTTACGTAGGCAGGGGTCATTTCAAGTGTTTTTGTAAAAGTAATCTGCTAAATAATTCCGCGAGTCCTTTTCAAGACTGCGCCGTTGTGACACTATGCTGAGTAATCCTATACTGGTTTAACGTGGAAAGAGGAAGCCCTTTTACGTTAATAAAGACCCAAGATCAATTTCACCATTGTAAAGGTTAAACCCAGAAAAGGGCAACAGACTGCCTTATGTCTTTTTGAACGGGCGAAATTTATGAAGGAATATGAACAGTAATTGAGATTATTGTTACTGTTATTGAGGCAGATATGATATACAATGAACACGGTAGAGTTTACATAATACTTAGGCATATACTTTGGTCTATCGTGTATTGTACATAATAAATCTGTATTGTTTTAACTGTTGACAATGAAAAGTAGTTATTTGCATTTATGTCATCGTCGTCATAGTTAACCCATTATCTATTGTCCCACTGCTGGGCATAGGTCACTTTTAGAGTTAGGGATTTAAACCATTATTATCTAACAATTCACGCTGACTAAATGCGAATTGGTAGACTTCGCACACCTTTGAAAACATTTTTTTTAAAGAACCGGGTTTCAACCTTACATATGAATATTAAATTCTTAAGAGTAATAACATACGTCTGTAGAATGGGTATGCAAGTACAAAAACATAAAACATTGTATGTAATTGGGTCAAAGAGGTGAAGGGCGGGCTCAGTGGGATGGGGTAGGGTGCGAGTGTTATTCCACAGTGCGTACGAATGGCTATATTCTAGCCTGTGATATTACAACACCACATTCCGTTGAAAACTTTATGGAAATGTGACTCACGATGGCGACCCCTTTGGCAAAAGAAACTTGGCTACGTTTCGCCTTCTCATCTACTTGATTTATGCTTTTAATAACAATAGACGAATACGAAGCACTGCTGCCCCAAATTAGGTATGTCTGCTAAAGTTGATATTAAGTAAATATGATGCCGGCGTCCCCTAGATGGTACACTGAACTAGAAAAATCGGCCAAGCGCGAATCAAACTCGCATAAGGAGAGTTCCGTACCAGCATTTTTTTCATTTTTTTTAATATTTGATTTTCTAGTAGTTATAGAATAACATGCATTATGAACGTTTTAAGGGTCTACTTATCATGATTCCATATAAATTTACGGAACTTTGTGGGAACTTGTTTATTTCCCTTTAATTTTAATTTTAGTATTTGTTGTTTTAGCAGCTATAGTAAATATACTTTATATTTGTCCGTCTATTATCGGTCAAGAGGTAGAGCTCTGTGATTGAGAGACAAAGTTTAGTAATAGGGTCCCATTTTTACCCTTTAGGTACGGAGCCCTAAAAATCAAACGATAAAATGTTCTACGTACGGTTAATAGTATAGGGGATCGGTTGGATAGTAATAAAATTTGATTACAGTTGATCATAAATCTTTTTTTTCATTATCCCGCTTGGCGTCGCGTGGCCGTCAGTGGGAGACAGCGACCAAATCCCCATGTTTTGACATACATACCCGTCGTATTTATGACACAACTCTCCTCTGCCGATCTGACATGAAATTTATGAAGTCACCATGTGTGCTTTGGAGATTGGATTGCTTTACGCAATGTTACACTTTTATATAAATGGTGGACTAAACGTTTGGTTTTCGGATTACGTTTGGTATTCTTATAAATATAAAAGATGTCTAAAATCAACACATTGCTGTTCCACTGCTGTATGGGTCTCCTTTCAAAGTGAAAAGGGCTTTAGGACATAGTCCAAGGTCAAATGTGAACTTTGAGATTTTTTAAAGCAAATTTCGGGCGTAGGAATACATTTCCTCAAATTGTTTTCCTTTACCGTTTTAACACTCTCCGATTGAGTGGTTGCTTTTTAGGTTATTACTTTTAAATCTGCGTGGCATAACACAAAGAGGTACCTACTTAATACTTCTTTTTGTTATGCCATTCATTAATTTATTGAATTTGTACTAAATAGATTGCTACTGTGAACGAATATTTTTAATAGCTCTTAATGCAAAATTCTTCTTTACTCAAATAGTAGGTACTCCAATTAACAGATTCGTAACTAAGCATTTCCTTCATGCGCTTCATTAACATCGGAGTTCTTTCCTCTCGTTGTTTAATTAAGATCAATTACATCTGCATGTAATAAAGTACGATGACTAATATCGGCCCTCAAAGGTCTTGCGAACAATGTAAATCGATGAATACTACAATGGAGCCCTATAAACTTGTTTTTAGGGTTCCATGGCGAAAAGGTAAGGACCTTTTTATTACTAAGCCGACGTCCGTATGCTAGAGAACTATTTCTTGAACCGTAATAGATAAACACTTAATTTTTTTAAACGTCATTATTACAGCAAATAGTGAAAATAAAAAGAAAGTTTTAGGCGTTTTTCAGTATAGTAAAATCTTTACATTTTCATAATGCATGTGCATATCAGTGGAATGATATCAAATACTAAATATACTATTTAAAAATACACACAGGGAACCCTCCGTGTTACTTAGTCTCGCACTTGTTCGATTATATTTATATTTGTTAAATAATAACATGTTAACATTTATTTTCTAGGATCGGTATTAGCTTTGTTGTTATAAATGCACGCAATATATAAACATCCAACGCGACATCTGGACCTCGTTTCTTTGGGGATCCATTAGATTTACAATCTGCCGACTCACATTTGCTTTTAGGGGCGCCCCCATATTGAACGAGAGCTACACAACTTTTGTTACATGCAAGATATTTATCAAATACGCTTAGTTATACAACTATTGACTTTTGTTACGTTTACTTACAGATTCTGTTGCACTACCATGAGTTCACAAAAGTATTACTCGCTAGCGACTGCGTAAAATAAATGTATGAAAAATTGTACAGCGCCTCTGGTGGTTACTCGTAGAACTAAATTCCGTAGTGTGAGCCACTCGTAACGTAAAAAACCTATCGAAATCAAATCGCTAGCGAATGTCATTATGATCTATTGCCATACAAATTCGGTCCCATGAGTCAATAATTTGACAGACGTTGTCAAGAAATACCGCAACGATAGTAGTTATGTTATTCACTAGGAAAATGACAATAGTTTTCTATTTACAATTTCTATAGTGGCGTTTCTATGCCAACTCATGGTAGTGCTATGATTGTGATATGTTTGTGTCTAGTAAAACGAAACAAAAATTAAATTTAAGCATATCGTACTACCATCTCAACAACTAGCATCCTGTTTACAATTGACACTAATGACTTTTGTTGGGATCATTTATTTCATACAAAGAAAATATTTGGAGTCACCCGGTCAGATAAGCCAAAGTGATTAAATAACCATGTCTTACTTCCGGACCGAAGCGGATGGTGGAGACCGGACGAGTTGGAACACGAAAAGCATTTTAAGCGGGTCCACTTATATGGTCCCGTCTGTTGTCCTATTTGTGTCGAGCGACCTATTATTGATCTTCTGTCGCGATGCAAATCGCAATTTAAATATAGATTCGGAGTTTACGCAACGCTACGGAGGGTTTCCGAAATCGACTTTAATGAAACAATGTAACACTGATTACCAGAGTATTACCGATTAGAATAGAACTGATAAAATAGAAATCCAAGTATATAATATCTCAGGAAAAGCAGTTATGATGACTTACTTAAGATATAGATTTAATTACTTGTAAAAACAGTATTCATTACTTCACATTAACTGTTAAGTAGTATTATGGTTTAAAGGATTTAATATCGCATAGAGATGATATAGAGGTAATTTCTAACGATTATATAAGACTTAAAATTCGGTATTTAAGGATTACAGACATAGTGAGCACTTAACAAGGGCAACATGAATAATTGCCATTTTATTATTACTATTACTAAGCAATGTACATTTTATACAAAAATAGCATCAACATTTGATCAGAATGGATTACAAAGTTGAGTGGTGAGCTGGTGAGCGTAAACTGAGGTTAGCGCAGAACGCTTGCGGTGGCCCATGAAGCCACACAGGGTATGTAACGCACTGGGAACCCGATACAAATCACAAACGTAACACGAGGCTTGATTAGGGTTCCGTAATCAACTATAATCCTTAATCTAGCGCTATATTTAGATTGGAATTAAACTTTTACATGAAATAGCAAAGACCCATTTCTATCAGCTTTGAAAAATATGTTTCTCAAATTCGTATACATTTCATAATATCTGTCCACCAATATCCCAGTTGTGCCGTATATAAGAAGACATCCGTTCCGAATAGTGGGAACATTAAAGCATTGGTAAAGCATTAACATTATTTTGAAAATTGCTTAATTTCCTTCTGTTACTCGTTTTGATAAATCTATCCTCTAACTGTCTTGAATACACGATATGCTCGATCTAGTTAAATGGATTAGGTATCGGATTTAACTCTGAGAGTAGCAATTTGTAACGGAATGGAAGGTCGATATTCTGCTAAGCTATCACTGTTTCAGATTCAAAATAAATGAGAACCAATTAATCTCGACTATCCTCTTTCCTTCTTGGAATAGAAACTGGATCTATTCATGATATTCTAGTATATCAAGAAAGTACGTATATATTATACAATCGTAGCTGTTGAAGTAGGATAAGATGTCGGCAAATTGTAGTACAAATAGAATATCAGGCAATTGGCTGAGATTTCGCTGTTTGCTCTACATAGCCGTGGCTTCAAATATGCGCCAGTGGGGCGGATACTCTTCATTTCTTTCGTTACTTATAACAATTTTGATTTTATAAAAGGAGCCGTGGACCCCTCTATCTTAGTTTATTATTCAATTACAAGGCTTTGATTCAAGCTAATCGTCACAGCAATCAATGATCTTCAAGTAAAAATGAATTTTGTTTAATTGGCACATTAATAGCTATTCACACATCAAATATGTACATGTACATTGTTCATAATGGAAACAACAAATAAAATGGCTTAATTTATTATACATATAAGTAGATCACGCGCTGAATATATTAGTGCGGGTTGTACCTACATGCCGCCCAATCATGAATCTTGTAGGTATTTTATTGTTTCAAACTAAACTAATATTAGTAGTATTACATACATTTAGGTGCACGTGCGTTATATAAGTAAACTTTAGACGCTGACGAAGATTAATTAAACGCATTGGAATTATTATATTCAAATTACAAATGGATATATACCTAATGTGTTTTCAACAAAAGTTTGATTGATGGAACATTAATAGGCAAACATTTGTAGGTATATTCATGCATATAAAGAGCATATTATTATTGATTGAAGTGACGTATCGAATAATTGGTACAATGGTTGTGTGTTTTCTATGGACTGTGAAGAATATTAATCGAAGACATTGAAAATGTGCTCAATTTGCAAGACAGTCAAGCTTGTATTTTGTCGCGATTATCTTACTTCCTCGGCTAAAACGGATTTTTTGCTAGAACTCCACGGAAATACGGGAAATTTTATACAGTGCAATACAGACTGATAAACATAATTTAAGACACAATAATATTTGCATAGTGACATGGTGTAGGTTACACCGTCTACTACATATAACGTCCAACTAACTGATCTTCTTCAATTGATTTTAATTACGAATTATCAACTAACTATTGAGGTTTCTCCTTCGTTTATCGAGTTTATCGACTATTGATATAATTATATACCTACTCATAACCTAGATGGCTACATTTAAATGAAATTTTCTTTAATGACTCCGAAAATACTCCGAAATGGAAAACCCGCGTCGCAGAGCGGTCACCATGCCAGTCTGACGCGCAGAGGGTCCCGGGTTCGATCCCCGGCCAGACAGATTTCTAAATGATGAATTTAGATTTCTGTTTCTGGGTCTGGGTGTTTGTGTATTTGTCTCTATGTGTGTCCATATCCCATATCACATAGATATATATCATATATCTATGTGATTCCCTGCACCCACGATGCAGGGAATCCTAGTGTGGGGCTGTGAGTGTAGAAAGCGTTTAAAAAAAAACACAAAAATAAATTATAATTAACGTATTTCGCTCTCCTAAAGTTTTTTGCGATACTCAGTCTAAATTAATTAAAAGAGATTCCAAATATTAGGAAAGCATGGGTCGGGGCGTAACTAGATCCCAAGTAGGGCTCTAAAATATTTGTAACTTTAAGTTGGAACATTAAGCAAATACTACCCTATACCCTACTCTAGTGTCGCCGGATAGATTAAATCGTCTGCTTGACATAAAGCTTCCACGGCACATATATGGGCATCTGGGTCTTAAGTGAGGGGACGATTCCACCCTTCACTATTTGTAGCTATCGATCTGGAGACTCGCGGCGAATTCGGTTATATGTACTTTTTATGTCTCTTGGGAACTGCTTTCAAATATTTTATAGTTACGAAGGGATCAGCGCGATAGCTAATTTAAGCGGCTTTGTCGGTCTCTTATCGTCGGTCATCAATTAAACTGCATACATTGACCTCAAGTGGACCTCGGATAACGTTATTGATGTAATTGTTCACAGAGAACCTATCGCATTCATTCATTCCGATGTTTATGACGTCACTGAATAAATTGATGGAATATTTATTAATAAGTATTGTTCTGCGATGAGCGACGCGACAATATCATATCACGTGTTACTTACGAACATTGAGTTATTTAGGTTATGTATGTATCTTACTTATCTTAATTGTATGTTTTCGGAATATCTTGACATTGAACCTTTTTTTTGTAATTGCATATATTTTTGTATCGTTTGTGTACAGAGCTCTCTGGCGTCAGTTTACAAATATCAATATGTAACTAATACTAGTGCGGTCAGTCCTTCGATACTTCTGGGGGCAGCTTCCCACGAGCTTTTTCGTTATTCGGCCACGTTAAACGTTTCCGGCCTACCTCTAATTAAGCGAACGTGCTTATTTGAGCGATAACAACACTCAAAAACCACTTAAAAAAGGCAGTTGTTATACTCGTAGATTCTGGAATAAGCAAAACAAAGATTATTCAAAGATTTAAATAAAAGAAATCGCAATGTCAAATAGATTTTAAATTAATAACTATGAGTTAATAGCAACGATACAATATTGTTTGTAGTTAGGGAGTAGGTATTATAATACTTTTCAAATGAAGTACAAATTGTTGATTCAATGTATTGTACATTTTTGATTCTCGTTTTATTGTAACGTTCCAGCCTAATGTAAGCGGACAGTAATAATTTATTCTTGGATGTCGGTCGGGTCCGTTTTTTTCAATCCCCACCAACCCTTTTGCAATTATATTCTAATCCTTGGAGCCTAACGGTAATCGTTGTCGCCTGATTTTATTTCTCCTCGCCGCTTGGTAGGACTTTGGAGGCATTTTAATTAACAGAACGGTCGAACCTGATTCTAAAAACGTTTTCGAAGTCATTCAGCTAAGTGCGTTCTGCAGTAACAGTTACTTTTTATTGCAGTTTCATATTTATTAAAGTTGATTTTGGATTTGCGGAGTCATAATTTCAATGTAGCAATTTTTATGATGAAAAAATAAAAAAAATGTATTTTACGGTCGTTCAACATCTATTATATAACAAATTCCAAATCCAACATAAGTTCGGTCACATAGATGTGTTTTAATCCTTGTGAACTAATTTAGGATTTCCAAAACATCGTTCTAGAACGGAGTAATTCCAGTTCCGATGTAGTTTTCCTAATATTATCTTATTCAGAAAAAAGGCTTATAATCTTTGTCTAAAAAGCATACTACTAAATATATGACATTATTAAATTTATCACTACGTGTACGATAAAATTAGAAGATAAAGTTTAGTTCATATAACGTACGACCTATATGTCTAACTGGTCCAGTCTCTCCACAAAAGTTTGTATGTGATACATCGATCTAAATTTTATATCTTTTAAGGGTCATGGATGTCCAATTGAATTGCGTAATTTCATTTGACACACTCCTTGAACTTTCAACTTGTATACAATTCTGACGTTCGAAGTTCAGAACAGCGAACTAAGTGGCCTCGTTTCAGTCGATCGGTTATGATGACTCCCAGATCGTGTTCAGCCAGTTTGAGTTAATCAAATTTGCTTGCAAGTTGCCCGTCGCAGATCTTGTAGAACTATCGTAAACCTATCAGTCAATTAATACGTTGTCAAACGGAACTGAAAACATAACATATAAGTAATATGAGGATACATTTTATTTAACTTTCTATGATTTTTTAGGGTCATACAGCACATATATTTTTGTTCGATACTGAAAACATCTGAGAGGAGACCCGTGCCTAGCAGTGGGACAACAATGGCTTGATAATGATGATGACTGAAAATATAAAAAAGTTTTTAGAAAGCTTCTCTTTCTAGTACCAATGTAAGAGTTACCGATATTGGTTATGATATGATTATTTCTGTTAGTTAATCAAACTTTAAAAAAATAGCGTCATGAAGTTTAAGACAATTATTTGTGCAACAGTTGTCAAATTTCAAACTTTAAAAAATAGGTTAAGTGCGTAATAGTATATTGTGTGTTAATAAATAAAATATAAGAAATATAAATACCGATATACTATCGGTAGCTCTATATTTTATTACCGGGAAATATATTGAATAACTGAAGTTACGTGCCACTAAATTACGTTGAAGTAAATATGGCCATACGCCAATTCCTGAAGCATAACGAGCTAAGAATTGTAGACACGATCCTACGTGTAGACGTAATACACCACAGATCAAAGTATTCCACGAAGTGTTGTCAGGGCATAAAATAATACGGAATCGGGTCGTACGGGATACATTCACATAATTCCACTTGAATGAAATCGGTTGCAGAGACATGTCTTAGCAATAAAACTGCAGTTGGTGCTTCAAGACTACGAAGCACGGATTTACTGAATTACGTGGCAAAACTATTTTGACTCCATTGTGTTCTCTATTCTTTGGAATAAAGCGTTTTAGAATCATTTTAGAATTGATAGTTTAGGTAAGGTTAGTTTAGGTTAGCATTGGTTAGGTAATCTCTTTTGTGTATTCGATGAAATTGTAATGTGACGTTTAATTTAATCATTTTCCACATATAGAAATGAGACCAAAATTCTTATCAGTCATTTGATATACAACTAATTGTCCGGTAGTCATAAACTCATTGCTCATTGCAGGGACCTTTTCTCAGAATAGGAAAGATTAGATCATAGTTTACCGCTACTCAAAATTGAAATAAAGACAAATTATAAAATGTAAAATGACAAAGTTAGTCGCGAAATGTGTGTTAAAACTGTAAATTTAGATTTTTCTTAGAAACATATAATGTTTCCTGTTACCTACTAAAAATAATTGCTTCTTAAGTGGTAATTTACGAATGGGCGTGTAAGATATTTGTCGGTGTGAAGCGGTCACTTTGGCGATCCACTTTCAAGTAATTAACCAAGTGTGTCATTAAAGATTTATGACTCGTTGCAATTATTAACGCGTACAATTTAGACTGAAGTATTTAAAAAAATAAATCTCCTTAAATAAAATCAAAATATTCCTGCATACCGTTATTGACAAAGCGAAATTTTTTGTATTATAGAATTGCTAACAAGCACTCAATCTACTTATGGTAAGAGGCAATTACCACCCATTGACATTGGACATTTTTAATCAATCCCAGATAAGAGTCTTACTTGAGGTGGGTCCCAGATACGTCGCTCCTCCTCAGGAATTAGGTGGAAAGTCTCGTACAAGTATCTCTTCTGAAACGCTTCGGACCTAATACCAGAAGTTCTTAACACTGTTATTATAACGCAGAATTAGGTGTAGAGATGGTCTCTCCAGAGTCTAAACATAAAGGATTCTACCACTTTTAAACACTTATACACTACATAATACGTTTAAGTAGTAGTCCTCCTTGCTTCCCGATTGCGGGTTGCGCTTCACACAACACTTCACACACCTTTGAGAACTTTGTAGAGCTCTCAGGCGTGTAAGTTTTCTAACTACGACTTTCTTAAAACAAGTGATAATGTACTTCTACTATAAAGGTACCATAGTACATAACATAGAAACTTCAGTTTTCCCAGCCCAAGCAAATTTTCGATTTACAAATTTCCTATTATATTCACCAGGCAATAATGACATAAGAAATCTGAGGGAATGTCTTCTTAGGGTTCCGTCCAAAAGGGTAAAAACGTAACCCTATTACTAAGACTTCGCTGCCTGTCTGTCTGGCCGTCTGTCCGTCTGTCACGGGGCTCTATCTCCTGAATCGAGGTAGACAGACACTTGAATTTTTTACAGAGTATGTATAAGGGTGGCTGTTATAACAAAACGTACTAAAAAATAGAGGTACGGAGCACCCAGTATGCGAGTTTGACTTGTACTTGGCCAATTTTTATTTAGACATGTATGTGCTTTCCACGTCTAAGGCACAAGGAATGCCAAAACTTTAGAATAGTAAAAAAGATACAAAAAGAGGAACTATTTCGAAATATTCGCATAATTTCCGTTGAATGAAAGCGGCCGTACTGACATGTCTAAGCAATAAAACAGCGCTCGGCGTCTCTACCGGCTTTATTGCATTACGCTGCGATGCAATTTCGACTCCATTAATCTTTTCAGTGGTTCGGTGCTCCGCTCCTGATCTTTGCCTTTGAACTAACTGGCACGTATTATGTGCTGTTATATAACAGGGATTCACTGCTTTCGCTCGTTTTGTTTGGGAGTTTGAGTCAGATATGTTTTTACCAATCTTTTGCTTGCATTGTGAAAGAGATTTCAGATTAACGTGGAAATGCATGTGAGTTCTATTAATGTTTCAATGTTTATCAACTCGAATTTCGTCAGGTGGCTGATTGTGGTCAAAATCTTTCTCGTTTTGAGAAAAGGTGACGAGGACATATTTTGTCGGTCGGACGTATGGGCGGTCTTTGGGAAACAGAGTCGATAGCGGTAACAGAGTAAAATTAAAATTTAGTGTGATGTTTGAGCTTAAACAAAATATTATGTCTATTCGAAAGGTACCAATGCATAAGACGTTTTATATTTTTTTCTAACAACATTTTAACAAGATTTTCAGAATCTCTCTCAATCTTCACACAGCAGCATTGCAAAAACTCGTACCTACTATAAAAAAACGACGCAGGTGTGGTGATAATAGTGTTACAGTCAATCTACAAATACAGATCATAATTATATATTTTAATTAATATCTTAATTAACTTTAGTAGGTCATTCTATCATTTATCACGTACGCAAAGTCTAGCCTTATAAGTAACCTTGTAAAAATATGAAGTGAGTTGTCTGTAATTGGTTACGTGTCAATAACCTTGGCAAGCCAATATAGACTTGTTTCTTATGAAAATACGACCCCTCGGGGGATTAGCCTTTCAAGCCACCCCTTGGCAAACTAACAAACGACGACGCCAAATAGGTCATCAAATATATTATGGCACTACACAATGTAAGTATGTCGCATGTCGTTATCACTCTGTTTATCAATTATTTCCGAAGATTAAGGACATCTATTTCTGCGCAATAACAGCAGCGTTAAGAGCTCTTTTGGTTTGAAAGGTGTGGTAAAGAAAACACTTATGAACCAGGCGTTCCAACATAATTTGTGGCCGACCTCAAATATCTTATCTTTAGAGTTAATTTTATAGATGTCCGTAGGATATTTCCGAAACGGTCTCTTTTGGAGATCTTTTTTTTTATTTTCGAGGTGGAAACCTTCAAAAGGTACCCGACAACGAGGGAGCGACGCCGGGTTATGTAGGATTTTTACCGCACTAAAACCACACTAAACCTTGTTCTCAGCGTTTGTTGGAGAACTCCTGGATCTCCGACGCAACACGGCCGGAGTCCTCCAAGCGCGATGCCCCGATTGGGCTTTGCCCTGAAGCGTTCGCTCCTCCCACAACCTCTGGTGATTACGACGGTATACGACCACACATACCACCGCCCTTGCTGGGGTAGCTTACTGGGCGGTTCGAGCTTCTACTCTTGCCGCCCGTAACCCCGGAAGCTCCCTTTTAGTCGCCTCTTACGGACAGGCAGGGGCCGTAGCCCTATTCTAGTCCCGGAACTACAGGGACACTCTTTTGGATACCTATCATCAAAAAGATTTAAAGACACCTATTATAAATATAACAGCGTGGAAGAGCGGCTTTATATGCTCTGCATAACTAGAAAACATGCAAACCTATATTTACAGACATCGCATGTGTCGTGTTAGATAAAATCCTATTTTTCTGTACATTTCGTAGGCACGGCTATTTCTACGCGGTCGTGATGTGGGAGATATTTAAATACGATCATACACATTCTCTCCATCATCCATCTCCATTTGTTACATGTCTGTCGATCTATGCGCACTTCGGTATTTTCCACAAAATACACAGTTTTCACGGTTTTTTATCTTTTACCCCATCACCATTTCTCCCAATATTTCACAGATATAAATGTGCCAGGCAATTAAAATTCTTTGATGCGCTCGTTTAAGGAGTCTAGGGGAAGACGATAAGGCAGGACATTCACGAGATTTATAACCGCTAAAGTTAACGGCACGCCCGTTCGCGACACGCACTGTTGCTAAGTTGCTCTGGGCGAAAAATTAACTTTTAAAACTTCTTAGAACAGCTTTGTGTAACGCCAAGACGTGATCTAAGAAAAGCTCTCTCGCTTTTGTTTACCGCCGGATGTAGCCACCGGAAACGAGCGTGGAATTTTCGCAGAAAGAAATGACAATTACTTCGGAAATAATTTGTGTACACCACTGTACCTACATTCATACGTAGAACATAATTATAATAAGATTTTGTTATCAGAATTGTGAACAATCGATTAAATGCCAAGAATTGTGAAGAATATTACATCTATAACATGATTTGAAATGATTTTAAATAGGACTCGAAAGAAGCAGCTGCACAATGATTGGTATGGTATGTAAAATGTACATGCTCATTATCTAATGATGTGCGTAAAAATATAAATTTATAATGCCTGGCTACATTCCATACATTGTTTACGTAGCAAAACTGCATTAAAAGCCCTAAAATGTAATTCATACGTTTTACATTCTCTGTAACGTGTTGTTGCGAAAATACTTATAAAGAAAAATTCTTAGACCTTAATTGATGTGTACATTACAGCAATAAAGAGGTGTTTATGATTGAAACGTATCGTGATTTACACGGTACACGGAGCGTAACGCAAGCCTCGTATAGGGATGGCGATTCTTTCCGAAAGATCGATTCGAATCGAACTGTGATGAATCGATTTACAAAAAAAATCGAGGCCTATAGAATTGATTTTCCAAAAATCGATCTTCGATCTATGCAGGGCTGAGTGGCTAAAAATTGCTGAAAACCATATCCGTCAGCAAAATGTCTAAATCTAAAACATTTGTTAATATTCAATCAACTTCGAAAATATCGAATTCCGATTTTCTAGGTTAACATATCGATTCACTGAATCAATTCATTGCTGGAGATCAATTAAAAATATCGTTATTTTGTTCCAAAAAAATCGATTAATCGACTCAGATCGCCATCCCTGGCCTCGTATTACTAATGGAAGCCAATACTCGTAAAATGATTCACTTGTAAACATTAGTATTTCATATTATATACGCGTCAGAAGAACTAAAGAAAACTGATTTATCGCTTTCGCAATACATTAAAAGCGTTCGGTTCTTTTATTTAAGTTTGGAGAAATGATTTATATGGTACACACTTCTTTATCTTTATGCCAGTGAAATTTATTCAAGTAAAATATGGCCACTGTAACGATACCTTTATATTAAAGCTAAATTTTATTGCTTATGTTTTACTTAAAAAATTATATATTAACAGTATTAAAGAACGAAAAGTAGTTCTTAGAGTAATGGAGATATCTTTGTAACAAGGAAATAACAGCTAAAATCGCGTCATTAATTATCTTGTTATAGTCAAAGTCTCAAGACGAACGCATAGTTCACATTATATTAAGTGAGGACTAAATCCGATGCCTGGCATTTGTCATCATATCTAAATTAGACTATTCTACCCATTTTTGATAACAGGTGCGTCAATATTTATCGGACCGGGAGCCCAATGTACTGGAGACCTACCACCATCTCTTAAAAATTATCATAGTTCAGGAAACTTTTATTTGAATATTGCATTAACATTATTTTGTTTCTTACCACGATCTCCTTAAAACATTATTTTTAATGTATGATTAAAATAATACTGTTTTAAAAAAACCGCTGAGTTTCTTACCGGATCTTCTCAGTAGAGGTCGCGTTCCGATCCGTTAGTAGTTTAAGAAAAATATTGTACCTGACAATTTGTAAGTGCCGTCGTTGGCCAATACAAAATAAAAAAATAAAAATAAAAAAAAAACAAGAAATAGTAGTAATCCCCCAGGTCTATTGACGAGGTGTTACTCTACAGAATAAAGTATGGATTCATTATTTAATTTTACGTTTTACCAGCTTGCTGCACCCTTCAAGCCTTATATAAAGGTAGAAATACGGCGGTAGTAACGTCCTACTCGAACCACAAATTAGATTATATCAAACATAAGTTTAAACAGAGTAAACGTACCTACCTACATATCACTATCAAAGAAAACGTAATTTCAGACGACATAATAAAGATTACTCAGAAGACGTGTCTAGAGCATGCTTTTAAAACGAAAAGCAAATAATCTGTGTATACACGGAGCGGCGTTAATGCGGTGGATAACATCCAACTGGCGTTTCAATGCACAAATCGCTATTATGGTTTCAAATGGAAAGGAAACGTGAGTACGCGTGTCTTAGCATTAAGCAGTTCTTTTGTGGGTTAAACGTTTAACTATTAACTGAAACGAAATCTATTGTGCTCGAATATTCCCACAAAGCCCGGTGCAATAAATAGCAAGTCCAGAAACGAGGCGTTCAGCATTATTCAGTTTCAAGAATGAATAAAAACAATCCCCTTGTAGCCATTATGTTCAGACTTCTAGCAGAAGTTTAATTCCCTCCAATTTACCGCGTAACTGCATGGAATGGACTTTAAATTTTTTGCCCAGTTCAGACTTGGTGTTACTCTGGAAGCTATTTAAAATTGAAAAGAGCAATTTAAAGTCAATGTCTAACAAGTAGTAACGAAAGCGCGGAAGTAGGTATGGGAGAAGTTGAACGTGCAAGTTTGCCGAAGGGAAATTGGCGGATTGGCTCTTTGTAAGAGAAAGTATTCTTCGATCCAATAATTTGAATGATTTTCATATTCTTGTTCCTTACACAAGCTCAGCAAAAATCTAAGTAAGCTATATAGTATAACTACTCTATAGTGGCAATAATGGAATAGTTACATTTTAATCATGGGAATTTTAGTCGCTATGCTGGATATCAGAAGTACTTACTAATATAATTCTGTGGCGAAGATTTGCATTTCGTGAAGAGATCGTCCCTACATCAAGGTCCCACAAATATTTCTGCATCATGATAAAGAAGTATCCGCGACATTTTGCATATACACAAGCTCCGAAATAAGGCTATCGGAGTAAGGCCGCTCCAGATGGAATGATAACACGAAGAACACGGTAGGAGTCTATAATTTTGTTCCTGTAGTTCCGGGACTTGAATAGGGCTACGGTATCCCCTGCCTGCCGTAAGCGGCGACTAAAAGGGGGCTTCCGGGGTTGCGAGCGGCAAGAGTGGGAGCTCGAACCATCCAGTATGCTACCCCGGGAAGGACGGCGGTATGTGTGGTCGCATACTGTCGTAATCATCAGATGTTGTGGGAGGGGCGAACGTTCCCCCAGGGCAGAACCCGATCCGGGCATCGCGCTTGGAGGACTCCGGTTGTGTTCCGTTGGAGATCCCAGAGTTCTCCAATAAGCGCTGAGTACGGCCAGCGGGGGGGTTTTAGTGCGGTAAAAATCCCACATAAACCCGGCGTCGCTCCCACGTCGTCGGGTACCTTTTGAAGTCTTCCCCCTCGAAAAGAAAAAAAAAGATAAATATAATTTAGATGGTGTAGGGCCCTGAGCCAATTTATGTGGAGTCAATTGAGGGAATATATTGCTAAATAGCCTACTTAAGCTATATTCGCAATCTAACCAGCGATTATCTGGCTGTACCTATACTAGTGCTGAACGTAAAAGAAACGCGGAATTTTCCTTTTAATGGGATTGCTCCCCTATTGTTTCCCTTAACGCAATTATGTGGTTTAATTACGTAGCCGCACCAATAAAGATTATGGGTGCGATATGTTAGCGATATACGTACTTCTAAGTATGTAATAAGTATTGTGGGCGGCGGGGATCCTCTGTTTTGTAGAGAATATTGATCGAGAGGAAAGTTTTCCGTGTTTGTCTTGGCACTCCTTTGAAACTCAAGTCTGTCATCAGTTTGAAAGTAAGTAAAGGAAACGAGTATCTTCGCCTTCGTACATACGGAAACAAGTAAATAAACATTTTACATAATGAAATTGTTTTCCGATAAGCAATCAATTAACCAATGCCTATTGAGGTGATATCTGTCAATGGCCTGATTCAGTTGGCAACACACGGTTGGACGAATCGATGTACAATGTATTTTCAATTGTGGTTAAATGTGGTCCATTTTCACAGAATAGTGCTGGTGTTTCTACGGAGTATGTATGTTTGTATACTTGATTCTGCTGACGTATACAGGCATAATGGTTATTGTTTAACCCCACTCAATGGAGATATGCCAGAGCTGCCAATGTCTTTTCCCATTCATCTTTAGAGGTAACCTATTGCGATTTTGTAATACCAATGCAAACTTGTTGCATAACCTTATTATACGAGATAAATAAATATTTTCATTCATTTAAAAAATGGTAGTTCCAGTATGGTTTGACAGGGGAGGTACCTTCACATCAAATACATACTAGTATCACCGTCACACCAATTTCTAGCGACTAGTGTGAAGCAGATCTATGTTTCGGAGGAAAGATGTAGATGTAAGTTGATGTTACACATGAGGCGTAATGTAATCAATGTTCATGAACATTGAAGGTGGTAGAACCTTTTGTGGTTCGACTCAGGCGACACCACCGCTACATCTATTTCTGCCTAATAACAGCAGTGTTTTCCGATGCGTTCCAGCTTAGTGCTCACGGGTAGCGGCGCATCTGTGGCCGACCTCAGGTAGGAATATCTAATTCTATCTGGGGTTGATTACAAATGTCCATGGGCGGCAGTAGCCACTTACCATCAGGTGGACTGCATGCTCGGCTGCTACTCCGATATTATAAGAAAAAAGAACAGGAGTGATCACTTGTCATCAGATCAACTGCAAGCTCGCATTCTACTCCCATCCTTAAAATCTTAATATCTTACAACAAATACAAATGAATGTAAAAGGAGATTAGGGTGGCTCATCCGTAACGAAGCGGTGTGATGGCACAATACGGAGCCGCGCCGTCTCGCCATTCACATCACACTGACGCCGGCGCGACGTATGTATTACATACATAATCATACATACACATACGATTATACATACATAGTCATAGCTTGTTATGTGAGGGTAGGAACACCGATTCCACACACACTCGTACAAACAGCGCTGTTATTTCTCTTGTTTACACATGATTTGAAATTCCTCTCTGGTAGCTCTGTTATTTCGTTTTCAAAACACGTTTAAATACGGTCTTCATAACGGCAATCTGTGTAAAACGTCTAGTTGTTCGTGACTGGTAAGCACTACAAGTAAACACGCAAAGTATATGCCATTGAGCCCATTTTCTAGGCACGATACGTAGAGTTTTATGTCGTTAGCCGTTTTATGTATGCACATTCGATAAATATTGTTGAGCGAGGCTTTATGTGGGTGTTTTATCGGTGCTGTCAAATAAAATATGTAAAAATACTTAACCCTGATGTTAACAATTCATTGATTTACATATAATGAAAGAGCGACAGGTTTTAAATTAAAATGTTACATTGATAACCTTTGGAAGGAGCGGCTTTCTCTTTTGTGTTTAGAAAATGGGTATGGGTATGTACCTATTTAGTTGCAAATGGATTGGCTCCGGCCCGTATCATCCCACTACTGGGAAGTTTCAACCCAGCTCGCGGAGAGCTGGCCCATAGTCCCCCATGTTGCACTAATGTGTTAATACACACGCCTCTAGTGAAGGGGGTATGGAGTAGAGGCTAACCGGTGCGAGATGTGTTTAAACCGTTCATAAAACCTCCGATAAGGTTTAACTACTGCTATCGTGGTCAACTATCCTATCCTATCCTAAACAACTGGAACCGACGGCTTAAAGTGTCTTTCGAAACATTGTTGTGCGTAAGAAAATTTGCCACTAGCGGTCATCCATCTAACTACCGACCGCGCTCAACGTTGTCTATTATAAATCAGTTGAGATCTACACAAGCCGCGGGGCAATACTTCTAAAAATGGATTAAGCGCCTGAAATGGGTTTTCAGCGTGTCGTATACACAGCTGTCGTAGGCAAATCGATATCTTACCAGATGGCGGGGAATCCTTGTAACGACATGTTATCCCTTTTGGGGTAACATTCCTACGAACCCATTCCCAGACTACTTTGTCCGTAAAAGAAATATCTCCCAACATTCCGGCGATGGCTATAACTATTCAGTACCCGTATCTTTAATATTGGATATATAAGAAATAGAAAATATATTGAGCCGTTACGTAATTTGTAAGCCTTAGGCAGTACAGTGAAACTAACAAGTGGAAATACTTGTGAACACTTTAGTGTTTTCGAGGAAATATCTCTAGGGCGCCGCCGTCAACCCATTACTGTCATTCCTTTGAAATGTAACACAGGTTTATGTTCCTTGCTTACAAGTGAATCAAACGGCAATATCAAAATGTTTATTTTTATTCTAACAGTAACATGAAGATAGTAAGTGTAATAACATAGTTTTGTCGGTATATTAATTCAATCGCGGCCGATCAAATCCGATGTATTATATGTATTGTGGGATATTTATTATCCGATGTATCGATGTATTATCGAGAAACAAACTGTTAATAAAACAAACTTATGAATTTGTTTTAATAATTAAAAAGAATGTCCCAGTGCTGAGAACATGTCTCCTCCCAGAGTGATGCTTAGGCCATAATCGACCAAGTGCACATTTGTTGACTTTACACACCTGATAGAACTTTATTTTAAGGAATTCTGATTTTGCACGTGATAATTTTAATATGCAAATAACGTAAACCGGAAGTGACGGGAATTCGAACCTCGGGCCCCCAGTTAAGAGGCCGAATTTCACACTTCTATCTCTCATATCTTTCGCTACCTACTAAAATTTTCCAGTGCCATGTTCGGGGCCTGTCAGAAATCTGAATGTTGGTTAGTTTACTTCGAAAACTTGTTTCTTGTAAGTTGGAGCACGTCTCTTGAGGAGTAGGTTTTCGAAAGCGTCAGCGTTGTACGCTATAGCTAAACTTCTGACACTATTTTCTGCAAACTTTATTTCTGATTAGGTCGCGAAACTTGGGTGCTTGCTACAAGTTTTCTGAAATCAACATTAAAGTTTACGGTTATAGCCCAGTGTAGACTAGGCCAACTATAAGGAAAATTAAACGTATAAATAACTAAAAAGTTAATATCTCATGTGGGTACAGCAGGGAAAAATTTTAAGGTTTTTGTAAAGAATTCTACTTTTTGAAGATGTCCATGGGCGGCAGTAGCCACTTACCATCAGGTGGACTGTATGCTCGTCTGCTACTCCTATATTATAAATAAAAATAAAACCTACTTATAATATTTATGCTGATTTTTTCCAAATACAGGGAGTATTTTTTTTGAGAGTGTGTGTATGTAGATATGTCTTTTTCTTTGTCGTACTCTGCAGTCCAAACAGGTTGACCAATTTAACGTATAAAATGTCGTGAGGTCGATTCGTCTAAATTGTGGGTGTAACGTAGAACATATTTTTAAGCAGTAGCGTTTTTTTATAATAATTATCCAGTTATATACCTCTGCTGAGCACGGAAGGGTAGCAGGGGGAGGCCGGGAGCGTTCTTCACCGTGCTTCTCCATGCATATTTGCAGAGGGATTCGATAGCTGTTTGGCTTATGTACGTAAAAATAAATTTAAATTGTGTACTGGATTACGACAATAATGCCCACACATGCGGGTCGATTAACCAACAATCAGCTTAACAAATGACATCGGGGCCAATTAAGGGTTTTGTTTGAGGGAGCACTAAAAAAATAGAGTGGTGATCGAGGGGTGAGGATTCGAATCCCAAAACTTTAATTTTTCGAAGTTATGTGCGTATTATAAATTTATTATCACACGCTTCAACGATGATGTAAAACATCTTAACGAAATCTACATGCCTGAGAGATCTTAAAAGAATAGGTGTCATTTGGTCCGTGAGGGGGATTATTACGTAATTCTTCTCATTTTGAGAGGAAATCCGTGCTGAGTAGTGGGATAGCAATAGGTTGATTATGAGTAAACTTTTAAACAATTATTATTTAATTAAACAATTTAAACAAAAAGTGTTGAGAACGTAAATTGACAATAGATTAACTCAAACCCATGTGGTATTTAGGTAAGTTACTAAATAGTTATTTCGAAGCCCATGTAGGTACATTACACAGTAACACACTACAGTAATAACAACAGTTACAACAAAACCAAATGTATCTAACATTGAAATCAAAATACTTGTTTTTTATTTGAGTTACACGCTTCATAAATCATAGTACTATTAACCAGTTTGTTATAACGAGGCAATTCGATCGGGAACACGTCCTGTGTGGTATGATTAAGTGGCTCCTTCAACGGTGTTCAATCACTGATGTAGCGTGTAGTTGCGGGGTTCAATAAGAAATAATTGTATTGTATGACGGTTTAATACCTTTTGAGATTTTACAACTTTTTGGTTTATGGTTACATTGGCTGTAAACCTTTTTATGCTACATTTTTGAGCACGCCTCGTTTTATAGAAGCAGCAAGGAAGCAAGCAGTCCACTTGACAGTAAAGCAATTGCCGCCTATGGCATTCGACATTTGGATATCTATCCCCATAGCATAAGATTAGTGGTATACCGAAGGTTAGATACAGATGATTTGCTACCAATGAGAAATAAGTTAAAACGCTTCGTAAAAGTATTTATCGCTTACCGCTTCCATCAAACTAAAATAGCAGCATCTAACACTGTTGTTATGAGATAGATAGATATGTTGGAAATGCTTAGGAGTAATAAGTAAATCATGTAGTATTCTACCACTTCTAAAATTGTTATATAGTTGCGTCGCGACACCCAACTAGAGTAGCCCGGAGCACACACTACTAAGCTGCTTCAAATTGAAGCGAAAACACCCTAGAGTCCTCCGATAAGGGTGAGCGGCTGCTATTCAATGATTAAAACCGGGATCGGTTTACCTGCTCGCCGAAATAGAGTTAACCACGGAATCGCGCACGGAAATTACCACTAGCGGTCACCCATCCGATTTCCAACCGCACACGGCGTTGCATAACTATATCGATCCGTTACGCTCTACAGTAGCCGCAGGGCTATGGACACTTCATTATGTGCCTAATCTATTTCATTTCCATATTAAGTACCTTATGCATAGAAATAAATAAACATGTATGTTTGCCTGTAATTTAAAAAGATTTAAACATTGAATATTGAAGCTTTGTCCATTTACATAATCACTTTTGAAAGCGACTGAAACTATCTTCAAAAAATCTTTCACGGGAATATTTTTAAGAAAGACCTTACGAGTGACAGTCTTCGATTCCCACATAACAAAAAACAATAACACAAATGTTTAAACTTAATTAATTATCTGTTGAAATGATGGTCTTCGTCCAAATCAACATAACGACTGATTGATAATACGCAAAACTCTACTACTTCTAAAAAAAAACAAATGTTTGAAGTTAATTAATAGAAGATTAATGTTCATCCATTTCGATATAACGACAGATTGACGTCACAATACTATCCCGGTACCCTATGCCGTGTTACAGGTTACACGTGTACTAATAGTTGTTAATTAACGCTAATGTTGATTTAAGTCGGCACGCTTGGCGAGATAGGCCGGAATTATTCATACAAAATGATCTTAACTAGCAATTTGACAATGTTTATTCAACAGGTTGGAATATTAAGCCCTTTGATATAAAGCAATCTTGTTTGTATTATTTTATTAAAAACTTTAAGGTACAAATATTGAGTAGTATTATTAGAATTTAATTATCATTTGCTTAAACGGTGAATTAAAACAGCGGAACGAAACTACACTCGCCTGAAATATTTTGACTGTTAATTATAGTTAGTTATTGTTAGTAACTATTAGACGTAGTTGACTGTTTTAAATAGAATTTTTATTTTTTTGTGAAGTCTACCATTCCGCATGTGTCCAATGGAGCTGTTAGCTGAAGTAGAGTCGAAATCCCTCTCAGACTAAGAGGAGACCCTTACCTAGCAGCTTTCCTGCTAAGGGGTTGGCAACATGTCTACGGTACGACCATGTTGACATAATACCTCTGAGTCATACTTAGCATATAATCTGAAGAGTGTGGTAACTTAAGCGCATTCCAACTTAGTCCTCAGGGGTAACAGCCCATTTGTGTTCCACTTTACATTAGGACTCCTGTTCCATTTGCATTTAGGTACATGTCCCCGGGCGGTAACCACAACTTAGTCACATCAATTGAACTGCTTCAGTCATTCCAGTTTGTCTTCTATTGTAAAATAACCAACATGTACGACTCCGCTAGCTTGAAAGGATCAATTGGAGCGGAAAAGAGTATGCATGAGTGTTTCCCATATTCTATTGAAATCCTAGACTCGAACCTCCTCTCCACGAAGCAACTATAACTAAAATGCTCTTTGAAGGAATTAATGGAGTGGTATCAAAGAAACTTCTCATACAGAGTCAAGTTATGTAGTCGTCAGAAAGAAATATAAATTCGGACGAATGTTTGGCAAAAATTTGGACGAATATGTATTAGGACGAAGGTATAAAAAACTATCGGTTGCCTGCAGACTGGGTGATAAAATAGCTATCTTAGTCAATCAAGGCTATGTCTCGTAAAGTCTACCTTAGATAAAACCTACACATGTTGATAATAAACTTTTCGCCCACAGCCCCGCCCCACCTAAGTCTCTTTGTCGCCGAATGAAGGCGGACATAAACTTTATGGGTAGGTTCTGTGGGTAGATTACTTAGTATGTTTTGTAATACCTACCTTTGTAGTTTTAATAATCCGTGGATCTTCAGATAGAATCAGGAACTATCAAGATAAAAATTATTAGAATGTTAAATCGAAAATAAGAAATTTACCTACTTTGTGTCCACTTTGTGTTCAAATATGAACTGGCTCAGTACAAGTACCTACTTTGA
Source organism: Epargyreus clarus clarus (assembly GCA_014595695.2). Taxonomy (NCBI): domain Eukaryota; kingdom Metazoa; phylum Arthropoda; class Insecta; order Lepidoptera; family Hesperiidae; genus Epargyreus; species Epargyreus clarus. Next base: position 1,317,823 of record JACTTY020000027.1, read on the forward strand.
TCTTGATGTTACAATAAAAGGAAAGGCGAACAAAATCTCGGCTACTTTTAGATTTAGGCTACCGTAGAAAGAAAACGCTGTACGGTGTACATTTTTAAGGTATGATTTTTATCTGTATCAACTCAATAGTATTCGATACCCTGGGGTCCACGTCCGTTTCCACTACATTTCCATAAAAGAATATCGCCTGCCGCCCTCGAAGTTCGGGCGCCTCCCTTCTCCCTTAAAGTAGGCTTAACAAAAAATGCTGAGTTCGACCTTTCAGTTCAAGACGATAAATTCATTTAATAGGGACTTCCAAAGTCTTAAATCATCGTTGGAATATGAAGGCAAATAGAAGTTTGAAGTTTTGAAACAGTTTCTAGACTCTGACAGCGCTTTATTATCATTTCTACTAATTAATACGCGTCCATGAAGAAGTTTTAGGATTTTAGTTTTTGTTTCTACTTGTCTATTATATTGGGTTATGTTCGCTATATTAAATAATCTGCTTCCAAGGTCTTTTAAGTTGTAGCTTTTTAAAATCAGTATCCTAAGTTCCACTATAGTAGTACTACTATAGTATATACTACTATAGTATACTATAGTAGTATAATTTTATGCTGCTGTTATATTTTATCAAAATATTTAAGCGTGTATTTTTGTAATAGCATCATATTAAATTAACATTTTCATTATTTTAAAACCCTTGAATATATTTAATATTGAAATCAATCTGACGCATCTGCGTCTGGTTTGTCATCTTGGTCTCCACAGAAATAACTCTTTATTCTGATAAATGGCATAACACGGTGACAACATTTAAAAAATATATTTAAAAACAATCATAAAGAATCAACCACTTTATATTTATCTGAGTTTGAATTAGAAAAATGGTGACAGCTTTTAACGGAATGTTCCTTTTGTCATCAATTTCTACCCTATTTTTAGTATAGTTCAGTGTGGTTGGTCTTTGTTTCACATGCTATTTCGGGATTTATTTTGTACTATTGCAGGGGTTCTTAACCTTTTTATATTGTTGGGCCGTATACTACAATTTTATCTTACCATTGCCATGCCAAACCACTTCGCCTCTTCAATAAAAATAAGAACTTCCTCTTTAATCTGAAAAAAATAATCGATCAAGGTCCTCCCATTTCGCCGGCATTCCTATTAGAATAAAACATACAACAAGTAATTCATTTAAAACTTTAGGGACCACTACTAGTGCTGCTGCAGACCATAGGTTCAGAACCGCTGTACCTATCTAATTTTACTGCGAGTATAATCTAATCTGACATGTTAAAGTATTAGTTGGTTCTCGTCTAATAAAATTCTTTCTTACCTAATCTCGGAAAATACATTTAGATAAGCACACTGCAGCAGCTTTTGGGATTGATAATTCTTTCGTCAAAACTTTATTTATAGCTGTTTTTATGTTCGCGCCAGCTGGAACTGGTTTTGTACTACAGGGCTTACCGGGTGCGCTCTAGCGCAGTGTTGCTCAACATGTGAGTCATGAACCCCTAGGGGATCGGAATCTCTATTGGGGTCCGAGTAAAAAACAGTAATAAATTTGAAAATATTTTTGCAAAAGAAATGTTAAATAAATGAGATAATTAATTATGTATTTGACCGATAAGTAATGATGACAATAAGTAAAAATGTTGTATGGACTTTCTACTTGTACCATTATAAAATACAGCTAAAAAACAGCGACCCCCTAACGTAGGGGGTCGCAAAATATTTTCACATCATAAACGAGTCGCGCCATAGGAAAGGTTGAAAAACACTGTTCTAGCGAATGCAGCTTATTACAAAGTTTTTAAATATTCAATAGCTATCAAAATAGCTCTGGGTCACGACTCGGTTCACGACGTTCACGTAAAGTTTAATGTTAAACCCTTTTCTTGGGTTTTAAATTATCTATCATGACGAACGGCGAATGTAGACTTTCATTTCCGTTGTTCGGATTAGAAATACGGGAACATCGTACGAACAGGTAATACATCTACTATCGAAGATTGGAAGTGTCGCGGAAACCTTGCGTCCTACATCTCTGTGATAGAGTAATATTGGAATAGTCATGTCAAGAACATTTCTGTGCATAAGAAATATACGTATTGGTTATGTTTTATCCGTACTTTTTGTTTATTTACTTACTTTTATATACTTTTTTGTTGCCATCACAGCTTGTAGGTACTGACTTTCTTAAAATATCTGAAGATACTTATGTAATGTTTAGTTAGTTAGCAGCATAGATATACTACTACTAATAAAGACGTATATCCATGGTTAGCAGTAACTACAAACCTTTTATTAATGTTTCACTGTATTCATAAAAAATCAACGGGTTGCTGGCACTCAGTGCCGACAGAAATGAAAACTTTCGAAAGCTAACCTGAATAATAAAATATAATAAATAAAAAATGAAAATGACACCCATTGACATGTTTATTCTATGCTGACACTGGATGACTTGTGCAGTTTGCCTTGCGGTCTTACGATTTTTCGATCAGGCCACGTGTCCTCATGCCAGCTTAACATTTTTTACGCATGACAAAAAGTGCATAACGCTAAAGAAGTTTTCACTCTCCACAATAAGTTACACCATGATAAAACATTTTAATTAACTATCTGTCATATTGATTTTTGACACTTAGACTTTCTGCTTAATCACCTTAAGTGCCGCGTCTGAAGTAATTTTGAGTCGTATAAATGAAATTCCAATTTATTACACTCGATGTCAAAGGGAGGTACCTTTTAATATGTTGTACGATATAACAATATTGAATCTGGAGCCATTAGTAACGGTGAATCAACTAGGGATGCGATATCGGAACCAGTGATATTAGTTTGCCGATATATCGATACATTTTGGATTTAGCGTTATAACTTATAACCATTGTGCAAACGTGCCATCCTCGCTCGTAAGTTAACACTATTTTTTACTCTGTTTTAAAATATTTTGCTATTTTAACACAGTATACATACAATTTTCAAAACTACATATTATATATTTTTTTAATAACAATTTCCAAAATTAACGTTAAAAAGTTAACATTCTAAATTGATATTATTTTACACCTATTTATGTAAGTAATGACGTTTGTATTCTATATTTTCTGTACCAAATTCTCAGCTTTTTATACATTTTAAAGCCTGCAGAAATGGCTTCAGTATCTTCGATAGTTTTAAATAACGGTATCAGTATCGTATCAAAAGTGCGTATTACATCCCTATAACCACGTAACACCGTCCCATTGAGTCCGTCCATAATAGCCTCGCGACCTAATGACGTGAAAGCTCTCAGGAAGGTAAGCTCTCATGATATTAATAACAGAAACCCTAAATTTGCGTTCACTTGATATGAGTAGTTGAACTCTATCCTATGAGCTTTAATAGAGCATGTAATGTTTAAACTTTGATGTAGAGTATACAACCTAAGTGTTAAATTTAGTTACAAGGTATTCAGATAAAGTAGGTCCGTTAACTAAGATGTTTGGAAAGGCTTAGTAAAGATGTTCCATTCTTTATGAAGTTATAAAAATATATCTTAGTAGATGTTTATTGGCGTAGAGTTCAAAAACATGAATAACCGGACGAGCAGCATTCTATCCAGCCCTTTAGATTAGCAACGGTAGGGCAGCTATACTATTTTATACCTGAACTATGTGTCTATTTGACATGGAGATACTTATTGAAGATATAAGAAGAGCGAAATTACTTTAATGAGGCAATATAACTCAAGTATTACAAAAAATCATATACATTTTGACGCGCTCAGAATTGGTTATAGAACCGGCCGCGCACGATGCTTTTCCGCCCGAAGCTCGATTGTCACACACACACACACACACACACACACACACTTATTATAATAGAAAAGACAGGAGAGAAAACTCGCCTGAAAGGGGCATAATGCTTTTTCCTTGCGTGACGATAGCGTTAAAAAACCTGCGTTAAAAAACTTCGTACCAAAAATCGACTGATAAATTTATTTTACGTCGCCAACCAGACGGTTGATATTATATTTGGAGTACGTGTGAGTACGCTGGTATTAATTGGATGCATTCGGGGCTCTAGGTGCATTGGCCGCGGTGACATTTAATTAAATTGACTGGTGGCCGCCGCGAATCGCTGACCCGTCTCGTGCGTCGGCGGACTACAATCCTTTTTAATTCCTTTTTATTCCGTTCCGATAATGTTGTTTGTTCCCAGTTGTTTCGTTACATTGTGACACAATGTGGACTTACAGTTTCATTTAACATGCAAATTAAGGAAAATCAGTATTGTTATAAAAATAGGTTTATATAAGTTGGTAGAATCATTTATGGTTTGACTTGGGATGTACCACTGCCACAATCTCTGCCTTATAAAAACAGTGTTAAGCGCTGTTATGACTTACTTTAAAGGGTATGGTAAAGGAAAGACACTTATACAAGGCGTTTCAATTCAGGAATAGTAACTCATCTGTGGTCGACCTCAGGTTGTAATCCTATCCTATTTGGGGTTGATTATAAATGTCCATGGGCGGCAGTTGCCACTTACCATCAAATAGAACGCGAGCTCGTAAGCTAGTTCTATTAGGTATACAAATAAAAATAGTCTAACGATTATTTTCAATCTAAAATTGAAGTCATTATCGATCGAAAGAATCGAGAGAGATCGCAAGAATTTATAAAACAAAAAATGTGACTTCTACTTTTTATCGCCCATATAAAAAAAAAACCTTTACGACAGATCTTTTGGAAACTTATCTTTCATTTAAACCATGCAAAATGTATCAGCAGTACATAATATATTTTAGAGTAGCGTAAAGCCATTGTCCAGATCTCTACATTTCGAATGGATAGCGCGCCTCGAGGGCGTTTACACTACATGTACAACAGCTGCCGGCTGAAGTCCTTGTTCAGATTTGTTCAATATTTCCCTCTAGAATACATTTTGCTGAATAGAATTTCTACTCTCTAGTCTGACAATCGAGATACACAGAGCGTACGTATTTGTCTAACTATCTCTAGGCTAGTAAAGAAAATGCATACAGTCGACAATAGAAACTCGAGTTTGGAAATGGGTTAAAAAGAAATGATAGGCTGGTTTGTAATTCAGCCTTTCAATTGCGGGCTGAGGTTCAAATTCTCGCCACAAACTTCAGACTTCTTCAAATCCATATGCGTATTAAAAATAAATTAACATTTGATTTAACGGTAAACGAAAACATCTCCAGGAAACATATACGCCTGAATTCTTTAAAAAATGTTTTTTTCAAAGACCACTTGGGTAACATGATAACTATGTTCTAAACCTCTAAGTCTAGAAGGGACCTGTGTCCAACAGTGTCTTTGTGACGTCTTCAAATACAGTACTTTTCGATCTATCAGTCAACGTCCCTATAAGATGTATTATGCAGTTATGCCATTGGATTATCATTGAAAGAAAATGCAAATTTAAGATGAGTCATCAACATAACAAAGCTTGTTCAGCTAGATCGTGTGGTCCATACGTTATGTTACATGTTACATTATCATACATCTAAGAAGCTCTATAAAAATGTCCCACTTCCTCATTCGATGCTTATGCGAGCATTAATGAGGTAGAAGGTGCGGTGTATATTATGTAGTAACAGAATTTGTAGTTGTTACTGTGTTTTAGGGATGGGCGATATTTATTTTTTATCGATATTACTTGATCAGGAATGGCTAAGGGACTCAAACCCGTCTCATCTCCCAAAACTTCCGTAACTTTTTGGGCCTGGTAGAATTTTATAAATTGGAGTAAGTTTTTACCGACTTTCGACTTATTTTGCATATCTACTCTAGAAATACCTTTTATTGCCGACATAGGTCCTGCCTTTCTCTTAGAAATGCTTGCTCTTAGAAATGAAAGAAAATAAAAATTAAAATTCTTGACTGCCTTAAGTTTACTCAATAGAATCATATCGTTCGAATCGAATTTCGTATCGCTACGTGTATTGCTCGATATTTTCGATCGAAGATGTCTAAGCGTTTTCAATCGATACCGGAAAGAACCGGATCGGGTACATCACTAGTGTGTTCGGAGGCGGTGTGCGGTCGTACAGAAAGCAGACGCATTCTCGTCCAACACAACATGAGCAAGCAGGGTCAACGGTCGGCTCACTGTACGCCTGGGAACCAAAGATAAATATTTGAATTTCAACACTTAATACATATGCTTAGCAAATTGAATATGAAGTGTTCTGGCAACCGCCGTGTTTACGGTGAGGATTGTAGGTCGAGCTTCCTGATCTACGTTGTATCTGGTACAATATTTGGTATGTTATGAATACTTCTTTTGTTATTTTTAAACAATATTAGGAAATGTATAGGTAACTGAAGAAATGCTCTTGATTGATGTTATCAAATAAACCATTTTGATTTTTAAAATATATTGTGCATTCGTACACTACTTTTTCAATATAACCTTTTCTTTTCCTATGATTGTGTGTACATAAATCTTAAATAAATAAATAAAAATAAAATTTTATAAAACCATTATACAAAAAATAATTTTAAAATAAAAGGCTTATTATTATATGTAATAAATCATCTTTGTGTAAAAGAGATTTATTTTGATTAGTAGCAGCAAGTCGGTAGCGGTAGAGTTGTTTGGTTAATAGTAGAATTTATAAAACATGAATCTCAATGATATACCCCAAAAATATATGTTTTTTCCACAAAAGTCATAATCCATTCATCCATCATTCAGTACTCGGTCGGCTTAATATTTCGAGTTTGTAATAAGTCGCTACAATCAACTCGGGCAGAATACAGAAAGGGTCGTGAATATTTTCCTGTGCTTCCTTCTTATAAAAGGAATTGGAAGTGGGCTTTGAATATTGAATCAGGCGTATCGGTGACAAAGCGGCTGATCAAAACATGTTATAATGATAATTTTCCGGTCATAAATATTAATGCATTCTTCGAGGATCGATTGGATTTATAGGGCTTTGATTTATTGTATTTTCTAATTTCAAGCCTATCTTAAGTTACATAATCTTTGTATTTCACGGCTGTTCAGATAACTTATTATATTGCTTACATGTGTTTTATTAGAACGAATTGGTTTTACAAGTTATTTTATTTTCACATTGTTTCTATTTTCTCTACGACAATATAATTCGCTATATCGGGTTTATTAGAGTATTGTAGGACCACGATGATATACGGTTCTACGTCTAAAGCCTTCCCGAGAAGTCTATGTAATTTCGCTTGCGATCCTGTATGTCAAGGGACATGCGAGAGTAAAGGGAAAATTCTAATATTCTGGCTTTACTCACTTGTGAACAACGAAGAATACAAGTGTGTGTAATATAAAGCTGTACGTACCTATATGTCAGAAAACTCTTACTTAACATTGGCCACTGCTCCTTAAACATTGTTGATGGGAGTTCAGGATAAATTCCATATATCAAATTCAGCAGGTGTTGGTGAATGATTAGGTAATGAGTCAAATAATTTATCGTAATTTTAATTATTTACGTCCCAAATAAACTGTATAAGATGATATATAAAACTGTAATAATTATTATGAAACTGATCAGAGTTTTAACCTCGGGTTCAAACTGTGTATGTTAGACCATTGTAATAAAATCATGTGGCGCCCATAATACAAACGTTAATGGTAAGATATTGTTCACTCAATTGCAAGGAAACGTTACTCACTATTGTGTGAATACCGATGACATTATGATAATAACTGTAGGAAGGCATGCATTACAATGAACGCGCATATGAAATTACTCTTCGTCTGGACATGGTACCGTTCCATATTGGATAGGGTACGTTTAAAGCACGATGTGACATATTTCGATTTTCCGACGCTATTGTCCTACTAATAGCGTAGTGTTGTATGGTAGAATTTATGCGGATATGTTGTCTACCTGATGTACATTGTTAACTGTAGCTTATGGATACTGGGTCACTAAATTCAAATATCTATATTTGAAGTTAACTTGAATGATTTAATTCTGTTTAGGCCTCAGATTGTCAACTTTTAGCATTGGAGATTCAGCTGCTTTTCGGAAGCTATATGCAGCGATCAAACGTTTCACTTCGCACATTTTTTCGCGTCGGTTCCAGCTTTAAAGCTTCATCTAAAAAGCTTTTGATACCGCGATCAAAAGCACCAAGTTGACAAAACGCAAATTGCCGATGCTAAAAGTAGCAGGTAATATCAACAGTGTTAAAAGGTGTTATGTTCTGATTTGAAAGATGTAGTAACGTATAGACATTTACATACGAGGCATTTGGCTTAGTACTTAAGGGTAGCAACGTATTTGTGGCCGACCTAAGGTTGGACTTCTGGGTGAATTACGTACGTCCATATTTATATAGTCAGGTGGATTGCATGCTCACTTGCAACGTCTATATTAAAATAATTAGGTGGCAGTATCGTTTGACCGACGCAGAGTCCCACCTTAATTTTTACTGCCGCTATTGTCCCACTAACAGTTTATTGTGTTGGAGGGAAGAAGAAAGCTAATAGTTGACCGCTCACGTACTCTAATTCCTACCCTTGTGCGGGGAATGTAATAAATGTTATCTTCTAAGATCGGCATGCGACGTGCGCGCTTTACACGCGAACCTAATATTATGCCTTGGGTCTATGTATTTATTCGTGATTATACCATTTTTGTCCCGCATACCAACAATAAACTTTTATTAGTAGCAAGTTAAATGGTAAATGTCAAAATGTCATGTTTGTTTTGTGGCAAGTCACTTTCAAAATTAAAGCATAAGCGCGTGTTTCGTCTCACGCGTGTTTATACGCACGCATCTCATACACACAATTCGCAGCAGTCACTTAGCAACAGTGTGCGTATGAAACGATAGCAAACAAATTCAAGAGGCGAGCATGCGGGTGACACGCGCGTGCAGGCTTGATCACGCGCGACAGGAATAGCGCTTTTAAGCTAGTATAGTCCGTGTAAAACTGCTAGTCCGCACTAAATACAGACATGAATCGCGTCACCATAGCAAATTGTATGATCACACCTGCTCGCGACAAGTTCAAAGTGGACTAGCAGTTTGGCGCGGACTATAATACGTAGCCATTCTAACATAAAAATTAGATTATATCGATTTAGAGTAGAATTATTGAAGGCATAATAATATGTTATAAATCAACTTGTTAATAATTGTAACTTTGGATATTGCCAAGAATCTTATCAGAGGCCATAACATAAATTCATGTATGTGTTCGATCAGGGTACCTACCCTGTACTTTGATAACCACTTTGCCATGCCACCATAAATCCGAATCTAACGACACGAAGACAAAAAGGGTATTGATTCGTAAATACAGAACCTTTTACGCTTCGGATATTACAAAGATTTTACCTCGGCGTGGTAATGCACGAATCCTAAAGGAATTGTGTGCTCGAAGTGGCCGTGTTCAAATATTGTCTCGAGTTGTAAACGCCTTTGAAAGCGGAGAACGAAAAGTTCCTTTATACTTACGAGTGAAAATTTACATGTTTTGTGTATTTGTATGTACTTTTCTGATACGAGTTGGTATGTATTGGGTTTTGAAGTTGTACTAACAATGCTCCCCCTGAGAACTAAGTTAGAAGGCAAAGTATGTGTCTCCCTCACCACACCCTCTAACTCAGAAGAAGCTACACTGCTATTTTGAGATAGAAATATGTATGGTGCTGGTCATATAGAAGTCGAACTATAGAAGGCTCCATCACCTTAATTGGGACAAGAAATAGACACGTAGTTCAAAAGTCAAATGGTTATCAGCATCCATAGATATCTATAACCAACATTAAATGAAATCGGAGCTGGAGATAGGAAGTATCATTCCTTGTCCCGTTGCCGCTTCCTACAAAATACAAAAACTCGACTTCGGCTATAAAGCAGAAATAGAAAATACGAACTTTTACGCTATCACGCCACCAACACCGGGAGCTGGAAAATGACAAAAGATTTGTTTTTTTATTTATCGTCGCGTGCGAAAACTAGGTACTTTACAAACAAGCGTCAAGAATACGATCTTAAGCTGGGTTCACACGGCATTGTATTTCACGGTTTTGTGCAGGATAAATCCTGCCGCATAAATAGTGGCGTATTTTTTGCATAGCACCATTCACACGACTTTTGGTCTACAAAAAATCGTACATCGCTAAACAAGTTGATTGAATACTCGCTAGACTTACCTACTCGTCAAGCATACAACGCATAAAAAATAACTTTTCTGTTAACAGTGGATCTAGAGTATTCTAGAGCATTGTATTACACAGTGTCGTGCACATAGCGCGATGCCACAAGTCTTGTTGAAACAAATTAATTGAAATTAATATTATCATTACCACAAGGTATCGAGTAATATTTTTAGATAAGATATAGATTAGACAAATATAAACGTCCTTTTGTCCTTACAAGAATGAAAATTGACCGAAGTATAAATATCCTGATTGTGCGCTAAAATCGAATACGATAAAACGTGCAGTACAATGTCATGTGAACCCAGCCTTACATCCTACATGTCACAGTGTACGTTTTGAGACAGTCTTTGAAACAATACACTGTAGAATTTAATGTACCGAGACGAAAGACTTATGTAGATGGTACGCTTGAAGGATCATTCAGAGCTCTTCGGGCTCCTTCCTCCGCTGTCACTTTCATACACTTCATTCTTTTATTATTTCAAGTACAAGTAAAACAAGACTGTTTCACTCGCTTTTTACCCGACTGCCAAGGAAGGGTTATGTTTTTCGCGCGTATCTTGTATGTTTGTCTTTCTTTATTTGATCCGATCTAACAAACGGCTGGATGAATTTCAACAGTTAAGGTGTCATTCTATTTGTCTCAATGACCCGAGTGTCCTTAGATAGGTGTTAGTAAAAAAAAAACAAAATGGCGGATTTTTGGCGCAAAATAGTAACACATTTAAAAAAAAAAGTTAACCGAACCTATCGAGTAGGGTATCAAATGAAAGGAAATAAAACAGGGATTATAAAAACATATTTGTATATATATAAAACAGTAAAGTGACTGACTGACTGACTAACTAAATGACTTTTTCATTTTTCAGAAATCAACGTACAGCCTAAACCAAGGACCTAACACTTCTGAAATTTTGCACATAGGTTCTCTATATAGCGTGAATAAGTACTAAGAAAGGCCTTTTGGAAATTCTACCCTAAAGAGGGTAAAGTAGGGTAAAACAGTTTTTTTTTAATCCTTTAATTTTGAAGCAACTACTATAAAATTTTGTATTTGGCTTTCTGGATAGGAACAAGGACGCACTTCTTTATCGCCTGCCGAAAAATCAACCCCGTAGAGGGTAAAATAAGGGTTTAAAGTTCATTTGAACAATCGTCAATTTTGAAGCAAACGCTATGAAATTTTGCATCAGGCTTGTTAGATAAAACTAATGAAATTCTACCTCTAACGAGGTAAAATAATGACCGAAACTCTGATTTACTGAAGTTATATATTTTTTAGACCGTAAATGGTGGATTTTTTCGCGAAATACGAGTAGTAACACGTTTTAAAAAAAGTTAACCAAACCTATCGAGTAGGGTGTCAAAATACAGGAAATTAAGAGGAGATTACACGTACGTTATATAATATATCTTATATATAAAATTCTCGTGTTAGTTACCGTACTCGACCGAAACGGCTTCACCGATTTTCATCTAATTTTATATATATATTCAGTAGGTCTGAGAATCGGCCACTATATTTTTTTAACCCCTAAGTGATAAGGGTTGTTCACCCTTAACAAATTTTTATTTATTTGGCAACACAACGTTTGCCGGGTCAGCTAGTACATATATACTCGTATATACACATCAAGATGACTGTCTGACTAAATGAGTGAGTTGCTGTACCAGAGATCGACGCAAAGGGAAACCGCTGAACTTAAGCGTGCTGGAATTTTACACATTTAATAGGTTCTTTATATAGCGTAAATGAGCACTACGAGGATAAAATAGGATAATATTGTTTGAACATCTTTTGTTTTTGAAGCAGACACCTACTATGAAACTTTGTATGTGGCTTTCTGGATAAAAATAACGAAATGCCTATTTCACTGCTTTTGGAAATTCTACTTCAGCCTTTTTGGTGCAGTCGGGTTTTTGATTTTTTTAATTAATTACTTGTTACACATTTGCAACTTTGTCTTATGTGTAGGGAGGAATTTACAAAGTATACGTATTACAATGTACTGGGAGTAAGTTACTTAGAAAATGATGTAAATGGTCTTGCAGGCCGCCAGATATCTCGTTCTTAGACCTCTCAGGACTAAGTCTTACCAGTTTATTTTAACTAAAACACAGTGACAGGAATACTGCTCCTAGTAGTTTTATTACGCTGAGCATTACCACATAAAATAAGACATTTTTAATGTTTTATTCAACAGAATTAAAACGCAGATATTCGATCTTAGAATGATATGAATTTTGCAAAACAATACAAAAGAAATAATATTACAAGAGAATTGTTAATAAGATCATTTGTATTTCTCACTCCAAAGCCATTCCATACACACCTGTTCATAATGATGTACGAAACTTTTTTATTTTTGTACGAAATAAATATAAATCTTCACGCTAACGTGTTTTGAAGTGCCTCGCACTGTGCCCGGTCTACAATCGATGGAGCTCGTGTTGTTTCAGAGAATTGAGAATTATTATGGTTTAAGTGGACTTCGGTCACGGCCTATGAAAATATGTCCACTCTTTATTAAGATTTTGTATGATAATCGTATGTAATGTGTGTCCAAGATATAAAGTGTGCATGTGTCCGTGGTATTCACAAACAGGAAAAATCTTAGTATGGAGTGGAGTAGAATGTTAATAGGAAGTGTTTTTTTACCCGATTTTTTTTTTAATATAGGAGTAGCAGACGAGCATGCAATCCACCTGATGGTAAGTGGCTACTGCCGCCCATGGACATTTGTAATCAACAAGATGGGATTAGATATTCCTACCTGAGGTCGGGCACAGATGCGCCGCTACCCCTGAGGATTAAGCTGGAACGCCTCGGAAAAGTGTGTCTCCCTTACCACACCCTTCAAACCGGAACACAGCAGCGCCTAACACTGCTGTTATTAGGTAGAAATAGGTGTGGCGGTGGTGGTGCCGGAGTCGAACCACAAAGGGTTCTACCACCTTCTGCGGTGCGGTGTAATGTGCGAGTGCGGAAGGTAATGTCTTTTGAGCGTATGTATGTGTCATTATTTGGCACACCCTCTGTCCTAACGGCTTGACGGATTTTAATTTATGAAGTGCCGTTCGATTCGTCTAAATTATGGGTGTCAAATAGTCGGGTTTTGTGTTTATTATAACTCTCTAGTAAAATTGTATTCCTGTTTTCATCCCCAGACAGACGGGAGTCCAATACAGAAATATAGTGAACCCCATTCAATTAATATAGTTTTGTAACAAAGAGAGAATCGTTAGAAGTGGCGATTCGCCACTTAATAGTAATCGATAGAGTCAGTGTTATTTCAGGCGAGAATTATTCACGAGAAGTACTCAAGTACTCTTCGGGAACAGAAGTGAAGTGGAACCTTACAATTTATGCGTTGTTATTTAAACTTCTAAATGCACTTCAGGAATTTGTTTAAATGTGATTTATGTCTTGTATTTCCGTCGCTAACGGAACGTTTCGTGCTAATGTATTCAGCAGTGTCCTTCTGATTGCAAAACAGTGTCGTATGCTTTATGCATATGCGTATTTAAAGTAACTTATTATGGTTGTTAATTGTCTCTTTGATAGGCGTGGTTCTTCCTCAGAATAGGAGACTTTATCTCTTTGATAGGCATAGTTGATAGGCATTTGATTTTAAGGTGGACTATACCACTACGCTGGTAAAATTTGGATTGGAAGATTTCACAGACCTTTTAGAAATGTGTTTTTTCTGAGGCAAATGCCTCAGAAAAAACACATTTTTTTATTTTTGTACGAAATAAATATAAATCTTCACGCTAACGTGTTTTGACAAATAAATCGTAAGAAAACCTAAATAGGTTTTCTTACGATTTATTTGTCACCGTCAAAGCAACTGATCATTAATTTATAATGTAGGTACTTACATGTCATTTCGACAATGTAAGAAGATTCCTGACATCCCAGAGACGGTGATGATGTAGAGGTTCCTGGGATTCCAACCTCAAAAACCAGATGAAGAGAACGAATTTAAAACTACTAAGCGCTAGGCTGTTACTATGCATTACGTACCGTAAGTACTGCTAACTGTACTTTATACTAATAACCAGTGAACAAACCACTAAGCCCCTCTGCTTAACAGTAGAATTATTTATAAACTGGTCAATCAGATTTAACATCGCTCGAAGCTTATGCGCTGTGGCCGGTCGCCCAATCGATAGTGTGTAGATTGGGACGAGGTGTGTTATTGTTCAGAGCCATGTTCCCACTACGAAAACATAGCTGTACTAGTTTGTAGTAGCAATTAGGATTACCAGTGCGAATTTGTTGGCATGATGGTGCGGCGTGTTGACCCACACTACCGTACTTTTAAAGCACAGTGAGAATAAGATGTAACTTGAGGGAGACAAATCAATGTGGTACAATAAAGGAAGATAACAATAACAACCAATATAGGCAATGGATACAGATGTCAATCAAGAGTCAAGCTCACGTAGGATTGAAGTGCTTCAAGGTAGTTCTTCGTGAAGAGGGTCACAGAACCAATGTAGGCAATGAATTTAATCAAGAATCAAGCTCACATAGGATAGAAGTGCTTCGAGGTAGTTCTACCTGAAGGGGGCCACAGATGTTACCTGTGGATTAAGTTAGAACTCTTCAAAATAAAATAAAGCAGTGCTTAACATTGCTGTTTTAACGCCGAAATTGATAGTCTGATAAATCAAAGATTCAGTAGGCGCACCATAAGGTGAAGACATTTCTTTTTATACGTGGTAAATGTTGAAAGATGTCTGCATCACAGTTTACTCTTTTCGGTACGGTTTATTTTATATACAGCTATAAAACTAATCAATATTTAGTCGCAGTGTAGTCGTCCATATGAGCTAACGCTTCGTCAGCAATTAGGCTTTCATGTCATTAGGTATGAAAATTTCCATTTCGTGTTCCCGTACATTCATAGTAGGTATACCATCTACATACATAAGTTCCGTAGAATATAGGAACATTGAAATGATAAACTTTAATTTTATTTTTAATTTATTATAAGTGCGATATGAGTAAATGGCGATTAATTCACTGCTACTTACTTACAATAATTCTTATTTTATTTATTTTATTTTATAAGTTTTTGTACACGGAAAAAACAATTATTAACAGCAAACATTATGAAAATAGAGTACAAAGGACTGCTTATTTCAAAATGAAATCTCTTCCAGCAGCCCTGAGATCGGAATGCTCATATGAAAACAAATTTAGCGTGCATAAAAACAAAACTATAAACTATTAAACTAATAATTAAGTATAAGTATATATATATATATATATATATACATACGATATAAACATATAAATAATATATATATATATATTATACATACATATTATATTATGAAAGTGATAAATAATGCTCTTTGACTCTTTTTTTAAACAAAGAGATATTCTTAGTGAGACGAATATTAGGTGGTAACGAATTCCATAGTCTAACCGCATGAACAGAGAAGGAGTGAGAATAGAGAGAGGTTTTGTGGGAAGGGTAATTTAAAAGGGATTTAAGGTGAGATCTGCAGGGTGCCAGAGAGGGCCGTGCATACGTAAAACGTTGCTTCAGGTACGAAGGAGAAGAAGGATTTTTCAGGATATTAAATAAGAGACAGAGGATTCGAGTATTCCTGCGTGAACGGATTGGGAGCCACTTGAGATCCTTGCGAAAATGAGAAACACGATCAAATTTACGTAAACCAAAAATAAATCTAATACATAGGTTTTGCAAGCGCTCAAGTTTCTTCAATGACTCCTCTGTGACATCCAAATAGCATGCGTCCGCGTAATCCAAGATCGGTTGAATGAGAGTTTGAGTAAGAGAGATTTTAGTTTTAAAGGGCAAAAAACCTTGGAGGCATTTAAGCGAGTGCATAGTAAAGTGAACCTTACGACTTACCTCCCGCACATAAGCTTCCCACGATAAGTTGGAATCCATAATGATGCCGAGGTTTTTTACTGTTGTAGAGTACGGAATGGTAGTGTTATTGACAGCTAATTTTGGTAGTGTACTGAGGTCTAGTATATTGCGATGGTACTTGCTGCCAATAACAATAGCCTGTGTTTTGCTCGGATTGATGGAAATTCCGTATGATTTAGCCCATTCGCATATTCTGCAAAGGTCATCATTTAACTTTTTAATTTCATTATGGGCGTTAAGCACAGTAAAGTGACGGTATAGCTGCAAATCATCTGCGTAAAGATGGAAATTTGAGGAAATAATTTTTGTAATGGAGTTAATAAAGATAGAGAAAAGTAAAGGAGAGAGAACGCCACCCTGAGGAACACCAGCAGCTAGCTCGCACCAGTCCGAGAAGTACTCTCCCTGACGGACCCGCTGTGATCTTCCTCGAAGATAAGAGTTAAACCAAGAAACGGCAGAAGATGAGACGTTAATGGATCTGAGAACTCCCGTAAGGACATCGAAATCAACAGATGTAAAAGCGCTGCTAAAGTCTAACAGAACCAATACAGTTAGAGATTTGTTTTCAATCGCCCACCGAATATCATCTGTGACGTTTAGCAATGCCGTTACAGTGCTATGACCGGGCCGGAAACCAGACTGGTAAGGACTAAGAAGAGAGTTATTAATTAAGAAGGAGGAGAGTTGCTTGTGGACAATGTGCTCAAGTACTTTAGAAAGAAATGGCAGTATAGAGATAGGACGAAAATCCGACAGGGAAACAGGGTTCGCTTTCTTTGGCAGAGAGATTATGTTTGCTTGTTTCCAAGCTAAAGGGAAGGTACATGTGGATAAGGAGAAATTTAGTATATGAGAAATGATGGGAAGGATATTTTCAAGGATTAATGAGATCATCTTTGAGCACAAATTGTCATTTCCAACCGCGGTCGAAGAAATAGACTTAATCGATTTTCTAACGTCTTCTTCCGTAACTACCGTGAGGTTCAATGGTGAACAATTTGGTTTCGGAGCATTTAATAAAGTGCTTAGAGTGCTGTTTTTAGTGACTGGATCCAAGCAAGACGGCGATAGAGAAAAATATTTGTTTAACTGATTTAGATCCAAATCACTATCAGCAGCAGTAGAGGTTTTGCCTATCCCAACGGATTTAAGGAATTTCCAAACCTCAGCGGAGTTACGATTAACAAGAGAGTCGTGGAAATAGCGTCTCTTTGCGTCCCTACACAGACGATTGCAGCGATTACGTAAATGCTTGAACACCGCCAGGTTCCGCTCCGAGGGACAACGTTTCAACTTTCTCTTGGCCCTATCTCTGAGACCCATATACTCCTTGATATCAGCGGTAAGCCACGGAGCTGGAGCATGCCTAACTTTAACACGTCTGAGAGGGGCGTGCAGATCAAATAATTTGAGTACCTGGAGGTTGAACTCACGTACCTTGTCATCGATGCTGGTGCTATTGATGAGTCGTGACCAGTCGATAGCATCAGCATCACGCCGCAACGCGTCCAAGTCGATGCCCTTATAACTACGAAGTAAGAGATACTGCGACTTACGCTTAGAAGTACGAATTCGATAAGATAGATACACAAGATCATGATAAGAAAAAGAAGAAGTGAGTTGCCCATGTGTATCGACGTTGCCAGGTGAATAGACAATCATGAGATCGAGGAGAGACGGAGTGCAATTTGGAAAATGATGAGTTGGGCCAAGTGGCAGAATATGGAGATTGTATGACGCTAATAGGGATTGCAGTTTAGAACTACGAATATCATTTTTCAATAAACAGGTATTAAAATCTCCCATTAATATAATGTGATCAGAAGTAGGGCAGATTTCACTTAAAATTTCATCCAAGGTGCCGAAATAGTCAATGTTAAGATTTGGACAGTATAGTACTCCTAGTAACAATTTAGAGGTGTGAATAGTAATTTCAATAAACAGATATTCAGCTGATTCGGTGTACTGAGAAGGAGAAGCACTTACTACCTTGAAAGGCAAGTCAGCACGTAAGTAAATGCAAACACCTCCACAGCCTTTACCTGTTCTATCGTTCCGAATTAAGATGTATCCTGGCAACGCGAACTGGGAGGAAAGAAGAGAGGGTTTTAGAAAGGATTCCGAAATTAATAACGCGTCCAAGTGAGCAGTGCTAAAGGATGCCAAAAGATCGGGGTAATGAGCAGGAATACTTTGTGCATTTATATGAGCAACATTGAAATTGGATAAGTAGCTGGAGTAAGTATTGAAGATCTGATCATGCAAGGTTAGACAAGCGGACGAAGAGTCACTGTCCGCACTTACAAAACTGCAGACAGAGGAAGAGCATGAGAAAAAACTATCGTTAAGGTCAAATAAATTATTCATAATTTAATATAAATACTAAGAAAAAAATATATATGAATAAATAAATCTATAACAAAATTATAATAATAACAATAACTACAAAAAAAAAAAAAAAAATTAAAACGATATTAAATATGCTTAGTGCGCAAACCCGTATCACTCACAATCAGGTAAGCTAAAAGAGATTTACAATACTCATTTTAAGACAAACCAAAGAATATTACAACAAAACAAAAATAAAAAATAATAATAATGGAAAAAATAGGAATACAGACATTTCATAAGTATTACTACACAGAAAGAGCATACAATAAAAATATAACAATTAATAGTCATCAATTTAGGGAAATACAATTCAGTAGTTATATTATAATCTTTTGCAAAACGTAATACATGTAAATGACTTCACAAGAAAAAAATATAAAAATAAAGTATTGGGCAAACTGACAGAAATTCCCAATAGGTACCTAATTATTTTAAAACAACAAATATTACAACATGAAAAAAACACAAAACAAAACTAATAAAAAATAAAGACATTTCATACGTATCACTATAACAAAATAAAATAAAACAAAAATATAACAATTAACAGTCAACAATATAGGAAAATACAATTCAAATACTTATATTAAAAGCTTTTGCAATACGTAATACATAAATGTCTTGGCAATGAAGAATAAATAAAATAAAAAATAAAGTAGAAAATACACTAAGTGTCACTTAGTAAAACATGACGTGTGAAACGGAACGTAATGTCATTGTCAAAACAACTGACTCGTGATGACAACGAAATTAAATGAAATGTCTAATTCTAATACTGTCAGAAATGTCAGATAAGCTGTTAGCTGTGAGCAGGGAAATTTAATCCTTATGTTGGATAAACGAGTTTATGGATTTAAAAGTGTAAACAAGACAATTTTAGTGATAAACATTATTTCAGCATACCTACAAATACAATTATACACTCGTAAAGTACTACGCGACCAAATACAAAAGGTTTGTTTGATAAACAAATAAGTGGAATGAGTGAAAAGGTGTTGTAACAGTATACAATACGGATTAAAAGAAACTAACGGCGCCGGGTTTTTCGGGCAGCAATAACACCTTTAGACGCTGCATTTTTGGGTGACAATTGTGCTGTTTGGTTCGACTCACAGGCTGCATCAGAGGTCTCCGGTGGATATTGTGCAACTAGTGCCTCGAGTTCCGCCAAAGATTCAATTTTCTGCCTGGACTTATTTGGGAGGAGCACCATTATTTTTCCCTCAACTGTCCAGGAGTTCTTGACCCCAAAGTGCTTCCGTGCTGCCATGAACGCTTTATGTCGTGCTTGCGTTAAAAACTCGGAGATGGTGATTCCAGTGCCTTTTAGGGCTGTTTTGCCTTCCCAAATGGCTTGCCGATGTTGGATATCATGGAATCTAACAAGAATCGGCCTACACTTGCCATTGAACGTGCCAAGGCGGTGACAAACAAGAAGGTTGTCCATGGATACGCTAGTCTCCTTCATTTGGTTGGATATAATATGATGGACCCGTTCATGTATCTTTTCGTTTTCTTTTTCAGGCAAGCCGTGGAATAAAAGAACTTTTCTCCTCATAAATGTTTCATGCCTGTCTAAGCCAAGTGCAAGGAGATTCATTTGTGTTTTTAATTTTGTTAAAGTCTGCCAAACAAAGGACTTGAACTCAGTAAACTCACGTGACAGAGAAGTGATATCCGGATGTACTGGACTAGCACCAGCTGCACACTTGTTCAGTTTGTCCTCGTAATCAGCCATGCGTGACGAAAACAATTTCTCCAGTTCCTCCAGATTGTTTGCCAGTTGAAGGTCCATGTTACTTTGGTATAAGTGATAGTATGCCAAGTAAAGGGTTAAGGGTAAATTAACAGGAAAATTATAGTAGGCAGTGAGTGCTGTAGGGTTCACTACACAATTAACACATTTGCAGATATGTAATTAGGGTTTTGATATTTTTAAATTAATTAAAACAAGAAGCACACCAAATTTGCGTATGTTAGTCGCGCCTACCCACACGCCATCATTCTTATCTGTGTACACGCCATTATTCTTCTTGCTAGCAACAGTGTTAAGTGATGTAAATGGCATGGGAGTCTTATTTTCACGAGGCATTCCAACTTAGCCAATCTCAGGTAAAATATTATCTGGTGCTACTTACACATGTCCATGGGTAGCCACTTACCTTTAGGTGGACGCTACTCCTATATTATAAAAAGATAATATATAACTTGACTTTTTGAAGGTGGTAGAACCCTTAGTGGTTCGACTCCGGCGGCACCACCGCCACACCTATTTTACCTAATAACAGCAGTGTTAGGCGGTGCTGTGTTCCGGTTTGAAGGATGTGGTTAGGGAGACAGACTTTTCCGAGGCGTTCCAGCTTAGTCCTCAGGGGTAGCGGCGCATCTGTAGCCGACCTCAGGTGGGAATATCTAATCCTATCTGGGGTTGATTAACATGTCCATGGGCGGCAGTAGCCACTTACCATCAGGTGGATGCTCATCTGCTACTCCTATATTATAAAAAAAAAAACTTGAATTTACATTGAAGATTAATGCCGCGGGTTCATAATTTTTCAGGTATATAATTTAAAAATTCGGAACGAAAATCTCCAACGTGGAGTTAGCGGGGAAATTGTTTTAACTTGGGAAGTTGTTACCTATCAATTAAGTAAGCATTTCTAATTAAACTTCGGGCGCTCTTCCTGACCCGTTTCAGACTTGTTAAATACAGAGTAAGCGACAACACCAAAATTGACTTTTTCGATTTTCTTTTTTGTACAACTTTCGAAAATCTTTTCTCATAATGAAGTGGAATATTCAAAGTTACCGGTAGATTAAAATAAATGTTAATGAAGAAATTTGAATATCAAAGTTTCTAACAAATCTGGCACATTGCTTTTTTTAACATTTTTAACATTTATTCATTTGGGTAAACTTTTTTAAACTAATCATTTTTTCCTATCTCGTATTTTGGTCTCAAATACAAATAACATCTATTATATTAGAATTAGCGTCTTTATGTTGAAGACATATTAATGTAAACATTTCGTAACTGTAAAGCTTCACTTATTCGTTAACGGAAATGTCATAATTAATATATGAAAAGACCTTACGTGCAAATAAAGCTTACGAATGCTTATTGAAGTTGGTATATGTTCGGAGCAATACCGTTTCATTCGTAAATTATATAAAAACTACATTTTTTAATATTTTTCAAACACGGAAATAGATGACAGTGACAATTGTCAAAAGGTTAAATTTTCTTATTAGGAGTGAGTAATCTTTACTTCATGTAATTTTTTTTGTAAGTTGCCTCTGAAATGAGTAGTCCATGTGCCATACACATCGTCCAATTAAAAGAATGGCACGGTAATTGCAAGCACTCCAATTTAAAAAGAGCTAATGAGTAATTTGGCACCATTTTCAGTAGGACGACATTTTCTAATAGGAAATAGACACAGTTTCCAGATTAATTACGGAAATGACTGGCGGTAGACCGCAGCGTTCTGAATGTCCAAAACGTGTGTTTCATGTTAAAATAGCTTATTTGTCAACATAAATAATGCTACAATAAAGCTCCTATGGTCCGGGATTTCTGAAGTATATTTTTAAATGTTTGTTCTTTAAGATTAAGAAGTTATATGGGATGGAAATAAAAGGTGAACTCGACCCTTCCGCTACGTTCCGTTCAACATACAATTTTAAATCCTAGTTATATTAAATAGGTACTTTTACAATTAAAGGGGTAATACTAATTCTGAAATAGTAGACGTAGCCGATAAGCAAATCTAAAAAGACCAACGCCCGCTATTAATTAACAAAATAATAATTTTTTTTGGTTACCAAAAATCGAACAATTTCTAGTAGCCAGAAATTAATTGCGGGCATTAAAAGAAAATTTTAGAGTTTTAAGAGACATTGACTACTTATAATAAGTCAATATTTATACAAACGTTTAAAATAACTTAAGCGGATTTTCATTTTCGAAATCGGATTTACAATTCACACGTGATCTCTTAGAAAATCTTCAACGTATGTATTTTACCTTTAAAAATTTTCCTAGCAAGTTGTTCGTAGCCGACCGGTAGCGGTCGATACGAGCACGTTGCCAATTAATTCCGCGACTTAAACTGCAAAACTAACTGCCATCGCTTAAATATTTGCTTTGTGGCTCTTTCAGCGAAATAGCTTTTCATATTGAAAATATTCGTATGCAACAACCGTGCTTTTTATTTTATAAAAGTGGCAGTATGATACCTACTAGTACCTATGTAGTACTAATAGACTTTAAATAAATTACATATTATTATAAGTTATATGTAACAACTGGTGTTGCCCTTATTTATGCCAACAATAGCAGTATTAAGCAATTTCATCTTAAACTTGATATCACTCTATAGTAGTTCTGTCTGCTTCCCTATTTTTAGTCTGTTAATGCTTTTGGTTCCTATTTTATGATTCTATGTTTAATAATTGGATAATAAACATTTGTAACTTTAACTTACTTGTGCAACATGAAGTAAAGTTCCCAAGATAAGCAATCACTTCGTGCTGTACCTACTTCTGAGAAAGTTTAAATAAGAAGAGTAAATTTACGGCAGCACACTCTTTGCTTAGACAAGAAGAAAACTTTAAAGTGATTAAGCCTCTCACAATTACGCTAGTAAGACCATTTCTATAAAATTACAAAGTTATACCATTGAAATTAATTAGTGAAATTTAATTGGTACACTGCTGGACATAGACGTCCTCTAAAAGGGATTTTTAAAGAACTCTCAGATGAGTAGGTTTCGTCGCGATGTTTTTCTTCGTTCCGTTATAACAAGTTATAATCAATTCATATCAAATATACATAAAGTAACTTTAAAAATCAGAGATACGTGCCTGGTATAAGAATCTCAGACCCCTAACTGAAGGCCGCGTTTCAACCACTAAGCTATTAATACTTATTTCGGAATGTACAAATTCATTCCGGAACATAACATTCTGGAATAAGCAGGAAATAGAGAGAGGGTTTGATGAAGGCACTTAGAAACGTCATTTGATGTACAAGATAAAAAGATTCAGCATTATTTCAAAGAGCAAAATATCTATTTACCCAACAATTGACGATGCAAAATGCCTTGTCTCTTTTCACAACTAAAGCTTATGAATACTACGGCTAACTACTGATTTCATATTAAAATTTATTCACGGTAAAAAAATAGCACTGCAGTTGAAGTAAATATGCTGCCGTGTTTTGGTCGAAATATGTTCGGTTTGAGTTCACGTTAACTTAATAAGTATTAACGTAAACCGTTTGGTTTTAATTAAACCACTGATTTTCAGCTGATTGCGAATGTAAAAGGCAAATTGCATGCACCCGAAGTTCTTTAAACTTTATTTTCGAAATACTTAACGAGTAATTATTTACAGGAGCAGATTTTTCTAAGTATAGTACCAGATGTTATTGTTAATAAATGTTATTTTAATGGTTGTGCAATTATTTATTTAATTAAATTGATGAAATTTTAAAAATCAACTTACTATTGTCAAATAAAAAAAATGTTGTAATTCCTATTTATGTCTCACTTTGAAATACTTAAAAAGTAAATTACATTAGCTATTAGACAGTTTTTGTGTCATTCATTTATTGTTTTGAATATAAATAGATAAAGATTGAAGGCGTTTGGTATGTTTTCTCGACAAAAAAGGCACTTATTGCGAAGTCATGTTATGGATGCATCATTACGAATCGAGGAAAGTCATCGCCCCAAATAAAGAAAAGGTCGGTATAATTTTACGGAGATTTTGTATTTCTACGATCACCCCAATACCTACCTACCTAGCGTTAGGATTTAACTGATAATTCGAAGTTATAGGTAGGAAATATAGTATAGTAGTAGTATAGTATAGGATTAGACTAATAAATATTGAGCTTACTGGAAACCGAATTATCTGTAGATACTACTTTTTCTTCGATTTCATGTCTTAACAGCGCATGTCGTCATTGCAAATTACACCATGACAGTAATTAAATGGCTGACAGAATTGTCAGCCGTTTAAGTCATTTAATGGCTTCCTTCAATTACAAGGCGGTGAGATATCTATACTTCTATTATATCTATTCATGATACAGAAACTAGTAAACTAGCATGCAGTCTATTTGATAGTAAGTGACAAATGCCTCATCAACCCCAGAAGATTAAAGTCTCAAGTAGGACTCTCCGCTGAGATGCGTTGCTACCCCAGACTAAATTGAAACGATTTGTAGGTCTTCTGTATAATATTCTTAAGAGCAGAACAAAACAGCAGTTAATACTGTTGTTCTTAAGCATAAGACTCCCTAATTACCAATTCATATATTATGAAACATCAATTCTTAAAACCGCCACTGTACGGCTTTATTAATGCGGCGTGCATATACCGCTCATAAATTTCTAAATAACTTAATTAACATTCTAAAATGATCAAGTTGACCTCCTAGCGAACTGATAAATATTCTTAAACAACCAAGTTAAAAACTTTTAGTAAAATTCAATGTTTTTATTCTGGGTCTGGCGCTTTAATTGATATAAAAATATTTTTTTACACTTCCACACAATTCCTCTTAAATAGGTATCTATACAAATTCGGAAAGTAAACCATTGTCTTTATACAAAATCACTAAAATCGATCTAGTGTATCCAAAAAATCAAATAGTGACGTACATTTTCATATACCTTTCAACGAAGATTTTCATTTTGAAGGTGGTAGAACCCTTTGTGCTTCGACTCCGGCGGCACCACCGCCACACCTATTTCTGCCTGATAGCGGCAGTGTTAGGCGCTGCTGTGTTCCGTTTTGAAGGGTGTGGTAAGGGAGACATACTTTTCCGAGACGTTCCAACTTAGTCCTCAGGGGTAGCGGCGCATCTGTGGCCGACCTCAGGTAGGAATATCTAATCCTATCTGGGGTTGATTACAGATGTCCATGAGCGGCAGTAGCCACTTACCATCAGGTGGACTGCATGCTCGTCTGCTACTCCTATTATTATAAAAAGAAAGTGTGTGTGTGTCAGCTACGACGCACGATTGGAGTTTACTCCTTACGAACGATAATTATGATATATATCGAATAAAAAAAAAGGGTAAATGAACGCATGTGCTAAAATGATAAGAGAAACAAACATATATCTGTAATTATTCGGATTATTTATATTACTTCAATAATGCGTGTTACATAAGGTATGTTACGAAATAATATAAATAATAATAATAATAAAAACATTAAAACTTGATGGTTAGGTTGCTGTTTATGTACGTTGTATATAAACAGCAACCTAACCTAGATGTATACAATAGATGCTACTATATGCATTTATTATACAGCATGCATACCGTGTACTCGGCAGCAGTATTCAAGTTGTGGCAGAACTTCGTAATACGCAGGCGCGCAACACACACGTACAAACATACGCAACATTCAACTCTCAGACTGGAGGTAGTGAACTATACAGTGAGACTACGAAGTATCGCGCAAAGAGGAGACCCTGAGAATGAGATACGCTGTGTAATGTATTCCATCTCATTCTTTTACACGTTCAATCCTACAGATATATATGTTTGTCTCTTTCTACGTTACGCCTCAACTTTTCGTGTTACACTTGATTTTACTCCTCATAAAATTTCCGTACCGGGCCTTATAACTCAAATCGTTTCTTAAGGAGTAAACTCCAAAAAAGTTATGTAACTATGTGAAAATTTATGTTTATGTAGCGTTCTCTACAAAACTATATGAAAATTTATCGTTGAAAGGTAGTAAGGTAGGGTATTATGAAGGACTAATGAACTACAGTTACTATATTATTACGAGGGACATTTGGGCAATCAAATAATTATGAAGTTACTATTGCGCTATATTTATAATTCACGTTAAATGTTATTTTCCGTGCTATATAACCAATTTAATGAAATCGTGCCTTTATCAAACATGGCTTCGCCGCATTGATGATGTAACGTCACGTAAAATACTGCATGAGGGTAACCCTTATGTAAAATACAGTTTCATTTGACAGAACGAATAATTACTGCATTATTTCATGTTAACTTACTATATATATATATATATATATATATATATATAATAGAAATAGGACTTCTACTTGAGATTTTTGACGAACGCATATCTAAGTACTTGGATTGAGTCATAACACCTTGTTTGCTCTATATAATACTTGAATTCAAAAAGCGCTGTCCAAAGTATTCATTGAATGAAAACAAGCATATATGCCTTTTTCTTACCCCTTTAAAACAAAAAAAAAACAACACAACAAGGTGGTAATTTCGCAGTCGGGCTACTAGTAGTCCTAAACATCTCTAATGACGTCAAAATACAGTAATTAATTTCTTTACCATTAAATTTAAACAACCCCAAAATATGAGAAAAATCATTTCGTTTTTTTGACTGTTTTCTCTTACATCCTCCCAACTGTTTTAAATGAATCGAAATAAACGAATGCTTTTAATGTTTTGTTAAAAATGAAACGGAATGAAGGCTTTTACAGTGTTTTCATCGAAAATGTTCATACGCTCAATTTATCCGCCCAATTAGAGCAACGAAGGTAGTGACATATATCAGGGCAGGACAGTATGCGGTTTTCATTTCGCCGTATGAGCGAGCGTGCATTATAAAACGGAACAAAATGCATGAAGTACATACATACATACTTGTATGATGCTTCTGGTCTTTGTAATGCGGCTACATTATTGTAGTAGTAACAATTTTTCTGTGCCACATGAATAGGTTTTCCTATTTTGCTGTTTAAATTTCTGTTCAGCGCTCTTTTCTTTTGTTTCTGTGGATTGTCTTTGTTTTTGGATTGTATAATGTCTTTGATTAAATTGTCAACGTCTTTTTCATTATGATTGCTAGTTGACATTATATACAACTTTACTTTATTAACGTCCGTTATTAATATTCGATCTATCCAATGTTTTGACCAAAGATCGTCATTTGACAATTTCTCCAAACTAGGAATTTTCTAATTTCGATCTTTGGTAAAAATTTAATAGATTGATTATTAATAATGCCTATACCTAATTAACAGTTTAAGTATTTTGAAGAATTTCGATCTAAACCTTTTGTCCACGTTAAAATGTTTGTAGGTATATTTTTACAAAATAGGTATCTGTTTTAATATTGTGTTAAGGGAACATACCTCCAAAAATCTGTCAACAAGAGTAATAATAGCTTCCACCAAGTTTATTGTGGAACGCTAGCACGGAAATATTATTTGGGGATGGAATATTTTCCAATTAAAGTTTTCTTTCCAACTTTCCGGAGCGGACGTGACAACGAGCGAGATCGCAGCTCCAACAGCTAATAAACGTCATGCGCGAAACCTTGCAAATATGCTGTATGAACTATTATTACATGAAATATACGATGTTTCTTTTTTCCGTAACAAAATATGATAATATTATTAGTGTAGTTACACCGCCATACCTATTTCTAGCGTACAGTAATTCTTGAGTCGATGGAAGAGTATTGATGCTGGTTAACTTTTATTTGAGGATACCATCTTAATGAGCTTCAGGTAGATGTTCATTATGAAATTGGTTGCAGATGGTCACGGGCGGTAGTGTCTGTACTGTGACCACCAGGGGATTGCAATGTAGTTTACTATTTAAATGTTACTTACAAAAGTAGTTATGTATTTTGGTTTTTAATTCAGGAACTTAGAAACTCATTCAAAACATTTGTGGCAGTAAACAAAATCTGGTGATACATTACATTTTATTGAACAGTGTAAAATAAGCACCTTTACTTCTATAAATGACAAGACTTAACCGTGTCGAGCTATGAACATGTATGTTGAACAATATTACTCTAACGACTTAATTACTTTCCGCTATCTCTACAAGACACATATTGAATACAATTAACATACTCCGTGTATATTCATAGACGTCGGAGTGACGCGTGAATGTATATTATCGAATAAGCAGTGTAAGTTAAAGTTTCTATATGTCCTGACACCAATATAACTATTATTGACTTTGCTCCAGCGAAACGCTTATGGAATGTGTGTTATTGTTGAACAATTTTTATAATATAAATGACTTTCTATGCAACTGATTCTATTGACATTGTGTTTTTTATAATTGTATTTTTGATATCTTTTTAATTTGCATGTTACCGTATTGTTAACAGAATAAGAGGACCTAAATTTTGTAACGCCTGATTATATAATTATTCCATGCAAATAAATTATTCTATTCTATTCTATTAAGTAGTTAAAATAATTGATTATTCGAGTTTATTACTGTTTTTATAAACTTCACGTAGGATGACTTATTCTTATTTTTTGTTATAGGAGGTATTGTTCCTAGTTCATAGGACAAGAATTGTAAAATTGGTTCAAAAATTCCAGCCCAGCAGGCCAAGCCCAAATCGTAATAAGAATACTTTAAAATAGATCACAACAAGCAGTTAATAAAAACGTGAAATACATAGATCTCTTCCAATGTTTTTCTAGCAGGAAATGTTTCTCGGAAGTATTCTATAATAACAACAGCCTCTCGCAAGCTGGTGCAATATCTTGAAATGAAAACGCCTACGAGGCTGAAACTTCCGCAACAAGAACAGATTACTTGCTGTCTTTTATTCGTGCTAAGATCTGTCGTAAACTTTAATTGTAAACGCAATATTAGGGACACATTTTGAATGGTATTGATTCATTTCAGAACTAAGATTAATTTTCGTTGACGATCAAGTTACTTCTTATTTTGAATTATTAAATGCTAACTTACCTAAAATATTATATAGAATAGTTTTTAATAGTCAGCTAGTGCACAGTCGTATGTAGCTTATCTTACTACAATCACTAGTAAGAGAAATTCGATAGTAAATATGTTATGTGATGTAACGATAAACAATCATGAATTAACCTAGCGTGAATCGACTGACCTCTGACAAAAGTCAGAGTAAAACCTGTGGTCGGCGTCTGACGGGGTTCTGTCCCTGAGGACGAAGTGTTCCAACACTTGGAACTCTTATTAATATGTTTGTTTTACTATGCTCTTTCAACTAGAACACAATAACATTACAGTGATGTAATAAGGCAGAAATAGGCATAGGAGTGTTGTAGACACATATTACAAAGTGTTTTACTTCCATTCCGAGTACTTAATTGTAATGGTTATTAGAACGGAATAAAACTTACTATTCCACTTTAGTATGAGTTGACGGTTACTAGAATGGAATAAAACTTATTCCACTTTAGTATGAGTTGTCAACGTTAACTTAGTATGAGTTGTAACTTGTAACTATTAATACCACAGTTATTCAGTCATAAACTTATACGCATTTAGCTGTGATTATGTAATCATGTTTATGTCAATAATACGAAAATATTACCCACCGTACATCGTAAAAACGATACGGTATTATTTTACAAGGCATTGGTGTCAAGAGGACCGACTGGTACGTGTTTGTACTCCAAATATTTGGAGAAAGGGGTTGAAGCGTAACAATGGGAGTGCTTTAACATACAGCTCGTTACTTTGTATGTAGACATACTTCTCGTACTCTCAATCGTGAAAAATATTTTGTCGTTTCTTGTCTAAAATTGTAAGCTTCTGTCGTGTTTTGATTTACTATTGTTCTGTAAATTTCGTACAATTGATGATATATATAATTAAAAATATTAAAATTATTAGATATATTATTAAAAAAGAATAACATTTTAAATTTGGAAGCAATTAGTGAAAATCTATTCATATTGCTTTTATAATTTTAAAAAGAGCCTCAATAGATTCATATTTATGATAATGGTTTCTAGTTCATTCAAAAATAATACAATAATATTATGCTTAGGCATCGATTCATATAAATATTGTGTTATGTGATACATAAAAAGGTCATACAAAGGTAATACATAAAAGAAATGCCTATCAAATTTTCAACGAAAAGCTGACAATTACAAAATTTGTAATTTTTATTTTTTTTGCCTCATAAAATAGAAAACATTTTCATAAGAAAAATATTCAACAGTGTACTTTATCTTGTTAATAATGTTGTCTTAGGAACGTTATGTAATATTACTTCAAACGAATGTAATATTACTTTCGGGACAACTTACATTAATAGAGCGATTACGTAGGTGTTCTACCCTCGTATTATGTCTACAAAAATATACTTCAGTATTAGTATCGATTACGAACATAGGTTAGGGTGATATCACTTGAGAACGCGATATACCCAACCTTCCACCATTACGGCTCTTTTAGATTATATTCACATTGTCGAATAATAGGTAATAATCTCAAAAATACTAATAGCCATTAGTAAATACTTACGAGATATTTTAAATAGAACAAGTGCCGCAAGTTAGGTACATTTTTAATCCCTCGAGATTGTTGCTTCTAAAAATATAAACCATTTTCATAAGAAAAAACATTCATTCGGAGTAAAAATATTATTTTATAAAAATATTATTTTACGAAAATAATGTTTTTATTTTTTAATTCTGAAGCAGCGAACGAGTATGCAGTGGAATTAATTATAAGTGGCTTCTGCCGTCCATGGACATTTGTAATCAACTCCAGAAAAATTAAACACGGCTAGCTTAGGTCGGTCGTAAATGCGTTGCTACCTAAGGACTAAGTTTGGAACGCCTCGGATAATTATATCTCCTATACAATAACCCTCCAAACTGGAACAGGGCAACGCTTAACACTGTTGTTACAGGGTACAAATTGGTGTCGTGGTGATGTCTCCAAAATCGAGCCACAAAGGGTTCTACCACCTTTAAATGTTCTGTTTGACCCTCGTTGTTGTCTAGAAAAATGTACTTTAGTATTAGCATCGATTACGAACACACGTTAGGGCGATACCATCTAAGAACTCTTCAAAATGGCCACCGCTTCACCGTTACGACTCTTTAGATTATGTTCACATTGCAAGCAGTAAGAATTAGGGTTGCCTCTTTTTTACTTAAAACTATTTCCTACAAAACACTACAAATTATAAGACTTTCGGAAGGAATACTAAAATACAGTACAATACTATTGTAAGGGTGGCAACCCTAACGGTAATTGTCGTCACACGGTAATTTACATTGAACTCTCCACAATCGATGTAGTAATCTGCGAAATTACTTTGTAGGCATTGGTAAATACGAGCTATTTTAAATGGGACGTGTGCAAATAAGATAATTTGCATGTAGCTCGTTAAAACTGTCTGACTTTTAGCGGTTCGCTAATTAAGCCCCGTTTATCTACAGACATTGAGCGTGACAGACAAGGGCCGTGGCATCAAAATAAAAAAATGTGAGCCGTCACGGGACGCCTGGCAGATGTGAAACATCGACATTATTTTTTAAAAGTAATATGCAGAAAAGAACATATTGTGATAGGAACTAAATATGTCATAATGATAAAATAAAATGGCAATAAATGGCGTCGCATGGCGACGCGTCGCCACATCGTACACACTACTGCATATAGACTGTATATATATAATTATATACCATCGTATAGCGTGGCGGCGCCACGGCATGCGTCGCCACGCCAGAAATCGGTTTTACGTGCGGCTATAGATGTTTCACATCAATAATTTTGTAAGAAACTGGACCTCTTGATCGAGGGGTTCGAGGTTCAAATCCCAGGTACCTACGCTTTTTCAAAGTTATGTCCGCATTAGACATAAATTATCACTTGCTTATACGGCGAAGGAAAATATCGTTAAGAAACCTGCATACCTGAGAAATCTTAAAAAAGTTAATCGTTTTCATTCTGATAGGAGACCCGTGCCCAGCTCTGGGACAGTAATGGGTGGATGATGATTGTTTAGAAGAATATTATTTTGTCTGCCACGGTATGTGTCTGAAACGAAATAATGTGTCTGAAACGAAATATAGATAAACCCTAACACTTCCTCAGATCAATTTATCGGAACACGTTAATGGTTTTAGGGTCTTATCTGATGCAGTGCATCGGAGTGCTTATCTTCATTAACTCAATTTGTGAATATCGTCGGAGCCAAATTGCGGTGAAAACTAGTCTGCGGGCTCCGTGAATAGAACTGCTAAATGCGTACGCCGTCGATAGAACCTCCCATTTGCATAATGGATATAGACGTTGTCTTTCCAAGTGGAGTCGTGAGTTTTCAAGTAGAAGAGAAGAAAAGGTGGTGGAGGTGCTATTACTGCGACTATTTCTAGCGTAAATAAATTTTGCATTTCGAAGAGTGTGGAACACTAGCTTATTGAGTCAAGTGGTAGAAAGGTGATAGATGTGGCATCACCACACCTATTTCTAGCGTCTAGCAGCTTCTGCCTTTCGATGGAAGGTTGTGGATTTCATTAACTTATTTATGGAGGGAACATCTTAGACCTCTGAAGTTGTAAGGCATCTATGATTGACTTCAGGTGGAACTGTTGTTCTATGTCAACTTGCTTACAGGTATCCATAGTGATCACAGTGATACCTATTTCTACCTAATAACAGCAGTGTTAGGCGCTGCAGTGTTCCGGTTTGAAAGGTTTGGTAAGGGAGACAGACTTCCGAGGCGTTCCAGCTTAGTCCTCAGCGGCGCATCTGTGGCCGACTTCAGGTAGGAATATCTAATCCTATCTGGGGTTGATTACAAATGTCCATGAGCGGCAGTAGCCACCATCAGGTGGACTGCATGCTCGTCTGCTACTCCTATATTATAAAAAAACTAACTAAGAAGTGGACGGCGTTTGCTAGTACAATCTTATAAAAATAGCCTGTCAGCCCACAATTCAAATGTCAGAGAAAACAAACGGCCTTTGAAACTATGCCATTATAACAACAAAGTTCTGTAAACTGAAACTTGAGTTGTGGGGTGCCACGCCGAAAAACACGAAGCGTTGGTCGCCATCCGTCTAGTCACGCAAAGGATTGACCGATTTCAAATTAACCTACTTTCCACAGGTCGTAAACTAAGTGTGGCTTGGTTGTGTTTTAAAAGGAAATGTTGCTTTACATGGACTTATCTATCGATAAGATAGGTCCAGGAATAAGTCAAATGTAAACTTTCGAAGTAGTTACAGAAAGTCATTATTACTAAGTCAATTACTTGAATGTTATGATATATTATAATTTGAAATATATTTTTTATTTCATGTTAAAGCGATTAATTTACTAAAATAAAGTTGAACATTCTTTATATTCATATTATTTTTACGTTACTAACTCAAATAGTTTTTTGAATAAATTAGGACTTAAGTATCATTAGAGATCTTTCTAATTGAGCAATAAACATAATTTAATCGTTTTGATATGTACTATATGAATATATTTTTGTTTCAGGTAACAACTTTGGTAGTACGCGTCTTTGGGTAAATTATAAATGACATCATCATCATCATCAACCCATTAACGTCCCACAGCTGGGCACGGATCTCCTCTCAGAATGAGAAGGATTAGGCCATAGTCCACCGCGCTGGCCAAGTGCGTATTGGTAGACTTCACATACCTTTGAGATTTTTTTTTTGGATGACAAAACCTGTTTTATTTTAGGACGTATCACTGAAGTAGCAAACTGCCATGAAGAACCTAACTCCTCAATACTCCTAATTTTTATTGGTACCTGTCGTTTGCAGAAATTTATTATTAAAGACAGGTAGTATAGCTGCAGTTGCTCTACATTCCTGTCTGCTGATAATCACAGATACGCTGCTGCATTCTTTAAGGATTAACGTTCAAAGATTCATGTAGGTAGGTGCCATAAATGAAGAATTTTATTTTAAAACTGGCGATGCATTAGCGACTCTTCTGGTTGTGCAAATGTCCATAGGCGACGATGACAGGTTTCCATCAAATAACCCGTCAACCAATTCTAAAACTTTCAAGAATCTGGATTTTATTAAAAACATTTTTGCTGACATCGTAATATAACCTTATCCTACGTTAAATTATAATTAACGTAGAACTCTAGGAATATGATTAAGTTTGAGCTTCTCCGCTCTTGGTTATTTACTTTTTCATCAAGATTTATGTAGTTTGCAGCCTCCAACGATCTAAGTTTAAATTACATAAGACATAAGAAAATTGCAACGTTAGAGGGCTGCGTGCGGCGAGATGGCACGACGTGACGTGTCACTTTATATTAGGGTTCCGTCGGTCAAAAGCTAAAGGAGTCGTTATAACGTCACTTTCTTATCCGTATTTCCATGTGCCAAGCTCTTTTTTTTCAGAAACGCGTAGAAATATAAAGTTGCAATTTATATCAATTATTATATCTATATCTATATCTATATTATCTTTCAGCTTTAAAAAAATAATCAAACGTGTAATCTTCTAATCTGTCTTCTCGTTGATCTATGATCATGAAATTTGGTAAGTAAGAAGTAATATCGTAGGCTTGTAAAAAGAAATACGAAAACTATATTTATGTACATGTACTTTAATAAAAAGAAGCGATTTTCTTTCCATTGCTGTTACTTTTACCTATTTGTTCGTACAGAACCCTCAGTGCGTGAGTCTAACGCACTTAGCTTACTTTTCAACGGCGAGCAAATTTCACGGTTGTCGACGCTCCGACGCCATTTTCATACCATTTCACACCACCGAGATGGGCGTTCAGCGTTTTTATCGTTGCTCCCGTGCTTTCCACTGGTCGTTTAGTGAACCCTCGTAGCGCCGACAATGGACCGTTTATCGACTTACTTACCGCCTCCTTCAGACGCATACATGTCGTTTACTGGTCATACAGTTTTGCGCGATGTATGGTTAATATGGATATGTATGAACTTTTATTCTCTAGCCAAACATAGTTTCCATTTTAGGGTATTTCAAGGCGCTGACAGGCGTTGTAAGAGTTCGGCTTTCCATTTTGTAACTGCATAAAAAATGTGAGTAAGCTTAAAGTATTGAACTGAGAGAATTTTCTTTTCCTGTACACAATGTGATATGACAATAAAACACACCTTTGCTATTTGTATTTACAAATTGCAGAACATTAATATAAAATTTAGTCAGCAGTTAGAAGTTGTAACACTAACGATGCGCGCATTGTTATACTCGACTTAATGTGTAATTTATACTTATAATAATCTAAATATATATAACTCCAAGGTGACTGACTGACATAGTGATCTATTAACCCACACACCACTGGACGGATCGGGCTGAAATTTGGCATGCAGGTAGATGTTATGACGTAGGCATCCGCTAAGAAAGGATTTTGATCAATTCTATCCCCAAGGGAATAAAATGGGAATGAAAATATTACTTCGTAACGCGAGCGAAGCCGCGGGCAAAAGCTCGTTCGTCATAAATTGTTTCGTAACGCGAATGCTCTTCATCAGTCCTTTACGATTAAAGCAAAAACAAATAATACAGGTAAACAAACTTATTACGCTCAATCAAGATTTCAGTTTTATACGAGCCCGCGAGTGCGTGCGACTCGCAGATAAAAGTAATTTAGTACCAAGAATGTTATCTGCGTTGCTCCGTAACTCTGTTTACTCGGTCGCCTTAACAAAGCAACTCAATATATCAACTTGTCGACTCGACTTACCCGAACGTGAGTTACACGAAGCTCTGTTTGTCAAGTTACGCGACGCTATTATAACGGCTTTACTGCTGAAACATGTGTAATGTGTAAATGCTTCATTCTCTACTACGCTATGTAGGCTAAACATGATAACGCGTAGTATCAATTTATTTGTACAGTTTCATACTTTTTTGGAAGGATATTTAAATTGTAAGGACAGAGGCAATGACCTTGAAGGTTTTCGGGTAGTACACATATAAAGGTTATTTCTTTATCGTTCATTTGCTATGGTATCGCAGCTCATTGACATATCAGCAAGTTTCAGACTAACGGAAATAGGATAATGTTTACATAATATCAATTTACACTTAACGAGCGTGGTAAACTGTAGCCACCACTTTAAAAGGAAACATTCCCAGCAGTGGGACCGGTACTGAGTGTGATTACAATTTAGTTCCCAAGAGTAGCAAATGAGAACAATCGACTTAATTTTTTATAACAGATGAGCATGTAGTCTACCTGATGGTAAGCAGCTACCGCCCCCCATGGACATCTGTAATCAACCCCAGATAGGATTCGATTATGATCCTATCTGAGGTTGGCCGCAGGTGCGCCGCTACCACTGAGGACTAAGCTGGAACTTCTCGGAAAAGTATGTCTCCCTTACCACAGCCTTCATACCAGGTCACAGCAGCGCCTAAAACTGTTATAAGGCAGACATACTCGTAGGCGTGGCAGTGGTGCCGCCGGAGTCGAATCACAAAGCTTTCTGCCACCTTCAGTCTGGCTTATTCAGGGTTTAAACTTATACAGTTACATAAAGAGGTACAAAATATTACTTGTGTTAATAAACCTGCTTGAAATTACGCCCGCCTTAAATAAGTTTTACCTACTTAGAATGTAAAGTGCTGCAAAAAATGTATGCACTGAATTTTTAAATTATGTTCCTACGCAAAGTGGAACAGCAAAGCCCGTTTAACCCAGATTTTAAAGTAATACGACCCGGTATGACCTAAGAACACTTCTTATCGCTTCTTAAACTTCTGCTATTATGACGTAAAATTTGGAATTTTACTGAGCTTTAAGAAAAAATGAATAGCATAGCTAAGTGAATTAGTGTTGGCTTAGTAGGTGAAATTTAATTAAAGTCAGAAATTACAAATATTTCATTTATAACGCAAAAGCTCGTCATTAGCAATAATCAACAAGGGGTTGAAACCCCTCGTGGTTCGCCTCCAAAGGGACCACCGCCACACCTATTTTTTTCTCTGGATTATAACAGTAGTGTTAAGCGCTGCTCTGTTCCTGTGTGGAGAATGTGGTAGTCATATTTTTTTGAAGTGTTCCAACTTAGTTCTAAAGGGTAGTAACGTACAGCAGATCTCAGACAAGACTCTCATGTCATTTGGGGTTGACTAAAGAGTCCATGGGCGGCAATAATCACTCACGACTAAGAGGACTGCATGCTCATTTTCTACCTCTAAATTACAAAATAAGAATGTAGTATAAAAACAAACAGTTGACAAACAAAGCGAACAAAGTTTGTCTTTGCATTTATATGTAGATAATTTTCCAAGCGAGGAAGCTAAGAAAATGTCTCGCTAATAAGAACGAAAAACAATTTATTTCCATGTCATTTCTTTATAAATCTTATCCGGCATTGGAGTTTTCCAACGGTTCAGTTGAGGTGGAAATGAAATAAAAGTGCACAAATCACGCGTGAAATTGAGTTCGATCGCTGCTAAAGTCATTGTTCGCTGGGAAGTGGCTGCCAGCCTGCCACTCTCCTACAAATCGGTACACCATCTATTGACACTCCATTACTAGTTTTCTGCCGGCGTGCGAAATTTCTCATTTCGCTAAATACTGTTTCTGTTATGTTCGATATTGTATAAATTCAATCTAAAAATTTCAGCTGTTGAGTATTTAGTGGTGGAATAAATATTGGTTTGCGATTTCGATAGTTAATCAGTAAATTTGGTATCCTTATTAATATAATAAATACTTATCTATTTGGACATTAATCTATTCGTTTGTTTGGTAGCGCAAATCTATCATTCTGAAAAGTTCACTCTACTTTAGGAGTCTCCTATTTTTGTATACACTTAGATCTTGATGATGATTTAACAAATAATTTATAATTATGAATGTAGATTTTGATATCATAATATTCATGATAATTGGATAGCGAATTAAGTTTTGAGGTTATATTTCTTTTTCCACGTTTGAGAAAACAGGTCATAGGTAATTTAGCGAAGGACGGAGTTGTAACACATGTAGCATATAACACATTTTTATTTCTTCAATTTGTTTGAATCACGGAAAGTATATTATTAATTACGCCAAAGAAGTATAACTTCTTATATATCTTTTTACTTTACCATTAAATATTTTATCGAACGACGCCATGACGTATCTGGATTTATTTTACACATTTACGAAGTGTACAAAAAGTTGAAAGCATACATAATTCAAAAGGCAGGGGAGGTGGCAGCCGGTTGGGGTGAAAATGTCGTCAAGTTTCACGTTTTCAGCCAAGATGACGCCCCCGAGCCTCATTTATCAACCAAATAATAATTAATTGAAATTCACTGTCACTTTCCTGTTACGAACACACATCCTCGGTATTTCGTTTTACGTTATTATATTTGTGATGTTGTGGTTAATTTTGGAGTTTTTTGGCTTTATTTTAATTATAATTACTGTAGCTGTTACTGTTATAAAATGTAATAGAAATATTATAAAAAGTTACGGAGCAGGTGTTTCAAGTTTTTGTTTTTAGAAAGCACTCATTAAGCGTTGATTGGAAGCCTTAAAGTGGTATTAGGTTTCTGAATATCATTTTAACCACTGAACCTTTGCCAATCCCTATTATAAGGCTTAAGTTTTTATAGAGACGAACCAGTTTATTTTATATACCTTAGTCAAGATAACACATAAAATAAGAGAAAATCGGTATCGTATTTATCTAGATGAGACGAGAGCTTTACCGTTAATAAAATGCACAGAGAAACAAAATTTTACTGAACATTATTTTACTTTGACTTCGTTTTATGCATATTTAAATTAAAACCTTATCTACAAAATCTGAAGAACTTGCTTGTAATTCCATTGCTTGTAATTTGATATAAATATATTTTTTTAATAAAATGTATGCAGTCTCCTGGTCTGACCAACAGAAGATTCCGAGTTTGATTTGCGGCCAGGAAAGATCTTTATTATAAATTATGATCTCTGTTTTGGTGTCGTTTCTTTGTTTTGTCATCTTAGTATGTAGACAAGTGGCCACTGTCGCCTATGGACATCTGTTATCATCCCGATTTACGATTGGAGTCCTACCGGAAATCGGTTACAAGTGCTTTGTTACCCCTATAGACCTAAGTTGCAACGCCTCGTATAATTGTCTTCCTTTTTCACACCCTTTACCAATCAGAGCACAGCACTTAACATTACCCGTCATAAGGCAGAAATACACCTATTTGTGCCTGCTGAGTCGAATCAGCAAGGTCTCTATCACTGACAATGTAGAGTTTTAGTATGGGTTTAAGACACTTTTTGAATACACAAAACAACAACTTATTCGAACGGCTTTACATTTTGGCGCAGTGTACACTCATTTACATGGTGTAGTTGTCAGGACATCGAATCGTAGCGTTGATGTCAATTTTGAGCACAAGCAGCGCTCTGCCTTGCAAAGCTGTGGAGTCATTTCCATTTTATTCGTGACACGTCCGGCTATGCAAATCGCTATCTAGTGCAGTGAGATCACATGTTAAACTTATCTGCCTCAGCTAATTCTAACTACCGATCGCTTGAAATGAAAGGAATTTCGTGTAGCTTATTCTGTGGTATTTTATGGTAGCCTGTCCCTATTGTAAATTAAGAAATTCATATTTCTGTATTTAAGGACATTCGTTCATTTGATTTGAGAAATCACATAATAATCTTCCTGACTTGAATGTGTTTTTACTTTAACCTCTATAATGTAATTATTTGAAGGTGGTAGAACCCTTTGTGGTTCGACTCCGGCGGCACCACCGCCACACCTATTTCTACCTAATAACAGCAGTGTTAAGCGCTGCTGTGTTCCGGTTTGAAGGGTGTGGTAAGGGAGACAGACTTTTCCGAGGCGTTCCAGCTTAGTCCTCAGGGGTAGCGGCGCATCTGTGGCTGACCTCAGGTAGGAATATCTAATCCTATCTGGGGTTGATTACAGATGTCCATGGGCGGCAGTAGCCACTTACCATGCTAGTCTGCTACTCTTAAAAAAAATATATCATCTCTGAAATTGGAAAGTTTCATATTAGGCAGAGAGTGCTTACCGCATAAAGCAGAACATAGCAGCACTTAATACATCAGCTATAAAAAGTTCTACCGTCGTTTTCTCCTTTTCTAATAAAATATTTGGGCTACATTTTAAATTAAACCGACTTATTTTAATGAATGGTTATATAGATGCAGTGAATCTCCGATCTGTCTGACCTCATTATGTGGGTCTAGGGCGACGTTTGCATTATTTGCATTATGAACTGCGTTAGTGTCGTCATTAAATACACTACCAGCATTTTAATGACTCTCAGCAATAACAGCTGATACTTGAAACAGCTTTTTATTACGAAAAGTCAAGGCTGAAACCCGAAGCGAAATAAATTAAACCTTTTTGTTCATTAAACCTTTTTGCTTACCTGTTAGTCTTCAATTCGGTGTTTATTCCTTTGCCTAAAATATTTTAGTCGTTAATGGCTTTTATATATTCTAACCTAGGTAATAAATAGTAGTTTAAAAATAAGATAAAAAAGGGCAGGCAAAAAATCAGTAATTAGTTTATTTATTAATATAAATTGTTACTATGATAAACAATATATTAAAAAAAGAAAAGTGGTAGAACTCTTTGTGTTTCGACTCCCAAGGGACCACCGACACACCAATGTTTCTTTCACACTTATAATAGGCGTTTCAACTTAGTCCTTAGTATCCCTATAGTATCCCTATCACATCTGTGTATCCCTATAGTATCCATATCACGCTGGCCTCAGTTGAGACTCTAATCCAGGGATGATTGTAAATGTCTATGGGGCGCTGTTTACCATTAGGCGAAGTGTATTTATACTACTTCAATAATATAAAAAAAATCGCGAAAAAGCTGGGGATAATTGTAAGTTCCCACTTATTTTTAAAACGAAATATTGAATAGTACAAAGCAGTAACAATGAAGAATTAAGAACCTCGTTTTTGAAATCGTTTAACAAATAAAGTTCGTATACTCTAGAATAGGTGCTTTGGTGTCAGCGGATTTAGGTTTGAACCGACACGTTGCGAGCTTGTAAGCAAATTGCGAGTTAACGCTCTGTGTACTGTAGCATTACCATGAGTTGGCATAGAAACGCCACTATAGAAATGGTAAATAGAAAACTATTGTCATTTTGCTGGTGAATAACATAACTACTATCGTTACGGTATTTCTTGACAACGTCTGTCAAATTAATGACTCATGGGACCGAATTTGTATGGCAATAGATCATAATGACATTCGCTAGCGATTTGATTTCGATAGGTTTTTTACGTATCGAGTTACGTCACTACGGATTTTAGTTCTACGAGTAACCACCAGAGGCGCTGTACAATTTTTCATACATTTATTTTACGCAGTCGCTAGCGAGTAATACTTTTGTAAACTCATGGTAGTCCTACTGAAACACTAGTGTTGTGTAAATAATTCGCACCCCTAAATGCAGTTAATTAGTATGGGACCGGGTTAAGTGTACCAAATGGACGATAAACCGTTGAGAATGGAAACTTGTGAGGATGTATGCTCATTGTAGGTTACGAGCAGGTTTAAGTTGCTTAGAATTTTCGATAGGAGAAGGATAATGGTCTTGTATTTCACGTGGTGTTGTAGACATATAGACAACTATTTTTTGCCCACGGCTTCGCCCGCGTTTAAAAGAAAATAATATGACATGCATAAAACTGAAAATTCATACCTTCATTGGAATGACAGTGGCGCCATCTGGCGAAAATTGTTCGTGCCAACTCTGAAACCTTCGTGGGTTCATGGACATCAACTTTGCTATAGATCATCACTTGATCAAATGCATAGTTTACGATTCAATCCCTTCTAATATCGATTAAATTAATCGATGTTTTGGGCCAAAAGATCAATTCTCCGATTAATCGTTCTTAGATCGCCATCCCTACTTCGTGTGGGTTTTCCGGGATAAAAACTATCCTATGGCCTTTCTCGGTTCTCAGACTATCTTTGTACAAAATTTCATTAAAATCGGTTCAGTGGTTTAGGCGTGAAGAAGAGACAACCAGACAGACAGACAGACAGAGTTACTTTCGGATATATAATATTAGTAAGGATCATCACTTACTCGGTTTGGAAAGTTTATTAATAGTAACCATATAGGTACACAATCGAACTAAAATAAATTAAAAATAATATTTTAAACATTCTGCTCTAAAAGATATTAATTTTATTTAAACAATCATTTTTCGAATATTACTTATTTTCATACTTTACGTATGAATAAAATGTATATGTATAAATTTAATACGATACAAAATTGACGCGTTTTTAAATAGCCCACCATTACAACTGGTGACCATTTATAACATTGACTGATACGTTTTTAAGATAAGTCACAGATAAAACATTAGTATTGAAAACCACAGACATTTTGCAGATAAAACCGCGTCTTCACAGTTAAACCGTAACGTAGTGAAGTTCAGTTCGGAACTAAGGAAACTTGAGGGAATGGCGAACCTACCTCTACCTCTATCTACTTCTTTGGCATCTCTAATGCACTCAGTTAAATTAAATTACTGCCCGAGCAATTGAGAGCTGCACTAACTCTCAAAGTGTTACTCGGAACTCCGTGATCGGGAAAACAGATTTTATCAAAGGGTTCCTTTAAAGAATGTTTGCACGGCGGCCATTTTGAGTTACGAAGCTACTCTCCTGTCGACGCTCAATTACGTCACTAGATTTAATACTTACAGATAGCTAGTTTAATATTAATTCAGTAGCTCAAAGACAGGGTTCCTTAGAATTAATAATAGCGGTAGATGAAAAGGCTGTCTGAAACATCTAGATTGTATTCAGAGTAGATAACCTAATACGTTTACTTCAGAGTATATTTCATTGCGTTTATTAGTATGCATTAGATTTTGTGAAATAATTACCGTTTTGCCCTATTACATCTACAGATATTAATTTATTTATTTTATTTATTTATTTACGCCCACAAAAATACAACGCAAGCTATATCTAAAATTTAGTGCAAATATATTTAGAGTACCGTGTCTAACTAAATGATTTTCTCTATAATATTTGGTATCGCGTTACGGCAAAGTCGGAAGATATTTTAAATACGATCATACAGATGAATAAAATGTTATGGTTTTGTCTGACGCGGCCCGTGACTGACTCGTAACATGTCTGTTGCCATATAAATGCAACAATATACTGAAATAGAAGACAATTTTTATTATCTTTTTTACTGAAGATTAGAACGAAATTAAGCCAAGTGAACCTTTCTCTTTCTTCCACAGAATTCCACATTCGATACAAATCATGACACATTAATGTATTAATGACTTGATCTTATCATAGAATCATTATACTTTTCAAAGCATTATTTTTAAATAACAAACATTCACACACTTACTAATTACTCTCTTGTTTCTAACGTGTAATGTACGCCACTTGATCCTCATCCTCCTACGCTCCTCGTATGCAGATGCGACATGGATGTATCATTAGTCAAGATGAACAACCCAACATTGCAATACCTACGCCATACGTACAATTTCTCTAAAAGCTCCGGAGGTGTGAGTCGCACCTATATTTCTAAAGGCTTTGTAGGTACCAAACTAGACTCACCCACATAGCGAATGTATCAATCTCTGAGCCAACCCGCAACATTTCCGTAAGCCCTTTGTTACTTTTTAATGTGTGAGCCCTCTTTGTCCCTTTTCGAGCGAAATATGCCCTTCTTCAAAGACCTAGTTAGATAACTACGTAGTACAATAGATAAGTGGCCGTATACTTCTGTAGATGTATGCTAGTCAGTAAGCTGGCTATAAATTTTGCACTTTTAGTTTAAAATGTTTCGAATATTTATTTTTTACATTGAATACCGAACGTGGATCAAAATGTGAATCATTTTTCCGCATTTATGATAGATACGCGTTATGTAAGTGATTCAAAGCTAAAAATTCAACGGTTATTAGTAAACCTTTTTTATTTCTTTTTTAGTATATCTTTGTAAATATATATCACAACAAAGATAGTGTAAGTACTTTATGTTGCCTGGAGCACTTACTTAAGAAAATATTCTTTGGAACTTTTAAATTTGGCACATAATTTAATTAGTATAGTCTGTTTTAGTAAGTGGTTTTCGTTTATCTTATTTCCTAATTTGTTTCCGTCCATCTATCAATCTTGGGGTTCCACTGACATAGGCCTCATTTAATTAACGCCATTTTGCTCTCTTTGAATCCAAATGTTTTTCGCTGTCTTCGCCTTCCATCAGTCTTTGTCTTCTGTTCGGGGTGACCTGTGCCAGTTTTGCTCTATTCTGCACCGATTAACAGTCCTCCGAGCGATGTGTTCTAGTTTTGAGAGCTATGTCGGAGCTTTGTGCGACTGTGGACGTCATCGCTACGAATTTGAATCACGATAGACGACGAAATAGCGATGCCGAGCTCTGTTCATAACACGATTATTGCCTAAAGTCCCAAATATGTACAGAAAAAACTAACTTCATAAAAAAGAAAATAAAAATATGAAAAGGAAAAGTGGAAAGGAAAAAGGCTTAGTGCAGAATAGAATACCTGTAAGCTTTAATATTTAGGTTGTAGGTATTGAAGTATTTTGAAATTAAGATTATTTCACAGTTACCAATTACCACTCAGTCGAGTTGATCTAAACAACATGATATCTCCGTCTCAAAGTTAGATATTTCAGTAAAACGTTTGTCCCAGATTTATTAATATTCGTAAAGTAAAGTCCAGCTATC
This sequence comes from Epargyreus clarus clarus, assembly GCA_014595695.2. NCBI lineage: Eukaryota > Metazoa > Arthropoda > Insecta > Lepidoptera > Hesperiidae > Epargyreus > Epargyreus clarus. The sequence continues at coordinate 1,362,798 of JACTTY020000027.1, forward strand.
GATAATAACTAGTACGAGTGTGACATACTTATACTGATTTTAGTCTTATCTATATTCATCTTAAGATCCACGCACTGTGAAATATTATTCAGATTAGATCTTTATTAAAAATCTGTTTTCTATACCTAGTACGTACATTGTATCCCAATTATTTACTTGTATACCACATACTTGATCTTAAATCCTGAAACATAACCCTTGTCGTAAAGTACCTATGACCTCTAGAAAATAACGTCGCTTTAATATCTTCATAAACGTAGGTAAAGCACCTGTATCACGTATGCCCTTTATATAAACCACGTGATAAATAAACCACCTTTACGTAACGAGTTGAAAGGAGAGATTGTCTGAGGATTTTCACAGCGCTCTTGAATCCACTGAATTTATGTAAACCGCTTTTTTGCCTGACCGTATAAACCCAGCCTTGTATTCCTTTTCATTACGATGGAAAATAGTCAGCAGTCATTTCATTTCGTTTACCTTTTCACGCAAAACATTAGGATTTTCATGGGAATACGAAAGGGTTTGAGTGGGATTATTTTTCGATTTTATTAGATTTTTCGTTGTTGTTGGTGTTACAACATGGCGACTCCGTGTTGTAATGTTTAATTAATGGGCTCGGTTTTAAAACAAAACAAAAGAAACTTAATTCGAAATAATTAATGTATACAAATAGATTAATTTGATGTGTCTGTGTGGGACATTTATGTAATATAAAAGTTCAATGTTCTACACTCATAATAATGTATTATGAAGCATACTGAAACGATAATTAAACATGAAAAAATTGACTGTCCGTCTCTATACAGTACTAATCTTGACATGGATTCAATCTATTTTTAAGTAGATCCATTTTTAAGTAGAATCCATAAAAGAGTACTTTACATGAACTTATTATATCCTAAACGTTTTTATGCACATTATATTTGGAAACCTAAAGCTGCATACCAACAATCTCGTTCTATATTTTGCTTGTAACACAAACAAACACGGTTCAATTCTACGAATCCAAACATTGATACAGTGGAATAACTTTTCTGTGCATTGTTACAACTTGAAACAGTTTGTATCCTTGTTACTATAATAATAATAATATAATAATAATACGTTTATTTCAGACGTTGGTACATCCATATGATGTACCAACTGTATAAGTACATACATCATAGATGTACCATATGGGTACCAGGCGTGAATATGTTCCTAAGTCGACCTACATATACAAATGTTTATTTAAATATTTTAATCGTAATAAGCATTATAATTGTTGAATTTATAGGTAATTTAACTGGTCTTTATTAACGCCTACACGCAACTTGTATTTTTTAAATAACTCTTCATTAAAGAGTACAAATAGCTGCAATGAAAATTGTGCATTTTCGACTTGTGAATTTATTCACGTCTGGTAACGAATTATAATATATCATTTATATAATAATAATAACACACCTGCTTTCAGAGAAAACAATAACAACTAATTTCAATATGAGTGATATAGTACAACGAAGTAAAGTAATGAGGAATAATCATGTTCGTATTTCCAACAACCTGTTTTATGTAAGTTATATCATATGGCTACGTTATTCAGCACATTTAGCTTCCTGCTGTGACAGTGGCGTAGGCACAGCAGGTTCCAACGTATGTAATATACGTACCTATACCTACTACAAGTAGAGTAAACAGAACCCGCATCGTATAAATAATGTGACCTAATTTTAGAAATAGGATTCGGTAAAAGAAATGTTATTTATTTGCTTACTACAATTATTAGGTATGATGAGTTATAGTTGAAGCTTGGTTTTAATTGTGTTTTCTACTTTATTTTTACGTATTTATCAAATAATTTATGTTTTACTGGTGTTTATACACCACGTTTGCCTACGTCATGGTTATTTTTAACTTCATAATTATTCTAATCTTTTTTTAATTAAAATGGGATATCAGTACGTTAAAAGTACGGCATCCTAAGAGGATTGCGTATATAAAAGAAAAGAGGATAAATATCTACGATAAGAGTCATATTAATAAGTTCAGTAGATATTCTTGTATACCTTAATCTCATCTATCTACTCTCCTCCAATACTTATCTACATCCACTTCTATATGCCACAAGACCAGCGGTCTTCATTTCATTTGCATTTTCATCCAACAAAAGGACGGTCTCGGTAGCTCCCAATAGATCCTTATCTGCCTAATCTTATTTTCTTTTCTTTTACGGAAAACCTTGTTACGAATGCTATCGATTTTTCTGCCCTCTCGAACTTTAAATGCTAAAGATGTTAGTATTTTTAATTCTAAATGCTTGCTCATTTCAAAAATATCAAAATATGTGTATATTAAAATGTCTGTATTATCTGTTGTTTGTCTGTATATAATCTTAAAAGGTAATAAACTGATTTGAACGTGACTTGCACCCAAAGATTTTAAGAACAGTGCCATAACTGTATGTTTAGGGTTCCGATATCAAAATCGAAATCCATAAGGGGCGTACGCGTACGTGGTACGGTGCACGTAAGGAGACATGCGCGGAGAATTTTATCAAAAAATACTTGTTTTATGCTACTTCATAAGTGCAGCAAATGAGCAGATCGTGTTTAAGCGATCAACTAAATATATTCTGCTGCTGCCGTCCCAACAGACAAATTGGATCGTCTCATATACGCAACGTCGTATCTTTCAAACAATATAGGTACAATATTGTTATCGAGTAAAAACTGGTGTGGCAGGCATAGTCATAGTAAGCACCACGTAGAGTTCTACCATCTTTGTAAACTAAATAAGAAAAAACTAACAAAAAATCTAAATTAATAATAAAAATTTTAACAAAGCATAAAACCGACTTCTATGTCACTACAAAGTAGAAAATAATTCAAATAATCTTGACAATGGTAGCTTAGTACATATTTATGGATTTGGCGCTCAATATATTTCGTTGGATAACGGTGTAAACAGCGTGTCCAATATGAGAACCACCTCCTTTTTGAAGTCGGTTAAAAATATACCTATAGTTCGCGCCAACCTGCTAGTCCGCTCTGAAGTTGTTGCGAGCAGGTGTAGTCAACAATTATACAATTTGCAATGGCGACGCGATTCATTTCTAGATTCAGAGCGGACTAGCAGTTTCGCTGACTATACCTATCATTTTTCATTTCGAATATCATATTCGTAATTACACATGGAATTGGTACCGACCAACTCTCATTCAAGTACGAATATTGCGTGATAACTCGATAAGCGGCTTAAACGAACTCGAATACAAAAGAGACCTTTGATATGTAATCAGGATAAAAGGACCTTTGTGTACGAAAAAAGTATTTAGCTTATATTAAAAGCTGTTCAATTTCAATTGCTTGTATCGTTTGTCGAGGGCATGATAGGGCGATATTATTTATTTTCCATTTTGAAGTTGCTTTGTACATCATATTCGCTCAATTTAAACAATACATGAATTTTATTTCAAAAGTTACAAGGTGATTTTCATGTTGGAATATTTTTAATAAGTTGATACTGTCATCACTGTGACACCTTTTTTTTTTTTTTGTTAACGAGGGGGAAACCTTCAAAAGGTACCCGGTGCCGTGGGAGCGACACGGGGTTATGTGGGACTCTTACCGCACTAAAACCCCCCCGGTGGCCGTCCTCGGCGCTGCGTAGAGGACTCCGGGATCTCCAACGGAACGCAACCGGAGTCCTCTTAGCGCTGTGCCCCGTCGGGCTCCGCCCAGGTGAGCTTGATACTCACCACACCGTCTGGTGTGCACGACGGTATGCGACCACACATACCGCCGTCCTTCCCGGGGTCGCTGGCCGGGCGGTTTGAGCTCCCACTCTTGCCGTCCGCAACCCCGGAAGCCCCCTTTTAGTCGCCTCTTACGACAGGCAGAAGATACCGTAGCCCTATTCGGGTCCCGGAACTACAGGGACAATCACTGTGACACCTATTTTAGTAATAAGTGTGATAAGCGCTGCTGTATTCTGTTTCAAGGGTTAGTGAAACTTACGAGGCATTCCGACTTGGTTCTCCGGGGTAGGAACACATTAGTGGCGGATCGCAGGAATGACACTAATACTATCTGTCGACTACAGATGACCACAAGCGATGATGGCCACTTGCCATCAAGTATATGTCGTCTGCTATTTAATAACTAACTTTAACATGATGATATAAATACATACATAGCTATAACAAATTATTTACGTCTTATAATTATATTTACACATTTTGTTGGTTTCACTTCAACTGTCCCACGCCATTATGGCACCCCAACTGACTCTGAGCGAGTAGTTCGCAAACCCTTATCCTGACAAATGAGGGATGCGAGAGCAAAGATCAAGGGACTTTCAGCTACATTTACAATTAAATGGGACAAACGTAGACAAAATAACTAAATAGACGCCTAATGTATGGTATATAAATAGACGTACAAAATAGTTTAGTACTATTTTATTTTTATTCGTCAATTCTTTTTTTTTATTTGGTACTTTTACCAAAGCCTTTAGTATTATCAATAAATATCTTCTTCATGATTATGGTCAATTCTGATAGCTCGTACTGTATACTGTTAGTTAATTAATAAAATCAATATAAAACGACGTCTACGAAAGTGTCTATAAAAGTAGGTACTTAAGTACCTACCTAGTAATATATGGCGCGCTTGTAAAAGCCAATTAGCACGCAGTCCCAACCTACTCGTATCAGCAAATCAGCATGCAGTTCTACCCCCGCATAACGTGGTGACTGGTGTGTTCATACATTTATCAGTAGTATAAGTTTATTTGGCCTCTATTTATTTTCTTCCTCTACAAGCACAAAGTTGCGGTTCGATGAAACATAACATATCAGACGTCGCCACGAATTATTATAAATTCTTATCAGTATCAATGCGTAGTAAATAGAACCCTTTCATAAATTAATAATCAATAACCACGCGCGAAAGACTTGCTTTGATTACGTTCAAAGAAAATTGGGTCAAAACTCTTAAAACAGAACCACACTGTTCTTTAAAAGCCTTACCGGGTATTAGGGTGAAGAAGACAAATTAAAACTTGTTTCTTAAATGATATTATAAGCTACGCAGTCTGGATGAATGAACATGTAACCAACTTCATAATTGTAGAACTGAAATTCTACTAAAAACCCATGTTAGATTCGTTACCTTCTATACTCATACTATAGGACTAGTCTGAGGACTAATATGGCCGTTCCATATAAATGTAACGTATCATATGTGTAAAAGTCAGCATAATTTTTTACTGATAGAGCTGTTTCGCGGTAAAAATTGGTATAGCCATGATATCGTATACCATTGGCTCTATTTTTCAAGTGATATTAATGCAAATAATACTTTTCTGTTCTTCGTTTAATACACGCTGAGAAAAATAAAACTCGACTTGGCGGAGGCACTGCCGTGCCTCCAGATTAACCACGCCCGTGAAAAGCAGTTAATTCAGCTTATTCAATCCAGAAGCCAGCAGAAAAACTGTAAAAATTAAATTTTAATGTCATCCAAATAAGTTTTTTTTTATAATATAGGGGTAACATACGAGCATGCAGTCCACCTGATGGTAAGTGTCAATTGGCTATGGACATCTGTGATCCACCCCAGATAGGATTAAATTTTCTTACCTGAGGTCGGTCACAGTTGTGCCGTTGCCCCTGAGACCTAAGCTGGAATACCACGGAAAGTATGTCTCACACCACACCTAGTAACTTGGCTTAGCTTAGAAATTGGCAAACAGGTACATCATAGACTATTGTTGCATATGCAGTAAAGAGGCAGACATATCAATCATACCTGGGCGACTGAGGGTTTAGTAAATCCTTATGTCGGAATACGACGTAATGAGGGGTGATTAAGTACTTATGTAAGAAATTCTGACTAGTCCTACATAGGTAGAAACGGTTTCTATTTGAATTTATTTATATTTAACTTTTGCGTTTTCAGTAATCTAGAATTTAGAGATGCATTCATAAATAAAAAAAAGCCGTTGGAAAACAAGAAAAAAATGTACTTATTCATCTTAGTTTATATGGAAGACATATTATTTTGATAGATATAAAAAAAGTGTTTTGTTAAATTTACATGGCATTAATTTTAATTAATTTAATTGCATCTAAATCTCTACAATTATAGGTAAAGTAACATGCATACTTATTTTTTTACTACACACTACTACAACAAATTGATAATAGAATTGTGTCAGAATTATATAAATGCTACAATTCGTTCGCTTCTGTATTATTTTGTAGAGTATAAGCTCCTTTCGTACCTTTAGGGTAACCGCAACTTTGTCGTAACCCTTATCCCTACAGAAGGGGATGTGTACGAGTACAAAGATCAAGAGGTCTTTCAGTCGTTGCAATTAGATGGCACGAAGTTATTGTTAGCAAAGGGTTGCGGCGCCCTTGTCGACGTCAACACGTCACCGCGTTATCTAGTTTGCCGTCTCGTCACAACCCTTATCCAAATTACCTAATCGGTACATTAGCATTTCGGACCATGTTCATAATTCATGAAAGTTAACATTAAATACTGGCTAGGGTGGTTATTTTAACTGATAAAGTATGTCGATACTGACATGTCGAAGAACATGAGTTAGTTCTCTGTGGCAAACACAGGTTAATAAAGTGCTTATCTATTTCATCGTCGTTGATACATTACTGTTCCACTACTGGGCAAGGGTCTCCTCTAAAAGTGAGAGCTTTAGGCACATAGCGCTCTCAAAGCGCATATTAGTACCTTCTTTTTAAAAAATCGAGAGGGAATTGCAAAATTAGAACCTCTCACCGAACTCACATTCAAACCAACTAAACACTTAACTTTCTACATCCTAATAATTTTCCCAATTTTTGTTGACACAGAAAGTTTAAAATGCCCATCTCCAAACAGTGACAACGGTCTACCGTTACCCAGGTGACAAACGCTAGTACACAGAGCCTACGCATATGCAAAGGAAACGCATATCTACTACATAAATACCATCCCACCGGTCCCACGACACTCAAGACGAATTTGTACATGTGAAATTTAGTGATGGACGATATATCGAAAGATCGATAGTATCTATGATATCGACTTCAAAGCGGTGATATTTTTATCGCTATCAAACCATTGCCAATACGACATCATCATAGTAAAAACAAATAATATCCATTCCGATGTTTTTAAATATTTCATGTAGCAATATATCTAATAAATGTGCCAAAAAAGAGCTTTTTATTTGAATAGCCTGTGAAATTATTTAATGAATTATTAAATTCGTTAAAATTTCAACATTATCGGTTACCGATATTTTAGACTTTTGATATAAATATCGATAATTTTACCAACTTACAGCGCTGGTAAGAATGAGTGAGGTGCGGGGGCGGCTCGATACAAGAAACGGATGGGCCACGATTAGCTATAGAACATTGTCGGCTAATTGCCCATGAAACGGTCCCTGTTACTAATTTATCTTAATCCGCTTCATTGAGATAACAATGTATAGCATACCTAGGCATGGGAATTTATTAGAATAGGAGGCTTGGTGTGAGTAGCCACACCACTTAATGTTTCTGTCACTTAACAAAAGCATAACGGTAATTAAAGTTCCAGAGTTAATATTATAATATCGAATATGCTGTTATTTTGCATGGAATATTTATAATATTATTATTCTTCGTTATTATAATTTTCTAATGTATTGGTATTGCTATTTTTTGTTATTTTACGAGTATGATACCATATACAAACTTTTCTGTAAATAATATTGTGTCATATACGTTTACTTCTACTAGTATTACGGACGACAACGGCCTAAGAATTTAAATGTAAATGTTGATTAATTTAACTTGTGTATGTAATTAAGACTATGTAAATAAGACATTTTATTGCAATAGATATAAGTCCTACGTAATAAGAATAGATATGTAAGAGTAGGATAGCAATAGAGTGTAAGCATAGAATTGTAAGAGTAAGACAGGCTATGTTAGAAAGGGACGGCAATAGGACGCGGTTGCTGACTGAGCCTGCGCCTGTTGCGGTACCCAAAATAAGTACTTAAGCTCGCCTTTTTGTATGGAAAAGGCACTCTGCGTTTGAACGCCAGACCGAGCAGCCCCGCCTGCTCGCGCTCTAGTGTTTCCTAACCCAGAATTTTCTCTGGCCTTTCGGCCGGTTCTCGCCTACTCGATATTATCGATAGCGGTCCGTGCTTTGTTTATTGCCAATTTATTGGGAATAAACAAAACTCACGTCCCGACGCGTTTGAGTTGGTGGATACCTAACGGTGCCAACGAAACCAGCTAGCGTTGACCCGGTGCGCTTCTCAGACCTCTCGGCCTGAGAGAAACCGGCAGACCCGATCCCACTGCACTTGGGCTATCCCAAGGGTGACGGTAGCAGTTACTTTCCCTTAGGGGTAATTGCATTTCCCTCCCCCTCCCCGTTAGCTCCCTGCCTCGGCAGGGAGGCATCCCAGGTTACCATGGCCTACATGGTAACAGATAGGTTTTTCGAGGCTCTGTCCTCCCTCTTGAGCAAGGAGCTCAATCGCCCATTTGACTCAGTCAAACTCCGCTCCCTTTGCGAGCCCTTAAAATCCGTAACGGATCCCCTGTCCGTTACTGATTCACCCGCATCCCCTGATGCCACCCCAAGACACGAGATGGACTTCGATGCCATCTCGCTCAAACGCCCCGCCTCCTCCGACGAATCGTCGGAGCACACCCTCATCACCGCCCCCTCCTCCGACGACGACCAGGGTTTCACCCCTGTCAAGTCGAGGAAGACCAAGAAACGACCGGTGAAACGCGTCGCTAAGGCGACAAGTGAAACCTCTTCCGAGGCCTCTTTCGAAGCCACCCCAGCCCCAGCGGCCCCCGCTCTGGCCCCCGTGCCAAAAGCCTCCACTCTGGCCCCCGTGCCAAAATCCTCCACCGAGCCCCAGAGCTCAACCCCCGCGGCTAAGCCCGCCAAGCCAGCCACGCGCTGCGAACCGGCACTTGCCAAGTGCAAACCGCCCCCACACATTTTCTTCAGAGATAAGTCGAAATGGTCCGACTTCTCTAAAACCCTAGTGGAAAAACAGATCCACTACACCAAGGCACGTAACCTTCGCGACTCTATTCGCGTTTCATGCCCCACCACCGAGGACTTCAGGAGCCTCATTAGGCTCCTAACTCACCTTCAACTCCCGTACCACACGTACGCTTTAGAAGAGGACCGCAAAATCAAAGCGGTCCTTAGGGGTCTCCCCTACGAGCTTCCCACCGACGAAATCCTAACGGATCTAGTCAACCAAGGGTTCCCCGTGGAAGGTGTACACAAGTTGTACAACCGCAACGGGGTCAAATACCCTCTAGCCCTGGCCATTCTAGCCAAGACCCCGTCCTCCAAGGACATTTTCAAGGAGAAGGAGCTCACAATCTGTGGCCTTTCTGAGATCAAGGTGGAACCGCCTAACAAGCGTGGCTACCCTGCCCAGTGCCACCGCTGCCAGCTTTACGGCCATGCAGCGGCGAACTGCACTGCCCCCCCAAGGTGCGTCAAGTGCCTAGAACCCCACGCCACACGTGAGTGCAAGAGAACTCGTGAAGACGAGTCCCCTCCTGCCTGCGTGCTATGCACCACTTCAGGGCACCCGGCTAACTACCGTGGCTGCCCTAAAGCCCCCCGTCCCGCTCAAAAGAAGGTTGCTAAAAAGCAGCCCTCGAAAGCAGGCCCACCTCCGGTCAATTCGACCAATTTCCCGCGGCTAGGGGCCTCCAAAACCCCAACCGCTCCCATGAGTTGGAGGAAAGTCGCACCCGCGACCGCCCCACCAACCCCGGCCCCTAAGGCCACTCCCACTCCCCGTCCCACCCAAGACGCATCGGTAAGGGAACATATCATGTTCCTTAAGGACTGCGTTAAGGGCGTGAACCTCGACGAGATCATACTCGTCTCGCAAAAGATGCGTAACGCCAGCCAGGCGGAGCGCATCGCAATCTACTCTGAACACCTAGCGTTGTTCAAGTCCATTCAATGAGTAACGTTCATACTCAACCCCTTCATCCCGGTCGTCAAAAACCTAAAGGCGTCTCGCTTATCTCCTTCAATGCACGAGGTCTTAAGCCTTGCATTCCCGAACTCAAAGAGTTCGTTCGCAACAGGGATATCGACCTGTTGCTTGTTCAGGAAACTTTCCTCAAGCCCTCCCTTAAAGGCGTAAGTCTCCCCTCTTACGCGCTTGTACGTAATGACAGAGCCGACGACCGTCGTGGCGGAGGCACTGCCATCTACTACAAGAGATCCTTCCATTGCACCCCTCTGGAAACACCCAAGCTCACCAATATGGAAGCCACCATATGCAAATTAGGCATGACAGGACACCCGTCCCTGATCATAGCCTCAATTTACCTCCCCGCCAATAAAGCCCCTCTCCAAAGCGACTTGGAGGCCCTCCTCTCGCTCGGAGACTCTGTCGTACTATTTGGAGATTTCAATTGCAAACATACCGTTTGGAACAGTCGTCTGACTAACACCAACGGTAAGAAACTCTTAACCATCTCCCGCGCACTGGACTTTGATATCTTCTCTCCAACAGCGCCAACCCACTACCCCGATCGGGAAGATCAAGAACCCGACGTGCTGGATTTCGCCCTCCTTAAAGGCGTCGCGCTCAATACAAGAGCGATCGAAACACTGGACGATCTGGGCTCAGACCACCGTCCAGTCTCTCTACAGTTAGGTCCCTATGATCCAACTCCCCATACCTCCTCGAAAACCTTCACTAATTGGGAAGGGTACGAGAAATCTCTCACCTCGGCCATAGAGGCCCCCGATTCACCGTATACTATTCCCCCAGACTACCTTGTTAGCTCGGAGAAAATAGACAGTACGGTGAACTCATTCACCCAGCTAGTTCAGACTTCGCTTCATGACAACGCGAAGGTGGTAGAGGTCCCGAACCGCAAACTACCTCGCGAGGTCAGGAAGCTAATCCAAACTAAAAACGCAGCCCTCAGATGGGCCGCCAAGTATCCCACCCCTGTCCTTAGGAGGCGCGCTAACGCCCTCCAAAGGAAAGTCAGATCCCGGCTAGCCGAAATGAGGGATTCCAACTGGAACTCTCTCATGGAGGATATCCAACCTTCTCATAAGGCATTCTACAAAATCGCTAGACGATTTCGTACCGAAGCCTTCTCAAGCACTCCCCCTCTCACGCGTCCCGACGGCAGCATAGCCTTCGAAGACGCTGAGAAGGCCGAATGCTTCGCAGATAGCATCGCTGCGCAGTGCTCCCCCAGCACTCAACCGTGCGACCCTATCCACATTCACAAGGTGGAGGAGGAGGTCCTTAAAAAGATCTCTCTCCCCTCACCGTCACCTCTGCTCCCATTAAAATCACTACAGACGAGGTCCGGACCGTCATCCGCGGTTTGAAACCTCGTAAAGCCCCAGGTCCGGATGGTATCTCCAACCTGGCGCTCAAACACTTCCCCGAGCAGGCACTGACCCTTCTGGTCATTATCTTCAATGCCTGCCTCGATCTCAGCTTCTTTCCAACAGCCTGGAAGACAGCAACAGTTATCGGTATTCCCAAGCCTGGGAAACCGAAACATATTCCCTCCAACCACCGCCCCATTAGCCTCCTCAATGCAATGGGCAAGGTTTTCGAACGGGTGATCCTCGTTCACATAAGAGGGCACCTCTTCCCAATAGATGCTCCCCCACTCATCATTCCTCACCAATTTGGCTTTCGCCTCCAGCACTCGTGCCCCCAACAAGTCCACCGCATTGTCGAGTACATCACAAGCGGGTTTTATCCAAGACGTAACAAGACACTAGCAGTCTTCTTCGACGTCGCCAAGGCTTTTGACAAAGTCTGGCATGGAGGACTGGTATACAAGCTATACCATTCTGGTCTTCCTGATCGCCTAGTCCGCATCGTGGCTTCCTACCTTCAGGACAGAACCTTCCGCTACAGGCACGAAGGTATCCTCTCTCCCCCACGCCCCGTAACAGCCGGAGTCCCTCAAGGCTCAGTGCTCGCTCCTACATTATTCATATCGTACTCCAACGATATTCCTATCCCCAAAAATGGGGTGCAGCTCTCACTCTTCGCCGATGACACCGCCCTTTACATCCAAGGGCAAAAGGAGTCATCTGTCCTCGCCAAACTCCAACGCTCGGTCAACGAGTTAGGAGATTGGTTTAGGAAATGGCGCATCGAAGTCAATGCGGAGAAAAGCTCCGCAATGCGCTTCGACCACAAACGCAGGCGCTTAAACAACCTGCCCTCCGTCAAATTACTTGGGGCCCCCATTCCATGGAGGCCCACAGTAAAATACCTAGGAGTTACCCTTGACCCGGGCCTCACCTTTAGACCCCACGTCTCTAAGGTCACCCATACCGCCCGCTCTTACATGAGCCGCCTCAACGCCATGATTGGCAGACACAGCAAGTTGTCAGCCAGGAATAAGCGAACGCTGTATAAGGTTTGCATTCGACCGGTGTTAACATACGCCTCTCCAGTCTTCGCTCACGCGAATCCCACCATCCTAGACAAACTCCAGGTCATACAAAATCTCTTTTGTCGTCGGGCACTTAATGCCCCCTGGTATGTCAGAAACGCTGACCTCCACCGCGACCTGGAGCTCGCTCCAATACAACAAGTCCTCAGACAATTCTCTGAAGCGTTCTTTGACCGCTCAGAAAACCATTCCAACCCCTTAATCAAGGGTGCAGCGGACTATGCTGCCCCTCTTCCTACCCGTTACAATTGCCGTCGGCCAAGAAATATCTTGACCGACGCTCCTAACAAACTCTCCACCGATGTGGAGAATCTTCTGGCCGCCCACAGGGGCGTACAACTCTCCATAGAGAATCGTCTTCCCGACGATTCTAATCTTATTCATGATACGTTGACACCTTCAGTGTCATCTATCCAGCGGTAGCTCTCTAGGGAGCGCCGCTAGCGCCTCTCGCTCCGCAAACGAGAGGTCGCTATCCGATGTCGGCTGTACGGTCCCCTTGGACGAATGCCTTAAAGGAGTTTTTAGTGGGATGGCCCTCCCTTCAGGAGGACCTTTCAGTCAGCCCCACACGACGCAGGCACCGGCCGTCGCGGCCTGTAAGTGCTTGGACGCATTTTTTGCTCCTCCCTCTCCGTAGAGGGTCAGCCCTTTTTCCACCTAATATCCGGGCGCCAAAAAACAAAAAAAAAAAAAAAAAAAAAAAAAATATGGAAAAGTGTGTACGCCTCGGAATAAAAACAAGAAGAAAAGAACTGAAGATTCAAGTTGGAGTTTTATTTGAAAACCCATAATCTACATTGGTCCTTCGAGAAGCCGGATTTAAAGAAGACTCAAGATGAATACGCCGATCGCAATGAACACAAGGGGTCGTGTTCGCTCCGAATCGGGGTACAGCGAGTCAGAAGCAGCCCCGGGCACTAAGGGTGCGCCAGGGCCATCGCTACACCGAATTTATGAAGATTCTCCGCAGTCGCCGTCGACGGTCGCAGGAAATTCCCAAGAAAAAAGGATGGAGCACTCTCCGCCAGAAGGGGCGAGAGAGACAGCACCAGCGACGTCAACGCGGACGTCCGTCATGGGGCCACCTGCACGACCAGCTAGCACGCCACCAAGGCGTGAAACTTCATCGCCGGTGCGGAGACCTACATCGCCGGTGCGGAGACCTACGTCGCCGGCACACACCGCTCGCAGTAACACTTCAAAGCGAAGCATCGACGCACGTATGAAGATGGCACAATACGAAGCGGAGAAAGAACTCGCGGCTATAGAAGAGAAGCGGCTACTTATGAAAGAAAAGCTAATCAAATCGAGATTAGCCGCCGAAATGACTGCAATCGAAGCCGAATCTGAATATGCGGCGAGCTCATGCAACGAAAGGGTACAAGACTGGGTGGATAGAAGCATGGAACAACCAACGGCGACGAAATACAGGGAAGAACCGGAAGAGGTTCGCCCTCCCGTTAGTAAGCAACGGGGGGAGAACGCGAAATTCCAAGGCATTCAACGGCTAGCCGACACCTTAGAAAAACTAGTCGCCTCAAGACCGTTGCCTCGCCAAACAGCGGAACTACCTATATTCACGGGAGCCGTCGCCGAGTGGCTACCGTATAAGGCCGCCATGGAAGATTCTACAAGACTCTTTAAGTTCTCTCCAACGGAAAATCTCCTTCGACTGCGAAACAGCCTGCGAGGGGAAGCGAGAGAAACCGTGCTGTCACAGCTATTCACCGCATCTAACCCAGATATCATCATGCGCACATTAGAGATGAAATATGGAAGACCGGAATTCATAATAGATCGGGCCATGGAAGAGCTCAAAAAGATCCCGAAATTAGGGAGCGCGAGCACCGATCTGTATGAGTTCGCGGTGAAGATTCAAAATATTGTCTATACGATAAAAAGTATAGATAGAAGAGGCTACCTACGAAACCCGCTACTCGTTCGAGACGTAATGGACAAACTGAGTCCTCATCTCATAAGCAAATGGGCGGAGTACGCAGCCAATAACGAAGCACGCATCATGGAAGATAATGAAATGATAGTACTCTCCGAGTTTTTAATGGCCGAAGCGGACCTTATGATAAGGTACACCCACACAACGAAGCGAAGCGTTCCGGTACCCGTCAGAAGAGAAGTAGCACCAAAGCGGGTTGCTACCAAGGGCGTATACACTGCGGGGGAAAGTCAACCGGAAGAAAGAAAATGCTTCATGTGTCCAACTGGGGGACACTACACTACTGAGTGCGATAAACTCAAAGCACTCGACGTCAACGAGCGATGGAAGTGGGCAAAGGACAACAAGATGTGCTTCAAATGCATGAAAAGGAAGCACAGCAGGTTCACATGCAAAGCCAAGGCCTGCGGAGTCCACGGATGTACCTACCAACATCACGCGCTACTACATAAAGAAAAAGTAACGGAGTCTACGACTACAGTGAGCACTCCGGACGACGGCAGGGAAGACGAAGCAGCCGCGCTAGTAATGAGCGTCACGACAAGGAGGTCGCCTATTACATCAGTACTGCTCAAAACCTGCGAGGTGAAACTCAGCGGTCCACGGGGGGAGGTAAATACGTACGCCCTCCTAGACGAAGGGTCTACTGTGACGCTAATAGACGAAGAATTAGCGAAGCAACTCACTAACGGCGGACCGAATCGACCTCTGAACATAAGGGGTATTAACGATCAGAGAAGGATCGACAGCGAAGCGGTCAAGGTTCGTGTCAAAGGGGTACACGAACAAGAAGCCTACTTAGTGACAGCCCGCACAGTAAAAGGACTACAGCTACATCACCAACGCGTACCGCACAACTTAGAACGGTACAAGCACCTGCGAGTTGTACAAGATAGCATCAGTAAGGGAGAAGCTCGACCTCGCATATTGATAGGTGCCGACAACTGGCATCTAATAATATCGCGACAGCTGCGCGCCGGCAAGAGAAATGAACCCGCCGCGTCGAGAACGAAGTTGGGATGGGTACTGCACGGGTCGGTACCCAGGAAATCGATTTATCAAGACCAGGCGGCCGTACTTCACATCTGCGCGAGCGACGTCCAACTACAGAAGCTCGTCGAGTCACATTTCGACGTGGACTCGCTTGGCGTATCGACTAAAGAAAAAATTAATAAGCATGAGAAGAGAGCCAACGACATTTTCGAAGCGACCGCCACAAGAAAGGACGGCCACTTCGAAGTGGGTCTGCCCTGGAAGATAGATAACCCCACGTTCCCAGATAGCTACGAGTCTGCCTTTAAGAGACTACACACGCTCGAGAAGAGGATGACTAAGGAGCCGGCGTTTAAAAAGGAATACGCGGCTCAGATCGCTAACCTTATACAAAAGGGTTACGCGGTGCAATGCGACGGCAGCGAAAGGGATAGCAACGTAAAATGGTTCCTGCCGCACTTCGCCGTCACCAATCACAACAAGCCGGGAAAAGTTAGAATGGTCTTCGACGCGGCGGCTAAGGTGAAGGGAGTCTGTCTCAATGACTTCCTACTAGAAGGACCCGACCTACTAGCTTCACTCACAAGAATATTGTTCGGGTTCAGAGAAAAGAGAATCGCCGTCACAGCGGACATCGAAGAAATGTTCCTTAGGGTTAAAATCAGACCCGAGGACCAACCGGCACAGATGTTTTTATGGAGGGACAAGCCTACGGACCCTCCGAGAAGATTTAAAATGGTCTCCATGATATTCGGAGCCAGCAGTTCGCCATACCTCGCTCACAGCGTAAGAAACCGCAACGCCGTCGACTATGAAAGTAAATACCCAGAGGCGGCCACGGCGGTCAAGGAGCGACACTACATGGACGATTACCTAGACAGTTTCCCATCTGAAGAGGAGGCTATTAAAATGGTGAACGAAGTTACCTACATCCATCAACAAGCGGACTTCAACTTAAGAAGATGGAACTCAAATAGCAAGAGAGTTTTAGCTAGCATACCCGAAGATAAGAAGTCTGAAAGCGCGAATGTAAAGTTAGCAGCACACCAGAAGGAAAAGACATTGGGGCTGCGCTGGGACCCGAGCTCCGACACCCTCACCTTCAACACTGACATCAAGAGGGTTCCCGATGAGGTCAGACTGCGGTTGAGAGCAC
Organism: Epargyreus clarus clarus; assembly: GCA_014595695.2. Lineage (NCBI taxonomy): Eukaryota > Metazoa > Arthropoda > Insecta > Lepidoptera > Hesperiidae > Epargyreus > Epargyreus clarus. The sequence continues at coordinate 1,379,400 of JACTTY020000027.1, forward strand.
CGACTAAACGCGAAACCCTAAGCGCGGTTATGTCGGTGTACGACCCACTGGGGCTTATCAGTCAATATACGATCGTCGGCAAGATGATATTACAACGCTTGTGGCTCAAGAAGGTTGATTGGGACCAGGAATTGCCATCTGAAGACGCTAACCTATTCGACGAGTGGATAAGGCGACTCCCAGATGTCTCAGCACTAGCAATACCGCGGTGCTATAGCTACAACGTAACGCCGGAAACTCCCGGTGACTCCCGCACCGTCCTTCAGTGGATAAGAAACGAGACGAAAAAATACACGCCGTTCGTCTCACATCGCCTAGCTGAGATCGCCGAGCTCACACATACAGAGGATTGGCGATGGGTGCCTACAACACTCAACGTAGCCGACGATGCGACCAGGCTTCAAACCGACGGGATCGACAGCCGGGACCGGTGGTTCACGGGACCGCAATTCCTACGAGCCACAGAAGAGCACTGGCCTACGGAGAACGGGGAAGGTGAAGAGACCGGGGAGACGTGTTACACCGTCTCAGAAGAGGACTCGGACCGCAACGACTCATTACCCGACATTAGAAGGTTCTCCAGTTACCTGAAGCTTATAAGGGCGACGGCACTTACTCAGCTATTCGTCGAGAAGCTTCGATCTAGAGACAAGACTCTACACTTAGAAGTGTCACACTTAGAAGCGGCCGAACGACGGTGGTTTCAACGCGCGCAGCGGGACTCCTTCAGCGAAGACTTGCCGAAGACGGGCTAATAACCGCAAGAGGCCGTATAGGTGCGCTCTATTCTACAACGCACTCTAATGAGCCGGTAATACTCGACGGGCAGCATCCCTTTACTCACCTGCTTGTCGAGCATTATCATCGCCGGGCGGGACACGCGAATAACGAACGAGTCGTCAACGAGCTCCGTCAACGATTCATCATACTGCGCTTGAGGCCTACAGTCAAGAAAGTAGCACGAGCGTGTCAATACTGTCGCGTGTACAAGGCGACTCCGACGACACCACCGAAAGGAGACCTAACTAAAGTGAGGTTGGACTCGGGGCACCGCGCCTTCACCTATTGTGGCGTGGACTATTTCGGGCCCCTAACGGTGACTATCGGACGAAGACACGAAAAGAGGTGGTGTGCACTATTTACCTGTCTCACCACAAGGGCCATTCATTTAGAGATCGTCCAGTCGCTCTCTACGGACTCAGCTGTTATGGCGCTGCGAAGGATGGCCGCCAGAAGGGGTTGGCCGCGCGTCATATACTCCGACAACGCCACTAACTTTAGAGGGGCCGACGTCGAACTGAGAAATACATACGGAGCATGGATCGCAGCACTACGGGACTACGGTCTGCAGTACAACACCGACTGGCGTTTCATACCGCCGGGGGCGCCACACATGGGAGGAGCCTGGGAGCGCTTAGTGCGTTCAGTAAAAACCGCACTAAGCACCACGCTCAAAGAAAAGTCGCCAAAAGAAGAGGTACTGCAGACGTTAATCACCGAGGCCGAGTACAGCGTGAACGCGCGACCGCTCACGCACGTCTCCGTGGACCCCGAGGACGAGGAAGCACTAACGCCGAATCACTTCCTCATCGGCTCATCGACGGGGCTACCGCGGACGGGGCCATGCACCGAGGCGGACCGCAGCACGTGGAGAAGGGCGCAGGCACTGGCGGACCAGTTCTGGCAGCGATGGCTGCGAGAGTACCTGCCTACGCTCATTCCGCGGGGGCCGTCCAACGCACAGGCGTCACAACTGCGGGAAGGCGATCTCGTAATTGTGGTCGACTACGCCTTACCCCGCAATACCTGGCCGAGAGGAGTCGTCGAGCGAGTTCACCCGGGACCTGATGGCATCGTCCGGTCTGCAGACGTCCGCACAAAGGGAGGTGTGTTCCAGAGGCCAGCGACGAAGCTTGCCGTCCTTCAGATGGAGGAGGCTTCGAAGAATCTACGCCGGGGGGAGAATATTACGGACGACAACGGCCTAAGAATTTAAATGTAAATGTTGATTAATTTAACTTGTGTATGTAATTAAGACTATGTAAATAAGACATTTTATTGCAATAGATATAAGTCCTACGTAATAAGAATAGATATGTAAGAGTAGGATAGCAATAGAGTGTAAGCATAGAATTGTAAGAGTAAGACAGGCTATGTTAGAAAGGGACGGCAATAGGACGCGGTTGCTGACTGAGCCTGCGCCTGTTGCGGTACCCAAAATAAGTACTTAAGCTCGCCTTTTTGTATGGAAAAGTGTGTACGCCTCGGAATAAAAACAAGAAGAAAAGAACTGAAGATTCAAGTTGGAGTTTTATTTGAAAACCCATAATCTACAACTAGGTTATTTCGATCGATCCCTTTGTTTAAGTAATTTTGATCTCTTTGATGTAGCTTTAGGTATAAATGATATATCAACAAAGACTTTATTTTCATTAAAGCACTCATCATTTTGTTAGCTAGATTTGCCTCCGGGTAAGTCATCCGACGTACCTACAATATTGCGTATAAACTTTTCATATAAGGGTACTTAGCTCGAGTGTGCTAGAGTGGTTAACGTAAGGAGAGAATTCATGCGATGATGCTGTGAAGACATTTACACTGCTTGATGTATGAAAAATGTAATGTTGGAATTTATTACGCATATAAGTACGAAATAATATGATTACGTAATACTGGATATCACGAAAAGAGTAAAGTTACTAGTAGTTTCATAGAAATCAATTCACTTTTGGTTTACTCTGTACCTGGTAGGTATATTAAAATTTTAAGCAGAAATCCTGAATAGCGATTTTCGAAATCAAAAGATTTTTAATCAATGTAGCTGCTTCCGATTTTAGCTTGCAAACAGATAATAATTTAAAAACAACAGATATCGTGTTTATAAGCATTAGCTTATAAAATAACAATTATTTCAAAATAACAGTCTAGACTATTTCTATTACAATAGCAGTTATTTTAAAATAACAGGTACTCGTAGCACTACAATGTTATTTATTTGCACAGATGTATTAAAGATACGCGATATCTATGCAATATTTTAAACATTTATTAGATAGCTTATAGGATCCAACTTTGAAATTTGCACTTAATCCCGTTTAATTTATGTAATAGGGTTTCATTCCCCTTCAGTGCCCACATGTAGAGATAAGAAACAACAAAATACGTTTCCCATGGGAGTTATTAAGCTGCAGAACTTTAAAATGATAAATTACGATATACCTACACAATAAATTATCAACATTTATAATTGTTTGAATTATACTAATGAAAGCTTGACCGTAGAGTTTACTATTACCTGAATTATATTCATTAAGGCTTAGATAAAACTCTGCACACCGTATGTGATTAAAAGTACTGTTGTACTTAAAATAATGTCTTCATCTTCAGGCCTTATAAGTAAAGGACTGAATTAAATCGCAAGACTTTAAACAATTGCTTTAGTTTTTCTTAAAAAAAAATCACATTCTATCCCATTACACTGCTGTACACAGATTTCCTCTTAGAATGAAAAGGAATAGTTCATAGTCCACCATGCTGGCCAAGTTCGGATTGGTATACTTTCCCATACCTTTGATGTCGTAATTTTCAAAGATGTCTTTTGAGATATTTTCCTTCATCTTAAGAGATTTGATAAACAACTTCAAAACAATAGAGAGGCGTGTTGGTATTTGAATCCGAACGCAGATGTTTATAACCATTAGGTTATTGCATTTAGTTACGATGTGCATATTATCTCACGAAATCTGTTAAGCGCTATTACTCGATGATCGGGCGTCCCGTCATGTGAGTCATGCGGAATGTGGTCGGAGACTTCCGAGAAACGACATCTCTTGAAATACAAGGAGCCGTATTCGATTTGCGGGCGCACATCGAGCTCGCATACTTGAATAAGTATATTGACTTATTACGAATATATTAGATGGCAATTATCAGTGTCATATAGCCATCAAAATCGCGTTATACGAGTATATTAAGATGGCATTTAAAATATAGTGACATAACCAAAAATATCGCGTTTATAATTAGTAGCAGAATATAATTTGACTATTTAAATGCTTACCCAAACAAGGATCGAACTCGGTACTCTGTTAATCAAAATACGATGCTGAACCCTACGCTATAAAGAACGCCAACCTAAAACTATTACATTAAAAATAAACTACTATTTTTATTTATTTGAACAACATAGTTTATGATCCTCTAAATAGTACACATAGATATACGTTAAAATAGTGAACGAAACCTATTATCCGTGAATAAACTTAAAATCAAATTGAACGTTTGAAATATGTAGCGTCAGCTGCACTGTGTTTCGTTGTCTGGAATAAAATTGAAAAAAGGCAAACAATTTATTTAGTAGCCACCCCACACCGCTTGGAGGGTGAGCCATTATTTTTTACGCGCCTTTCTTTTACCTCAATTTTTCCTGGTTTATTGTCGTTTTATACAAATTTTAGGGTACCTTTATTCGGTTGTAACCGGTATTATTTTACGATTACGTCTATACACATTATTCAGAACAATAAAAATGTTAGCGATGATAATTTAATGGCTACTTCGCAAAGTAACGTGATCCCCATAAATGTAGAAATATGCCGATTTTATGACGTGTTTTCAATTTTGGTTTTTGAATTTGAACCCCGAAAACCCAAACACTGTTAGTTTTTTAACATTCATACATAACTCTTAACATTTTCGGGATAAAAGATGTCGCCTTTTAGTCTAATAAATGTTAATGAACTCACGTTACATTCACAACTTTATTTTCCATATATTACACACACAGGCCGAAAAAGACAATTTATTTACGGACGAACTTGTAAAATTTATTTATTATGAAGTAATTCGGTAATTATGCAGTTTGGTTACTTTTGCGAAAATCAATGCAATAATTTTTTTTAGCATGTGTGGCTTCAATTAGTCACCATTGATGATATTCTGTCGGGGGAGACTAACATTTCCTATTGAATTGGTTAGGTTAGGTTGGAACATATAAGACAATATAAAACTAAGCGAGCGGGTGGGTTCAATCCAGACCTTACCTTTATTCATGATCACGTTTATACAATTTTATATTATATTAATATAGACTTTTGTATGTCATCACTAAAAAGGGTGAAAAAAAGGTAATTATGCAATGTTAGTCTCCCCCGACGGAATATCATCAATGGTGACTAATTGAAGCCACACATGCTAAAAAAAAAAATATTGCATTGATTTTCGCAAAAGTAACCAAACTGCATAATTACCAGTAACTCTAAATAAACTCACGTTACTTTAGTTTCTAATATTAGCATAAAACCCAAAAAAGACAATTTATTTACAAACTAGTTTATAAAAAATATTTATTAAAGAGTAATCATCAGCTATACCGTATTCCACGCAAAGCAATCTTCTATCGTACTTGTAGTTAAGTAATCTATAGAACTGGGCAGGACTGTCCTATACACTATCTATGATAGTCTAGGGCAGGCGCGGCCGTCACTCGATATCTATGGCCTTTATCAAATTGACCGACCTTGCTATACCTAAACGTCTATACCAGCGTTTCCCAACCTTTTTCAGTCCACGGACCCTTAGGAAATCAAGCACATTTTTCACGGACCCCCTTAATAAAATGCAATAGCAAAAAAAAAAACAATCTCCGCCAAAACATAATTTGAAAGACCGATTTATGTATTTTGTTTTTTTTTTAGAATAATAATAGTGTTATACATATTGGATGCATCTTTTTTATTTTTTTGAAATACCTTGTGCTTACATCACGTTTTTTTCTAATAAAACTGGTATGCTGATTTTTCGTTTAGAGACTGTTTTGCATTTAATGAGCAATTTATGTATGGTCCGGAGATGACACCGCGGACCCCCTTACATATACTCGCGGATCCCCAGGGGTTCGCGGACCACAGGTTGGGAATCGCGGGTCTATACCTATACGTCTAGCCCGTGGCTATAGGAACGAAATTCGGCGAACATTCGCGTTATCACATGTCTGGCCAAACAATTAGTCATTGCGAATATTATGGCGATCACGAATGCCGTTTGTAAATACCTTTGCTGTACATCAAAGGGTTGTCGTAATGTATACTCGCGAATTCGAATCGTAATTTTCATTCGGGCACGTATGTGTAAGCCTTATTTTAGGAAAACATTTTAAGTATGCAGAAAAAAATCCGGATTTGTTCCAAATTATAAAGGGATATAAATCAATTATTTAGATCTTTTTTCCTTGAATCCGACTTCTTTCTTTGCCCCGCGTGGCGGAAGGGTCTCCGTACCGGTCTGACGCAAAATGTTTCGGGTTCCATCCCTGACCAGACAGATATGTAAATAATGAATTTAGATTTTTTTCCAGGTCGGAATTATTGGGTGTTTGTCTATGTGTCCATGACACGACGCAGATAATTGTAATGTGGGGCTGTATGTGTAAAAAGGATGTATTTTAAAGCGCCTTTCTTTGAAACCTAAATCATAAAAATACTTAAGGATTCCTAGTACCTAGATTATACTTGTTCGCCGTATATGAAAGGATTGACTGGCGTGCTATGATGTGTTTGAGTCCATTAACAGATAAATATTTGTTCGTCTGTCATGGCGGGCGTTTGTTCTGTGATTGACGTCAGACTCCTTCTGTTATGCTGTTTAATAACCGACTGGCTTTAATAACTGACTTAATTAAGGTACCTATAGTCCGCGTAAAACTACTAGTCCGCTCTGAACATAGAAATGAATCGCGTCGCCATAGTAAATTGTATAACTATACCTGCTCGCAACAACTTCAGAGCGGACTAGCAGTTTGGCGCGGACTATACCCTTTCTTGCTAATATTTGTGATTTGTTTATTTCATGTATACATTTAAGTAGATATAATTATTGTAGTATTTTTCCTTAGTAAATAGGTAGATTAATACGTATGTACCTTGTTGTTCTGAGAAAACTGAAATCTACGCTGAAGTTTCAAATAAATACAATTGCCGATTAGCAAATTAACTCTACATTTATAACTTTCATTAGCTGTATTACAGGCAGCCAAAATAATATAGGATTTTCATGTCATCCAAACAATCTTGTTATGAATTTTGAAAATGGCCGTTATTTAGGATTTTCCGACAGATATTTCAATTTCATACATAAAATTAAATTTGATGAAAACATTTCATGAAATTGTAGTCGGTTAATTTATCCCTTTTACTAATTATAATTAGTAACAATATTATGAGAAATTCTAACTATACCGTCCATATTGATTAGTAAGCCGGCAATTGTAGCGCCAACATAATTTGCATATTTTAGTGATTTAACTAACGAGTAACAAACATTATCAATTAATCGTTTAATGTTGTTAGTTAATATTGTTTATGTTTTTATATGATTATGTTACTTCAGTCGGCGAATGAGAGCGGTAGAACCTCTGTGGTGCGACGCCGGCGCCACCACCGCCACTCATATTTTCGCTTAATAACAGCAGTGTTAGACGCTGCTGTGTTCTGGGGGGTTACTACCATCTCTTAACACAATATTATTTTAATCATACTTTTACTTTTTTGCAGGAAATTTAACTTTTAAGCAAAGTATGACAATTTCAGTTGGTTTTATACAATGGAAAAGCGAAAAATGAATAAGGGTTTAAGTTTGTTCAACTGTGTATGACGGAATATTATACTGTTTTAAGGAGGAAATAAAACTTTCCTGAACTATGATGGTGGTAGGCCCCCTGGTTTGAAGGAGGTTTTGTAGTACGGAAATACTTATCCGAGGCATTCTAGCTTAGTCCTCAGGGGTAGCGGCGCATTTGTGGGCGACGTCAGGTAGAAGTCTAATGTTATCTAGGGTTGATAACAGATGTCCATGGACGGCACTAGCCACTTTGATCACAGCCCACGAACATCTATAATCAACTCCATATATTATTGATGAAGAATTTTGGGGAAAAGATGTATTTTTCAGGTTATATCGAAGCGTTAAACTTTATCCCCACAAGTAGCAATGCATGTTGCTGACCTTAGGTAGGAGTTTAATTATAAACAAAATGAATAAAAGTAAATGAAGAATTAAATCTACATACTCGTATATTTTTTTGCAAAAACTAGTCGTACAGAATTTTATTTATTTTCAAGATAAACAAAAACCAATAAAACTTCAACATACAAGTATTACACATGACTCTAGAGACGTCGTTTTCTTGCAAATGAGGCTATAGCTGTGTGCCGTGCTCCGAAAATTTTCCTTTGACGACATTTTGATGACTATGGAGTACAACGAGGAAATGAAAGTATCTCACTTATGTTTTTGTTAGCAAGAACATTACTTGAAGAATTGTTGATTTGAAGAATTCAAATATCTTAATCCTAGTAAATTCGGTCCTAACCTAGCCTAACTTTTTTTATCAAATGTAGATCTACGTTCTACACGTAAACAATTTTTAAACCTATTTCCATATTTAAATCTTCCAATCATATAATATCAGGAAAAATGACAAACAATATAATTACAGATATTTTAAAATTACATAGCGACATTAATTTAATTTTACTTTCCAGTTTTCCTTTTCGATTAGGTACTTAAGCTCATATAACCATCTTAAAAGTCAGTCGAAAATTGAAATGTAATGAGAAGTGTAAACATGTAGCAAAAAGCGGAAAACCTTTGTTTTATCTACCTCCTTTGTTTTATCTCCTTGTTACCTAATAAAATTGCATCACGTTCAGAATTTTTTCATTACACTACCTACTTTCATGAAAGTTTCTACGTACCGTCGAGGTACGCGACAAGCTTCGTAGGTATTTCATTAGGTACGCGCTCGAGTTTAAAGTAAATGTTTTAGTTGCTACGTAAACTGCGTTTATTAATTACATCCTCTTCCCTACACTGTGAATTGAATAATAAAGAGAATAACAAAGTGACGTGCGAATCTTACAAATGATCTAATGTTTGCGAAGGGAGTATAATAATGTAGCAAACACAGATCACAGCAAAGAGCAAAACTATAAGACGATATCGAAAATGTTTAGTGGTATTTAATGAACGAGTAATTTATTTTAATTCATCATCAACCCATTAACGTCCCACTGCTGGGCACGGGTCTCCTCTCATAATGAGAAGGATAAGGCCATAGTCCACCGCGCTGGCCTAGTGCGTATTGGTAGACTTCACATACCTTTGAGATTTTTTTTTAATAAATCTCTCAGGTATGCAGGTTTCCTCACGATGTTTTCCTTCACCGTTTAGCAAGTAATAATTTACTTCTAATACGCACATAACTTTGAAAAATCAGAGGTGCGTGCCTGGGATTTGAACCTCGGACCCCTCGATCCAGAGTCCGAGTTTCTTAACCACTAGGCTATCACTGCTTATTTTAATTACGAAAGCAATATTATGAAATATTATTGTAACTAATGGAAAAATATAAATATTACTATAATAATAGATATAGTACAATCGAGTTTACAATGGTCCCATGCTCCTACACAGGTCCTTTTCAGTCCATAATCAAAGCACGCTCAATCCCATTTTTTAAAGGAAACTTAGCGAGAGCTGTATACGATTAAGCAAATAGAAATATCATTGATGCTTAAGAGATCTCAAACGTATGTAGACTACACACACGTTTGAGAACTGAGACTCAACCCGCATTTGGACAGCGTGGCGGATTATATTATAAGCTCGCTCAAATCCTTATAAAAACTGAGTCGAAGAAAATACGAAAGAAGAAATAATATTATTATGTCATATTTAACGACGTAATAATTCTAAAGCTTAATTTAAAATTAGCCGAAGCATACATCGGTAAAACTATTTAAATTGTCAATGTTTGTAAACATCAAGAGGCGACCAATTGACATTTCGTTTGTGTGCAGTTGGATCTGTGCCAGTATTCCGTTACGATGTTCCTTTATCTTTCCTCGACTGACAATTTAAAAAATTCACACTTTACCTCTGTTGCGGCCCTCTAGAGACGACAGCTTTTAGTACTGCTTTGATTAAATTTCTTTTTTTTTTGTTACAGGAGCTATATGCGCCGTGGAAGTCCACTTTGAAAACAAGGACAGTGGGTTCTTCCTGAAACACACGGCGCGATGGAACGGTGCCGGTCCTCCACCGGAACCCATGGGCACTGCTTTGCCGGGTGCGCTGCTCTCTCTGGACCGGTTCACAGTGCTGCAGGGATCTGCTCCGGCTTCCGTCCGTGCTACCTATGGACCGTTTTCGACTAAGCAAACAGTGCCCGCTCGATATGCGGTACCCGATCCTTTGGAACCACCTCGAAGGAATGCGACCTTACTTGAACTACAAGACGCCACAGCGCATCGACTAGATGTTTCCGCACATCTTGTCTTCCGGGAACTGCCACGTGATGCACCCGTATTACGTGTACTTTTCCACACGGGTGGCGAAGGTGGTACACGACGTGCAGCTACTCGACCTCGACGTGTTTGCATAACTCTTCACGCTAGCCTCGGTTCCAAGACTTTGACAGCAACTTGTGGACCAGAGGGTGAAGAAGGGGCCTGTTTGGCTGAGTTGACTGTACCAGCAGCGTGGTGGCCAGCAGATGGGAAAGGCAAACGACCACCTCGAACAATGAAACTAGCTTACAGTGCAGCGGAGGCGAGTAGCGGAGAAACAGGAGAAGGAGCATGCGGCCGTGTTTCGGTTCAACCTGCTTGGCCGCTGGGTACGGTGACACTGGCAGGAGCACGGGCTGGATACAGAGAGTCGAGAGCGGGTGACACAGCCCTTCTTCTTCCTCGTGCACCACTCTACCCTCACTCCAGATTACATCTGCCGTTTGTTATTCGTCGCGACAGCAATCATCCAATTGGACATGTGGTCATCAAGTAAGTGCCTTTTATCATATACAATTTAAGCTAAACCGTGTTTTCTAAATAAGAAATAAAAATAAAGTAAATGGAGTTTACATGTAATTAAGCCAAAACCAGTCATGATAATGCAATGTCTGTATGTAGTAATCGTTGTTCGTGATGTGATGGCGTTCTAGAGTACTTAAGTCTCGAAATATGTCATACCGCTCAAGCACGTGTTAAGCAAATTGCTGTCACTATAGGAGCTCTTCATGTCGTCGACGTCCTTTGTTATTACCAAAAGTACGTAGATAGATAGATCCTGTCAACTCATAGGTATGCAATTTTGTTGGTTATTTGTCTTATATTTCATTTGTCCAGTGTTTTCAAGCCGTTTCATCACACAACCCCCCTTAGCATATAAAATTATTTTGCGTGCTTTCCCTGATTCTTAATTGTATTTTATTAGGCTACAACACGGTAAATTGTTCTTATTAATTTTGAAAAATAGGTATTGCTTAAATATATTCTTAAGTAACCAAAATAGATTTTTAAATTTTTTTTGGCACCTAATATTTTTGAGGTTTCTTTCTTTTGCACTTAGGCTTTATGAAGTCTCTTATGGAAGCTTTATGACCCCCTAGGGGTACGCGGCTCACACTTTGAGAAACACTGCCCTATCCCAATTTTGTATAGGATGCCATCACGAGCTTACGGCAATTCAACTTTTCTATTCATACAGTCGCAGAAATCTAGTAAATAGTGCTTGACACTTGAAAACCACTTTGTAACTTTAACAACCAGTGGACTGTAAATGCTGTGAGACATTCTACATTTATACAGTCGAGGCAGGAAATATTTCAATTAATAAAAATATAACTTTAAGTTTTATTCCGTTTTTAATGAGGCTTCACGGTACCCATATGGAAGCTTTATGACCCCCTAGGGGTACGCGGCTCACACTTTGAGAAACACTTCTTTATCTCAATTTTGAATTGGATGCCATTACGAGCTTACGGCAATTCATTTTCTATTCATACAGTCGCAGAAATCTAGTAAATAGTGCTTGACACTTGAAAACCACTTCGTAACTTTAACAACCAGTGGACTGTAAATGCTGTGAGATGTTCTACATTTATGTCAAGCTTCAAACCACAGTCGAGTCTCGAGCATCGGATGTCATCGCCACGAGTGGTCGTTTAAAACTTTCTTGGCCCGTATTTTTTGCTAAAATAAAAAAGCAGACAGTTTTGTAAAAACTTTAATCTGTTTACTCTGAAATGTTTGTAACAAGTTTTACATAAATTCGTTTTGTTTTCGCTTTTTTTATAGTAATTACATTATGTAATGGAGGTATGTGGTTACCTACATTTTATAAAGTTTTATAAAAATATGACTGATGTCCGGAACTAAAAACCAATCTATCCAATGTTTTGCCTAAAGGTCGAAATTTGACAATAGCTGCCTACTAGAAATCGTCACATGTATTGACATGTGATGATTTGACTAAGATTGCTTAGGGAGGCAAAAATTGAATTAATTGTATTTTATTAACGGGCTTAAATTAGCAAGACTTTTACAGATTAGTGTATTATGCCGAATTTATTATGGAGAAATGTATGATTTTTTTTCATCACCTCTATTCACCCGTTATGATAGAATATACCGTTCTATTCTATTCAGCGGTTAGGTTTTCTGAACGAAGCTACAAGACGAGACCATGTACAGCAGTTTGGGTATAACACTCCTTCATACGTAAGCACCTGCTCCGAATCTTCACTAATGTATCTGAATATCCTCGTGAGTTATGGTGAGTCGTGAGTAAGGTGCCCAACGGTTTTGTATTTAGCGGGACAGTTCCAAAAAGTTAATACCTACAATATCCGCAATACAAAACTCATAAAGTTCTAAACCAATTTAGAATTCATTGTGAATCTGCCGCATTCTACAGTTTTTAATAGAACTACCTTAGCATTATTTTTTGTAAAAATACGTTTATGATGTTTTTATTTCCAGTTTACATTTCCATTTTACGCCACTCCTTGTATACTTTAGGCACTGTCAACAACGAGTCACTTCAGCATACCTAAACAAAACACTGTCAGAATAGTGAACTTTTTAAAGTCCTCGGCATATCCCACATTGATAATTTGAAAAGATGGCCTCCTTCGCTCGAGAACGCTGTACGCTCTCAAATAGAAATTTATAACTGACGGTTAAGCTTCTAAGGCCAGGATTTTATAACATGCAGGCGAAGCAGAGCGATAACCGTACAAAATGCAAGGAAAATTGACAGCAAGACTTTTGTTAGTGGAATATAAAATAGTGAGAGATACAGTGGTTGCACTTTTCTTGGGTACCTGAGTATATTCAGTTTAAAAAAATGTCTAATGACCGCGTAAAAGTGTTTTATTTTTGTCAATTTGAATGTCATTGACAGTACATCCTATTGTATTAATTTTAGCAAATTATTTAAATTATGATTGCATTTGTCTTTCAATTTATAGTATTCGTAACTTATGCTGTAACTGCAAGTATTCCACGGAATAATAATTATGCGGACATCTTTAAAATTCCATTTTATACCTTTTTATGCCATTAAATAATTAATTACCTTATTATTAATTTAATTACCTTCATCCTTTACTTAATAGAAAACCCCCATATATTACAATGATCACACAAAAACAATGAAACCAAATAACACGTCTGTTTTAGGATTAAGGTGAAATCCGGATTAAGATTGATGAGCGTGTCGGCGGCTAACTCTCGCTGGGCGGTGACGGCGGAGGTAAAGCCCCGGGCCGCCACTGTGACCGCCACCCGCCTGGAACAACCGCTAAGGGATGACGACGGACTTGACACGTAAGTCACTTGTAATAAGCTTAGAGTTTAAACTGATATATCTTGTAGAAGATCCGAATGGATACAATATTTTTAGATCCTTTGAATGGGTGAAACATTAGTTTTTAAATTGGTGTTTCATATTATAGTAGAAGATCCGAATTGGGGAGGACCTTATCTCATTCGTTTAATGAATGAAAACTAGTTTATATCAAAGTAAACATATTAAAGATATATCGCAAGTGGGTTGGCTAAAAAAACCTGGCTAGATCATGATTACTATGAATGTATATAAGTAATTTCATAAAAAATGTTTTTTTTTAGTTTGTGTTGAATCGTTGCTTCCCAGAGTTTGAACCTTATGAGATACTCTATCAGATTGTAATTAAGGATTGGTTATTTTTTCCTAAAATGCCTCTTTTATCAAAAACAAACATTCAATCAAATATTTTAAAAATTAAACAGATGTCATTCAAAACGGATGATTCATCCCTAATTCAGATGGCAAACTATTGAAGCAATGATTTCAAAGTCTTCAACTACAGGAGTGCTATTCTTTAAGATTTTATAATATCGGAAGCGCCGCACTTAAATATCAAATTCGTATTCTTTAAAAGCTTATAGTCTGCCAGTAGCGCTTCGAGTTTAGAGATGATATGAACTGTTGTTGTGAGGAATTCAGTTTGCAGTTGCACGTGTATGTATCCATTCTGTAAGAGGATTACCCTCATGTACGTCGAGTTTCATTGTTTGTGAAACATAAACTCACCTGTCATTTCAGTCTTGGAGTATTCTAAATTGAAATCGGGACTCGAATTAGTGTTTGTGTTACAGAATAGCACTACTTTGTAGGGTTATAAAAGCATACTTATGCCCATTAGTAATACCGAATATATCTTAACCAATTTTTACCTACGAAAATATTGCTTAAAATTGATTATATTATTACTTACGGACTAAAGAGATATTAAACAACAAACTTATTATTCTTCTTTCTTTCTTTATTTCCCTTTGCTTCTTAACAATTCTATCTCTCTCTATGTGTAATTCTTAACATAAATTTGACTTTATGTAAGTACTTTAATTTTTGAGTCAAACGCTTTACAATAAAGTAAAAATAGTGTCTTAATACCAGCGATGCAAATGAAATTATTTACCAAACAGAGATATAACAATTTATTACAAGCTATAACTATTATTAAGCTAACACATTTGAAGAGATATGATCTGACAGCAGACCTTTGAGGTTGAGTATAAAATAAATGGTTTAATAAATTATAATTTAAGCAGCACCAATAAATTTGTTTGTTTACAACGTTCAAGTGATAATATCATGGTTTATTGTACTAGTACCAACACATATTAAATGTATGCATGTAATGGGATTGAAAAGTGAATTTAGAATGGCGTTTTAAATACAAATTCGACTTATTTTAGTTACAAAATATCCCATCCCCTCTACCCATTTTTATAAAATTCAAGAAACAATGAACTCATAGACATCGCCTTTTGTTTTTGTGCCCTTCGGTCCAAAAATTTATTGAGCATATAATTTAATAGTTAACCCATTAAGTGGACTAATTCCACTATACGAAACGTCCGGGATTATGGGATACGGACGTTCCATTTCTGTGGGATGCGTGACAACCCTACTTGTGAGAATTTATTGCTTTGATAGTGTGATCCCTACGCCGGAGCTATTCACGTTCCTAGCTCGCAAATCGACTAAGACGTGTTCTTCAAATACAGAGCACAGATTAATCAGCCTAGTTCCTACTGAGCTTGGTATGCAAAATGAAAAAATCTTTCCTTCGATCGTTCAGTCATTATTGAGCATCGTGATGTCTCTTCTCAATCCGTTGATATACCACAGTCGGTAGGTAAATGTAAAGGCTGATTAATGTTAATTGCTGGAATACCTAATCCGACCATATTTTAGAAACTCGCTCCTTGCGTCTGTTGCCTTCTTAAAATCTTTAGAATTTCTGAAATTATATCAACACCAAATTTATATTTGTAAAATGAAATTATTTAATTCCTGTTCAAGTTCTGTAAACTACAGTTAAATTGTCTGATCCGACCGACTTTTCGGACTCTACCCCTAAGCTTAAAAATATTTCTCAAATCATAACTCCAGCTAAATTTGTAACTGTTGTAACGAAATTAATTAATTTCTGCACAAGTTCCGTGAACAGTTAAGTATTGAGTAAGAATTTCCTGAACTATTCGCACTTAGTGCTGACCTATTCCTATTCTCCGCAAGTGGGTCAGCCGACTTAGCAAACGGCGCACAGTTCAAGTGTCGAATGCTTAACCACGTTTCTAGTTTCTACATTTGAGCCAATGTATGTAAAGCGAGACAATTTTGACCATGTCCAAATTCCATTACGCTTTCTACAGTCACTGCCTTTACTTGGATTGATAAAGATGAATACACAAACACTCAGATCCTGAATGGTTATATAAATTCATCGGTTCAACGGCTATGCGGAATTGCTACCCAGAACCCTGTGACTCTTAGAACTGTATGGTGAATCGCCATCACGCGGGTCGTCGAAAAGAAATTTGTTATCTTTTCATTTGTTTATGTTCGTAGTTGTTATTTGTTCTGTTTGTGACCTTGTTTGTTACAAGATTTTTTACGACTTGCGTATAAAATCTTAGGCTCTAAATAAAACATTTCAGTTTACAAATAATTTTGAGCTACACAGACATGAAGGGTTATAATTTGAAGCAACGACCTTAATCGATTTGATTTTATAATGTTATTAATCAGCAAATTAACCACTGTTCTAATAATATTCTCGCTGAATTTAAAATTAGTAATTTTGTAGCGTTCATAAAACCATAAAAATCGAAATATTTCCATTCAGTCGATTTAATCTGTCATAAAAATCTCTTCTAGATTGAATTTTCTACAATGCTCTCGCAATTATGGGCAAACTCCCTGGGCAACTGAATTGAAAATTAAATCGAAGTTTACTAGAAAATGAACATAAAAGATTTTTCCAATGTATGCTCAAAGTATTTCTCTTCTTTTATATTTAGCGAATATGCACGAGTATGAGGAGGGCATAAAAGAGCCAGAAATTAAACCTGTATAAGTCGCATCCCCTATATGCTTTTATTGTGTTACATATCGCAGTCTACAGTTTTTTTTCTTGTAATTATTTGTGTAATTATGTGTGTAAGGAGTTTGAGTTATTTGTCTATTGTTGTTAGTGTAAAAAATATCCTTGTTTTGTAAACCGACTACATTAGAGTAGAATTTAATTGTCTCATTACTTCGTCTGTCAAAGATTTTTCTAGAATTTAAGTACCTACTTAGTTTTTGTTCATAGATCTAATATTTTTTTTTACAATACAGTGATGTGGAAGAAAGTACTGGTGCCGGAGGACCAGGTTGGGAAGAAATCCTCACTTGGTTAGTGGAAGTGGGAGCAGAGAGCGAAGGTGACGCGGAAGGGTCTGAAGGCGAATCAGGCCGCGGCACTTCACGCATCAGCTGGTCTGCTAAAGTTTCTTCCTCACCAACTGCGACGGCCACCACTGAAGAAACTCCACACGAACATAGAGTCAATACACGACTCGACATTGAAAAGGACGATATACAAGCTGTACTGCCCATTTCTAAGGTAATTTCAAAATTCATATTTCATAGACATTACGAATTTAACGAATATCTATTCGTGGCGTACGCTCTTGCAAAGTTTTTCGAGTTTTAGGCAGTTATCATAAATTTCTATTTTCAGGATAAAAAGTAGCCTTTGTAAGCCAATCTCTGTAAATTGCCTATACGTAAAATTCGCGTTAAAATTGGCTCATGTTTTTAGATAGATGTATTGTTAAAAGGACTGGATTTAGAACTGGTTTTAGGAAATAATATAAACCTACTATAATTCTACGAATCATGCGCATAAAAATGAAAGTTTAAGTAAAAATTACAAGCAAAAATATCCTGTAATAATACTGTTTACAAGAATTTTTAAATTCTGGATATTAATAACTAAAATTTACAGTACCTAATTATTGTTGTTTATTGAAACTTAATTTAGTTAATTAGATATAATTTTCCGTCGTAAAACTGAACATTATTTTCGAAACACTTAATGATTTTTACAGTCTATAAACATCAAATATCCGAGTAATTTAATCAGATTTTTATAGAAACTTCTATTATGGTAAAGGTAATATTCTTAGTAAATTATTGTTGGAAGGAGCTCCTTTTATTGCCATTACGGTATCTTTATCGAATTTCGGGGAAATTTATCGGAGTGAAGCTAGGGGACTACAAATTAGCGAGTAAAAGGACAATTAGTGGAACAAAATGCCGTCCTTATTTCATTCTTTGATTTTATTAGGATCGAATTGTTGTCTTTTGACATCCTTCTTATTCCGGGAATTCTCAGCTTCCATAGAAGTACTTTTATTCTTCTATTATCATCGTTACCTACTAACTCCTGTTAAGTCCTGATATTAATGATTCAATCTATACAATGTTTTAAAAGATCTAACTTTAAGAATTTCTAATAGACACAAATTGTCAAATTTTGATTCTTGGTAGGCAATGCCTAGTTGGGAAGATTGATTTAACAGTAGGTACGAGTAAATATAAACATAGTGGACAAACATACAGGTTTGTGGGAGAAACGACACGTCTGAGAGGCACAAAGGTTTGTGCTGAGAGGTTTGAAAAAAGTTACCAAAGGCATGTGAAGTCTACCAATCCGTACTAATTCAATTCGGTAGTTTATGGCTTAAAACCACAGCTTTAAACCTTGATACTTTAAGATTACCTCCGTGCCCAGAAGTGGGGCAGTAATGAGTGGACGACGATAGTAGACAAGTGACATTCGTTATTTAGGCAATAAAAAAACTATTTTAAATTATATTAAACGTGACGCGGCTCGTCCACTCCCTATACTCCACTCTTTAATTAATAAACCAACAAATGCACTATAATTTATCTGACGTAATTGCCGAACCATTAACCGAAGCGCTCCGGAACCAACGCCTCTTCATATTAATTGATGGATGAGCTGTACTGAGATAAACTCCTTATAACACGTCGGAATACTCGATAGTTAAATGCTATTAAGTGAAACTAACGGTCGTTTTAGTTATCCCTGTTAAAACGGTCAACTTGTGCGGCCAACACTATAACAAACTAATGAAGTGACAAAGTGCTTGAGAACAGTTTATCTGGCGTTATTGCAAAGCCATTAGACGTGGGCCTCAGAGTAATTATAAAGTAGAGCATGCCTACTCAAGTAAGAACAGTTGGCACAGGTTAGAACAGCATCAGTATGCGCGATATTGAGTGAACAGTCTTATAGTTTGAACGAGAACCCGATGGTTCGACTCCGGCGGCACCACCACCACACTTATTTCTGTCTGATAAGAGCTTGGTCGAGTACTGCTGTGTTCTGGTTTAAAAGGTGTGGTATGAGAGACATACTTTTCGGAGTAATTCCAACTTAGTTCTCAGGGCTAGCTGCGCATCTGCGACCGACCACAGATCGGGATCTAATCTCCAGTTCCTCAAGTCAGTCAGGTCGGTATCTAATCTTATCTGCGGTGGATTACAGATGAAAATTGTGTTTAAAACTGGTAGTATAACACTTGCATTCTATAATTAAACTAGTTTTAAACACCTTTAGCACATCTGCCTACGATTCGTACCATTGTGTTAGCATGGTCGGACTCTATACTAATTATTACTCTGTGTCGTGGGCGCACGATCGGGACCCAAGGCCGACGCTCTTCATATCTGCCGATATACATTGTGCCTATTGAGCTGGATTCCATTCGAAGTAACCCACCAATTGTATTGCGACCTCGGCGGTTCAGGAAATTGATAACGCTCCGACTAACGGTATAGATGTCGTTGCTCCTATTAATATAGATGAAAGTGTATAGGGTCATGATAATTTAGGTAACTGTCATAAGCATTAGGGAGTTGAAGGTCGTGATAGTTTAGGTAAGAGTCATAAATATTTAAGTGGATGAAAGTGTGGGCTCGTGATTGATCGTAATTTTAGTTTGTTTTCTTTTTTATAATTTAATCCACCATGTGAAGTAAAACGCTATAAGAATGGGAAATGGGGCCCCTCTGGAACAATAATGGGTGGAGAGTTGCAAATATATCTGTGCCTACGTAATACGTATGTAGGCAAAGGTCGGTAAGGCGATTGGAGTGCCTTTTCAATAATCGATCCACTGGAAACTGCTTGAATGTCTAGTAGTTTATTAAAACAATTGGTGAACTAATTGGAGTAGGTAATGGGTGTTTGATTGCACAATCAATTACGGTCGTTTGGTAAGCAGGTGGTAGGTGGATAGATCTTTGATGTATTGATATAATATGAGTAGGCAATAAATAGGTGTAATTTATGTAAATGTAAGGGCTAATTTTAGACGGTTTAGTTATTTATACGGTGTTGAATTATGTGCTTACTAATATCCTCTGAATTTTCTCTTTCTCCCCACATCATATTTAGCTGAATATGTTTATTTATAATATGTATCTACATTTGTACCGTACATAACTAGTTTTTTATTAAATACTTACATATTATGTATCCATTTATTTTAATTTTAACCGATAAATTTCCATTTAAGCTACCATTGTGTAGGTAGATTGTGTAAAAAGTAAAAAAATAATTAAAATAAATGTTGGTTTAGTACATAGTTCTAAAGTCGGTGCCCAATATATTTCGTTGGATAACGGCTTAAGGGATATACACCATATTTTCATTTTACATAAAGTAATTATAAAGAATACTTAAAGAAAATATAACGTACGAAACTTAGTTTATAAATACAGCATACTCGTAAGTACACCGGCTTATTAACATTGCAAGTTTTCTACTTGTTTTCGTAGGAAGGTGTTTTTCATTCCTTGACGTAGAATCTGATAATGATACCGTATTATATGCCTGGTTATTTCTACGTTCGCTTTGGCACGCTTTACTGGGCCCGTCTGAGCAATAAGGCTGACATAAAAGTAATAATGATATCCAACAATAATAACCCTTCGTGTATTTAATTAATTAAAACGGCGCCAATGTCATATGTCAAATAATTTTAAATTCGCTGTCACCGTGCTCACATACAATTTTATTGTTAACTGTTACGGATTTACGCCTACTTGTTGTTATGTTTTATCGACTTGGTGTTAAGTGCTCACCACTGCTCATGGACAACTAACATCATGATCAACAGGAACTCGACCTGACGCTGATCACAAATTAATTATTATATCCGATAACTGCGTTGGAATATCTCATATACACTTAAGTTTATGCGTACCACACTATTTCAATCCAAACACAAATAAACATACATTGCTGATTTACAAAACTACTTACTACGACTTACTGATTTGCAGGAAAAGGTGTAGTGTTTGAGTCGCAGTTAAACCTATAGCAGATTTTAGCTATTACAAACAAATACATTGTTTCTTGCTCCAGAATTGGGAAGTCCTGAACACGGCGGTGCTGACTGGGCGCCAGGTGTCCCAGGCGATGAAAGTGCTGATAGTCTCGCAGGCGGGACAAGTCGCTGACGTCACGCTCCAGAGCTCCTGTCACTCGGAAGACGAAAGTGTGCTTAAGGTAACACAAAGGAATTTTGTAAAGCGTCGGTACTGGAAATTGAATAGCTCTCAACTTTTCTTGAACGCCTGATAAATGTTCAAAGATTTAAATCTGTGGTTCAAGGTTAATCAAGTATGTGGTTTATACCGTTTAGGTATATATAAAATGGCATATTCAAGTACCGCAATTTAAATAAGCTTAAAATGAAATACAAAAAAAATCTTGCTTCTAACCAAACTCGTTACAAACGTAAACGTTTTATTTTATTTATTTATTTTATCACACAAACATAAAGTAAGGGGAAATAGGGCAAAGTAAATGCCTGATGGCATCCTCTACCAATAAACCCTAGGTGAAAGTTACATTACCTATAATACAAAAACTAAGTTAAGCATATAGTCATTGAGCACTACAATGCAAAACGATAAAAAGTACCTACATTTTGTATCAAGTTAATGGCAAGACTTATGATGCATTAAACTATAATAATACTCATCCCTAAACCATTACGTCATCATTCATTATTAATGAATAGCGAACCCGTTTGAAAAATCTATCTCGGCGCGCATCTACCACCCCCACAATGACAATATTTATGGCTTCCCTGCCTACGCTATAGTGTACTTAGGGACATTAGCCTGTTGCATCAGGCTATCGAGACTGGCTTAAGTACCGCTTGATAAGTACTTTTAGGTCATTATATACTACAGCTTGAGATTGCCAAAAAGTACGACATTACAGTTTATTTATAGCAGAATGAACTTTATATTGAACTTTCACCCTGTGCTCTATATATCAATATTTACGGGAAATTTATAATCGGGCGTTTATATTGCTTCTCGTAATTTATCTTTAAATGAAATTCCCGTTGAAGACGTTCAAGCCGTCTCTAAGAGCAGACGAACAAATAGTTAGAAAAAGCAAAATGAAATAACTATTAAACAAAATGAAATAACAAAATGAAACAATGGCGACCTTATGATCGTAATAATATGGGCTTAGGAAATTACAATTTTTGGAAACCACAGACAAATTGCTTTAGACACAGTATTAAATGAATGGTAAACTTAGTAATTAATACATTAAATACTACAGTACCCTTACCAGGAGTTTTTACGTTTCGACAAATATGACTGTTTTGGTATTTGTTTACGTATTTGCCCATACAAATTCCAATCAGCGCCCCTAGCGGATTGTGTCAGAACTAGTAAATCGTATTGGCCCATACGTAAACAAATACCAAAGCAGTCATATTTGTAAAAACTCCTGGCAAGGGTAGAGACAAAGTATTTAATCTGTTAATTACAACACATCTGTTTGAGGGTATGGCAGTTTTTACAATCCATATAAACAAACCACCAAAAACTTCAACAAAATCAACATAATTGTATTCATTCAGCTACAACCCTTATAGGTACATATGTATATTCCTTTGTAGCCCTCTCAAGGGCTTACCTGGTCCTTACATTTTGAATGAGATACTCCAAGTTCGGGATGAGGACGCAAGATTACGTCCCGAAAAAACGGAAATGCCCAAGAGGGACGCTATAGTAAAGTTGTGGGTTTTCCATTACGGACAGACTTTGTTTAGTAATTACGAATTAAAGGAGTTAACATAAAAAATAAAGACACTTGAGCATAATTAGGGGTACTGGCTAATTAGTAAACATTGGTAGAGTCAATTAAGAAAATCTACGCAAAAATTACGATACGGCATAGATTTCTATCAAAATATTTTATTAAATTGCTAGCTTTTCTCAAACGATTAAGCTAGCGACTTAGGTAGCCATACCCCGATGTACAAAATGTTATGTCTTGTGAGGCAATGATAAATTAGGGGTTCCCATTACGGAAAATGTTCTTAGATACGTAATCCTTGTCATTCTGAAAGGACAGTAGTACCTAGGAGTGTTACTAATGTTAAACGATGAACGTAATATTCCCAATACACACTATAATGTAACGTGTGACGTAACATGAACATTCTGTTTGGGTATCGCCGTCATGCATACTAACTATTTTTTTTATAACGCGTGACGTCATAACTTCTGTTTAGGTATCATCGTCATGCAGCTCGGTGTACGTGGACGGATCCGAGATCCGCGGCTCGTCGAATGCCTCTGTCATCGTCAAGTACGGCACATACACCGGCCTCGCACGTTTCACCGTGTGGATGCCGGAGTACCCACTCGAAATCGATGTCGATGACAGCCGCCTCTCGCAGATCAAAGGTAAATAACGTACTTTCGATTCATAGCCTATACATTACAAAACGACATAACATACTAGTATGTGTGATCCGAAAAGTTTATCAGTGGTAACGTACTTTCTATTCAAAGCCTATACATTACAAAGGGATATAACATGTATGAGATCCAAAAAGTTTATTAGTGACCAATATCACGGATCATCAATTTTCAAAAAAATATTTGCAAACAGCAAGGAGCTTCGAAAAAATTGTATAGGTAAATATGCGAGAAATGAATGATGATGAATGAGGTTTCTGTATGAGTCTGTAGTCTATAAGATAATTTAAGTGATAAGTAACTTGAAGACATTGCTTAATTGAATGTCGAGGAATTGTCTCACCACTTTAATAGATATGCATGTCAGCATTAATGTCATGTTGTCTATTCCTTTGCAGGTTGGAAAGTATCTGATGAAGCCAGTGTGAAGGATAGGCTGAAGAGATCTCTATCTTCACGTGGCTGGGGCGGCAGTCGACCAGAAGCTCCGAACTCCTTGACGGAACAACGTTCATGTCGCCTCCGATATCAACAAAGCAATGTTGAGGTTTGTTCATTTTTTTAACTAATCTATTACCAGTAGGTTTAACGATTTGTCTATTATAACTGTCAATTATTTTAAAATTAAAAATGAGTGAAATGAAATGAATGAATGAAAGGCTTGTTTAGAAAACAGATGATGAACTTTAAACGGTTGAACAAGCTACATTTAAATATGAATTAGAATTACCTTGGCCCGAGGACTTTAGCCTTTGAATAAAAAAGTGCATTAAAATCGCATCATTCGTGTGAATACAAATACAGAACCAAAAACAAAAATTGATAGCAAAGAATAGAAGCAAATAAGTCATTAATTGAGGTTATTATTGTTACATAAAAATATCATGTCTTTTGACAGGTGTATGCTCGTTTCCTCGCTAAGGACCATGATTCAGGCCGCGTGTCGTACTTCGTGTCACGACGAACTTGGCTCAAAGTGACTGAGCTGGTGCTGTTCTTGATGCGTGTGTCGGACCCGCGTATAGCGTCGCTGCGGGACCGCGTGCTGCAAGGCCGCAGTACTGGCCGCACTGAGGTGCAAGTACTGTCGCCTATTACAGGTATGTCTGCCTGTCAGGAAAAATATCTATGAAACGATAGGCTTCGAGTGACACGCATGCGGATCATAATCGCACGCGCGCATACACCCGCGTGATAGGAAAATGCCTTTAAATAGGTTTGCGAGATGACGTGCTGCATGGCAGTACTATCAGTAAGGTAAGTAAGGTAGCACGAAGACGCAGACTGTCGCATAATACCGGTTATAGTAGATTTATATTAAGCGGAAACACACTGTATAGTCATTAGTCCGCGTCTCGTATTTCGTGTCCCGACAAACTTGGCTCAAAGTGACCGAACTCGTGCTTTTCTTGATGCGTGTGTCCGACCCACGTATAGCGTCGCTGCGGGACCGCGTGCTGCAAGGCCGCAGTACTGGCCGCACTGAGGTGCAAGTACTGTCGCCTATTACAGGTATGTGGTCGAACAGAAAAAGTATTTATGAAACGATATGGATCAAGTGACATGCATGCGGATCCGATCCACACGCGGGCGTGTTTATGATCCGCGTGATAGGAAAATACTTTCACATAGTGTTGCGAGTTTGCTTTCTACAAAATAGTACTGTGGCACTAGGAAGCAAAAGGTGTCGAATGTTAGAGGTTATGGTCGTGACACACACACTGTGTATAATGATGGAACTTTTTCAGTTCTTGATGTGTGTTCTTCATGCGTGTCCGAGGTACATTTTGAATTTTACATTTAGGTTTGAGGTTCACCTTAGGCAAAATTTATGCACAAAGACACGACGCATTTGATTTTAAAATACTAACTAGCCCTATCTGATTGATATGAGATGATTCAGCACCTATCCGACTCTCGTATAAGTTTCATTGAAGTGGAAAAGTTAAAGTCGATGAAACTTTACACTTATACTACGTCGTAAGATCTTAGCTCGTAATAGGTACTGTTGCATATAGTAAGTAGTAAAATGTTACCATAATATATGCATTTCTTTCAAAGGTCGTGTAATTGGTCTTCGTGAGGTTCGTGTAGTTAACGACAAAGTATCCATCTCTCGGCTGCTGGTGCGAGTCATATCTGGTCTCCAGCTGAACATTTCTCCTGACAACGCTATCGAAAACGGATACGTATCGGAAACGACTGTTACGAGACGTCTCACTGCCCAATATCAGGTGAGTTCACTGAATATCTATTACAACTTACGTAATACTCATTTATGAACCAAATTAGGAACTTAATTAAAAATCTTGATATTTACCTAAAGTTTCATTGTGGGCCTTAACAAAAACATAATGAACTTTTCATTAGAGTTTGTAGATATAAGGAAATCTGACAAGTTCCTTAATTATTTTTTTCTCTTGTTTACGAAGATTTTAACAAATATTTGACGTTATTTTATAATTTCAGGAAGGACTTTTAGACATAGATATTGAATTCTCTGATGGCAGTCACACTGCTCTTCGCGATGTGGCGGTGTCTGATTATTACTTGCTTGTGGAGAGCCTGGATTCTGAAGTGGTGGCGTTTGCTCCAATGTTGGCTTCTCGCCACCCTCGAGTCATTGCAGTAGGGGAAGGTAAATATACAGTTGTCTTAATTAAAACAACTTTAAAACAATCAATTCAATAATGGTAGACTCCTTCGTCATTTCACTTTCTTGTTGGTTGGAAGGGTTTGGTAAAGTACAGTTACACAGTCGGACAGTCAGATAACTATTTAGTATAAAGTACAACATGCCTCTTCACTACGTCTAATCCAACAGTTACACATAAAAGGGCAGTCGGCTAACAAAACAATTTTCGTTTACAGGCAGCGGAGAGTTACTGCGCGTTACACTGTTAACACCAGAGCAGTGTCGGACCGGTCCTTTACGACGAGTTGCTCTTCCCGGGAAAGGTGACACCAAGACCCCAGCGAACATCAAGAACATACCCGGAGCGTTGGCCACCGCAGCCGCTAGTGTCGATGTGGACTTCAGCGGCAGTGATGCTCCACAACGACCCGATACGCCGCAGAATGACGATATCATGGCTAGAGGTGGCATCAGGACTGCGTTGGCTGATCTTAGCGATGTCATCAATAAAGGTAACTTCGTTTGATTTACTTGCTTATTGTATGGAAGGACGATTCAATCTAAAGTAATATTAAGCAAATACCACATAGAACAACAGTCCCATCCTTATGAGCTCTTCAAACTGAAGCAAGAGCTACACTGTTGCTATAAGTTAGTCAGAAATAGGAGTGACAGTAATAAATTTGCGAATACAAGGAGTTGTATGGTTTAAATACATAAAAGTATTACTTACACCTTCACTAAATAGGGTAAAATATTTCAGAAATGAATTGAATTTTAGGTGTTTTGTAATTTTTAATTAAAAATTACATAGTTCTGAGTCAGTCACTATCACTCGTAGATGTTTCAAAAAGAGGCTACTTTGTTCCTGATGAATTGCTTTGACGCTGAATCTTGTTCGTTCTTGCAGGATTTTCCCCGTTCAAAGACGAAAACAACCACGAGCCGACGGTACAAGCCCAGCAATACGGCTCTATATTCCGCGGCAACACTGCCGTACACCCGCGACACCCGCCACCTCGTATGACGCCTGTTGAAATTGGTATGTCCATATTTTTTTATTTTTATTTTCATTTTTACTATATAATAGCTAGCTCCGATTTTTCTTATATTAATTTCTTCTTTTTGAGTTTTGGGTAAATTCTCACTGGATTAATCCTAACTAACTCGAGTATTGTTGTAATATACAGTAATAATTACAGTAAATATTTTTTTATTATTATTTTATTATTTACAAAAGAACATAGTAAAATATTAACAGTGTGTGTATCTTATAGTTTCAAACTTTTGTCCAAAGTAAAAGAAATCTCGTTTTATTAGGTAAATTTTTTTAAATTTGGAAAAATAACTTTAACACAGATTTTTATCTTTCACAGGAATGTACGTCCTGCTCGGTGCATTTTGCCTTGCTATAGTGGTAAGTAGATTTAACAATTGATAATTATTGTTATATGATTTTTAGGGTTCCTTATTACTAAGCCTTCGCTGTCCCGTGGGTCTGTCTGGCTGTCTGTCTGTCTATCACAGGGCTCTATCTCATGAACCGTAATAGATAGACACACTGAAATTTGTACAGAGTACGTTTACTAAATATAAAAAATAAAAAAGTTCAAAATTAATTAGGGTTGCAAAACAGAAACCACTGTTTTTCGACGTTTATCGCTTTATCTATTACAGCGTAATAGGTAGACAATTAAAATTCACAATGTATTTCAATATACTTAATGGCTGCTATTATTATAACAAGTACTAAACATTAAAAAAAAGATTTTGGTGGTACAGAGACCTTCGTGTCCGAGTTCAACTTGCACTTGGCCAATGTTCTATTATTGTACTAAAACTGTTTATTTAGGTAATCCAGCAACGTATTTAACATATTTCATAACCACAAACGCGTCACCAGGTGTTCGTGGTATCGTGCGTGGTGTACGCGTCGCGGCTGAAGCCGGGCGAGGTGGGCGAGGCGCGCGCGGAGCCGCGGCCCGCCGCGCCCGCGCCGCGCGACAAGCCCGTGCGAGAGTCCACCACCAACGCGCACGACTGGGTGTGGCTGGGTATGTTGGAATTATGTATGATTATATAAGGCTGGATATTCACGTCTATATTTTATCCGTCTAAATATTATGTAGTAATTGAGTAAAGGAAGTGACTAAGAAAAAAAATATTTAAGTAGGTATAAAGGCAAATAGATAGGTATATACAAAATTCGTAAATCAACAGTTTAGTAATAAAAAATATAACTCTGAAGGAGTATAGTAAAATAAATGTTGTGCGAAAATTATAGATATTATTATTTTCGCTCAATATCTATTTCATTTAGTAGAAAAATAAGCAAATACTTAAAACCAAAAAATTATATACCTAATAGATAAGTAGGTATCTACACCTAAAGATATCCAATTTATGAATTATAAATTCGACAATCATAAATTTACACATCCAACAGAAATATACCTGCAACATAGAGAATGATAGAGAACCCTATACAAATGAATATAATTTCACTGTTCGCAGGATTTAAAACAATAGTTTTTTGTTAGCTCATAAATATCTAATCAAAACCGTGCAATTGCAAATAAGATAGCTGACGCATTTTGATATAATTTCCAGGACGAGCAACCATCGAACGGAACGGTAACAGACATCCAGCGAACCGCAACTCCACCCAACCTCCGGATAAAAGCAACAACAACCAAGAGATGAGGATCACGTCGAACCCACTAAACTACAACTACGTGGACCCCGACGACGCGATCCGCGACAACGGCAACGTGATGGTGACCAGCTTCGATAACCCGAACTCCATCGAGCTACCATCACAAAGCGAGCGACGGCCGATAGACTCCACGACGTACTGCAAGAAGCCCGCCAGACACACCCGCCAACACTCCGGAGACGGTCATTGGCAGTAAGATTATTATTGTCATCACTAGTTTCACCTCATTGTAGGAATTGCTAAACTTTAGATAGGTACTTGAAAACTCGGAATTTTCCGAGTTCGCTTCATAGAATATTATGTATACTTTAGTTATAAAAACGTTATAAATGTTGACTAAATTGAAACTTAGACAGTATTATCCAACTACAAAATATATCTCATCCCACATGCGCTGGTAAGCAAAGTTAGTTATGGCTGTTACGTATTTAACAACAACTTTAAGACATTACGACACAACATAAAACTGCTTTGTGATCTCAGTAATTTGTTAAGACGAAGACTAGACTCCTGTTTGGAAATCGTAGATGTTTTACAATTTATACGTTTACAACAATTCGAGTTTCACACAAGTTTCAAAATTAGTAATGTTCATAAAATTCATGACACTTTTAAGTTATGTCGTAATGCTCTTCATATGAATATATAAAAGCTAAGAAACCAGACGGTAGATGGTATATTTTATGTGTTTTATCATCAGGGCGGATTCGAACGAGCAAGACGACTACCGACCCCCCGTGCCCCCGCACCGAAATACTTCAACACCGCAGCCCCAAGTTCCCGTACCACCTCGTAACCCTGCCAAAGTGAGTGCTTAATGATATTAAAGAAGTTTAACACCCACACTTTTTAACCGACTTCCCAAAGGAAGAGAGGTTATCTATTCGTCGCGTATATATTTTTTTTATTCTGTTATATTTATTTATTCTGTTATATTTATTTACATATTTCTGAAGTCGGCGCTCACACTGGACACGCTGTTTACACCGTTATCCAACGAAATATATTGAGCGCCGATTTCAGAAATATGTACTAAGCCAACATTTATTTGAATTATTTTTTATTTATTTTATTTATTTATTTATTTACAAATTTGTGTACACAGAACATAACAAAGAAATAGAGTATTAAAAAGAAATGTAGTACAAAGGACTACTTATTCCAACCTGGAATTTCTTCCAGCAGCCCTTTTTTACTTTGTAATGACATAGAAGTCGGTTTTATTTTTTTGTTATTTTTTTTTATTGACATTCGGTTACAATAATAATGTAATTAGTATAACTGTATAACATAAGTATAAATAATATTTAACATTAATGATAATATAGTGAAAAATAAAATTTTCACCTAAATGTAAATCGACCTACGGACATATTCGATTTAATAGGTATGCAAGAAACCTATAATTATTTATTATCTTGTAAAACTTAGTGCAAGTAATAAAAGGCGTTTTCTAAATTTATTTCTTACTGTTTATATTAATTTGAGTTATTTCTCTATAATAACTCATCTAAGATATATTATTGAATTTCAGATTTTACCGGAGACCGTTATGCCACCAGCACGGCGAAGTCATTCCCGGAACCACCACAAGAAACACGAGCGGGAGTCAGACGTTCCCAAGAGATCTCCGGAGGGTGGCCGGCGCTCCGACAGGTACAGCAACTTACGGTACAAAACTAATTTATATTAGTTATTATTTTATTAATTCAGAAAAAAAAAAACATTTTTTTTACGAATTTATAAAAAACTTTTTAATACATTTTACGAAATATAATACATAGTCATGTATTCTGTGCCTATTATGAAGTAAATAGGTAGTAAGTATGCATATTAGGTACACTAGAAGTAGCTTACTGAGGCCTTTCGAATTTAAATTTATGAAACCTATGTTTTTGGTAAAAAATTTAAATTTTAAATTAATATTTTAATTTAAAAAGGACTTCAATATGTTTTTTTATTAGTCTTATTTATCTTGTTTTTGTAAGTTAAGTATTATTTGTCTACTTACCTATTTACTTACAATGTTACAATGGCAATACATTAAAAACTTTTCTTTTTTTTCAGAATTATTGATTTGAACAAGGCCGACGCACCGTACCAATCTAGCCGAGACCTGAAAGACTACAAGCGCGACTCATACCCGATGCAATTCCGTGACGATTTCGACGACAACCCCGTGGAAAAACTGACTAACAAGGAGGACTGTGCTCGCCTCTTCGAATTCGATAACGACGCTCCGCTTATTATGGAAAATAAGGACTACCGAGAGATTGTGGGACTGAACAGAGGGACGGACGACTCACGACGCACCTTCGCTAAGCCCGAGAGCCCCGACTACATGCATGACTCTGGAATCGGTAATATTTTCTTAATGAAAGCACACTATAATGTTGGTTTGATATGAACCACATCTTCACCTGTTTCTGCCTTATAACAACAATGTTTGTATTGTCACAATGTAAAGGGCAACATCCTTTTAGACAGACTTCTTACCAAGACATTCCAACATATTTTTCACGAATACTTTTCATGAATACAAACAATTTCCTATGCTTGACTGCTTATCACTCCTATATTTAAGGACACGTATATTTTTATTTTAGGTTTTATACTGAACTAGTAATAATAATCTGAAATTAACATTCTAGGATTACCCGAAGTGCAGATGCGACACAAAAGCCGACCTAAAGAATCTAGCGCCAAGGGAGAGTTCGTTGAGGCGGCCAAGCAGAACAAAGGTAAAATTTCAATAGTATTTATTTAAATAACCTCATAATTATTTATTACTGTTTATAATAAAAAGTAGGTATTACACTATTTAATGGATATTTTTACGAATTTCTGATATTATTTAAGTTTTCCTTATTTTTAGTATTAGAAATAGTATGAATTGTATAAGAACTTAGTGCATATGCACACGCACATACTAGTGAATGATTAGTATAGTGGTCCAGTATGTAATTAAGCCTACTACATGGTATTGGGCCTACAAATACACTATAGGTACACATACGTGGTTATGTAGAGTGCATCCCTATTGTAACCCTGAGAACATATGTACAAAGTGTTTCGGGTTATTTTGAAAGTGCTAGAACTTTTCATGAGTCCATCTTATAAAAGAAACATTAAGAGCTCTCGATAGCTCTACTTCGAAGGCTCTACATGTTCTCTACATTATACGAGATCTGCCCTTAATCCAGTTTGGAGTTGATTAGAGCTGGTGGACAGTGACCACTTATCATCAGATGCACTTTATGTATGTATGTATTTACTTACATAAGAAGTTTTACTTATTTGGCATATTTGATATGTATCTACTACACCCATAAGAAAATATTTACATACAAAAGATATTACAAAATGTCACGACACATTATCATGTTGCAAAATATAACGTATCGTATCATACACCTACCTAAAAATATGTTTTTTTTTATTTCAATACTTACTAACCAACTTAATGACGACAATTTTTATATCTGTTTTGTAAAAAAAAAACTCTCTCATAATTTTACACAAACGCCCCAAAAGAAGCATAACTTCAAAACTTAGGCTGATGATAATGATCGTGTGCAGGCGGCAGCTCCCCGGAGGTGAAGCGCGCCACGATCGTGGGCAACCCGATGTACTCGCGCGCGGCCGACGCGCCCGCCGAGTCGCTCGGCCTCGACGACCTGCACATGGACTACGATCAAATCATGCATTATTTCCACAACCTCAAGGTATAAACCGCCACACACCGTCCCACCATGCTTCTAGTGTAGCGTTGCTGTCGCTTGCATCGATACCTGCTCGGCACGGCGAAGGAGCGGTACCCTCATATCTTTACGTATTTCGATGTTTGATGTACTCTCTTATGAATCGTGGAGCCTGAATTTTGGAGCATTTAAAATGGAATTAGCATAGTATTTTGTATGAGTACATTTTATACAATTATACATTATTACGCCCTGCAGTATTATAATTGTATAGGTAGGTATGTACCTAGTTACGTTGAGGTTCTTTGGATAAGAATTTTGTATGACACAGGCCTGCAATCTTCTGCTCTCGAGTAGGAATGCCTTTTACACAAAGTACACTAGTTTTCGCGTGTTTTTCAAAATAGTCATTCATTATATTTTCATTACGTAGATAGGTAGATAACAGCTCTATTCACTAGCATAGAAAGTAGAATGTGACTCTCACTATCCGTCATAGTCTTAATAAAATAAGATTCGCCGCAAAAATCTGACTTATGCATATTTTCAAATTTTTCGCAGGAATCAAACGCCTGAGTAGAGCAGATCATTGCAAAGATCCGGCAGATATTGTCTACGTTTAAATATCAGCATATCATCAAAGCTCCTCCAATCGACGTATACAATGCGACTACCGAAACATCCGGTGTAGCCGGGGACGAGGATAATGCAGTTGATTCGCGAAACAACAACGCTATTTACGAGAACATAAGCCACGTCGCACCCACACAGGTGTTGTGCGACTCTATCGCTCACAAAAATGACTTCATGAAGAGACAACTTACCTTCTTATTGGAGCACCTGAGCGAGGCTTATGAGTAAATGTTGTTGTTGAACAGTCAACTCGTTCTCCTCTAAACAATATGTGTCCAAAATTGGATCCTTGCAGTGATCGTTAAAGAAAATGATATATACAAAATGTAACTGTTTTATACTTATAGCGTTAAACGTATATTTACTCTAGTCATCTACAAAGCTGCACATATTTATTAACTAAGATTTGTGTGCATGTAGTAAATACTCATGTCAATGATTATTATGATAGATATTTAATATACACGCGTTGTTTTATCTGTATATTTATAGTCGTCTAATTACGGGCTAATCGATAAAGCAGAACCAGATTATATACCTACCTATAATGAGCCTTTAGCCGTTGTCGTCGTTATATTATCCAATACCAAATAAAAATTAATGAAATTTGCATTTGTTCTAGATTTGTACATATTTTTCCATTAGAGATGGTTAAAAATGCTACCTCACTTATATGTATTACGTCTTAACTCTAGCTTAGCCAATTCCTATTTCTGCAAGCGATAAAAGTCTGTGAATGTGTGAACCTTTACGATTTAATTCCAAAATTCAAATTAATTTATGTTTTACTTTTAAGACAAAAGAAATAGGTTTTAAGACTGCAGAATGCCAGTGTTTAGGTCATTAAATATATTATAGTTTAGTATTTACATAGCTTAAGCCGAAACTAGTCAAATGTATGTAAGTATTATAATTCCGGGCTAATGTATGGCTCAAATCGACATCCTCTTTATTTAAACATTCGATTGTATAACTTCAGATATGAGGCTTTTTATGTTCCTTTAGATTTATTTGAATGCAAATATTCTTACGAATATGGATTCCCTGCCTAAATGTTAAAAAATATTCCTTTGTTACAAGATTGGAAGCAAGTTTATAACGAATCAGTTAAACATAATGTACCCCACTTGAATTCAATATAGTAATTGCATGAAATAGTTTCAAATCATGTTGTGATATATTGACTGCTGTGGATTGATTTTTATACGCGGTCAATGTTATGTATAAAAAGCCATATCATATGAAATATAGCGCTTGTATTATAATTATTGTAAACACTATTATTAATTTATTGAAAGTGTAAATTGCATTTATGTGTAAGATAGCTCCTTAGGCTTTGTAAATATTGTTATGACGTTATATAATTTATAGGTATTTGTGGAGACTATGATGCAGCATAGATTATACATATATGTGGTAGAACGCTTAACATACTATCGACAGCGTAGTTGCACTCAGTAATGAAATGTTTCATGTCTGTTACAAATGTACTAATAGTAAATGTTTTGATCTTGTAATTGTGTATTAATGTGGCCATTAATAATAATAGAAATGAAAAATAATATTCAAAAATAAAATTATATTATAACTTAAAATTAGTACGCAAATTAAGCAGTGAAATTTTATGTCGCTATGTTTTTGAAGATGTTTCAACTGTTTAGCGAACTGTTGTAAGACTTATTACTTCGTAAAATACTGATAGTGTGTTGTTTGGCTTTTGTCGTTAGGTTAGAGAAAAGTCAGTGAATATTGAGTACTTTAACATGTAGTATTTGTTGATATGACCTTTGTTTTTGTTGAGTTTTTCCAGTAATATATGAAAAAGAAGTTTATTGATAATTATTGCTACAAGGTATACATGTATGCAAACTGAGGCTTGTCACAAAAATCCTTTCATAAAAATGTCAAATATAATAAATTATTATCGAGTACCTATATTGTTTTTCATTTATTCCCACCACAGCTGATACCATATCGACGACGAATTGGTAATAACTCGTAACTCAAAAAACGCTACTTTACATAAGAAGAAACACTACTTTAAAAAGACATACAACGTATTGCCACACTTTAATATTTTGCTCAATTTTGAACCTAAGGACCTGGTGTCTTAAGGACGACCTGTGATACGTCATTGTAAGTCCAAATATGCAAAAATCGCTTTATCGTAAAAAATTGAAATACGAGTTATTGCTACTACATCGTCGATATTACGATTTACCTCAATAAATAGTTTTTATTAAATTATCGTTTTTTTATTTTTGTGAAATCATTTTATTAGGCACTTTTGTTACACGGAGGGTAGTCTATCTATACTTTCGTAATCTTCAAAATTTCTTTGGTTATATAATGAGGACAAATACCTAAGTCTATTAATTCCAGCAACATATTTTTGCTTTGCAACAGAGCTACAAGTATTATATATATATTTGAAGGGCTTCAATATAACGAAAAGATATTTTACTTACACTATGCTACTTTATTCATTTTACTAACTTATTTAATACATTTACAAATATTTGCCATACCACTTGTGGTCAAATGAAGATATGAATTTGTGGCAACCACCCATATTGTTCTGTATAATGTACTTCATTGTGTATTTGTTTTGGTTGTTTTCTTCTTGCCATTTCTCATCAGCAATCTTCTTTTCCATTATTTCTTGAGATACAGCTTCAGCCTGGAATGGCAGCCTTTCTGCCACTATTTTCAACATTTGATGGACCTGTTGAACAAATGGTTTTTTGTAAGTAACTGTGAAATAACGTGCACTTTGCTTTTCAACGACTGACATTTATTTACGAATCAACAACGTTTATACTATGTACACAACAGATGTCGTTAGTAGTATTTAAATTAAATAATATTAGTAATAATTTGTTACTACATTATAACACCCCTACTTAACGAAATATTACAATAAACTTAAAAACATAAATTCTTTAACTAAATAAAACAAAATCTCACTGAGGAACAAGACCTATCATTTCCAAGAATTTATGATGTTTATTTGAAAATAAGCCTTTGGTCAATAAATCTGCAGGCATATCTTGAGTCGATACATACATAACTTTAACTAAATTATTTTTTATAGCTTCTTTGACATAATGATAACGTACATCAATATGTTTTGTTCTATTGGGCGATTGTGAACTAGTTGCCAATTTCAATGCACTTTGGTTATCACAATGTAATGTTATAGTACATAGTTTACCTGTAATCTCGTAAAACAAATTTCTTAAATATATGGCTTCTCTAGTTGCCTCTGATAATGCTACATATTCAGCTTCTGTGCTAGATAACGAAACCGTCTTCTGTTTTCTACTCTGCCATGATATCACAGACCCACACATGGTAAAGCAGAAGCCAGTATAAGACTTCCTGTCTAACATGTCACCAGCCCAATCAGCATCAACAAAGCCTTTTAAATTTAAATTATCTCTACTGTATTTTAAACAATAATGTTTAGTTTTCTGTAAATATCTTAATATTCTCTTTGCATGATTGTAATGAGTTTCATTGTAACTATTATTGAATTGACTTAAGTAGCTAATGGAATATGAAATATCAGGTCGAGACATGACAGCTAAATACATTAAACTTCCTATAAGTCTTTGATAAGGTACATTTGTTATACAATTTTCTGCTTTTTCAAGATTTAGCTTGCATTCTATAGGAGTATCTATTGATCTACAGTTAGACATATCAAATCTTAATAACAATTGTTCTATATACTGCTGTTGATCAATTGTTATAGTATTAGACTTCTTGTTTACATTAATCCTCATACCTAAATAGATTTTTACACAACCTAGATCTTTTATCTTAAATTCTGCATGTAGTGAATTTATCAATTTTTCTGTCTCATTTTTACATGTAGAGAAAATCAAAAAATCATCAACATATACTGCTACAATTAATTTAACATTATTACTTAATTTTGTAAATAAACATTGTTCATAAGAACTTGTTTTAAAACCTAGTCTATCTAAACAATCTTTCACCCTTTCAAACCACATTAAAGATGATTGTTTAAGCCCATAAATAGCTTTCTTAAGTTTTAAAACTTTACCTTTATCTTTACATTCATATCCTTCAGGAATAGCCATACAAATGTTTTCTTTTAAGTATCCATTTAAAAACGCCGTAGTCACATCAAGATGTGTTATGTCCATACCCCATTGTATACATAGAGCAAATAGCATTCTAAGGGTAGAATGTTTTACAACAGGGGAGAAGGTGTCCTCATAGTCAATACTTCTTCGTTGTGAAAACCCTTTTGCCACCAATCTAGCACGATATCTTACTTTATTGTTAACATCAAACTTCTTTTTGAAAACCCACTTGCTCTGCACTATTGAACTATCGCTTGGTACATCTATGAGATCCCATGCCTCATTGTACTCAAATGCCTGTAGCTCCTCACGCATGGCCAGCTTCCATTGCTCTGCTTCAGGCCCACGCAGCGCTTCAGAGAAGTCAATATCCTCAGCATCTGGCAAGTCGTTTGAAGTACACATGTTTGTATATCCATAGCGATTCGGTGGACGTCTCACTCTCTTATTCTCAACTACTTCAACGTCTTCTAGAGCTTGTAACTCACCTGTTGAAATATCTGTTGGTATAACTGAGTCTGTTGAAGTATTCTCTGTAGTCTCATATGGATCCACATAAGCCGATGAGTCAGAACTTGTACTGGCCAGAGATTCATTCATCAAGGTATTGTCCCCCACTGAATCTCTGCTCTCCACACCTAATTCCTGCGATTCATTAGTTGTATCAGTTCTTTGAATCAAGTTCTTTTCTTCATTCTGAATCCATATAGCCTTCTCTTCCATTTTTTCACTATCCTCTTTTCCCTCCATGACTATTATATCTCTCTTTATGATGATTTCATTTTTATTTGGTACATAAACACGATATCCTTTTACATTGTCTGCATAGCCAACAAGAATGTATTGCTCGGCCTTTTTATCCCACTTTAATCTTCTCTCTTTGGGTATGTGGGCCATCACTGGGCTTCCAAACAGACGAACATGACTTAAATCTGGTTTCTTTTTGTACCACGCTTCATATGGTGTCATATTTTCAAGGCTTGAAGTTGGAGAGCGATTTTTAAGATATACAGCAGTGTTTGTTGCTTCAGCCCAAAACTGTTTACCGAGCTTTGCGTCAAATAACATGCATCTTGCCTTCTCAACAATTGTTCGATTAGCCCTTTCACAGACACCATTTTGTTCCGGCGTATAAGCAACGGTTTTCTGATGAATAATACCATTTGTTATCAAGTAATTCTTCATTTCTTTACTACAAAATTCACCACCATTGTCCGTGCGTAGAATCTTTATTTTCTTATTCTGTTGATTTTCAATCATCATTCTAAATTCTTTGAATTTAGTAAATACTTCATCTTTATTCTTCAAGAAGTATATGAAAGTCATACGACTATAATCATCTATAAACAATAGAAAATACCGGGCTCCTCCGATGGATTTTATTTCCATTGCACCACAAACATCTGCATGTATGACCTGTAATGTCTCAGTACTCCTTTCTGTGACACGTGAAAATGGTAGTCTTGACTGTTTACCTTCGCAACAAATTACACATTTATCCTTCGTCATGTCACTAGTACCATCAAATGTCAATCCATTCACAGTTCCATTTTTCATCTTATTCAAATCGCCGCTGTTAATATGTGCTAGCCTCCTGTGCCACATCTTCGCAGATACTGACGTCTGTGCCACTAAACAACAATCTGCCTCTTTAGTTTGAAGCTTGTAAACACCATTAGTAGACACTGCAGTTGCTACCAACACATTATTCTTATTACGTATGTAACAGTGACTTTGCTCAAAAACTACACTGTTTCCGTTTTTGATCAATTCGCTCACTGATAATAAATTTGTTGTTAGACTCGGCACACATAGCACATCTTTAACTGTGATTTCGTAGTTATAATCCGTCGTTATCTGTACGTTTCCAGAACACAAAACTGGCACAACTGTATTGTTCGCAACAGTAATACTTGATAAACTCGGCGAATAATTTGCATT
Source organism: Epargyreus clarus clarus (assembly GCA_014595695.2). Classification (NCBI taxonomy): domain Eukaryota; kingdom Metazoa; phylum Arthropoda; class Insecta; order Lepidoptera; family Hesperiidae; genus Epargyreus; species Epargyreus clarus. Next base: position 1,418,631 of record JACTTY020000027.1, read on the forward strand.
GTTTATCCAATCTTTTACCGCCGTCATATGTGCACTTGCTCCGGAATCCACGTACCATTCATGTCTGCTATATTTTCCATTCAAAAATACCACGCTAAATGCATTGCTTTGCTTATTTTTCTGCATTAATGGACAATTATTTCTAAAATGACCAATTTGTTTACATTTGTAACATGTAATTGTCTTCTTTTCATCTGTCACTTTATTTGACGTCGTGCCATATTTATTAGGATTTATTGTGTTCCTTCGATTGCAGTACGGTTTCTTCGCAGCGAATGCAGCGCCACTGGTATCTGTCTCGATAACATTTGAAACCTCCATATCAATTAGCTTTGACTTTATGGTATCTGTGGTAATTTGAATACCCGAGTGTTCAATGGCCATTATCATGGGACTATATTTTTCTGGCAAACCTGCGAGCAATAATGACCCTATCCATTCATCTGTAATTGCAAAACCCGTGCCTTTTAATCTCTGCGCTGTCTCAATTACTTGCGTTACATACGAAGTCATTGTATCACAATTTTCTTGTCGAATTGATATTAGATGTCGCAATAGGGTTATCTTTCGTGAAAAACCCGAATCATCAAACATATTCTTGAGCTTTTTCCATAACTCTTCCGAACTTGATGTTTCTTTAATATGCACGTACAATCCAGTATCAATAGTTAAAACCAATTTTGCCCTTGTTTTAGCATCTTCTTCTGGCTTTCTTTCGACCGCCGCCATTGGTTTGATGTAATGTAACATTCCTTCAAGTATCAATAGGTTTTCGGCCGCAAAACTCCACTCGTCATAATTTTGCCGTCCTTTTAATTTGGGAACACTTTGGATATAGCTCATAGACATTTTTTTACAAAGTTCAGCACTTTTCTTAAACTGTAAACTATTTTACTAAGAAAAATAGGACGATTGCCCATAACCTGTGAAATAACGTGCACTTTGCTTTTCAACGACTGACATTTATTTACGAATCAACAACGTTTATACTATGTACACAACAGATGTCGTTAGTAGTATTTAAATTAAATAATATTAGTAATAATTTGTTACTACATTATAACAGTAACTTCATTGATGACCTCTGAATATATGATGGTCAATCAATCAAATATGGAGACTTTTCTATACTAGTATAATAAATACTAAAATCATAAATCTGATATTTAGACTTCCCTGTCCATTATCAGTTAAAAAATATAGCTTGCTAATGTCATAAATGTTTAAATTACTAAAATCATGGTTAACATGGGCGGTATTTAGTTAGTTACTTCAAGTGGTAGTTCATTTCTAATGTCTAAAAATGACAGAAATTATACTGAATGTGCTACCTAATGTAATAGTAAAATCCCCTTATATTTCTGAGAATTAGCCACTTTTATTACTGACTTATACAGTGGTATCTTCTACATATCAATTTACCACTAAGAAGTTTTGAAAGTTTATAATGGAAGACACCTATAACAGATTATAGATGTAAAATTTAGATGAATATTTTGCATTTTCAAATAAAAGCATTATCTCCTTACCTCAGGATATTCACATTTGCCACCAACTTCAATGATGACTCTTCCAGCTTTGATAGGGGTAACGTAATGGTCAATAGCACCCTTACCACCACCCATTCTTTGTCCCTGTCCTTTCTTAGTAACAGGTTGCCACGGCGGATCTATCCTCCATATAGCAAACATCCTCTTCATATCCAAGTGCCTGGCTACAACTAAACGTGCCATTTCAAAATGTTCAAAGCGCATACGGCCTCCGCCTGTGGCCTGCGAAAAATAAACAACATTTGTGACGAAAAAAATCAATGGGATTCACTCCAGGAATGTCGTAGGAAGTGAAAACTTAACCTGAATATATAATATAATAAATAAAAAATGAATCTAACACCCATTGACATATTTTGTCTATGCTGACTCCAGATGACATTTTGCTTTTGATCAGATGGCAGTTTGGTTTGCCATCTTACGAATTTTTGATCAGAACATGTGATGTGACGCGAGTTTAACATTTTTTACCCATAACAAAAAGTGCACAATGCCGCTAAAAAGTTGTCATTTCAAAAATAATGTTGGAATTCTTAATTTTACCATTTGTTTCCATTATAATAGTAGGATATTATGGTCAGTTATTTAAATCTGTTTTTTCTTTAAGTCTATTGTAGTAGATTTTTTAGGATTTGTTTTACCTTTATAACTCAAAGGGCAATTAACTTCAACCAATGTTATAAAGGACACCAGAATTATTGAGGTCATGCAGGAGTCACGCTACTCTTCAGTAATCAATTGTAACACTTAATTATAAACTAATTATTCCTGAAAGACCATTTTATTTAATAAAAGATTCAATAACAACTCCATTCTTTATTTTCTCTGACAATCCATTCTATGGCAATTCTCTAAAGCAATTTAATAATATATTACGACATAAAATGCATAAAAAGCAACATAAAATGATTTAAAAATGTAATGAAAATATACCCTTACAAATGGAAGCATTTGAAAGTCATGTTTACACTCGCTATACTGAAAAGGCTACATGTGAATAGATGTAAGTACTTTTCTTCACAATTGAAATATTCCTGTAAGATAATGTATGATACTTACAATTACACCATACTGCTTCAATTGCAAGGTATTATGTAAATTTTCAGGCCCTCGCATGTAGCGCAGACGTTTTTGCATTTTCGGTGGTTTTAAATTAGGTGGATACATAGGTACTTTCTCATACACTCGTAATCTAGGCCGCTCAGGAATTTCAATATCTGTTATAGAAATAAAAACAGTTTAAAGCAATTGATATGCTAATTAGCAGTTACATTTGAAAAAAAATATAAATATTTGTTGTTTTTTATTATATAGGAGTAGTAGACGAGCATGCAGTCCACCTGATGGTAAGTGACTACTGTCGCCCATGGACATCTGTAATCAACCCCAGATAGGATTAGATATTACTACCTGAGGTCGGCCACAGATGCGCCGCTACCCCTGAGGACTAAGCTGGATTGCCTCGGAAAAGTATGTCTCCCTTACCACACCCTTCAAGATGGAACACAGCAGCGCCTAACACTGCTGTTATTAGCCAGAAATAGGTGTGGCGAAGGTGCCTGTGGAGCCGAACCCAAAAGGGATTCTACAAACATTCTGGTTGGTTGACAATTTTGTAGAGTAAAGAACAATTAATGTTTTAGTGACTGTTCCAGTTAATAATTGATACTCATTACATATAGGTACATTTGTGTTCATTTGGTTTGGATGTTAATAAATTTCATTATTAATAGTAATATTGATCATTACCGTCATAATTTTTTGGGGGAGCAAAGTATTTTATTCCTGAATTAAATGACAACTGAAGGAACTCGGGCTTTAGAAGACCTGGAACAACAAAATTATATTGAGTACATAAATCTACACAGGTTAACAAATTTCAATATTTAAATATTTTTATCACATAAGCATACCTGTTGTAAATTGTACCGTCCGTGACAACATTTTTAGAAGCGAATCTTTACTCTTTCATAGCATAATCTTATCCATATAATATTAATTTGTTCTTTATTTTTTCAATGAAGTTATTCAAAAATATATGTTTAGACTTTAGGTTATGTTGCAATAATATTGACTTTGACATAACACACAGATGACACAGATTAAAAATTAACAACCTTGAAAAGTAAAAAATTGACACAGGCTATATTCAAGTATAGTCTGACGAACATTTCTGTACGTGTGGCGGGGTGTGGCGGTTTTTGGGAACAATAATTTGTTGTTAGCTTCATGAAAAATTTTTCATTGTCTACATATAAAAAGTTTATAATATTTTAGTTAATTTAATGTTAACTCTGTCAGCGTCGGCGCATCTGTGGCCTGGGCCTATAACCTGTATATAATAATACTCTATGCTGGGGCCTCTGGAGTCGGTTGATTACAGATTTCCACGCCATCAGAGGTATTATTATTATTAACTCTGAACCACACCCCAACACACCCCCTCCACATCCCAATGGCCACTTACTATGAAGTGGAATGTATGCTCGTCTCGTCTCTTACTTCTTCATTTTATAAAAAATAAATGTCAGCCTATACTTGTCTTATACAACAACTATGACACCGGCCACAGACTCACACCGAGAACCCCCGAAAACACCCGAGAAGCGTTCATGTCATAGCTTTCTTGCCTTCTCGTTCTCGCGCTCACCTGTTCTCCGTTCGGTGTCGGTATTTTGCCCGTTCCAAAGGTAAGGGTTTCTCGAGCAAGAAAAAAGAACGGTATCGTATAGGTAGAGAGTATGTAGTAGAGATGCCTTCTCAGTCCTCGCACAAGCAGTGAGAACGTTTCACGGCGAGACTTCTCGCGTGAGTCTATAGACGGCTTAAAAATAGTTATAATATATTTCCTTTATTGCCAAGAGGTGGCGTTGATTCTTATCAATACTTGATTTAATGTTCGGCGATCATGCGCATCAAGGGGGTTGGTTAAAAACACTCACTGGCATTGTAGGATAATATATCAATGCTCACTGGGCAGAAGTTGTAAAAAATAGTCTGTAATACCAAAAGGGCTGCATATTTTTTCATTATGTTTATTGACTAACTTCATCCAATTCCGACTTTTCTTAAAAATATTTAAATAAATTTATAAAATGTATTACTGTAATAGTATTACTACTAATTTCTAAGTTACACCTTGTCTTGTATTCTGAATCTGGTCTTTTATTATATAATTATAATGAGGTGTTTATTAGGTATCACCTAATTTTATTTCATGGTGATCTGAAATATAATTGAGAATTACAATGTAGTATCCTTCTTCCCACTCGTCGGCATCGCGATTGTTTAGCCTTTAAAAACAAAAAAAGTTTAAAGACCACTGACACTGCGTATGACAGTGACAGCTCCGGATTCCTCACTTCTTTTTCGCGCTTCCAAGGCATCGTGATACTATTTTTTCAAAGTTTTGTTAAACGTGTATAGTGAAGCAAAGCTAGTGAAAAAATGAAGAAAATGGAAACTAGGAATGAAGAATCACGTCTGCGTAGTTGTAGTCGCAGTAGCAGGAATTTACGAAGCAATTCTTCGGATTGGATCACCGGTTCAGAGGTTATGTACAAATTACTTACCAGGTATGTAAGAAAATAATGCATTATTCACCTTTTACAGTATGTGTGCACGACTATAAAAATGCCTAAATATAAATAACTAACATATTCTCAGAAAGAAACTATATTGTTCGAAAAACTTTCTCGTATCTACAACTTCAAAACTATTCATGCACGCCAATCTCGCTGTTGCACATTACAGACACCAAACGGTGCTCATATTCGCCATTAACCGTAAGATGCTTGCATTTTTATGCATATAATTTAGCAATTAATGGTCCAAATATAAAATGCACCCGAGCCATTGAGTACTAGATACTCGTTGCGTCGCTTTGTCGATACTAAATGTTTCCCATGTTCACCATTAAGCACGAGATGCTGGCCCTAACATTTATATGTGGCAAATATTCAAAGAGTCACAACCGTCGAGTACGAGATACTCCTAGTGTAACTTTGTTGACACTAAACGGTTCACTCATTCGCCATTGAGTACGAGATACTCGCGCTAACATTTATATGTGGCAAATGTTCAAATATTCAAAGAGTCACAACCGTCGAGTACGAGATACTCCTAGTGTAACTTTGTTGACACTAAACGGTTCACTCATTCGCCATTGAGTACGAGATACTCGCGCTAACATTTCTATGTGGCAAGTGGTCGAATATACAAAGCATCAGAACCGTCGAGTACGAGATACTCCAAGTGTTACTTTGTTGACACTAAATATTTCACTCATTCGCCATTGAGTACGAGATACCTGCGCTAATACTTATATGTGGCAAATGGCTTGAATGCTTCCATCACTAGCTATTGCACTAACAATACACAGTATAAAGCATGAATGATTTATAAGCACCAAGCTAGAGCTGCTACAACACAAGGTTATGCCAACCCTGTTATACCAACTCTGACAAAATAATTATATCAGAACCAGCTATAATTTCAGGAATCATTCATGGAGTTATTGCAAATAGCAAAACATATTTGTAACTTTATGACAAAACAGTGTCCTAACAGAAATGGAAAATATTATGTCAACATACTGGGACAACGAGTGAATACAATAATATCATCAGAGTTCTCTAAAATTGGGAGGTATGTGTGAAGCAACTGGATGAATAACATATTCCAATGAGAACTGAGGAAATCAACCTGGTACATTTTGATGCTCTTCTCAGAATAACACTTTAACTAGTGCTACCTATAAAGGTCATAATAGGTAATTTATGCTCCACCACAATACACACGATAAAAATATGTGCAATACATGGTGGAGAATAGAAAATAGGAATCATCACATTGCTGGTGCGCTAACCCATAACAAATATAACCCCGTGCATATAAGAATCTTATCAGGACTCACCGCACAGCATGATGCTTATGAGCTCATGTAACGGAATCATACTGAAGACATTGAAACTCACTTAGCTGCATTACAAATGATAGAAGACTAACTATCTTATCAGAAAACAATGTCTAAAATAGACATTTGTGACATAAATGTTTTATGCAGCACCCTGTTGCCAATTTGAAATTGGTTGAGATTGGTCGTTCCACACAAATCAATTGTGTTATATGATATTAAAATTTAATATATGGCGTCAAGATAAAAATCTTACAACATTGATGACAAAATTATCTTTGTATACTAGTTAATCCAATGCTCGATCTCAAATGGTAATAGATGTGCTCCTCACATTATCACATACACACTGGTGTATATACATGACAACTGTTTCATGTTAACCTGAAATAGAACAGAAGGCATGCTCTCTCAAAAGAACCACCTCAGGAGGACAATGATTAAGCAAACAAGACTCCGGCTTATTGATACTGACACATATCTGTCCAATATATTTTTAGTCACATGAAGAAAGAATACTATAAGTATCTCATATATTGGAACCAGCGTCTGAAGTCCTAGCTTTGATAGTAGCATTCTGTGTTAATACCTCAACACAATTGAGCAGAGTTCATTGATTTGTTATGGATACTCTATAGTTCCTAATCAATTTCAGCTGTTTTATAAGCAAATAACAGGTACCTATACATGGCTCAAAGTAAACAATATTACATGGGTTATATTGAAGTACCTCTTACTCACATATATACAAATTATGTATAATAAAATTTAATCAGTTACCAGCTATATAAAGCTGTTTGATTTGATATCTTGTGGGCTAGGTATATGAATATCCTAACATCCAGATTAGGTGTATTTCAAGATATTGCGGATTTCAGGAAATACTCGTATTATTAAGGTATAACTCTAAGGAGATTTGTATCAAGGAGTACAATCAGAACTATAATGCACCACTTAACTACTGGTACAGAGTACCTACTTAAAGTCATTGAGCTTACATAACATATATAACTCTATTATATATAGATGTAACTTGAATTGAAGTTTTTAAATTATCTATTTAATACACTGGTTTACAGTGATAATCAATCCATAAGTCTGGAGTTGTCTATGGACACAAATACCTTTATGATTTATTCTAAGGCCAGGTACTATAACAATACCTGCAATACTATAACAATACAAATGTGCTAAATAATAAATGTCCATACTTGTAAATAATTCAAAAACCTTGTTTAGTATTACTTATTTATATGGCATATGTGACATAAATGCAAATATGTGAATGTCAAGAGTGAACTTTATGTACAAATGTGAGAATTTATACAAAATTAACATTTTGGATTTCGTTACAGTTATGTTTCAGTGACTCAATAGGAATAAATACAGTAATAATAAAAGGTTTGGAAGTTCAGTCCACAAACATATGGGTAATTATTAAATATCTGCACATATTTTTCACTTTTACATGTACAGTAAAACTGCTTAAAATATGAGGCTGATCATCATGAAAAAATTGACTAAAGATTATTGGTGCCTATGTAATGCTCTACAACAGAAGCCTGGTACTCCCAACATTACAAAATGCAATCAAATATTAATATATTACTTATATTGTTGCTTAAACATTTCCTTTAGCAACACCAGGTTTATATAGAAACATGCATCATACATTTATACACCAGTCATCAGGTCAAAAAATAACACAGCAGTCCATTAATCCTGGAATAAAGACAAGCATAATATGAGAATTGCTATTGCACTTAAGTCTTCATAATGTCTATGTTAGTTACACTAAAACTGAAATTGTTCTCATTTCATAATGAAGCTTAGGCTAAGGGTAAATAATGTCCACCATGGTAATATGTGACACATTAATGATATAAAAGTAATAACAATATTATTATATCATGTGAATGGCCAGCCATTAATATGATATCTTCTTTGGGTCTTTTATGCCTAGTGTGTATACCTAGATGCTCTTATAAAACGTAAAACAAAGAAAGTAAGCTGCATGTCCAATCAATTTTCAAATGTAAATCTAGCATCCCTAGAATTAATAGGAATTCCTTAGGGGTATGTGTCATGAACGTTACTATATAGGACACACATGGCAGACATCTGGCCTGGAACAAAGAAAACTATATTATATATACAAATTATTATTATAATTATTATATATAGAAGATTTATCTGCTTTCCTTTTCTTAAAGAATTAAGATGGAGAAAAATGTGGGTAATAACTTTATAATTTATCACTGTCAGAGCTGTAACTAGAACCAGTTGTGTCAGTAATCATTACAGGCTAAGTAAGCCAGAACCCCATGGAAGTTATAAAATATTTGACTTATTAAAACTGAATTAATCCTGGGAATGCTCAGCATAAATACTTTTGAGTCAAGATAAGCTTTTCTGGTCTAGTCATGAATGGGGTTTGAAATAATCATATACATATATACTGCTATGAAAACTGATATCAACTTTTACATACACATAACTGATAGTTATGTGTATGACACACATTTTTAGGAAAAGATGTCAGATGGAAAGTCAGATTAGATTTCAAAAGGAAACACATCATAAGCTTTCCAACCAAACATATAGATATGTAACTTTACAGAGGGCATGCATTAGCATGGTACAGCAAAAAGTATAAGTAACTTTTGCAAATCTGATATATACCTACAAAAACAGGAAGTCATATAAAACTAAAATGTTTCATTGATCTAAGAATGATCATGTCCCTCCTGAACATGCACACTAATATAAAGAAACAAAGTAGGTATAACACCCAATATTATACCGGGTATACCTACAACATAAAATATAAATTTATCTCACATGGGACATATATCATCCCAAGATCAAATCAAATACCCAATCATAATTTGTCAATAAATAATGGTATTAATTCCTTAATATTCAACATGGGATGGCTTCCTATTTTAATAATATTTGGAATACATACAATGTACCTACTGGTACATTTAAGTATAGTATTATATAAAAGTACATTATTATAATGCACATCACATATGAAACATATTTATACATATATTGCTATATAGCAAAGGAAATAGTATTATTTGTGTCAATAAAATTGACCAAGTAATTCATTCTACACAAAATTATGACATACTATGGAAGATAGAAAACATATTTTCGACCTTGTATGTATTTAATTTTTGCAAGGTGCAAAAGCTTGAATTGAATAATTATTAATACTGACTAAATTACAATATTACTATTATTATTATTATTATTGGCCAATTTTAGTAATAATATATTTAGAGAAAAATATTGCATTATTATTGCACTGAATATTATTTCATCTAATTCAGAGGGAATCTCACTTAGTACTATGTGTTTCAGAACATTTCATCCATATTATACATATTATACATATATATATATATATATATATATATATATATATATTATTATTGAGAATAAATCTCACTAAGCACTATCTATGGATTTCACAACATCTCATCCATATGATGCAGAACAAATAAATATTCAGCAATGTAATTAAATCCATATAATAATATATATGTATGGTAATAAATCTTTAATTTAATTACATGTCCCATTGTTGCAGTTGTCTCTAAACATCTACATTGTAATTCTCAATTATATTTCAGATCACCATGAAATAAAATTGAAAATTAGACGAGCTTACCTGTAAGCGAAGTCTGATTATAATTTTATGAATGGTGATCTGAAATATAATTACCCACCCTCCCAAAATCAAAACCCATACTGCAACAATAAGAACAAAAGAGTCTCCTAGATATAGACAGCATGCATATTATCAAGGAGACTAAGTTGGAAATGATAGACTCTAAATTAAGTGAGGAATCCGGAGCTGTCACTGTCATACGCAGTGTCAGTGGTCTTTAAACTTTTTTTGTTTTTAAAGGCTAAACAATCGCGATGCCGACGAGTGGGAAGAAGGATACTACATTGTAATTCTCAATTATATTTCAGATCACCATTCATAAAATTATAATCAGACTTCGCTTACAGGTAAGCTCGTCTAATTTTCAATTATTTGGTAAAATTAATCAATGTTACTTTAAAAAAAATCAAAGATTTTTTTTTTATTTACCACACTAGGTACCCTTTCATACATAGGCATAGCTTTTGGATTTTTTTATTGCAAAACGTACAATAGTTGTTATATTCTCTTTGCTTTTATTGTCGCGTTTCGTTTCCATAGAAACAGAGTATGTACTTTTGTGATTAGCAAACAATTATACAGATTTAACTGAATAGCATGTTGGCTGTCTATCGAGTACCTATATCTCTATTAATGGAGGAGGTTCGAAGCTTACACATTGTAATACAGCAGAGGAATTTGTGGAATAAGAAATGGAATATCGCATAATGTTAAGGCTCCAAAAGTGCTTATATTTCAATGTTTATATCTACATTGTATGGGTGATCGTTAATAGTGTATTTCTGTATTATAAGGTAAGATCTTCATTTCTTTTATTAATCTTTCTATTTATACCTATTTCGAAATAACAAGTTTCTGATACAAGGTCTGAATATAGCCCTCAGTATAAATATCAGACATTTATTTTACGGGCAGACGTTTTTTTTAAAGGGGGTTAGCTGTCCCACTTAATTTAAATGTATCTGTATGTATGTACCTATGTACCTATGCCACTTAGCAACGACTTGATTGAGACTATTGAGAGGACTGTTCTGTGGGTAGGACTACCCAACTGCGCAAGTTCGTTAATGTCAATTTGATTTGATTGATTTAAATCTATAGTTAGCATCTCGGGTTAGCATGGTGATTATTGTTCAACTTTTTCATTGTGTTTTAAATTTCTATAATTACACTAGTTTACAGTACATCTGTTGCCGGAAAAATAATATCTGTTCTTGAGTACATATATTATTCACATTTTAAATATATAAGTTATTATTTTTATCAGCTTTAGTTTTTCAGTTTCAGCTATATACCTACGTTTAAAACAGAAAAAAAACAAGTGTTTATATGGAAAAAAAGAAATAAAAAATTAAATTAAATATTTAGATCTAAAAAACTCAGTTTTAAAGCTCTTCTGTTATATGTTGATTTTGGAAAATGGCATATCAGAGACCAGCAATAGTCATACATCATGTTCGGATGCCTGCTAACGTTCTTCTATCACGCGTAAGTCCTGATGCATACGCTCTCCTTGCTCTTCGCTCATATCTCCTCAATTTTCCGGAAACCTGTCCAGGTGACTATGGAGAAAGTGGAGTTTTATACTCATATTGTACCCCATATTTTTTAATTGTAAAAGAAGGTCTTCAACAAGGTCAATATAATTTTCTGATTTCTTATTTCCAAGAAAATTTTGCATAACAGAGAGGAAAGCTATCCAAGCTCTTAATTCAAGCTCAGTCATTAAATCTCTAAATTTGGCAATCTTTCTTAAGTTGTCGAATTTGGGGCCCATTAAAAATCCTGGCTTTAATCTTTTCGATAGTAGGCTGAGGAATTTTTTTGACAAATGAAACCAAACCAATTTCCGTTTTTATCTAGTGACTTAAACTGTTTCATGATGCCCAATTTTATATGCCATGGCGGAAGGATGATTTTCTCACGAGCTGCTAAGGAATTCTGAACGAACTGAACTCTTGATGCCAACAATTCTAAAGCTCATTTAGAAAGATCCAAATCTCTTACAAGATCATCTAACTCGTTTTGGGAAAAGCATTTCGGCTCATTTGGTATACCTTCAAAACTAACATCATTTGGTGATGAGCATGGTGTTTCAGTATCAATTTCTTCTAAGGGTCCAGATATATTTTTTTACACTAACAAGTCAGATGAATGTTGCACTGGAAGCTGAACACAAGTAGTACTTGGATATTGCCGTTAAATTCGATATTTGGAGTTTATGCCGTTTATGTTCGTGCTACAAAAGTAACAGTCATGGAGATGATTTTGTGGTTCTCGCTCAAACTTTAAAGGCAATTGTTCGTTTGTTGTTGTTTGTGGTTCAAAATTTAAAGGCACTTCTTTTACGACTTGTCCATAATCTTAAATATCCAAAACACGATATACAAACACAATTAGGCGCCCAAGACTTGTCATTTTTATCCAAGGATTATTAAAATACAGAATATCGGTTTTTTTAACCAACTCTGATATAACTTTCCGACAATTCTTTAACACGTGTTCTCCGCAAATGGTGCAAAAGTTATTTGGATTATTTAAACAACGTCTTCTTAAAGTACTCGTGTCACAAAAAAATGAGATATTATTCTTAACACAGTAAAATGTGCTCGTTATGGACTAATAAATAAGAAAAAAATATAAAAAAAGAAAAACAAAAAACTCGAGCTGTACAAATAATTTTGAGAGTATATATATCAAAAACGAGTTATAAATTAACATTTACATTCATAAAATTGGCGGCAACAGATAAAAAAAAAATTTTGTAAACTAGTGTTATTCATAGATTAATAAAGATTACTCACTCCTAACAAGAAAATGTATCCAGTTTCGAGAATTAAAATGGTTGCGTAAAAAAAAAATTGCCACGTCACCGTGCTAAAATGTCCCTAAAATATTTGAAATAATTATTTATTTATTACGTAAATTACGCAGTATTAGTTATTTATTCGTAAATTTTCTCTAAAAATGTTTTTATTTGTCAAGAATTCCAAAAAAGAACTTACTAAAATAGCCGTTTGGGGCTTCATTCAATTTCAAGGCGGCGAAGTATCTTTACTAATCTATGTAATTATTATACAAAATTATTTTTAGTATTTAAAAAATAAAAAAGTGATATTGCTAGAATTACCATATTATTCATAATGAAACAAGATTAAAATAGACAAAACTCATACTAATAGAAATAGTGGATAATTTAATACTATCGGAAAAATAGTCGCGTGCATATTGTTGATCTGAATTTATTTTTAATTAATTAAAACTTGTTCTTATATTTTTCAGTTTCATAAATTGGGACATCTTTCAAAATATTTGTCATCAACAGTTTTTGTATTGCTTGTTGGTCTTGAGTTGATACGACTCTATCTTGGTCACTATGGGAATTTATCTTGCAGGGTAAGGAACCTATCATATCATATTAAAATAATAACATTTTACTTATACCGGGGATTTTCATAACTATTTTATGGAATAGTAATAGCACCAAATTTTTGATAATCATAAATACAGATTCATTCAAATTTACCAATGTTAAAAAAATAATACACCTGTTTTATTTTGTGTCATTTATTTGAAGTTACAATAAAACATATTACATAAAAAGTTTCACAAAATGCTGTAAAGCAAAATTACATGTTAATTTAAATAGGAATTGCTACTGTTTTTGTCTTATGTGGGAATAACCTATCAGTTTTAATATTTTATTTTCAGGTACCGGAACTGGCTGGATTTTTGATGTTAACTACATTAATGCAAATGCCACTTATTAGCTTTTTTCTTTTTAATCCATATTTAATGAGCACACCTACAGAAACCACACTACATGCATCATTATGGTCAGTAGCATTAGCTGAAATTATTTTAAGTTATTTGGCTTTAAAGCAAGCGTCTGCTGTTGCTAAAAGTATTTATTTTTCTCACTCAAAGGAACAATAATATCTAATAATAACACTCAAATAATACTTAGTTCACAAATGTGCAATAGTTAATATGTCCGACTCAAATAAACATACGGAAATTATGTATTTGTTCCGTTAATAATTATTTTCCGACCTTAACATGCCTTTAATAATTACTAGCGACAATTTCTTTCGTTCTGAGGCCTACAAGTAGTAGTTGCATAAGTTAAGTTGGTATACAAATACATATTGCTAAAAGTATCACTTAATTTTTTGGTATAGTGCGTTACATTGTCCTTGATACGAAACAACTTATTACCACTGCATATTTTCTTTAATTAAACAGTTAAGTTACATTCATTAGAAAACTATTGAAAAGGTGGATAGTATTTTAAGGTACAAATATCTCATTAACTTCAATTATTTGCATTTGTTTAATAGGAAAATCTTGTGAGGAATTACTTAAAATATAAAAAATGAGTACTGGGTTGTTTCCGTACTGTATAACACTCAACTGGGTTTGCTCGCGCATTCAATATAATGTCTTGCAAGTTAAATTTATAGTTCCAAAACTTATAATTATACATTTTATAGTAATAATAATAATACAATATGTAATATCCCTTTTAAATTGAATTTTACTTCTTATAAATAGAATACTTCGTAGCACTCAGCATTCAAATTATTTCTATAAGAAAATGTGCAAACTATAGGATATAAGGGGATGTAAAGTTTTTTTACAACAGCACCAAAAGTAACTACCGTTAATTAATAAAATAGGCTTAACATGCTCATATGACAAGTTAAACAATTGATTAGATAAATTAGAGAAATAAGCGTGAGAACTCACGGAGCGATTTTCTTTCGCCTCCATCGCGGAATATCCCAGTCATTTTTCAAAATTTTCGAGTAACAAGATTAATGCCCATTCATATTTGTCAATTTATATTAGTTAGACATTGTGGTACACAAAACATTGGGTACGTAGGCGTAGGACGAAAACGATCATTTACCTACATTTGACGGAAGAAATACGCCCCGTGAGTTCTGCCTCTAATTCTTTTCCCGTTGTCTTGTCAGCTTGTCTCATGAGTATGCTAGATTTCAAGGGTTCCGAATTACGTAACACAGTTGTGTTCTACGCTATTCTAGCGATCAAAATTACTTACAACTATTTTATTATAATAAGCTGAAATAACATAACAACCTTAAACTATGTCGACATTATTACACTAAACAATAAACTTTGGTATTAAATTAAAACTCACTTAACATACAATGTTAATTTGTAGGTAAAATAAAATTAAAAACAATTACTCATTAATAAAACAAAATAAATAATCAACATCAACATAATTATTACAAATGTATTTATAAATTGCACATACTTAGTTAATATTTTCGGTAAAATTCATAATACTATTACCATAGCCTCTTATCTTGAATAAAAATCTGCTTAATATAATAATGTAATGTATATTTCCTACCTTATTTGGTATACAGTAAATAAATAAGTACAAAACAAATCCACGAATAGTAAAAACGTGATTTTATGCACAGTTCGATTAGAAATGCTTTCTAATTTCATGATACTATGTTATTATCATTCATGAAATCATCAATTTTACATCTCACTAAATGTAAAGTTACATTAAAATTTGTCAAAATTGATTCAAATGATTTTATTTCGTTTTCAACCTCTAAAGATTTTGTAATTTGAGGGAAAGTTGGCGACATTTTACAGATGATCTGAAAAAGAAAATAGAATATTTTAAATTAAGTGGAAAATTAAAAAATAATGAATAATTTTGGTAGTTTCATTAACTTTACATATGAGAATTCGAATAAGCATTGGGCACAAAACTTACTGCAACAGTGTAGTTAATGAACATCTGTAACCAACACCAAATAAACCAGTAATCCCATCAAAGGTTAATCAAACATCCTTTGACACATGATACTCAGAATACGTTGGAATACCTCATATGTCTACAACAAATACACACATAAGTAAAAATATTCATTAAAATATAGGATATAAAATGGAAATGTAATGGAATGGAAAAAAATGCATAAGCATACTTTCTAGGTCTGAAAAGAAAAAATCGCCCGAAACAGGCAGCTAAACAGTTGTGCATCACTGTGGGTAAATGACAGAAAAAAATTGTAAACAATGTATTTGGAATATGAAATAATAAATATGAATTACTGTCAATATTGTAATCAAAATGCAACTAACCGTAAAAAGTTGTTGTGTGATCCAATTATGATATTTCTTTACTGAGCCCTCATAGGCCACTGTGAAGACATCCTTCATATTTATGTCGTAATTATTCGCCTGAAGACCAACAATGATTTCTTGAAAAACCAGCTCGAAGAAATGTAATGCCCTGGAATTAAAGTAATGGTTTCCGTATTTAATAATGTGTCACTTTTACAAAACTAGTTACAATTCAGTCTATCTGATGAATTCTGTAACTACCTGAAAGAAGAATGGGTGATTTTCAAAGATGACCACTTATATACTGGTAAAAGGACTATGTGCAACCCTCAAGCAAGAATAATTGGCACTATAAAGGTAAGTTTTGTTGACTTTGTTTGACTTATTTACACTTTACATACGATAAAAAAATATACCTATATAATACTTTAATTAATACATACGTAACTATAAACAACAGTCTAAAGTATAAAAAATATTGGGTTAGCAATTTCCTAAGTATTATAATCTATCACATAGTATCACATAATTTTTATGTAACATAAAAGGTACAATAACGATCAAAGGTATAATTCTGTTTTTTTTTTTCATAAATTACTGAAAATTTTAGAACTTATCAGTATTATGTAATAAAGAATTTTAGATTTAAAAAGTTGAGAGTATATATTATAGTATATTACTTGACAAGATAATTTTAACCATCCTCCAATATTGTTAAGCTCTAATCATATTTTTTTATAAAGAAGATATTTATGACATTTCTGTAAGGTAATCATTATAAATAGGTCATGATAAGATTACTTACTCATGTTACTTATCTTATATCAATTTCCAATGTACAGTATTATCTATTATGACTTGCCCAATTACTCAGAATATATTACAAATAACTTCCAAGTAAAAAATATAGACACTTAGAATTATAATGATGTCAGTGCTAAAAATGGAAAACTGGCTAATACACAAATGTAAATTAAAAAAATGCATCTTACATTTTGCTGTCAAATGCAAAATCGTTTCTCATGTAATTATCAATAGTTCGGCTACAATAAATATGTAGTTTTAATTTTGGATTATAAGGGAATAGATAGTAAAAGTCCTGATTTGAATATTTTTAAGTTGATTTTAAATCAAATGCATCCATGAGGTTGAGATGTTAACATTACCTGTTAAGCCATAAAACACTTTCCGTTCCAATATGTTCCTTTCGTGACTTTTCCTCAAGCATTAATTCCAATAAACAGGATTCCTCGTTAAATTTAAAATGCTTCTTGATTTTCTGCAACAGACAGTTAATAATATAAATGAAAAATCTGAAACTTGGACCATTAATTCATAGTAATGGTGTCAAAAACTAGTGAGAGTCTGCCTGGTCAACATGGTTTGTGAGATGGGCACCGCTTTTTCATATTAAATAATGTATATTTTGTATAGCAAGGAAATTGGATCACAGTGTGTGCCTATGGGTGGCATAAATATGGACAGCAACATATGAAATACTTTTTTATGAAGAACTTTTTTAACGGACAAATTACAGAGATACACTCCATAGTTTTTATTTCCACTTATTACTTGTAGAGACTGGCTAATTCTATTAGGTACTAAGATATTAAGGCTTAATATAAAATATATAAGTTCATATGAAAATGTGTAAGACAGTTCTTCAGTCTATGTACATTGCAAACATGTTATAGAACTCCTGTACATTAAATAATACAATAGAACTATTTGAGAATATGTAAATAAGGAATTACAGAAATAGTGCTACAATGTGAATGTTTAAAGATTACTTACATCAATATTTCCTTGCATGTCATATTTTACAGGCGCAAATACCTTGCCAAGGCGTTCTGGAAAATTATAAGTAAGTCGAATTTAACGAAAATGGAATGTTATCGTAATAAATAATAAAAAATATATTTTATATTAATGCATGTTACTTTTATGAAAGCTTGCAAAAAGTTACTACAATTTTTAAAATTAGAAAACTTTTTTTACACATAATACGGAAAATAAGAAAAAATCTAAATAAAGATAGCTCACGTGAAATAACTATGTACATACCAACTAAGCCAAGTAGGTCCGATGCAGCAGTAAGGAACTTTGTAATATTTATCCTCCCATTGATAACGGATGGGAAGAAACTTATATTCAAAAAAACAAATCCTTGTTTTGATTCTGCTGGTGTTGATGTACTGGCCATATCAAAATTAGTAAGGAATTATAGTAAAGTTATGACAACGTTATGATAACGCACACCATTATAAACATTTATTTTTAGCAGTTATATTTACAAGCTTAATAATTTTACACCGCAATCTGTTCAGGCTGAAATTAAAGATAAAATCACTGTCCGCTACAACTATATTGAAGTCTTTGAAATGACATTATTGACATTTTATAACGAGGGAATGACACTGTCACTGATAAGACAATCTTATTTTTCATATGCCTGTGACCTGAACACCAGGTATTTGGCCTAAACAGATTATACAAAAAAAACTACTACTGCAAGTGTTACAATGAATTAAAATAAACAAAAAACAAAGATCAATACTAAAATAGACATCTATTTTCATCATTAGGCACTTATTTAAATAGTTAAAAATAAATTTTATTATGAATTACTTTTGGTGACTCCATGAGTTGAATAATCTTATTGTTTGTATTATTGTTTGTTTTATTATATCTTGTTTATGTATGTTTTTTTTTCGTAATATATTAAATTAATTATTTACTATATTTTAAATCTGTTTACTTATCACTTTTTATTCGCTAACTTAATAATTTTAAATTTGGAATATTGTAATGAATTGTTTTGAGGCACCTATTATTAATTTAATTTTAAATTCTAATCAATACTTCAAAATAGCGGATCAATTTAAAAAGTTCGTTTTTTGTCTACCAGTTTGCGAAAAATATTTTCTAATAACACTATGGTCCCAGTTTATTATGCCAGTATGATGAACTACCTGTAGTATAATAATACTATTAATACATAGGTATCTAGGTAGGCAGTATTTGCTTGTAAACATAAAATGAATTGTACTTAGAATGAAATTATCAAATTAACAATTGCAGAAAATTAACAACAATGGACAGGTTAGGTAATTACAGGCACTCAGCTTCGAACTTTTTAAGTTGTTTTAGCTTATCACTTTCATAATCACATATCTAATACGAATTTATTCTACTTTTTAGCAATATCCAATCTGTGATCGTAAAAAAATACAATTTCACTCAGGTTTAATTTATTTTTTTAAATAGGTACTTAATTATGACTTTAGCATTAATTATATACACATATTTAGTTAAATGTAACTTATATTTACCGGCAAGTGATAATAAATGTCATAATGCTTTTAGATTACTAATATATGATTATTAATACTATGCACGTTGAGTGGTTTTTGGGGGTAAATCGTCACGTTTATCAGTTTCCTAAGCATTATATTATTAGCTTTGTTTTACCACATTATTGTCATTATTAATACTTTTGTCACAACATATTAATAAGAAAATGTCTGTTTTAAAACGTTTCCTAAATCATCTTCTACTACAATTGTCAGGACTTTACTCTTCGGCGATAAAGTAAACGGTACTAAAAATCTCTTTTCTGGAAGAAGATTAGTAAATTCATATGAATCCAGAACCATTCCATTTGATTCGTCTCGAACTTCTACTATTCTTATACCAGCTGTCGATATAATCATCATTTTATTTTTGTCAAATTTTAAATATCTGGTTATTGCCTGCCGTTCTCTCCCATACTCGTTGTTGAACCATCGATGATATGATAATAATACCGCACAATTTCTTGTCCAATATATAGAATCATTCCCATTCATTCTATTTATATTCCTTTTAGAATCTGATAGCCTGTTACTTATATTTGAGTAGACACTAGATGGTCTTTGTATTGGTGTGATGTTAGGACCTCTTCTTATTATGTCAGATTTGGTTAGGGAAGCAAAATTTCCTAACGTTGTTTTGCTTCTTGGCCCCAAAACTCTTAGTGGTTCTGCTACATTCATCGTAACACTAATATTGCGCTGAAGAGAAACAGTAGAATGTTGCACTGGTTTACCATTATAATTATTCATGTTGTCTTTTGTTAATGCTGATCTTTTATCTCCGACCAAAAATACCCGATCTATGTTATCAAAACCTCTTCCCATTATACCATCTTTGGTATGACCTAGGTCAAATGTGTGTCCTAATTCGTGGAATACAGAACCTAAAGTAGTTGCAAAACAACCTCCCAATGTTCCACGATATCCGCTATCATCCATAAATCTTCGTGTGTTTACTGGAGATGAATCCAAAAATTTTGGAATGATATCATCTATAGTTGCTGGCCAGGTATATAAGCAAGCGGTTCCAAATAATGCCAAACCACCACCTCCTAGAGCAGCATAAGCTTCAGTAAAGGAAATGATTTCATCATGTGTCATTGGTTTATCAATATCAGTACCTTTAAATCTTGTGCATGAAATAAATCCTAAAAATTTTCTTTCGTTACTTCCCAAGTCAGAAAGCATAAGTTCTCTTCCAAAATGAGACCACAAGTCTGTTTGTCTCATTTTCCGGGCTTTGTTTACATTTAAGTTACTTCGGAACACGATACATTCAGGTTTCTTATGATTTACTTCATGTTCTAATTGAAACGTTTTACGCCCGACGCCACATTCAAATAACTTTTCAGCAGTTAGACTTTGAATTAATTTAGCACCGACTGTTATTCGAGAACATGCACTTTCTATAGAACTGTCAAAATCAGGAGGACTTTGAAAACATCCGTCGTGACCTTGGCAAATAATATAGACGGGAGTCACTCTTAAATTTGTCTTCCTAGGTGTATACTCCAACATCAACGTTTTTCGTTGATGTGTGTTGTACTCGAGAGCAATTATATTTTCTCCTCTTTTCAACTCCAATATAACTTTAAATTCCCTATTGTAAACATTCCATTCTGATTCTCGTTCCACTCCATTGGAGGATGTAATACACTTAATTTTTTCTTGATTATTACATTCTCCCGCTGTTATTAATCCTTTGATAAGGATAATAGAATAATTAACTGTCTCTCCATTTTGAAAATTCGTTACGAAGATTGTAGAACTCTGCTCGTTTTTGTTATCTTCAATCGTTCGGTTGTCCATTACCTGAAATATTTACACTAAACTTAAGGCCGTTCGATAATTGTTTTGCTTTTGTAGTGAATCGACCTCGTCACGAGCACGATCTAGGATTATATTTTTGCAACATCTGTTTAATAATTAGGTTAAGTATACACAACCTCAACGGAGATAGGGAGTCTCGTGCATCAGTTTTCAATCGCTTATGAGCTCATTGTTGTAGGGAGTAGGCGAAATGAGTTTTGCCTTAGCATTTAAAGGTCGACACAAACGAATAGTTTCGCAGTTAGCTAGCAATGACTCACCATGATGCAGTTAGCGTGGAGCGCGCGGAGCTGGCGCGTCGGCAGGACTGCGGGTGCGGGCGGCGCGGCGCGGCGGCGGAACGGCGGCCACTCGCGACTCGCGAGCGAAGCGACGTGTCTCCTCTCCTCTGTTTAGAGTCGAATGTTTGAACGGTTATGGCTAAAGTGCGCATGCTCGCCGATGCAGACCGACGCGCCTCCGTAACGATTGCGACCGCCGGAGGCTCAGACTTTCTGTCTCCGTTGCCAACATGGAAATTTTAGCGATGCGATGCAACGTTGGTGTGAATTAGTTACTAACATCAGTCTTTGTTCTTGTTTTGTTTAGGTTCTTTATTTGTTTAGTCTGCAAGGCACCCTTTTTGCATGCGACTATGCAAAATAAACTGTAGTGTGAACCACCTCTAAGACAGACTTATTATGTAAGAATTTTACTTGAAGTAGGGAGCTGGCTAAGTTCAAACTTTATGGTCCCAATATTAGACTATAATAATGTGGTGAAATACCACATTTAGGGGTCAATAATAAAGGGAACTAACAAAATCATCTTAATATAGCACCAGCACAGATTTTTCCATCTTTTTTCTTCTTCTTTGCTATAATATATAGTTTCTTATGGATATCTAGGTTAAGTACTTCATTGATGACTACAATCTTGGAGTAGATAACTACCTACCTCTATAATATGTAATATTTTAATATTTTAAACAATAGAAAGATATTCAATAGAAGAGTTTAGGTACCGATATCACATTTTTTTAATAAAAATAACGATCTGAAATGTCTGGTTAAATAAATACATATATTTAAATATTAAATAATAACATTTATCATTAAGTATCATAAATAGGTATACTTACTGGTATTTTTATAGTAAAATAAAAATAGTTTAAATTACAGAAATTAAAAAAGTATTATAACGAAACATGTGTTTATAAAATGGTTGTATTACAGTCATAATTTTTCTATATATATAAAAGCGAAAAGATACTCACGTTCGAAACGTATTAATCAAGGTTTTGCCGAAACTACTGAAGCTACAATCATGAAATTTGGAATATAGCTTCATTTTATAATGTAGATGCGCACTAAGAACGGATTTTTTGATATTCTACCATTAAGGGGGTTAAATGGGGGTTGAAAGTTAATATGAAAGTCCGTCAGTTTTAAAGCAAACTGGATGAAAATTGGTATTTAGCTTTCTGATTTAAAGTAATAAAAATCTAATCTAAGGATTTTTTCAAAATCAACCCTAAAGGTAGTTAAATAGGGGTTGACAGCTTATTTTAAATTTTCCCATTTTGAAAGCCAGCACTATGAAAGTTAGCCATTGCTTTACTGGTTAGATATAATAGAACTTTAGTTCTACCATTTTTGGAAAATCAACCCCAATGTGGGTTAAATAAGGGTTGTAAGTTTGTATGGAATTCCCCCAGTTTTGATGTAAACTCCATGAAAATCGGTATTTGGGGTTTCGATTAAAAATAATTAAATACCTATTTCACCATTTTTGGAAAATCAACCCTTAAGTTGGTAAAATAAGGGTTGACAGCTTATTATAAAATTTGCCAATTTGAAAGCCAGAACTATAAAAGTTAGCCATTGCTCTACTGGTTAGATATAGTGGAACTTTAATTCTACGGTTTATGGAAAATCAACCCTTATGTGGGTTAAATAAGGGTTGTAAGTTTGTATGAAAATCCCCCAGTTTTGATCTAATCTCTATGAAAATCTGTATTTAGCTTTTTGGTAGAAAATAATTAAACACTTATTTCATGGTTTTTGGAAAATCAACCCTTAAGTTGGTAAAATAGGGGTTGACAGCTAATTTTAAAATTTGCCAATTTGAAAGCTAGCACTACGAAAGTTACTCATTGCCTTACTGATTAGGCATAGTGGAACTTTAATTCTACCGTTTTTGGAAAATCGACCCTTATATGGGTTAAATAAGGGTTGTTAGTTTGTATGAAAGTCCCCCAGTTTTGATGTAAACTGTATGAAAATCGGTATTTGGGTTTTCGATAGAAAATAATTAAACACCTATTTCACCATTTTTGGAAAATCAACCCTTAAGTTGGTAAAATAAGGGTTGACAGCTTATTTTAAAAAATTCCGATTTGAAAGCCAGCACTATGAAAGTTAGCCATTGCCTCACTGGTAAGATATAATGGAACTTTAATTCTATCGTTTTTGGAAATTCAACTCTTATTTGGGTTAAATACGGGTTGTAGGTTTGTATGAGAGTCCCCCAGTTTTGATGTAAACTGTATAAAAATCAGTATTTGGGTTTACAATAGAAAATAATTAATCACTTATTTCATTGTTTTTGGAAAATCATCCCTTAAGGTCGTTAAATGGGGGTTGGAATTTTATTTCAAACTCCGTTAATTCGGAAGCAAGGTCTATAAAAATTTGCATTTGGCTTTCCTGTTGGAAATAATAGAACTTTTTAAACCATTTATATAAAATCTACCCTGAAGAGGGTAAAATAGGGGTTGAAAGTTTGTTGGGAAGTCCGCAGATTTTGAAACAAAGTGTATGAAAATTGGTATTCAGCTTTCTGATTGTAAATAATAGAACACCTATTTTACCGTTTTTGGAAAATCAACCCTTAACTTCGATTAATAGGGAATAGAACTTTATTTTAAAATCCGTTCATTTGGAAACAAGGATTGTAAAAACAGCATTTAGCGTTCTGGTTCGAAATAATAGAGCTTATTTAACACCCTTTATGGAAAATCTACCCTTAAGCAGGTAAAATAGGGGTGGAAACTTCGTTTAGAAGTCCGCAGCTTTTTAAGCAAAGTCTATGAAAATTGTTATTTGGCTTTCTGATTGAAAATAATAGGACACCTATAAAACAGTTTTTGGAATATCAACCCTTAAGGTTATTTAATAGGGGATGGAATTTTATTTTAAAAACCGTTTATTTGGAAGCAAGGACTGTAAAAAATGTAATTGGTTAGGAATGATAGAACTTTTTTAACACCATTTATGGCAAATCTACCCTTATGAGGGTATAATAGGGGTAGAAACTTCGTTTAGAAGTCCGCAGATTTTGAAGCAAAGTTTATGAAAATTGTTATTTTGCTTTCTGGTTGTAAATAATATATCACCATTTTTCCATTTTCACACACCAAATCAACCCTTGAGATCGTTAAATAGCAACCACTATGAAAAACTATCATTGGACTTAATGAAGCATCTGAGTCACTGTTTTTTTAGATCAACCCTTAACATGGCTATAACAGGATATATGCATCATGCCTTTCTGTTTACACATCTGTTTCAGTATTTTTAGCAACTCAACAATCAACCCCATTAGGGTGCTATAAGTAAAGAAAGTTTCTTTAAAAACCGTTATTGAAGTTACTTCCTTTGACGTGTCTGAAAAAAATAACATAGAAGAAAAAAGCAGAGAAGTTTAGTATAGGGCGAAATTCCACAGGCCGATGTAACATATATTTTTAACATGGGAATGTATTGCGCGTGCTGAAGTGCAGAACAGCGGTTTTTTAGGGTTCCGTACCTAATGGATAAAAACGGAACCCTATTACTAAGACTTCGCTGTCTGTCCGTCTGTCCGTGTGTCACAGGGCTCTATCTCTGGAACCGTAATAGATGTGAAAATTTTACAGAGGTTGCATAACGGTGGCTGCTATAACAACAAATACTAAAAATAAAAAAAAAAGTTGAAAACAAAAAGGGGACCCCATACAACAAACTGCTATTCGTTATTTTTCCAACTAACTTTTGAACCATTAGAGGTAGACAGTTCAAATTTTCACAATGTGTGTACTTTAATGGCTGCTGCAATATTAAATACTAGAAATTAAAAAAAATGAAAATTTTGGTTGTACTGAACCCTCCAGGTGCGGGTTTGACTTGCACTTGGCCAATTATTAGTAACGCACAGACCCGCGGGTCACAAAGGGTAAGTCGCGGGCCACACACCACCCGTGGGTGCCGACCGCTGGTGTTGAATATTAGCTTCCAGAAATTTGCTGATAAAGTATTTATTGATGCATATGTACTACATAGGATGTTTTTGAAATTCTACTAAGAAGGTAAAGGAAGTGTTATATGTATGTATACGGGAATCTTTTAGGTTCGAACTTAGAAACGTGAAATTTCAGATAACGTCTATTCAGACAAATGCACGACCACGTGGACGGGTGCAAATTTTAAATATGATAATGCGTAAGTTTATTCAAATTGGCCTACATTTTGGTAAACTGATTAGATACGTCGCTACTACTTTGGACACACAGCGTGCCAACATTTTGTCCTGCCGTGTGGTATGGTTGTGGCTATGCGTGGATTAGTGATGGTGATGTGATAGATACATAGATCTTGGATAAAAATTTTGAGCTAGAACAGGGCTACAGTATCCCCTGCCTGTCGTACGAGACTAAAGGGGGACTTCTAGAGTTGCGGGTGGTAAGAATGAGAGCTCTAATCGCCAAGTCAGAGATCCTGGAAAGAACCACTGTATGTAAGGCCCCATAGATGGACGGTTCCTATGGAATAGTGTAAATAATAAATATTGTATCCTACATGAAACTTATATTTTAAATAAAGTTTCATTACAGTCCACTAATTAGAGTTTTAGTGTATGTTTCTGAAGAAACCTTGACCAATTTAGGTACACAGTGACGAAAAAAAAGCTTTTATTTATTAAATATTAATGCTACTTTATTGTTAAAATTGTTAAAGGTACAAATTTACGATTACAGTTGTTTGTATGTCATATCATATTTTTTTACGCGGGCGAAGCCGCGGGTTCTGCTAGTAATTGTATAAAATTGATGTACTAAAGAAGCATCTAGTGTACCTTATAATAAGACGCCATTTTCACGATTGGAAATATATATAAATAATTGATATCAAAAATTGGAATTGTATCTGAGGTTGAACTTCAAATCCGAATAAAGCTATCTTTTTTTTTTTTTTTTTTTATAATATAAGAGTAGCAGACGAGCATGCAGTCCACCTGATGGTAAGTGGCTACTGCCGCCCATGGACATCTGTAATCAACCCCAGATAGGATTAGATATTCCTACCTGAGGTCGGCCACAGATGCGCCGCTACCCCTGAGGACTAAGCTGGAACGCCTCGGAAAAGTCTGTCTCCCTTACCACACCCTTCAAACCGGAACACAGCAGCGCTTAACACTGCTGTTATTAGGTAGAAATAGGTGTGGCGGTGGTGCCGCCGGAGTCGAACCACAAAGGGTTCTACCACCTTTAGAAATGACAGATGCTAAATGACAGAAATTGATGCGGCGACGGTGTCGTCACAGTCAAATCACGCATACCATCTTCAATACGTTTATTATTTCTGAATCATTATTATATTATATAGACTCGAATATATATTCTTAATAAGTCTAAAATCATAAAAATGTGGTTGTTAAAAAAGCGCCTGACAATATTTGCCGTAACAATACTTGCGAACGACAATGTGCTGTGCGTTCCGCGAAGGAGTAGGTATTGTTGAGTAGTATCGCTTTATTGTATGCATATTTGGTGAAGTATCGATTAGGTGTATCCCTGTTTGTAAGTTTTACCCCTAGGGTTAATAACCCCTGAACCGTCTTTGTCTCGACAAAATTTATGTGTCTAGGAAGTCAGACAGAGTGCAGAAGATAATATTTACTGAACAAAGGTTTTGTTGGGTTTTATAGCGCAGTGAATTGTAGGTACACTATAGTATAAATAAAGTGTAAACATAAAGTCTAAGTAACACAAATATATATTCAGTTAAGATTTCTTTACTACACGAGTACTTGCCGTTTATACTTATACTTGTTTATTAATTTAACCACAACAATTAATTTAATAGATACGTGAGATTATAATGTAATTCTGAACCTAAGTTTGAAACGATACGTTACGATTAGTATAGGAAGTACGAGTAATTTCATCAAATTTACAATTTTTGCGAAATAATTTAAGTACCTATCCTCATTTATTTACTTATTTATTTATCTACAATATAATAATTTTATAATTATAAGTCACTAGAGCTTCTTTTTAAGTACCTACTGATTGCTTGTAGTAGAAAAATCATTTATAAGTTACTAGCTGACCCGGCAAACTTTGTACACCCTCAAAATCTATTTATCAAATATATATTATATAAAATACCTATAGCCAATGTTACTCGTGGATAATGTAGCTTTCGAATGGTGAAAGAATTTTTAAAATCGGTCCAGTCGTTTTTGAGCCTTTTCATTACAACTAAACAAACAAACAAAGTTCTTCTCTTTATAATATTAGTGTAGAAATACAAACTTACACAAACTGCAACTTTTAATATCCTAAAACTGTTTTAGGCGCTTCAAGTTAGCACGAAGCATGTAATGTTTTATGGTAATTCTTGATTGACAATGCTAGTAAAGTCTCTTCAGGATCTAATGATTCAATGGAAAATGTTAAAAAATCAAATTGAGGTAGCTGCATATGTAGCCATAAACTAAACAGGCTGTTTTAACGATGCTTAAGAATGTCACATTGAAATAAAGTTGAATTTTGCTATATATTTGACAATTTTATCGGTCAAGTTTTAATATCTTTTTCCTAACGATATGGTTAAAAGTTCACACAAGTAACAATAGTGCTTCTAAAAGACTCATGCCTAGTTTTGACAGCCTTTTATCCATAAACGTCTTCGACGTTTATCCAAACGTCGAATAGGTTGCAATGTCGACACGACGTCATGAAAATTAGTTACGCAATCCTGCTTTATTTTTTTTTCAAACCGACTTCTATCATTACTTCATTACATATATTATGGAAATAAATGAATGGGCGTTTAATAAATGGTGGAAAGCACGGCGAGAAAAAATAACGCAGGTTTGCATCACCCCTTTTATTTTCTATTGTTATTTTTTTACGATGCACATCATATAGGTGCGTCATATGCACGTCGCGACATCGCCAATTTTAACGACGTCGGAACTTCCCACGATGCGTATAATTATAAGTGCACATATTCTAATTGTTGTTTAAATTAAAAATATTGATTTAGAGGACTGATAGATGACGTCACTGAGTGAGATGCATCGATATGTCTCTCGCAGGTCGTGATCAATGTGATCATTCTCCTAGTATGAATACGCATTAGGTACAAAAACCTACAATAATAAAAAAAAAATTGGTAATTTTACAATACGGTTACAGTATGCGTTGCGACGCGGCGACGCGTTGAAGTACGGCACCGTGCCGCAACATTTTTATGTGTCTCGGCCCTAACTGAGGGTATGTAAGAAGGTATCTTAGAAGGTGGTAGAACCCTTTGTGGTTCGACTGCGGCAGTACCACCGCCACACCTATTTCTACCTAATAACAGCAGTGTTAGGCGCTGCTGTGTTCCGGTTTGAAGGGTGTGGTAAGGGAGACAGACTTTTCCGAGGCGTTCCAGCTTAGTCCTCAGGGGTAGCGGCGCATCTGTGGCCGACCTCAGGTACTTCATTGAGGAATATCTAATCCTATCTGGGGTGGATTACAGATGTCCATGGGCGGCAGTAGCCACTTACCATCAGGTGGACTGTATGCTCGTCTGCTACTCTTATTACAAAAAAAAAAAAAATCCTTACGGTTTTTTTATTTACATGGACACATGTACGGGCAAAATAAAATTCATACTGAGTTATGACTTAGTGCTTAGATATGTGAACCATAGATTAGTACTAATCTATGATGTGAACTGGTAAAATAACAAAAGTAACTAAAAATCAAAAGAGCAAATGCAATAATTGCTTCCGTAAAACGTTCATTTGCATACAAATTATAGCAATTTATTAGTGATAATAATATGAGTGACTACGATGACATATTCATCATGTCGCACCTTTAGAATTATAAGAATATAGCTAAGTACAAAAAAGTGTCTTATGTGCCAACATAGATTAGTAAAGATAAAGTAAGTTCTTTTTTTTAATTCTTGACAAATAAAAACATTTTTAGAGAAAATTTACGAATAAATAAATAATACTGCGTAATTTGCGCAATAAATAAGTAATTATTTCAAATATTTTAGGGACATTTTAGCACGGAGACGTGGTAAAACGTTTTTACGCAACTATTTCAATTCTCAAAACATTTTTTTGTTAGGAGTGAGTAATCTTTACTAATCTATGTGTGCCAAAAATATTTTAAAATTGTTCAACACAACATTGGCTCTCGTGTAATTACCGGAAATTCCGCTAGATGGAAGTAGTATGAATTTCAAAATAAGCGCGAATCGAAGTAACATTCTTTATTCAAATGCATTTCAATAAAGAATGCATAGTATTTGCGATGAATTCATTGTAATTCTAAAGATGCGTATTTGCGGTTAGAAACAAAAATAAACCAACAAACGTGTCAAGACCCAAGAAGCATAAATCACCGCGAAGTATGATGATGAGTTTGCAGGAAGTGGAAAGGGCTGGTCGCAGGAGCCGGTCGTTGTCCCACTGAACGCAGCACTTTCGCTTTTATCGGCGAACGAACCCGGTCCATTACTACCGCGCTCACGGTTACACCATCACGCAGCTGCTCGGTTTTGGCTGCGTTTGTCACTCCGGTATGCATACTAATAGCAGTTTATAAAGGGTTGTGATGCTTAGATTTCTCCACGCTATAGTCGGTGGATCACCGGTTGTGATACCGATGGATTTATGAATGCTATATCGTTTAATAAACAGCGGTTGTTAGTTGTCAAGTAAACTATTTGAACTTAATATTAGAGTAGAGGTGATACTTTGTAAAATGTATTGTAATAATCTATTACAATGAAATGAGAAATATTCTGAAATATCTGTTTTTTGGATTATGTAGGTAGTGTAAAGGATACACTTTACAGATGAAAGTGTTGACAGGTATTTTGTCCTCGCAACTATTAACGCAATATGACGTATTAGATTGGCTTTAATAATCAGATAAGTACCGTGTACATTCACAATTTCATGAAGGAATGGAAAGCTAATCTCCGTTCTGATGGCCATAAAAACTGAATCTAAAGTTTATTTTTAGGGAGTTTTTAAGTACGTAGTTTGTGGGGTAGCATACAGGTAGGTACTCCCTAGGTCGACTAATCTAGACAAGTAATCTTATAGGACTTAATACAAATAAGTAAACGATTTGCTTAGAATTGTTGTAATTCTGTTAGAGTACCTATACATATTTATTTAAATACTTTCAGAATTTATATATGTCTACTTATAATATCATTTTGCGTAATACCTGTGATATTTTTGTACTTTTTTAAACGCAACATTTTCGTACTTATGTAACTAATGTTTCCTAAAAGTTATAAAGTTTCATAAAAAATATTTTGGTAGAGATTATTCAAAATTTTTTTTAAGGATAAAATTATAATAATAGTAGCCAAAGTAATTTTCAATCCTGAAAGTCTCGATATTAAGAATAATAGTAAGTAAATACAACTGTTTCTTGGTACAAATGAATTTAATTTGTTTTAAACTATATTTCTTTATATAGAAAATTTACGCACAAATACTCACTTAGCCAGTGAGGTGGACTATGGCCTAATCCTTCTTACACTGAGAGGAGACCCGGGCCCAGCAGTGGAACAGTGATGGGATGATGATGATATCGAAATTTAACGATAGGATAGGTTTTTTACGTAAGGATCTAAGGCATTACTAACAGTAGGTTTTACCACACACGTTGTGTAACTTTTATAAATAAAATGAAACTAAAATTTCTTAATGACCATAAAATAAATATTAACTTCCAAACCGTAAATTTTAATTAATACAGTTATTGAGAAATTATTTAGTCACAAATGACGTCATTTAGTCATATTAATTTAATTTGCGCCGCTAAAGTAGGAGCCATATTTATAAAAAATATTTTTAAAAATAGCTTTTTGTAGGACTAGAAGTTGCTCGTGTACTAATTAAGAAGTTGTGAAATGTTGTGTATTTTTGTATTGTGTATTTTTGGTACGTATATTGTTTTGTCAATAATAGGTATTCTAAATCTTGTTTGAAAAATATTATCTTAAAATTTAAAATAGGCTCAGATTACCCATTAGGTCCTATCCCACCGTTCAGTACGCATATCTTTTTCATGCGTGAAAAGTGAAGGTTATATTTTCATTTAAAGGTTGATATAATAAAATATTCTGAAAACTCTCGGGCAAATTTTCTTTACTCTGAAAGATTTTAGGCATATATTTTGAATTGAACCTGGACCTCTAACATGGCCTCCTAGTGCTCAACTAAGTCTAAGTTAAACAAAGTGGACATTACAATATAAAAAAAAAAACAAATGCGCATGATTCTCTAAATTTGAAAGTAGAGTCGCTTGGGCGGCGTTTTGGCAGTACCTTAGGGCCCGTACCTACAGTCCTACGTGCCCAATATTTCGAAACGATGGTCTTTGTTAATAATAATGAAGATCTGCGTAGTTTCATCACAGTGCGCTTGTTGAATAATAACGTCCGGTTGAATGAACCATTGCATCGTGTCCTTGTTTTCTGTGATTTTCCATGGTGTAGTTCTGGCACGTGCGCCTGTGCAGCCGTAACATTATATTAGTTTTAAGTATTAACACAAGTATCGCTCTTCAGAAAAACTTTGAATCTCAACTAAAAGATCTATACCTATGTATGAGTAGGTACGTCTATTTTTAAAGTGGGTCAAGAGTTTTTCAAGTTTATTGTCGTATAAGTAGAAAGATTTTTCTTTCTATATGACAATAAACGAGATGATAAAATGTAATATGGATAACATGTAAGATGGATGGCCTAATACGTAAACAAATACCAAAACAGTCATATTTGCCAAAACGTAAAAACTCCTGGTAAGGGTACTGATACTCTTTAATACCTCATTATAAAAATTATATTATGTATGTTGTATGAAATATTACCCAGATAAACAATGTTCATGCGTATCCTAATGGTCAAAAATCGATCATAATCATCACTGAAAAAGTTGAAAATTATAAATTTGCAAGTTTCCAAAATTTCAAT
Source organism: Epargyreus clarus clarus (assembly GCA_014595695.2). NCBI lineage: Eukaryota > Metazoa > Arthropoda > Insecta > Lepidoptera > Hesperiidae > Epargyreus > Epargyreus clarus. Next base: position 1,451,330 of record JACTTY020000027.1, read on the forward strand.
AGCTACCAAACAAAAAAAACTGTTGAAGACGCAGGGACAAAATAGTGCCTACTGGATATTTTCGCCTTTGCCTGTTTATATTCGATATTTGACGGCATTTAACATCACTAGTACAAATTAGCCCGTGGTCACGTGACCGGTGACTGACATCTCGCTCTCGTGCTACTTCATTTAACTAATTACCGCTTAAATTAACAACGCCATTAAACTCCGCAGCCGATGTGCAGGTACGTTAATAACTTTATATTATTATGGTTTATATTTTATCGCCTATTAAGCGCTGTAATCGCTTTTAAACTGTGTTGACGGTCACGAAAGTTGTAAATAATAATAGATTAGTAAAGATTACTCACTCCTAACAAGAAAATGTAACCAGTTCTCACAATTTATTTATTTAGAGCATTTACGAATGCACTCTTTATTCGATTTCGTGTTGTTCTTGCACCACTTAACTGCACACGTCGGCATCGTTCCGCGTATATTAAACCATGACAGTCGGAGACGTAATGGATAAACAGTCAGCCATTTTATATGTGTCAGCCATTTAATGGCTTCATTCAATTACAAGGCGGTGAGATATCTATACTTACCTATGATCATAACTGTAAATATACTATGATATGTGTCACATTATTTAACTATCTACTATATATTTATAGTAAATAAGTACTTATCTATATTATACAGATGAGTGATATAAATTTTAGCCTGCCATGTTCAAGGTTGGGTGTTGAATCGTAAGTACTCGTAGGACCGAACACCCTGTTGTGTACGTAATGAGAATCAATATTCTCTTATGTATACTATGAAGAACATATCGATTGGAAACTGGTCAAGCCTATGATATTCATAATATCTCAAAGGCGTATTTGTAAAGTATTAACTTATACTAATCAGCGTGGTAGACTGTGACTGAAATCTAACCTAAACCTAAAGCGAATTCTGAAAGTGTGTACGGCTTAGGCCCAGGGGATGTAAAAGTACCTAAATCGTATCACAGTATAATGACATTATAGTTAAAATACTTACTAAGGAAAAGATCATACATAAAGT